>OX344755.2:3159374-4409374 GCA_947034885.2 Thuidium tamariscinum
CGGAGACAGAAAGATTCTACAATGAACCGGCAACAAATGTGGCCAATGCCGCAGAAATTGGCCGGCTACAACAGAAATGGGGAAGAGGGTGCAAGACAGTACGCGCAGCGTTATCGCCTTCGCTTTGTCGAAGCCACGTCCTGTTCTGAGCCACATCCCGTTCTCAGATCCCGAACCCCTGAGTAATCCCTAAATCCCACGTCCCCAAATCTTGAATGGATGAAGATAGTACGGATGAATATAGTATGGATGAAGTGCTCCATCCTCTTTACTACAAAATCACAAGTTTCTCTAATATGACATGTTTTGTTCCTTCACTAAAGTAGGAGCATCTATCGCATAAATGTACCTAATGGCATGAGTTTGTATACATGATAATCAATTCAAAATTTAAATGTAGGTAGATTGTAGGTAGCTTAATTTTTTGGACCTAAATGATAAACTATCTACAATGTACCATCATTTTGATTTTAGAATCATGTCTAACATAGAAATAATAATGCCATTCAGCTCTCACCTTAATCCAATAATATCTATAGTCAATTCGACGAGTGGTCGTAGCTTTTGTATACAATTCTAAAAAAGTGTCATTTTGTGCCCCTTGAAAGGATGTAATTTTAGATTAAATTGAATAAATAAGTTCCATGGAATAGATCCTTAAACTAAACAAAAAATAAAAGTGATCCCAACGGTTCACATCTTTGTAATTACTCTTCAAAGATTGATGACATTTGTGTTATAAACACCCTTTGGCACTAGTGCTAAATAGGATTTGCTATAATTGGATGTAAATTTGAGTATATGGTCCAAAAATCGACCAAAAGCCTTTGGAGTAATTCCTTAATACATATACATAGTTGTCCTTTACATTAAATACGCATTTTTCATTGTGAAAATTCCAATATGAAAGGCTAGACCATTTCAAGTTTGGACAAGCACAACTCATTCACTTTTGTACACATTCTCTTGAAATTGGTTTTGTTAGAAGTATATGAAGACACTTCAAATGCATTCTTGTCTAAGTTTCTTGAAATCAAATGTTTAGTGAATTGCAAGAGACAAAAATTCCTGATATTGACCAAAAAGTAGTCAACCAATCCTTAATGGATTAAACTCTAGGAATCAATTGCAAACTTGCATTGTTTGCACAAAATAGTGTAATTGGGTTGCCCTATATTTATTTATGGATATTTGACAATTAAATTAATATTTATTTTTTATATACATGAATGCATTACTTTTGAATTATTTAGGTATTCATGATGTAACTGGACTGATGAACCTCCATATATACATATAGAGATATTTGTAAAAGTATTTATTGACTTTATGGCTTATAAAGTATCTTTCTTGAAATATAGCAACCTTATTGATTGATAAGGCAATCTAATTTCATTATTATGTGTACTTACAATCTTCCATTATCATACCTAATTATCTTTGAATTGAAGGGGAGGAGGCTTTGTATAGGTAGAAGCTATCCTAATGAAGTTTTAATTGTTCCTTTGTTCAAAAAATGAGGCAATGTAATGAAGAGTTAGAGCCAATAGTTATGTAGCTACTCCACAGTGATTAAATTGTTACAAAAGTCTACAAAAGGATGATGCAAATGCAAGTGTATGCTCTTTGAATGTATAGTGCAAAAGATGCCCCTATTTTGAATTGTGTAAGCTAGCCTTAAAAGAATACATAGAATCAAGTAGACATTGCAACTAAACAAAACCTTAACCTTGTTTTTTTTTGAAATAGGAGTTCACTTATTTGGTGTATGAATGTGATATGACTTTAAGACTCAACTTTGCCATTCAAGAAAATTGTAATATTGCTTGAACAGATTATCAAATAGTACTTCTAGAAAAAGAACTCTAGGATCAAGTAGTTCAACTCCTAGCATTGACCACAACCAAGTACACTAATGATGATATTTAGTGTCTTGTACACTAAATACAAAGGCATACACTAAAAGCCAATTACCCTATGAAAGTAACATTAAATGTCAATTCAAACACTAAATGTACTCCATAGTAAATCTGAAATCTGAAAAGGTTTACATTTAGTGTTAGAACACATTAATGGGAAGGGAAGAGAAAGTGGAGGCGGTGCATTGAAGTCAGAGTTGTCATATCGGACAATTTTTTACTGCAAAGTTCAGAGCTCTATAACTTTTGCAAAACAAATCTGAATTGGACATATGATATGTTTTTTGGCATCTACAAAAATTGTAAATGCCAAAAAACATATCATATGTCCGATTCAGATTTGTTTTGCAAAAGTTACAGAACTCTAAACTTTGCAGTCGGTTCGATATGACAACTCTGATTGAAGTTTAACACAACACTAATTGTCCTATAGTTCAGATTTAGTGTTGCGACTGGTAGGGTGGTAAAAACACTAAATGTCACTAAACACTAAATATCATCTTTAGTGTAGTGAGATTAATTGCCTTGTAAGTTTTTCAATTCTATGTCAAACAACGCTAGATGTTCTTAGCCATCATAAACCAAAACTGAATATCTGCAGTTCTCAATGATTACGACACCAATTACATCCCCCCCCAAACTGGCACGTACATTCTAAACAAAATATTTTGTAAGAAATCGACACCAAATTTTTTCTGTAAGTGGACACCAGAATTCTTACACCATGGGAACTTCAATTAAAAGCTCTCTCGGACTATTTTCAACATTATGGATCAATTCTGATCAATGCAAATGGGCTATGTTTTGAAGAGAAAAAAACACAAAGGACTTCATCTTACTATAATGGACATTGATCTCATAGTTACTTAATGATCCTTCGGTTTCTTATTTGGTGGAGGACCCATGCTTCCACTCTCAGGTTTGCGCTTGATGCCCAGGAAGTGGGCCACCTGCAGCAGACACAAAATCAATCACTTCATCAGTGGGCTGAATACATCTACGATCGTCATTGTGACCCAAAACCCAAAACCACTACTTCCTGAGGACATGAAAGATGAAAAAGTAATTGCACAGAATACAGAAACATTTAGGAGATATTAAAAGAATATAGTAACTATTATCAAAGCAATAAGAACACAGACAAGTAATAAACACAAGAAATAACCATAAACACTACCCATGAAACAATTGAGTTATGTTTGTTACAGAAATAATTACCTTCTTATCACCCAACATCGGAGTTAAGCTGCCAATGGTTTTGTTGTCGCCCAGCATTGGAGTAAGACTCCCGATGGGTTCTTTCTCCACGGTAGCAAACCCACTTCTTGGATCACTTGTTTGCCCAGGTTTGATGTGGCCACTGATAACAAGGTAAGGAGCATTCAATTTAGCCTGTGCGTCACGAATCTTCTCCATGGCCATCAGAGGGGTGTCACCTGCATTCATTTGTTTCAGCTTCAGCTCCTCCTGGAATTGTTTCTGCCTTTTCTCTTGCTTCATCTTGCCAGGTCCTTTCCCATGGAACTTGTGAGAGAGTTTCCGGAATGCTTCCTTAGGGGTCATCTGTTACACATGCACACAGACGACCATCAAACAAACGCTACCCACAACAGAGATAAAAATATATATACACAAACACGTTTTTGGCAACACAAACAGCAACACATTTAGTATTAAACGTGCAAAAGCTCAGGAGAAAAATTGTGGTGGAAGTAAACAACTTGATTGAAAGAGAAAAGGAAACAGATACTGGAGTTGAGAGAGGAGCGCAAACACAAAATAACTTGCAACAACTTTCAGAAACAGAATCAGTTAACTAACATATTTTTCTGCAGGGAATTAAGGTTTACATACGTACCGTTCGACCGAACTCATCGACACGATCCAAAAGAATGTCTCGTTGACCGACAACATTATTTGACTCGTCCACAATCCCAACCAGTTTGCTCTTCTTCTTGTCCATGTTTCGACCACCCCAATCAACTGTTTCCTTCAAGGAACCTCTTTCTTTTAGTAACTGTAGAACTCCAGCCAGACCTTTTCCTACTTCTACTTCTTTCACTTCATCTAGTGATTCCTCCTCCATCTCTGGAATGTCCTTAACATCCGTCATTTCTGCATCGCCAACTTCTGTCCATCGCCCTTTTGGTGAAGTTCCTGGTGCTTCTTCATCAAGTGTAGGGTCCAGTTCTCCTTCCTCCTTCTCCTCCTCTTCCTCTTCGTGAAATACATCCTTGGGCCCAGACCTCCTAGTGAGAGCTGCATCAGGCAGATTTCCAGTTCAGTAATTCGAAAGTGCATGTTCTTAGCTTTCATGAACCAGACACTATTTTATCCAACTAAACTTCCCAGAGGGCAACCCATTGATATTCGGCATCTGACAGACAACCGGGGCCTACTTGCCATTATCACAAAATAAAATCACAAACCCTGACAATTGAGAACATAACGACCTAGATAATATAAGAAAAGAAAGTCTCACAAACTGACTACATCGAACGTTCCTCAAAACCAACATTCAGATACACGTAAAGAATAACAAAAAGATATAAACTCCATCTCACCTTCATCCAACTGTAAACTTCGACAAAATTCACCGGTATCACTAATAATGAGCTTTCCTTCGTCAGCGTCGCCATCCCCTGGGGCTGTGGGCAATTCTTGTTTCGCAGCTGCGGAGAAAAAATAAATTTGGTCATGAGAAACTCATACCAACTAAAAGGCTGAACGTCATGATCACATTACAGTGTTCTTTGAAAAACATGAGACAAACTAAAGCTGATGAAGGCACAACACAAGTAGAACACTTTATGTGAACGTACATACTTAAGCTGCAAAATAGAATCGACAAACAACATACACAGAACATGATGACAATACCTGCTAAACGCGCAGCAATAGCTTGTGGACCAGAAGCACTTTCAGCCTGTTTCTTTAAGGCAGCTTGTCGTGCCCTATCCAAGGAACCTTGCAAAACGTCCTCTTCCTCTGCACCAATATTTACTTCCTCAGTCTCATCAATGTCCATGGCTTTGGTTTCACTTTCTTCCTTTAATATCCTGGAAGCATCAGCTGCCTTAGCAACAGCATTCTCGTAACGCTCCCTCCGGACGTCAGCTGCCGCCTTCATGTCGTCTTGCATCTGAGATCTTCGTAACATTGTGTCCCGTGACCCCATGTCAGTGCTTCCTAAACCTTCAGCCACTGCCTCCGCTTCAAGGGCATCCAAGTCGAGCTTCTCTTTCTTACGGAGCTTTTTCTTTTTCTTTGGTTTCTTAAACGTAGTCATCTCATCTTGGGTGAAATATTCGGAAGCTATAGTGGATGTAGTAGTAAGAAGGGACTCTGCAAAGCGATCCCCCATACCGTGCTGTAACCTTCTACGAACCTGGGAACATGGTGACATAACATTCAGAGAAAACTAAAACAGCAACCCACCCCCATTGAAATAAAATACAATCAGAAATGTAGTTCAATTAGATAAATTGAAATTGAAAAGCTCAGAGCAGATCTGTGAAAGAGAAGCACTTGTACAACATCGGATGCATTCTATCAAAAACAATACTCAGAGGTTTTCACTGACAACAGACTTAGATAAACTACTAACATTTAAGCTCATGACATGGAAACTTAAACTTAGGCAGCAACCTAATTAACAGCGATGATGAATAGTCTTTAAAGTACAAGATTACGTACTTCCTCTAATTTCTTTTGTGCCTCTTCATCAACCCCCCCTGATTCATCCAAGGTAACACCCTGATACAAACCCCCCACATATTATTAGCTTCATCAACACTACAAGTGCAACCCTGTAAAGTATAACTGTGACTAAAATCTCCACAACATTGATAAGCCATAAGATTAGTGACATGCCTCAGGACTCAAAGCACAGTCTATCAAATCTAATCGTGCCGAACACAAAAGTGCGCACAAATCGCAGCCAAGGTCGTGAAAAACAACACAAGAAACCAAGCGATAGATTGAAAAATTCGGATTTCAAACTCACCTCCTCTTCGATAGCATCATCGTACTTTGAAAGGATCGTCTTGTTGCCAGTCATTTCATTGTTGAACCTGCAGACCACATGAAAATCTGTGCGTAAGTATTCAAAACCATTAGACAAGATTTTTAAGGAGGTGATAGCCATTCACAAGATTCCACGACCAACTTCCAGTCAACATCGTACGCCTCGTTCTTCAGCATTGATCCAGGAAGGTTGAGAATTTTACTTGTCCTCGTATTTTCCGGGAACCTTCTTGGCAGCCTTATAAGCATCTTCTCGGGCTATCTGCTGAGCCAATTCCAAATTTTCCAGTTCATCCATCTCTGCAGTAACAGCAAAAGAAAAGATGAGACTCTGCATGTAACGTCACCGCCTGAAGGCAAAACTTGATCGTTATGAAAAAGATTTATCAAACAGCCTTCCATCACACAAAATGGAACTATCACATCCTAATATATACTCACCATCATTAACGTCGCCATCTGCAAGAACATTTGTGTCTTTCAGTGTGAGTACGATAGCTGCACCCTCCATCACTCGATCCAGTCCATGTCGAACTTTCAATCCAGCCAAATCCTCTGCAAATCCAACAGAAATGCCCACAACCACCAAAATGTAAATGCAACACTTGAACTGAATCGATAAAAAAACAAAGTTCTAATTAACATGTTGAATCTACACTAATAAGATTAGGATCTAGAATACAATCCAAATTGTGCGAGTGTGTCTGCATGAGTCAACTCCACTGAAACATCTCATTAAATAATAGAATCAGGTGCAGTGGTGCTGTAGCGTCTCATCTATGCATCCAATAAACTGTATCCAGATAAAACTTACTTGCAGAATACTTGCTTGAGGGCTGAAAATCATCGTCACTGTCCTCTTCCTCGTTCTCCTGCATGTTCAACATCAAAATTGTCAGCACCCATTCAGAAACAATTCACTTGCTGAGAGAACCTAAAACCGACACATTTGCATAGTGCATTAGACTAATAAAACATTTGTTGACTTCTGCAAGCAGATGAAAGGGGATTCCAACACATGTAGTATTTGGATCCTGTTTGCAAAAAAATTTAACGGTTCAAAGTTTCTCTCGGAGATGAACAAAAAACAACACAACACCTTCTGTTTACGTCGTGTATGATTTCACATTCAACATGTACTAATTGTCCAAGATTTTACGGTGACGGCGTCAGGACAGTGTTGAAATTGCGTTCCTTAGCCCAGAAACGACATCAAACTCCAGTTTCAATGACAACCACGCGCATCCTAAAGCTTCAGTCATGGATGTGAACCCACCTGTTCTTCCAAAGCTTTGGCCATACGTGCAGCTTTCTCTCTTTCTTCAGCTTTCTTCTTTTCATCTAGCTGCCTGCTCTTGTTCACCCAAGATGCAATATCATCTACGGCTTCCGGTTTCTCTGATGCCCTAATACCTCGTCTTGGCCTTCGGTCAAGATTGGTCTTTCGCCTCTCCTCCCGCATTCTGCAGGCACACATGATGCGTACGTTACTCCCTAAAGGAGCAAAATTCCACGGTTTTAAAACAACCAATTTGATTGAATCAGGATCAGAGATAAACAATGCAAGTGCTGGTAAGAAAAAAATTGAACAAAAGAAAGTTCCCAATGGCCCACTCAAAAGAGATAAAAAAAATACGGGTCCCAAATTTGGGACTCTACGTCCTTTAAGAATGAGTGTAGCAACACCAAACTCAGGAAGTAAATTAAAACTCTGCGCTGGAAATGAATTGGACGACACAAAATCTACAAGTGGCAAGACCTTCAGCACTCAACATGGAATATCAACTTTCCCAGGAAAAACACCGTCCATCTGAATCCCAATTCCTCATTTCAAACCGCATTTTACAATTCAGAAACTAATGTAAAACAAAATTACAGTGTCTAGACTGTAAGCAGGAAGATCATTAAACGTTACCTGGCAAGGCGATCCCCCAAGTCAGAGCTCGAGACATGTGGTTGATCAAAGTCCCTGGCATGGTTTCTCTCTGACCCCCGGCGGTCATCCTCCACGCCCCTGGTGTGCTGTTCGCGTTCCTGATCATATTCACGCTCCACTTCTCTCTTGTTTTCGTGCTCCTTATGCCCACTTCGCCCTCTCTCCTGATCCTTTTCTTTCTCCCTGTCCCTCTCCCGGTCCTCCATCTCCCTGTCTTTTTCCCTCTCTCTCTCCTTCTCCCTCTCTCGTTCCTTCTCCCTTTCCCTCTCCTTCTCTATCTCCCGATCTCGTTCCTTTTCCTTCTCCCTTAGTCTCTCTTTTTCACGCTCCCGATCTCGCTTCTCCTTCTCTTCGTCTTTACTCTTCTCCTTCTCGCTATGCTTCTCTTTCACTTTCTCATCCTTGTCTCGCGTCTTTTCCCTTGCTCCATGTTTCTCCCTTTCTTTATACTTCTCCTTGTCTTCATCTTTGCTAGCATCCCTGTCACCGTGCTTCTCTTTCACCTTCTCATCCTTGTCTCTGGGCTTCTCTCTTGATTCATGTCTCTCCCTTTCCTTCTCCTTCTCACGGCCAGTATCTCTCGACTTTTCCTTCTTCACTTCACCGTCGTGGGGTGATTTGTCACGATGCTTCTCTCGACCTGTGTCATGATCCTTCTCCCTACCGTGTCCGTGATGTCTTTCTCTGTCCTTCGCAGCCTCATGCTCCTTGTCATGTCCATGCCCGGTTCTCTGAGGATGCCGGTCCTTCTCTTTCTCCGTGTCTCTGCCCTTGTCTCTACCCCTGTCTTTCACCTTCTCCTTCTCCTTCTCTCTGTCTTTCTCCTTTTCTCTCTCCTTCTCTCTTTCCTTCTCCTTCTCTCTTTCTTTCACCTTTTCTCTGTCTTTCTCCTTCTCTCTATCCTTAACCTTCTCTCGCTCCTTCTCCTTGGCTCGCTCACGTTCCTTCTCCTTAGCTCGATCTTTCTCTTTTTCCTTCTCCTTGTCCTTCTCGCGGTGATTCTTGCTTCTCTCTTTGCTCTTCTCCTTCTCCCTAACTCTATCTTTGTCCCGCTCACTTCTCTTACTTCGATCCTTCTCCTTCTCGGTCAATTCGTGATCCGACCTATCAAGCTCCATAACCTCGCTTCGCACCATGGCGTTGGACCTTGCTCCCAATCGCTCTTCAACTACAGCATACAATATTGATCACACTCTCAAAGAACAGTACCAACTTATACCAACATATTCCCTCCAACCAAAAGAGCCTTTCAGCGAAAACAAAAATTCAAGAAAACTATCACTAAAAAGCCTAACAACTACCCGACCAATTGTCGGGCACCTTGACCGCCACGCCTCCAAGACACTAAACCTAAAAATGGAGCAGGGACTTACCTTCGAACTATGTCTAGAGCTTGGTCGTTGATGTTACCCTTCTTCGACCAGCCCCGGGGTGTCTATTATGTTCAACGTGGATCCGCTCTTGACCTCGCACATTGAAGCGGTCTCAGAGTCTCCGCCTGATGAGGAAAAATCACCAATTTCATGAGTGTGACATTCCAAACACTACTCTGCTTTCGACTGGGAAATACACTTCAACGGGGGACACAAATCTCACGGCACAGTTGTGTCACCTGGAAAGCACTGACGAATTCACAGATTAGGGTTTTCCATTAACGCCTTTGCCCACGACCAAAACCGTCGGCCACTCCTTATTCTGCAAATTTCCCAGTAGCCATTATCAATGCACGCATTCCCTATCGCCGTCACAACCTGAGATTCAAGCCAATGCAGGTCAAAAATCAGGAAACTCCAAACCAAGCGCCGGACAAATCCTCACGCAGCATCGTCACCGTAATTTGAATCCTCTCGTTCCACTACTACAACTAACGAGTCAGCAACTCAAAAATAGGGTTACGAACCAACTACAAACCAAGATATCAAAACATTGGAAAAAGAAAAAACACCTGCTGCCGGAGCTTCCCGAGAATGTTGTGCACAGCAGTCTGCGTTGCGACGGGGAACTGCTGTATTCAGTCCGCTCACGCGCCGTCGTGCACTCCACACTAGACCCCCAAGTCTTGTTCTCCTGTTAAACCCCACGGAAAACCTCACCGCCAATTCAAAGACGTGTTTCCTCGAACCACATACGCAAATTCTTGCATGCTCGAGACACGGAGGCAGAGAGCTTCTACAATGAATCTGCAACAAATGTGGCAAATGCTGCACAAATTGGCTGCGCGGCAACAAAAATTGGGGAGGGCAGTTTGCGCATTGTAATCGCCTTCGCTCTGTCGAAGCCACGTCCCGTTTTGAGCCACATCCTGTTCTCAGGTCCCGAAACCCTGCGGGATCCCTAAATCCCACATCCTAAAATCTTCTATGAATGAAGATAGATGGATGAAGTGTTACATCCCGTTTCCTGTCACCTCCCGCTCTCCTCAAGAGTGAATTTGAAGCCTCCTTTGCTGTTCGGCCGTGTGTGGAGTCGAGGTTTCAAGAATTTTTTTTTCGCCAAATGCATCGCATCACCACTGAAGGATGTAGATGACCCCGTCGCGAAGATGGACGGGAGGCGGAAGCTCGCAGTGATGCTGCGGGGCCATGAAAGCTTGCTCCGACTAGTGGGCAAGCGCCGGAAGCTCCACCCCTCCGTTTTCCTCTTAGCCTCCACCGCCGAGGGCACGCATGAGGACACCGAAATCAATGTACGTTAACCATCTCTCCATTCTTCTCTTGACAATCGTGGTAACTCAATCATACCCTTGTCAAATTGACACTGAATTTGATGTGGGACACCAACAGGAGGAGTCCCGACCTTCAGTGGACGAGAGTGGCAAGGAGAATTGCTTCCCGGAGTGGGTGAGTTGCCCTATTTGCTCCAAGAGCATCAAAGGCAACGATGCGGCGATGAACAACCATCTAGGTCAGGATTCCACTTTGAGCGTATGCTTATTGTGAAATTTATGATTGATGAATGGTGTGAAGTGCATCGACACTTGTAAAGGATCCCCTGTTTTTAGAAAAAGGCCATATGCACCAGTGGTCCCAAATGTGATTTTACAAATAGCTGCAGCTGCTAGGAGCACTGGTGAATGTGCTGAGAATTTGAATTCAACACTGCGGTATTCACATGTTTTGTAGCTGTAAAGATTTTGAATAGAAGATATGCTAACACTGATATGCACAGTCCTAGAATTGCGAATGACAGCAGCGTCTAGGAGATTCTCTTGGATGCACTCCCTCCTTTGTTTAGGTTGTTTTGATGGAGTTTGCGATGGGCTGGCAGACTCATGTCTTGTGAAGGGTAGCAGACGCAAGACCACGCAGCTTACATTGTTCAGTTCCATGAAACGAGTTACGAGTACTTCGACAATGGAGTCTTTGACGAAAGGCAAGGGAGAAATTGGGAAAAGGAATTTGGGTTGCACCATAGTGCCCCTTGATGAGGCGAGTGCTATTGGAGTTGGTTCTGAGGAATTGCTATCTGACGACTCAAAGGAGGGTGTTCTGTGTCCGCTCAGTAATGCAGGGACTGAAAAACAGGAGATTATGAATGGAGTTGTGAAGGCTGAGATTGATGTAGTGGATAGATCTACTGATTCTGTAAGAGATGTGAAACTGGAGTCATTTGAAATGACGCAAAGGGATTATGTGAAATTTGAGGAGTTGTGTATTTGTACGTGCCACTTTGCCGCAGTGAACCCATATTGTGGGGACACTCCAGAGTCTGAACAAACTGCCGCTTCCAGGGATAGCTTGTTAGGTGCGAATGATGACGAAGCTTCGGTACATTTGCATGGCATTGTTCGAGAGGAGGTCTTCAGAGATTCATCAGTAGTCATAGGTGATATCAACACTCGTATAGTTGGCAGGAAGTTTAGTATGGAAGCAGTCTGTGAAGGAATGCAGCTGGCGTTCGTCAGAGATGCAGACAACCCGAAGGATTCTAATGCTGTCAAGGTGTGTGCCGCTCGGTTAGTTTTTATCTAGAGTGGAGGACGGAAATTCTCGTGTTTTCATGCTTTTCTTTAAATTCGTAATGATCAACAAATGTTTGACAACGTTTTATCTCGAAAAGAAATGTATGGGGAATGATTCCGCTGTGCCTAACCCTCTTAATATCAAAAATTTAGTGAAATCAACTTGACCTTGAAGCATGAATTTTGTATTGACCATTCGATTGATGCATTTAAGCAGGTCATCACGTTGGACAAGTTGGAACTGGGTTATCTTCCGAGATTGGTTTCAGTCCATCTCTCTGTTTTGCTTGACAAGGAATTAGGGAACCTTACGGTGCGTTTTTTAACTAGTCCGTACTGAAAATTGGTTTTGAGAGGAGTTTACTGTTCCATGCATGTCCGTTATAGAATTTTGTACGTTTCTTGCTGTTCAATCATTATGTAAGTTCCTGCATTTATGTCATTCTTCAAGCCGTAACCTGATTTGTTTTTCGTACATTCAGGGCTTTGTATTGACTGTTCCTGAAGACGTGTTTGAGGCAGTACCAATAAAAGTCATCTTGGAGAAGAAGAACTTGGAGCCTGCATTTGAAGAAATTATTAGCAAGTGTTGGCAGGGAGCTCTGGCTGCAAGTCTGGTCCCCCCGAAGCAGTTTAAGTACGAAGCCAATTTCCTGTGTTTGCTGCAATCGGTCTTGGAGCGTGATAGTCACTTGTTTAATTCTGACGAGCAGACTTTTTTAAGTAAGCTCCTTTTCTCTTTCTCGGAGATTGATAAGTTTTAAAATCAGTTTGTTGCTATAGATTTCTTGTTAGTTTTTTAGTCCTGACGCTTTAGTCACTGGTAGAGTATGAGGTTGAGCACGGAATCCATCAGGCTTGCTGTCTAATGATTAGACCAACTGACTGAGAGATTTAAAATGGCTGCAGGCTCTTTTCAACTTTTATCTGGTGATGCTCAAAGGCTCTTCATTCATCTGTATCAACGCAAAGGTGCACACCGGAGATACTCTTCGTAGAAGGTCTAAATCTAGGCATGTGAGTGTCAGATTTCTTGCATAAGAATCGAATGGATAATTTGCAGAAATCGTATCCTGATTAGATGGTTGTGGCTGTCAGGTCCATGGTTTCGCGTGAATAATCTGAATTACGCTGATGTTGGTGACATGGATTCTTCTTGTCAGGAGCTTACTGGTATGTATTCGATCATGATGCTCTACATTCAGATGGCAACATTGAATATGAAGTTGTGTTTTGTTGAAGAATACTTTGTTGTCTAATTTGACTGCGTTTGGCAGCTGCTGGGTACATGATTACCTCCGATGCAGTAGATGATAGCACTGCCATCGAATTCAGGGAGATAGTTGAAATTTTGAATGCATCCGAGCTGAGGCAATTGGCGGTCTCTGCCCAGCTTAAGGCGAGTTACCAGTATCTTATGCATTAGTGCTCTCTGAACGTATGAATTTCAGTTGTCTGTTGTTGCTGTATATTGACTGGAGTTTCAGTTTTAGTTGGTTTGTTAGCTGATGTCTATGTTTAGCTATTCTGGTTAGCTATTCTGGACTTGGACATTGTGCCAAGTTTCTGCTCAGGGATACTTTGATGGTGTGTCAATGAACTTAACTTCTTATTTCTCTGTTGTCGTTATGTAGGATAGAAAGGAGGTTGCAGTTGCAAGAAAAGAAGAGCTTGTGTGCTGGACTACCTCTGGCGTCTTTGATAATGACCAGGTTTCAGCTCTTGGGGGTTGCAGGTAAAGTGCAGCAGTGGATACCTTGAAAATTTTCAAAAGCGCGCTGGTTACTTTTGTTACCTGATTTGCTGCATTTATTTATTCAAGTTGCTCAATTTTGTTCAGTTCATCACTTGCCTAGCGTTCTAAGCACCTAAAACCGACTGTGTATGCAGTGGTACTGTTCTGAGGAATATGCTGTTGGATTTGCTTGGACCTTGCGTTCGGGTCTCTGATGATGCCTCATTCTTGCTGTGGAGATCGCAGGTATTTGATTTTAAAGTTCACTTGTTTACATTACACCTTATTTGATATTGGTCTACGTTGATCACCTGTATTATCTGTAGCCCACATACCTTCTGCTATCGAAGGGTGTGTAAATATAATCTTGAAGATGCCAGGTCGTAAGCAGCCTCACATGCATGTGTGCTCTGCATTGCAGAGACTCTTTTTTCTGAACGGAGATCAAGATCTTTCATCCTTCTTGCTAGTGGATATGGGAAGGGTGAAGTACCCTGAATACAAATGCATTCGGCAGACTCCTGTTTTCGCTACCCGTGAGGCGTTACTTGAGTATGAGAAGGTATTAGATGTTTATTATCTCCAGAAGTAAAAATTATAGAAATAGAACATGACCACATCTGTTCAAAAAGCCCTCCAAATCCGTTCATAGAAGAAACTCAAGAGATTATTTTGTCGTTTCAGGCCCTGGAAGTTGCACAAGCTATGGACATGGCTCTTGAAGTGAACGACATGGCCAATGTAATGGCTTTCACAGCAAGAGCCCGGGCGTTTCTGCGATTGAATCAGAATGAGGCCAGCAAAGAGCCACGATGTGACGATCGTCCCTCATTTCTATACCGTTTCACAGCTGCTCGAGTATATGCAACAGTTTGTACTTTGAGTGTATCAATACTTGAACGAGAGCGCAGGTATTTCTTTTTCTGCCCACTATGCCGTCGACTTCTGTAGACTCCTGGATGGCATCCCAAGGACAGCTGTCCGCAGAATACTGTACCGACTCTATTTGGCGAATTTATGTTTGTCATGGTTAAGGAATGTTGAATATTTCTACTTCGTGTGGTGTTCGAGAGCATAGTTTGGTATGAATTTGAATATTCTTGTGCAGAGAACCTGTCTGGAGATGATGTTTGTCGGAGGATGGATATTTTATTATTGAAGAGCTTCGAAGTAACTGAACCTTGAATAATTTTCTGTTCCTGGTAGGTATGCAGAGGCAGTCGAATTGTTGAAGGAGCTGCTGTCTTTTTGTATTCGATCGGGTAGAAGAGGCTACTGGACTGTGCGACTGTCAACAGATTTGGACCACTTAGGTCGCAAGGAAGAGAGTCTTCTAGTGGCTGAGAAAGGTGTCACGGACCCTTTTATTAGGGGAGGAGATCTTGTAGCATTGCAGCGTCGTGTAGTCCGTCTCAGCAAGCCGCCTCGAAGGTGGAGAAAACCACCATATGCCGAGGCGCTGGATTTGAAAGTTGAAGAGGTGAGCATCACGTATCTATTAGTGAATTGATGTGCACAAATAACATATGCAAGCTGACCGGAGTTGCTACCATTCTTAGCTCATACGGTGTCTCATAAAGCTTTTTCATCTGCCATGACCATCTATTTGTGTTCACTTGTCATTTCTGTACTAGTAAGCACCATTTTCGTTTAATCTGCTTGGATGAGATTCAATAGTGGTCTATTCGTATTATCACTTTTCATTTCTTTGTTTCTATATACCTTACATTATGAAATGAGTGAGGAGAAGTACTTACAATATAAATTCTTACAATATTCGCCCAACTTATTTGTTATCTTGAGAGTATTTTTTAATGTCAATATCTTGGTACATTTTCAGTTTTCACTTATTACGAAGTGATGAATTCCACCAATTTTCAGGTCCAAATACGAGGTCGACCATTGAACTCCACAATAGGAATGAAGAGTCGGTTTTATGGATTTGATGGACAACAATGTGGGGTGGAGGAGTTAGCTCTGCAATACTACGCCAGTGAAGAGGGTGGTGGTTGGCAAGGAATGCATTCAGAGGGGGGAGTGTGGATGATGCTGTTCAGTCTCCTCATGTGGAAAATTTTGTTTGCCGACGTACCTGATGTCTTCCAGACTACGTTTCAGGTACCTCTCCTGTGGTTAGAACTCGTGGAAGTTGATACCGTTGTTCTTCAGGAACCTCTTCACGGTGATTATAATTCCACAAAAATGAAAATGCTCCGTCGACTTCAGAGCCTCTCTTAAGATTGTGCCTTCTGTTTTTATTATTAGAATTATTTGGCAGTTCCATTTAGCCTTGAGTTGCATCGAGATTCCTTTTGCGGAACAACTGCACCACCTTTGATGCACCGAGGATTTATGTACTGCAGACAGCTCCACTCGATCTGGATAGTCGGTCGTTTTACACTGCACGACAGGCTATCATCGAAACACGTCTTGAAGAGATTCGTCAAGGTAGTGCAGTTGCGCTGCTTGCCGAGTGCTGGTCTAAGCACCATGGTACTTACTGTCGAGGTGCCAACTGGGAAAAGTACTCTCTTGAGACTCTCCAGACGGTTGCTGCTTGTGTTGGAGGGTCGGGATTGTCTGCATTTTTCCGACTTCTCACTCGAGATCATGCTGGATACTCAGCAGGGATGCCGGACCTCCTCCTTTGGCGAACCTTCAGGTGCATATTATGTGCTAGTAATGAGAAATGCTGTAATTGCAGAAAAAATCCTCACCCAACTTTCAAAATTGATAAGTAATTATATCATATCTTAAGACAACACAACACTTTGGCTATACTAATGAATTGGTTGATAAGTATCCAAGGTTTTGAGCTTGTGCAAAGTCAAGAATAACAGTTTTGATTATTGTGTACTCTGGTCACAGGAAACCCAGTTCATCAAAAAGAACCAGCTCCGACTTGAACTGTCAAAGTTGCGATTGTAGTCAAGAGGTGGATACTTTGGATTTTCCCGACCCTGCTCATCCGGTGGAGGCGGAAGGTACTGTGAAAGTTGAGGCTTATGTGATACGAGGTGAAGCAAAACTCGTGGAAGTAAAAGGTCCGAGAGATAGGCTCTCAGAGCAACAACGTGCCTGGATTGTTAGCTTGCTTAATGCAGGCTTGACTGTCCAAGTGTGCAAAGTTCTAGAAAGTATAGATTGTTGATAATTGATTGACTAACTTATCCGTCCTCTGAGACATGGCCATATGCCAACCGTAACAAGATTAATGTTCACAACGCTATTTATGATAACTTTATCTTCACGAACTGATTTATTCTGCTTGTAGCCATTTGAATTCATCAAGGACAAGGAAAGAGATTTTGCTGTGCAATGGGCTGTGGTAGAACCACCCATAGCCACCCACTTCAGGCATGTTCTGATGCAGCAGAAGGCAATGTAAATTGACAATATAAATTGTTTGCCCTGTAGAAAGACAGAAATGACAGGCATTGCCAATTTTTTGTGATATTTTCATTGAATTCAGATTACTGTGAATTTTGGAAGCGGAAAGTTGACTTAACCCATTTCCAATCTTTAGTCTTCCAATTCCGATCATTTAAGAACTATTTTCCCACTCACTCGGTTGATATATGTGTCATGAACTTGTTAGTCCCAATCTTGAAAAGTAATAAAAAAAATGCTTTCCAAGCTTTGGTTGGAATTTATTTCAGCCTTGGTTGGAAATGGTTATACCTACAAGTTGGGTATGGTTCCCTAGTTGGACATGGGTGGTTCTACCATAATTAGGCTAGTTATGAATGCATTGAAATTAGGATCATCATTTCCAATTAGCAGGAAGGACAACCTTACAGTGGAAACACCCAAAACCGTCCAAATAAGGAATTCAGCATAGTTGGAGGCAGAGTTTTCTAATAATGATATTTTTGTAGTATTAGCGAGTGAAAATCATGAATATTCAAAAAAAAAATTAGATTTTTCGGACACAGGATGTAATTTCTACAAATTTTCAAAGTGTTGGCTCCCTAGACCTGCAGTGTCCCCAAAACTGAACCCTGCGAAAATCAGCTCTCAGCCAACCAGATTTTCTTATGTGTCATTCAAGTGCGTCAACAAATTACAATCACACATGTGGCAAACACATTAACTACACTCTGGGGACATATTTGGGTGAATCTATGGTCCACTGGGAAGAACAGGTGCGGGAATGGGTGTTTTGCCCTTATATATCTTGACGGACAAAGAAACTTTGTAGGAAGTGCTACAAGGTGATTGCAAGAAACACTTGTACTAGTTTGTATCATTTGGTGTATCCTGATCTATTTTTTGGCTATAACTTTTGTGTTTTGGCTTCAAATGACTCAAGATTTATAGAAAAGGTATTCATAACTATCATATACCTTCCTTGATTTTTTTTCATAATTTTCTAAAACATTTTACTATCCAAAAATAGACCCTGATTGAATGTGACATTTGTCAATTTGGACGTTTTTAATACTATTTAGTATCCAAAAATAAAAAAATTGAGTTGAAATTTGGATGAGATGGTCTTTTAGTAGACTTGTAGCTAATGGCCAAGGAAATTCTTAAAATAATTAATTTTGTGTGGTGTGGAAGTCTACAAAGTGAGCTTCTTTTTGCTTGTATTTTGAAACATGTAAAATATTGTTTTGGTGGGTTCTTTGGTGAATGACCATTTCTATAAAGTTACAAGTGGCTAATTTTTATTTTTTGTATTTACTTACTTTTACTATTTTCACCTAATGAAAACATCAAGGTATGTATTTTCTTAAGGTTTGGCACTTTTCAGGTTCTCCTACTCAGAGAATTTTTCTATGCAATTCCTTCCCTAGGTACTTTCATCTTAAAGGTGTATATATTAGTGATATATTAGTAATATATTAGTAATATATTAGTGATATAGCAAAAGTTATGAAGATTAAAAAAAATTTAATAGATTGTTCCTTCTATATAAGGATATATTTTTAAATTTATTGAAAAATAATTTTCTAATTTTAAAGTACTTCCCAAAAAATCATGGAAATGCAACAAATAGTATAGGTGTTTCTTGCAATCACCCTACATTTGAAAATAGTCTTTGCACTTTCATGTGGCCTTGATGGGTGGAGAAGGAAACAATAAAAAATTCACACATACAAATTCTCTTAAGCTTGATTACTCTTCACCAATGGGATTGTCCATTGAAATTGGTGAAATTTTTCTTCTTTTCCTGCTAGCCCACCCTAGCAAGACAATCAATTGTTTCTATTTTATCTTCTTACTTAAATGAATATTGTTCTTGCCCATTGGGCTAGCATGTAAGCATGCCCTAAGTAGGATGATAGAATCATCAAAGAAATTAGGACTCATTTCCATTCTTTTAATTTGGAATGGTTTTAATGAACTACCTAATAGAAAGTTGCCACAAGTCTATCATTTTGTGTGCTTCAATGAACAACAAGTACTCCATCATTAGACACTAATAGGAAGACTCTAAGGTTAGACAAGCATCTAGACCAACTTTAGCCTTTGGAAATTTCTTGTAAACTCACTTCAAGCAATAAAATTATGGAAACTTCAATTATCTCCCTCATACATCTTGAAGAGGCCTTTAAAATAGTCTTTTGGAGTCCTTTAAAATCTAATGTTAAGGCTTGGGGCCTTTTTGGATTTAAAAATATCATTGTTTTTGAAGAATTATAGGTTTAAATGTCACTAAGATATGAACATATCAACCACACAATCTTTTAGTGAACGTGTTGTAGATGACATGAATCAAATTTGGAGTCATTTGGCCTATTTTGCAAGATTAAAATGTTTTAGTGTTGAAAAAAGATGTTGAATTTTTTATAGAAACACATTAGGAGGTGAAATTAGATTTCTAAAACTACTCAAATGAAAACTTTGAACTATGAAGTGCTTAAAAACCTACAAACAAACATATTGGTGAAAGAAAACATCATTCTAAAGGCTCATTTTGTTTGCAAAATGGCTTTGACATGTCTTAAAGTAGCACAAAAAGATGAAAAAAAAACCACCCGTCTTTGGCTAAACTTCCTACTTAGTAACTCTTAACTTTTTGGATTGATATGAAATACAAAGTAGACCAATATGCAAAACTTTTCAAATTTTTTTTATTGGGAATGGACCTTGTATGAAAAAAAATAAGAAGTTGAAGTTCAATTTAATCCAAAAATGTGTGGATTATGAACTTTGAATTGTTCCCAAACATTCAAAACAACTTGGATTGACACGAAAATTCTACCACATTAATTAGAATTCAAGGGGAACATATCCAACAAAATTGATTGAAAACAAGCATTGGATGAAGAAGATACAAGCCCCTAAAGTTGCAACCATCAAATTGCAATCTGGTGAATTCAGATTTAACTCATGAACTTCCAATGGCTTCCAAAAAATTAGTACATCTTGGATTGATCTAAAATTTTAACACAAAAACTACAAAAACTTCAAATGACTTCCAAAAAATTAGTACATCTTGGATTGATCTGAAAATTTTATCTCATAAACTAGAAGAGAGCACAGATTTCCCAACAATTTTGATTGAATTTGGACTCCAAATGCAAAAGGTACAGTACTTTGAATTGGATTCCAGGACTATGTGAGGACACTTTTGGTCCCCTTGGGCAGTGAAGACTGAGGAGTTAATCCACTTCAAGTTCTTTGGAATGGAAAGAAGGCATCCAATCAGATTTTGCACACTTCCAAATTATCCTGAGAATCTGTAATGTTGTGCAAAAATCTGAAAGGATTAAATGTAACTGCATTTAAGCAGGGTGAAAACTTCATGGCAAAAGAACAAAAGTACAGTAGCATTCAGTTGTTGGTAGTTCTGTACAAAACCTGCGTCATCCATCACAAGCCAGTCAATGCACTAGCACACCGACCCTGAAAGATGGGAGCTCCTGCATTAAAGAGCATTCATGACTAACATTCAAAAATTTCTAATAGTTTGTATCACAGAATACTTCACCGTATGCCATAGATTGAGCCAACTATGAACTCCGAAAGGCTCTTTACACGCCCTAATTACATTTCAAGTGCCAAACATGCAGTGCACGTGAGATTTGTAGAGTATAATACATTGAGGTTTGATGAGACCCATGTCTGCAGTACCAGCGTATGACTTCTGCTAGCTTCCTCAGACCCTAGAACACCGATCAGAAATTCTACTTCTGAGATGCGCTTGTCATTTATACTCCTCGATCACCAAACCTGCAAAAAAAATCCACGTACAAGAGCCAAGACTTACTTTGCTATTCAAATGTAATCAAATCTTTGGCATGCTCTGAAGACCTCGGCCGTCTACCATCATGGTCAGGACCACTAGTTGTAGCTGGGACATTGGATTGACTCCCAAAGTGCTTGTGATCAAAGCTAGCAGGGTACATGGTCCTCATGGAGTTTCGAGCCGAATTCGAGCTTCGAGATGGACTCCTCGTCGACACTTGCTGTGCTTGCAACGCCGTCGCTTCCTCTTTCAGAAACTTCAGCCTCAGTTTATTCTGCTGCACCCGGTCCCATAGTGACATACTCACAGGGCACAAACAATACTCCAGCAGTTTCGTCAGGGAAGCCTGGTACGTCGAAGAATGGTGGATAGCAGCCAGGGGATGAATTTGCCCACTCTTATTGGTCGCCTGCTTCAACGCATGGTTGTACGCCGCATGTTCTTCTGCAAAGAGAATCTCCTGAAGAGCCACCAGAGAGCGTAACGGGTACTCCAATTCATCCCGACTATGGCTGCCCAGCACCTCCAAGGGCACCTCCTTGCGGACGTACTGCGCGTCATTGATGTCCAACGCTGACAACTGCAACGCTTCTTCCATATCCTCTCCGCCATAATCCACTGAAGCTCCTCCCGCTTTCTGTTTCTTGTCAGCAGTTGCGAAGAGATTCTCAAGTGCCGCACCCTGCTGTTGTTCCAAACTGATTCGCGTTGCCAGCTGCAAATCTAGATCCGGATCGCCAGTTTCCAAAATTGTATTGAAATCGGGGTTCACAACAGGGTTAGTACTGGGAGAAGCGCCCCAGACGGGGACAGCGCGCGAGGCTCGCCCATCCTGAGACTGGAAAGCAATGGCTTGGATGCGTCCCACTTTGGTGATATCCTCGCTGAAGCACGAGAAGATGAGGCCCACGAATCCGGGGTCCAGCATTTGATACATGGCTTGGGTGCGCACGTCCACATGCGATGGCATCACGGTGATGTGCGGGTGCGAGTGGTACCAACCAATCACTCTCGTGGTTTTGCCGGTGTCGGCTGTCATTCGTTCTGCTTGTGCAGTTGCAGCAGCAAGCTGCTCCGGGTTGGTCTCCACGCGGTCCTTCCGACGGTCGAGGCGCGTTTGCGGCGCAGCGCACCACACAGAAGCGATAGATGCGCCCTTGGCTGTGTACTGGACGTCGCCCAGGAGAAGGCCCATAATCTCTTCCGTCTCGGTCGAGAGCGCGTGGGTGACACAGGTGAGCCACACCTCCTGGGTTATCCTCACCCCCTCCAACGACATCTCGCCTGTCCTTTCTCTCGATGCCCCTTGATCGCCCCTTCCAATGCTTAATTTCCAGTCCAAATGAACATTCTGCGGCGCCTCCTCAGAATCGGATAGCTGCTACATGAATTTCTGCACATTTGTATCAAGAAATCGGTCACAGTCAGGTCCCGAAATGGAGCTGCGATGCAATTCTGGGGTTTAACTCAACTCCGAGACCATCCTAAACCCTAGTTCCATCAGAGAGAAACCTGCTCTGAATATCACCGGCTCTAGATTTCTGTCTACCTATGCACAATCATAACAATACAACATCACTCACTCCCTCTGCTGCACCTTCTTACAAACAAAAACCTAAAATTCAAATTTCTGCACATAAGTTGCAACACTCAAGACATCGAACACAATCAGGTCCCGAACTGAAATCTCAAGGTTTACACGAGCTCCGGTGTCACCGTAAACCCTAGTTCCATCACGGTAGGTCCACAGTGAACATCATACCAGCAACGTATTTCATACCAGTACAGCATCATACAACAAACTCGAGGTTCCCATCATATCGACTCCCAAGTTCTAACAAACCCACAGCGCAAAGCAACAGGAGCCACTTACCGAAACTTCGCATCCAGAATTTAGACAGCGTGATCAGCAAGGCAATTGCAAAAGCACTAATTCTCAATTCAGCAAGACCTAATTCTGATTTCGCACCAACCCGGTCGCTCCTTGCAAGATTGCTTCAAGCTGAACTGACTGCTAGAAGGGAAATAGAATCCCAAAACAAATGCCCAAGGCAGTTGATTCCAACGCATTGCAACGACAACTCCGGTACAGCAGTTGGCTTCCTCTATCAATGCTTGCAATTCTAAGTTGCCAACTAGAGACGACGCCATTCAGAAATGCAAAGACGGTGAGGCCAGGGAATTTTTTCCAAGGGAGAGGACGATCTTCATCAGAGCGATGAAGCTATTTACATCCATGCATGGATGTGGCCGCTGGCTCGTTTTGGATGAAAACGTCATTCGTTGAATCGTTTACCACTCGTTAATCAAGACTTTGGTAAATGTTTGTTCTTTGTTTTTTCTGGACGGCTTTTATTTATTTCATTCATTACAAAAAGAGCATGTTGTTCAAAAATGTTTTATTTTTCCTATTTTTAGAAAAATATTAAATCCTAAAGGTTTTTGACTATGTTTTCACCAAAAACGCTCCAAAACTGCCATTTTTGAAGCAAGTACAATTTTTTTTTTTAAAACATCTTTAAACATTTGTAGCCATAGGATCTTGTATTACACTAGTTCAAGAAGATATGGAAAAAATTTCAGAAATTTTCACCGTGTGGATTGCAAGATATTAGTATTTGAATTAGCAAAAATCCGGGCAGCTGCATTTTAGTAGCTCACATTTATATGAAAAAATATACAAAATGTTTGTAACTCTTTGGATTCATTCTTAAATTCAAGTTGGCTAAATGCTTGAAAATTTTGAAATAATTTGGAATTGTACAAGATGTAGGAAAAAATAAATAAGTAGAAAGAAGTAGAAAATGATCCAAAATACTAAATTGTTAACTATTTTTTTATGGGATTGAAAAATGACAATCTCAATGTTTGTAATGTTTTCATAAACAATATACCCCATGTTTTTGTTTTTATTCAAAAATCTAAAAAATTGAGTAAAATAAATGACTTCATAGTTTATTTTAGTATAGAGATTCTATAAGTACCCATAAACTACCTACAAACTAAAACTCCTATAACTTTCATCTCATTAATCAAGATGGAATGATTCAAAGCTTTCCAAGTAGATAAAAAAATCTAAAGAACAAATTTGAAATTTGAAAATTCAAAAAAAGTTATTTTTGAAGAAGTTTCTTTTTCTGCCTGGACTACCCATTGAGTAGAGAAAACTACATGTCATACAATTACTTTTTCACTATGTAGTCAAAAGTTATGAAAATTGTTGGGCCTTAAAGCTACTCCTCAGACACATGTTTTGTGAAAATTTCAAAGAAAAAAAATAAAAACTCCATTAGTAGTGAGCTGCCCAAAATTGCTATGTTGCCAAAAAACGCAGTTTGATCCTTTAGGGGTTAAGGAAAGTAGAAGTATAATTTATTAAAATGACATTACATTTGACTTGGAAAATTGGATAAATCAATGTATCCAAATTGATAAAAAGACTTTAGAAAAATAAAAAATTATCATACATCCTAAAACTAATTTAATTGGGACTCAACATCTATTTACATTCAATGAATTACTCAAACTTAATGACACTTGGCATTCAATTTAGGTCTTCCATAAAACAAGGGGACTCAAGTGAATCACAATCTTGGACTTTGATATCCATGGCCTTGAGTTGAAGAACAATTTGCTCAATCACCTTTTCATCGTGTTCCTTCAACATCACCTCATCATCTCTAGGACATTGCACATGAATCTCATAACCTTGCTTATAAAGTTTAACATCAACATCTCCTTCTATATAAAGTTTTAGGTCAGCATTTTTCACTCCAGGACGTTGAAACTTAATCCTGGGAGGTTGAAACTCAACCCTCCAACCATCTTTATGAAATTTATTGAAAATTTTGATAGAATTATCTAGAATGTGAAGCGAAGGAATATCTTGTTGACCTTTAGGCACTGAGGACAATGAACTTTGGAGGTTTGACATGGTTGGTGATACTATTCTAATCTTTAGAAAAGAGTAATGGATATCCAAAAAATCCCAAAGCTTTTGATTGTAATAGTGCTTGTGTGTATCTTTAATCAATATTAATCAATAACCTCAATATATATATATATATATATATCTTCCTCCAAATATTCCTAATCCAATATCTTAATATATTTTCTCACTCTAATATTCTATACTTCCAAAAGAATATATTATGCTCATATAAAATCCTTATATCCCTTTTTATATTGTTTATTAATCTATTAAATTAAATAAAAATGGTTAGAAAACATAATAGCTAATGTATTAGCTAACTTAAAATTAACGGCAAGAATTGAGCTTTTATAGAACTAATTATAAAATGTAAAGATGTCTATTTTTGACTAATATAAGGGTCATTAATTATAAACCTATGATTAGGAATTTTTTAAAAGCTCACTTAAAACACTTTTTTTTAATGCATTTTAGTCAATGAAATGATTGAATAATTGAATAAATATATATTTTCTCAACATGTTCTTAGGACAATGTCTCTTTTTTTGGATGAATGTACATTTTTAGATGAAAATTCCAAATTTCTACCATATTTTACATGTTCCATCCATTTAAATAAATGTCAACAACTTCATTGTTCTAGCAAACAATACTAGTATTCATAATTCTAAAAAAATGAATAAAGTAGCCATTAGGATTGGTTATAAATTTTCTAGAAAAATGCTAAAAATGTAGAAAAACTCATTCTCCAAAAGGGATTTTGTACTTTGTGAAAATTTAGATTTGAAGGAATATTCCAATTTATACCATTTTTTGGTTTCGATTTTTCAAATTTAATTAGATGTTTGGCACTATATCTTGATTTCAATAGCCATATGCTTCAATATATATCATGAGAATAAATGAAGAAAACATCTAAAGTGACTTGGATCCCACGAGATTTGGCAAGGGACTAAAGAATGTGAGTGAGGGAAATTGTCATAATAGGTTCAAAAATTTTTTAACTAGTAGATAATTTAGCACCCAAAAGTACAAAAAAGTGTTGATTTTGTTAATGTAGTTGTTAATCCGAACAAGTTCATTTGGACAATGATCAACAAATTCTTTTATGAAATTAACAAAAACTTGTTATTGTCAACAAAATCTTGTTAAGAATTAATATAAACTTCTTTAAAATTTAACAAAAACTTGTTAATTATTAATAAAATATTGTTAATTTTTTTCATTTGCAAAATATTAAGTTTTTTTTAAATGAAAATAATTAAAAGTTCCACATGGCAATCAACCACCACTCAAGCGTGGTATATGGGATTTGAACCCATGACCTTGGAGAAGTGGCCCAAGGGACATAACCACCAATCCAAACCCAAACTACTTAACATTTAAAGTATAGAAAATATAATTATACAATTTCTCTTGAGAAAAAATTTTCAATTGAGAAAAACAATGAACTTTGGAGGCCATTTAGTTATAGTAAATCATGTTTTTAAGAAAAACTTTAAACAAAGAAAAGTTGATAAATGAAGTAAACTTTCATTGTAAAAAATCTATTTGTGATTTCAACTTTTCAATTACAAGTTATGAACAAAAATCAGAGGTAGTGTTTGAAAATGTAAAAAAAAACTCCTTCAAACACTGACAGATGATGCCATATTGCCATTCAAAAATGCAAAGACGGTGAGGCCAAGGAATTTTTCCAAGGGAGGAGGACAATCTTCATCATAGCAATGAAGCTATTTACATCCATGCATGGATGTGGTTGGCTACTTTTGGATGAAAACGTCATTCGTCGTGTAAATGATTTCCCTCTTGAATCATTTAATCAAGACTTTGGTAAATGTTTGTTCTTTGGTTCTTTTTGGATGGCTTTTGATTATTTCATTCATTAAGAAAAGACCATATTTTGGAAAAATGTCTTATTTTTTCTATTTTTAGAAAAATATATTAAGGGAAGTAGAAGTATAATTTATAAAAATGACATTTGACAAGCTATTGGAAAAAAAATCCAATTTTCTTAAAGTGGACAAATAATTAAACAAAATCTATTGAATTGAGTAAGAAAATGTCAACATAATATTATAGTAAAGTTTGCTCTACATAAACAATATTCTTTTTTATTCAATAAATATTTGTTTGTGAGTCATTACTCTTTTGATGTAGGAAAATCATTTGGACAAATTGACATTTGGTTTTGTAGGCTCCCAATACAAATATTTGAAATGATATCAATAGCAATTTGAGTCTTTGGGATAACTTTGGAATTACTTTATAGATGGAAAAGATGATTTAGGGTCGTTGCAAGAAACACCGTGCAAAAAGTATAGCGTTTTCAAACATACTTTTTTTTTGGGAGTACTTTAAAATTAGGAAAACAAGTTTTTAAAAAAGTGAAAAATATATTTCATGTATAAACCTTTAAGAAGAAGGTACCCTAGAAAGGAAAGGCATAGGAAAAATCTCTAATTAGGAAATCCAGAAAAGTGCAAAATCTCATGAAAATTAGTACTTCCACATTTTAATTTGTAAAAAATAGGAAAATCAATTTAAAGAAAAAATAAAAATTGGCCATCTGAGGAAAGTTGATTTTGATAAGATTTGACCAAAAGAACGATCTTAGAACCATCATCAATGTTCAAAAATTGCGTGCCACGGGAAAAATTTTGTATTCATGTGGAGGACATAAAAAAACATATTTTTAGATTTTTATTTGGAATTTACAGGTTTTACACCTATGCAAATATACTGTGAAAGTTTCATCTTCAAATCATTAATTTTAGACACTGCGAACGTAATGATAATCATAAATGCAATTTTGTGACAGCTCAACGAAAATGTTTTTAAAATATAAAATGATTTTTTTTAATTTTTGAAAAATAAGGGTTCTAATAAACTTCAAGTTAGGTATGTTCAATAAAAATTTAATATTCATTGGACTTAATCTCCAAAAGTTATAGTGGAAAACAAAAAAGTGGTTTGCGATGTGTCACGAAATAGGACCGGTGTTTCTTGCAATGACCCTTTATTTATCTAATTTTTATAGAAAAAGTTATTTGAATACATTTATTACTGATGCTGAATGTTGAAATTTCCTTTACAATGATATTTTTGACTTTTCAACAGAAGCCAATGCATTAGGAGAGATTTGAGGGCTCTAGGAGCCCGCGAGTTTCCACAGCCCGAAATCCTGTAATCTGTCGCGGGAATGCAGTTCAGCAGGGAATCCTACGTGGTCGAGCGACTGCCACATCATCAACTTTTTTTTAAAAACTTTTTTTCATATTTCAGGACCCCAATTTTTTTTTTTTTTGAGAAATTCTGGCCCAATAGCAGCTAGCCGTTCCCCATACCAGTTTCGGGAACAGTCTTGAAACAGCCCGTTGGAACCCTCAAATCCCTCCTAATGCTTAATTGGAAATGAATCCCACTGTATTTTGGCCACTTTTTGCCTTAAATCCTTAACTTGACTATAAAATTTATCTACATTGGAGTTGAGTCTAATTAATAAAATGAAGATTATCATGTCACTTCAAAGTTCTAATTCCTCTCATTGGTTTAAATTATGTTTATAAAAAATTATCTACTATCAATTTGAATCAAATTCATGAAGTGAATTGAAGCTTATCACTTCAAAGATTTGATTGTCACAAGCATTTAATCCCTGAAGATCCTTGCATCTAAAGTGAATAAATAACTTGGTGAAGCTTGATTGTAACTTTTGGATTTAACCCCTACAGGTTTTTGACTATATTTTCACCAAAAATGTTCTAAAACCAGGGTTGTTCTGGCGGACATTGCGACATCGCGACATTGCGACGTCACGAAATGTCCAGTAGACCCTCCGCGACGTCCATAAAAGTCAAATTTACCTTTGACTTTTTAAAAATTACCACGTGGAAAATAATGCCACCTGGATGCCCGCGTGGCAAAAATTAGGGCGACCGCGGGTAGGGGCGACCGCGGGTAGGGCGACTGCGGATAGGGCGAACGCGGGTCGGGGCGACTGCGGCTAGGGCGACCACGGGTAGCGGTTTAGTGTGGGGGCGACCGCGCTAGGGGCGACTGCAGGATTAGGCGACCGCGGCTCACTCGAAGTCGCCCCATGCGCAGCCGCGGTCGCCCTTCAAGGACCCGTGGTCGCCCCCCCACATCCGCGGTCGCCCCATCCGCACCCGAGGTCGCCCTACTCAGACCCGCGGTCGCCCCCATCCAATACGCGGTCGCCCTAAGCCGCAGTCGCCTCTAGCCGCAGTCGCCCTGGCGCCACCCGTGGTCGCCTCTGATTCGCACGCGCCCTGGATTTTACCCGTACTCGCGCCTATAAAGCCGTGCTCGCACAAGGCATTGGTACCTTAATTCTCCATCGAGGCTCTTCGTCTTGCATCCTTCATTGGCTGCATGCATTAACTTCGGGTTGAATAATTACTTCTTTCTTCATCCATCCACGTTTCCTTATTGGTGTTTTGAACACCAACTTATCTCATGGCTACAGAGCAGACCCCGGAGGTGCCCCCCGTTGTTCCACGCAATACACGAATCACTTATGCTGCGAGGAAGTCTATACTAGACAAAAATCGGAAGCGCAGAGGCAATACTCATCGCAAGCGATTACACGTGCTGAACAATCCTGATCACCCCGCATTTAAAGGCTGGAGCGAGGAGGAGGAGCCTTGGTCAATTCAAATGTGCGAAGACTACATTGAATGGTGTCACATTGGGAAATTGTTTCCGGCATGGCGCCATCATCACAATCGGCACACAAACAAGGCGAACTTGAAATATTGTGAAAATCCAGCTTTTGTTCAAAGGTGCATCGAAATTTGGCAAGTCCTCTACAACACTCCTTTTGTAGAAAGGAATGAAGTCACGCTTTCCATTGCTCGAGGAGCGTATGCTGAGGTGGTTCTAAAAAAAGAAGTGGATTGGTCCACCATCAAGGAAAGTATGTATGTTTCACCTCCAGAAATTGGATCAATACCAAGAGGAGTCTTGAAGTTTCCGGAGGGTGGACTTGGACCAATTCGAAAAGATCCTTTCGATAAGAGTGTCATCGAAGTTATCACATCGGAATCTGAAGAAGATAGCGATTCCGATGGCACACATGCTCCAAGGCCAATACGGATTGCTCCACAAATTGCCCCTGTACCAGTAATTCAAGATCCAGCTGTCAGAGGAGCTTCATCATCACGAGGACGGAAACCTAGACGCCCCTCTAAGGTTCCACGCTCGCCGAATCAAATCGGACTTGGATCGACCTCAGCAACAGTTCGCAGTCCATCATTACCACTGCAAAATGCGACCGATGTCTTCGACTTCGAACCAAATGATGAAACGCCTGTGGATGCGAGCGTTCCTGTTCTTTTAGCTCAAGGGGATTCAACCACGGCTCTCAATAAGGCTCTTGACCTCTTGAAGACCAAAGACACGACAATTGCTTCACTCCAATCTGATGTGACGAAATTGCAATCAAATTTGGACCAAAAGAATGCTCTCATTTTAGAACAAGCCAAAGAACTTCAACGCCTTCGACAAAAACAACATGAGACGATTACTTTGTCAGATATGGACGAAGGTTTCATTGAACATGATCCTCATCATTTGGAGAGGGTCGTGGAAGACCTCACTAGCGGTCTCATTGAGTGTACTCCTCCTGGCAAGCGTGTCAAACGTTCTTCAGTATTGCCAGCTACGATTTTGCCTACCGTCACGGAAGATGCTATCATGGGGGTAGATGGTGTTCACGAGACTCAAGATTCACTTTCATTTCCATCACTTCCACTCCCGGTACCGGTACCATCTCCGAAGAAACTAGGCCTTCGAGAGGAAAACAAGATGCTTCGTGCACGATTGAATGAGTTGGCAGCAACATACTATCACTGGAAGGTTGCGTGCATTCTCTCCGTGGACAGATCACAGCAAGTTGCAAAGGAGTTGGACAAAATTTCAAAGAACTTCGTCGCAAATGCCCCTAAACGTGAGAATGGACTCACATCGTGGGCATTTATGGAGGACATGTTTCCTGAGAATATGCCTATGTTGAACACCCCTGGAAATGAAGGAATCAATTGGACACAGCTTGGTTGGGACCACAAAAACCAGATGTCGTGCCACGTAGATGAGAAGCAACGACAACTTTTGTGGCCAAAGCCAGCAACTTTTGTTTTGGACCATACAAAATGTCCTATATGTCAAGAATCCTTCGGCCCTGAAGGAGGATGGGCACTTGGATCATGCGTGCACGTATACCATCCTCAATGTCTAATTACATAATGCCTCATACGGAGACGTTGTGTTATTTGTTCAGCCCCATTCCATGATCGTTTATACGCCTTGTTCAACTTGATGACATATATGCCACCCTCTTGGGAACACACAGGTGACACAACTCCGGAGACCAGATTATGGGGCCGAGACCTGATTTGGAGTTGGCGACAAGGCCAACATGATCAAGAAAAGGGCACAGATAGTTCTCAATTGAATTGGGAAACTGACCCAGAAGAGATCGTGCAAGTTGCATCCAAGCTTATGGGAAACGGTCCACAGAACGAGGGACGAAGGGCATTTTTTTTCCAATGCCTTGGTGGATTTTTCGATAAACAATCACAAAGCTTCATGTGGGGACGTCATCCGGAATGTCACCGTTGGGATTTTGAAGGAAAAAGAGTGTGCGACCAGACTGCAAATGCCTCTGAAGAAGATCTTACTAGTATGGCATTGCTGGACTCTACATATGGGCCCTACTACACGAGTCAAACTGTTGACTATTTGTTGGAGAAACACTCTCCACAGACCATGAGGACCCTCCAAGCCTTGAAGGATTCCAACGTCTTAGAATCCATTCTAAATGCGAATGGACCAGATTCGCGCACTCGCGCCAAGCGCAAACTTGTGGTTGGAGAATCATCCAACCACAAGCGTGGTGAATCAAGCAATGCACATGAAGACCCAAATGTTTAGGGTTTAAGATGCTAACTATGGTTCTATAGCTAGCCTCGTAATCATCTAGGTCACTTGTGACTTTTCGTCATACTATATATATAAAAGAAGGCTCTTAGAGTCTTCTTATATGATAATACGATGGAACTTCATCACTATTTGCATTGTGAAGTATTAGCCTATGTGTTATTGTTATAGTTTTATTTGATGGATTCTAGTAGGTTTTCTTCATTAATTGTTATTTCATAACAATTTTGTGTTTATCTCTTTTTAATATATACTTTTTTTTCGGCTTTACCTTACTGTATAGAAATTCTATTGTTTGCACTTGTCTAAATAGTGAATGGCTTCATTTCTATAAATACGAATTGAATCTTTGTATTAAGGAAATTGATTTGTTTTTTATTCTTGTTTTATAACAAAGTACTCTTTCATGTTGGATCATGGAAAGAAGTAGCCTACGTCGGTTTTATTTTTGAATGAAAGAAAGGTACTTCGATCATTAAATCCCATACAAGAAGACCGCATTTTTTTATTCTAATAATTTATATGATAAATATCAAAAAATGAACAATGAGAGAAGTTGAAGGTTCAAATTTTTTTTTACATACATACTTTTATGGAATAATATAGACAAAATATGTCTCATGAATTTTGTTTTTCCATAATTCATTGTTCATTGACATATTAGAGGAAAATTTATTTTCCTAATTTTATGTTCTTTGAAAACCATAGGCAAATGTATTTGTAAACCTAGGATTGTACAAATATAGATTCATTTTTCAAAAAATCACGTATTATTTGAATTCTCTACAAAGTCTAGAATCCATGTTATAATTAGAAATCATATAATTTGAAACCAAATCAACACACTTCGGACATCCATTAGGTATAATAAATGAATTTTTGAAGGAAATTTCTAAACCAAAAAAAGGGTTGAATTGAAGTTCAATTAAATGTCCAAGAATTGATTTGACATTTGGATCTTTATTTCAAAATTTATGGATAAAAAGGAGAAATAATGTTGAAGTTTTTGGTAATTTTTTGGCCTTTGAAGCCTTCTATGATTTTTGCACATTACTTTTGATCAGAAGCTTGAAATCTCAATTCTCAAACGGATCTTTGGAAAAAATAAGTGAACTTTGTCACACAATTTTTTTTAGAAAGTTCTCTTTTTATCAATGACTGTTAATTTACTATGCCAAAAAGATTATCAAAGTTTGCTAAAAAATATCATAATTTTTTTATTATTACCACAACTGGAAATTGGAAATGTACCTAATCTATTTTTCTTAAAACTCCACTTTCATTCCACCATAAAAACATGAAGTATTTCTTCTAGCAAATGAATGTAATTAGTATTTTGTATTCTCCATTTATAGGCATTGCATCTCGGAAAACTTTATTTCGAACTTTCGATGGCCATATCTTTCAATCTGTCCGGTCAAACTTCCTAAACATTTCACCACATGATCTTAGGCAAGCAAAATACAAGATCCTACGGTTGGATATTATGGAAAAAAAAGTCTTCTTTTGGATGAATGCAACAGAAATGGCACCACAAAGTAATTTTTCGAAAAATTTGACATTCTTCCTTTAGAAGTTAATCATTATTGGTTCTTTTTTATAGATAAACATTTGTCATTACAATGTCCTAACTCCTAAACAACAGAAAATAATTGATTTTATATTGATTTGGGTAGGGTTTTCAATTGGTGGAACAATTATTCAAGTGGTTATGTCCTAAACTATCATAATACTATTTCACATCTTCAATAAAATATCCTCACGACTTGCACATTTTTTCCGAAAATTGCTTTTTACATTAATTACCAAAAAATTACATCCTAAAATTAGACACATTTGTCCAAAACGCAAAATCAAAGCACAACCCTATAATACTTCACTTCAACGTGTGGTATTACAAAAATCTTCTTCTTTGGGTTCTGGACCTATCTCTTCAAGGTCTTTACGAGTAACACCTCGAGCTGTAGTATGCACTTTCCACTTCATCCAAGCGTGCTCAAATTTAATTTGTGAATCCAATTGTCCCACCTCTTTCACTGATTCCACAAATTTCTTCTCATGTAGCTTTACAAGCTTCCGCAATACTGATACTTCTTCTTCTGTGGTACCGTATTGAGGAGCCATAGCGAGAAAATCTAGCTCTGAGGCACATTGTAGAGCAGCAACGTAGTTGGTCTTTTCTTCCTCATCTATTTGCCGATTGAGGACTCTTACGTCATTGTGCACCCGCCAACGTTCGCATTCAAGAATTCTCAATTTTTGTTGAAGTATGGCATACATGTCCATTGGGTGTCCACGCTTCTCTTGTTTCTTCTTGTAATAAAGATCTCTACTTTTTTTCATAGAAGCTAGGCGCTCGTCATTTTCAGAGATGGCCCTATGTATGGCCTTCATCTCTTCCTTCAACATAGGGATGGTGTGTGCAGTTGTGCCAGCACTAAGTTCCAATGCTCTTATTTGGCGCAATTCTAACACATGTCTTTTCACCAAATCCAAGGCCTCAATTGCTGAATCTAATTGAGCTTGGATAATGTCCACACTCTCTTCTCCATCACCTACTCTCCCATCTTGGAGGCCTTCAACAATTTTTTGGCCTACTTCCATATGCTCATGACCCTCCCTGACTTGTTTTGGGATGTTTGATGGAGTCCCTCGGTCCTCCACCTTTCTTTTGCCTTTCTTGGCAAGTTCCAACTCCAAGGCCTTTTTTTGGTCGCCCATGCCAACATCCTCATCGTCGCTCTGGAAATTATACCCATCGTATTCATGGGTGTGTTCATCCGAGCTAGAATTAGGCGACCATACTACGTCTTCATCCAAAACAGCTAACTTCCCAGGCTTCACTCGTGCCAATGACTTCTTCACATCAATTGTTTCACCTTCTGCCACAATAGATGCTTCTTCCACATGGTCTCCAACTAGAAGCTCCTTCAATGTTGACCAGTCCACTTTTTTCTTCAATATGTTTTCAGCATACACCATTTGGACCAGGAAGAAACAGAAATTGTCGTTTCTATATGGCTTGGTCTCCCCATACAACCTCATCCATACTTCCAAGCATCTGAGTGTGAAGTCTTCATCTTTGCAATATGCAAGATTGGCCTTGTTTTGCCCCAAATGAATCTTGTGGCGCCAATGTGGAAACAACTTGTTGATGTGGCACCAATCAACATATTTGTTGACTGTTTTGTAAGTCCAAGGCTCAGGTTCAGTCCTCCAACCCAAAAAAGCCTTGATTTTTAGATGTTGAAGGAGAGGCACTCGCTTCTTGTGACATTTCCCCTTCCTTTTACGGTCCTTGTCTTGAGCTGCCCTCTTCTGTGGTGAAGTCAATGGTTTGCCTGTACTAGGCTGGGCTGCTCCAGTCTCATCCTCCATAACTATTGCTACCTGAGTACTATGCTACTCTATGGTTAACTTAACTAATTGTTCTACGACTAAAATGTTCTTTTCTAAAAACCTAAATCCCTAGAACAAGCAAACTACACATTTACAAACCTATATGCATTTACAAAATTTTTTTTTATAAAAAAAAAAGGCACATACTCATACATAACAGTATGCCAAGCATGTGCAGAGCTCGAGCGCAAAAATGGCAAATCCCGACGTGAAGTATGGAATCCCTTGCTTACGGGCACGCAATCAGCCACATCTAAGTGGGTGAAGGTCAATGCGCAAAGCAAGGGAGGTGGACTACGGGTCGGGGCGACTGCTTAAGTACCCGCAGTCGCCTAGGGCGCGTGCGCAAGGGCGACTGCGCATTCAAGGCGACCGCGAGTCCAGGAAGGTGCGCGTTCGTGGGGTGTGACCGCGGGTGCGCGACCACGGGTGCGCGTTCGCGGGACGGGCGACTGCGGCTGGGCGACCACGGGTGCGCGTTCGCGGGACGGGCGATCGCGGGTGCGCGTTCGCGGGATGGGCGACCGCGGGTGCGCGACCACAGGTGCGCGTTTGCGGGATGGGCGACCGCGCCTTCGGGTTTGGGGCTTCTAGTTCTTTTGTTGTTTTAACACCTTCATTATCAAATATTATAGTCTTTCACTCTATAAGTGATATATTTTTTTTCCTATGCAACCTTTGATGATAATGTTTGTCATTTCTAATCAAGAGTGAAATAATAAAAACTTATGAAAATGTTTACATTCCGTTTTAATGAAAGCAAATTCGAAGGAGCTCAAAATAGGCCCTGGCCATTTACTGGTTAATGATTAGTTCAGTGACTTCTACGAAGTTAGCATCCCCTAAAGTCGTGAAGTCCCAAATTTGTAAGAATTTTGTATGGTTGAAATCGAAAAATCCTTTGTGTTGTAACTTTCTATAATCTTTGAAGATAATAGTTCACCAAAAAAAAGATATCTATTTTCAATAATTTATTTCTGAGGAACCTCTCATGTATCTAGAAATGGTTTCGCAAGTAGTTAAAAAATAGTAGTCTTCTTCTATATTTACGAAAAAAACAAATTTGATACTGTATTAAAAGGTTTTAAAACTATTCAAATTATATATGATAAGGGAAATAAATTGTAAATAGGCAAAGGTAGAAAATTATTGTACATGCCAAAATGGCAAAAAAGTGTTGATGGAATAACATAATTGACCATCCCTATGGTTTAAATGATTTCTAAACAACATAGTTCAGTACTATCTATCATTTTCTTCCTTCTTTGAAAATATTGCAAACAAAACAAAATAAAGGAATTCAATCTATAATAGTATATAAGATAAAGAAGTTAAATATACCATGAATAAATGAATTCACATCCATTCTTCCAAAATGTAATAAACAAATTATTGTAAAGCATGATGACAAACTCCATTTCCTCATCCAAATATCCAATATGTCAGTAAGCCAATCTAAAATCATTAAAGAAAATAAAACAATATAGTGCCTTTCAATATTTTCTTGGTTTCTCCCATTACAAATTTATAACTTCATTTTGACATTCAAACTTAACCAATTAGCTATTCATAAAAGGTAACAAAACCGAATATTTGGAATTAAATTTCGTTTCCATTCAAAATTTCTAAATTGAAATCTTGTACTTTATTCAAGATCTATAGCAAAACTATCAAACATGGAATGGCACAAGAAACTTCTCCACACGTAAAGCCATTAACTCCTTAATGACAAGGCGCCAAGGCCTATTTTGAGCTTCTTGGAATTTGTTGTAAATTGAAAAAATTGTCTACATTTTGACAAGTTCGACAACTTTCTTTTAATTAAAATTGTTCAAATTCTAATTCAAGTATTCAACATGTTAGATCTTTCAAAGAATTTTATGTTGTAGACCATTTATCGTAAGTTCAAGAAAGACTAGGGTGGCCCGTGCCGTTGCCACGGTCTAAAAGAAAAGAAAAAAATATTTTTATAAATGTATAAAAACTTCAAAATTCAATAACTTTCATTTCGTAGGTTGGAACACCGTGAATCAAAGCCCGTGCACCCCTCCTCGCCGAGGGCTTTCCGACGGTACCAAACACGCACCCGGGGGACTCACGGTCCGGGAGATCTCAACGTAACATATAGAAACTTCAAAATTCAATAACTTTCATGCCGTAGGTCAGAACACCATGAATCAAAGCCCGTGCACCCCTCCTCGCCGAGGGCTTTCCAATGGTACCAAACACGCACCCGGGGGACTCACGGTCCGGGAGATCTCAACGTAACAAACATCCAAACAAACAAACAGCCTATCTTCATAGGAGGGTTGACCGGTTTTGGTATACTTTGGCCATAGTACTCTTGATTTTCCGGGAGTACTTTCAAAATACAAAAACAATTTTTAAAAAATATAAAAAATATAGAGAATGTATATTTCTTCTAGAAGAAGATATCCGATGAAGGAAAAGTGTAGAAAAGGTTTCTAAGTAGGTGAAGTGGTGAACTAGAAAAATACAAATGGCTCATGGAAATAGGCACTTTTATTTTTCAATTTGTAAAAAATAGGGAAATTGGCCAAATTGGATCTTAACATTTTTATAAAAACTATATATGTGTAAATTTTCAAATTTTATAAATCTTTTATTATCATTCCATAAATAGAAACATCTTCCCAGAAAATTGGAATCATTCTAATTATTTGGTATTTTCTATCATACATTCACACTATAATTCTAGAACTCTAGGTTTAGGGTAATATTTTTCAGATTTATAATAAATAAAATTTGAAAATAAAATTAAAGTTTTCTTTTTGTATTAAGAATGAAGACTTAAATTAGTTTTGCCCTATCGGGAATTTGTCATTGAAAATTTCGAGTAAGTACATTATGTCCCCCTTTGCCCTTCAAGGATTAAGTATTGAATATTAGTTTCTTTTAAGCTTTCTTCATAAATTCATATTTCATAATGATCGGAAATTTTTAATAGAAAATTCAAATTCTGAATACATGCACTAGTCAATCATGTCAATTCATCTCTAATTCATCTCTAATCTAAAAAATCACCTAAAAATCTTTGCACGTAAGGATTGAGGAGCAAAGAAATGGAGGATACAATTATCAAGGACTTTTTAGTTTCACTATACGGATAAAGGCTCATCATATTTTATTTAATTACTACCAACTTGAACTCTTGAAGTGAATGAAGTCTCAAATGTTTGGGTCCTTTGTTGTTTGAAGTCCCATATCTCTTAAGTCTATTTTAAATCTTTAAGGATGTAAATTACTAGAGGAAAAAAATCCCTTATACTATAGAGTACTATGGACAAAAAAAACCTATAACATTTTGGGAATTGTAATTTTACTCAATATTGTCTATTATTGGGAAAAAAAATTGCACACTAAAGGGCCAACAAACATGTCAATGTCATTGACTTCAAGCAATCAAGTGACTATTTAAAAATATGACAAAATATTTTTAAAAAAAATAAAAATAAAAAATGACAAAATAATGAAAATCCTTTAACACAATTTAACAAGTAATTTGAACACGTTCACTTTCAACGACACTAGTATGAGAGCTTGCAACAAAGAGCTTGTGAGCTAAGAGCCATGACTCCATGAGGCATGAGTATGAAATTTGTGAGCATATTAAGGGTGAATGCACGAAACACTTGTACTATTTGTTGCGTTTTTTTGGGTTGACCGCTTTAAGATGGCTCTAACTTTTGAATAAAAAACTAAGTGTCCAAAATAAAAAAACACTTCCTCGATATCTTGACTCAAATTATTATTCTTATTTCTTACAAATTAAAAAAAAACATTTGATATTTAAAATTCAATTTTGTTAATTTGTCACACTTTGACATTGTGGGGTTTTTAGTACTATTTAGAACCCAGAAAACCGAATTTTGAGTTGAATATTTGAGTGGATATTCTATTAGTAGACTTGTAGCTTATCTCCAAAGGAATTATAAAAATAGTCATTTTTTGGATGTATAGAAGTCCACAAAGAGACCTTCTTTCTACTTGCTTTTTGAAACATATTAAACATTTTTTTGGTGATTTTCTTGGTCAAGCCTTATCACCAAAAAGTCTTCTCAAATGGACAATTTTTAGATTTCATTAAATTTGTTTTTTCTATTTTTTACAAATTAAAATGTTGAAGTTGTATTTTTCTTCACTAGGATTTTGGACATAGAACACATAGAATTCCGGTGAAGAAAATACATACTTCAATGTTCTAATTAATAAAAAATAAAAACATTTTTGAAAATAAAAATAAAAATTGGCCATTTGAGAAGATTTTTTGGTGATAAGGCTTGACCAAGAAAATCACCAAAAAAATGTTTAATATGTTTCAAAAAGCAAGTAGAAAGAAGGTCTCTTTGTGGACTTCTATACATCCAAAAAATGACTATTTTTATAATTCCTTTGGAGGTAAGCTATAATTCTACTAAAAAAACATTCTCTCAAAATTTCAGCTCAAAATTCTTTTTTTGGGGTTCTAAATAGTACTAAAAACCCCTAAATTGGAATATGTGACAAAAAATTGGGGGCTATTTAAAAATAGTAAAATATTTTTTTTAAATCTTCAAAAATTCTAAATGATGTATAATAGTTATGAGTACCCATTTTTAAAAATTTGAATCATTTGGAGCTAAAAAACATAATTTATGGCTAAAAAACTAGTCACCACAAAACATGATGCAACACAGCAGTACAAGTGTTTCATGCAATCACCCATAAAGCCTGCGTAATATATTATTTCCCCATACTCCCCAAAAAGGTGATCTTATGGACTTGATACAAACATGTCATGTGACATTTCAACTCACAGTGAAGACAAATTTGACTCCAAGATAAATTATATTTTAACTTTTAAAATACAATGCATGGAAGGCAATGGTATGTACACTTTGTTTTGCCAAAGAAAAATTTATATATTCGTGTATAGTAATACAAAATGATAGGCTCACATTGTTGCCAACAATTTCTTCTAATAGCTCAACAATTTGCCTTCAACTAATGCATTCATCACTACAGGGGGGAATCGCGCAATACAAATGTTGGAGGCTTCATATACCATGGAGGCCCCACGACCAAATTCACCACCTCTGTACATGTTGGTCTCTCCTTCAGATCTTCATTTTTGAGTTGGCCCACCTTCATAGCAAAATACCTACATGCATCCATCGTTGTGAATGTCTCTTTGTCAAAAGGATACATATCCTCAATCTTCATAGCTTCCACCAGCTTTCCAATAGAATACGAGTCTGACTGCTTTGTATATTTATGCCTCGATTGCATAATTGGTATGCTTGTATCCGAATTAGGTGGTCCAAATGTATAAAACAACTCTGGAGCCACCCACCATCGTCCCTCTTGTTGCTTCCGTGTCTCTTCCTTGGTAGGATATCCATAATGCGATGGGGCTTTTTCGTTTACACGGCTTGTAATTCCGAAATCACAAATCCCAATGTTGATTATTTCATTTGAATAATCAGGATAGTGCAACAATACATTTCTCGGAGATAAATCGTTGTGTAGCACTGATGATTGGTGCATGAGGTGAGTCACATACACCAAGGTCCATGCCAACTTTGCCTTATGCCTTCGAAAAAGGCTAACTTCCTTTTGTTTCTCTTCAGGAAGTTCTCTGATTCGATGCACTTCGTGCCATTCAGAAGTTCGTGACACCAGCTTATCCACATTCAGTAAGTCACCCAAATGACCTCCATTCCACCACAATGTATACGCTTCCATGGTAATTGAGTTTAAGGCAAAAAACTTAATTAAGCCTGCATGATTTAAAGGGCATGCCAAGGCCTCTACGGACCGCTCCACCTGTTGATCACGCAAGTCCTTCGTTTTTGGCATTTTCCCCGCAAGAGCAATATTTGGTGGAATGGTATCTAGACCTGTTATTCGAACCTTTCGCACCTTTCCGTGGCCACCTTCACGAGAAAAACCACCGAGGGCCTCAACCTTTGCCGTGGGTGGAATCCATATGATACTCACTCCACCATCTCTTACAAATGCAGCCTTCACAGCGTCATTTTTCCACTTGAAACCCCTCGATCCAAACTTTGACAATCTCTTGGACGCAGTATGCCACCACTCCATCTTCGCACGGAATTCCTTTGCCTCTTCATCTTCCACTCGTCCTGTAGTTGGTGCACGGAACTCTATCATCAATTTCTTGGTATTAAAAGTTACTGCCTGAATAGTATCAGTCATCCAATCACAAAATCTGGAATTGTACGTTAAGTCCACGTCTTTGAAGTCCTCTGATTCATAACACTTGCTTAAGATTCGGGCCTCCAAATCCCCCGTCAGCTTCTCCGTGCCTGTTCCAGCATCCCTCAAATAGTTTGCCTCCAAAAATTGTACACTTTTGCCAGCGTACCATTGAAGGCACACCTCGTATGCATACTTCGTATAACTTGAAGGAGGATATGTTGGATCCTTATCATGAGCAGACCTGGACTTCTTTTTCTTCAATCGAGCTTCATTCCCTGTTGTTTCGCTTGTAAATATAGGCTCTAGAAAGTGTTGTGGATCATCCAAATCCCAAAGGGATTTTCGCCTCAAGGTACTGGTACCCTCTGTGGGATTAGGCATTTCTGAGAATATTGGATGAGTATCCAAAACACCTTTGTGCCTCACGTCGCCATCTTCTATTGGGTTGGACATTGCGTGTAATCGAAAGCTTCACCGTAGCTTTGAGGAATTTTATAGATCAAAATGACAAAAAAATCCCCCCAAAATCGAATAAAGGACCCCGGCCCACGGGCATGCATTCAGCCACTCCAAGGCGAGTGAAAGACAATGCGCAAGGCCGAGGCAAGATGGCGAATGCGGTCCCGGAGACTGCTTAAGTACCCGAAGTCGCCCCAGGCGCGTGCGGATCCAGACGCGACCGCGGGTAGGCGACCTCGGGTGCGTAGGGCGACCGCGGGTAGGGCGACCGCGACTGGGGGCGACCGCGACTGGAGGGCGACCGCGGCTGGGGGTGACCGCGGCTGGGGGGCGACAGCGGCTGGGGGGCGACCGCGGATGGGAGGCGACCGCGGATGGGGGGCAACCGCGGATGGGGGGCGACCGCGGTTGGGGGGCGACCGCGTTTGAGGAGCTCCCTTACTCTGAAGAAAGAGCTTCCTCCACGCAAGGCCGGGAAGGAGGTGTTTATATCGCAAGGCAGTATCAAGGGAGTTGAGAATGAGAATGTGGTGGAAGTTTTGCTCGGGAAGGCAATTGTGCTGTGCACTGCCAAGTGTCGAGATAATCCCGTGTCGTCGGAGCTGCAAGTGAAAAGTGCTCATCATGTTTTCAATCGAGTTTATGATGTCTACAACAAAAAACTTCTGAAGATGGATAAAATCGAGAAATGTCTCGTTGAAACTCGAACTTCAACCCTGCTGATAGAGCATTGCGGGACACTGGATGAAACCTATTTAGTAAATAGAATATTCTCTTAAGGGGCGATCGAGCCTAGAATGGTAGTGTGTTCTGACGCAACTTGTGGCACTGGCGATCGCCCTTGAGGCGCGGTCGCCCCTTACCCGTGGTCGCCTTACTTTCAGGGTTTGCAAATTTTGTTAAGCTTCTTCATGCAGAGGGCTTGCCTCTTTGGTTCAAAATAAATAAATAAATTGTGAAGTGTGGTCGCTCTAAAGGCAGTCGCTTTACATGACAACTAAAAATTTGTCATTAGGGAATAGTTTAATGTATTGTATCCTAGTTTTTTAGTAAATGGAAAATCTCATTGTACTAAAATCTAACATTTAATAGAACAAAGCATTTGAGCCAAATGGAGTGAAGAATTAGAAGAGGTTATACCTTTGCCAAACTAATGCAAATCTTTGAATGCAATTCAATGAACATTCTCCAACTATGAATTTTAAACCTCTAAGTGATTTGAATTTTGTTTTATCCATAATTGCTCTTTTGAATACAAGTAGTAGATTTTGAGGAAAAAAATGAATTGAGGCACATATAGTTGTAGTATCCTATATTATGCTAGTTTGAAAAGTGGTGGAGGAAATTTCAAATTTTTCTACCATGAGAATTACCTTGCTATTAACATTTGAATTGGTTGAAATTCTTTTGAGGGCCGTGACATGTAAGAAAATCTGGAAGTTGCCCTTCATACAATCACATTTATATAAAACAATTGCCGTAAATGGTGGTGCTTATTTATACCAATGTTTAGAGGCAATTGATAATATACTTGAGAACTTTTTAACCATTTGGAAGTGTATAACATTTTGGGAAAACATAGCAAGTAGATAGGAATATTGAATGATTTCAAAGACTAAGTTGATAGTAGTTCAATTCTAGAATTGAAAATGCTAATTTCAATGGTTCAAATTTCAAAGAATTATCCTACACATTATATTTTAATTATTGTAATAAATTTTGAATATTGAATTAAATGAAGAACTTTACAAACCATTGTACAATTTTTTATTTTTTATTTTTTGAACAAATGGGAGATCTATTGCATCCCAAATCCCTCTTAAAACTCGTGACGGATGCTACTATATGAGCCTAAGAATGTGAGTCCCTAAGACTAGAAGACGATTCACTTATAATATACGTGTCTGGATCATAGAAAAGAGATTTCTAGTACACTTATGTTATACACACTTATATTATAGGGTATATGTTATAAACACGTTGAAATATTCTATAGTTGTGGCATACCTATTTATACTCTCTTGATCCATAATTCCATAAGTGATAATATTATATTTTCTTTACCTTGATAATCTCTGCATTTACCTAGTTAGAACTTGTACGCTTATAATTTTAAGGAATTGTTAAAGTGTATAAGAACTTGTCCTATCTCAAAAAACTAAAGAGGATTGATATTAATTTGTAAAGGATAAAGGCAAGGATTAGAATAGAAGAAAACTCAAAATAATCCTTGATATTTTAATAAGATTATAACATATTGTTGGACAATAATACCATATACAATACCTACGTTTTAGAATATTTAGATCCTAAAATTTTTCCACTTTGAATTTAGATTTTGTAATACTTTATTTTTGAAATGAATTTGCAAAAAATAAAATTAAATATGTATTTGAAAAAATGGAAGAACTATTGCATTAAGATGAATCCAATATACAAAGCGGCCAAGCTTGAAAAGGGCCGAAAGGCTAGATAGAAAAGGAAATTGAGCACTAAAATCCCCCCCCTTCATGTTCCAAATGATGATATCATCAATCCTGTGACCAATAACTAAGGAATCTTTCAATATTTGATCTACGATTTCACCCTAAAGAAAATAATGTTTTGTTCTCTCTAAATAGTAATTTAAGTAGAGGTTGATTTAAAGTTGACCCCTAACCTCAACTACTAATAGCTTAAAAATTTAATTTTTTTCCGAGAATTCCAAAGGTGAGGTTATATCACTTAACATCTTTTGAATGAGTATTCCAAATAAGGCATCACAGAATTTAATGCATATGAGTTTATGCACAACAAGAACCAAATTTTTTATAAAATAAAACAAATTATTGGATTGAATGAGGTTCCCAATGCAAACCTCTTTTGAAAAAGAGGGAAATTGTTTTTTTTTATGAAATGAGGTTTGCAATGTAAACCACGCCAAAAAAAGAGGGAATTGTGTTTTTGAAATAAATGAGGTTTCCAATGGGAACCACATCCAAAAAAATGTGTTTTTGAGTGCAATGAAGTTCTCAGTGGGAACCCTTTAAAAAAAGGGGTTCAAGATAAATATGTTTTTGAATTAAATAAGGTTCCTAATGAAAACCCTTACTAAATAATTAAGATATTAGTTTTATAATTAAATGAGATTTCTGATGTGAACCTCTTAAAAGAAAATGCTCTTTTGAATTTAATGAAGTTATGATGGGAAACTTTCTAAAAAAATAAAAAAATATGTCTTAGAATTAAATGAGGTTCCCAATAGAAACCTCCCACAAAAACAAGGCTAATGTGCTTTTGGATTCAGGGTCTTTCACACCATAATCATCATATTCTAAAACCCAAAAAAGAAATTCATGTTTTATTATGCTCTTGGATGTTGATTGGGGGTCGTAAGGAAAACAAAGAAATGATGTGATTTTGTATTTACAATGGCTCTCAAATGTCACCTTCAACTTAAATAAAAAAACAATAAAGAATAGACATGCTTCTATATTTTTTTATGTAAGCAATATGGATCCAAAAAAGAAGGTTGAATAATACTTAGTAGTCCACTTGGTAGTTATTTTTATATAGAATACTTTTGCAACAATTTCTTTAGTTAGATATTTTTCCCACCAAATTAGATGGTGTACAACTTTGGACATCATTATTAATCTATATAAAATGAATCTCAGCTTCCTATGCTCAAAAATTACACACCAAATATTGGTGGAAATGTATACCATTGCATTTTAACTTATATAGGCATTCAATTACATTATTGAGCATTTAGCTTTGACATACTTCAGGTCATTACTGCACTATTGTAGTTGAATTCATGATTTTTTTTTATTGATACTGAGATTTTTCTTTTCATTCCTACAATGCATTTTTCTTTCAAGCCTTTCATTGATTGTGTTATTTTTATATTTATTTTCTCATGGAATTTTCTCCAAATGAGCATTCTTTAGTTAATATGATTTCCCTTTTTATTTTTATAAACTTTTATTTTTTGAAAAAATGGGCATTTCCTTGTTCTTTTACACACCATTTCTTCCCATGAATCCTTTTTTTAGTTCACATCGGCTTCCTTTTCATTTCTACAACTATTTTTCAGAGGGCGAAATCCAAAATTCAGATTTCCTTGGTGAACAACCTGTGGTCGCCCAAGTCAGAAGGCGGGAAATTCAGAAATAAATGACCTCGTAAAAGGACCCGCGGTCGCCCTACCCGTGGTCGCCACTGCTGTGAAGGACCCGCGGTTGCCTTTCCCGTAGTCACCCTTCGCGCACTCGCCCAGGCGCGGTCGCCCAGACCGCAAAACAGGTCCTTCAAAGGACCCGCGGTCGCCCTCGTGCGGTCGCCCTTCCCGCACTCGCCCCACCCGCAGTCGCCCTCGCACGGAACGCACGCGCCCCAGGCGACATCGGGTTTATAAGTGGTCGCCCCATCCGCATTCGCCCACTTGCAATTCTAGCGCTGTACGCTGCTCTGTCACCCGCTTCTCGTGGCTGACTGCGTATCCAGTACTTGGTTTTTTTTTACTGTGATTGTGTGGTTCGTGCATCTATTGGGGCAGCTATTGTCGCATTTTGGTATTTTTTAATACCTCCATCTACTTCAATCCAATGGACGCCACTCGGAGGAACCGTAAAGCCAAAGGCAAGATGCAAAAAAGACAACGACACGTCCTTGTGGACTCTAATGTCGTGGCTCATGGAGGTTGGGAGAGGATCGAAGGCTTTTGGACCGCGACCACTTGTAGGGCATTTGTACAATGGTGCCACATCGATAAGCTTTTCCCCTATCATCGACACAAAATCCACTTGAAGTCAAATATGGCAAATCTTCATGCTTGCACTCACGATGGATTTGTACAAAGATGTATCGAAGTATATCGATACTTGTACAAGACACGAAGTGTGCCTCAGAATGAAATTCCCTTGTTTCTGTGTGAGATGGTGTACGCGGAAGTTATTCTTCGACGAAGGGTGGATTGGAGCACCATTAAGGGAGCAAAGCTTGTCCAAAAACCGTCAACCAAGGACATTCCTAGGGCGGGTCCCTCCCAAAACCCACGTGAAGGTTTAGGGAAAAAGATTTTCATCAAGAATGAAGTTCCGAACAATGAGTTCGTGTGGTCGGATCACGAAAGTAGTGAAGATGAGTTGATGGATGTTGGACTGCCACATGTGGGTGAGACATTGGCTAATTTGGAGCCTTTGGAGGAGGGGGAAGTGGAGGCGGGCCCCACGTTGACATTGCCTTCATTGGAAGGGATGCCAAGAATTGAAGGATCTGTTGAAGCTGCAAGTGTGGAGGCCAACGAAGATATTCCATTGAATGACTTTTATAAAGTTCAATTGAAGAGTGTGCTTGAAGAGTTGGATAGAGCAAATGAAGAGAAAAGGACTTTGGAGGAAGGGGCAGTGACTGATACTTCTGATGATGTTCCAACCCTTCAAGCCCTCATTGAATCGGGACGAATTCAGTTGTCCAAGCAACATGAGCAAATCTTGAACTTGGAAGCATTCTATCTGAACTTCTCCGTTTCAGGGGGTGAAGGTTCTAGTTCTTCAACTAACAAATTTGTAGAAGAACGATTGGCTAAACTCAAGGAAGATTGTCACATCGAAGCTGACTGCTTGGAAAATGAAAAAAGATCTCTTGAAGGTGCACAATCAAAATTACGTGACCTTCAGAAAATGAAGGACAAAGCCCCTCTTGATCGTATTGTTGATATACAAGATTCTGAAGATCATGAGAGGCAACATGAGACATTGAAGTTGGAAGCAGAGGACCTAAAGAAGAAGTTAGCCCATGCTCTCGCATTGGAAAGTGATGTGGCCGGGGAAGTGGAGAAGAAGAAGATGAATTTGCTCAATGCACTGAATTTGAAGAAAGAGTACATGAAAAATAAATGGTGGGATTTTCCTCTTCAATCCAATTTGGATAGTGCCTACAAGGAGGCGAAGAAAGACTTGGAAGCTAAGAAAAGGCTAAAGACAGATGAACAAAGCAAGTAGAATGTTGTATGATCTTTTGGGGGGCTAGCAATGCTAGCATTTTTTGGAGGACTTATGACTTTTGTAAACATCTATATATAAAAAGGCTACTATTATTTTTTAGTATTATTTTGCAAACTTGGGGTGTTTCATTTCTATCATTGATGTGTATGGATGCAAAAGAATTCATATTCCTTTGTTTGCATGTTGATGGGTTTTTTTTAAACATCCAAAATGCTCATTCAATCTTTCAAAAAGCATCTCCATAAAATGCTCAATATGTAATATGTAGACATTTCAAATTTTTATGAAGAAAGTGTCCATATCTAAATTTCATAAAATAGATGTTTCTTTCAATTAATACATTTTTGTACATGCAACTTTCATATTCCTTTTTAGTTTTTAGGAATAGGATAATATTTCATATGCTTCATCAATTTTCTTTAAATTATAAGCATACAAATTTAAACTGTGCATATTAGAGGTTATGAAGGTAAAGAAAATAGAATATTATCACTTATGGATGACAGATTATAATGTTTGATCACGACTTCACGAGTGTGTTAAATTTACAAAACACATGCACAGTCTTACAATCCTCTTTTCATATGTTCAATTTAAAAAATTTGGTCACCGAAAAAATGAGATACAAACATTGGAGATGCATACATTGGAGACGCATAACCCCAATAAGTTTTGGGCTTTGAAATAAGTGCTCTACAAATTTTCAAAATAAATTTAAAATGTGAATTTCTTAATTTGATTTTGTTACTAAAATGCTAGCATGAGAAGATAGAAATGCAAGTATGTAAGCCTTGATTATAGATATAAGTAGGTATCCCACAACTATTGAATATTTCAATGTGTTTATAACATATGCACCAATAATATAAGTGTGTATAGTATAATCAAACTAGAAATCTCTAATTATAAAAAGTTTCTATGATTTAAACACCTATACTATAGGTGAATAGTCTTGGGGATTCACATTTTTAGACTCATACAGTAGCATCTGTCATGATCGTTAAGAGGTATTTTGATTAAGGGTTGTTAGGGATTTCCTAGTTTTCTAATCAACAAATGCACAATAAATTCTGTAAAGTTCTTCATTTAATTCAATATTCGAAATCTATAACAAAAATTGAAATATTAGATGCAGGATAATAATTACCATTGGAATTGGCATTTTCAATTCTATATAATTCAACTCTTAACAACTTACTATTTGAAATCATTCTATATTCCTATGTACTGACATATATTTTCCAAAAATGTTATACACTTGTAGTTTGCCTAAAAAAAATTTCAAGCATCTTATGAATTGCCTTTGAACATTGGTAATTTGGTATAGAAAAGAAACACCATTACGACAATTATTTTATACAAATGTGATTGTATGAAGTGCAACTTCCTAGGTTTTCATATATCACAAGGCCCTCAAAAGAATTACAATCAATTCAAATGTTAATATCTTGGCAATTTTCATAGTAGAAAATTGGTTAACTTTCCTCCACATCTTCTCAAACTAGTGTAATATAGGATCTTACAATTATATGTGCCTAAATTCATATTTTTTCCTAAAATCTATTACTTGAATTAAAAATAGCAATTGTCAAAACTACCTGATTCAAATCACCTAAAGGCTTAAAATTCATTTTTGGAGTGTGTCCATTGAATTGCATTCAAATATTTGTATTAGTTTCACTATAGTATAACTTATTTTTATTGTTCATCCCTTCTGGCTCAAATGTTTTTGGTCTAAATGTTCATTTCTAATACAATGGTGTTTGCCATTTACTAAAAGATATATGTATAACTTCAATTTTTAATTTTTAATTTTGCAACATTGAAGTAGCATTCTGCTCAAGTGTCTATTAACTACAAATTTTTTATGCAATAGTAATATTGCATTCCTTTAATCCCTACAAGACTAAAACAGTTTTGACAATGGAGGATTTCAATCAATTCTATCCTTCCATATTTTTGGGCACATAGGTGTTATCATTTTTAAAAATTTTAACTGTACAAAAGTAAAAATTATTATATCTAGCATGTATGGAATTAATTGTAGAACATTTCAATGGTTAGATCTTTACATTATAGCAATTCTTGATGATCAACATCATGGGCCACAAACGTAGTTTTGGGAGAAACAAATTTATAAAAAGATGAATATAGATTTTTTAACCCCTTAGAAAAATTTATTTGGAGTCTAAAGATAATTTAGTATTACCATATTGAAATTTGCTTCACCCTTAATTATTCCTAAAGATCTTTTGTTGAACATTTTTTAGATCTTAAATTATATGTTCTTGGAGTATTATATTCAATAAAACCGAAATCCTTAATTATCCCTAAACTTCCATTGTCCCTCTACTTTGGAATGTTATTTATCTAGAAATATAATTGATATTTCAATTACAACTTTAGAATGGAAGTTATATAGCAAAAAAAAAACCATTTACCTAAACCCTTAAATCATGAGAAGCCTACACAAAGGCTTCAAATAAGGATTAAACACAAAATACTATGACATGAGATTGGATTCATTTTTATGGAAACCTCCTACTCATTTGACTTGGAGTAAAGTTCTTCTCAAATTGTACACAACATTGTTATCATTTGGTCAATGCAAGCATCTTTACAATAAATACTTGTCCTTAAGATGCATTCAACATAATCCATTATTGCAACCAAATCCACATAAATTTTGGAGGCTAAGATATCCTCTTTAGGATACTATCTAATTGCTTAGATCAATGTCATTAAGGTCCATGTTAGAGCTAAAAAGGTAACTTAAATTTCTAATATTTTATTTGTAAATGTCCTTCTATTTCCACATTCTTGGATAAGTGCCATATTTTTTCAATTTTGTCTTCCCATTTTTCTTCAACTAATCTAAGTCTAATATTGAAATCTCAAAAATATTACATTCCCTTCTTTTTTTTAAAGTACTAGGGGGGGGGGGGGTATCCATTGAATTTTAATAGAAACTCTATCTCCATAATGTTTTGGTAGTAGTTCAAGTATACATTTTGGGATAAGTATCATTTTTTAAAATTCTGTCTTCCCATTTTTTTTTCAACTGATCGAAGTCTAATTTTGAGATCTCAAAAATATTACATTTCCTTTTTTTTTAAAGTACTAGGGGGGGGATCCATTGAATTTTAATAGAAACTCTATCTCCATAATGTTTTGGTAGAAGTTCAAGTTTACATTTTTGAATAAGTGTCATTTTTTAAAATTTTGTCTTCCCATTTTTTTCCCCAATAATCTAAGTCTAATATTGAGATCTCAAAAATATTACATTTCCTTTTTTTTTAAAGTACTAGGGGGGGGGGGTTCCATTGAATTTTAATAGAAACTCTATCTCCATAATGTTTTGGTAGAAGTTCAAGTATACATTTTTGAATAACTGTCATTTAAAAAAATTTTGTCTTCCCATTTTTTTTCCCACTAATCTAAGTCTAATACTGAGATCCCAAAAATATTACATTCCCTTTGTTTCATATTGAGATTTGCTTCACCCTTACAAGAAATTGCCATTGAAAACTTTGAAGATGACACATTGTATCTTCTTAGTCCTTTAGGGATTAAGCATTTGAAATATCATGAAATTGAGGGTTGTCCTCCTCCATAATTGAGCTCTCATAGAACTCAACATTCCTAAGTAAAAGTATGATATTTTTTATTGAGGTTTGAAGGTTCATGATTTCTTGGAGAAAGAGCCAATAGGGCTTGGTGGTGAAGGGGTTGGAAATACCTTTAAAAGCTTCTATGTGCATGAAATGGTAAATCACTTTGGAGTAACTATTGCTACATAGTAATTTAGATGCTGCTTTTAATGAGAATGAAGTGGGATATAATGTGGAACTAGGAGGAATCTCTGAATCTCTCAAATAATACCTGTTACAGCTAGGTTAATAACTGTCCACCTTGCTCAGGCCAGCTGGTCCTGTAAGGCGACCGCATGTACAGCAACCGCGCTTTCCAAAAATTGAAAACCTGCAAAGGTGCGACCGCGGGTCAGGGGCGACCTCGGGTGCCAGAACTGCCGCCCGCCACCTCCATGCGCGGTCGTCCGTCCGGGGAGTGCGACCGCGCTTGGGGCGACCGCGGGTCAGGGGCGACCTCGGGTGCCAGAACTGCCGCCCGACACCTCCAAGCGCGGTCGCCCATCCATGCGCGGTCGCCCGACCGGGGAGTGCGACCGCGCTTGGGGCGACCGCGGGTCAGAGGCGACCTCCGGTGCCAGAACCTAAACCGCCACCTCCATGCGTGGTCGCCCGTCCATGCGCGGTCGCCCGTCCGGGGAGTGCGACCGCGCTTGGGGCGATCGCGGGTCATTTTTTGCAGTTCCTCACCCTGTCCCGCGGTCGCCCTTCCACGCGCGATCGCCCTCGTACGTGCGGTCGTCCTTGCAGGCGCCGTCGCCCCCATTACCCGCGGTCGCCCTGTTCACCCGAAGTCGCCTTGTACCCGCAGTCGCCCCTATGGCGACAGAGTATAAAGCTGTAGCTGAAACACTGAGGGATTACCTTGCTTCAGTGATTAGACTCTAGCCTTGAACCTTCGAAAGAGGCTTCTTGCGGATGTTTTGGTTCATTGGAGGGCAAGAGCCTTGCTTTGAGGGGGTTTAAAAACCCTCTCACAGTAGGTAGCATTGTCATAACTTTTTCCTCGTTACTGGATTCTTGGATCGATTTTTTGGGGGTGAAACTCATTGTGGATTCACACCATGGTTGTCCCAGGTGGTGGTCAAGGTCGGCCCGATACGCGTAGGGCTACAAAAGATTGGGACCCTTGGCTTATACCATGCGTTCCAAATGATCATTCACCCTATCCTCGGAAATGCTTGTTTTGCGGGTGGAGCAAAGTCTTTGTGCGGAAAAGGGCATTTAGTCACTTTGGATATGGTGGCTCGGCAACAGCAGAACGTTGTCCAAAAATCCCTAGAAGTGCATGTGAAAAGTTTATGACTTGCGGCGGAAATGTTCCAAAAGCCATGAGCTTTGAAGAATTGTTTGAAACACCATTTGTGGGCAATGAGGCCATTGGTGCGGCACAATCCCTCATTCAAGAGGTAGAGGGTGGTGAGGTGGGTGGTTCTTCAAATCCAACGGGTCCAACCGGCCCGACAAACCCTACCCCAGATTCAGTGGATTCTACTCCAAGTACGGTTGACAGAACAGGAAGCCGCCCTGTGGTTTCTCGTCAAAGAAGTATGGATGAAGCATTACAAATAGGCTTGAGACAAAAGTTGGATGCGACGTGGGCTTCATTTTTTTATGAAGCCAATATTGCATTCAACGTCACGCGACACCCTGCATTTATAAATGCAGTGAAGGAAACTGCAGCAGCTGGAATTTTATATCGTCCACCAGCATTCAACGCGTTGCGTACCAGGATGATTGATGTGAAGAAAGAAGTTGTCCAAAAAATGGTCAATGACCGGACAAAGAACTCTATTGCGCAATATGGAGCAACTATTTGTTCAGATGGGTGGTCAGATACCAATAGGCGGCCGTTGATGAATGTGATGCTCGTTTGTCCAGCAGGGGATGTGTTTTTGGGATCAGAGGACAGTACGGGAGCGAAGAAGGACATTGCCTACACGACAGCTTTAATGTCGAAGTACATAGACAAGGCCGGTCCTTCAAATATTGTGCAATTGTGTACAGACAATGCTTCAGTAATGATTGGAACTATGTCATGTTTGTTACTGAAATATCCCCGCATGTACAAACAAGGGTGTGCGGCTCACATCTTGGATTTGCTTTTGGAAGATTGGGGAAAGTCTCAAACGATGAAGGATTTGGTAAGCGAGTGTAGGACAATGGTGAAGCATATTAGGAAATACCATTTCACTATGGCTTTGTTTCGGAAACATTCTCCAAACAAAATGCTTAGGCTGCCTACTTTGACACGGTTTGCCACCAATTTCCTTATGGTAGACCGCCTGCTTGATTGCAAACAAGCTTTGCAAACCGTGGTTGCAGATGACGCTTACATGACCTTCGAGTTCAGTTTGCAGAATCGGACTAATGGAGGTACCATTAGGCGCAAAGCAATGGATGTTCGGCTAAACATTCATTCTGAAAGGTTTTGGTCAAAATGCAAGAATTTCGTGTTTATGATAGAGCCAGTACTCGTTGCTCTACGACACTTTGATGGCAAAAAACCAGCAATGCCAAAAGCTTGGTTGATAATGTTCGAGTTGAAGAAACACGTGTATGCTCTCAGGGATCCTCCATTTCTTTTAGACCCTGTGGTTGCAACGCTTTACGAGAAGAAATTTGAAGCTCGTTGGAAGTTAATGCGAACGGACCTCCATTATGCAGGAGCACTCTTGAATCCGTTTTTGGCAGGAGTAGAAGAAATTCAAAACGATGGGGCGGCCAAAGCAGCTTTGAATCGAGTCATACGAAAACTAGCTCCATCATTAGGAGTTTCAGTGGTCGTGGCAATGCAAGAGCTTGTCCAATTTGAGGAGAAGACAGGGCCATTTGATCCCCGAGAAGAGGTTCTCGACATCACAGAGACCAATTTAGAACCTCATCAATGGTGGAATCATGTAGGCGGCAATGCTCTTCCGAAGATTGCAAAGAGAATTCTAGGGTTGACTTGTTCAGCATCTTCATGTGAACGAAACTGGAGCATGTATTCATTCGTGCACAGTAAAACGCGAAATCGTTTGACCACAAAGAAGGCTCAAGATTTGGTGTACATTTATGCTAACTGCCACTTGGAACGTCAAAAGCGTGGGTACAATGCTGCTCAATTTTATGAAAGGGTCCTCGTGGATGGAGACACTGATGAAGAGAGGGACGAGCCTATGCCTTCAGGATCGGAGGACGAGGGTTATTTTGATTTTATCGAAGATAATTTAGTCCGAAGAGAAGAAGAAGATCTCTTGCGCGATCACAATGAATGGGCAGATATGGTCCCACCTCCACCAAGTCTACCGCCATATCGATATGGAAACACATTTGCAAGTGGCAATGATGCGGAAGGTGTTGCTGAGGAAGAACTTTTTCGTTCTCCAGAGCGGAACCCTGATGATGCGTGGGTCGAAAATTGGGGCACAGTTTCACCACGAACTACGGCAAGAACACCTTCTGACAACAACGAACAAGCAGATAATCAAATGCCTGCCTCAGATGTTCAAGAAACATCTCCAGTACCAACATCTCCAGTACCAACACGTATTCCTTCAAGCAGAGCAATGAATATTGGAAACATTGCACCAATCAATGCGGGAATTGAAGCAGAAGAAGAGGTGGATCACATTGAAGAGGTTGTAGAAGAAGTAACTCCTATTTCGGTAGCAATGAATTCACCGACCATACAAACAACGGAGGCAGCTGAGTATGATTCAGATGCGCCACTGAATACCATCCTCAACCGTAGTCGGAACGTTTCCTTGACTCGAGGTGGACATACAGGGCAGACTACAGTCAGAAGGTCAGTCACAACTCCTTCTATAAGGGGCCGTGTGCCCAGAGGGGAAGATACAAGCCAAGGTAGAGTCAGAAGATCGGCCCCTAGTTCATCGACAAGGACGCCTTTAGATGGAGGTCCACTATCCAGCATCAATGAAGAAGTCCCCGAGTCCGCTCCACAAGCCACCCAACCAACTCCAGTGTCTGAGCCAAGAGAAATATCGTTGGAAGAACGACTACGCAACAGCAACAATAGAGACAGAAGTAAAAAAAGGCGCATTAGAAGAGTAGATGAAAGGACACACAGACATCCGAAGCGCGCAAATCAAATTGTGGAACCTTGTAGGCTTGGGGTAGGGTGCTCCACGCAAGCAGTCCAGCAATCAAGCCAATCAATAGTGGTTCAAGCAGGTCCTGAATCTGTAGTTGATGGAATTATTGATGCAATGCGTCCCACAAAACGACTAGTCCAGACTGCGATTCCTGGTGGTCAAGACATAGTTGTGCGGAATTTGACCTCGGAGGTGGAAAGAGAAATACGACCAGAACCAATAACAAGAGAAGAGGACGAGAATGACAGCTCAAGCCACGATAGCGACACAGACGCTGGTTACGCATCGCGCGAAGATACGGACCCTGATGCTGACGAAGTGCAGAACGATTCAGATTTTTGTTTGTAACTAGATATTAGTCCAATTGTTTGGAAGGTAAATTAGTCCCACTGTATCTTCCAAAAATGTTTTTTTGAAAAGATTTCTAGCGGAAGTTTATAGCCTAGTAGTTTAGTACCTTACATATTGATATGTTGTAGCACCTTACTAGGCATTTTCATCGTATTTCGACATATTAACTTTGGGGTTATTTTATTATTTTCTAGCCTTTGGTTTAGTTGGTTAACCTCACAGATTTTTAACTAAGTATATTTCTACCCAAATTGCTCCAAAATTGCGTTTTGTAATACAAGTGCAATGTTTTTGAAATTTTTGTTGTCACATATGAAATGGTGAGATATTCTTGTGGGATGGTTTCAGAAGATGTGGTGAAAATCTTCACCATGTACATTGCAAGATATTAACATTTGTACTAGCAAAACCCCTTTTTTTCCGGCAATTGGCCAATTGCCCTTGACAAGGTGACATTAGTATAAAAAACACTCAAAATTGATGGTTATTCTTTAAACTCATATTAGAATCAAAGTGGTATGTATGCTCTACATTCTACAAATTTGTAATCATTTGGAATTGTTCAACATATGGGAGAAAAAACATTAAGTTAGAAACCAACAAAAAAATAGAAAATGCTTGAAAATACTAAGTTGTCAACAAATTATTTATAAAAATGACAAATGCCAATTACTTTAGTTAAAGTATTGTAAGAAACAATCTTCATCCAATGTTTCACTTTTTTTTCAAAAATATAAAAAATTGAATGGAATAAAGAATTTCAAACTTTTTTGGTAGAGTAGAGATTCTATAAGTACCCATTGACTACCCCAAACTAAAATTCCTCATAACTTTTGACTCATGTATTGAAATGGAATGATTCAAAGGTTTACACATAGATAAAAATCTAATAAAGATATTTCAAATTTTTATTTCTTAATGTCACAATTTCTAAAGAAGTTTTTTTTTGGTGCCCGGGCTACGTACAATTTTAAAGGAAACAACACGTCATGTCCTAACTTTTTGATCTTGTAGTCAAAAGGGATTATATTGTTGGTCCTTTTCCCCTAAGTTGCGGGCACATGTTGTGTCAAAATTTCAAAGAAAAGAAAATTAAATTCAATAGGTAGTGAGATCCCTAGAAATGCAATTCGGGGCTTTACGGGTTAATGATTGTGTCAATTCAATTCAATACACCACAAACACAAAGGTCCTTTAGAGGCACACCCTCACACCCCTATAAGAAAAAAATTCAAAATGTATAATATATTGTTGTTATTTAAAATGAAAACTACAATGAAGTGTAGACCTGTAGTAATAATCAAGGATTGTAGTTTAAAAGGTCACAATGCTATAAATAAACTTTGAAAATGGTAGTTATATTTTAAAACCATTCTATAAGGCAAGCTCGGTATACGCTTCAAACAAAATTAAAGTCTATTGGAATTGTACATTATATAGGAAAAAGATTGTAGAGTACATTTTGAGAAGCGATAAATTGACCGGGGTTATGCTTGTAAAGCCCTTTCATCCCGTTTTTTTTAATCATAAACTTTTTAGATTAGACTTATAAACGGAGGGTTGAATGACTTCAAATCTCTTTGGCAATTTGGACACTATAGTGATTAAACATTATAATCTTTCAATCCATAAGTGATATATGTTTTGTTCTCCTAAATGATCTCTGACATGTCTAGTTTGAATTAGAATGGTTACATTTAAAATTTTCTTTCTTAAAGCTCATCATGAAGTAATTTTTTTCTTCACTTTAGAAATTAGAACAAATTCCTAGAAACTCCCCCAAAGGCCTTGAGCATTTAGGGGTAAAAAACACCCGCGGTCGCCATCAAAGACAGAGGTGTGGTCGCCCTGCACCCGAGGTCGCCCCTAACCAGAAGTCGCCCTTCTCTTGTACCCGAGGTCGCCCTATACCCGAAGTCGCCCTTCCATTGCACCCGCGGTCGCAAAAGAGACGCAGTCGCGCTGGATTTTTAACCCGCGGTCGCGCCTGAGCCCGATACCCGCGGTCGCCTCTGCACCCGCTGTCGCCCTGAAAATCGGATGCGCGGTCGCCCTTACCAGAGACGCGGTCGCCCCACCCGTAGTCGCCCTGCCTCGCTTTCCACGTCAGCGTGGACAGCCTGCCACGTAGGCAAAAACTTCTTACTTTGCGGTAAAAAAATTTACCCTTGCGCGACGGGACGGGACGGGGTAGCGACAGGTTGTCTTATACGACACGCGACATCGGACGTCTAACACGACGCCGAAACCCAAAAATATGTCTAACAGAACAACCCTGTCTAAAACTGCCATTTCTAATACAAGTACATTTTTTTTTAAAACACATTTTTGACTCATGTTACTATAGGATCTTGTAGTAAGGTGGTTTGTAAACATGTGGAAAAAATTTCAGAAATTTCCACCGTGTAGATTGTAAGATATAAGCATTTGAATTGACAAAAATTGTTTTTTTATCCATGCGAAAATCCGGGCAGCTGCACTTCACAAGGTCACATTTGTGTGAAAAAAAATTCAAAATGGTGGTTACTCTTTGAATTCATACTTCAATGCAAGTTGGCTACATTCTCAAAAAATTTCAAACCATTTGGAATTGTACAACATATAGGAAAAAATAAGTAAGTAGAAAGAAGTAAAAAATGAGCCAAAATACTAAATTGTGAACATTTTATTCATGGAATTGAAAATTTTCAATCCCAATGGTTAAAATGTTGTAATAAACAATCTACACCTTCTGTTTTTATTTTTTTTCAAAAATATAAAAAATTGAATTAAATGAAGAATTTCAAACTTTTTTTGTATTGTAGAGATTCTGTAACTGGCTGCAAACTACCCCAAACTTAAAATCTTCATAACCATAAGAGGATTTTTGGGCCCCCAGAAGACGGTTTCAAGGGTGTTCCCCAAAATTGTTCCCACTGCTGCAGACCAGCCCCCTGCTGGTCTGAATTTTTGAATTTTGAAAAAAAAAATTAAAACTTTTTTTCTTTCAAAAAACTTCAGAATGTATTAAAGAGAGAAAAAATGATTTAAAAAAATTAAATTAATTTTTTTTAAAAAAATATTTAATATTTAAATTGAAATTAATAAAAAATTATTATTTTCTGACGTGGCAATCGCTCGACCACATCAGCATCGCGTTCCCAGCATCCCCAATGCGTTCCCAGCATTTGGAAACTCGCAGTCTTGTACAGCAGCTGAAAATCCTCTTATGTTTTGACTCATTGATCGGAATGGATTGTTTCAAATCTTCCCATGTCTGTATAAATCTAAAGAACCAATTTGAAATTTCACTTTTTTTAAAAACGTTTTTTTGAAGAAGTTTTTTCAATTGCCCGGTCTACCCGTCGAGTAAAGAAAACAACATATCCTACCATAACTTTTTAACTGTGAAGTCAAAAGTTATGAAAATTGTCGGGCCTTAAAGCTACTCCTTGGGCACACATTGTATCAAAATTTCAAAGAAAAAAAATAAAAACTCCATCTGTAGTGAGCTGCCCAAAAAATTTATAATCTCAAAAACCGTTGTTGAGGGCTTTAGGGATTAAACTAAGGATTGATGCCTTATAATTAATCTTTCTTTTCCATTCAAAGCACTAAGAAAATTCAAAATTTCAATAAACTATTACAAATGAATGCTCCATGGGTTGGGATCCAAATTACAAATTCAAAACTGAGTGTTGTTCACTCATACTAAATTTTTTTTTCAAGTTTATATTTAAAAATATTTTGTTCATTCTAATTATGAATTTTAGTTCAAATTCAGCAAATAACTATACTACATATTCTAATTGGTGTAATTTTAAATACATTTTTCACTCTAAGAAATCACAAGAATTTCAATTTACTCTAAAAATTGAAAGTAAATCAAATCTATAGAAAAAGTGTTTATTCACACACAAAACATCCAATTTTTATCATTCACTTATACAAAGGCTATATCAAAGTTTAGTATGAATCTAGTGTAATAGTTGGGATTTGACTCAATGGTCATTGCCAATGGTATTTTTAGTGTAAGAAGTAAACAAATGTTTGAATTTTAAATTGATTGTCTACCTTCACCTATTGAAAAATCAATCTAAGTGCAAGTTCGTTTGATTCTTTATAGTTATTTTTTACTTGTTGGAGAAATTTTTAATTCATTGTCTACCTTAACCTATTGAAAAATCAATCTAAATGCAAAAGTTCGTTTGATTCTTTATCATTATTTTTTACTTGTTGGAGAAATTTTTAATTGATTGTCTACCTTCACCTATTGAAAAATCAATCTAAATGCAAGTTCGTTTGATTCTTTATAGTTATTTTTTACTTGTTGGAGAAATTTCAAATTGATTGGGTTAATTTGGTTTTATTTACTAATTTATTTTCAATTGTATTAGTTTTAAAACTATAACATTTATTGTTTATTGGAAAACTAACACTCAAAGATTTTAAATACAAAGAATGGAATAATATATAGGTTCATGTAACAAAGCGCTATATTGAAGTTCAAATATGATTCAACCAAAAATGATGCAACAAATCTTTTTTATCCCATGGATGACAAGAAAATCCTTCTATGGAGAATAGTAGTACAATTATTCATCCTCAAAATTTTGAAGAGAAAAAGTGTAGTCTAGGATAGTAGATTGACTTCCAATCAGTACCTTTGGCTTGTTTTAAGAAGATGATGCATACTATAGTAAAAGGAATGATTTCCACAATCAAGGTTAAATAACTTAACCCCTAAACGACGAGCCGGTGGCCGTGGAATTGAGGAATTTGTAGAATTGAGGAATTTTGATACCGTGGGAATCATTGGTTCAAAAAAAATCTAGTCAAAGCATTGCAGAAGATCTTCCTTTTCCACCCCTAATTCCGAGGATGAATGATTGCAATTTTGTCCTACATAGAAAGATTCCCTGAAGTTCATCGACTAGAAAATGGCTTGGGCATCATTTAAGGGTTAATCAAACCCAAAGACAAACATTTGGAAATATTTTGGATTTTGGAGTTAATTTTGTATTTGATACATCCTTCACTATCTCTTCAAAATTCACGATTGCTTCAATTATTCACCCAAAAATCTAAAACACTCAAGACTTGTGGAAAACAAGTAATTTCATCTCTGGAAATTAGAAACAACTTTCATTTATAAGAAGTCACAAAATGGGAAAATATGGAGTTATAGACTGAAGGATTCTGAGATTCAACTTCGAGGCATAGCCCCGTCCTTTCAATGTTAATGGCCATGATGCTGGGCTAAAACTAGCTACAGTAGTCGGGAAGTCTGCTCCCAAGAACACTCGGAGCCACTTCGAAATTTCACTTAGGTACGGCAGGTGCTGCATGGTCATCTGCCAAGTCAAATTGTGGTTGTAAACGATAAGCCCAGTAGTACGATGAGGGAAGGTTGATTACGTATCTGTAACATAGCCTGCTTCAATCCGGAAGAGACCTTACTGTGCATGAAATTCATCACGGACGACACAATAAAATTACCTTCGAATTCTCGATCAATATCCGAGCTCTAAAACTTCTTCTGCGTGTGAGCAGAGTGCAAAAAATGTCTCTTTCAGCTTTCATTTGACTTCTCCCTTCAATAGCAACAAGCTTGAGAACTGTGATTTGACTATTCAGTATGATTAGTTGAACGCCACCCTACAAAAGAGGGACAAAATGATTTACACTTGAGCAGACGTAAGCAAAACAGGAAGCAATTCAGGAATCCAAAAGCCCTTGTGATTAACACAGCAGTCCGAAAAGTACAGATATATAAACGAAATAAAAATAAAACAAAAAATGCTCTGGATAAAGAACAAGCTATTCAAGTAACAGCAGTAGAGAAGTTTTGCAAGAGCAGAGACTCACATAAGTGGGACAGTGATTCCTCTACGATGATCATTTTGTGTAGCCTGATTGACTCATCCATAGGGACCACCTTGCTGCTTCAAGAAGATTCCCGGATTTTTCGAATGCCGCAACAAGCACTATATACGTTACTCTGTCCGGTTTAATCCCAGCATCGTGCATCGTCTTAAACATGCTTACTGCTTTTTCAGGACAATCCGCATAGCCGTATGTTCGAATCAAAGTATTGTAAGTCCATCTGTCAGGTGTGAAGCCCACTTCCTGCACAAATTTTTGTTTCTTTGCATCAGGAATCTAAGGAAAGAAACAAGACCGAAGCTCAACCATTTAGACTGTTTAAAACACCTTATGAGGAAACACTCCTGGGGGTCGGAGTAGTATAGAGTAGCCACCGAGCAGACTTGGCCGATCGAAACTGAGATAAGTGCACTTGAATGGATGCACCAGAGTCGCCAATTGAAATGAATGGTCTACGTACATCTTTGGTGACAATTCTCGGTGCACATACCTTATAGATGAACTTCGTGTATTTACTAAAACCCAAAGTTAACGACATCGATCCCTACGGGACACATTTTTTGTGAAAAACCTAATAGACTCTAAGGACAGCCTGCACGACCTAGAGCCTGTTCACGCCCTAAGATAACCCCTACTTGTTCCACTCCATAGGACATTCTCTTAGAACGCAGTTGTCCTCGTCAGATCTAAAAAAAACCCATTCAACTTCGACCTCTGTTCCAAGATCTGCACCTAAACTCTGGCCCAAAAGAGCAGCTAAAAAGCATGTTCATTTCAGATAACTCCTGCTTGAATTGTTCGATTCTCAATGCTCGATAAATTTACAGATTTCAAAGTGTAGGAGTCGACATCAGGTTAAAAAAAATTACTTGCATGGCGTGAAACAAATCCTCCATCTTAGAAATCATTGCACTTCTTCCATATATATTGATAAGAATATTATACGTTTCAAGGTTCATTCGAAAGCCTGATTTTTCCATACGAGCAAGCACGTCCTCAATTTTATCAAGATGGCCTGCTTTTCCGTACGCATCAAGAATAGAGTTGAAGGCCTCCGCAGAACCTCCATATCCAGCATTCTGCATTTCCCAAAGTGTTGTTTCCATATTCGGAAAGTCGTGTTTTTTGCCATAGGCATTAATCAATGAACTGAAGCTTATCTTGTCTGCTAATCCTAAGTTCTGAGCTGCCTTCAAAGCCTTCCGTGCCCTGCAAAAAGGGGGGGAAAACAACAAATACACCAGAATTTCGAAAACTAAATTACAAGGATGTTCGGAAAGTGACAAGAACAATACAACAGCAGAAGCTTAGCAAAACGAAGCACACAGGAATGGACGAACAGAAGCCTTCAAAAAGAATCACAGCGCTATCACAACCTGTCGCATAAGGCGCGATTTATTGTTAACACAATCTTAGTCCATTGAAGAAGCATCAGCGAAATCACCTAAGAAAGAGAAAGTTACCTTTCCAGCATGCCAGCTTTGCCATAGAGATCTATCATGACGTTGAAAGTAATAGTGTTCGGAATATATCCAACAGACATCATCTCCTGGAACACTTTATGCACTTCCTCGAGAGGCAAAAATCTTGCGCAAGTATTCAACACGCAGTTGCACATAACTTCGTCCAGCTCAAGTCCTGAGTATCGTAACCTCCAATAAATCTCCTCGGCTTGCGTCTGGAGGTTACACTTCTGACATATTCTCAACATGGAGTGATAGGTGTACGAGTCGGGAAGCAACTTATCTTCTTCTTCCATGAACCTGTACAGCCTCATGGCTTCTTCATGCATTTCAAACCGCATATACACATTGATCATGACATTGTAAACTATGATATCCAGTTTCTGAATTGAGCTTCGAAGTGAATCAAAGAGAGCTTTGGCCTCATCCACATCTCCCTTCAAGCCATAGACGTTAATCATGGTACACGAACTCTCCAAACTAGGAACGACACCTGCAACCTGCATTTCCTTGAACACAGCTATTGCACCGCCAAACATCCCTGCATCTTTACAGGCACAAATCAAGCTCCGGCACATGTAATCCTTCGGTGCCATGCCAGCGTTGCGCATGGCGAAAAAGATACGCAAAGCTTCCTTTTGCAGATTGCATTTCAGGTAGACGTGCAACAACGTGCCGTAGCTTTCCGGTTCCTCAACCCATCCAGCGCCTCGCAACAAGCTCAGCACTTGCATAACTTTCTTCGTCTGGCCCGCCCTGTCATAGGCCCTCACCACCGCATCCAGTGTCTGCCAATCCGGCGTACGCCCAAACCTCTTCATATCTGCTACAACACGAACAATGCCCGCAACATTGCCTGCCTTCCCATACAAACTAATCAACGTACAAAAATTCGACGACGGCGGCTTGATTCCTAATCTCTTCATCTCCTCAAAGAATCGCAATGCATCCTTCAGCTTCCCCGCTCGTCCACATGCCCCTGTCATACAACTATATGTAATCTCATCTGGCTCAAGGCCCTCCGCCTTCATCTTCTCCAAGAGATGGCATGCTTTCTCATAGAGACCAGCCTTCCCGTACGCCGTAATCATAGAGTTGTAACCCACGACTCCCAAATTCATCCCTAGCTTCACTACTGTGTCCATCACCCCCTCCGCTTCTTCAATCTTCCCTTGCTGTCCATACGTATTCAGCTGCTTCAACCAGTTATCTCTATCAGGTGCTACGTCATTGCTTCTCATCTCCTTCATGATCTGCTCCGACTTTTCAAACAAACCACATCGTGTATAAAGTGCAATCATCGCCGAGTACACCGTCACCACTTGAACCCCACTCTGCACCATGTGAGTGAACACAACCTCTGCCTCCTCGACATTCTCATACTTTTGATACATCAGCATCATCATACTATAAGTCAAATTCGTAGGCTGAACACCCTTCTCAATCATAGTATGAAAAGACTTCGTTGCGTACTCTGGGTACCCCGCCTTACTTGCACTCATTATTAAGGTATTAAACGTGTAGTCATCAGGCGCACAGTCTTCCTCCATCTGAGCCAGAAGATCATCAATTCTCGACCACTCTTTTCTGGCTCCTAAAATCTTGAATACGATGTTGTAAGCATACACATTCCCTCCTGTCTTCCCATTTTCTTGCATCCATTCAAAAGCTTCTAACGCCTTGTCGGGATTCTTCAACCCATTCAGAAGAAAAGAGGACTCCCGCGTCGTGAACAGCAACTCGGATTGATCAAGTACAGAATGAACTGAAGATTCTAATGGCAAAGCCTCTATCGACCTCACCAAGCTGATTGTCTTATACTTTGAGTTCTTCTCGGAGTCAGCGACGAACTTATCCCTCTTCTGACCTTTCTTCAGCTTCGCAAAACCTCCGCGGCTTTTGGCGGTGAACACATCTCTATTAAACCGTCTTCCTAAGGCCTTCACAGCAGCCAAACTTTCCTCGTGACCTAAATTTGGACCCGAAATCACCCGCTGCTCTTGCAGTCCACTAATAGTCTCGACGTAACTCGCCATGGACCTGTCACGAACAGGGGCGTCCTCCTCAGAGACGCTATAGCCACTGGAACCTGAGTCATGCTCCGAATCCTCCACAAAAAACTCCTGAGCAATACCCTCTAGCAAAGTCTCCGACGATGCTTCCCGCAATTGCACTGACACAGCCGCTCGAGCTCTCCACGAGCACCTCCCGCGGTTCGCGGCGGCACACACATGGCTGGACGACGGCAGAAATTCATGACTGATAAGGATCCTCTCCGCTCGTGACGAGAATGATGCCGCAGGGAGATGTCGAAGTTCCCCGAGCAAAATCCCGCCCCCAGCAGTCGTCATTCTCCGTGACCCTAACGGCACGATGCAAGCATCCTGCGGCAAAAGCCTTGTGCCCTACCAAGCCAAGCAGCATCTGTTGAATCGCAAATTTGTTAAACCACAAGATTCATTGCGAAAGTAAGAAGAAGATTGCATACAGATGTGAATTTAGAGTTCAATACCAACTCTTTTCTCGCAAATCAAGCATGATACCCTTGCGCACTACCATAATTCAGCCTCTTTAACCCCTAAGGCACTAACAATTCGTAGTTTAAAAATGACTACCAACTGATTAAAATTTGAAATTTACAATTCAAATGAGGCCATATTTTGTATCACGAGAATAGGTGAAGAACATTGTACGTGTTCATCCAGATTAAATAAAATTAAACATAAGAAAGTCCTCAAATGACTTAGTCAGCACTGCTACAATCCAATGGACGCAATTTTAGCCTCTCAGTCCGTTAGGGTTGCTACAATATTCACTGCGAAAACTAGAAGATAATTAAGAAGAGTTCTAGTACCAGAGATGCCTACCCTCTCTTCCTCAAAATTCAAGCATCCTGTGGTAAACCCTTGAAGCTCACCAAAACCTCAGCAACTGCTACACCGCAAAATTATTAAACCACGAGATTCATAGCGAAAACGGCAACAACCAGATTGTGCGGAGATGCAGAATCAGAATTGCCTCAGAAATCTTCCTTACAATTCATGAATTAAGTATCCTGTGGCAAGTCCCTTGTGCCCAACCAAACCCCAGTCACTGTTGGACCGCAAACCTGTTAAAACTTCAAAATTCATTTCCAAAACAGAAACAAAAAGAAGAGGGATTGTGTGAAGATATAAAATTACAGGTGCCTACCAATTCTTCCTCACAATGTGATGCATTCCGGGAAGAAACCCTAGTGCTCTCCCAATTTCTAGCGACGAACAGTACACTTGAGTGGACCAAGTTGTTGAACTAAATGACACATTGCGAGAACAGCAAGAGGAATTGTGCGGAGATTGTGCGGATCTTTTGCAACGAACATGTTTCGTCTGTGGAGCTGTTTTGTGAAATGATAAGATGCACTATTCTATTGCGAGCTTCCGCCATAGCTGCTGTGTTGCTGCTGCACTTGCCAGTGGCCACACAAACAAGATGACGATGGAGTTGCTGTGGGAACAGGGTTCTCTCCTAATGTACCCAAAAAGCGCCCTTCAATTAATCCCTATAGGAAATTGATGTCCACCGGAGACTTCAAAATGTATGGAAATATAAAATGGCAAGGCAAAGACCGTTAGTATTGGATATTGGAAATTATGATTAGTTGCATTATGGTATAATGTAAACAAATTTGGAAAAGGAATTGAGGCTACAAGATATATTCTATTGTCCATTATATGGACATGTATTCATAATTTAGGTCAATATTGTATAATATATTCATTGAAGCATTTGAGATAAGTTAGGCCTACATTTAAACCCTAAATGCAAAACTTTTTTTTTTTGGGCAACATAGCGATTTTGGGCAGCCCACTATAAATAGAGTTTTTATTTTATTTTTTTGAAAACTTCACAATATATGTGTTCGAGGAATAGATTTAATCCCTAAACATTTAGACTCATTTCTAGAATTGATGATATTTTTAAAATTATTATAAAGAGAAATTTGAAAGTATATTTTGGAACTGAGATGCAAATAAAAGTTGCAAAATTTGAATTTCGGATTCTATCTATATGGTTAGATTTGCCAATGCTATTAACATTATTTTTCTATAAATTTTGAAAGGGAAGGTTATAAATTCATTATAAATTCATTTACAAGAAAAATATTGTCATTTCTTGAGTAAATTTTGTTGAAAAGGATTTGAAATGAAGTTCTCTTGACATGGTGATTTTTTGGAATTTTTACGTTCTTTGATTCTATGACCTCATTTTTGCACTTCTAAATTTGAAATAGAGCCATTCCAAATTTCTAAGTCAACCACTTGACATACTTCTACATTTATAAATTTTGAGTAATAGGTGTTCTAATAACACCAAATTTAATCCTTAGATAGGACCACTTCATAAAATATCTCTAAAAATTAGGATGACTTTCATCCTATTTGTAATGAGAAAGAAATCTATATTTGAACATTTACATTGTTTAGAAAATTGGACATTGGAGCACTCTAGGGTTAAGGTCCAATAATTTTCATAACTATTGTCCACATAATTAAAATATAATATAATATAATATGTAATTTTCATTGCTTAGCAAACAAACCTTAGTAGCTCAAAAAACTTCTTTTAAAATATTTTCTTAAGAAATAAAAATTTGAAATTCATTATTTAGGTTTATATATACATTGGGATCTTTGAATCATTGCACTTGAATGAATGAGATGAAAGTTATAAAGAAGTCCTACCTATAAACTAACATTTGTTGTAATTTCAAAACGCCAAAACCATTTCTAAGAAATTTCATCAAAAAACTCCCTTCCACCAGTTTAGTGAATGTTAGTGTAATTTTTGGCAATTTAAGTTTTTTGATGAAAGTTTTTAAAATAGTTTTGAATTTGTTTCAATTTTTTTGTTCAATTATGTGCACTATAAATTCTAATGTTTCTATAAAAAAAAATTGAATCTAAAATAGCATTATATGGTTGTAAAATATAAATTGAATACATTGTCCAATTCAACAAATATATCAAATGCAAAGGCAATAAGATATAACAATGGTCCATGTTGCAACCTATACTCATTTTACAATGGCTAATGCAATCCCATTCTCTCAATTCAAAAAAAACTCAAATATTGTGAGAACCAACATCATTTGAATGTTTATCTTAGTATCCATATTTTAAATTCTATATATATGAATTTCCTTCAATTTTGGTGTACAATAATTTGAAATGATGTATACTAACATGTTAAGGCAAAAAATAATGTTTTGGAGTTCAAGAAAAAATTGACAAAAAATAAATAAATTTCAAATCATTGTGATCTAAGTAGGGATCAAAACCAAGTTTTACACATGGCTAACTTTGATACCGTAACTCATTTTTTCTTCAAACTTCCATGGTAACATACAATATGTTGCACACTACAACTTTTGTGTGTATACTTTTGGACTTTGTCCATCGATGTTCATAGTGTGGTCATTTGAGTGAAAACATTACAATTTTGTATTCACAGTTACTAGTATGTGAACATAGAAAGTGTGAGCCTACAAGCCTATAATTCTATACACCTACAATATAAGTGTTTATATTACGGATACTACAATGGTTATAGTATATCTATGTTTCAAACACCTATATTATAGGTGTTTATCTTATAAACACCTTCAATGAGTGTAGGATACTTACTTGTATTTAGGCTCAAGGCCACACTTCTATGTTCAAATACTAGTATTGTTGATGTGACTAATGCCCCTTAAAGCACTACAAGGGAAACTGCGTCCTGTTTTACAGTAATTTTGACAGAATTCTATCAACTTTGTTATAGATTAGGAGTACCTGTTTTGAACACTTTTTTGACAGAATTATGTCAATTCAGCTGTTAATTCAGACAAAGATATGTGTTGGCAAGTCTTCCTCTCACTCTTTTGCCGCTGTGGATTTTTTTCTACATCACATAATTCAAAAAACAATTTTTCAAGGATTTCATAAAATAGTTGAAATAATGGCTAGAAAAAAAATTAGATGAAATTTTTTTAGATGAATGATAAATTTTTCAATGAAATACTTTTGGATGATTAAAAAAATTTAATTTTTTTTAATCAACTTTCAAGAATGCTGACCAAAACAAATTAAGATCATGGAGTTAATTTATTCATTAAATTGTTTTACTCCATGAACCATTTATATTTTGTGAAATGAATAGGGAAGAGAAGCTCTTTTTATATACATACGGAGGTGGGAGGTTGACGAATCCATATGGGATATATGAATTTTTGAAGTTGTGAGAACTCATAATTAAGTTAAAAACCTACAATTTTGTATTAAAACTAAAATTTTAGACCTCATTTAAGTATAATATAATGTCTTTTCTTAAAAACATTTGGACTAAGACTATTTAGAATATAAATTGGAGTTTCAAGTCCAAAAATTCATTTGACATTTCAAGTTTCCAATCAAAATTTATGGACAAATTTCAAAGAGAAAGTTTGAAAAAATATAATAAGAACAATTTCAAACACCTCTTTGAAATTCCATAACTTTTGATTGAAAACTTTAAATGTCAAACGGATTTTTGTAAGCAAAAATTTAATGTATTGTCTAAGTAATATTATTTCAATTTTTTTTGAAAAAATACATTACATAATGCTTAAATGAAGTCTGAAGTCCTAGTTTTAACACAATTCCTAATTCTAACTTAGTGTAGTGTTAAAACTAGGACTTTAGACCTCATTTGGGCATAGTATAATGTGTTTTTTCAAAAAAAATTGAACTAAAATTACTTAGAAAATCAATTAAATTTTGTTTACAAAAATCCATTTGACATTTCAAATTTCCAATCAAAAGTTATGGAATTTCAAAGAGGTGTTTGAAATTGTTCTTATTATATTTTTTCAAACTTCCTCTTTGAAATCTGTCCATAACTTTTGATTTAAAACTTGAAATGTCAAATGAATTTTTGGACTTAAAACTCCAATCTATATTCTAAATAGTCTTAGTTCAAATGTTTTAAGAAAAAGACACTCTACTATGCTTAAATGAGATCTAAAATCCTAGTTTTAATACAGAATTTTGGGTTTTTAACTTAACTATGAGCTATCACAACTTCAAAAATTCATATATTCCACATAGATTGGTTGACCTCCTACTACTTCAAATATATAGAGGGAGTTTTACTCCCTTATAAACAAGTAATGCTAAGGTGTTGATGAGTGGTTGAAGATTGCAATGAGGTACATTTTCTCATAGTGTTAGTAAATGATAACTTCATCATTTTATATCTAAAATAAAAAATTATATGTAAAATCTTGTTGGGTTTCTAAGAAGACATTAACTTTGTTTGTCAAAACTGATTGTGAAATTGATAAGAATTTGACAAACATTGCAACATTGACCGCATTGACAAAGGATCAACTTTTAGAAGTTGTGGTTGGCTATCATTTTGGACATTAGATTGTCATTTCGGACACTTTTCTGTCAAATTTTTTGTACATTAGGGCCCATTTCCCTTGTAGTAGAGGCATTAGTCAAAATTGAGAAAATTAGCCACAACTTTTACATGAGCAAGTGGAATTTAAAAAAAAAATTTATATATACTTTACATTATGTAAGACACATACTTGCAAATTTTTAGGAGCATTGGGCACTTTTAGAACTTTTTTCAATTTTTTGTTTGTTTTAAGTTTTAACTAATAAATAAAAAAATTAGAATTGACTTGTTCAATTTCATATGTTGATATCTTTATTTAGGATATATTGCAACTTTTGTAAATATCTTTGGCATTTTTTGAGATCAAAGGATAGAATTGTGGGAGATTTGCTCAATTGTGACTAATGTGACTAATGCTTAAAAGGGACATTAATCACATTAGTTACAATGTAAAAAATCTTCGACAATTTTCTAATCAAGAAATTTTTATTGTATTACGAGTTTATTTATTGCTATTGAAAATATCCCTTATTGAAGTTCAATTGTTCATTTTTTTGAATTGATTTTTTGAAGTTTTTATTCACTTTATTCTATCTCTTAAAGCACTTGATGTGCCCATTTATCCATCCAACCCTTTGGCCTCTGCCTTCTACTCTTATGTCTCCTATAACATCCACCCGTCCATCCACCTCCCCTGTCCATCTATCCACCTGCTAATCCAATCTTTTGTCTAATGGTCATCTAGCCGACCATTTGACCATCCATCCGTCCGTTTGTCCAACCTCCCAATTGACGAACCATCTGATTATATGTCTGACAATTGTCCAACCACTTGTCCACCGTCCCCTAGAGAATGTCTGTCGTATAATATCCATTACATCCAAATGTCTGAATTTTGAACATGATTTTACCCAGGATGTACCAATTTGTCACTCCTAATTTGCGCTGTTGTAATTAGGTCAATGCTTTTGTAATGACAAAATTAATGGAAGAATAAATTCATTGGAAATGATGATAATCATTCTCTTATGAATGAAAATAATGGCGACGGGGTTATAAAGCCATTTTTAGACAAAATTCTAATTAGAATGCTTGGACAAATGAGTCTCATGCCTTTTAGGAGAGCAAATGTTGAATATATACTCTACATAGGCAAACTTAATTAGAGCTTACGTAATATTCTTTGAAAAAGTTATAGTACTTGTAGGTGCCTTTACATTTTGAAATATGGTGATTTCTTAATAATCAAGCTGTGTAGGGAAGGCTAATGTTTTGTAATGGTGTAGGGTGATAACTATGTTATACTTCGCCTTCATTGTGTAGTTGGTGAGCTTTGGCTTGAGGACTCAAATCCGGTGGAAGGTTGTTTACAGGATGGTTAAACTTCAAATTCTCTAACCTGGTTTCTCATATATGAATGCTACTATTGGATAAGGTGAAGAACTTGCTTCAATGTCTTGAAACAGTCCCAAGGAAATCTTTTTATTTTGTTCAGGTACACACATAGTGGCACAAAATCCCTTGGCCTTTTTATCAAATGTTATTTCCTAGGGCATGACAAGTGGCATGACAGGTCTTCCCCCTAAATTTGTTTTGAAGGTTATTTATTAGAATGCTAAGCATATGGAAGTGAAACTTGTAGCACCTACAGAGAAAATTTTTAATCAATTGTTAGATATACTTGTGAGTTGCAAGGTTTCTTGTTTGGAGAGGGCATGAGGTTTTGGACTTGTAGTAAGTGTGTGTCATAGTCTTCCGTTGGTAGTTGTCCACTAGAAATAGAATGATCAGAGTTGACAAATTCACATGTTTCAGGTAGTAGACATAGTAGACGTAGTGGATGCTATACAACAGATGCTATTTGAAGGATGGTGAATGGGCGGACAACAATTTAGACGGTTGGGCGGACAGTGAGCAAACAAGTGGACGCATGGGCAAATAGGTGGTTAGGTAAACACATGGCAAGCGGACGATTGGTTGGATGGGTAAACAAGCAATTGGGTAGATGGATGGACTTATAGATAACATAAGAGTGGAAGGTGGAGGCCGGAAGGTTAGATGGACGCATGGGCAAATGGGGGGCTTTAGGGGATAAAATAGAATGGATTAAAACTTCAAAAAATCAATTCAAAAGAATGGACAATTAAACTTTAATAAAGGATATTTTCAACATCAATAAACAACCTCGTATTACAATAAAAATTCCTTGACTAAAAAATTGTCAAAAATTTTGTACATTATAACTAATGTGATTGATATCCCTTTTAGGCATTAGTCATATAAGTCACAATCGAGCAAATCTCCCACAATTCTACTTCTTAATCTCAAAAAATGCCAAAGACATTTATAAAAGTTGCAATAAATCCTAAATAAATATACTAATAAATAAAAATAGACAATTCAACTCCAAATTTTTAAATTTATTAACTAAAAATTAAAACAATAAAAACATTACAAAAATTTCTAAAAGTTTTCGATGCTCCTACAAATTTGTTAGGAGGTGTTTTATATGATGTAGAGCATATATAAAAAAATTTAAGAATTTGACTTGGCTATGCAAAAGTTGTGGCAACTTTATTCAATTGTGACTATGTGACTAAAATAGTAAATAAATGCCCTTAATCTGGGGCATTAGTTACAATAGTCACAATCAAGCAAATCTCCTAAATTTTTTTCTTTTTCTATTTCTATTTTTTAAAACTCCTCAATAGTTACAATGCTTCTTGATAGATCATATTAACACATGAAATTAGATAAGTCAACTCCAATTTCTTTTATTTTTGGATTTTAAGTTGAAACAATCAAAAAATTGCAAAAAAATTTAAGAGTTTCTAATGCTCCCACAAATTTGCAAATAGGTGATTTACATAATGTATAGTGTATATAAAACATTTAGGATATTTCACTTGCCTATGCAAAAGTTGTGGAAAATTTTCTCAATTGTGAATAATTTGACTAATGCCCCTAAAGGAAATTAGTCACATTAGTCACAATTTCTCAAATTTCTCAAATTTCTTGTTTTTTCTATTTAAATTTTTTTCAAAAACTCTGCAATACTTGCAATGAATCCTAATGAAGAAAATTAACATATGAAATTCGACAAGTCAACTCCATTTTTTTTTTAATTGGATTTTAAGTTGAAACAATCAAAAAATTACAAAAATTCTAAAAGTGTCCAATATCTCTACAAATTTGACATTAGGTGTCTTACATATTGTAGAGCATATATATAAAAACATTTAGGAAATTTCACTTGCCTATGCAAAAGTTGTTGTAAATTTTCTTAATTGTGACTTCATGTGACTAATGCCTCTCAGGGGCATTAGTCACATTAGTCACAATCAAGTATATCTTCCAAAGTAGTTTTTGCCTAACCATAGTTGCTTCAACTCCATGCACTCCAATCCAGTTCAACACAACTTGATTTGTTAAGACCTCAATCTGCATGTCCTAGATTGTGGATTTGAGCATTGAAGCAATAGATATCAGAATGGGATTGTAGGAAAACAAAAGCACCTCTTCATTTAAGGTAAACTAATCCATGATAGGCCAATTCTCTAATGCAAACATTTACAAGACAGCCCATTACAATTTTCTATCAATCCTTGGTAGTTTGTTTTTTAATCAATGAGGATAGGACCTCATTAGATAGGACAATGATCAAATTCAATGGTGATGAAGTTATTAGAGACTACTTTAAAAATTTCCACCTTTGCAATGTAAAGTCATTATAAGAACTAATTTTTTAATTCCATCATGTCATGTCCATATTAAAAAATTTGCAACCATACTAAGACATATTGGGATTGCTTCAGGTGATTTGACAATCATTATGGGCACTCTTTTTGATGGTTTTGGGGTAGTTTAGAGACTATTTTGAACTATTTGGGCTCTACACTTCAGAAATTCTTAACAAATTCATCCTTTGTCACGAAAAATGAAATTTCAATTGCTCTCTCCATTTCTCATGTTTGTCTTTTGATGGGGAAAAAAATTAATTTTCAAAAGTGTCAACATGGCAAACCAATCAATCTGCCTGTCATAGGCTGGTTTATGCATTACCCCTCCTCCCTGGGCATTGCCCTACACAAATAAAACGCACCCAAACGACACCAACCAGGACGTGACAGAACCCGGGTGTCAACTAACAGCCCAGGTAAGGGTATCAGGAGCGTCCTTAGGGATTCGCTCTTCCAGGTTCAAAAACGAAGAAGATGAAGAAAAAGCCTTCTTCGCCGAACATAATCGCCGACATCCCCATCCAAATTCATTCTTTGCCATCGCCATCGCTGTGCAAATCCCTGTCCTAAAGCTCCCCATTCTCCAATTTGAGTTTTTTGAACGTGTATTTTAGGGTTCCATTGCCAATTCCGAGACGAACTGTGCACCTGGGTTCGCGTGTGGCGCTATTTCCAAGTCGAACCGAAGCTGCGTGAAGTGCGCGAACGGTGGCTGTTGTGGTGTGAGTACCAGTTTTGAACCAGTTTTCAAGATAGGTGAATTTTCGAGGATGGAGACGGAGACGGGCGTGGAGAGCGACAGGCCTCGAGACGACGAGATCCAGGCGTTTCATAATCAAATCCGGGCTGCCGATGCGGAGAAGCTGGAATTTGTCGGAGAGAAGGTGAGTGGCCAAGTCAGAATTGCTCTAGAATGTTGGTTTCGAATCTTTTGGAAGGTTGACCACCAGCTGAAATGTGTATTTGGCCATTGGTCGCGATTGTACAGTGGTTACTGTGGTTGCATTTGCATTGTAGAGATGGCAGGCTTCTGAAATTGGGGAAAGAGTAAGAACGTCGCCAATGCAGACAATTGGAATGTGACATTACCAATCTAGTGTGTTGATTTTGGACTCCCGTACCGAGAAATGTTTCTGCTGTCATTTGGTTTGGTTGCCATTTTAGAGCTGAACTGTAGGTTTATGACGGACTATGTCATGGAGCAGGGTTTGAGGTCTTGAATAGACAGAGAGCGTAAGCACGGACTGGCTTTTTTGAAAATATTCGCTTCTGGCCAGAATCTTGATTAGTTTTTTGTGAAAGCTTGTCACGAAGATTACCGTACGTTTTGGAGTGTTGGTTTGCCCAGAATAGAAGCTGGATTGTGTGATTTTTCCACGATTCTTAGGGAAGTTGATTGTACAGTGGTTTTGCACTTGCGTTGTAGAAGCGTAGTAGTCTTCTGAAATTGGGAGAAGCATAAGAAGGCTGTCAATGCCACCGAATGGAATGTGGTAGTGCCAATCTAGAATGTTGATTTAGGGCTGGCGTAACAAATGATGGTTTTGGGTCGCCATTTTAGAGCTTGACTGTAGATTTTTAAAGGACTGTCGTGGACCAGGTTTTGAGGTTTCTAGAAGACTGGGAACCAAAGCACGGACAGGGTTTTAAGGAAATAATCCGCAGTAGATCAGGATCTTGATAGGGTTTCTGTGTAAACAACTTCTATGCGTGGAATTTTTCAATCCTTCCAGTGGATCTCTCCTGAGCAACAATTCACCCAAATTGCTCATCAGTGAGAGAGTGTGATTTCGTAAACGAATGCTGACTTTTCCATGTGCAATTTGTGCATTTTAGAGAGGGTGCAAATCAGCATGATGCATCTAAATGGATCACGATGTGAATTTTTAACAAAGGAGCATAAATTCTTTCTGTTACCTAGTACTGAAATTGATTGCTCTTCGTATTTGATTATAGAGATTCCCTCGTGCTCCTTGTCATTTCAGGAGCCACTTGCGGTACTTGAAGAAGAGTATAAAGCTGGGAGTCCTGTTTTCCTTGCCAAACTCCAGGTGAGCATCATTTCTTATTTTTCCCAATGCATTGCGTTTAAGGGGTTTATTTTCCGATTTTTCTTGCGAAAACCTACTGCTAGTGTTTATTGCGTCACTTTCATTGGTATTTTGCCTGCAGATATTGAAGGAGAGCTATGGTGCAATTAGGCGAGCGCGTGGTGATGGGAATTGCTTTTTCCGTAGTTTCATGTTTTCTTATCTGGTAAGCGTATGGGGGTTCCTGTTGTGGAATGCATTTGTGAGTGACAATTTTGTGCTTGTTAATAGCTTACTTAATTCTACATTGAGGTTTAGTCAAGTATTTGCCAATTGAAATGCGTGATTTTTGGAGTAGGAGCACATCCTAGAAACACAAGATGGAGCTGAGGAAGCACGCATGGAGTCTGCTATCGATGCGTGCAAGAAGACCCTTATTGATCTGGGTCATCAAGAATTTACATTTGAAGATTTCCTGGCGGTGAGTGGCATGTAATTTGCTATTTCTTTGCTTTGATTGCTTTAGTGTTGTTTTACTTCCTAGAGATACATTTGAAGTTCCAGATCATTTGAGTATTTCCTCTCTTTTTGCGTGCCTCCCAGATCTTTGTTGAGCAATTGCAGAGTGTTATTCAAGGCAAAGAAACTTCTATAAGGTACGAGAGGATTTGTGATATCTTGGAAGCTTATCTCTGAGCAGCCTTAGCTTTTGGTGAATTCTAGGGAGCTTTTCCTGTGTTGAAAATTTCATTGTACCATGAAGTTTACCCTCTTAGTTCCATAATGGTTAGAAATGGCCGCTGTCAAGTGTTCTGAAATAAGAATACCTCTACTATTCGACATGTAGGGTATGAATTCTTTTTTCTATAGCTTCCAAAGTGAACCCTCTACTTTTATCTTAGGCTCTTTGGGTCCAAGATTTATGTTTTTTGTTTCCTGGCAAGGAATTTTTTAATTCCTTTATTTGTACGTGTGTTTTGAAGTCCTAAGAAGTTCAGGGTCCCTAAACTATTTGCCTTCCGTGGTTGTTCAGTCTTGAAACACTCTTGGAACACTGCAGGGATCAATATGTGTCCAACTATGGTAAGTGACTATGAGCATTCACCCATTGGAATGTGCTTGTAGTATTTTCAGTATTTAAAGCTACTTTGGTCTTCGATGCAAATATCTGTCAAACATTGCAGCGTTACAGCAGAGTTCAGCTTATTGCTGATGTGTTCAGCAGTCAGGTGTCAAGATCTTGAATGCATTAGAATGCGTTCATTCCCTTGGCAGTTCTAAGACGCTCAGATGACAGGCTGCTTATAAGTGATGCCAATCTGTGTCATTCACGTAATATCTATATCCCTCCTACAGAGGATGTTTTTCCGGATCTTCAGTAGATTGCCTTACAGAATGTGGGGTTTAGTGGTGATGTTTTTCAGATTTGTGACGTCTGGTGAAATTCGCCGGCGTACTGAATTTTTTGAACCATTCATTCAAGGAATGAGCAACATGAATGTAGTCCAGGTGGGTTTCAACTGCCTTCAGATGTTCCTTCTTCACATAATTACGTAAAAGGATTCTTTTTCGTAAATGTTCAATGCGGTGCGATTCTCTTTCATTCACGTTATGGCTGTGATTGATCGGACAAGACTTCACCCTCCCGAGTCTGTCTACTCGACCTCTAGCTGCTCAAGCCGTCGCTTCCGTATCTTACAAGAATTGAAACTGATCACTAGGAAGCCTCAAAGAAGTTAGCAAAATGTATCAATCGAGAAAAAGAATCCTACCCCTACACTTTTGAACAATAAATATAGGTTCTGGAAACTACTACTAGTATAATTGATTTTTGGCCTCCAAAGTGGTCTTTCTATTCATAATTTGGTCACTTAGAACTTACATGTTCAGCCTTGAGTTCCTCAAACTACCATACCATTTCTAACCCCATACAGGCAGGGCGAAAATTGTAGCTGGTCTCTATTTGCACTACTGTAGGTTTAGGGTCTGGCATCCGTAGAATACTGTGTTTAGCCATTTCTTTGAGCTACATTTTGACTTGCTGAATAACTTTATGACACCCTCCAAGCTACATTTTGACATGCGCATTTTCTTTCATTTTCTGTGCAGTTCTGTCGGTCATCAGTAGAGCCCATGGGCGAGGAAAGTGACCACGTCCACATCACTGCTCTGTCCGATGCTTTGGGAGTCCCTGTGCGCGTGGTGTACCTGGACCAAAGTGGGGACGTCAACGAAAAGCCTGTCACCGTGAACAACCACGATTTCATCCCGGAAGGCATGGACTCCGCTGTCGATCCCTATGTCGTCCTTCTCTACCGTCCCGGCCACTACGACATCTTGTACCGAAAAGAGAAGTCCGACCATCCTCCTCCTTTGGAACAAACAACAACGGAGGAGTAATACCGACAGGATGTGGAGCACTTGCTCCCAATTTTTATCTGTCAGTATAGAGTCATTTTCAATTGATGCATCATCACAAGACTTCCTTTCCTTCCTTCCCTCCCTTCCAATGCTCCTCGTGTGTGAGCGAGGCTTGACATTATTACCTTCAGTAGCCCGTCTTGAAATCTCTGGAGAGGGTCCTAGCTGCTGGAAGCCTGCTTTGAAGCGGCGGCCAACTGCTTCTGCTATGAAGCTCCGCGCAGATGCTGATTGGCACTGGACTGCTGTGGAGCCAAGGGGGAAAGGAGAAAGGACTGGAATCCAAACTCTGCTCAATGTTTCAGACGATATTCATCCATTCATCTGAGATTTGGAGCTTTTTGCAATGTCACGAGTCAGTCACCAAGTGTTCAGTTGCGCTTTGTATTTGTGTTAAGGTAGGTACACCCAAAAGTGCCACGTTCCTAAAAGCGCCATCTACAATGTGCATACATTTCCAAAATCAGTCATGTTCACAGACAGTAGATGGTGCTTTCAAAAATTGACTTTAACCGTTAATAACTTTTGCATATGGTATCCAAATCCTGTGTTCTTTGGTGCGTTGGAACATGCTTTCACTTGCCAACAAGACTACATGAAAATCTGAACAAGTTAATAACAATAACTAGGCATAGTATGGATAAGTGGTGCTTTTAGGTGTACCCACCTTAATTAGAGTACTTGCATGCACTTGCATGCCAACAATCTATTGATTTTGAAGAAGGGACTGTCTAGCTCAACCCTGGAATACTATAACTTGATTGAGGATTAGAAGTGTCTAATGGTAGTTTTTCAATTTTTTGAGGAAGGTGGGTGCACCTAAAATCTCACTCTCTTATACATCGTCATCATCACTCTACATATACAAGATCAATATATATTTCTAGGCCATCATCACTCTATATACCCAAAATCAATATGAATTTCTAGGCCCACTTAACACTAGGTTAGAAGTGTCTAATGGTAGTTTTTCAATTTTTTGAGGAAGGTGGGTGCACCTAAAATCGCACTCTCTTATACACCGTCATCATCACTCTACATATACAAGATCAATATATATTTCTAGGCCATCATCACTCTATATACCCAAAATCAATATGAATTTCTAGGCCCACTTAACACTAGGCCTAGATCGAGGGATCATAAGTATTCCAAGGCATCAGACTTTATGTATTTCTAGGCCCACTTGACACTTCGTCTAGATTGAAGGATCGTAAGCACTTCAAGGTATTGGATTTTGTTAGATGTAACCATGTGAAACAAGAAGTTAAGATAAATAAATTGTAGTGGTATGTTGCATGGTTTGGATTTAAACCTAGGAGAAATTGTAGCAAGGCCATATCTAATTATTATTAGAAGCACTCCGAGGTACTCAATACGTTAGATGTGACCATGTGAAGCAAAAGTCCAAGACAAATGTAGTATTGCTACTTTGCATGGTTTAAACTTAAACTTAAGAGAGATAATAGTTAAACCATATCTATTAAATATTAGTAGTAGCACTCCAAGGTAATTAACTTTGATAGATGTGACTATGTGAAGCAGAAGCCTAAGATAAAAAATAGTAATGGTATTTTGCTTGGTTTAAGTTTAAATCCAAGAGAGACTATAGCTAGGCCATATCTATTTATTATTACGTTTAACATTGTCAAATACAAAATTAGTTGAATAGACAAAATCTATACTTGTGAAGTTTTAGCCTGTCACGGTCTACTAAAAATCCATTAGATGTTTTTCTTTGAATCTAACATTGGGTCATTGCAAGAAACGGTGGTACTATTTTGCTGTCACAATTGGACATACTCTCTCATTGTCTGCAATAACTTTTGAAGCACAAGTCGAATGAACATGAAATTTTTATTGAAGATGTATAAATTTATTTTTATCACATATCTTATTTTTGAGAAATTAAAAAAAATCATTTTATATTTTAAAACTATTTTTGTTAATTTGTCACAAGTTGAGGTTTAGAGGTTTTCACTACGTAATGAATCCCTTAAAAATAAATATTTGGAGTTGAAACTTTCATGGTCTACTTGCATAATAATAAAAAACTCATATCTAACAAAGTAAATCTAAAAATACATTATTTTAAGTCCTCCACATGAATACAAATAGCACTTCTGTTGCGCACAATTTTTGAACATTGAAGATGGTTCTTGGATTTTTTTTTTGGTGAAATGTCATCAATATCAACTCTTCCTAAATGGAAATTAAAAAAAAAATTAATTTATCTATTTTCTATAAATTAAAATGTGAAATTACAGTGACAAAACTACTTTCATGAGATTTTGCACTTTTCTAGTTCACCTACTTAGAAAATTTTCCTATACTTTTCCTTCTTAGGGTACCTTCTTTTTAAAGATATATATATATAACTTATTTTTTACATTTTTTAAAAATTGTTTTTCTAATTTTAAAGTACTTCCAAAAAAAATAGGAGTATTGTGAAAAACGCTACGCTTTTTGAACGCCGTTTCTTGCAATGACCCCATTGTCAAGTGCAAGATCAATTAAATAGACAAATCTATGCTTGTGAGATTTTCGCCCATCAAAGTCTCTTAGAAATTCATTAAGCCTATCTTTAAAAAGTGTTAAGAAAAATCTCCTATACATGAGAAAAATGTTATCTATGTTGGCCATGTAGGATTCTAAGTGGACTTCTCATCTATAAAAAAAAATGGTATGGGTCTTGGCCAAAATATGAACACCACTTGGACTACACCTATCTCTCTCCACCAATTCTTACTTTGATAATTCTAAAGGGCCTTAGGTCCAACACCAACCCAATGTTGAAGAAATAATTAATTTCACAACATCTATGGAAAAAAAATTGACCCTTTATAACTATTGCATATGATCTTCAAATGTAGAATTAATTCTTTTGTACATTAGAGCCTCCTTCCATTTGTCAAGAAGAAAATAAGAAAATTTGAGGAGTTTAGTAATTGTAATTATTTATAATTAAGAAAAATAGCACTTTTGAGTGGCCCTACCTTATTGTAGAATCAAATAATGCACCTACTCATCTAGTATGTCATCATTTTTAGTTGACTAGTATGGGGATAGGCTCCGTCTTCTCAAGGTCACCTAATCACCTATTAAATATTGGGTGCCACATACATAAAATTCTTAAGTATGTTATGCCCTTTAATCTCATACTTTTTTGGTGAACAATTTTTATGTATGTTAACAGTATAAAAGAAATGAACTTAAAAAGAGGCCTTGAGTTTTCTTACCAATTTTAGTACTAATTGCATATAATTGCATGAGTATGAGAGCAATCATACGTGGCATTACACCCACCACTTGGCATGTGCTCCATCCTTCATGAGGAAACGATTATGAGATTTATGATATCTTGAAGTTATATTGGATAATGATGATGAATTTTTGAGTTCATAATGCATTTCTTGGCCAATTAGTGAATTTAGAAGGCTCTTCCCACCCACTAATTCATAAGATCATAGGGACGGATTGAGTAATGATGACTAATTTTTGAATTCATCATAGAATTCTTGGCCTAATTAGTAAGTTGTGAAGACTCCCCACCCAAATTTTTGCATTACAAAGCGGCTTCTTTTGGGGTCCAAGTCTTTTCTAATGGCCCTTTAACTATACAAATTCAAACTAGACACATTAGAAATATTACTTATTGAAAGATTACAATGTTTGATCAAAAATAGATTTTGAGAAGCTATAAATTTATAGCTTCTCAAAACCTATTCTACAATTTGTTAAAATGAAACTCTAATGTGTGTTTTTTTCCAAAATTTAGTATATGTGAGGCTCATTTCCAAGAGCCCTCAACTATGGGAAGTCAAGATTGCAATGCCAGACATCCATGCACATAATTTTGAATACAAAATCATAATCAATCATTTTCAAGATTGAATTTTTGATGCTTAAATTAGCCTTCAAAAAGAAGTTTAAAAAAATATAAAATACTAAAAATAGCAACTTATTTGATTAGGTTTTATTCAACTTCAAAGTTTTGCAAACACCAGATTGATGCAATGACTGCTTCTTATTCTAAGTTTTACTAACGGTGTTGGAATGTTGCTATTGTTTGTTTCACAGGTAACATCCATGTAATTTTTGAGACTACTCTTTCAAGCTCTGAGGGTGATTTTTTTCCAAGGACTGATGCTGGCGTGGTGCTATATAGTTGTTGCCTACAAGTAACATTAGAGAAAATGTTTGGACTCTCTAGAGGGCCGCCTAACTTTGACAAGCTGGTCTATATAAAGATTTCTGTATAAACCCAATTTCTATATAAAGTGCCCGATTCCTGACAGAAGATGCGGTTCAGTTTGTGTGAATATCTTCACTACCACGCATTTTTTTACAGCTTTCATCCAATGAAACTAAAGAGCTCGTATTTCAAAACTCTGACGTTTGGCTGCACTGTTGAACACATGACACTTGGACATCATAGCTATAGGGGAAAAATCTTGCCTCATACTAAATAAATGTAATGAGGGGTCCCTTCCGCCACTTCTTAACGGCCCTCTAGAGAGTCCAGATTTTCTCTAATGTTATTAGAATTTGGGACCCATCTTCCTATCCTCACGTTTCTTGTACGCAATTCTTGCAAAAAAGTATGTTGTCAGGTTACAACTAGAAGTGTTTTGTTTTGAATTTGTTTTTTGAGTTGTTGCGCATATTTTGTTGAGTAGATCACTATTATCTTTCTGAGCCCGTTTCTTGCCAAGTCGGAATGTTTTGTGATGTTTTGTCAACTCACATTCCTCTATTATTCACATTTGTGTTCGCTTAGACTTGCTATAATGCTGAAAATCTTCTGGAAACGCTTGTTTTTCTGATGAATGTTGCACGTTTGGTGTATGCGTGTGCAGGTGTTGGTCATCGTAACACGAAGACCGCTTGAGCAACTCCTGATACAACTTGAGTCCTATTGATCATATGTGTTTCAAGTTTTGAGGGACCAGATTTCTACGTTTTAAACGTTGTTCTGGTTATTGCAGAGAAGATCCATGATTGGTCTTGTGAAGATTGCAAACTTCAGTGAGCAAAAAATCTTCTCTGGGTGTAGGTTGACGGAGGTGCAAATGTTGTGAACGTGCGATCAATCAACTGTCTGAGCGGGGCACAGTTCGCACCCTTTTGCAGCTCGATCAGTGGCACAGGTATCAGTTCCTGGTCACGCTCTTTCCGCCTCCATTTAGTTTAACCCCTGAATGCCCAATGGACAAAAGAGCTCATTCATGGATCTTCAGGAGTTGAAATGGATCACATGGGAAGCATTACGGAAGTAAGCACAAGTTGCCAGTAGAAAGAAAAAGTCATAGGCGACGTTGTTACAATTGACATATGTTTCGAAAGTTACTACATCAATTAATTCAACTTGTGCATGAGTTTGCATGAGTCTCTGAAATCAGAATTATTGCAGAAACAAGCACCAGCCCTAACCGACATTTGCCTCGGAGAACAAACCCTCATAGAGAGTGGCAAACTCATGATCAGCATAGCCACCGTCTCCGCAATGTGTGCCTCTCCCAGATTTAAGAACTAGTGAATCATAAGCCAATGCCAGTTTAGGAACAGCCTAGCTAATTGGAAGTTAGCTCATGAAGCACTCCTAAGGGCAAAACATCCATTCCTGTGCCTGTTCCTTGCAATGGACAGTAGATTCACCTAAATGTGTCAGTAGAGTTCCCTTAATGTGTTCGCCACATGTGTGATTGTAATTTGCTGACACAATTGAAGGACACATAGGAAAATCTGGTTGGCTGAGTGCTGATTTTCGCAGGGTTTAGTTTGGGGGCACCTATAAGACGATTTCACATATCTAGGGAGCCAACACTTTGAAAATTTGTAGAAATTACATATTGTAGCTGAAAAATCTAATTTTTTTTTTAATATTGATGATTTTCACTTGCTAATACTAGAAAAATATCATTTTCAGAAAATGCTGCCTCCAACTATGCTGAATTCCTTATTTTGACAGTTTTGGGTGTTTCCACTATACAAGACTCCAATCCCAATGACTCATGAGAGAGGTCCCAAAATTGATTGCTGCCCTCTGGTTTGAAAAGCATCCCAATCAAACACCTTCCAAGCCTTCTGAGGTTTATAAGTGACAAGTGCTCCACTCGCAGAAGGCTCAAAAGACCTAATTTTCACACCTCCATCTGCTTGAACTTGTGCCATTTCGGATGAACTGACATCAGAGATTCGCACCTTGCATCGAACTGGCACGTGTTTCACTACTAGTTTCTCAATTTCGTTGAACAAAAGCATAAGCATAATCTCTCCTACAACAATTGTATGGGTCATTGCAAGAAACACCTATCGATTTTGTTGTGTTTTACAATAGTACTCATGACTTTTTCTGGAGTACTTTAAAATTAGAAAACTAATTTTTTTTTTAATTTTATGAAATATAACTTATATATACATACCTTTAAAATGAAGGTACCCAAAGAAGGAAATGCATAGAAAAATTCTCTAAATAGGAGAACTTGAAAAGTGTTAAATCTCAAGAAAAAGTTACTTTGATGTTTTAATTAGGAAAAAATAGTAAAAATAAGTAAATGAAAAAAATAAAAAGTGAACATTTGCAACAACTCTATGGAGATGGTCATTCGCCAAAAAACCTACCAAAATCATATTTCATATGTTTCAAAATACAAGCAGAAAGAAGCTCACTTTGTACACTTCCACACCACATAAAATTACTGACTATTTTTTAAAATCCTTCTTTGGAAAGCTAGAAGTCTACTAGAAGACCACCTCATCCAAATTTCATCTCAAAATCATTACAAAAAAGGTACTCTTTAGTACTAAAAAATCCTAATTTGCAAAGTGTGACATTCAATTGGGGTCTATTTTTGAATAGTAAAATATTTTTGAAAATTATGAAAAAATTAAAGAAGGTGTATTATAGTTATAAATACCTCGTCTATAAATTTTGAGTCATTTAGAGCTAAAATACAAAAGTTATAGCCAAAAAACAGATCAGCATGCAATGTGTGATACAAAATAGTAGATGTGTTTCTTGCAATAACCTACATTAGAAAATCATTTATCAAAGATTGTCCAACAAATAGTAGACATATTATCTCATTGATAGTACATATATGATGAAACAATACGCTTATCAATCAAACAAAAATAGATCCCTTTAAGTGAGAACCCTATAACCTATTGCAGGTGCTACAATCCCTAAACCACAAGTATCAACCAAAAAAATGCCCTGGGACCCAAGAAACTCGACAAAACCTTAAGTAAATCGAAGATTATCAAACTACTATAAGATCAAGACTAATAACACCTATTAATGGTTCCCTACTTCTTGACTATATTTCACGAGGAAATTTGACAATGAAAAAAACATAAAGAATCCATTGTACAAATGTGGTGACGATTGCATAAGCAAACCAAGGTACAAGTGATGATGATCACGTGATAACAAACCGGAAGTACTTGAACTTAAAATAATGTATCGCCAATCTCAACTCAAACCACCACAACAACGATGGCCACACCCAACCCATCCTCATCAACTTCCACCACCCAAAACCCTAAACCAAAAGAGACTAAGTGCATGTGAAAAATATACCTATAGACACTGCAAGAATTAGAGCCTCACTAGTGAACATAACAGGATCATTTGTTGCTCCAACATGTGATTTCCTCCATTTGAAGACATCCTTGATCTACTCCCATGTACCCATTGATTGCAATCCTATTTTACGAAATCAACCTCCATTCAATTTAATAGGCGTTGGATCCAACCGGAACTCTATACAAAGTTTAGATAAATTAATCTTTCTATCGAAGGTAAAGCAAATCCAAATAGGTTCAAATGTATTCGTCTAGAAGTAAACAACTTGCATTGTGAAAACTTGCATCTATGTCAAAATTAGCACCCAATCAAAGATATGATTGCAAAGCATATCCAAACCCTACACAATCACCTGAGCCAAATTATCTCCACAACTCTCAAGAAGCTCACCTCCACACACACAAGATTGGCGCCACTGCATTGAATTCATGCACAACCCCCCATCCACATCCCTCGAGAAACAAGGTGCACAATAGATCAAAAGAGAAGGACTTCAGTTGGCGTGAGTCCCAAATTGTAGACTAATAAGAGTAAACATGTAATAATAAGAGTTTTTGTTTGTTTGTCTACATAACATTCAGTAGTATGTTGTGGCACCGCCTTCCTTCTACAGTGAAGGGTGTGGCATATTCCACACACCGGTAGCCTCTCCATCCTCCACATGTCCACTTCCTTCAATAGTTACTGATGAAACACTGTTGGGGTGTCGAATATTCCACACCCTCCAAAGGTAGTGTCAACCAATGCTAGTGAATGTTATGTATTGGTTTAGAGAATTTGGGAATAAAACTTATTAGTAGCAGTGTTGAGGTCTATGAGCAATTGAGCATGCTCATGACACTTGGTATTGTTTTTTTAGATTTTTTGGGTGGAAATGGAGGAAGAGATGAGAATGCTCTTCAGAGCAGCCCCAAAGGCACACAGCCAAACAACACTGTAAGTGTTGTGGGCCATGGATCTTCTTCTTTTGTTTCGGAGTTTCAATTTGGAAATGGAAGTTTGTTCGCTAAGTTATTACTACTGTTGTGCACACTCCCCCAGGATTTGTAGGGAAGAATCTTCCGACAGGCTGGCCAGGTGGGGGCTTGGGAAGAAGGTTCGGTGCTTGGAAATGGAGGAGGAGGCACTTGGATTATGCTGGCGGGATAAGACAAGAGGCAGGCTTGGCCAAGTCCGGGAACTTGGGGAACTTTGGGAACGGGAGGCAGGCCTGGCCAACTCCTGAACTTGGAAACTTTGGGAACTTTGGGAACGGGAGGGGCACTTGGATTATGCTGGCGGGATAAGACAAGAGGCAGGTTTGGTCAAGTCCTTGAACTTGGGGAACGTCACAGGCAATTCTTACACAACAGAGGAGAAGTAGTGCACAGTTAGAAGTACTTGTAACGAATAACTTAAGCATTTTAGCATGTAAGGGAGGAGGCTCAGAAATCGCTCATTTAACCCCTAAGTGCTCAAGGACCATTTTATGGTCGCTGCCCAACTTCGGGCAGCATTTTCGGGAAAAAAAAACTTTTTAAATTTTATTTTTTTCAAAATTTGAAAATATTTGATTGTGTTTCAACATTTGCATTCAAAACTAAGATCTACACGGTCAAACAAAAGTTATAGCAAAAAAAAGGAGAAATAGCACAAAGTGTCTAAAATTGCTTAGTGTTGAAAAACTTACTATTTAGGGGAAGTATTGATGCTTTCATTAATAAATATTTTTTATTTTTAAAAAAATCAATAAAGACCACAATTTTGACCAATCAAAAGAAATTTCAAATCCTAAAAATAGAAATTGTATTTTTGGTGTATTTTTGAAGTTATATCTTCAAAATTCATTTGAAGAGAATCTATAAATATTTTTTTAATTTTGATCATATGGATACTTTCTACTTTTTGTGCTTTACATTATCTTCTTTGATGCTAACTTCAAAAAAGTTGTAAAGCTTATATTTTATAACACATTTGTATTTTGTCTTAATCCCTTGGGCTTTAAGAGGTTGAATATTTTTCATTTTTTTATAAATCAATAAAAAACACAATTTTGACCAATCAATTTTTTTTTCAAATCCTGAAAATAGAAATTGTATTTTTGGTGAATTTTTGAAGTTGTATCTTCAAAATTCATTTAAAAATAATCTAAAAATATTTCTTTTACTTTGACTGTATGGATACTTTCTACTTTTTGTGCTTTACATTATCTTCTTTAATACTAACTTCAAAAAAGTTGTAACGCTTATATTTTATAACACATTTGTGTTTTGTCTTAACCCTTGAGCTTTTAGGGGTTAACCCCTAAACGTCTTGATCCATTGTGAAATGGTCAAACATCATGTTTGAACTAAATTTGGCCTTCTAAATTGTGTTCAAACAACAATATTATATTTTTATTACTTGAAACTAAGAATTGTATATCACTATGAGAAATTTCAATTTGTTTTATGAAAAATTATAATTGTTATCATTTTTGTTGCAAAAATTGAACATAAATAAGTAAAAATAGCAAAAACAATTCAAATTATTTGAATTTTTGACAAGTGGTACAAGTAGCAATAGAGATCAGGGTGAAAAATTTTCAATTGTTTATTTTATTTTTTACATCCAAAACAGCCACAACAAAGACCTTGAAGTCAAATTCAACTATCAAACCAAATTTATCCTTTTATTTAATTGATGTATAAAATCTTGATATTTTTCAATAGTGGAAAAGTGCATTTTCTATTTATGATTTTTTTTTCAATAATTTTTATGGAAAAAAATAATAATTGTGATTTTTTTAAGCTAAAGGTGGAAATAAAATTATATCAATTAGAAAATATATTAGAAAAAATTTTAATTTTTACTATAAATCAAGGATAGAATGAAAAATATAATTTTATAATTTAAATTCAAATTCCATTTCAAAAAAAGAAAATATGAATTAAAAACATACCATACTATGTTATTTGGATTCTAACACATGGAGCTTTCAGTTGCAATAATTCTTGAAATTTTTGAAATTTTTCAAAATTTCAAAATTGAATAGAAAGAAAACTTGTCAAGCTTCATTTTCTTAGTTTAAAATATATATACCAATAATGGATATTTTGAAAGTTACAATCAGGGTTGACCAAGGCACATCCACTTTTTGGATGCATGGACCTTAAAGGGTTAAGAGCTGATCTCCCTTTTTCATGTATTTCTTTTGATGCAAATATTTTGAACTTATTCTTTTGTCAAAGAAAAATATTCTAGGAATCTAATACAAGTTGTTTCATATTTTTTGAAGCACTACTGAATTAGTTATGAATTTTCAAACACAGTCTGGCATAGGGCCCTGTTTGTGATCAGTAGGCCTCACAAACTTATACTTGCACAGTTTGGAAATAAATCTGGCTTTGTTCAAGAACTAGCATTGCAACATGGAAAAAGTAATCAAGGTGGTTTGTAAATGCGTTTCTTCCTAAATGCTTGAATTAATCATTACTTCAGATTTTGTAACACTCATAAAAAGGGAGTTCAACAATCAAGTCTTATTTTATTCACTAATTTGAGAATGAAGCCACTGTGGCTTTGAAACCATCCATTGAAGAAGGAAAAAACAAACTCTTATCATGCTCCAATGTAATTGGGAATTCGTTTATCCACAATCAAGTTCTATTTCACAGCCTCCTACTGGATGGTTGCAAAAGCTTGGGCGATTTCAGAGCCCTCTCCTATAAGATGTAGGAAATTCATTGGGAAATTGAATTGAATGTGCGTAAACAAAAAGATGAAGAACAATGTAGAGAAAAAAGGATTTTATTCTATGTAAATGCAAATTTTTCATTAGGACCCATTTTGGTTTTATAAACTCACTTGGTATGGTTAGCTTTGGCATTTCTTCCTAAGTAATAATGGAAAGAGATGATTGGATGAGAAGGTACAATCAAAGAATCTTTTTCAATAAATAGTACATCCAAGTTTTGTCAAAAATAGGTCAACTTTTGAAGCCATTAAAGGGGGAGTCCGAAATAGGTACTTCTACCTTAACGGACACTACTTCCTGCAACAAAAGAACAAGTAAATCATTGCCAAACCATAAATCACCTACAGCCGTAGGATCCCTCCAACCGATCTGTAACTATAATTGTTAGATTAGGTAGAGAGATTCGAGTTGTTAATTTCCCTACATCAATAGGTTCAATGAGATTTATCCATTACTTTTAATTTTTTCTCTTTTTCTTCATTTTCTTGTAGAAATATAAATTATCCTTTCCATTAAGGGACTTCAATAAAAATCAAGTATTCCTTTCCACCTTAGAAGAGATGATAAAATGTGGCCTCCTAAGTTGGATTCTTTTCAAACTAAATCCCATTTCAATAATCCTTTTCAAAGTCTTACCTCTACTAAGCCTTGAGAGTGTAAACCTAGGTATTGGGCCATTGCTAATTTTGACCTTTACATCTCAACCAATGATGCTAGTGTGTAAGCATGAACATGCAAGCATGTGAGCTTCTAATATGTATATAACTAGATATACTACCACCTTTGAAGGTGTTTATAGTAAAAATACTTATAATATAGGTACCTATAGTATAAATACACTCTTATCATAGAAGGTTTCTATAGTATAAGCACCTATACTATAGGTGCATCATCTTCAACTCTTCAAGGCTCATAAGCTCTCACTTCTATGCTCACATACTAGCAACTGTGACATCTCAATGTGTCAAGTGTGAGCCTTTGGACATAGGCCTTGTACCTCCCTACATAGACTTGCTATGAACACCAAGGAAGTTGGGCAAAGATTAACAACTCATAGCTTGTTGTGCTACATCATATCCCATCTTCTTTTTTCTTCTTCCACTTTGGTCAGTCTTTAGCATGCAAACCCAATTTGGATTACTATTTTACAATTCCATCTTAGCTTATATAGTATCAATCTTTAACCCCTCACCATCTATACTTAGATATACTTTGAAGATGACTTTTTACAACCCTAGCAGAAATTGGCCTCTCAAACAAGATCCAAGTAGAATTAGGAAGCTTTAATTACCACATATATTGGTGAATGCTTTTGTGGTGGGGCTAGAGGCATTAGATGAAATTTGGCTCCCTAAAGAGCCGTTTCTGGACAATTCCCCTTGTTCCTGTAGTAGTGAGGGAACAATTAACAGCAGTCAACCATTTTGAATTTTTAAAAATTAAAAAAAAAAATTAGGCCACTGAAATTGGAAAAAAAAGTTGATTCTTTAATTTGATGTGGTTGTCACCCAACTACATCAGCTTTTTAGTGTTTTGTAATTCCCGCAATTCTCCACTACGCAGGAACTTGTAGTCTTCTTTTCACTAAAATCTCCTCTAATGTTTTTTCTGATTGGAAATCCACCATTTAAATTTTGTACAGTTTGACCAAGATCTCGAAGGAAAAATAAAAATCAATAGACTTTGTATGGACTTTCTAGTACTCTAGAATTTATAGCAAGCGCGTTGATTGATGTTTGGTCTTCAAAATTAGATAGTACCATTGCAAAGGGGGTGATTAGTGAGTTGTCAAAATTACAAAATCAATAGACTTGTACATTTGATTTGCATTGAGATGCAAATGTGCAAGACACCAGCCAAGGTTCTTCCGAGGCTGCCTCTGTAGGCAATTGACAACCGTGGTCAATGTGAATCTATGATGAGCGAGGGTTTGTTCAAAGCTACAACTGCACTAAGGGATTTTTGAGGCCATTGGAAGATTGTAGGTTCCCGGATTGCAGGAATGCAGTTTCTACCATGTGAACAGGAATCCTATGTGGTCGAGAGAGTGTCACGTCATTAAATTTTATTTTTGTTGAAAAAAAAGGGGGGCTTTTTTTTCATATTTCAAGACCCACAAAAAAATTTATTTTTTATTTTTTGGGTAAATGTTGGCCTGACAGTGGCCAGTAGTTACAGGAACAATTTCAAGGAACAACCCTGAAACAGCCCTTTGGAGGCCTCAAATCCCCTCTAATGAAGACATAATTAAATCAGGTAGCTATAACCTACAAAAAAAACCCATCAGTCTAAGACTACCTAATGTTGGTCACAATTTGGAAACCACCATTTTTGTTTATGCACCTCTCTTCAATAAAATCACCATCTCTTGCATTCTATGCACCATCTACTACTACCAATTACACAGCTGTATTTCTAACGCTAGCCTCAACCTAGTTCACAATCACGCCTAACAATTTCTTGGTGTAGGGCTATGTAGAGAGCCTTTTCTTAATTTGAAGTGGAAAATTTTTGGCCACTTGGGCAGTGAGGAGTTAAGCCATTTTCATTGTTGTAAAAGTTTGTACCGTAGTCTTAGAGCAAAATTTGTCAAAAATAATAATTTTTTAAAATGCCAAAAAAAATGAAATGAAAAAGGGGTATTAACAAATTTTGCAAAAATTATTTGAACATGTTACATAAGAGAATGTTCATTTTTAGGCTTAGGAAGTCTATAGTAGTTACATCACAAGACAACCTACATTCAAAAAAATATTGATGGCAAGGTGGAGAATTTCTAATATTAACATTTAGTAAGAATTAAGGATGGAGAGGCCTTTTTATAATGAAATCTATTGTCTTTCATGAACCCTCAAAGGATATGGGATAATTTGAACTTGAAAGCTTGACCATTCATTGTGAAAACACGGAAATTGTATTTAATGAAGAATTTCAAATCCTTTTTTAGCATAGTAGAATAATTTTTTACAAAATAATTTGTTCTAAGAAAAGTTGAAAAATCAATCCAAATTTTGTCTCTAAAAATCCATTTGTGATTTTGAGTCTCTACAAAAAAGTTCTGAACAAAATGAAAAGGATGTTCGAAAATGTAAAAAAATCCTTTCTAATTCCTTTCTGAAATTTGTTGATAGCTTTTTAATGGAGTCTTGAAATCTCAAATGCTTTCTCCAAGGAGATCACTCTTGGTTTTAAGAAAACTACATGAGTTAAAAGTTAGGATCCATTTAATTCAAGGAGAAAAAAATTTATTTAATATTTAGAGCTACTATAGGATCCTTAAAATGCCATATATCCTATTATATATAATACAGGCTTTGTAAAAACATCCTTTAGTAAGAATTCTTATTAATGCATTAACCTTTACAAATAGGGTGAATACAAATTTTTTGTAGTACAATGTGTATAGATGTAGACAAATTTTTTAGGTGAATGATAAAACCTACATAATCTAGTAAATTTAGAGATTTTTTTCTTGAGATTTGTTGTAGCTATTAAATAATTTTAGCTTGTACAAACCAATCCTTCTATAAGTGCACCAACAATATAACAACATGTTATTTGTCATTTGAAATTGTACTACAATACTAGTAGTGCATATATGTACAAAAAAAATTGTACATGTAAGACATTAGTTTTATGGTGTGAATTGTATATGGGTATGAAAAAATTGGACCTATAAGTTTTGTATATGAGATAGTCCTACTATAAAAAATACATCACTAAATTTATTTTAAAAAATCATAGGATATTTAAAATATGTTGTTAATATCTTTATATGTAAAAATACGATCATTTTAAATACTATAATGAAGATAAATAGCCCCACATCAAATATCCTCTTAATTGAGGTGTATACTTTAAATTATAAGGAGTGATCTTCTTAGGACGGTTTCTTGGAGATGAAAGTTAACTTCACTTTGCATATTTCCTTAGTTCAAAGTTTTTTGAAAAAAATTGTTTTACAATATATAAATGAGGTCTAAAATTGTTCCATGAACACAATTCCTACTTTTGATGTAACTATGAGAGGTTGAGCTTCTACTAATCCTAATTATTTACATGTCCCACATGGTTCCTTCTACCTTCCACCACCCCATTCGTATAAAGAGTTTGTCTTACACATTGTCTTGCACATCCACTTGCATTGTATTTGAAGCTATAAGCTGAATATTTTGAAATTAATCTAATATAATGATGAATTTCAAAAAATTGAATTTCAAAGTGTTGAAGCTACTTTGGGAACTTTTATTAATTATTCGGCAACAATGTGCCAACCTTGCCCTATAGGTGTGGTATTGTGCAAACTTATATTTCAAACCTCTAATATTGATTCACTTCAAGTCCAAATTTGAAATCCAAATCTAGACACAATCATTTACAAGTTAAAAGACATCATTGATACATGTGTGCATTCTCTTTTGTTATAGGTAGCAATACATATTTATTAAAGTTATCCTTTAATGCCTAGATGGAAACTCTGAGGCCCTGATGCTGGTTTTGTCTTCAAACCTCCTTGAATGGTCATGAAGCTGGGGCTCAGTCTGCTCCCAGAGAGAGAGGCCTACCGGCCTTTACTGGTGATGTTATCATTTCCTAGCTTCATGTCTTGGTTTAGTCTCTATCTTGTGTGCTTGTAGTCCCTCCTTTGTTCCCACCAGGCCGCTTGCAGCTGGTGGCTTTGTATTTTCTTCCTCTGCAATGAAATTTATTTCATTTGTTTAAAAAAAAATCCTTTAACTCTTTCATCTTGTATTTTCCTCTGACCTCTTAATATATTCTATCATCAATGGAGTACATTGAACCATCTTGGACTAATTTGACCATTGATGGATTCAATTAAGAAAATCAATTAACCATTGGATGTACATATATCATTATAGATATTGAATTTTATGACTTTATTAAGGTATAAATTGGACATCCTAAACAATGTAAAATACATTCCATTAAAATAAAATCAACTTACCTTGCAAATCCAAATGTATATCCCATTTTAAACCCCTCCCAAAACTTTGGAGCTTTCTTTAATCTACCTTGTGATTCCAAAGAGGAAGATTGAATGAATTAGAGCAACGAAAGAGACTCTAAAGAAAATTGTTTTTATATGAGGAGTGAGTGAAGAATAGAGATCAAAGATTTGTGAAGTTTTTATGCTTCTATTCATGTTGCAAGGATTCACCAAGAAATTTCAATAATTATAATCTATATATGCTCTTGAAAAAATCTTGTCATAAAAGGATGGAACCAACAAAAATTACAAAAAGAACTACATTTAGAGTATTGTATTTCAACCCATTACAATAAATTTCATCTACAAATTGTCAATTCCTTATTTGTAGTCAAATTGCAAAAGAATTTTTGAATTTCATAAATAAATTCATAGTATACAACTTTCATTCTTTTTTACATCAAGTTCAAAATATCCCTCTTATTTGTAATTTAGAATGCATCTTTGTGCAATTGCCCAACAAAAAGGTGTAATGACATATAGGGGTCAAAGCACACTAGTCCATTGGCTTCTAAAGATGCATTATCAAAACTATTGTACCTAATTTGTAGGTACAGAACAATGGGGTCCCAATCTAAATGGCGTTTTGGGATCTGCAGTGAAAACAATTTCAGTTTTGCTAACTTTGACAACCTCCCAAGAGCTCAAAAACTGATATTTTACTATGAATTTTTTTTAAACATCGTTTGTAAGTTATTAACATGCATGCCAAATTCCAAGGCCAAAATATTTACACAGAAAAAGATATTAGAAATCTACCAACATGTGTAGTTGTGAGAAACATTTCACTCCTTTCAACTTTGAAACCCTCCCAAGGATTGAGGGTTTTTTTTTTGCATAAAATTTTTGGAATGAAATAAATGTTCTTAATATGTATGAAAAAATTTCAAGGTAAAATTATTAATTTAAAAAAAGATATTCAAAATCTCCCAACATGTATAGTTTTGAGAAAATTTTCATAGTTGCCAACTTTGACTCCCTCCCAAGGGCTGAAAATTGTTTTTTTACTATGAATTTTTTTTTGTGAAGTCACATCTATGTTAATAAGTTTTTTTTAAATTACAATTTCAAATAAATTACCAAAAAAAAGATATACAAAATCTCCCAACATGTGAAGTTGTGAGAAAATTCTTACTATTGCCAACTTTGACACCCTCCCAAGGACTAAAAATTTGTCTATTTAACATGAAATTTTTTGCATAAGATCACCTCTATATTGATATTATGCGTTCAAAATTCCAAGTTCAAAAGACTTATCCAAAAAAATATATTCAAAATCTCCCAATATGTATAGTTGCGAGGATGAGTTTTTACATTCGTGTCAAACTTTGCTCCACAAAATAACACTATACTAAGGGCTCAAAAACTCCTCCTCACAACTACGCTTGTTGAGAGATTTTGGATTTTTTTTTTGATAATTCATTTGAATTTGAAATTTGAAACACATGTTATCAACATAGAGATGACTTCACAAAAGAAATGCATGGTAAAAAACCTATTTTTCAGCCCTTGGGAGAGTGTCAAAGTTGGCAATTGTAAAAAAAAATTCAAAACTACACATGCTGGTAGATTTCAAATGTCTTTTTTTTTACCTTGAAAATTTTCACACATATTAAAAACATAGAGATTATTTCATGACAAAAATCCCATGGCAAAAGAAAACTCAATCCTTGGGAGGGTGTCAAAGCTGAAAGCAGTGAAATGTTTCTCATAGCTACACATGTTGGTAGAATCTTAATATCTTTTTTTATGTATGTATTTTGGATTTGAAATTTGACATGATTGTTATTAACTTATAGATGATGTTGTGAAAAAAATTTCATAGTAAAGTATCAATTTTTGAGCTCTCGGGAGGTTGTGAAAGTTGGCAGAGCTGAAATTGACTTCACTGCAGATCCCAAAACGCCATTTTGATTGAGATCCCACTGTACATTGCCAAGGGCTCTTAATGATACATTTTGTTATGTAGAATTGTACCATTACTAATCACAATGAGAATTTTTTCTTAAAATTTGGCATAGATGAAACAGAATTTCATTGCAAGGGATAATGAACAATCATGATGACAATGATGGCATGACCTTCAATAATATAAAATGTTTGAGTATTTTAAACTATATATTCACAAATATATGGATCTATTATTTAATAAAATCCTAGAATTTACATGTTTTTCAATTTAGATTCAAAAATTGGAATCGAAATGGAAATGAATTTTGGTATTAAAAATGGTATCAAAATTATCAGGGACAATGTAGAGAATTAATGTGTAGGACTAGTGCAAAGAAGATATAGAATACATGTAGACTTCTTTTCTACAAAGTAGCTTAACACTCTCTTACAAGTAGTCATATTAGCTAAAATTGTGAAAACAATGTGCCATGGTTTTGTCTTGTAAAGATATTGTCCAATGTAGTCGACATTTGAAGAATACATTGTCAAATCTTTGTGCATTCTCAAAACCCAATGCATGAAATTTAAATTGTATCTTCAAAACCTTCAAGCTCTACTATCGATCTACAAACATGCAAAATATTTGATCCAATTTTGCTAAAAAAATTCAATAAAATTGTGAAGCTATAATTGAGCAGTTTAATAAGGAATTATCAAATCATCAAGGAAGTAAATGAGACTAAATAACTTGGTGGCATTGAATACTTTCAAAACTAGCTACACTAATTTAGAGATAAGTGAGTTCCCATACTAACTTCAAGTGACAACTTAATTATAATAATTTTAGTTGTCAAAAGAAAAACCCTATTGATCCTTAAAGGATTCTTGACACCTTGAAAAGGGTGTTTAAACTTTAAACTTATAATCTTTCTTAAATGGACATCATACAATAGCTTATTCAAATGACCAATCAATGATAAGTTTCCACCCTCTTCAAGGTCAATACACCCAAAAAAATACAATTTAAAAAATTTATCAAACTTTGAGTTATGGAATTGTACAATGTAAGAATGTAAGATAGGAAATGGTAATGGCACTTTGCAAGGTCTTGGTATAAACTCTAGAGAGACCATAGCCAAACCATATCTATTTATAATTAGATCTCACAGTCTCTACCGCAAGATCCAATAAATAGACAAAATCTATAGTTGTAAGGTTTTAGCCATTGCAATCTTCTAGAAATCCATTAGGCCTACCTCAAAGAAGTGGTCAAGAAAAAGATCCTAAGTAGAAACTACCAAAAGATTGTCTACTTTGGCCATATAGGAATCCAAGTGGACTTTTCATCCATGAAAAATGGCATAGACCTTGGCTAAAGTGTCAACTTAACCTCCAAGACCACACCTATCTCTTCATGAATCCCTACTTTGATAATTCAAGAAGGCCTTCCGTTTGGCCTTGGTATCAACCAAACCCTTAGATTGATCCAAATGCATCTTGTACAGATAAAGACAATGTAACCAAGGAAGTTCATATGGAATTGAATATTAGAAGACTTTTTCCTAAAGTTCCTATATAAATCCATCCCCTTGAGTTGGATCTCTTATAAAATGGAGAGTTTGTTGTTGTATTTGAGGACACTTTCAATAATACAATTTTTGTCAAGAGACAACCAAAATGCAAAATAACTTAGCAACCCACGCATTGTCAATTTGTTTTGCCGTAAGTAGTACAATACACATAGAAGTCAAATTTGACACAACTTGCTACCAACATATTTTAATTTTAGAATTTCAATAGTTCGGCAACTTACTTTCCTTTTCTTGAATTCCCACGCTGTGTTTTTCCTACTATTTCAACACTCCCAATTTTGGAATAAATTTTTTCTATTCATATGTTAATGTATTCCTTTTTTTTCAATTTTCACAAGAATAATTTTTGGATATTAGAGTTAAGTGTAAAGGAAACTCGGGTTTGAAACAGGGGTGTTAAAGGGAGGTATAACGGTGGGAATAATTGAGAATAGTAGAAATGAAACATAGCACCAAACTCTTTTGGACCTCAATTTTGATGCTCCAAGGAGTTTGGTCTTGTGTTTTTCCCAAACTCCAGCTCCTCGTTTAGCATTCCACTCACTTTACACTTAACTCTAAGGTAGGAGGTCTTGAAATGGAGCGGCATTAAGAATGAACCCTATAAATGGTGGTTGAATGGATTGGATGTGGTTACTAAATTGACCTCCATAGTCATTGAATGAATCAAGAAAAGTATTATTCATTATTCTAAGAGCCAATCACTTCCCTTTCTTTTCCCATTTTTCTCTAGAAGTTGAAGTGAACACTTTAAGAAGGACCTAGGATCATAAATAAGGACCTACAACACATCTCGTTTGAAAATTCATAACTAATTCAAAAATGATCCAAAAAATGTAAAACAACTTGGGTTAGATGCCAATTCCTCTTGTCTTTCATTAAAAATTTACAGAAAAATATTTCAAGAAGTTTCACCTGCCCGAAATTCAGATTAAGTGCTTAGATGGTCCATTTCAGGACCTTCTACCTTACAGAGAATTGGTAACAATGAAAATGTTCAGATTCTCAAAAAGCATTTCTACAATTTTTAACATTTTGTATAAATTCCAAATTTTCTCTAGTTATTATTTCCGAAACTGACCTCCACGTGCGGTAGCCGATCCTTCCTTCCTTTTGGGGGTGACTCCCGAGGTTGATTCTCATATCAACTTCCAATCCCGAAGTCTCCAATGCGTGCTGCGGACTGTTGATCGGCAGTGCGCCAGCGGAACCTTCGTGGAGTTTTCGGAAGCAAATTCGGGGAGCCAGCCAGCAGTCAGACGGAACAAGGCGAAGAATTCCCGGAGAAAGAAAGAAAGCCAAAGCATCTCAAGGACGGACGAGTCCGTCTATAGTAAGGTGGCACCTGATCTTAAAGCGCCATCTACAACATGCGTACATTTCCGAAATCAGTCATGTACCCAGACTGTAGATGGCCATTTCAGGAAAATAGACTTTGACCATCAGTAACTTTTGTATACGGTATCCAAATCCTATGTTCTTTGGTCAGGGTGAATTGCCCCCCTTATTGTCCTGCTAGGGCAAATCCTGGAATCTTTTATTTTTTGCAAATTCTGAATTCATATATGGAATCAAAGGCCCTCAATAATCTAGAAGGCTTGAAGAAAATCCGAAATATACGGCACAAAATAGGGGGCAATTTAGTCAACCTGCTATTGACTAGGGCAATAACGGGGTCAGTTCTCCCTGCCCATGTTTTTGGTGCGTTGGAACATGTTTTCACTCGCCAATGGAAGACCCTATTAAAAATCTGAACAACATGATGACGGGAACTAGGCACAGTAAGAATAAGTGGCCATTTTAGGTGTACCCACCTTAGTGCAATGAGCGGATTGCGGAGGCCTAGCCAATGGTGAAAGTAAAAAAACAAGACTCCCTATTTTGTGTCGTGTTAATTGAATTGTTAACCCTAGAGTGTTTGAAATCATGTCCAGAATTGGCGATTTGGGAAAAATCATTATAAAGTACTATTTGGAAGAATATTTTGGGATTGTGAAACAAATAAAAGTTGTAAATTTTGAGTTTTAGATTCCATCCATACAGTTAGATTCTCCAATGCTTTCACCAACATTTTTCTATAAATTCTAAAAGGAAAATTTCAAAATCCCTTCAATATTCAATTACTAGCAAAATATTGTCATTTTTCGAGTAAAACTTGTTCGAGTAGGTTTGAAATGAGGTTCCCTTTATATGGTGGTTTTTTGAAATCTTTTTGTTCTTTAATTCTATAACCTCATTTTTGGAAATTTGGTTTTGAACATAGTCAATGCAAGCCAACCACTTGACATACTTCCACATTTGTAATTTTAGAATATTATGTACTCTAGTAATACCAAATCCAACCCTTGGATAGAACAAAAACTTCATAAAGAATTTTTAAAAATTAGAATGACTTCCAGTTTGTTGCCCTATTTTTAGCCAAATTATTTTTTGAGTGCAATCTAGCACTATAAAGCCCAAAGAAAGACTTGCTAATTAACTTACAGTCCGTAGATCTAATGTGTGGAATTTTTTTGAGTTTTACAATCTAATTTCGTTCAATTTCCAAACAACTATTTTTTCTACTATTTGACTCAAAAGAAAAAATTGTAGTTTTTTTCACTATTTTTTCCAATGTTTTTCAATTGTAACCAATTTTTTTTTTCCCAATTCTACTTTGCTAACTTTGAACATTGACTCTTCCCCAACATAAATTAGGTACACCACATTCCATTTCCTTAGGTACACCATGTTCCTAAAAACACCATCTACAGTGCGCATACATTTCCAAAATCAATCATGTTCACAAACTGTAGATGGCACTTTCAGAAACAGACTTCGACCATTAATAACTTTTGCATATAGTATTCAAATCCTTTGCTCAGTGGTGCGTTGAAATATGCTTTCACTTGCCAACAAGACTGCATGAAAATTTGAACAAGCTAATAATAGTAATTAGGCACAGTATGTATAAATGGTGATTTTGGGTGTACCCACCTTAAGGGCAAAACACCCATTCCTGCACCTATTCCTTGTAGTGGACTGTAGATTCACCCAAATGCGTCAGTAGACTTCCCTTAATGTGTTCGTCACATGTATGATTGTAATTTGCTGACACAACTGAAGGACACATAGGGAAATTTGGTTGGTTGAGTATTGATTTTTGCAAGGTTCAATTTTGGGGGCACCTATAGGACGGTTCCATAGGTCTAGGGAGCCAACACTTTGAAAATTTGTAGAAATCACATACTGTATCCTAAAAATCTAATTTTTTTAATATACATGATTCTCACTCGCTAATACTAGAAAAATATCATTTTTAGAAAACGTTGCCTCCAACTATGTTGAATTCCTTATTTGGACGGTTTTGGGTGTTTCCATTGTAAGGTAGTAGCATCCATAACCGTCATTGCACCCATAACTGACAAGTAGAGTGTCCTAAGAGCATCCCCAGCGGCACGCAAGATATCACTCAAGTTGAGTAAGTTGCCGGGGTGAGCATCAAATAGTTCCCCATGGCACTCAAAACTTGGCACGGAAAATGCCCGGCTGCGACAGAATTTGCCTAACTCACGGCGAATTGGGGAGAGGGAGGCAGAGCGCGGTATGCTCTGGCTCGCTTTCCAAAGTGTGCTCCAGGGTTTTATTCCTCCAAAGATCTAGTTGACCCCATGCGACACCTCACAAGTTGGGCTATAGCCCATGATCTAGCAAAGCTACAGTCTGGGACTACGAGCCGAGCTCCCAATTCCGTCTACTTTCTGGAGCCACGAGGTGGGGCAGCCATTCTCCACATGCGCAATCTGCCTTCCACACACACGACATGTCTAAGCGGCCAGAGCCTTATTTTGTGTCCCGCGTTGGGGATGCTCTAAATCATCTTCAAGAGTACCTCCAAATAGTCACTCACTCTTAATTTTGATTGGTAAACTCTAAATTTTTTAGATTTTGTTGTGAGAATCAAGGTAGATTTACTAGAGTGTTGTATAGAGTGTCCTAGTGAGTTCTATTTTGAAAATTCACATAAATTAGATGACTTGTCCAAAAATTCTATTTTTTTTTGAAAATTCATGATTTTCAGTTGCTAATACTGTAAAAATATTTTTTCTAGAAAAAGAAACCTTCAACTCTACTGAATTGCTTATTTTGACGGTTATGAGTGTTCCTACCTTAGTCAAAATTGAGAGCTAATTTACCATTTGGGAGCAATAATGCCCCAAGTGAGGAATCCAAGTCAACCATCTCCGAAGTTACAAGAGTTCGTTCCTCTGATATCCCAGTTCAGCCTTTTGTTTGAAGGGGCTGGAATAAGACAAAACCGAGGGCAGGCTCCCATTCCAATGGCTTCCATTGGTTGGTAGAAAGGTACTTGTAAGTTAAGCAGCAAAGTCTTTTCTTCTTTTTTTTCTTTTCTTTTCCCTTTTTTTTTCCTGAAACAAATGGGCCAATGGGAGCCCATACACAGTCTACAAAATCAAATAAACTAGACTTTGTCTTTATCTAGGAGCATACGTTAGAAGGAACGTGAATTTATCATGTTAATCATTGGAGGTGGGGTCATATGAATCTCTATTCAAATGGAACTTTCTTTGAGATTCAAGATGTCGTCCTAATAACTCATTGAGTGAGGTTCCCTCCTTTGTGGGGTCAAAATCACGAGGACGTTAAATAGTAAAATTAGGTTGCCCCTCAGTAGTTTCTTGACATGCCACACTATATAAATTCTTATTGTTAGAGCATCCCCACGGCCACTCACAATTCGGTGCAAACTGGGCAAGTAGCCAGGCCCGGCCGAAGTAATTGCCCCACGGCACACACAACAAAGCCAAAAATAAGGCCGGGCCCAGCCAAATTTAAGATTGACACGGCCAAGTGGCAAGTGTGTGGCCAAGCTCGGTGTACATTTATTTTATATTTAATTTCCTTGTTCGAGGTACTTTTCGAGTTTAAAAGAATAGATTCTTGACGGCAACCATGAGGTGGCACATCGGAATCTGAACACGATTCTTTCCCGTGTTTCTTGCCGAGCTTGGTGTGGGACAAATTTGTTTGGCCGGGCTTGGGTTTCACTCATGACACGACCAATTGCTCCCTGGCCGGGTCATTTGCCCAGGCCAGGCATGGGGATGCTCTTATAGGGATAAAATGTAGTACTTTTGAATTAGTTATTGGTATCGTTGGAACTTGTGAATCCTCATGTGTACGGGAGAGGCACCCAATGGCGCACTTGCACCCAATGCTGTCCATTTCTAAGTCAGTCGTTCATTCTAGAATAGAAATGTAGCGGGATTGTAAACTGCTTATTGTTTTAGGTCAAAAGAAATAAGCCATGTACTGCCTACGTACATTTATAGCCTAAAATGATTGTGTGCTGTAGAAATGAATGGCATTGGGTACAAGTGCGCCATTGGATGCCTCTCCCTTAAAATCAAAGTATTTGTAGAAATATTTGTTGAACTTTGATGGCTTGTAGAATTGTAGAGTAACTTTTGGAGGGCAAGGCAACCTAATTGAAAAGGCACCCTAATTTCAATGTTTAGTGTAGATTAGGCCCTCTGGATGCTTGATTTTTGCACCTTCCTATTCCATTTAGACTATAATTTTAAATAAACCATTGGTTTTGAAATATTTCCAAAATTCAAATTAGAATGACCAAAGTAGGCACACGGCTCTAAAGGATTAACGTAACCATCAAAGGATGTTACATCGGTGAGAAGTGCTCATGAATCAATAATGATTTAATTTTGGAATTAATAATAGGTACAATGCTTACTTCTAAAGTGATTTCATAAGTCTATTCATTAAACATTTTTTTAGCCTTATTCTATAGTTATTAACGTAATATTGGTGCTATGGATACTAAGTGTGCATTGTACAATGGATGATTTCACTTGGCATGATAGAATGGGAAAAAATGTTTTTTCATCCAAGTTAATTATTTAGATGGTATTTGATGAGTACATGTTCATTGAATAGTATTGCAAAGTTCTTCATTATGATCTTATTGAATTTCTTAAAGAAGAAGATGCTCAATGATCCATAGATCACCCTTATAGTGTATTTTGGTCATTTCTCGTTGTTTTTTCTTAATGTGAATTTCAATCATTAAAATGATGTTTTTTTGAATTTGAGTCCAACTAATGAAATGAATCTTATCAAGTGCAGTTTCTATACCAATTTGAATTTTTGAAAAATTCATAAATTTCAATATTTTATAGCAATATGAAATTTGGGCCTATAACCATGGTTTGTTGATTTCCTAATTTTAAATTGACACAATGTTCATCTTTCATGATAAGCAATATGAACTTTGGGCTGATAACCATGATTTGTAACTTTAGTTTATACCATGATCTACACTATAATATACATCTAGGGATGAATTTTTTTTTTAGTATAGTTTGTATTTAATATGAATTTTCTTCATTTTTCATTTTCTTCAAAAAATTCATAGTCATTTCACATTTAAAAAAAAAATTCAAAACTAAATAATGATTTAAAAAAATATTTTAATATTATTTGACATGGTAGTCACTCAACCACATTAGATTGCTTAAGTGGCAAAGTTTTCAATGTTTCGAAAGTCTAAGCCAACTTAAAGTCTCTTAGAGGCTTCAAATATCCTCTAATGAGTCTTATAATTTAATGCAACCTTTGCATTACCATTTTTAATTCTTTGCTTGAATTGGAGGGTTCTTGGGCTTCTATATAGTAAATGACTTTGTGAGGTTTAACTTTTCAATTTGGACTAGTCACGCAAAACTTATGGAGAATCTTGTTTTGTTGATAATTAGAGAATCTTGTAGAAAAACCAAAATGCTGGATTCATTTTATAACACAATTTCTACAATTTTTCAAAAAAATGAAGTTTAACATGGTTTAGTTTGCTTGCTAGAACAATCTTACTATTGGAATTAGTACACTTCAATTCCATCTTTGAACAATTAACAAATTTTTTTACGTACACTCTTCTACTTCACTATCTATTTTGCAAAAAAGTTTGAGTCCAAAAGATTCAAAGCCTTATAATCTAAATAATCTTGTAAAATAAAAACTTTTTGATTATTTTAAACGCAAATATCTTGCAACTTATGAGATCAAAGTTTTTGAAATTTCTCCATCACATATGTATATTAGTTTTGTGAAAGATCCTCCTAATAAATATGCAAAAGAAATATTTTTCTTCCAATAAAAATAGTAGGTTCAAATACTTTTTGACTAAAAGAGGATATCACAATTTATTGTATGATACTAGGGAGATGAAAAACCAAGTTTGGGCCTCCTTTCAAGGATAACCAAGCTTTAAAAAAAAATTCCCCAAATTTTAAAGATGCTCAAAATCCACTTACCCATGGGACGTTAAATCCTAACATTGAAGGTAGGCCCAACAAGGTAATTTTGAGTTTTCCAAGGTAAAAGTAAAAAAAACCTTGCTAGTTTGGGCTGTGTCTGAGGTATGTTATAGACTTATCATAGCTAGTTGGCGGTCTTTGATTACAAATATGAATTCAAAATTTGCAAAAAAATTATTTACAAAAATAAAAAACTTTTGTGTTTTCACTTGAGGTAAATCCACTATACTAAGCTGACCTTTGATGGTAGGATTTAACGTCCTTCCACTCACCCAGCCTAATAAATTCATTATGATTGACCCTATCTTCTTTGGCAATGAAAAGACAAGATTTGATGCCGTCTAAAGAAAATACAATGAAAATTTGATTACTCCTTTTAGAGGACACAATCATAATTCTATTCCAATTGTAACAACACGATGCGTCAAGTTTCAAGACTTTCTAAAATCTAGACTCTTCAAGCTTAGAAAGATTTAAAAGCAAAGAAACTATGGAAAATATAGTTTATGACTTTAAAAGTGATTATTTGATTTGAAGCAATTTGTAAACATTAATTATTTATTAAAACCAACTATCACATAAGGTAAAAAATGTACATCTAAAACTATTACTATCCAAAATGCAACACTTATATTCAAACCAAAAAGTAACAATTACTACTACACATTGATGTGCATGATGTAAACAATTACATCATGAGAGCCTAAAAGAGTCCATTGTCAAGTTTGGGAAAGACCTTCATCAATATATTTCTATAATGTTGAAGTAAAGGTTACCTCTATGCCCTTTTTGTAAAGACAAGTCATTATTGTTTAGAATGGATCTATCTATACTTTATTAATTTGCCAATTGATTAATTTACTTGTGAAATGAATGAATTCATTAATTGTGCCTGTGATGTAGATCTTGCCTACTTGACAAAAATCCCAAGACAACTAACTAAGGGGTTATTTCCATGCAAAAGTCAATAAGTCTATCGTTTGTATGACTAAAGTCACGATAAATGTATGTTGGATACCTATTTATGTTGTTTTTGGTCTTGTTTTTAATAAAATAAACCTAAGAAAAATCTCTAATGTCAAATTGTTACAGTCCACAAATCCAATGCTATATTATAGACCATATGTATGGCGTCATAGTTCTGTCTAGTGGGTGGCTCATGTCAATATTCTTTGTCAATTCGTTAGGGATAGTCAATTTGTCTTATGCATGCTCTATCCACTTAATGCAATATATATCTATACATATAATAATTTATATATTTATTTTATTTATAAATTAATTCCTCTTTTTGCTCTCTCACATGGAAATTTTATCATTCTTAATTTTAGTTGCAAATTTGTAATTTAATTTCAAATTAAAAAAATTCAAATTCTTTCCTTATGTTTTATTTCTTTATGTCGCCAAATTGATCCTCTTTAGCAAGTCAAATAGTCTCAGCCGTTCCATTTAATTTGAATCATGTTAAATAGCCATCTATGCTAACTACTCCATCTAATAGACCTATGCTATCTTCTAACAACAAATAGATTTAGTTTTATAATCAAAACAAATCCCACCTACTAGATATGCTAGTAGTTTGGGCACAATGGCAATTTGCAGCTCTAATTACAATTTGACTCTATGTAATAGTCAATTCAATTAGTTTTCATATCTTTGTTATTTAGACACAAGCCAAAGGAGCACTGTCCATTAGACTTAAATCAGTTTCTACCCACATTTTATTCTGTCTACTTGACTTTCGCAAATTTCATTAATAAAATTACACATAACATAGCATCCAGTTAACAAACAAATTCTAATAAACAACTTCCATTAGTTACACATCTCAACATTACCACATGGTCAATTTGACATTAACACAATCACAAACAATTTAATTTATAATTAATGTCTAAGATTCAACTTGTTAATCCATCATGTGAAGACACAATTTTAATTTTGCATCAGACCCAATCAATTAAGCTTAACAATATAAGACTGGAATTCTTTACAGACAATTTGACATACTTATCATTTAACAATCTGCAAATTGTAACTCTTCCTTAAACAATTCATAATCTCTTACAAATATAAGAATTGTTTTAATCAAATTGATACCATACTTAATCAATTAGACTGCAACAATATTCCAATTACAAAATGGGTGTACCAAAGTACTTAGTCCATTAGATTATAGCACCAAGGGCTAGTTGACAATTAGACATGGTACTTCAACTAAACAACATGCTCTCAAACCATTAGACTTACATAACTTCCCAAACACATCAACAGTGTACAAATATGGTTTAGTCAATTGGATACAAATACAACACAAGTACAGTTAATTCGACTCAAGTAATTTTATCAATAATACTAATTAACTAGATAAGTCAAGTATTCAATAATCTCTCAACAATAACACACATTCATTAGACCACCAATTTTAATAGGATAATTCAACACAACTTACACAAACTCTCCTTAATCCAACTACCAATTTGACATAGATGCAATGCATACGCAAAACTCACCTCTTTATTAAAGCATCATACATTGAATCAATTAGACAAAAATTACACTCACACTATTTTGGTAGTCACAAGTTTTCCTCGAATGAATTGACAGAACTTACATTCAGTTAGGAGAGCACCTGAGCCATGTTGCTCAATCAATTGGTATGGAGTGTTGGTCTGAACTCCATTATAGCCACCAGCAGCTTTGGCAATTTGACCGAAATTTCCATTCTCAAATTCTAATTTTATACACTCACTGAATTGACAATTATAACAATTATAACAATCCCAACCACCTACTGCTCAATTTAAGTGACTGTAAATCTACATTTATAAACTAAATCTTTTTATCCTTCGTCACTCTAACTATTTGACACTGGAACAACTCCAGATACAATTAAAAACCGTAAATTGACTTTGGCAATTAGACAATAACAAACTTCAACTGAGAAGCAAATACACACATAAAGCAAGCAACAAATAGACAAGATAGCAAAGAGCTCACAGCCATCTGCTGTCACAGCTCCAATCAATCAGATAAACACAATTTGCACAATAAAAAACTTAGAATATATTGACAATTTGAAAGTGAATACACTGTGAGTCATACTACTTGTATGCACTGAAATCAAAACAACTAGACATTTGGACATATAGTCCCAAAAATGGGAAGACAACTCTTTGCCGTGAGGCACATTGTCAACTTAATTTTCCAATTCTGTAATTAGTTCCTTCCAATCCTTCCATTTCACACCCTTTTAAGTCTCAATTAATATCTACAACTTGATTAAACATGAGAATGAAAATGGAGCTAACTCTAAGCTCTATTTACACTTTGGAAGACAAATTGACATAAAAATTCAAAAAAATTGAGATCACAGTGCCTATAAAATACATTTTATACCTGTTTATCCCATATTCATATATTTTTTGGAAGTTGCTATGATTGCATTTGATATCAAATATAGTATATGTAATCAATATTAGTATTTAATATCCGTGTTAATATTCATATATATATATATATATATATATATATATATATTCCTATACTAATGTATTGTATACACTATCCATATGTATTTCAAACATCATATTTTGTAAAGTATTCATCTCATATCCACATCACATCCATAAACACTAATCTTAGTGGCTAGTATAATTTCTTAGGATCAAATAACATGATAAGAGGCAACAATTTTATCTTGTATAATATAGATCAGCAACATTGAATGGAGGGGGTCATTTTATCATTGTAGATCAACAACTACGAAGGTTTTACATCAAAACGACGCAATTGTTAACATCTTTGTAGCAAGTTGTTAATTTTGTTTAAGCAAGCTTTGAAAAATTACAAAAATGGCTTGATTCTTCTTGCAAGTTGTTTAGTTTGCACTATTCAATGGTAAAAAAATGAGTGACTTGCCAAACACCATCTCTAAGATACCTAAGTAGTGCTGGGTGATTGCAAGAAACATCTGTCCTATTCATTAGAGGAGATTCGAGGGCAACGGGAGACTGTGAGTTTCTGAAGCTGTGAACGTAGGAATCTGCCGTAGGAATGCGGAACTGTCCTCTGTTGACGTGGTCGAGAGTGTGCCACGTCACCGATTTTTTTAAAATTTTTTTTTTGGACTTCTTTATGCATTTCAGGACGAATTTTTTTTTTTTTTTTTAATTTTTTTTAAAATTAATTATTGATCGGGAACAATTCGGGGAACAGGGCTTTCACAGTCTCCTGTTGCCCCCGAATCTCCTCTAATGTGTTGCGTTTGGCTGATTTTTTTGGGAGTACTTTAAAATTAGAAAATTATTATTTTTAAAATTTAAAAATATGAATCTTCTATATACCTCTAAGATGAAGGTTTTCACCAAAGTAAATGGATAGAAAAATTCTCTAAGTAGGAGAACTTGAAAAGCACCAAACCTCCTAAAAATACGTATCTTCATGTTTTAATTAGGGAAAAATAGTAAAAATATATTTTTTCAAAAAATAAAAAATTTGACATTTGAAACAACTTTATAGAGATGGTCATTCACCAAAAAACCCACCAAAATAATATTTTATGTGTTTCAAAATACAAGCAAAAGGGAACTCACTCTGTAGACCTCCACATCATATAAAATTAATTATTTTTAAAAATCCTTCCCTGGAGAGCTAGAAATCTACTAGAAGACCATCTCATCTAAATTTCATGTTAAAATCATCAAAAAAAGGTATTCCCTAGTACTGAAACCCCCTAAACTACCTAGTGTGACATCCAATTGGGGTCCATTTTTGTATAGTAAACTAATTTTGAAAATTATGAAAAACTTATGGAAGGTTTATAATAGTTATGAGTACCTTATCTACAAATCTTGAGTCAATCGGAGCTAAAACACAAAAGTTATGGCCAAGAAATAGATCAGCATGCAACGTCTGACACAAAATAGGACAAGTGGTTCTTGCAATCACCTTGCTCAACAATAAACTTTGATATGTGCCAAAAAAGTTTGAAATCTTCATTCATTTCGTAATAGGATCCAATAAAAACAAGTTATTCCACCATTGTTGGCTTTGACCTATAGTATTAGCATTCATTCAATGATCCATTTATAATCAAAGAATTTTCTACATATAAATGATATTGGGTTAAGAATTGATATCGGATAAAGCTAAAGAGTAGGAGGTCTATAAAGTACTTGGTTTCTAAAAGTGTATTCTATACCAAAGGTACATTTCACTTTTTTATTGCACCAACAATGTTCAAACAATACACATTTCAAGATAGAGATGTTTTTTTGTGACTATTATGTTTCAAATTCAAAAAATCCATAACTAATTCCTTGAAGCTCCAAAAAATATGAAATAACTTGAAGAATCTATTTCATTTAGAATACCAATTCCATTTACCTTTTAAGGAAAACTTACTAAAAAAATATTTCAAGAAGTTTGACTCCTCTAAACTAATTTTTAGTTCTTTATGGTGTTTTATGGAGTTTCTATCTTAGCTTAGCATTTGATGATGCAAAGCTTCTTGCCCAACAATCTAGAGTCAACGATTTATATTTAATAAAATAATTGTGTTGAGTTGCTATTGAGGTAAATCAGTCCATTATAAGCAAAAGGCTTGTCACAGACATCTAGGGATGGCCCATTAGAGTCTTGCATCAATCTATAATACTTTACTTAATAAATGAGATTTGGGTTACATTAGGTTGAGCTAGTGGCCACAATCAATGTCTTAGATGATGAAAATGTAAAAATTAGTGATAGGAAGAGGAACTTTTGCCTTTTGAGATGTAAATTCATTGCACGAAGGAATTTTTTTAGGCCTTCATATTGTGACCACCCCTAAAAAATAGGTAATTGCTTTGAGGTGAATAAGATGGCCATTACAGATTCACTTTTTTGGTTGTTAATTTAGATAGTCAAGAGACTCTTTTAGGCCATCATGGTCAATACACTTCAAAAACCCATAAAAAATTCATGTTGTATTAAAAAAAATTCAACTATTCTCCCCATTTCTCCCATTCATCTTTCTATACAAAATTCAATGTATTCATTTTTCAACAATGTAGTGAAGGCAAACCAATCATTCTGTCTGCCATATGCTCATTTAACTTTAAAGTAGGAGGTCCATAAATTGACCATCTAAGGGTTGGAAGTGAATTTTGAAGAAGTAAAATATCTTGAAGTATTTTTCAGTAAATTTTCCTTGAAAGACAAGTGGAATAAGCATCTTATTTAAGTTGTTTCATATTTTTTTGAGCTTTGTGGAATTAGTTACAATTTTTTGAAGTTGAAAAATAGTGGTCATCTAGTTGGTCATCAAAAGCAACCTCCTCCAAAAATGTGCAGGTTTGATACATTGAAGAAAACAAAATGTACTTCTCAGTTATGTTTGCTTTTAATGCCCACTTAGAGTTTTTTTTTAAACAAATGAAAGACGCCCGGTTAGAGTTTGAGTCTCCTACCCTAGCCTAGTGCCCGTTACAAGTGCACGTCTATTCCGTTATGTGAGAATTGCCTGCGACGTTCCCAAAGTTCCCAAAGTTCCAGGACTTGGCCAAGCCTGCCTCTTGTCCCGCCAGCATAATCCAAGTCCCTCCCCCCGTTCCCAGAGTTCCCAGAGTTCCCAAAGTTCCAGGACTTGACCAAGCCTGCCTCTTGTCTTATCCCGCCAGCATAATCCAAGTGCCCCCTCCTCCATTTCCAAGCACCGAACCTTCTTCCCGAGCCCCCACCTGGCCAGCCTGTCGGAAGATTCTTCCCTACAAATCCTGGGGGAGTGTGCACAACAGTAGTAACTTAGCGAACAAACTTCCACTTCCAAATTGAAACTCCGAAACAAACAGTCTTCCTCCATTTCCACCCCAAAAAATCTAAAAACAACAACACCAAGTGTGGTGAGCATGCTCAAACCTCAGCCAGCACCGCTTCTAATAAGTTACGGAGTAGATTCCAAGGCAGTAAGCGCATCCCAGCGTCTCCAAACAAACCGACAAACCGATAAGAGCTCTAATTACTGTAAATTTACTCTAATTAGTCTACAGTTGGGGACGCCAACGGAAGTGCACAAATGCACTACAGTACTGTAGTTTTGGGTGTTTGCGGCACTGTTGGTAGATTGGGTTTCCTTATTACTTTACTCTTTGTTTCGGTGTTGTCGCCTTGTGCTCGAACCCGACGAAAAGGTTTCTGCGCCGCGAATGACGGCGCGGTTGTCGCCACTACCATGGAATTGGAATTGGGGAGGGGCGGTCTGGATAAAACAGGAAATAGCTATTAATAAGTTCGAAGGCGGTGCTAACCTTCCATTCCACTCCCTTGTTGGAATGTGCCGCTTTCAAAAGCTTCAACTCGGAGATTGCGCTTGTACAACACATCATCATAGCGCGTGATCGATGCTGGAATTTTCGTGGACCCTGAACTGCTGAAGCTGAGCTTAAGGTGAGACTCTCGAGGGCTTCATTAACTTAGATTCGAACTGCAGTTGCATGCTTTCGTTACCGACGCGAAACTTTTTCCAGTTCAGGCGGATGCAAGGGATTCGTGCGGAATGGATTTTTGGATTTAGCGATAAAATAGCTTTGGAGAATAATAGCGTAGATATTCAATCGGTAAGAACGCTAGAGAGCGCCAGTTTACGGCGGACTTCGTTGGGAAGTTTAATTTGGAGCTTTGTCAATCGGTGGGGTTGGTTTAATTTTCGCGGTGTGAGTGAAGTACGTTTTCTGTAGAGGTGGGGTTGGAGGGTAGATCAAGGCTAGCTAATTGGTTCTCTGCTTTAAGATACATTAGAGTGTGGGACCTCTGGGGCGGGAGGTTTGATACGCATTTAGCTCGGAAATCCTTCTTTGTTTACAGTTGAGAAACCGGGGCAGAAATTGATGTGAATTGAAGTGGATGAGATTTATTCTCTGTTGTAAGTTTTTTTCGCTCTCCGCCAGCTAGTTCGATAGGGTCGACCTCTCTCCCCTTGTGTCCTCGTACTTACCCAAATCGAAGTACGTATTTCAGTGCGTCAAGACATTCAATCAAGACCACGGAGCTTTAAAAAAGGAGGATTCGTGTAGCATCCTACAGAGCTTCCAAGCAGATATGATGGATAACCGCTAATCAGATCTCTTTGCAATGTCGCCGTTTCCACGAAATTGACGATTGTCGGTGCAAGTTCCAACGAGGTTAACTAGTTCTTCCATAACGACTGAACTGAGAATGATGATCCATTGATTGCAGACTGGATTGAGTAAAGAACTCCACTTACAGAGCGATACGAGCTGCAGAATTGGAGTCTATCCGTGAGCTAAAGAATCATGACCCAAGTGACTTCAAATGGGGGAACTCCCCATCCCGATTGCGAGAAGCTTCAACCCAATGCGGATTCTTCCAAGGTTGAATCATCTAAGGCTCCTTTGTACACGATGCAAGCGTATTTCGAGGGGAAGATGAGTGTGGAGGAGTTCGCTCGATCGGAAGAGGAGAGGCCCACGGTGGCTCACAACGAGTTTGATGAGTCGCTTCCCCTCATCGACGTCGCCGCTCTCAGGACTGGCGCTCCAGAGGATAGAAAGGACAATGCCATGCGCATGCTGGAAGCGGCCAAGTCGTGGGGGTTCTTCAAAGTCATCAACCATGGCGTTCCCTTGCAAGTGGTACCATCACAGACCACTCTGAACTCCCAATATTTTTTATGCTCTTTTGGATCTTATTGGCAAGGATTGGAACGCACTTTAGCTTGCATTAATTGGGCCGAGCATTGTTAAGTCATTGATTTTCAGAGTTGATTGTCTCGAGGTGTGCCAAAATCAAAACACTTTCTCTCGTGGACTCTCATGGGTTGATTATTTGTGACGGAATTTGGTCGCAATGTCGCTGTTGCATTTTGAGCAGTGTTGATGATGGGTGTGCATCGCTAGCTTACATGTGGAGCTTTTTTGCTCTAGTCATACGCAGCTCATATTGAATCGCCAATGTACATACTGGGTACATGGTTCCTCGATTGGTGAGGAAGCATTTACCGTGTGTACGTGTGCGTTTTTCACAGAGGATTTAATATGAGCTTGTGTGAATTTTGGTTTACTATGTATTCTCCATCACGTGCAATGTTGTTCACTGATTCTGGTGATGATAGAATCTGACCCCGTTTGAATCATATTTTTCACAATGTAGTCAGTCGAATTGGCCATGAATCCGTGGTTGGTAAGGAGCAATACGTGGTGGTGTGCGTGAGTGCAGGTGAAGCAGGTGGAGGCGAATGGGAAGGAATTCTTCGCGTTGCCTATGGAGCGCAAGCTTCCCGTGCGAGCGCCTGATTTTGTGTTTGGTTACACGGGCGGGTCCCCGATCAAATGGAAATCCAAGTGGTGGCTGGAGGGTCTCATGATCAAGGTAATTTTGGAGTTCATACTTGATACAAGGGAGATGCTGGACTGAGTTTATGTCTATGAAATTCCACACTGGAGTGATTTACATCATTGATAATTTACTTGAGGTATTAATACCTACATGATGGTTTATGAACAAAAATTTATGCGAATTTGTAAGTAAGTTGCCTAATGGATTTGCATCAGCATGAAGTAAAAGGAGAAACACTGAAAAGTTTAGGAAAATCGTTTCTTTTGGCTGAGAGATGTTAAAACTTGCTGCAATTGGGTTGATGTGAGAGCCATATTGGTATAGGTTGGTATAACTGTGGTTCAAAATCAAGGTGCGGAATTTTAACGTAGTGCTACTGACTGAGTTACTTCAAAATCTTCACAATGGTAACGTTTGCCAAATTTTAATACCAATGTATTGATTCCATTGTATTTGATTCACCCATTAGAGAAAATATGGATTCTTCAAAGGGCCGCTAAGAAGTGGCGGAAGGGACCCCTCATTACATTTATTTAGCATGAGGTAGAATTTTTCTTCTATAGCTGTGATGTACAAGTGTCATGTGCTCAATAGTGCAGCCAAACGTCAAAGCTTTGAAATACAAGCTCTTCAGCTTCATTGGACGAAAGCTGTAAAAACTAGCATATTCTGCGTGGCAGTGAAGATATTCACACAAGTTGACCTGCATCTTCTATCAGGAATCGGGCACTTTATACAGAAATTAGGCTTACACATAAATCTTTATATAGATTGGCTTGTCAAAGTTAGACGGCCCTCTGGAGAGTCCATATTTTGTCTAATGATTGCAACACCGGGCAACTGCTGCCTGGGTTTCTCAATAAAATTGCGACCGTACCTTCCTCCCCGTCCATGTCACGTTTTCTTTCTCCAGGCTGTTACCGTGACTGTACTAATCTACGCTTCTGCAGGTCACGGACGAGGCATTGGACGACTTGGTAGGCCAAGTGTTCCCCGAAGATAAGGAACGTGGTGCACGATTCAAGTGAGCTACCCAATTCCCCCATCAATTATCCAGTCATTGCTGAATCAAACCTTCTAATTTCAAAACGGAGTTCTCTTCCCTAAGCAGACACATGGAGTTTATCAGATGTTATGTAACCCGCAATTATGACCATGTCTAGATCGTCCTCCTCTGCTTGATTGTTCTTGAAACGAATCTTAAACTGTTTTTTAACATTTCTACATTCCAAGAACATGTTCCAGACAGTCATACCCTGATCGACCACTCTTTACTTGCTTTGCAACAGGCAGGATTTGGGGGCGTTCGTTAAGCTTATGCACGAGCTCTCCCGGTTCATCGTGGAGGAGCTGACGGAGGCGTTGGGACTGAAGCGGGACACGTACACGCGCCTGGAGTCCGCGAACTCCAATTGCACGGGGCGGATGAACCATTACCCTGTGTGCACGGATCCGGAGAACGTGCTGGGCATTCCTGGGCACGCCGATACGCAGATGCTGGGGATCCTGTATCAGGACGACGTGGGAGGGTTGCAGATCCTCAAGGACGGGCAGTGGGTGGGGGTTCGACCTGATGAAAACACGTTGGTTGTCAACATCGGGGACACGTTCCAGGTAAGCAGATATCAAGAGACGTACGTCACTTCAGTCTAAGCTAGCTGCAATTAGTTAAACACGTAACGGCGCAGTTATTTAGAGTGGCAAGTCAATTCTAATGGGATCATGTCGTAACGGCCACGACAAGAATTCTATCGAGATGACAAATGCGGCCGGCTTCTCTATCATGGCGCCGAGCGCGACGATGGTAAACATATCATGTGGTTGCGCCCCGTTCTGCAGTAATTAATTGACCCCCGAATCGGCCCCTTTAACTTAGTGACGCATTCTAAGCACGCGCTTTGCGTGCTGAGAAGCATAATTTCGAGGTGAGATTGTTTTCTGAAGGGAGTTTCGAGAGTTTACCATCAATGGGGGAAAATCAAACGGGGTCAATCATCTCCATTGAATCATTACCATCTCTAAGTGCAAAATTCCGGTTCATTACCACCATTGCAAATTCTTAACAATAACCTTGTGCTTGTTTCTTCACTGGAATATCAGAATTTCCAGATGATTTGCATCTCTTCTACACAGGTTCGCAATACCTAATGAGTTCCAAGGCACAGTACGAAACCTTTACTAATTAACCCATTGCAAACTACTTGATGATACCTTTGCAACCGCTAGCTACTTCCCATTCGATCACTTGTTACTAATCTCCCCAATCGAGCACGTAACCATGGCATATATGTTGGCCTTGGTTGGGGTACCTGCAGGCGATTACGAATGGACTGTTGCTCAGTGCCGCCCACCGAGCCGTGGTGAACTCCAAGAAGGACCGCTACTCCACCATCTACTTCTACGGCATCGACAACAACATCACCCTCACGGTGCCTCCCGAGCTTCTCACGGCAGAGCGGCCGCTCAAGTACCGGCCGTTCACGGTGATCGAGCACCGGAAGTACATCGTCGACAACGAGGCGCCCTTGTTCGCCGTCCGGCACTTGCTCCTCGATCCAGACGACGACGAAGGATCGATCTAGCTGACGAATGGAAATGAATTCGATCTCCTGGAAAGCTAAGCTAGCTAGCTAGCTCCGTTTCTAGCTTCATTTTTGAATGTTTGAATCTCTTCATTACCATTCTCGCTCGACTGATCGACGTCCCGGGAAGGGAATCAGACTTTCTCGGGAGGTCCGCCGGGGGAAAGGCGGCGTGGAGGATTGGTCTTTGGGTACCGACGGTTCTATTTTATGTAAATTACTGTAGTCTAGATTAAATTTTTTCAGTCCTTCACTTCTATTGAACCCACATAACATACAGTCATATTACAGTATTGTTTTGTAGGGGGCTCTGCGTGTTTTGTTTATTATTGTTTTATTTCTTGTTGTTTTTTGTAGCTTGTGCATTGTTTCCTGATATCCATTTTGGAATGTTTGTTGGGAGAAAACCCACTTGGCACTTTGTGTCTCAAGTGATTTTTTTTGGCTGGGAGCAATTGAAGGGACCTTCATTTATTGCAAAGAGAATCAAAGTACATGGATACTGTACTATTACTGCTATATCATTGGCCGTTTGTACATTCTCACATGTGATTGACACGTGACTGACTCGTGACTGACTTGTGATTCCCACGTGAGCGAAGTCACTTGGCCAACAAATATTTTCACTATTTTTTATTTGCACATCAGTGATTTTTTTTTGAGTGATTTAGCTTTCTGGAAGTACTTGTGATATTTTCGATGAAGTGGCTAAGGTAGGTACACCCAAAAATGGCACCTGACCTTAAAGCACCATCTACAATGTGCATACATTTCCAAAATCACTAGATGGCACTTTTAGAAACTAGATTGGCACTTTCAGTACCTAGACTGTAGATGGCACTTTTAGAAACAGATTTTGATCGCCAATAACTTTTGCCTACGGTATCCAAATCCTTTGTTCTTGGGTGGGTTGGAACATGCTTTCACTCGCCAACCAGACTGTATAAAAATCTGAACAACATGATAACAGCACCTAGGCACAGTAAGAATAAGTGGTACTTTTACATGTATCTCCTTTATTTCTGTTCATTGTAGGAGAAAACAATTTCGCTAAACAGATGAACATTATTGAATTTTGGCTATAGATAGATTTTGATGAGAAAACAAAAGTTGAAACGTATCCATCTTTGTAGTAGATGTATACGAGTGAGAATTGAAAATGAGATTTAATGACTAAGATCTAGTGATTTTGTTTGGAATGTATAGCTATAATGAGAGAAGTATAGGCAATTATAAACTTGTGATTATCAAATTTAGTGGCGATTTTATCTTTTGGAAGGAGGTTAGATGGTTAAATACAATTAGTGGATAGTGAAATTAGGTGAAAAAATACAATTTCTACTCCTCAAATTCCTATAGTAAAATCAAAGTACATGGATAGTGGGTGAATTTTGGTGATTTTTAGCCAATGAAAAAAACATTGTTGCATATACTAATGACTCAAACTATTCCATAGATAGATTCTAATTTGGCTCGTGGTATTGTATAGCTATGTAGAGTGAAATCTCCTATACAATAGATTATTTTTTTACAAGCCATTTCATTGAACTTCTAAAGGTATAAGGCACTATTCTAGGCTCTCAAACATATAGGAGGCAACCTATTTCTAATCACCCTCCCTCCATTTTTGCATTGTAGAATCATGTATTTCCAAGTAGTAAAGGTGACTAGTGATTAACCTCTAAAGCCGTAAATTGCGTTTTTTGGCAACATATAAATTTCGGGCAGCTCACTATGAATGGAGTTTTTGTTTTTTTTTTCTTTGAAAATTTTATAGAGCATGTGTTCAAAGAAAAGCTTTAAGGCCCAAAAAATTTCATAACTTTTGACTACACGGATTAAAAGTTATGGCATGATATGTTGTTTCCTTTGAATTGCAGGCAAGGTGGGCAACAAAATTGTTTTAAAAATAAATGAAAATTTGAAATAGTTCAATTAGATTTTTATCTATGTGGAAAGCTTTGAATCATTCCATTTCAATAGATGAGTCAAATGTTATAAGGAATCTTAGTTTGCGGTAGTTTGTGGGTAGTTATAGAATTTCTAATCTACAAAAAAGTTTGAAATTCTTTATTTAATTCAATTTTTAGTACTTTTGAAAAAAAAACTAAAACATTGGGTGAAGATTGTTTATTACATTATTTAAACCATTGGGATTGGCATTTTTCATTTTTATAAATAAATCGTGCACAATTTAGAATTTTTAAGCATTTTCTAATTCTTTCTACTTACTATTTTTCCTATATGTTGTACAATTCCAAATGATTTGAAATATTTTTACCATATACCCAGCTTGAATTGTAAAATGAATTCAAAGAGTAACCATCATTTTGAGTATTTTTTCATACAAATGTGACCTTATGAAGTATAGCTACTTGGATTTTCGCAAGGATAAAAAAAGGATTTTTGCTAGTTCAAATGTTAATATCTTGCAATTTACACAATGAAAATTTGTGAAATTTTTTCTACATCTTTTCAAACCACCTAACTACAAGATCCTACAATTAAATATGTCAAAAAATATTTTTATTCAAAAAAATTGCAATTGTACTAGAAATCGTAGTTTTGTAGTGATTTTGGTGGAAACACAATCAAAAACCTTTAGGGGTGTGTATAGTTCCCAACATACTTTTGGTTTGTTATGATTGGCTACAAGTCTCTTCATTTTGCAAACTACCTTTAGTCTTGCCTTTAGTGAAAAATGGGAAGACCTATATGATTAGAATGGGATGAATTCAATCTCCATCTAAAAAATTCATGGTAATTTTGTTTAAAAAAATAAAATTCTAAAAATATGGAGTCCTTTTCAAGCCTATTTGTGTATATGGGAAAAAATTTCCCCGCAAAATACCTATACTCCAAATATGTACATCTTAACCCCTGAAATACTAAATTGTGGTTTTTGGCAATATAGCAATTTTAGGCAACTCACTACAAATGGAGTTTTGTTTTTGTTTTTATTTGAAATTTTTACAAAAAAATTTCCTAAGGAATAACTCTAAGGCCCAACAATTCTCATAACTTTTGATTACGTAGTTAAAAAGTTATTGTATGATATGTAGTTTTCATTGCTCAACGGGCAACTTGGGCAATAAAAAAAACTTCTTTAAAAATTACTTTAAAAAAAAAATTTGAAAATGATTTCTTAGATTTATATCTAAGTGGAAAGCATTTAAAATCCTTTATTTATTTTGATTTTTAATATTTTTGGAAAAAAAAAATAGCATTAGGTGTAGATTTTTTATAACAACATTACAACCATTGGGATTGACATTTTTCAATTCAATAAATAAATTGTTAACAATTTAGCATTTTGGATCATAGTCTACTTCTTTCCACTTATTATTTTCTTCCTATATGTTGTACAATTCCAAATGATTTGAAAATTTTCAAGCATGTAGTCTATTTGCTTTGAAGAACAAATCTAAAGAGGAACCACCATTTTGGACATTTAAAAAAAATAAATGTGACCATGTGAAGTATAACTATCGAGTTCTTCACAAGGTTAAAAACAAAATATTTGTCAATTTGAATGCTCGTATCTCGCAATCTACACGGTAGATAATTCTGAAATTTTTTCTACATCTTTGCAAACTAGTTTACTACAAGATCCTATAGTTATATGTTTCTAAATTTTTTTCTCTTAAAATTGGTACTTATACTAGAAATGGTAATTTTGGAGCATTTTTGGTGAAAACATAGTCAAAAACCTTCATGAACTAAGTGGTCCAAAATGGGTTGCTTCTCTTAGTGTTTAATGGCACTTGCCTTTAAAATTCATTGTCACTATGAAAATTATCTTCCTTACATACCCTACAGGCCTACATTAGAGTTAGATTTATCAAATAATTCAAAATATAATTAAATGTGCATCTCACAAAATTATAATGTGGCATCTTACAAAATTTTCAGAAATTATAATGTGGCATAATTGAATACTATAGAAAATATTAATGAAAAATATTAATCTTAACCCATAAATGCCCAAGCGGCACCAAATTCTAAAGTTGACAATACTTTGACATAAAACCTAACTAAGTTACTATTTTTAGAAGTTTATGTTTTTGAAAAATCTTTTCGAAGTCTAGTTTTAGCATCAAAAATCTGATTTTGAAAATGAATAATTATGATTTTTCTATCCAAGATTTTGTGCAAAGATGTCCATAGCAAATCTTGATTTTCTAGTTTTGATGACTTTTGAGAATGAACCTCAAATACACTAGATCTTGGGGAAAAAATCTCATTAGAAATTCATTTAAAAAAATATAGAGTAAATTTTGAAAAGTTGTAAATTGATTAGAGTTACATGTGTTATCTCCTTTGACCTTATATTTTTTGGTAACAAATATTTTTTATTTTGTATGTGAAAACATGATTGATATTAGAAGAGTTTTGGACCTTTAAGAGATTTTTTCAAGGTTGTTTCCTAAAATTGTTTATTATATTGTAGACTAACCTCTGTTGGTTTGGATTTTTGAATTGAATTTTAAAATTTTAAAATTTTCTTTTGAAGAAGGTATTAAAAAGCAAAAGAATGAATTAGAATTTTTTTTCAAAATATTTACTAATTAATTAATTAATATTATTTGACTTGGCAGTCACCTAACCATGTTAGATTGTTAATGTGGTAGAGTTTTTAGCATTCTCAACATTCCTAGAGTTGACAAACTCATAGCCTTTTAAAGGCTCAAATCTCCTATAACGAAGACTTCAAATCACTTTTATAGTTTTAATACGGTCCTCATGATCAAACATTATAATTATTCAATCCAGAAGTGATATACGGAGTATATATCATTTAATATATATATTAATTTTTATTATAAAAAAAAAATTCCAATGTCATCTTTAAAATGTCTAATTTGAGTTTATATGGTTATAATTCAAAAAAATTCATACAACTTATCAAAATGTTGGTTTCTTTGTCTAATTTAAAAGGAATCCTAGGAACTAAAAAAAACCTTGGACATTTAGGGATTATACTCTTATAGTGAGTTTCTTTCTAAAAATAAGTATATAACTACAATACAAGTGGCTATATGTCCTTTGATCATCAATTCTTTTTTGAGTTCTAAGATTGGATCAATTACATGCATTATGAGCTCTTGTCCTTGTACAAAATATCCAAATTTAAAAATGAATCATTTTGGTTTTGAGCTTCATGTTGATATTGAAACTGAAAAAAAAATTTGTTAGCTGATTCAACTATATGGCATTACAAAATTTAGTCTTTGAACCAAAAATCTAAATGTAGAACGCATTATATGGTTCTAACATATAAATAGAACACATTGCCCTATTTAACAAATAATTCAAATGTAAATGCACTAAGATACAACAATGGTTCATGTTGCAATGGATGTAATCATATGCGGGGATTTGAGGCCTCCGGAGTCCGGAAGATTGCAAGTTTCTAAACTATGGGAACACAAAAATTGCTACAAGAACGTAGAAGTGCAAAATTTCAACATGCTCAAGATTGTACCACATCATAAAAAAAAATTTGACTTTTTTTACATTATTGGACTATTTTAATTTTTAATCTTTAAATTTTTTTTAAATTTTTTTTTTTTAATTGTTAACTTGACAATACCTAGTAGTTCTCGGAATAGTTTCTAGAATAGACTTGAAACAACCCTCTGGAGGCTTCAAATCCCCCCTTATGCCATACTCTCTTTTTACAATGGCTAATGTGAATCCATGCTCTCAATTCAAAAAAATTCAAATATTATGAGAACAAACACCTTTTGTTTGTTGTCAAAATGTGAATATTTCTAATTCTACAAATGTCAATTTCCTTAAGTTTTTGTATACAATATTCTAAAATGATGAATACTGAGATTCTAAAGTACAAAAAAAAATTGTAGTTCTTAGGAAAAAATGAAAAGATATAAAGTAATCCCAAACTGTAGCATACATAGCTAAGTTTCAACATGTCTAACTTTGAAACTAATTTTCTTTCACATCACAACTAATTTTTTTTCAAACTTCTATAGTATTGTATTATATGTCACATATTATAACTTTTGTATATCTACTTTTGGACTTTGCTAATGGTAAGGTTGTTTCAATGAAAAAAATTTCAAATCCATACTCACTTTTGTTCATCATTGTAAGGTAGTAGGAAGACACTTTGACAATGCTCTAGACCTTTGCTTCGAAATTGCCAATTAAAATTTGTAATTAGAAAATGCAAGTATTGTATTTCTAAAAATGCCTAATGGTGTTTATGTAGTTGTATTCATTAGTTTATTTTTAAGCAATTCATCACCTTTTTACTATTTCAATTGAAATCTTTGTTATCTGTTCTTTAAGATAATTTTGAAAATTTTAAAGGGACATCATTATTATTTGTTGTCTAGTTTACATGTATTCATGACATTGTATAACCTAGCAATGGTCGTTCCCTATACTAAGAAGGTATGATAATTTTAATAGATGATTGGGAGGGAATGATCAATTATTTCAAAGACTGCAAATGACTAATGAGCCATGATATATAAGATGGTATATAAAACAATTTTGCTCACTATACGGGGTGCAACCTTTCCAAGGATGGAGAAGGGACCCCTACCTCATTAATAAATTATCTTCTCTTATCATTATTGATGAATGCATTACTACATTCAAATGGTTTTTAAAAATTTTAGATGAATAAAAAACATTTTGTCCAAATTCTACATATTTCATCTATACAAATAGATGTATGATGTAAATGCTTCATCACTCCACCAAGGATCACAAATTCACAAAAACTTACTACTTACTTTATAAAATTGGAAAAAAAAACTCATTGGTCTTACATTTGTGCATTCTACAGTGGAAACACCTAAAACTATCAGTTTAAGAAATTTAGCATAGTTAGAGGCATTTTTTGTAAAAATAATATTTTTATAGTATTAGCAAGTGAAAATCATGAATATTAAAAAAAAATTCGGATGTAGTAAGTAATTTCTATAAATTTTCAAAGTATTGGCTCCCTAGACCACTGGAACCTTTCTATAGGTGTACCCTAAACTGAACTCTGTTGAAATGAGCTATCAACGAATGAAAATTATATATGAGTCTTACAACTACGTCAGCAAATTAAAATTAAAAATTTGTAGTACACTTTAATGAATACTTATGGATTTATTTATTTATTTATTTAAAACAAATGAAATGGAATTTCATTGCAAAGAGGAAAGAACATGAGCACCAGCCACAGGTGGCTTGGTGTGGACAGACCGACACCCATAGACAGACCTAACTACAACAAACGGACCTTATGGACAAATTTAGTGATACTCTAAGGTTCAGAAATGGGTACACGGATGGAAATGGGTGATTCTACCTTAGATTGCTAGCCCCTTCAGATCCTTAGGGCTCTCTAGGCACCAATGTTTTCAAAACTGGCTAAATTTCGCACGCTTTCTACCAAAAAAATCCTTGCACTACTATTACATTGTAGAAAAGGGCCTATAATGGAGCCTTTTTAGTCAAAATTACAACAAACAATAAAATTTGATAGTCAATTTGCAACTTCTTCTATAGTAGAATTAGCATATATTTAGTTAGTTTTGTCTTACAATACTCCCAATAATCCTTCACAACTTGCAAAATCCTTTCTTTTCTATTTTGTTCTGCTACTATAGTGGAAACACCCCAAACCGTGCAAATAAGGAATTCAGCATAGTTGGAGGCAGTGTTTTCTAAAAATGACATTTTTCTAGTATTAGCGAGTGAAAATCATGAATATTCAATAAAAATAAATTCCAATATAGTATATAGTTTCTACAAATTTTCAAAGTGTTGGCTCCCTAGACCTATCAAACTGTCCGATAGGTGCCCCCAAAACTGAATCCTACGAAAATCAGCACTTAGCCAACCAGATTCTCCTATGTGTCCTTCAACTGTGTCAGCTAATTATAATTACACATGTGGCAAACACATTAAGGAAAGTCTACTCACACAATTGGATGAATCTATTGTCCATTCCAAGGAACAGGTGCGGGAATGGGTGTTTTGCCCTTACTTATTCTCAAGATAGCCAAAGTTGATGCCTATTTTCCTTGAAAGGTCGCATATTTCACAAAATTCCAAAAACAGTTCTAAGATCACTGCTGGCGGGCACTCCAGGCACTCCGGACAGTCAACAGCTAAATTTCATTTGACGTCATCATTGGTGACGTCATTCATTTGCGTAACCATCTGCTTCAGTTATGCGGTCACCTCTTAGTCACCTCTTAGATAGGCCCCTTTCAAAAATCGGTAGAGCATCATTCACGCTGGACGGTAAATCCTACCATCAAAGATAAGCCCAGCAGGGTAAATTTTGGGTTCTCTGTGGTAAAAGTGAAAAAAGTCTCCTATTTTTGGCCATATGTAGGGTAGAATCTAAACCCTTTCTAGTTAATTTGGAGTCTCTGATTGTAAATATGAATTTAGAATTTGCAAAAGATTTTTTTTGCAAAAAATTTAAAAAAATCTTCATTTTTTCCCAAGGTAAAATCGATGTGCTAGGCCCACCTTTGATGGTAGGATTTAATGCCCCACATCATTCTTCTGTATGTAAAAAAAAAATCATATAAATGATGTTAAATTTTGGATTTAAAATGCGCAATTGATACTTGGACCCTCCTAAATATTCTCTTTGTAATGGTGAAATTGCTTATTTGTTGGAATTGGCTACTCTACAAATTACTATTTTGTCTATTACAAATAGTAATTTGGAGATGGAGATTCTCTTTGCATGCCAAAAGACTTGTGATTGGTTGGAAGTACATGTAGTAGATATAGGGGAATCAAATAATCAACTATCTATAGAGATGCCTAACTTTTTTGATGTGTACAAGCTAGGGGGTTATTTTAGTTCCCTTGTATGTAAAATGTGGCATTTTGTCTCTAATATACAAAGGATATTTGGGAAGCCTTAATATCTACAAAGTAGGATATTGAGGCTTACGAGAAGAGAGTGAGACTATAAGAAATTTTGAATGTTATTTGGGAATAGGGAATTTTTGTCTTTTTCTAATTGAATTGAAGATTCTAGATGGTGGCACATAGTTTTAGAATGACATTAGCTTCATTTTTTAGAGGTGTTATTTCAAGATGTAAAATATCTCCAAATCAATTTGTTTTGTAAACTCCAATCTTCAAGAACATAAATTTTTTCTCCAAGTCTTCTACATTAGTTATTTAGCCCTCAAACGTCCAAAGCCTTTTCTAGGATTGGTAATTTGGAAAAAATAAATAAATAAAAACTGAGTTTGGAGGAACATTTTAGAATTGATATACAAATAAAAGTTGTGAAGTTTGAATTTTAGATTCCATCCATATGGTTGGATTCACTATTTCCATCATCTATATTTTCTACAAATTTTAGAAGGGAAATGTTGAAATTCCTTCTAAATTCAATTACAAGCAAAATTTTGTCATTTTTGGGGTAAAATTAGCTGGAATGGATTTGAAATATGTTTTTTTTTTGTATAATGGCCATTTTGAATGATCATATTGCATAAAATATAATTTTGGTAGTGGTAGCAAAGATCATTGTATATAATGATGTAATTTTGGCTTTTTCAACTACTTGACATGCTTCTACACTTGCAATTTTATGAAAATAATGTAATCTAGTAATACCAAATCCAACCATTCTATAGGAAAACAAGTAAATGAAGTATCTTTACAGATTAGGATGATTTTCATTCAAGTAATAATGAAAAAGAACATTAATTTTCAATTGAATTTTGTCTAAAAATGAACATTGGGGCGCTTCAAGGTTAGTGTACATAATCAATATGATTTAGAGCTTTAGGAGGTTTAAATCCACAATGGCTTTCTCACACACACATATACTTTAAGAAATTGCTATAACTTATAGAAAAATAGATTTTTTTCAACAAGTTTTAGACATGTTGAAGAACAGAGTAATACACTTTTGTAAAATGAATTTTTAATCTTTTATAATTATCATATATTTTTTAAGAATTTAATCAAAATTCTTAGTGGAAAAGAACTTCTTACACGAGTAAATTGTGAGTGTAATTGTTTTTAAAGACTTTTTAGTAAGTGAATGAGAAATTGAGAACTCTTTTTGGAATTTCATGGAAAAATTTCAAGAATTTTGAAATTTTATTGATTGAAATATTTTATTGACTAAATGTGACTCAAAATATTTACATTTCTACATTTCACTCCAAGAAAAATCCTTTAAAATAATATACATGTCCCGATACATGTACTTCATATATTTTTGAAATTTTCATAATTTATTAATTATTCATTTTTGGATTAAATTTTAAAAATAATAAATATTTGAGATTATATATTTTTCAATATTATTTCACTCAATAAAATTCAAAATTCTTAAAATTTTCACTAGAATTTTCCCAAAATAATTTTTATTCTACTAATTCACTAAAAGAATTTTCATTTTATGCAAGTGTGTTGTTTTATAATATGTTTGAATTTTGTTGAAAGTATTAATTACTTAGTTAGCTATAAAAAATTTATAAGTATATGAAACATCTCAAAGAGACATTTTATATGGTTTTTGAATTTTTGAAGTCTACCAAATCTTTCTAATTTAATGATTTTTGATATTTTAAAAGTATTACCAATTTTAAATATTAGTGGAACTAATTGATTCTAGAAATCTTTAAATTCCTCAATTGCAAATCAATAATTTCTTATGTACCCGAATTCTAGGTACCCTTGCCATTTAATAAAATAAAGTATTGAGTGTAATGGCTTGAATTATACTTTCATGTACTTGCAAAGTCAACAAAAGAAAGTATGACGAAGTATTTTTCCACTTTTTATATGTAAGTGTAGCTAATTAATAAAAGATAAGCCAACAAACTTTGCTAGCATGCATGATTTATATAGAACAAAGTACATATTTCAAGGAGTTCTTGTTACAAGGAATTAAATTAAATTGGATATTGAATATAACTTCTTATTAAAGGTCACCACTATAATTTTGGTATTCCTAGAGTTCACTATTAAAAAAATATAAAAGTTTCAAATCTAATTTGAGTTCATAGTATATTTTTGCAAAAGTATCGTTGAGAATTTTTTATTACACATCATATACTAAATTGGAAAGAAAACTATGGTTACAAAAATTTAGTAGTGAAACCTAGATAATCACAATACAAGATATATTCAATTGCAATTACCACATGAGAACTTAGGAAAGTTAGATTTCATTTTTTTACACCAATATACTTAGAAATATCATAACTTATTGATACAATGTCTAAATAATGTATGCTAAAGTGTGTTGAAATCTTTTTCCATTTACTAATAAGATCTAATAATGGTAATTATATTTTACAACAAGATTCAAAAAGTTTTTAAAAAATTCAAATGATCAATAATTTGCTTTTTCTTTGTAGAAGAAGGCACTTTATACTCCAAAGGCATAATTGCATGCATACTTTCTTTCCCAAAATGGCCTGTTCATTTCTTCTTATATCAATTCTCATTGACCCTTTTCCTTCAACTTTAAATTTGCGAAGGCTGAAATCTTCTTCTTCCAAAGACATGTTGGTTTTGAAAATAAACGTTAAATTTCATTATATTCTACAAATACAAACAATGAAGCATTAGCTAACTTCCACAACCAACCCTCAAGTAAAACTTGCCTTATCTTGCCCAAGCACTCCAAGCTTTTCAATGACCAATTCTAAAGCAATATGTACATTGTCCTACAACATATCCACCTCTAACAACTCCGGAATTACCTTTGGATTTGAAATGGGAAGCAACTAAAATCTAACAATTTCATGATAGTAGCAAATACATATCCACCTTCTATTATTGTACACTAATTGGTCATCAATCCTACCAATTTTTTTTATCTGTTTTTGGATCCTCCATTTTTGTACTTGCACTAGTTGTTTTTTTAAGGCACTTGCTAAAAATGAACCTCTATATGAAGGTAGTTAGTTTTGCCTTCAACTACCAAAATTGAATTTTCAAGTCAAATTTTCAAGGATCTAGAATACCTCATATATAGTTACATTATTCATTCATAAAATGACATATGGTATTTTTTTTTACAAAAATTACTTATTTTGTGCCTCATTTGACTTTTATACATAGGATAACTCCAACATTGTTTTCCATTGTTTGGGAGCTAAAAGAGGCATAAAAAACCAATAGACTTATTTTTTATTAACCAAAATGATTAGCTATCTAGGGTCTGTATAGTTTTAACTTCTAAAGTGACCACTGTATCTAGAAATTATTACAATTGGGGATATTGTTGGTTTTAGGTGCTTCTTTCTCATACTCATTATTTTGCTATTTAGTGTCTATTTTGATTGCACATACCTTTTGATCCCTATTCCAAGTTTGTTGAATTATCAAAGGTTTAGTTTTTTATGGGTAAAGAATGGATGTCGAAAATATTTTGCAAGTAAAATTTTCATCTACCTTGTCAAAGTTTCACTCGTCTATTGCTATTGTTGTCATTTTTTTCATCTTTTTGCACGCTATATTCTTAGAAGACGATCAAGTCTCTTTTGATGATGATGAGCTTCACCAGATAGGAAACCAAATTGTGTCTCTTTCCACCTTATTTTAGGAACCTTTGCTATGGAGGTTTGACCGTCTAATTAGGAAATTACGATCCATTTTCCATTCTCTAATCTCTACATGACTTAAAAGAAGTCTCATACCTTCTTCATAGAAAAGGGCTCTCTATCCAGTTGAGCTCTTCTTTTCACTCCACAACTTCTTGTACTTCATAGATCGATTTAATTCTCAAAGAAGGTATGACAACCAACCCTTTTTTTTGGGCACCAAGGGACCAGATTGCAACATTTCAAAACAAATGTCTTTTTTTGCCAAATAAAAGTAATCTTTTTTTTCCCAATTTTTTTTCCAATTTTCTTTAAAATATGGATGAAGTTGTCAAATTAGGGTGAAAAAGTATATAAATGTGATGGAAAATTGTTTTTAAGTCCAAAAAATGGATGAATATAGGAATACAATGCTTCACTAAATTTGAAATGATCGCCATCTTGGCACTTTCTCAAAAAGTTAAAAAAAAAAAGGCTGATGACAACCCGTATTGATGGTGCTTTCTCCGTCACAAGAATGACAAGCCCTCAAGGCGTCAAGAGCCCCCCTTCCCCCAAAAGCAGAAAAAAGATAGTTTCTTCAAGAATGGCAACCATCGCCATGCCTCCAAGAGGGCCCAAAAATTAATCCAGAATCCCCCTATGAAGATACGTTGTTTGTTTGTTTGGATGGATGGATGGATGTTTGTATGTTACGTTGAGATCTCCTGGACCGTGAGTCCCCCGGGTGCGTGTTTGGTACCGTCGGAAAGCCCTCGGCGAGGAGGGGTGCACATGCTTTGATTCATCGTGTTCCAACCTATAGCATGAAAGTTATTGAAGTTTGAAGTTTCTATACATTAAAAAAATTAGACCATGGCAATGGCACGGGCCACCCTAGTAACTAATTACACCAGCTGACTATATTCCCATATTTCCGTGCTGCGTCACTGGGTGTCACAAATAGTGTGTCAACGTTCTATAGGAGAGGGTTCTAAAATTGAGCAGGCTTTTGCAACCATCCAGTAGGGGCTCTGAAATGAACATGTGAACTTTGGAAAAATGAACTTTGGATTAAGGTGGGTACACCTAAAATTACACCTCACCTAAAAGTGCCATCTATAGTTGTTGTATATTTCTGAATTCCCTTATGTACCTATTTGGCTGGAGCGCTTTTAGAAACAGACTTTGAAGCTTAATAGCTTTTGCATACTATATCCAAATGCTGCGTTTTTTGATGCATTGGAACGTGCTTTCACTTGTCAAGAAGATTATATGAAAATTTGATCAGACTAGTAATAGTTACTAGGCACATTACCAAAAAGTGGCACTTTTAGGTGTACCCACCTTACAATGGAGCTTGATGAGATTTATTTTTACTTCTTCAATGGACGGTTTAAGAATTAGACTTGGTTCATTCCTAACTAAGTAGCTAGGTGCCTACTAATTTAATTCAAAATTAGAATTCGTTGTTCAACTACCTTCTTACAAGTATTGAAAAATCTGAAATAATGATTAAATCAAGCATTCATTTCAGATTTTGAAAGGGACACTTTTAGAAACCATTTCAATTACTTTACACATGTAGCAATGCTAGTTTTTGAACAGACCTTGATTCTTTTTTAAAATATGGATGGATGGGTTTCCAAGGGCCTATGATCACAAACAGGGACCTACACCAGGTTGTGTTTGAAATTCATAACTAATTCAATAATGCTTCAAAAAAAGTGAAACGACTTGTGTTAGATTCCTCATCTATTTCTCTTTCACTGAAAAATAAACTGAAAATATATTTTCATCTCAGGATATACATGAGAAAGGCGGACCAGCCCTTAGATGAGCGGTTTCTGAGCCTCCTCCCTTAGAATGGGTTATTTAGATTTTGGATGCCTTTCCGGGGAAATCACTGGCTGCTCCACATCAAAACCCATCCTCTCATAATTTGCATTTGTCGTTTGTGTTCAAAAACCTCCAAATTGCCCACCGGGTAAGTTTATTTATTTTATTTTTATACACATGAAACCACCGGCAAGCTTTGTTTCCAAGGCACGTGGGCCTCCTGCTAGAAGGTCGGTGAATTGGGGGTTTGAAAATTGAAGTTTGTCCTTTCATTTCAAGCATAGTTAAATATTTTCAGAAATCATGTGATGCCTAGTTAAAAAAGAATTATGAAATCTAAGTGAAGGAAGGACTTCAAATGCCCTAGAAGGGTTAAATGAATGATAAAATGCATAAGGTGGGTACACCTAAAAGTGCCACTTTTGGGTACTTTGCCTAGTAACTATTACTGGTGTGATCAAATTTTCATATAGTCTTCTTGGCAAGTGAAAGCACGTTCCAATGCACCAAAAATGTAGCATTTGGATACAATATGCAAAAGTTATTAAGGTTCAAAGTCTATTTCTAAAAGCGCTCAAGACAAATAGGTACATAATAGAATTCAGAAATGTACATCAACTATAGATGGCACTTTTAGGTGAGGTGCAATTTTAGGTGTACCCACCTTAAGAGGATTTTTGGGTCCCTTGAAAGATGGTTTCAGCCGTTTCCTGAAACTCTTCCCTCTATTGCTGATCAGTCCCTGCTAGTCTGAATTTTTGAATTTTTGAATTTAAAAAAAATAAAAAATTTCTTCCAAAAATTTCAGAATGTATAAAAAAAGAAATGAAATGATTGAATTTTTTAAAATAAATAAATAATTAATATTTTCTAACGTGGTAGTCGCTTGACCACATCAACATGGTAATCTATCAACATTCTTAGCATTCCCAACGTTCGGAAACTCATAGTCTTCTAAAACGGCTAGAAATCTTCTTATGTGACTACCCATTCTTGACCAAGGACCTATATTCTTTAACCTATAGGTTGCAAATATTGCCAACCAAAGTTTGGAATGTACTTTTTTCTGCTTTTCAAAATTAGGACTAATAAGATCATGGCACATGTTTAAAACTAGTGAGGAAGAAAGTAAAAGGTAATGAGTAGGAAAACAATTCTTGAATGATCACAATTGAAAGAGTTTCTAGAAACATTGGCTATGAATTAGGTGCCCAAAATTCATAGTAATTTCAATTTGGGAACATAATAGAATTAATCATAAAGTGGGTTGTGTGTTTGTAAATGGGTATTAGAAGAAGATGTAACTAAGAATATTAAATCCAAGCACGACAACAAACTCCATCAGACCTTAGTTTTAGTGCTCCAAGGAATGTAATCCTGGGTGATTGCAAGAAACACCTATCCTATTTGTTGCGTTTGGCTGAATTTTTTGGGAGTACTTTAAAATTAGAAAATTAATTTTCAATTAAAAAAAAAATGTGTATACCTCTAAGATGAAGGTTTTTAGTGAAGGAAATGGATAGAAAAATTCTCTAAGTAGGAGAACTTGAAAAGTGCTAAACCTCAAGAAAATACATACTTTCATGTTTTAATTAGGGAAAAATAGTAAAAATAAGTATTTTCAACAAATAATTTTTTTTCATTTACAAAAACTTAGTTTATAGAAATGGTCATTCACCAAAAAACCACCAAAATCATATTTTATATGTTTCAAAATACAAGCAGAAAGGAGCTCACTTTGTAGACCTCTATAGGCCACGTAAAATTAACTATTTTTAAAAATCCTTCCCTTGAGAGCTATAAGTCTACTAGAAGACCATCTCATCCAAATTTCATCTTAAAATCATTTAAAAAAGGTACTCCATAGTACTAAAAACCCTTAAATTGCAAAGTGTGACATCCAATTGGGGTCTATTTTTGGATAGTAAATTATTTTCAAAAATTATTGAAAAATTAGAGAAGGTTTATGATAGATATGAGTATCTTTCCTATAGATCTTGAGCCAATTGAAGCCAAAACACAAAAGTTATGGCCAAATAATAGATTAACATGCAATGTCTGACACAAAATATGACAAGTGTTTCTTGCAATCACCCTCCTATCTTTTTCTCAATCTCTAGCTTGTAGCCCTACATTTCTACCACTTATTGATTATTTCAAAATACAAAAAATTTGCAATCCTCATATTTCCTATTCCTATATTTCTTCACAAGAAAAATTTGCCTCTCCTAAAGTCCTAAGGTAGAAGCACCCAAATAAAATACTAGTTAGAAATTTATGAATGCCTAACAAGAACCTAAATGCAAGTGCAAGTGACATCAAAGAAGACATGTAGGGTTCTAAAGTAAACAAATGGAAAATTTCATTAAAATGGTTGTATCCAATTAGTTTTCAACATTTTTTACAGTTTAGACCGCACGGTCTTAAATCTAAATCTCTCATAGATTTTTGAAATCTACACACATTGTAGATGTCTAAAATTTGTACTTGTCCAAGATGTTTTAGACCGCAAGGGTTTGAAATCTATATGTGTCCTACATGTATTCTATACCAGTGATATATGTGAGTTTTCAATGTAGATTGTACGGTTTGAAAAATGGCATTTGGAATACCACCATTTTAATGAAATTTGTCATATTGTAAGTGAGATTCCTAGAAGTTGTCTTTCTTCTATAAACTCACTAGTCATCTACATAAAATTCAAGGTTAGAGTGTATCATGTTTGGGTGTTTTTGTGCCCACTTTGGTGTTAATCTAGTGTCGACAATAGGTGCATCTACACAATTGTTTTCAAAAATTCATATTGCATTCATACAAGCTCGAAAAAATATGAGATTGGTTTTCCTAGTCTGACATTCTAACTCCTAAACCATTTCGTAACAACTGCATATCATTTTTTTGTCTACGCACCTTTGAGATCAAAAGATTTAGAATAAGTATCACATTTAGGTGCTTCTACCTTAATGTTGCTCAACATTGCTCTTGATCTGTTACAGAATTGCTTGAGAAGTGGTTTGCTATGCCAGTGAGAGTGGTTTGACCTTTGAACATAACTATTTCTAGAAGAAGAAGAATAACACTAAGGTGGGTACATAACTAGTAACTAGTAAACTATGCCTAGTAACTATTACTGGTCTGATCAAATTTTCATATAGTCTTCTTGGCAAGTGAAAGCACGTTCCAATGCACCAAAAAACATAGCATTTGGTTACAATATGCAAAAGTTATTAAGGTTCAAAGTCTGTTTCTAAAAGCACTCCAGCCGAATAGGTACATAATGGAATTCAGAAATGTACAACAACTATAGATGGCACTTTTAGGTGAGGTGCAATTTTAGGTGTACCCACCTTAGTCATAATTGATTAGCGTGAATGAAGAGGCTGTTGGGGAATAGTTCTACTATTTAAGCCATATAGCTGTTTCTACCTGGAGAAATTTACTGTCCTCCTCCACGACAAAACCCTCTTTATTCCTGGCCAAAGGACGCTCGGAAAAAATCCACCAGTGAGTCAGTGTGCTTGCAAGCCTTGTCGCTAGCGTCTCGCTCGCTCCGAAGTCTCCGGGTCGCCTTCAGGCTTAGCTTGCACCTAGGCCCCGGCTCCTCCACGCCGCGCAGGCGCGCGGGCGCCTTATCACAGCCATCACCCACCACAATCACCCACTCAAATCAGTTCCCACAACTGCTTTTCAGTTCGCGTCCCCCAAAAGATCTTCACCTCGAAAGCCACGAATCCTAAACTAAGTTTAAACCATCCCCAACCGGGGATCCATGCGTTTTCCATATCCAAGTTTTCCAAATATTGCACAGGCCGGATTCCTTCCTTCCGGACATCCATCAGGAGTGCGCGCGCACTAGCTAACAAGCTTTGTCACGAGCTATGGGGGGGAGTAGTCATGGGGAAAGCAATGAAGCCGAGGAGAAGTTGCCGATGTACTCAATGCAAGCGTTGTGGGACGGCCAACTGACGATGGAGGAGTTTCAAGTGGTGGGCGCGGAGAGGCCGACGTTGGCGCACGATGTGTTCGAGCAGGAGGAAGCGTTGCCCGTGATTGACGTCGCAGTGTTGTTGGGGAAGGACGGGGAAGCGAAGAGACGGCGGAGCTTGGAAGACATGGTGGAGGCGGCGAAGACGTGGGGGTTCTTCAAGATCCGCAACCACGGGGTGCCGTTGCATGTGGTATAGATACCGTACCGACTCTTAATTGAAATTCTTGCTGTCGAAGGACCAGTAAAGTAGATAGCCTGTAGCTAGGGACGTACGTAGCTAGCTTTTGATTGATTGATTGATTGATAGATATGATTATTGTATATACGATTGATTCTCACCGCCCTGGAGATTCTTCTTGTTTCCTCATGGGATTCATAGTAGAAGTTTCCTCGATGATTGGGCACTGGGAACTGAGATCGAGGAAAATGTTCCAAGCGCGCGCGGGGCGTAGAGGGAAAATCAGTGAGTGAGTGGTACAGATCTTCCCTGTTGGATATGCTGTAAGTGTACTGCCCGGGATGCATACCGACTCTCCACATTCTTTTCAACGATGGTTCTCATATTAATTAGCTTTTGATCGTTATGATATTCACGTACAACCCTGGAGATTGATTCTCTATCTTTCCCTTGCTGGAAAATCATTAGTTTCTCCATTGATTTTACACCCAGTTGGAATCAAAGAGAAGCGGCAAGCTGGCAGGGTGAATTAGCGGCAGAAAAATATCCCCTACTGTGAGTACGTTTGCCGGGATGGCAATCCGGGAACCAGAGATAATCGATCTCTTCTAATTTGGCAACCAGAGATGTATGATCTGTTCTACCATCTCTGTCTTTGAGAATTTCAGCCTATGAAACTGGATCAATATCTGCGAACTGCTCTCGATGATCGAATTTTTGTGGAATCGGAGTACGTCGAATTGCGATTGCAGAAATGGGTTCTGTGGGATATATATCATGCCAGGCATGCATGCAATATTCTCTCCAGCTAGGCTAGCTGGTTCGAAGTGATTTGGAATTGAAGAGAGGTTGTCGTAATTAGATTGAATAGGTGCAGACGAGTTTATCCAACTGGATCTTGAGAGAATTGATCGAGTCACTGAATCAAGAAGCAATTTCGGGTTCCGTTTGTTTGGTTCGAGTCACGAGAAAGATCAAGAATCATGATTTCATTATTGATCTACTTTGATCGTACACGAGGATCGCGTCAGTTGCAGTGAGAGCCTTCACAGATTTCGTAGACTGAACTGCGCACGCGGTGGAAGAATGAGACTAAGCCTTACAACGATTGCATATATATCGCAGTAATTGCACTGCAAGTCTGCAACTAATCCTGTTGATTTGGGGAAGTGATGCATCAATGTTTGAACCCCTGCCATGGGAGAAAAGGAATTTTCAGAATGTTCTTGAACACTGAACAGAGTGTTGGTTGCTACTAGACAGTACTGAAACTGCATATCCAAGGTTGATACCGCTTTCAGTAACACGCATATATGACTTCATGTGTTCATGCGACATTGGGGCCACCGCGCGTGAGCTAGCAATATTTAACACCTTACCTCGGTTTTCAATTGGTGATTCTAGGTGAAGAAAGTGGAGCTCAATGTGAAGAAGTTCTTCGAAATGCCCATGGAGAAGAAACTGCAAGTGAAAGCCCACAACTTCGCATTTGGGTACATTGCCGGGTCACCAGTCAGCTGGCGCTACAAGTGGTGGTTGGAAAGACTGCATATGAAGGTGAGTCAATCAACCAACTTTCCATGACTTGAATTCCTCTTTATTTATCTCTTGCTCATTTAGCTACCTGGAGCCATTATTTCCAGTTCTGATCCTGGAGTGCCTTTGTCCGCGTTGATAAATGCATTGTAGTCTTGTAGGTGCAAGACGAAGCGATACGGAACATGGTGAACCTTGTGTGGCCTGACGACGAAGAGTTTTCTACAGAGTTCATGTAAGTATCCAACCCTTGCCTCATTCCAGGCGATACCTAGCTAGCTAGCACTCAGATATTATTAATTTTCGGATAATATTATTTGTCATTTACCGATGCAGTTATAATATCTTAGTCACTGAATCATTTCATAAGTTAAAATTTCACTATTATGAGAGATCGACACTTTCTAGGCGTCTATGTGGAAGTCTGAAACCTTTGATCTACTCCATAGGCGCAAAGAATCATAGCCGATCTGGCTTCCCCGCTTACGGCCAGGCAATATGAACACTTCAATCAATTTCAAATGCAATTAATACTAGTGACGTCAATTTGTTTGCATTTGTTGAAATTCCACAACTTGGGGGCATTTTTTCATGACGCGCAACCTGCATCGTAAATTCAGCTGCTACACCATAGCTTCAAGAGCAGACCTTTGTGAAGATTTTGAATGTCACTGTTTTTAGCGCCCAGAATTAGGCCAGTTGAACTAAATTCACGAGTAATTAACAAAAATGTTTGCAGTCCAAAGAACTACTGTAGAATCCGGACTCTTCGACCATAGTTCCAGTTCTAGCTAGTTTTTGAATCTTTGTACTGCAATGTCCCAAGTTCTGCACTCTGATTATGTCTGAGAATCCTACCAAATTTGTGTAGATTAATGGCATGTTTGGCACCTAGAAATTGACGATTAGTTAGCAAACATGAATGCAGTCCAAAACTCCAAATGAACTAGAATCCGGCAGGAATGAACCGATCGCAGTTCCAGTTCTACCCAGTTTCTGAACCTGTGTGCACCTTGAATGTAAGTGTCCGAGAATTATTTTGATACGAACACGAACGGTTGCACGATTTGGGAACTCCGAATGTATATGAATCAGAATGGTTATGGCATGACATAATCCTAATTTCAGCACAGGCTCTGAATGTACGCACCGAACACGACTGAGAATTCATTTTCAATATTAATTACGACATGGACGTAATGGTTTGCAGAGCCGACTTGACGATCTACTTCGGGACGATGCGCGAGCTCTCTCGCCTGATCGTGGAAGGCTTGACTGAAGCCCTGGGCTTGCCCCGCGACGCCTTCTCGAAGATGGAAACGCCGAAAGCCATTTGCAATGCGCAGGTGAACCATTACCCGGCGTGTCCGGAGCCCGACAGTGTGTTCGGGATCCCCGCGCACACGGATCCCCAGATGCTGTCGATTTTGTATCAGGACGAGGTGGGCGGCTTGCAGGTGTTCAAGGACGGGACGTGGGTGGGGATTCGACCGGATGATTCCACTTTCGTTGTCAACTTGGGCGACGCTCTACAGGTACGAAACTTATATGAACTTCCGGACGGGCCTGGATTTCCCACCTTCAGGATCCTGAGGATTAAATATATTCATGGTTTTGGTATTCATGATCCTGGCTGGTCTTCGATTGGGTCTCTTGTTCCTTCCTTTTGCAATGAAATTTTCATCTGTGTGACAATTGAAGAAGCAGATAATGCTGATTTTTCAATTTTTGGTCTCTCTGAATGCCTGAAATAGATTTCATTTTCGGAATCAATCAATAGAAGAGAACAAAGCGCCAGCCGCCGGATAAATGCAAGTCTGAATTTGTTGAGTTATGTATAAGAATAAGATATTAAAATGACTTTCGTGAGGGGACTCGCATGTTGCAGCCCCTACTATCAATGTCTAATTGGGATTTAATATTTGCAACTTTTTAAGACCACTGACAAGTACAAGTTTAATAGACGAGAGCTCCCTCACAATCATTTGAATGCCCTCTTTAGATAATAATGTCATTACCCCGAAGAGCCAGCATGGGTTTGCATCTAAGCGGAACCCTGTGATGAATTGAAGAACCCATTTTAAAGTTTTCATTTTGATTTTTATCTCTATCCCTGCCCTTGCGGTTGTTGACTTGCTGCTATGCCGATTAATTTATCGACTTGAATTGGTTCTGAACTCAAACAGAAGAGCTGGCGACGGTGATTAACAGATTTTTCAATTAATTACTATTTTTTTCTTAAATTAGAGGTACTGTCCGTGTGTATGGGTGTATTCCCACCAAAGTGGATTATTTCAAACCTGAAGAGTGATAAAATACACCCACTAAGATCAAGATTAGAAATAATCCCACTATCTACCTCCTAATCTGAGCATTATCATCATAGCGAGGGTTAACTTATTTCCTCACTCTTAGAGGAGGAGGATTCAAGATATTTCCTCGGCATGAATGTATTCTAAAAGGGGTATTTCAAGCACAGATAAGATAGTAGACCTCCTGTTATTAAACATGTAAGATATTTACAGGTTTTTTTTGGTTAACAATTGCAAGGTGAATCTAATGCATCAAAGCACCTTTACTCCTTTAGTTAAGGCTCATACCAGAAATTAAACCCTGAATGCTCAGGCTTCAACTATCGACACTGTACAAACAAGTATGAATGGTTTGGGTATGAAATTGCACTTCTTCGAATTCATTTCATACCGAGTAATTGGCTAATTGCGAATTCATTACGCTGACTGAGATTCCGTAACCTTGTTTTTTCAGGTGCTTTCGAATGGTATTCTGCACAGTCCTGTCCACCGTGTTGCCCTGAACCGAACCAAGTCCCGGTACACCACCATCTACTTCTACGGCATCGACAACGAAGCCTCCATCACTGCCGCCCCGGAGCTCGTCACCGAAGAACGGCCGCTCAAGTACAGACCCTTCACCATGAAAGAGTACCGACTGGACCAAGTGGCAAGGCAAGTGCCCATCGACGGCTTGACGTATCTGGAGGTGCCGCAGCCGCAGCCTGCAGCTCAGATTAAGTAATTAAGTTCCACGGAGTTAATTAATGCCAGTGAGGGTCACTGATCGATCGATTCAAAGCATGTAATTAGTTAGTGTAGGTGGTGACTGCTGATCGAGGATATATACATAAGTTACAACTGCGGATTTATAGATAAGTTTCGACTGAGGATTTATAGATAACTTAAGTTACGACTAGAACGGAACTTACAGAGCCGCCTGTTGTGATGCGCGCAACAACACCCAAAAGTTAGGTCGATTAACTTCATCAAGTTGCAGGGTTTCGATTTATTGAGAAAGGATGATCGACCAGATGTGAAGTACTAGTAGAGGTCAGCAAGAGCGGACGAATGGAAACTGACTGTGGAAATGGAAACGGCCGGGAGTCCACAGTTTGCATTTCGTAGAGGAGATTTGTAGCAGATCGAGACGTACTGAGGCCTTGAACGGCAATAGTAGATATATCGAGTGTCAATATATCATACGTAGATATGATGTGAAATTAATCGTCCGGACTAAACCAATGAATATACAGCTAGCTAGTTGAGTGGATTGTAAAACTGAACTTGGGTGAATGATATATCGAAGCCCTTGATTTTGCATAATGTTCATTCTTGTGTATGGTGTTCTATGAGGTGAGTGCACCCTTCTCATTACTCAATATAAAAGGTTGAGAAAAGGTATGATTTGGATTCAATCAGTTCAAAAGGGTGGAGAATTGAATGGTTTGCAACAACAGGCGGCTACTTCTTGCTTCCAATAAATGTAACTGTGGGAGGTACGCACTATGAGGAAAGATACGAGAGGATTGGAGCATGGATCTTCCAGGATACCTTGACTTCAACAGCTAGTTCGTGAAATTGGTGCGATTCAGAAAACTTGACATATATCTTCACAAAGGTCTATTGTATTGTAATTCCTGGCCGCGAAGTAGGGCTAGCCGGTGTATGGATTTATGTTGCAGGCCGCACGTCTTGAGACGTGCCAAACTAGTAGCATACAACTGCCAATTTAACAAAATGGACGTTCATTTCCTAGAATTTGCAGATGGGAAAATTCAAAGGTGTTGAGAGCTCCTTGCAAGAATGCTACAAGGCTGTGAATCTCTCTTTCAATTGACAGTTTGCTGCAGTGAGTCTCTCATTTTCATGATTTTCATGAGGAACGTATGCTTTCCGAGTGAAGAATTTTGAGGTGATGGAAGAATTGTGCCGATCGAGTTAGAGCATGATCTGGTCAGTTATTCCAAATATCTTTTTAACTTTATGAAGTTGGCTTGGTTTCAGATTAGACACTTTGCTAGGCTTCTATACTTTGTGGGATATAGCTTCCACTCGGAGCTTTAAACGCTTCAGCCGGGGTCAAACTGCACTGGTTTTGAAATGAAGGTTTTTATACCGTGAGAATTTGAACATGCTCTTCTTTTGGGATTGAATTTCCTTGAATTCGATCATGCACTTCGCAAATTGAGGAGAAGAGTATTAGTGCCTACGTACTGAGAACGAGTCGCATTGATCATGATTTCTGCATGGTGGGCTGCTAATAAAAAAATCACCGTTTCACTGACAATTTAATGATTATTTGTTACATTTACTTGGCATACTTTCAAAAAAGTTGTGCATTTAGAAAAGGGGTGTCAAGTGGGAACCACTGCACCGTGGATTGACACGCCCGTCTTGAATGGAAGTCGGCTTCAAGAAATTCATTTGAAATTTCTGATCTGTGTGCATCCTTGGTTTTAGAGCTCTCCGGATTCTACTGCGCCTCAATTAAAAAACACTTTTTACACTGGTATTGAACAGTTACACCTGTCACTAACATGTTAAGACACTGGTACTTCAAACTTGCATATTCTCAAGGTTTAACTTAGTTACATTTTCTTTGATAAATTTCTCAGAACCCTGCATACAGTGGAGACACCCAAAACCGTCCAAATAAGGAATTCAGCATAGTTGGAGGCAATGTTTTCTAAAAATGATATTTTTCTAGTATTAGTGAGTGAAAATCATGAATATTAAAAAAAAATTAGATTTTTCAGATACAGTATGTAATTTCTACAAATTTTCAAAGTGTTGGCTCCCTAGACCTGTGGAACCATCTTGTAGGTGCCCCCAAAACTAAACCCTGCGAAAATCAACACTTAGCCAACCAAATTTTCCTAGGTGTCCTTCAGTTGTGTCAGCAAATTACAATCATACATGTGGTGAACACATTAAGGGAAGTCTACTAACGCATTTGGGTGAATTTACAGTCCACTGCAAGGAACAGGTGCGGAAATGGGTGTTTTGCCCTTATAAGCACTTATAGCTTTCTGCACTTGGAATCACATGTTGATGACCTGGAATTTGTTAACTTAGCAGCAACTATATATGAGCTAGGATACAAGAAAAGAATCTTGTAACTTGAACTCATTTTTGTGCTTCTGCTGTATCTGAGTTCCAATGCAATCACAATGTAGGTTTTGAGTAGCAAGTATTCAAATTCTCACTGTGAATGAATGATTGAGAATTGAAGGTGAAAACTAATTATGCTCAATTTTGTTAAAAAGGCGTTATTCCAATAGAATGGCGCAAACAATCCATTAAAATGGTGCAAACACAATCTACTTGAAGAAGGAGGTCCCTGCCGAAGATGGCAATCCTAGCATTTATGTTCATGAGTGGAGGGTGTAGAATGTACCTATCACATGATTGGAATTTAGCTTGAGACACAATAGACGACTACAGAACACACCTTCCTCCACCTCTCAACCACCATGTCAAAATGGCGCATGGAATATGGCAAAATGGCACACTTACCGCCATTTTAACAAAATCGACCATAATTAAGTTCCTTGATTTGCTTAGATTTTATGGTCAATAATTGAAGCTCAAGATTGAAGTCTGACATGAGCGATCTTGGTGAAAAACACTATTGGTATTAATGAAGTGATGTTTTTGGTTTTACTCTGAAACCTAATTCTCTGTTTTCAATTATTATATATCATCCTAATGAGCAGGTGCACCCTGAGATTCTAGAAGTGTCTCATCAATAAGCTAGGAGGTCTGTAAAGTACCCATCTAAGAGCTGAAACTGAATTTTGGGAAGGTGAAACTTTTTGAATTATTTTTCAGTAAATTTTCCTTGAATCAAAGAGAAGTGGAATTGGCATCTAACCCAAGTCGTTTCATATTTTTTGGAGCTTTGTGGAATTAGTTTTGAATTTATGAAATTGAAATGGCAAGAGCTCTACAAACGTCCACCCCTCAATATACAGTTTTTGTACATTCCTGTAAAAAGGAAAAAGAAACATGTATAAATAGTGTACATTTGGAAAGGTGGGTGGTTTTAGATCTTGAATAGTTTTTGAGCTTTCTACTTTAGTGAGAGTTTGGATGTTCTGGAAGTCAACAATGAGTGAATGATGAATTTGGATACATACTTGGCATTGTCTTCAAGGACTAGAAGGTGGAAATTAACCCTTAAAGGACATTTTATGACTAAGCTTGGTCAAACTTCATTAGATTTTTATATGAAAATTTGTATGAAAATACACATTTCATAAATTCGAATTTTTTCACACGTAGTAATATATGTCTAAAATTTAATTTTATATGATTTCTTAAAGAATCTTTTTTGGAAGAAAATCATAGTAATTATAGAATTGCTTGAATATTTTGAAATTTTTCATAAAAATGAAAATAATAGTATAATAGTGAAAAATGTTGTGGTGTAAATGTATAATTGATGTACTCCTTGAGCTTACTTTGGGACAAATTCAATAGAAAAAGTTCAAAAGTAGTGTATTTTAAGCTTTCAAGGTGCTATCTTTGAAGTGTCACAAAAATTAGAATTTCCACAATTTTGAAAAAATTCATATGGAGTATAAGTAGATTATTAGAGCTACATTTTCTTAGTTAAGCTTTCTCATAGTGTTTGAAGTTTATATGCAGCAAGGTTATACATTATTTGGGTCATTGCAAAAAACACGAGCCATTTTGCTTAGAATTTTCCAAAATTGGTTTTGAAAAACACTATAACTTTTAAATGTTGAAACCAAGGTCATTGCAAGAAACACTGTCCATTTTTGTAGCATTTTGGAATTGGACACTTTTCTTCCAGGAGTACTATTTAATTAGAAAAAAAAAATTTTAACATGAAAAATATGTCTAATGCATACGCCCTAAAGAGGAAGGTATCTTATAATGGAAAAACTTTGGGAAATTCTTTTAAGTAGGAAAATTAGAAAAGTGTAAAATCTCATGAAAATAGGCATATTTACATTTTAATTTGTAAAAAATAGGGAAATTCATTTTTCTTAAATCTAAAAATTTTCAATTTGGAAAGAGTTGATGGTAATGAGATTTCACCAAAAAAATAATCTTAGTACCATCATCAATGTTCAGAAATTGTGTGCAATGGGAGTGTTGTTTGAATGCATGTGGAGGATATAAAATAATATATTTTTAAATTTCCTTTGGTAGGAATATGTTTCCTACTATTCAAATGGACCATGAAAATTTCAGCTTTAGATCATTAAATTTGGGGACTCCTTAGAATGTAGTAAAAAATCCTAAACCTTGGTTTGTGACAAATTAACAAAAATGATTTTTAAATATAAAATGAATTTTTTAAATTTTTTTAAAAACAAAGGATGTGAAACCATCAAGTTAGAGAGGTTCACTAATTATTTCATATTTTTATATCTTTAGATTCCAAAGTTATATAGTAAAAAAGAACAACGTTACTTTAGTTGTGACAGAGAATAGGACTCTTGTTTCTTACAATCACCCACCAATGAAAAAACAAAAAATCTATTTTAGGATGTTTTGGATGTAATTCTATCCATTATTTTCAAAAAAAATTAAAAACTATTTTATATTTAAAAGTCAATTTTGTTAATTTGTCACACATTCAGATTTAGAATTTTGACTATGAAATGTGGTCTAAATTAATGAATTTTAGTTGAAATTTTTGCGGTATGTGTGTATAGTAGGTATACATATCTTTGCCAATGAAAATCTAAAAATATATTATTTTATGTCTTCTACGTCTATACATTTAGGCCTCCTTTGCACTTGTAATTTTAGTTAATAATAATGGTTTTGACTTCATTTTGTTAGTCAAATCTCATCACCATCAAGTCTTTACAAATGAATAATTTTCAATTTTTCTATTTTACTATTTTTGATTTATTATGAATTAAAACCTCAAGATACCCCTTTTCTATCCAAACTCAGTGTATGTTCAAGAATACATCACAAAAATACATTTGTTGATGTTTGAAGTTGGAAAAAATTGGAAAAATTATTTTCAAAAAAACTAAAAGTTGGCGATTTGTGAGGACTTAACAATGATGAGACTTGACCCAAAAAAATTGTCAAAATCATTTTTATTGTTTAGAAGCGCCTATATAAGGGGGCCTACTTGCATGAACATGGAAGACACAAAATAATGTTATTTTTAGATTCCCTTTGATAGGAATGTGTCTACCTACTATAGAAATATGCAACAAAAAATTCAAATTCAAATAATTAATTTAGACCACTTTTCATAGTCAAAAATCCTAAATCCAATAACATGACAAATTAACAAAAATTGACTTTTAAATATAAAATGTTTCGTTTTTTTAATTTGAAAAATAAAGGATAAAATAAAAATCAAGTTAGTTCATTAGAGGAAATTCGAGGGCAACAAAAGACTGTGAAAGCCCTGTTCCCATAATTGTTCCCGGTACTATCGGGTCAATAATTAATTAATTTTTTTTTCAAAAAAAAAAAAAATTGTCCTGAAATGCAAAAAGAAGTCCAAAAAAACCCCGGTGACGCGGCATACTCTTGACCACGTCAGCAGAGGCCAGTTCTGCATTTCTGCATTCACTGCTTCGGGAACTCACAGTCTCCCGTTGCCCTCAAATCTCCTCTAATGTAAAAATAATTTTTTTGTTTTTTCATTGGATTTATTATTCAAAATTTGTAGAAGATGACAAGAGAGCCACTCTCATCTATACCTTAAAGAAGGTAGTTTCTTTTGTTTGTTTGTTTGTTTGTCATGTTGAGATCTCCCAGACCGTTAATCCTATGGTTGCGTGCTTGGTATCATTGGAAAGCTCTTAGCGAGGAGGGGTGCACGGGCTTGGTTTTGTGGCGTTTCGACCTACACTGTGAAAGTTATTGAATTTCAAAGTTTTAATGGATTTTAAAATTAGAAAATTACTTTTACTTTTGATCTGACTGTGGCATCGGCACAAGGCCCACTCATTAGATGAAATTGGAGGGCATTAGGAGACTACGGGTTCCCGGACTATGGGAACGTAGTTTTTACCTTGTGAACTCAAATCCTACATGGTCGCGACCTTGCCACGTAATTATTTTTTTTTTCAAAATTTTTTTTAGACTTATTTCCATATTTTAAGACCCAAAAAATATTTATTTATTTATTTGATTAAATCCGGCTTGACATTGGACAACGGCATTGGGAGCCGTTTCGGAAATAGACCCGAAACGGCCCTATAATACCTTCAAATTTCTTCTAATGAGTTGTGACTAAATAACGGTTAGTGATTCTTGTAATGATCCATTTAGGGATATTTGTTAAGTTTTATACAAATTATTGCACCAATTATATGCCCCATGTAATGTTTACTGCAAAATTTGAAATTACATACCCTCCTTATCTATACCTTAAGACATGTAGTTTGTTTTGTTTTGTTTGTTTGTCACGTTGAGATCTCTCGGCTTGTGCGTCCCTTGATCACATGCTTGGTATCGTCAGAAGGCTCTCAGCAAGGAGGGGTGCACGGGCTTGGTTTCGTGGCATTCTGACTTATGACAAGAAAGTTATTGAATTTCAAAGTTTTAATGAATTAAAAAATTAAGAAATTACTTTTACTTTAGTTCTGACTGTGGCAACGGCCAACGGCACAGGGCCCACTAGTATTGTATTATGTTTGCTTGACCTAATAGATATTTGTATGATATGTGTGACTTGAATTGTTAATTGAGCTAGCTATGTCCTAATGAGCCCTATTAACTAGAGTTTGATTACTTGAAGGTTCTTATTTAAAGAATTAAGAATTCTAGCTATCTCTAGGTCTGGATGAGACTTTCAAAATTCAAATGCCAATATTAGTGAATTATACAACAATTGTAGCAAATGGTCTCATTAGATGAAATTTGAGGGCATTAGGAGACTACGGGTTCCTAGACTGTGGGAATGCAGTTTCTGCCCTGTGAACTTGAATCCTATGTGGTTGTGACCCTACCATGTAATTAATTAATTTAAAAAAAATTGGACTTATTTTCATATTTAAGGATCCCAATTTTTAATTTTTTTTAATTTTTTAATTTATTAAAGTTGGCTTGACAGTGACCAACGACATTGGGAGCCGTTTCGAGAACAGACCCAAAACGACCCTATAATGCCCTCAGATTTCTTCTAATGGTTGGTCAGCTTCCAAGTCCTGTGCAGCTAGCTTGGCTTCCTTCCTTGTAGTTCAGTCGTCAGCCATTCTAATCACTTAAGTGACTTCCACAAACTACACTTTGAGACCAAAAAATTGGAGTACTTCTATGGGAAAAATTTGTATACTACTTTGTTAATTTTACTAATTAGAGACTAATAGGAACTGATTAGGAATTTGATTTAGTTATCGGAAGTTGTCAATGCATAACCGTTTACTAACTGAGTCATGTGACTTGTTCATATGAAGGTCTTCTCGTATAAGCCTCGCCACCAACGTCTTCCAATGATCCCAAGGAGACCCAGTTTGACCTCCATCTTTATACTTCCACCAAAGACTCTGCGACTTTGAGGTTTGTACACACAAAATGAATCTCTTTTTTATTTTTGAATTTTGCGTAGGAAATTGCACCTCATTTATTAAAGAATTGGGTTGGAGTGTCTTCAACCATACAAAGCCTACCACTCTTCCCCAAAGGTGGTATAATTCATGTTTGGATTGTAACTTATTTCATGCTGCATTTTGAATTCTGTGTTTTTATTTGGGTTTGAGTCAAATCAAGATCTCGCTTCAAAATGTTTCGAATGTGGAGGATGATTTTGCACTTGTGGTATCTAACTTGCAGTCAATTCACTTGTAACAGATTTATGAACTCACTGAGCTATGCCTGTTACGGTCCCATACAAGATCTAAGCACTTGAAGGCAATGAAGTAGTAAGCCTTGAGAGCATCCAAAATATAAAGCAACGTCAAAATGTGTGACGAGTATTGTATTCATGAGCATGGAATTCAGTCATTTTTTGAGGTATTAAGTAACATAATTCAGGTTTGAATATTTTTAAACCAAAACTTATTCAACATTCTCTTGAGGGAACCAATACTGACACCCTTTGATTTTTTGTCGTTGGCATCATTCAACCTTTTGTCAATGCATACCCTCATTTGTTTTTCATTGACGAGAGAGAGAGAATGGACAATGTGTATCTTCTTCATGTCGCTTTTGATACATTCCATCCATCATAAGCTCAAGATCATGCATAAATTGAAGGTCTTACCTAAAAAATGTATGCATAGATCGATCTAGTTCTTCTCAATTAAGGGAATATTTGTTTCTACAAATTCGGAAATGATTTTGCAATGTTATCCCAATGCATCTTTTTGAAATTCATCACATGATGTGAGACATGTCCTTCACTTGCCAAATCAAACGTCAATTTCTGGTGTTGGTAGAAATCCACAACACTTGCACCTCTCCCAATTCATTTGTCGTTCGGAAACACAAATCTATATCAATCTTTGTTTAATTTTAGTCGAGCTTTGTGCACTTGAATGTCACAATTTTGACGCTTTGGATTGCACCTACCTAAGGTAGGTACACCCAAAAGCACACCTCACCCTAAAGCGCCATCTACAACTTACATACATTTCCAAAATCAGTCATGTACACAGACTGTAGATGACGCTTTCACAAACAAACCTTGACCCTTAATAACTTTTGCATACAGTATCCAAATCTTGCATTCTTTGGTGCATTGGAATGTGCTTTCACTTACCAGCAAGACCATATGAAAATCTAAACAGCCCAATATTAATAACTAGGCACAATACCAATAACTGGCTTTTTAGGGTGAACCCACCTCAATAACCTCGATGTTGGACCCTCCACTTCCATTCAAGGCTTCACTACTAATTCATTCAAACCTCTTAATTGCATGAACCCAGGCTGACTTAATATATGAGGCAAGTTTTTGATGAATGGTGAACATGGGCTGGGCGACATTGCAATTCCTGTGGCACCAGTTCACAAAGATGCCATGGCTTTGCGAGGGCCTGGCATTGGGGGCAACAGTGGCAACCATTTCATCCACTTGTGCATTGGCCTTTGCTTCTGCTTTGACGAGGTTCCCCAAGAAGATGACGAGGAGCGACTTCCAATACGCAGCTTCTGAGCCAAAAGGGATGTTGTTGATGAGTTATTACTATGCCGTTTGCTCAGAGTGCAACGCCTTGAGATTGTTCCACAACTTCAAGAGCCCCATTTTGTTGGAGTACAGCTCCACGCTCCTGGAATTTTCAACCGACTCCCTCGTCACGGAGACTGTTATGTCAATTACAATCTCTTTCATTATTGTCACCTTTGCATTGTTTCTAGTTCATGAAATGAGATGATGATCAAATTCATTGCCATTAGATGAAATTTGAGGGCATTAGGAGACTGTGGGTTTCCAGATTGCGGGAACGTAATTTTTGCCCTGTGAACTCGAATCCTATGTGGTCGTGATCTTGTTATGTAATTTTTTTTTTTTCAAATTTTTTTTGGGACTTATTTTCATATTTCAGGACCCAATTTCTTTTTTGGTTTTCTTTTTGTTTGTTTTTTGTTTTGATTAAAGCTAACCCAACAGCGGCCAACGGCATTGGGAGTTGTTTCGGGAATAAACCCAAAACGGCCCTGTAATGTCCTCATATTTTTTCTATATAATGGATATATCATATTTTGTTAGAATGGTGGTATGCCACAAACTTGGCATATTTTTAGATTTTTAGATTGTACAGTCTAATATGTATACCACTCCAAGATTTCAAGACCTTGAGATCTGAAATCTATACGAGTCCTAGAAAATGAAAGGAGAAATGACGCATGAATACTGACATTTGAGTGAAACATTTGTTTGATTTTTTGAATTGATTCATTGAATGTTGCAATTGATGGATTGATTTGGAGACCGGCAATAACAATTCTTAAGTTTCTACCTTTGTTTTTGTGTCGGTGCATGATTTGTATCACGAATCCCATTGACAACACTTACAATACCAATTAATTAACAGGATTGGCAAATTGAGGGATGCCTTGGAACTTGAATCTATACAAAGATCGATCTTTGTGCAGTTTAATGTACAATTTGGTGCTCTGATATTTCTGCTCCAATGTAATGTGAGGGTGATTGCAAGAAACACTTGAATGAAATATTTTGTGTCACACGTTGCATGTTGATTTGTTTTTTGGTCATAACTTTTCTATTTTGGTTCTAAATGACTCAAGATTTATAGAAAAGGTACTCATGACTATCATACACCTTTCAATAATTTTTTCATAATTTTCAAAAATAGTTTACTATTCAAAAATAGACCCCAATTGAATGTCACAATTGCCAATTTGAAGAGTTTTTAGTTCTATTGAGTACTCACAAAAATGAATTTTTGAGGTGAAATTTGGTTGAGATGGTCTTTTAATGGATTTGTAGCTAATGGATGAAGGAATTTTTAAAAATTAATTAATTTTGTGTGGTGTGGAGGTCTACAAAGTGAGCTTCTTTCTACTTGTATTTTGAAACATATAAAATGTTATTTTACTTATTTTTACTATTTTAAACTAATTTAAACATCAAAATACCTATTTTTTTTAGGTTTTGTACTTTTCAAGTTTTCCTAGTTAGAGAATTTTTCTATGCATTTCCTTTGGTGGTTATCTTTGTCTTAAAGGTGTACTCATTAGTCATATTTTTTGAATTTAAAAAATAATAATTTTCCAATTTTAAAGCTCTCCCAAAAAATCATGAAAATGCAACCAAATTGATAGGTGTCTCTTGCAATGACCCGCAATTGATGTTATATTTGTTAAAATGATGTAATTTTAAAAATTGGCACTTAATAGAAAACGGAAGTAGTTTTGAGTTTTGTGAATGATCTGAAACTGTTTGAATTGTTGCCTTGAAACCTTGATGAACATTATATCTAAATCATGGTACTTCTTCTTTTTTTTTCATTTTTTATGAAGTGCCAAAGTGGTAGTATAAAATGTAACATTGGTGCTCCAAATTCCAACATTGATTTACTCCACATACTAGATAGAAAATATCACATTATACATATCATATGTTCATAATTCTTTTGTCATCTCTAAATTTGGTGGTTGCATCCGAGATGAGTTTTTTAATTCAAATTTTGATGAAAAAAAATTCATAGTTTGCTACCATTTTTCAACAAAACTAAATTTTTCTAGTACAATTTGGCACCCCAATCAAAAGTCCTTATTTGTAACCATCCTGGATTTCAAAGCTTGATTGATTGATTCTGGATCCTCAAAATTTATCTGAGCATAGGAAACTACACTCTTCATTCTATTTAGATTGGTCTACATTAAATAGATACCATTATAATATTTGAATTAATTTTGTATAGGACTCCTTCCATAATAAAAGGAATCTACTTTATTAAATGATAGAATTTTTCTTTATAAATTGCATAGTTTTATAGGAATAGTGTGGTCTTCATCATTTAGAGTGTTTGCAATGGGATGAAGTACACTTGGATACCAATCAAAATGACGTTTTTAAATTTGCATCAAAAGAAATTTCAATGTTGCCAACTTTGATAGCTTCCCAAGAACCAAAAAATGGGTCCTTTACTATGAATTTTGTTTTACGAGATCATCTCTAATTTAATAACATGTATAACAAATTTCAAGGCCAAAAGATTTCTAAAAAGGAAGATATCCAAAATCTACCAACATATATAGCTATGAAAAAAATTTCACTACTTTCAACTACAACACCCTTCCAAGGATTGAATTTTTTTTGCCATGAAATTTTTGGCATGAAATAAACTCTATGTTTCTAATATGTGTAAAAAACTTCAAGGTTAAAAGATTAATATAAAAAAGATATTTGAAATCTACCAACATGTGTAGTTTTGAGAGTATTTTCACAATTGCCAACTTTGATACCCTCCCAAGGGTTGAAAGATTTGTTTTTTACCATTCATTTTTTTTTGTGAAATCATCTCCATGTTGATAACATATACTAAAAATTTCAAATTCAAAAGACTTAACCAAAATAAGATATTCAAAATCTCCCAACATGTGTAGTAGTGAAGATGATTTTTTACATCTATGTTTGAAAATTATACCTATTTGCAAACTAAAATTCCTCATAACTTTCATTTCATTAATCCAAATGGAATGATTCAAAGCTTCCCATGTCTACATAAACCTAATGAATCAATTTCAAATTTTTTTAAAAAAATATAAAATTCAAAGAATTTTTTTGAGCTACTCGAATTGTTGGACAAGCAATGAAAATGACTTATGATGCAATAACTTTTTAACCATATACTCAAAAGTTATAAATTTTTTTGGGCCTCATAGGTACTCCTTAGGCACACATTGTGAGAAAATTTCAAAGAAATTAAATTAAAACTCCATCTGTAGTGAGCTATCCAAAATTGCTATATTGCCAAAAAATATAGTTTGGTCATTTGGGGTTAAGGTATGAGTTCAAGGTAATTTGAATCAATTCAAAAAACAATGAAAAATGCTACATATACTTAACCCCATAAGGATAAGCTAGCTATATTTAGATTGTGCAAATCATCTATTTCAAAAAAATCAAAAGTACTTATTGGAAGTCAATTTATTATACAAGACTTCTCCTCTTTTGCCTAAAAATTCTAAGGATGAACAATTGCAATTTTGTCTTATATAGAAGAATTTGTCATCCATCAAATACCTAGTTTCCAATGGAATGTTATAAGGTTAATCTTCTACATTAAACATGGCTTGGAGTGAAGGGATTATAGTGAATGAACATTATAATGGTGTAATTGGTGGTAGGTTTCATACTTTCAAAGTTCACCCATAAACAACACAAACAAACGTTTTTTTTGTCTAATAGATGATACTTATACATAGGGCAAAAGTGCAAATATTCATCCTCAAAATTGTATGTAAAAAGGTGACATCTTCTATAGTAGATTGACTTGTGGATTTTTTAAAGAGAAGAGTCAAAATGTTACACAAGGGATGATTTCCAAGGTCATCCACACCATAGAAAGATGCAAAAGATTGTTTTAGAAATCATTGTTTTTGAAACCATGGAAATCATTGGGAAATCATTGGTATTAACTCAGAAGAAATTTGAGGTCAAACTACTATAAAAGAATTCTCCTTTTCATCCTTCATTTCAAGGTGTCAATCATCAAACACCAAATGTTCAGGGCATCCGAGAGGGCATCCTTGCTGGATTTAAGTAATACTATCAAAGCTCTTTTTGTATCATAATTTACACCAAGGCTTTTTTCTTTTTTCTTTTTGGTGCCAAATTGCACCAAGAAAAAAGATGAGACTATCCAATTGTGGATGAAAACCATACTATACATCCAATAAGTAGATGAATGTTGCAATTTAGAACACTATCATAACATTTTATATTGCCACTAAGGTAGAAGGTTCTTAAATGAAGCGAGTTCTAAAATAATGTCCTACCTTAACCCCTAACTGCCCAATCGACCATATATGGTCAGTCTGAAATTTCAGGCCCATTTTTGAATGGGCAGTTAAATTCTTGTGACTGTTTTAAAAAGAATCCGGGAGTTCTAAGGATTAACTATTGAAAACTTTCGTTTTTCACTGAAAAAAGTACATATTTGATTATTGAGAGGTCTTCAAAGGCATACATGTACCATAAGTGAAGTGTAAAGCTTGCCAATTTTACTTCATTTCCTAGCTTTATGCAATTTCACTTAATTTGAGATCTAAAAAATTATACATATCCATTTGCTTTGAAAATGGTCCCAATGGAAAGAGGAAAGTGTTTTCATGATATTCACCATTGAAAATTTAAACATACAACTACTGATTTGGAGTTATTTGCAATTTCTGCTTATAAAAATAATTGCATTTCAACAATTGCAAGGTAGATTGTGTAATGAATTTAATAGCTTTTCATGTGAAATTAAGTTTTTTAGAAGTGCATTTTAGTGTGCTAACACTTTTTGTAGTTATTCTTTTGACCTCAAATCCTCCAAAAAATTTATATGCAAATTTGAGAAACATTGTGGGAAAAGGCAGCATACTAAATATAGAAAATGTACTCTTCTCTCATTATAATCTCACAACTCCAATACAATTTTGTGCTCAAAATTTGTATACTTACTAATAAACAAGCTCTTTTAACATCTATGCAATTAGGTTTTGGAAAAAAATCAATTTGCTACACTAGGGATGACTACAAGTCCATGCACTTTTTTCATAGTCAAAACACACTTGAAAAGGCTTGGACATTTAGGGATTAAATGTATAGTATTTGTACATGTTTCTTTTTTATAACCTTCAACATTTTAGCTAGGACACCATTTTAGAGTCCTCTGCCCTTTCAACTTCAAAATTTGATAACTAATTTCACAAAGCTTCAAAAAATATGAAACAACTTCGGTTAGATGTCAATTCCACTTGTCTTTCAAGTAAAATATACTGAAAAGTATTTCAAAACGTTACACCTCCCCGATATTCAGTTCCAGCCCTTAGATGGGCAAATACTGAGCCTTCTACTTTATGGCACTTCTTCAAAAATGAAAAAAGAAACAGAAATAAAAAGGCCTCAAATTTACACAATTCTTTTACTTTCTTTACAAACTCACAGTAACTTTGTTACAAATCTTTTTATAACATTACATATCTGATAAGGAATAAATATGAAGATTTATCTTTTGAATTTAGTCGCAAAATGGCAGCATTCAAAACAACGCATACTGAAACATACAGTAGACTAAATTGTACCCCATTCACCTGCATGTTCCATTCCTAAATGATAGAAACCTAGGTACATTGGGACCCATCCTCAGCACAGCTTCTTGAATAGCAGTGCCGAAGCTCCGTATTCAATTTTCCAAGTAGGGACTGGCGCCCTTCTTCCAACCTCAATGTTGGTACAAGTTGCATTCTGTATTACACCCAATTGAAGGACAATTCCTAGCAGCTGGACTTCACCCTGTCCAACTCACCGACGGCAAGCGAACGTCACGAGGCTATATGTATTAAACAAAAAACCAAAGCTTCTCATTTCTGCATTTCTCAAGTGCAAGTCCCAGATCTCTCACGACCGGGGTGTGGCATCGTAAAGAGCTACAATTTCTTTCTTAAAAAAGTGATACAATACAGTCCGCCACATCCTCGGGGATAGATGAGTATCAAGTCAATTTGATCTGGCTCCATTTTAACTGCAGACCTGCACAGGATACAAGTGTGAAGTTATAAGCACCTATGTTATACATTAGATGTAACATGATCACAATCAAAGTTTGAAAAATAAAAACATTTGTGCTCATGATTCAACTGGGTGAATCATACACTAGCACTGAAGGGCGACGCAGACTACATACTCTTAAGTACATGTTTTAGAAAACGATACAGATATTAATAATTCTGCTAACAAATGTAAGGTTCACATGGCGAAGAGCCGAGAGAGTTATATAACGAACAGGTGAATTAACTTGCTGTTCTTATGGTTACTTGCCCTCGTCTCATCACACAGCCCTCTACTTATGGAGAAGGATGCAGGGAACAGCCAAGCAAGAACTAACAAACACGGGATTGAAGAGACCTTTCACCTTCTATGTAAGCTTGTATGTAAGGGTAAAAAACGCAGCTCGCAATACGTCACAGTTCCAACGTGAGAACACTCTTTACGAAGCGGACGAGCCTTCCTGGTGAAATGTCTTCCCATGCCATTCTTAAAGCGTCACGGTATTGGGGGCCACTTGAATGGCCTCTGAATGATGCATGCTAACAAGCTGCACATATTGGAAAAAAACAACCGTTTAGGTCGAAATGCAATTATTGGACACTAATCATACGTACAATTCACATTACAGCAGGTTGATCTGAGAAAACAAACCACAAAACCAATTGCAGATAATGAAGCTCAAAACACCTACAAAAGCACAAAGATTGATTACGAACTTTTAATAACCGTCAGGTCAACCTTCAAAAACTCGTACATTGGCTTCTTCACAGACGTTAGGAATTTTCACCAACTTTGTCCACAAAAACTTCAACAGCTTGCACCCCAGAACTTCCCATGACTTTGAGAAGAGCGCGTCGAATCTCCCCTGCGCGAAGTGTAGCCTTCTCATCCATACCAGTCCTCCCATCTTTTGAATCCTCAAAAGCACTCAAGAGCGCTGCCATCGTCGCACTGCTCACCGACTCGGGCCTGCTGAAACACACGTGAGTCAACACAATCCATGTCGAACTTTTACCATCAGACTTTAATAATCCGATTAGTCGTTTTTAAAATGTGAAGTAAAAATAAGAACACGTTTTAAAACAAGTAGGACAGAGAACCATCTCCGGACCTGCTAATGACAAAGAAGAATAAAGCAAGACATGTAAAAGCAGAGAGAATATGGCAAACCTCGGCAGTACAGATTTTTCAACATTGTTCTCGTCATCATCACTCTTCCTAAACCGCCCATCCTTCAAGAGACTGTCAGGAGAAAATTGCTGTAGACATAAAAGGAGAGGCGTATAATGTGAGGACACCCATCCCGTTATAACTACCGCAACAAAGCGGCCAAATTTCGGGGGGAGTGAAAGGACTACACCTAAAAGTGCTACTGAAGGTGCCTGTGATCGTAATATTTGAACTAGCCCTGACAAAGCATCTGAGTTCATCTGTGGGTCCACAACCGCAAGACTTAACTGCACCACCTGCCATAATTGTCACCAAGGAATTGAATAAGCAACCTTCTTCGACAAGCATCACTGAAAATGCCACCAAAAAATCTAAGGTACGCAGTGGTAGGCCTAACCATTTCAGAACATACGTCAAATCACCAAAACCCATGAAAAAATTTGCAATGGTTGACAGCATAGCAGTTTACATTCCAGACCAAGACAAGTAAAAGTTTCTGATTTGTTAACTGTTAAAATGGCTGAATCATGAGGGGAACGTGTTCTTCTGCAATAGTAATGGAGTAAAAGCTCTTCGCTTATCTTTAGTTTCAGAAGGCAACGAATGAGCTATGAGGCATCGATTTGGCGTATGAGAAAAATTGCAGGGGTTTGCATTCTGGCCTATAATCTGGCAGGTACAGAGGAAGAAAGTCCATTCCCTACTCGATAAGAAATATTGTGATTACAAGGTGTAAACCAGCACGTTAAATTTCATCCTGAACAGTCAAAATAATTCTGAAAAAGAAAAAGAAAAAAAGAAAAGCACGTGGGTCACCTGGAGGACTGGAGCCGGAGAAAGAGCAAGTGCTTCAGCCCCCATTAGTCGCCAAAAATATTGCTGTTCAATAGAATCCCAACTCAAAGTAGCCTTGATGAGACGAGCCAAGGACTCCACCTCTCTCCCCATAACAGCAAGTTCTCCTACTGTAACCCAATATTCATAATGGGAAAGATCAACAGGATCAATAGTTGAGACGAGTAGTGACAACATAGCCTCTTTCCCGGTGGCCAAATGAGGAAGATAACGAAAAACTGAGGGCAAAATCCTTGACAGTCTTTGCATGTTCCACACAAAACAGGTTTCTAAATCTTCGATAAGAAGTGTATCAGGAGTGTTCGATTCAAGCTTTGGCACCTCCCCGTCAAAAATGGTAGTATTTGGTTCTAGTGGTTTCGAAGCCTGCCTTTCAAGTGGGGTAGAATTCGAATTTATAGGCTTGTGATTCGCCATAAGTTTCGAGTCTCCAGCCTGCGAAGGAGGATTCCCCGTTCCTAATTGACTTAGAAAATCTTCATACGCAATAAAAGCTTTGGTTACAGACATCGGCAAGTCGACGTCATTTGAATGTGATTTACGACAGTTTTCCCCTAGATTGCTGTTTGTTTGGTGGTTTGCTCTATCTGCTGAACCATCCCCACCATTTTTGTAATGCTCCTGGGAAGAATTGCCAGAATTATCCAGAACTTTTCCATCTTCATCAGCCACTAGATTTAGCCTATGTGCTCCACTACAATTTTTCAGTACTTCCAATTTGCCTGACAGGCCACCTTCTGCATCTCCTGCGGCTGTCGTCTGACCAGGGCTGCTAAACGGAGATGGCTCTATCGCTTCTGCAAGCCTAACAATCCACATACGCCAACATTTAAATTAGTCAAAAAAATTGAACGGATACAGATCCATACTGAAGCAGAAAACTGAAAGAGAGATACTTAAATTTTGAGAGTTCATCTAAAGATGTGACATACGAATGAAAAATACCTGGAAGCGTAACATAGTAGTCTAGGACCAACTGCGAGACCTCCACGATGCCAAGCCACTAGTAACTGACGCATTTGAGGATGGTTGTTGACCACGTACATATGTAGTAGAGTTGAAGTTAAGGATGTCGGTTCCTCACCATTAGACTTCTGTGACGGTAGTGTTTTGAGAGGACCAAAGATATCAAAACCACCTTTCTTAATAATTTCTATCACTTGAGTAGCAAATCTTTGGACTGCTATAGCGGATGAAGAGAAGTCAGGAGCATGATTTGCGAATGGCGAGTCCATATTCATCTCCGATGAAAGTGAAGTGTCTACTTTAGCAAGTTTTCCACTATGCAATTGATCTGAAGCAGCAATAAAAGAAGCTAATAGCTTTTCCAATGCAACAGCTGCACATTCTTCAGACTTCGTCAAGGCTTCTTTAAGACCATCAATAAGAAGTTGCACTTCTGAAACTACAGCTTCTGATGTACCTGTTCGCACAAAGGGTCACATGTAAACGAAACACTTAAAAAACAGCCGATACTCGAAGGAAATGAAGAGTAACGCAAAGAGGAGAGTAATTTGGAACAGAAACGGTGGTTGTGACTAGTCGGGAAGAAGCTTGCAAATTAGCACATCAAGACCCAACAAGTCGTGAGGATGTTAGCATTCCATGAAAGATCCACTACGATAAAATTAAATTAAAAAAATAAAAATAAAATACTCACCTAGGCGTCTTCTTTTTCTGTTTCCAACACTCTCTCCAACATCGCCCGGTTTCAGCTCGTCAGCGCTAACTCCAGAAGGATCAGAATTCTGAGCAGCACCAGGCGAAGACAGGGCGTCGCCGCCAAAAAGAACATAACTGCTTAAGGCAACCCCTTTACCAGTATGCATTCCATCCAATGGCGATGGATCAGGTCTAAACTGCCGTGGTCCTTCTCCCGTATCCGGCTTACAGTAAGAGGGAAAGTACAAGTTCAACTTCTCACGAAGTACAGGTGACAATAAATGTGAAGCTGAAAGTGGTTCCAATGACCGGACCACTCCCTTGCCAACAAGGATGTCAATGGAGGCTGTCACACCCTTCAAGAGCAAGTCACGCCGAATTGGATCATAGTTCTCAACCAACAGAAACAAAAACTCCAGAAGAGAGTGGGTCATGTCTACATATTTAGGAATAGAGTGAACCATGAGTAGAATGGCAGGTTCAATGTTCATGATATTGTCTGTCTTGGTATAGAACAGCCAGTCATAAAACAATGCTAGCTTTGCATTTGCTTCTACATGGTTGCTCTTACAGCATTTCAGTAACCAGCCCACGATAGCCCAGCGAGGACAAATATCCGACTGCAAGATCTGGTTGGTAGGGTGAATTACACAACAAATGAACCGGATCAAATCACATACCAGCGTTTCACTCTCCGGAGTAAACAGATAACGCTGAGCAAACCACGTTTGATACCTTCTTTGACTCCCCATCCGGATACTCGTAAGCATGAACTTGATTTGGACCTCCATGTCAGGAGTAACTCTGGATGCCAAATACCGTGTGGGTGTTCTGACCACATACAACTGTCCAATGTCTGTAAAACCAGGAGCCTTAAACGCGGCAGGATTGGACAACAAGTCCCTCCAAATAAGCTCAAATTCTGGAAGCAGCGCAACATCCTGAAGTAGACGAATCAGGTCGCGACCAATCATTAGGCAATCTTGGAATCTCTCCCGAAGAACTTTGGTGCAGAACATTATTTCTTTCTGTTTGATATCATTCAAATTTGGGGTTTTCCCCATAGTATGATCTGGCAGGAGTCGCAGATAAGTATACAAGGCCATAGTGAAAAGATGAGGTTTCTCATACAGCCAGTGCTCAAAGCTCAGCATGACATCCAATAGCTGCGTAGCCAGCCAGACGTTTCCCGTACTCAAATCTCCACCCGCAACCTGACGCAAGAGAACAAAATGGGATCGTCTCATAAGTGACAGGTGCAAGCACCGTAAAAGACCCGAAAACATGATTTCAAAGGAAGATGAAATGGGTAGAAACTCGACGTAACGCACTTTCAACTATTACTACTATTTACTATTAAAGAATATATAGGTAAAGGTGCACAAACGAGAGCGAGCAGCCATACCTGCCGTAAGAGTGTTACACATAAGTTTTCAATGTCAGCAGCATTGTAAGTTATTAGCTGCCTCAATAGCCACAAAACTTGACTTCGTGGTTGCTCAAGTAGCTTGGGATAGCATTCATTGACGAGTCGCAGGAGGACGGCCACAAATGGAGTGTAGCCATCTCCTGTGATAGTAGTCAAGGCTGTCAAGTGATGAAGGTACGAAGACGCAGCAGACGTAGAGCTCGTCAAAATGGCATACAAAAGCGCATGGGGCAGCTGGGGTGTATTCGCCGTAGAATGTGAAACATTATATGGTGGAGTCAGAAGCGACTGCAGGCTAACGTGCGCTTGCTGTAGCTCCTTTTCAAGCTCCGATGGGCTTTCGAAAGAATGCCTCTGCATCAGCTTCGAGACAGACATCGCTGCAGCAGGAGCCTGAGTAGTCATCCCCATGGTCGACATTAACTAGATCGAGAAGAGGATCTGAGTCTCATACCCCCTACACCCATTCCCAAACACTTTCGAAGCTTGGCCTCACATGAAAGGGATCGAAAGCTCGTACTGAATGAGAGATATCGCTCGCGACAAAGAACTCTCACGACAAGCTCGAGTCAGCTCGACATGGATACCTAGCGACCACGAATAGAAAGCGAATATGTACAAGTAAAATATCCAAACTGTACATATCTATTTGACTTAATTAAGAGCCTATGTGACAGATCTGTGATTTACCGACGCGAGAAAGGGGACGAGTTTAGATGATAGGAAAGCAAACGATATTCGAGAAGAAGATGGTTTAATAACTATCGATACCCTATACTAAGCTGTGGTGCGAGGTAACCGGTTTGCAAGCCCCCGGAAGAAGACCCCATACAGCTCGTTTTCCACTGAATTCGACGCCAACCTCGAAGGTACCAAACATTGACCCACCATGTTGAGCCTCCTTGCATTCTGTTCTAGTATTCCAAGAGCAGTGATCTGCATACATAACACATGCTCAGGACGACAATACCAATGTTCTCTCAGAACTGAGAACAAGCATGCCTTACTGCATCTGAGCCTTCTTATCAATTGAACCCTACATCATTCAACTATTGTCATTAGTGTCAGCAAGACTAGGCTGCTAAAAGATGCATTCAACTTTAGTCATTAACTTTACAGACACCACGAAAAAAAGTCTTTGTATAGACCAGTAATCCAGTTCTCAGAACAACAATTGGATGATCCCACAGTAAGTGGACGCCAAACCCTAGCCTCCAAGCCCTCGCAAGAATTCGAGGAAAAGAGGATAACCTAGGATAAGTGCACCAAAACACAAATAAACAAAGAACTAAAACTCAAAAAGACCACACTTCGAACCTCCTAAGTGAACAACCTTTAACCCTAGTTCGTAGTGAAACTAGCAAACAGCGATCCAAAGTTGTTCTTGACCAGAAAAAATTAAAGCATGAAGTGGAGAGCCCGCCAAGACGAACGATACTAATAGTACTTCAAAATTTGATCCAAGGACACGGAGCAATTCAGTGCAATAAAACTCTGAACAACTTGTCAACAAGGATAACTTCACGATAATCAAAAGGCGCTACCTCCAACTCGCACCGAGTAAATCTACACTTGGGAAGACCGAACCGATCTTGGGTGCCAAGTGAAGCCATTTCGGTCTCTCGTGAATCTTCAAGAAAACGAGTGCCAGACCGATTCCCACCACCCTCACTAGACCTCCGTTAACCGACAACTTTCATAGGACCAAGCAAAAATCGCTCAATTCCAAACATATCAAGAATTACCCGACGCGAACTAACGCCTTCACAATTACAAGCATTAGGGTTTATGCTCTTTCTGAAAAGTTTCCAAAAAGATTACCCGAGAAAATCAATCCAAATAAAATCTTCAAACTGCCTACGATATTTCTGAAGCGCGTTGTGATCCAACCTTCCAATGCCCGTTCCAAACCAAGCCCGAAAACGAAAAAGAAACAAAAATTAGGGTTGAAGGCGTTCGGAAAACGCACGCCTACCGATAGCGAGTGTCGGAACGCAGCCCACGGGCGTTGCCACCGACGACTGCACCAAAGCTCCAGTACACCGCCATATCGAAATCAATCAATCAATCAATCTCACGACCTCCAAAGTGAGCGCCACCACTACGAGTCGCTCTCAACTGATGGTTCACGACCTCTCCACGCAATGAATCAACCACTCGAAAAATTGCCAATCCGTTTGAACTCAATCTAAAGCAATTCTGTCAAAGAGAAGACACGAACCTCTCCGAAGTCTGCTCACTCTCAAACTGCAATCCTTGCAACCCTGCGGCTAAACCCCACGATAGAAATCTTCCGAAATTCGCCAAAAATCACAGAAAATTCCAATTGAAGCGATCCGGGGGTTATTGAAAAGCGGAAGCCAAATGCCAACCGACGGGGACGGTGGCTATGGCGATGGTGGGGTGGGATCGTAACGACGATGTCATAGCTGCGCCGCTCACTGGGAGCGACCTCACTCCCCCGCTCAGTCGAGAGTGAGCCAGTCCCGGGCTGGAGGACCTTCTTTTATAAGGGACGGGCAGCGCCGGGGCGCCCGGGTATTCGTCGCCGGGCAGGAGGAACGGGCAGATGGAAGATGGATGGATGTGGAGAGACGGACGGGGAGGTTCATCCGTTGGCGCCCCTGAGAGGCGCCGTCATGTTATCAACGCTCTTGGTGGGCACCTGGTCTTTCTCTAGTAACTGCCACTTACTTACTAGGGTTACTTAAGGACGGTCCTTAACTTACCAGGGTTAACTTGGGCCTGGTAAGTTTTCATTTACTACGGTGAGTCATGGTTTGAGGGGACTGCACCGGCTTTGGCGTTGAGTGGGTCTTTGATTGTGACGGATGGGAAAGAGCGTGAAGTCGAAGGTAACTAGTAAGGTAGAAAGTCAGAAACAGCCCTTTTTTTTACTTTTTGAGAAAGTGCCAAGATGGCGATCACTTCAAATTTGGTGAAGCATTGTATTTTTACATTCATCCATCTTTTAGACTTAAAAACACTTTTTTGTCATATTCATATACTTTTTCATCTAAATTTGGCAACTTCACCATATTTTAAAGAAAACTAGAAAATTTCTAGCAAAAAAAGATTACTTTTATCTGGCGAAAAAAAGACATTTATTTTGAAATGGTGTAATCTGGCTAAACGATGCCAAAAAAAAAGCTGCTTAGAAATTGTTTATCTAAGGGAAGGCAGTCCTCTCTGAAAAAATCTATCTATCTTTCTTTTTTCGTTGGAAGAAAAATTAGAAACATTGTAGTAAAGATTTTACTCATAAATTTTGCAAATTGAATGAATTAAAAGCGATTTTTGGAAGTGGCACATGTGTAGGGTGCTATTCTAGTGCATAGGCAATAGTGATAATTAATTAACTCATGTGTTTGAATAAACAAGCCATTGCAAAAATTGATTAATTCAATGCTAAAAATGTGCATGAAAGTTTTCTAAAGCATTTACACAATGTCTAAAATGATGCATTGTAAAGACTAATAAGTTTTAACCCCTAAATGTCCAAGGCCTCTTTTGAGCTTCTTGAAATTTGCTCTGAGTTGAACGAAATGCCAATATTTTGATAAGTTGTATCAATTTTTTTGGAATTGTAACCATAAAAATTCAAAGTAAACATGTTAGAGATTGCATAGGAAAAGAAAACTCAACAATATTACTTATGGAGTGAAAGATTATAATGTTTGACCATGAAGATGTTAAAACTACAATAGTGATGTAAAGTGTTTCTATCCTCTTTTCACAAGTCAAATTTGAAAAGTTGGTGACCAGAAGAATATGAGGTCAAAGGGCCTAACATGCATAACTCGAATCAATTTATGGCTTCTCAAAATCTACTCTACAATTTTTATAAATGAATTTTGAATGTAATTTTTTTCCAAGATTTAGTATATTTGAGGCTCATTTTCAAAAGCTCTCAACACTATGGAAATTCAAGATTGCAATGGATACCCTTGCACAAAATCTTGAATAGAAAAATCACTATCATTCATTTTCCAAATTGAATTTTTGACATTGAAACTAGACTTCTAAAAGAACTTTTCAAAAATATAAACTACTAAAAATAGCAAGCTGATTAGATTTTGATTAACTTCAAAGTTTTGCAAACACCAAATTCTAGTGCCTTGGGCATTTAGGGGTTAATTAAATTCATGTAGCACTACAAATAGAACAAGTGAACGCATACACTTCTATCTATTAACATCTCATTAACAACTTCATGTTTTTAACTACTCATGTACAAACAAAGAGCATACATTCAGCTCAGCCTTTTCAATTGATGAGTACTCTAAAAACATGCATTTCTAAGTGCAATTTCTAAGCATGCACATTTTGTTCCATTTCAATAAAAAAATTGCACTATTTTAGGCACTTTTATAGGGACGGTTTATAGTGCCCAGTTGATTTTTGAGCCTCCTTCTATACACCTTAAATCGCACAAATAAGCAATTCAACATGGTTACTATTATCATATTGGAATTTTTTTGTAGAAGCTTGTTGATAATAAAAAGGATATTTTAAATTTTCTTAGAATGCATTTTTTGAAAACTATGTGAACAAACTACAAATTTTCAAAGTACTAAAAATAGGTGTTTCTAAAATCAATCATAGATTCTTACTAGTAGGAATACATTATAGGCAAGAATCTATAGTGTTCTATTTTAGAAAGTGTACGATTTTAGGTGTAGTTACCTTAACGCAACTAAATTATGTTACATCTAGAAGGTGGCTATCTAGTGGAAGAGCACTAGGGGTTATTGGAGTTGTAATTGGCTACTGGATTTGTCAAGCCTTGACAGCTCTAGCCATGCCCATGATACTATATTTTCTATACAATTTGTAGATACTATAAGAAACCCACATTCTAGGTGACAAGTTTGAATTTTTCTTAACGAATTTTGTTAAACATCAAATATAACAACCTGTGTTTTTATGATTCAATTTTGACTATCTAAAGAATCTTATCAAAATTGAAAAGAAATTTGAAAATTCTCTCTTCACACAATTTTTGGACAATATATGATTATACATGATTTTATGAATAATGATGAAATTAGGTGTCCTAAAAAGCACCCTTTGGCTCTTATACTAAAAAGGAGTACATTCAAGGCAAGAACCTTTGGGGATAAATTTTCAAAAAGAAATACAAGTTCTAGGGATGGTTATCTTAAATGTAAGATTGCACTTGATTTTAAGATTTGTATTAACAAGGGACTTACAAATGATATTCAATACATTGTTAATCTCACTTCACATTGCTAATATTACTTCTAATATCAAGTGTGAACCCAAAGTGTGAATATAAGGTCAATTACTGGAATTTGTTTTTATAATAATAAATAAAATTATTGTGCTTTAATTTTTGTAAAAGAATATTTTTAATCATGAATCATATTAGTAATTGAGTACGTAAATGGAACCAAATAGTTATTTAGGGACTAGTATGATTTTTCTTAAAACCACATAAAAAATCTTCCTAATTGTAAAATTAGAGATACCTTAAAGCATTGTTTAATAAATAAAGTATGAAAGAATTGAGTGTCCTTAGACCCTCTTCTACTTTTCTTGTAGTGAGCCATAAAATACAATATGGAAGAATGTAGTAGAATTAATATATTAAAAAAATTAAAAAAAAATTGCATTTGTACAATTGAATATTTTATAGCTATTTTTAGTAATATATTTCAACACATGAAAATAAAGTTCCTACATTGCATCAAAATTTGATTCCCAAAAAAAGTATTGCTAAAATTTTTAAGTGAAAATTATTGGAATGGATTTGAAATGTGAAGGTTTCATTGCATTAGATTCTTCAAATTTTTTTGATGTTCAAATCTATGAATTTATATTTCAATACTACTTTACAACAAAAACTCAATTCAATCATAGTTGACAATAATTCAAGCTTCTATCTCCACAATTATCTCAAAACATACATTTTAGTAATGTCAAATCTAATTGTTGTAATATAAATTATTCATATTAAACCAATTCAATTTTATGAAGAAACACGTATTGAAATGTTTTTGATTATGAGTAATGAACATCAAATTATCCATCGGTATCAATTGAGTTGATGCATCTCTTAAGAATTAAGAAAAAAAGTTGATCAATGAAAATGACTTCACATAGGAAGATTTGAAATAATCTTTATATAACTTTGTCAAATTGTTATTTTTAGCCATTTACTTTAAAATTTGTCAAAATTACAATTTATATTTTGCATTGCTAAATTTGATTGAATTGGTTAAAATTATGAGATTATGGTATAATATATTAGTTTATTTCATTCAATTTTTTTTTAAACACTCAAACTTCTCTTAAAAAAATTTAATACATAAAACTTAGATCTAAAACAATTATTCTCAATCTTTTAGAATAACAATATTTCATATGGTTGCTTTTATAAAAAGTATCAACATTTGTGAAAAATGAGGTGAATTCCATTACAATCTTTTTTGAGGCTTTTAAATAATTAATAATGACTTTTTAAGAGATAAAAGGCATATAGATATATTTTCTTAACAAACTAAGGCCTAAGGACATATGAACGATTAAGTTATCTATCATAATATGTGTAGAATCAATAGAGGTGTTTTTTGTACTTTTGAAAAGCCTTTAAATAAGATATGGACAATTGAGTTATTAGTAAAGTACCCTAAACCGGGGTTTAAACCCATGAGTTTTGTGAAAAAGCCGGTTGAGTTAAAAAAGTTGAAATAAAAGTGGGTATGAAACTTTTTTTTCCATCAAAATGGTGCGTAAAAAAGTTTGGTCCCCACTTTTGAAGTCGTGCGACATATTAAGTATCTTGCAAAAATATTTGATGCTTCAACTATAGTTGTCTTCTCAACTTCAAAAAAAGTCATGCCCAAAGTGGGGGGGACTTTACAAATAACTCAATTGATGGATTCACATTTTTTAACTTGCACGATGGTAGATATTAAACCATTCTTGTAGCAAAATATAAAAAATAATAAATATGTTCAGTAAAGATATAGAATTACGTTACAAATATTATCACAACTAGATCAACATTACAACCATGCTAGTATGTAAGCATGAAAATGCAAATATGTGAGTCTTGAGCACATTTGTAAGTAGATATCCTACAACCATTGAAAGCGCTTATAACCTAAACACCTATAATATAGATATTTATAAGATAATTACATTGTAATCATAAAAGTTTTTATGATATAGACACCTATATCATAGGTATATAGTCTCCTAGGTTCTTATAATAGCAACCCTCATCAAAATTATACATCATATTATTTGGTGGTTTGAAATCACCAACTAAAGTTTTTAGATGATATTTTGTTTTGAATGCAATTTATTAAAACCTTCTAAAATCTACTTTGGGAGCTTTTTTTATAGTTGTTCAAAAATTCTTCAACAATTGTCTTTTCCAATAACAATGTTTAAGAGTTTAAAAGTTAAATTTTGTTGTCATGATCTCATAACATTATGAATCTTTTTAAATTTCTAATTTTTTCACTAATTAAAAGTGGTAGTTTCACACAAATTGTTAAGGTTTTTTCTTTTGAAAAAAAGCTTTGGTGAATTTTCTTATTGTCCAAACACTACCTTTTTCATAAGTAGTTTGATGACACAATTTAGTGTTAAATTTTTTTTGGCATTGTCCTTTTATAATCACATGCATACTTCTTTTGGGGATGCTTTTGTAGTAGGCTATTAAGTGATGATTTTTTCCAACTCATTGTCCTAGCATTGAACAGTACATTTTCTTGGATGCTTCTTTGACATGCTTTAAGGTGACACATCTATCCTAGTTCTTTTTAGGAATTCATCATCTTGTGCTTTTACCCTTCATCGCCTAAGGGGACGAAAAGTATCCTCACAGTTCAATTCAATTCAAAGTATTGTAATTTTTGCATCCAATGTTCAAATTGAATAAAACTTGTTGGAAAAGTTGCACATACTAATTTATTGTACATGGTAAAGTTTTAAGATCAATCTAAGATGTACAATCTTTTTATGAGCCAATCAAAATTCATAGGTTCAATTTGAATCCACCAAATTATAGTTAATTGTTGTAACTTTTGAGGCTTATATCTCCTTCATTCAATGTTTGTTTTCAACAAAATTTTGGTGGAATATATTCTTCTAGAAGTCTTGTTATTGAGGTCAAATTTTAACCCTTTAGGGCCGAAGGAGGCAAAAATTGCCTTCTGGAATTTGCGGACGCAGTTTTAGGGTTCATGGGTATTCTGGATCATGGCGCGACTGACTAGTAATGTGTGAGGAATTGAATCTAGTTTTAGGGGCACTTCTGGGATCAAGCTTTGGATTCACACCCTAGCGGAGGGAGAGTGATTTGTCGAGAGAGGTATCGGAGAGGATGAGGGTTTGGGAAAATTTCACCATCAAACGCATGACGTCACCCGGCGCAAGGAGGTCTGACACCGGCCATTTTTGCGGGTTCTGGGGTTCGCGCCAAATTGAGCCCGGCCTAGCGGCCGTTGCATGTCCGTCCGCAAGGACCTCCTACACGTCCAAAGTCGTTGGGGTTTGAGGTAGAGCGCTCTCATTGCATTCATGGTTTGTGCACTTGTCCTTGGCGTAAGAATGCAATAGTATAATCTGAGGGTCAACGGTCATGGACGTGTGCTGAAATTTCAGAGTGGAGGTCGTTTTTCTTGCGCTGCCAGGGTCAGGGAGAGTGCTTGTCGCAATCTACGTAAGGGACGGTCATTGCCATGATTGGAAGAAGTGGGAAGCAGGGTTCGAGCGATTGCCACTCCTTTGCACTTGAAGGGGACGGGCAAACAGCAAGCAAGGCTCGTTTTGAAGTGGTGAAGCATTTTGTGCTCCCGCCAGAGATTTTGCCGCCGAAGTTGTAGAGTGTACATGATGGAGAAGCAAGGATACAAAGGAAGGCACTTGACTCCGGCCAGCTTTCCTGATTGCTTAGAGGATGAAGCTGAGCTCTTGGACAACTGGATGGTGGAAGACAAGAGGAGTGATTTTGAGAGAATCAGTGTCCTCAATTGCTTGAATGAGAGGCATTTGCAGAAATTGCCTTTGCCATCAAAGAGTAGGCCGTTGAGTGAACGTCCAATAGCACGGGAGTGGAGATACTTGTTTTATAGACACATCGCTGAGGTTTTAGGGTTCAAGAAGAGAACTGATTTCCCAGCGGTGGTCAGCGAGGTGTCGCATCGAATTTGGCCAGAGCTCGAAGATGTCATCCCCGATGTCATTCAAGAGGGCAGGCAGAGCTGCGGCAAAAAAAAGGTTATTGGAACGGAGCCCCAAGACCCAATCGAGAGTCAAGCGTCAAGCACGACACCGCCAAATGCAATTAGAGCTCAATCGCTTGCCCTTGGACGAAATTCAACAGGGAACAAGCAACTCGGTCATGCCGCAGTTGGAGAGCAGGGAGTGCCACGAGTCTCTGGCAGTGAAATCTGTGGATCCGCTGACATCCAAGGAGCACGGCGGAAGCGGCCAGCTACGGAAGGTGGCTCAACAATCGATGGAGGAGGCGGGGAAGAAATTGCGAGGCAAGGGGAAGCAGCCTGCAAAGTTGCGAGGTCCGAGAAACAACAGCACGATGGCGGTGACTGTAGCGGAGGCTGGCGAAGAATTCGCCGCTCCAACAAATGAGCCTTTGATTGCGGCAAAGGGTGGGGGCGGAGCGGAGGGTGGAAGAGGGGGCACATTAGGTGGGCGTGGTGGTGGTGCAAGGGGTCGTGGTAGGGGTCGAGGAAGAGGCCATCGAGGAAGGGGACGAGGACAATCCGAGGATGAAGGTAGTTTTAGAGATTCAGTTATAAGTCCAAAATATTGCAAATCATCGGAGGGGTGGAAACGGACCCCAATTTTGCCCAGTGACGATCGGACACCACGTATTCTTAGGCCTCGTTTGACGTCAAGGAGTCGTGTTGCTCGAAGTATATGGAAAGATGAGGTAGATCAAGCTCCACGAGAATCCCTCACAGGTACCATGACCCACACTAAGTTAATCCCAGTGTTTTGTGTAGTCACTTGATATCTTATCAGCCAATTGTCTTGTTTATAATTAGAATGTTTTTTTTTAGTTTGTAGAAGTAACCGTGATTTAGAATGACTTCCGTTCATGGATTTGATTGATCGAGTATTTGAGAGGTTTTAACTGATTGTAAGGCATGCATTGGCGATTGCAGGATCTGCCGAATGGGCAATGAGTGACCCTATTTTTCATGCCCATGGAGCTCATCGAATTTTGCCACCGACTGAACACATGGAAGAAATCAATGGGGAAGAAGGACATGATGTTCACAAAGATTGTAAAGAAAAAACAAACTGTGGTTGCATGCCCACAAAATTGGGGGTTGAAGGGGACTCTTTAGACTGGTACATTAGCTGCAATAGTCACTCCGAGTCTGGCGATGATGTGCACGGGTTGCAAGTGCGAGTGCAGAAGTCTGTGTTCCAGTATCATCCGGACCCAAATGAAGACTCAACTATTGTCGGAGAAGTGACTCGACAATTTGTTCACAAAATCACTGGAGAGCCCACATACATGGTGTACTTCGATGGTTTCCTTGGACATCAGGCGGTTGCAGTGCGTGAATGTCAAGTGCTTGGCGGCAATGTCTTACAGCAACAAAGGGAGAAGAATTCATGTCCCAGAACAGACGAGGTTTCTGATTTCCCGGTGCAGCTAGGTCAAGCTACACCCGCTGACGCAGGCTTGGGAGAATTCGAGGTCTTTGAGGGCATCAACATTCCAGTGCTCACTCTTGTCAAGAAAAATCGAGCAACTCTGCATTGCAACTATCCAGGATATTTGGGCCTGGGTGATGAAGGTGGCAAACAGATTTCTGAGGAGGAATCGACTGAAGATGAATGGGTTGCACGGCATGGTGACTACGTCAATTCCTCTGATTCAGGTAATTCGGATTGGTTAGTGCCAGAGGATTTTGTTGTTTTACCAGAAACTGAGAGTCTGTCATCCGAGTCTATGTCCTTTGCTCACAGATATGCCGATTGTAATTGGCAAGAAACGACAACTGAGTTAGAAGGAAGTCGAAATGACTTCTCTGGTCCTACCCCTGGTCCACTGAGACGGCACTTTCGCAGGCCGATGGTTCTCCACGAACCCTTCGAGTCTTTTTGGCCCCAGTCAACCTTTTTAAAAATCTGCGCACAAACTAACTTATATGCTAGCCAAACAGCTACTAAGCCAATGAAAGGGGGCTTGAATGGGGGAAGGAAATGGGTTGATGTGTGTCCAAACGAATTGAAAGGATTTCTGGGAATTCTTTTGTATATGGGGCTAAAAAAACTGCCTCAAATTAGGTCCTACTGGGAGAGAAGGGCTTTGTTCGGTTGTCGTGTGATCAAGTCCGTAATGAATCGAGATCGATTCGAGGACATTCTGAGGTGTATTCACCTCGTTGATAATCAGACATTGGTCCGTAAAGGTAGTCCCGGTTATGATAAGTTGGGTAAAGTCAGATGGCTTATTGAGGACTTTGTCCGAATCAGTCAATCCCTTTACAATTGCGAGCGATACATAACTGTCGATGAGATTATGATCAAGTACAAGGGTCACTTCTGTGACTTCAGGCAATATATGCCTGGAAAACCAGTCCAGTACAGTATTAAAATTTGGTGTGCTGCAAACTCGCAATCTCATTATATCTGGAATCTTCAAGTATACCTAGGTGCGAGAGGAGAGGAAGCAGAGGTCGACCAAGGGACACGGGTTGTATTGGAACTAACAGAGAACCTTAGTCATCGCGGTCATGTCATCGTGACTGATAACTTTTTTACTTCCCCGAAACTGCTAGATATCTTGCTCACTCGAGGCTGTTGGGGTACCGGTATTGTGAAGCGAGGTCGTGCTGGCATGCCATCAATTTTAAAGTAGTACGCGGCAGATGTGGAACTAACACGAGGCACGGTACTGACTAAGATGCATCGCTCGAAGCAAATGGCTGTAATTGTATGGCAGGATGCACTACCTGTTTTCCTAATCAGCACGTCTGCTGATCCTGTAGCGCCTAACTGGCTTACCTATAAGCGTTGGGTTGGCAGTGAGCGCAAGGAGTTTTATACGAGCCCGATACTTCTTGAATATCAAAAGCACATGAGAGGTGTTGATCTCATAGATCAACATAGAGTAGCATATTCATGTCAACTTCAAACAAGGAAGTGGTGGCATAGGCCTTTCATATTTGTTTTAGATTCTTCAATTGGAAATAGCTATATTCTATATAAAGCACATATAGAGGAAGCGGGTTTGTTGAAGCCCATGACAAGAGAGAAGTATCAGTACATGATAGCTTCATGGCTGTGTGATCAGTGGATGCAACCAGGACGGACTTGTCGATCATTCAATATTCAAAACAAAGGAATTCACTACCCTGCTAGAAAAGGCAAGAAGCATCGGCAGAAGTGTAAGGTTTGCAGGAAAGTGATGAATCGGTATTGTCCAGGTTGCGATGGCGGGTATATGTGTGACGGAGAGTGCTACTACAAGGTTCACACCCAAGGTCGATATGCTGCCATGGTACTGAGATGAAGGCGGCATTGTGTGGGCTTGTGCAAGCAGCCTGCGAAGCTTCTGTACGTCGGACGGGAAGCTGTTGTGTACACCGCCGAAGTTGCAATGCACCGACTTCTCCGACGTACTAGTCGACAACCCCCTTGATGAAGAATATAGTCCAGAGTTACTTTCATATCTTGCATGGCTTGATAGAAACTAGAGCTGATAGTGCATATAGTTATGAACTGCATGCAGTTCCATTTTGATTAGTTGGGGTGCATTGGCAACTTAGATCTGCCATGAACTTTGAAGTCCGGAGTGGTGGATTTTTTTCCCTGGCCGCACTCGTGTTCTCGAACCTGTTGCGTTTTATATGTAAGCCGCTTTTATGTGTAATTGGTCGCAATTCGTCGCTTCATTTTGCCACCTTCAGTCGAGGATGTTATGCTGTTGGGTCTTTATGCATTGTGTAGCTTTGTGCGCTAACTCCACGTTTGTCGCAAAGTCCCGCCTTCTCTCTGGCGGGAAGAAGAGGCCCAAGACGCAAACCCGTCGTATGCAATGGGAAACCGCCGGCAGTTGGTCGGGTTCGAAATGCCACGACAGCGCTGGACCTGACTTTACGTCGGTTGCAACCCCATCCACCCGACCAATGCATGGGTTATAGCGAATGATACTTCGCAACACCGCAGTATGGGGTAGTTCATTTTGAAAAAATTTACAGAAGTACATCATTACTAATGGAAGTACTTCAACGGTTGGATTGGAGAACTACCGAAATTTGGATTTATGAAAAAAAAAATGCGTTCTAGTGATTACGGCCTCGTTTTTTTCACTTCAAACTGTCATGACTTACTGAGGATGCCTACGTCACATAATAACACTTACATCTGTTTTTTCAAGCCCTCTGAATTCTTCATCTGAAGTTCTTGTGAATTCCACAATTTCACCTTCAGATTCTCAAACAAATGCTCGTAGCCAAGAGTCCGCAATCCCAAATCATCGAGGAACAGGTAGCCGTACACCCAAGCAGTAACATCCACTTCGAGAAAGGCATCGTGGATCTTGAGGCATTGGTTGCGAAAATTTTACCCACTCCTCTTGACAAACATCTGATTGCATCCGTACGGTTTGATTTGGCATTCGATGCATCCTCTGCCTCTAAAAAAATCGTTTTCTAAATTGCCCTTCTTGGCCGGCAACCCTGCCGAAAAAGCAAGCGGCCCTGAAGGGTTAATGGCAATCCAAGTTTTTTTTGAATGTTTGGTAGCAATTTGAAGTTCAAAAACTAGAAATTCTTGGATTACAATGAACTTTGGTGGCTTGTTTTTTCCTCATACGGTGTTTGTTTCTAATAGTTAAAAAAAATTTGGGCATTTTAGTCTAGTTTGTGTGGCTAAAATTTAATGTCAATCCAAAAAGTAAAGAATGACTGAGAATCATTTTAGTAGAAGGAGGTCTAGTCATAGATGTGTTTTTTGCACCTTTTATTGCTATTTTTTTACATTTCAAAGTCATTTTGCACACAATTCACATTAGGAGGGATTTGAGGGCAATGGGAGCCTGTGAGTTCCCACAGCCCGAAATCGCGAAAACAGGGTCTGGGAACGCAATTCTGCAGGAATCCGATGTGGTCGAGCGACTGCCACGTCATCGACTTTTTTTTTCCAAATTTTTTTTTGGACTTTTTTTCATATTTCAGGACCCCAAAATTTTATTTTATTTTATTTTATTTTATTTGAAAATGCTGACCAGCAGCCAGCCGTTCCCAGACCCTGTTTCGAGAACAGTCCCGAAACGGCCCTTTGCTGGCCTCAAATCCCTCCTAATGAAGCATTTGAATGAGTTTTTTTTACCAATATGTTTGTATGTTGGTTGTAAATCACTTGTCAATTTGATTTTTTTCATTCGAGCATGTTTAGAAATCAAATTTCACCTCCAAATGTATTCTAAGGAAAATTTTAGCATGTTTTTTCAACACTAAAACATTATGATCTTGCAATATATGCAACCAAATGACTTCAAATTTAATCCATGTCATCCACAACATGCACACTAGCTACAAGATTGTATTGTTGAGATTTTCACAGCCTAGCGACATACAAACTTATAAGGCTTGAAAAGCAATCATACTTTTAGGCTTGTTTGGACCTTATGCGATGAAGGGTTAAATACAAAAAGTGATTAGTTTGTACTCATTAGCCTTTTCAGGAAACACTCAATGGAAAAAATTGATCTTAATCCCTAAAAGACTATTGTCTCCTTTGAAACAAAATGGATTTCATGCAAGACCCTATTAGCTTAATTTTTGGTGAAACTTCCAAAAACTTTCTTATAAGATAAGAAACCTAATTAGCTTTTGGAAATATAACTTTATTTCAATTGGTGCCCAAGCAAAAGTTTCACTGCAATAAATCTAAAACTAAAGTTAGTAGGTAGAATCTACAAAAATTTGAAATAGAAATATTAAATTATTTTCCCTATAGATTGCATTTTTTGTCTACATAAAAGATTGAATTCCCTCTAATTGGACATGCAATGTGAAAGTTAAGAAGCATTTTCTTTTGCGAACAATTATAGTGTCTTATAACATAGAATATTCATTTTTGATTTTAATCTTTACATTTTTCAAAATACAAAGTTGAACAAGTTAAGGATTGATTGTTAGAACAATTACACCATTTGGATTATTTTGTTTTATTTCCATATTAGAACTACTAATGATTTAGTTTTGTTATCTATAATATACCTTCTATTGCTTCATAGATTCTTAAAGAATGAAAATCATGTTATTTCTTAAACTTTTATTTTTCCTTTATTTTTAATTCAATCCTTCATAATAATTTTAAAAAAAATTCAAAATCTATAATATAAAAGAAGATTCAAAGTCTCATAAACTAGTTTGCCATGGTGCCAAAATCATGATTTCTTCACATTAAACATATTTATCTTGGAATCTACATGGTCAAAGTGTCTAAATTTTTTATCACACATTTTCATACAAGTCTCTTGTAAGATCCTATAGTTAAACATGCAAGAAATTCCATTTTAAATTTTTTTCTCTTTACACTAAAAAAAGATAGTTTTGAAAAAAAATTGATAAAACAAATAGGCCTTGGTATTGCAAGGGTTAAAATTGTCTCAAAAGATATTTGAAAAGAAAGGTAATAATTTCTTACAATCCAATTAGTATCAATAGACATGTAATTATTTAGATGTTCTTCAAAAAATAGGAACTCAAAGGATAAGAGTCCATCAATATCTCCAAAATTCAAATTGACTTAGGGAGGAGGTACATAGATGGAGCATCTAAATATTGAAAATGAATTTTGGGGGGATGAAATATCTTGAAATGTTTTCAAGTAAAATTTTCACCAAAAGATAAGTTTAATTGACATCTAATCCAAGCATTTTATGTTTTTTTTGGAGCTTTGTAGAATTAGTTATAAAATTTTGAAGAACTTTTTTTTAGTGAATCTTTTGGCCTTGAAATTTGGCATACATATAATTAACTTAAAGATGATGCTGTGGTAAAAATTTCGTGGTAAAATACCAATTTTTGAGCTCTCAGGAGGCTTTCAAAGTTGGCAGTACTAAAAATTTTCTCACCGCGAATTTGAAAACGACATTTTGATTGGTACCCTATTGTATACTATCTGTACATTGATGAAGCTATGAAAAAGCAACGTCTACAAACAACATACATATAAGGAGGTACTCCATTTCAGAGCTTGCTTCCTTTTAGAACCTCCTACCTTAAGTGTCTTTAATTCAATTGTTGTATGAATAAGGTAGACGAAGGAGATTGCCTATTTTAACTCACTATCAAATGTTTTCAACAAACCTTATATTTTTTTGGCATTGTATCATACTTCTTTCTTGATTCCCTAACAAGCTTTAGTGTTGATAGCTTTTCAACAACCATTCATTAAGGTAGAACCGCCTATAACCAATAGGCTCCCCATAGTCAACCTTTTGATGGACGTATTTCCAACCAAGGCTAAAATGAGTTTTTTTCTCATTTTTACAGTTGGTAGTAAAAGTTCATGGCACATGTTCCAATGTAGTGTGCAAGAAAGTAGAAAAGAGTGAATAAAAATGTAGTTTTTTGCGTGATCGAAATTAGAAGACTCCACAGATTGGTATTTGGTCAAGCACACTTTATGCCTTCTAAAATTTATAGTAATTTCAATTCATGTGATAAAATTACCAAACTTTTTGGAATCCCCATCATTTTTATCCTTACACCTTTGAAAATATTTTTTTTGCTTTGCATTACACTAGATCCTGCCTAAAATACCTTAAATGATCGGTTACGGGTGGTTCTACCTTATCTTGCTTCTCTAATATGGTTTTATTGAATGTTTTAGAACAACCATTCACTATCCAACTACCAACAGTGTACTTCTTCCTTGGATGCTTGTCCAAAGACTTATATCATGGTATTGAACAAACCTTTTAATTTGTGGCTTTGTATTGTACTTCATTCTTGAATGCTTCTTAAATTGTCTACACCTTAGTGTTGAATGCTTTTCCAACAAACCTTTCATCGTTTTGATTCCAATTCTTTCTTTGATGCTTCTACACACTTTTAGGGTTGAATGTTTTCCAACAAACCTTCTACACTATAACACTTCATATCTTTCTTGACTTGTTGCTTTAAATCTATGGTACACTTTTAATGTTAATGAGGTTAGATGAAAAACAATGAAAAGCTCTAAACTAATGAAAAGTTCTTCAAAAAAACTTTCAACAAACAATAATCAAAGCCACTTGTAAACAACAATTTCAAAAATAAAATTCACTTTGTAATCTTTGACAAACAAGACTTTTCTTTGTGCATAAAATGTACTATTACGTAAAATCAAATATTAAATGAATGCCTTTACAATTATGAATAAATGATATTTTTAATACATTCATAGACAAAAGTAGCCTTGTTATTCCTACAAATATATCAAGTTTTACTCCCTTAAAAAATTAAAAGACATAGCAACAACTTTGATCACAAGCTAATAAAACATGCACAAGCACTTGTTCGCTTCACCCACACGACAATTGAAACCTGGACTAATTCTGCTATCATAAGTTAAACTAGGGTGGCCCGTGCCGTTGCAGTGGTCTAATTTTTTTAATGTATAGAAAATTCAAAATTCAATAACTTTCATGCCGTAGGTTGGAACACCATGAATCAAAGCCCGTGCACCCCTCCTCACCGAGGGCTTTCCGACGGTACCAAACACGCACCTAGGGGACTCATGGTCCGGGAGATCTCATCGTAACAAACAAACATCCAAACAAACAAACGGTGTATCTTCATAGGGGGATTGGAACACCATGAATCAAAGCCCATGCACCCCTCCTCGCCGAGGGCTTTCCGACGGTACCAAACACGCACCCGGGGGACTCATGGTCCGGGAGATCTCATCGTAACAAACAAACATCCAAACAAACAACGTATCTTCATAGGGGGATGGGGGCCTCAGAAAATTCTCTGGCGACAAACCTCACTAATTCTGCAACCCACACCAATTCCGCTACGCACCCTAATTCTGCAACCCACACTAATTTATCCTCCCACGCTCCTCTCCCGTCGTGCCTCCGCGCCAATCCCCGCATATGCGCATCCCGCAACCTCCAGTACTGTAGTCCAGTTTATTTCCCCATTCAATTCGTGCCCAGATTTTTCTCCAGGTTTAGAATTTTAAAAACAAAACAGTTCGTAATCCACGATTTGCCTTTCGCACTATCATGAGATCTCGGTTACTCTCTATCCCTTCTCTCGACAATTCGCAACCTAGTTTTCATCAGTTTTCGATAGATCCATATCTAGACCGCTGGATCCACATTTGGGAAATTTGCAGTGTGTCTGTGTTCTGTTTTAAGATTTGAGTTCGTGTGTCTCTGTTTCAATTAACCTCGATCTCGGGCAATGTGATTGCTACTGGAAGTGAGTTCCACTGCTCGTGAGCTCTTCGTAAAGTTTTTGAATGTGTGGAATTGTCACCACCTATTGAATTGATTGTTTGGTTGAGGATTGAGATTTAGGGTTTGGCGCTCTGTGATTTGATTTATATGGCGAAGAAGGATCCGCTGGATTACTTGTCGGAAGCGTGGCGTGTACTGCGCTTGTCCGTGCGGTGTCCGACGCGAGTGGCTACATGGGATGCGGTGGTGGTGACGGCCGCCAGTCCTGCGCAAGCGGATCTTTATCAAAGGCACCTGGAGCAAGCGCAGGGGAATGGGACGATCGCCGAACAGACGGTGGTCTTAGCGGTGCCGGACCCGCAAGGGCGACGCATCGGATCCGGAGCTGCTACCGTGAATGCAATGCGAGCGCTTGCGCAGCATTTACATGTAAGCGAAATCCTCACCATGTCCCTTACAGCATAATTTGAATACTACTGTCACCAAATGATTTGGATGCTACATGATTTGGATACTGCATTTCTTTAGTACATGATTTGGATACTGTTCTACTTTCACTTTTGCCAGTACTTTAGTGTAACATGAAAGCAATGCTGAATCCTCTATTATGGAGTCCAATTTTAATTCGATTATGGAGATTAGATTGTGGATTCCAATTTTAAACCATCAGTAATCAATCTAGAATCGAGATCATACCCGAGGTCGAATCTTGATATTAACCAAGATAGAATTGAGATGATGATCAACAAGTAATCGAGAGAAGCAAAGATGAAATGCAATTGTCGAAATTAATGTAGGGACACCCAAAGCGTCTGGTGTTCCAAAAAGTGCTACTTATCATATGCACACACTGCATACATCTCCTAAATGAATCTGTTGAAGAAACGATTTTAGAACTTCGACCCCAAAAACTTCGACCCGTCGTAACTTTTGTGTGTTTACGATTTCCAAAGGATACCTTCTTTGATGCATTGAAACCTCCTTTCATTTGTAAAGCAGAAAGTATAAAGTCTGACCAGTCTCATATAAGAAACTGTGCGTATTAGAAGAAGTGATGATTTTTTTAGGTGTTCCTACCTTACAGTGCTTCTGTCAACTGGGACGTAGCAACTTGAAATACATATATCATTGGGAGATGGATTTCGATGTCAATTTCAATATTGTTTCAGTTCTAGTCTTGTTTCAATATAGTATTTTGTTTGAAAGCAATATTGAACTCGAGGTCGACGTTGTTTCAATGTTTATTAAAGAAGCTTGTACTTCAGTGACGAGTGTTCAAGTCAGATTATCTTTCGATTAGCGATGATGGAATTCACTGATCAAGTCATTTTTTTATTAGGGCCGGGAGAGTAATGCATCTGGCCAAGGTTTGGCTGCGATGACGCCGCGATTGGCTTGCGATCACAGGAAGCGGGTGTTGCTATTGCACACAGGTGGTGACTCGAAGCGAGTGCCATGGGCGAATCCCATTGGCAAAGCGTTTATTCCGCTACCGTTTTTGGCTGGGGATGATCCCGACGGGCATATCTTTACACTATTTGATCACATTCTTGCCATCTCTGCTTCTGTACTCCAGTCCTTTTCCAGCCAAGGTAAGATTTTTAGCGTAACGGGTTCTCTTTTCTTCCCATTTTTAAGCATTTTTGCCAATATGTAGGAGTGTGGCTTCATTTGGAGATCAGTATAGAGTTCCGGAGAGAAAAATATGGGTTCAAGAGCTGAACTCATTTTATGTCATTTTTTTTTGTGAATTTCTTATGCAATCATTCTCAGTGGGTGGTTGTTGACCTCTGTTGAAGGGATAGTAGACAGCTCATTTCCATTCAAAGATCAGTGGTCATACACATTTAGCCAACCCATGCTTACACTCAACTTGCTAATTGAAAGCCAAACAAGTGTATGAATAGATGAGCTGCTGTTGGTAGGGCGGATCAGTCAATTTGGAGACGGGTTCAGGTTTAGTATCCTCTACCTTAGTTTCTGATTAAAAGTTATTCTGCCACATGTTGGGCATGTTTATACCCTCCTTTTGTCACATAATCTCACTTGAGAAACGTTCTATTTGGGGGGCAGGCGGATTGCTGATCATGACCGGCGACGTCCTCCCATGTTTTGATGGTTCATCAATAGCACTCCCTGAACATGGTGCTGTTGTAATCACAGTCCCTGCCTCGTTGGCTACAGCAGCAAAGCATGGAGTGATCTTGGGTTCTCAGGTTGGCGCTGCTATTGATTTTCTATTAGTCTTCTCTAGTAGTTAGCTTGCAGTATGTGCTCAGACCGGAGCAGAATTTTTCGGAGCAGCTCTATCTGATAGTTTCCTTCCTTTTTGTGGACAGGGACATGAAAAGACAACGAGCGACCTACCCCTAGTGATGGACCTGCTTCAGAAGCCAAGCCCTAAGCAGATGGTCGAGAGGGGAGCGGTTTTGGCAGATGGCAAAGCTTTTTTGGATACGGGTATTTTTGTTGTACGGGGAGCTGCATTTAGCGACCTGATTGACTTTGCACTTCGGGATCCAAACCCAGTGGCAGACATTCTTGCAACAGGGGACGAAGTGGGTGGGCTCTGTCTTTGTTCCTTGAAATCAGTCCATAGTGGATTTTGAAGGTTTCACCTGTAATTGTCATTTGTGGGAAATTAATTAACGATGATCTGGTATTCATAAATAATGCTTTGTTTGTGATGCACTGCAGGTGAGTTTGTACGAAGAGATTGCAGGGGCGTGGGTACCTGCAAGGCATGGATGGCTTGCATCTCGGCCGCTTGGCAACAAACTCATCGATGCATTGGGGTCTAGCAGATTGCACCATCATTGTGCTGGTGTGATTCCGGCTCTTTAATTCCCACTCGCATTTTTACAATGTGATTTGCGTTCTGTTAGGAACATCTGCTTATGATACAGGTATATTAACTTCTGTGGAGAACTGTGAGCTGCAGTTTGTAGGTGTTTGTATCACTTTACATTCGGGTTGAAGAACTCTGTACCAACGCGTCCTTTAATTTTTCCTTATCTATCTTTCTACTTGTGTTGGATCTAGAGGAGTTGGAGTTCCTTCATTTCGGTACATCCAGCGAAGTTTTGGATCACCTGGCGGAGAATCACAAGGGTCGCATCTTACGAAACCAGTTCAGTGCTATTTCTGGCTCAATGATGTGCGACGTGTCACCATCGGCGTGCGTTATAGGTTGTGACGTCCACCCGAATGTCTCGGTGGGCGAGGGCAGCTTAGTCTTCAGTTGCACGCTGGTGGAAGGTGTCAGGATTGGAAGTCGGTGCGTGGCGGTGGGTCTGATATCACAGTCTCCAAATTCAAAGTTTGCTCTTCCCGACCGCCATTGTTTGTGGCGGGTTCCTGTTTCATTTCAAACACTGTCAGGCGCTCAAGTTGTACTTTGCTGTGGCCTGGATGATGACCCAAAGGTCCCTTCTGCATCTCGAGGGACGTTTTGTGGTGGACAGTGGAGTGAATTTCTCAGCGGCCGAGGAATTGCGGAACATGATCTTTGGGGTCCCAATGTGGAAGCAAAGAATCTCTGGAATGCGAAGTTATTCCCAGTCGTAACAGCTCAGGATGTTGGCCTCGGTTTTGCCATGTGGTTAATGGGCATCAACTTGGACGGAACCCCCTTTATACTCTCCGAATGGCGTTCCAGCCATCGCCTCAGCCTCGGCGATCTTCACAGTTGTATCAATTTCAACGAGCTGAATCGTGAAGTTGGTGAGCACATTGCGACTCTGGCAGGTGGTTTTCTGAGGGCGAGCATCGTTTGTGGATCCCTGGGTCGCAATATCGCGCAGCTGTGTCGCAACATTACGCTCGGAAGGACTAAAGAAAACGTTGCGAAGACGCTGAAAGATGCGATGTTGCTAGTTACGGGATTGCCGAAGAAAGGGACGAGGAATGCACCTCTCGTACCGTCAAGCAGGGTGTATCAGGCATTGACTGACATACATGAAGCCTCTGGCGACTCCCACCCAGCCTCTGCTGCCTGGGTCTGGGATGCTGTAGCCCAGGAGACTTCTGATGCCGTCTTTAAAATTCGCCCAGGTGAGCAACTTTTTATTTATTTATAGAAAGATGAATTGCAGTAGCATGAGAATCTATTGGTTTTGAATGTAAATACTGATGAGGATCGACGCAGCTCAATGTATTACTATATACTGCTACAATTCTCACTGATGAAATCGTCAATCGTAAATCGAGTATGCATGACCACTGCCGCTTTTGTACAAATGTGAAATAAAACTCACTGTAAATTCTGCTGCAATTTCTGAGACATTATTTTATTGTTGTTTGATTGGCTATTTCCAGCAGAAGACGAGGTGAACTGCAATTTGAGCGCAAAGGATTCAGGGTCTGCAGCAGTCTCTCGCTCGAGGATTGAGCTGCCAGTGCGCGTAGACATAGTTGGTGGATGGAGTGACACTCCACCCTGGAGTCTGGAAAGAATTGGCTGCGTGCTAAACATGGCTGTGCAACTGGACGGCCGCTCGCCATTGTGCGCTGAAGTGACGCTCCATCCTCGTGGGACGGGAGTTACGATTTCGGACGAGACTGCAAATGCAATCACAGTTGACGACAGAAGGACCATCCAACCCCCTTTTGATTCCGAGGACAAGTTCCGTCTAGTGAAAGCTGCCTTGGTTGTCACCGGGTTCACTAATAGCCAAAGATCTACTGGAAAGCTCGAGATTTCGACATGCTCGAATGTGCCTCGCGGGAGTGGATTGGGAGTGTCAAGTATCTTGGCAGCGGCAGTCGTGAAGGGGCTTCTCGAAGTGAAGCAGGACGACTCTGGTGCTGATAACGTCGCACGGCTTGTTTTGGTTCTGGAACAGATCATGGGCACTGGAGGCGGTTGGCAAGACCAAATTGGTGGGGTATACCCTGGTATCAAGTGCACCACGAGTAAACCTGGGCGACCCATGTCTCTCCAAGTGGAGTCGGTGCCTGTGACTGATGCCTTGAGAGTAGAACTCCAGTCTCGAATGCTGGTCGTTTTTACAGGACAGGTAAGGAAACATCATTCAACACCTCTTTAATTTCTGGAACGTGCAATACAGTCCTGGCTGCTAGTTTTGTGTTCAGGGTAACTCCTAAGGACCAATACTTCCAAATTGGTCTTCTGAGTGGGTCATACTGGGACTTTCTATTGTTCTATCTTTCAACAACATATGCTTTAATGATTCTGATGACATAATCTTGTCTTGCCTGAATTTTTTATTTTTCACAAGAAAATCTATCGAATTAGTCATTATTTTAAACCATGAACTCTTGGCTAATATATTTGTTACGAGATTTTAGACGTGGAGGTGTAGTGACCCTTCGTGATGACGGCGTTTAATTTGCGCAGGTGAGATTGGCGCATACAGTACTACAAATAGTGGTACGACGCTACTTACAACGTGACGCCCGCCTCATAGCGGCTATTAAACGGCTGGCCGCTCTTGCCAAGCTGGGGGAAGCCGCGTTTGCGGCCAACGACTTGAACACCGTAGGGAGCATCATGACGGAAGGCTGGCTGTTGCACCAAGAACTCGACCCCAATTGCAGCAACCCTTTTGTGGATTCCTTGTTTCACAAAGTGAAACATCTCAGCTGCGGCCAGAAGCTCGTTGGAGCGGGCGGAGGAGGGTTTGCCATCTTCATTGGCAAGAACAAGGAGGCGACTCAGGAGATGAAGGCCCTGCTGCAGAGCGTCGGTCCTCCCGTGGTAGTGTACAATTGGAACTTGTTTGAAAGTACTGATTTGCTGGAGTGAAGAACGATCATTCTCTTAAATTAATCAGTTGATTGATGCACGGTGTAGTCGAATATCATTTCTGTCATCCTTTTGGAAAAGCAAAGGTTGACATAGTCCGGTCTAGTATACGTCCACACTTCGATCGGCCTAATGAAAAACTTGGATACTTCAAAGTAAGAACACAAACTTGAGATTTGTATTACAACTTGTACCCATGGAAGTCGAGCACAAACAGCTGCTTGCAAACAAACAGAAGATTTGGATCCGGATCGCAGGACATAGAACGCCATCCTCATAACAGGTACAATTGCTAAATTTCAAGAACCTCCTCTAGGACTTCAGATGAATCCTAACTTAGTCCTTGATTTTAATAGAGCTCAGCTGTGTTTCGTGCTTTGAAATTATCTAAGCCAATTAATTGAATGCAGACTGTAGGCAATTTGTTAAAGTGTCTGATTTAAGTGAAATTGGGAGTCGCAATTGCTAATTGAAACCTCAGATCTGTACTAATCCTAGTTTCTAGAGTTCTGGACTCTTGAACATCACAAGTTTGGAGCATTAAAACACGATATTTTAACAAGGATGGTCTACTATTTTCTAGCTTGTACTTGAATACGGTCAGCACACAAGCAGTTAGTAGAGTGCAATAGGTGCCGAGATGGAAAAATCTTTTGTCTCTCGGTGAGTTACTAAGCTTGGGTACATCTTAGGTACATCTTAATCGATTTGATTCGGCTCTCTCGAGTCTCCCCAACGGAGGTACTCCCTTTAATTTCCGACGGAGCTGCTCAGGCAAAGTTCGGACACCGGTGTTTCAACCAAATAGAAACGTGTAGCGCTGTCTTCTGTTTTAGGAGTACTTATACAGTTATGTGGTATACTCTCGACCACTTAATTTGTACTTCTGAATATAAATTAGATTAGACTTAATGAGTTTGCATCGATATGCTGCGCCTTTTGATGCCGGTGGCAAATGCTAGTACACTGCATGCAATTTATACTCAAATCTAAGATCATAGAAATGCTCCAATTCAAAGTATATTGACGAATATTTATCATTCAAACATGTTGCAACAACCTTTATTTATTAACGTCAAATCGTTTCAATTTGACATCCGATCCTACCTGTACCGACATCATGTTTTTTACAACAGCCCAAATGAATTTTGTTCCGAACGTTGTTCGATCAAAGCTGCACTCTATTCTAGTGCAATTAAGTCCAGCTAGCTTCAAATTGCGATTCTACGCACTCAGAAGAGTTCATTGCCGGTGGAAACAAAGAACCAGACTGGCACTCGTATGAGTGGTCGTATATATATAAGTGGACAGAATGAAGAATCTTCCTCACCTAGTTGCTTTATAATATAGCCTGAATCCATACGTTGGATTGGCAAAGTTTTAGTGTAATTTATTACTGTGGATACTAGATGATGTTCTAGAGTTGGGAGATTTGAGTACAAAATCAGGCATAACTTTAATTTGTCGAGTCTTTGTAGTCTTAGTTTGTCAAGATTGTCAAGATTGATTTGCAACGTCTCCAGATCTGTACATTTTTGGTTGATCAGAGAGCTCGATCACTAAGCTTTAAGTTGGTGTATGATTTTGATTGAGATGAAAGTTTTGTGGTTGCCTCTTGACAATCAACATGAATCAATTTGGAACTTCAAAATAAGTCTTTTCAATACATATGATCATAAATATGGATACTAGCAACATTCAAATTAGTATGCAAATTTGCAAATGTAAAGTACTAAGTATTCTATTTATCATCACTCAATTTATTTGTATAATTTTAGTGCATCAATGTGAGTGAATGAGAGCCTAGTATAGTTTTTTGATACACCTACTAAACAAATTGAATACTTTGAAAATTCATTACTTATTCAAATGGTGTCCAAATAACACACACCAAAATTGCATTGGAAACCTCTTTTACTTGCCAATAAGATGTACACAATTTGTGTTTTTTTAATAGTAAATATGCTTCTAAAATGTTGTTATTGTAGACTACGGGCTACGGCTGCACTTCTGTCACCTTTATAACTAGATGGCAAATTTCATTGAAATGGCAAAATTCCATTACTTTGACACACTTTACACTTTAGATCAAGCAGTCTGAAATCTAATTCAATCATAGATTCTTTGAAATTTATGTGTTCTAGATGTCTGAAAATCTATACTTTTCCAAGATGTTAATTTTCAGTCAGAAAACTGACACGTGCAGTCTGAAAAATGGTGCCATTTTAATCAAATTCGCCATCTAGATTTTCTACACCAGCGTTTTCTCTCTCTCGTAATCCAGAGATTGAAGAGCATCACCGAGAAATGCTGTTGAATGCCCGGTTGAATGTTGTAGCTTCAGCTGCTGCAGAATACAATCGAGGTTGCGCTCGTTTCAATTCTAGAAACAAGTTACTGGCTTTCTAAGTTCCGATTGTTCGTCGATGGATGCATAATATACGATTAATTGAAACTTCATTCATTGGATTGTCCAATCATGTTTCTGAAGATCAGAAAAGAGATGGGCACAGATTGCATGCAGTTGTGGAGATCGATGAAGTGATCAGGACTTCACATCACCAGGACGACTGATCGAGATCGACAAGAGAATTGAAGCTCCCACGCTCCACTGGTATCGATCATGCATTTTTCTCATGCACCAAATGTCTAGTCAAAATTAAAAAAGGTAGGAATGGAATTGACAGACTCGCTCGATCATGCAGGGCCAGCCAGGCTCACTTGGAAGGTCCAATCGATCTTTCCTGAGCAGAAAATTTCAAGTGAGACTAGTCGTTGTACTGTACGTTACTGCAGAGCTTTCATGCATCTTGAAATTACTTGACTGATCGATTTGATATTTGGACGTTGATCTAACTTAACTTACCCGCGATGTCTCAGTCTTGCCTGCCAGAATGTCAGATTGAGGACTAGTAACTGAAGACTCTGTCAAAAGACTGTCAGCAAGAGACTGTCAGAGACCATAAATTCTGGAGGTACACACCGGCTCAGTCTTTGGGTACTTGTGGCGTAAGCTTAACGTAGCCATCGAATGTTGAACTAGCTTAGAGCATCCCCACGGCCACTCACAATTCGGCACAAACTGGGCAAGTAGTCGGCCCAGCCGAAGTAATTGTCCCATGGCACACACAGCAAAGCCAAAAATAAGGCTACTCACAATTCAACACAAACTGGGCAAGTAGCTGGGCCTAGCCGAAGTAATTGCCCCACTGCACACACAGCAAAGCCAAAAATAAGGTTGGGTCCGGCCAAATCTAAGAATGACGCGGCCAAGTGGCGAGTGTGTGGCCGGGCTCGGTGTACATTTATTTATATTTAATTTCCTTGTTCGAGGTGCTTTTCGAGTTTAAAAGAATTGATTCTCGGTGGCAACTATGAGGTGGCACCTTGGAATCCGAACACAATTCTTTCCCGTGCTTCTTGCCGGTTTTGGCGTGGGGCAAATTCGTTTGGCTGGGCCTGGGCTTCACTCATGACACGGCCAATTGCTCCCTGGCCGGGTCATTTGTTGAGGCCAGGTGTGGGGATGCTCTTACCTCATGAGTCATAACAACCGGTTTACTCTTACAATGCTAGACTGTGGAAGACAACACTTTATATATTAAGCCTGAAACGTCTCAATCATTTTTTGAATTTTTGTGCATTTTTGTTTATAGCTTTGTACAAATATATCATTTATTAGAATTTAATGAATTTGGTCATTAAGGAAGGTTGTCTTTTTAAGATTCAAGTGTTACATTTGATGAATGAGAAGTTAATTGGATGAAACAATGCCTTGAAGCCCTGTGTTCATCATTCAGGAATATGGATGTTGGAGTGCTTCAGTGTTAACAAACTTAGGGATGCTTTGTGTAGGAAGCTAAATCCATCTCACAAAGTAGGACTAGGAAGGTAAAACTTGAATTACCTGGGATAGAAGTAAAAAATACCTCTATTTTGTGCCATGAATTGGGTATATTCTTGACCTCTTTAAACTAATAATTTTAGGTCTTTGATTGCAAATATGAATTTAGAATTTGAAAAAAAAAATTGAGAATTTTTTTTCTAGCGTTTACCCTTGGGATAAATCCGGCTTAATGGTCCTACTTCATGCGATGGGTTTAGTGGCCTCCATGCTTTATACTAAACCTTTAGTTAGTGTTGAGTGTATCTATTTTGGTTGTTTTAATTCAAATTTTGGAAATAACTCAAAATCAATAGTCCACCTCAAAGAAATATTTGAGCGAAGTATAAAAACATAGAAATTGTGCATCTAACAAGCCTATATACAATAATTTTGAATGAATATTGAACCTACAAGAAGGAGATCTATATGAATTAGGAAGGAACTCAAATCCCACAAAAAGTTTAATATGTCCATGTAGATTCATGTGAAACCAAAGCAAATCACTAACAAAGTAAGTTCATGTTCCTTTTGTACTTCCAAATCAGGACAAAAATCGACTTCATTTGATTTTATACACCATAGACTAACTACGACTTAAGTGCAAATGAATCCAAAAAGGGCATGTTAGGCCTTAAAAAGTTAAGATAGGAGGCATGATATTTGTTTAGGCTCTAAAACCACCCGCCTCCTCAAATATACATTATTTGTAGATGTTGTTTTTTCATATTTACAAGAATGTACAAAAAGTGTATATTTGAGGAAGTACCAGATGGTTTTGTAGTCCTATGCCATTCCTACTTCAAAAACTCATAACTAAATTAATTTCCTCAAAGCTCTAAAAAACATGAAATGAAGTGGATTAGATGATACACTACAAGGGAAAATTGTGTCCTATTTGAGAGAAAATTTGATAGAATTCTGTCAATTCTTCTGTAAATTAGGAGACCCTGATTCGGACACTTAATTGATAGAATTCTATCAATTTGGTTATCAATTCGAACAAAGATATAGATTAGCAAGTCTTTTTTTTCACTCCTTTGCCACCCTGGATTGTTTTGAACACGTCACTTAATTCAAAAAAGTATTATTTTATTATCCAAAGATTTAATAAAATAATTGAAATAATGGCTAAATTTTTTTTGGATGAAATCTTATTGGATGAATGATAAATGTTTAGATTAATATTTTTGAATTAATAAAAAAATTAAAATTAATTTATAGAAATTATTGGATTTTTTCTTTTTATTATTTTCAAAAATATATGAATCATTTGTGCTTGTGAAGTGAATGGGTAAGAGAAGCTTTATATATACACATATGGAGGCAGGAGCACGGCCAATCTATGTGGGATATGTGCATTTTTGAAGTTAAGAGAGCTCATAGTTAAGTTAGAAACCCGTGATTTGGTATTAAAATTAAGATTTCGGACCTCAATTAGGCATAGAGTATTAAAATTAAGATTTCAGACCTCAATTAGGCATAGAAGAATGTTTTTTTACAAAAAACTTTGAACTAAGACTAGTTAGAATATAAAATAAAGTTTCAAGTTCAAATATCCATTTGACATTTAAAGCTGTCAATCAAAAGTTATGAACAGATTTCAAAGAGAAAATTTGGAAAAATGTAAAAAGAACAATTTCAAACACCTCTTCAAAATTCCAAAACTTTTGATTGAAAACTTGAAATTTAAAGCAAATTTTTTTGAATGAAACTTCAATTAATAATCTAACTAGCTTTAGTTCAAAGTATTTTACAAAAATACATTCTACTATGCCTAAATGAGGTCTGAAGTCTTACTTTTAATACAATTCCTATTTCTAACTTAGTGCTAAGTTAGAAATAGGAATGGTATTAAAAGTAGAAAGTATACCTCATTTAGGCATAGTAGAATGTGTTTTGTCTTGTATTATGCACATTCAATTCTTATGCAATTTCCAATCAGACATACCAAATTTGAATTTGAATATAAAAGGTATTTTTTTGTCTTGTATTACACATATTCAATTCTTATGCGATTCCAACTAGACATACTAAATTTGAATTTAAAAAAAGAAGAATTCCATTTTTGGTGAAATATTTCATTTAAAGTTCATAGTTTTACATGATGATTGATTAAAAATCATCGTTGATGAATTTTATAAATTTGATTGCATAGATAAGTAAAATAACATCCATATGCACATCTTTCTTTAGAAAACATCTCCAAAATATTTTAGAATTTCCTCACAACAATTTCAAAGGTGAAAATGTCCAAAATTTGAAAAATAGATATTTCTATATCGTAGTTAGATTTTCTATTTGACCTTCACATTGTGACCGATTTTGTACATTTGACCATGAAGGTATAGTTGCCTTTACAAAATCAAATTACAAAAAAAGAAACATCTATTTTTCAAAATTTGGACATTGTAACCCTAACTTTTGAACTATTGCAAGAAAATTCTAAACTTTTTGGAGATGCTTGATGAATTATTGTGTCAAATCATTAAAATTTAATGAAATAATTCACCAAAAATGGACTTTTGGTTTTCTAAAAATCAAATTTGGTATGCTTAATTGAAATTGTGTAATATGTGAATGTTGATTACACCACACAAAAAATATTAATAATATGATACATTCTACAATTTTCTTTTGATTGGTATAATTGAGGGGACAATTGAGAGTTGTTGGGTAGTGTACATTCTAGAAATATAGTAGACATTGTCTATTCTAGATTTTACATTTGATTTGAACGTCTAGAGAATAATTTTTTTCTCTAAGAGGCAAATTAGAGTTTGAGGGAATTGTTATTCTTTCAATTTTTGAAGACTCAAAAATTCAAGAACTTTGTGGGTATGTGATTTTCTAATAATCAAATTGATGGTCTAGAAGTTCAAGTAATTTTTTAGTAGAATGAAATTAAAGGCGATAATATGGAGTTATGGATAGTTCACATGATAAAATAATTTTGCAATGCAAGGCCATCTTAAGAAATGTTGGCTCTAAACTAAATGCTTTTGCAAGCATATTGTGAGATTGTGATTAGAGATTGAACCACATGTACAATTGCATGTGACTAGTCTTGGCTAAACAATAGTTAATAGTTCCTAATAGCAAAGTCTTTCAAGCTTTAAATATACTTGCTATTAGCCCATTTAGCATTAAAAGAAAAAAACGATGTGAGAGGGTTGTTTCAAGGTTGTGATCCAACATAGTAATAAATAGAATATTATATAATAAAAAATATTAAATTTAACAAAAATATATCAAAAAAATTATATAGCTACTTAAATAATATTATCCAATGCAACAAGTTTCCTACTACATTAGATGCCGTATCATTGCAATTTTGGATTTATTTAACATTGAATTTTTTGACTTTTTGATTTTTAAAATTTTTCTATCATTCTCAATTTAATCCTTTTAATTATAAATTTTAAAATTTCAATTTTAATATGATTTGATGATTTTGGCTTACACTCCTTGCTATCCAGGAACTAGCAACCTTTCTCAAGCCTTATTCTTATTTTAATTTGATCACCATACAATCCAAGAGAGTCATAAATTGTGCATTGTATATAAGATTCAAATAATAAAAGGTAGAAATTCAAATATTACAAAGAACAATACAATTAAAGATTGAAAAACAATATTTATAGCATAAAAAAATGCCAAGAGTTCAACAACAAATTGGTTCATCAAAATTCCTTTTCAATCAAGAGATTATTTTTCCAATGGAACATTAAGGATGTAATAAATTTATACCTTCTTATGAATAGTGCAAAGTCAAAATATGAGATAACAATTAGAATTTCAAAACTTTTTAGAATTTACTCAAAATGGTTTCATAATCATTCTTTTGATGAAACTTTTTTACCATGAAGTCTTCCCAAATTTCTAATTTTAAAGTTTTTTTGAATTTTTTTTGCAAATTAAACATCAAAATATCTATTTTCATGTTTCTTTTCTAGTTTTCCTACTTAGATAATTTTTCTATGTTTTTCATTTCTAAGGTATCTTCTTTTTAAAGTTATATACATCAAACATTTATTTTACATTTGAATATTTTTCTTAAATTATGAAATATTCTAAAAACAATCATAAATATTATTCAAAACAAGACTTAAAAAAGAAAGCCATTTTTACAACCACCTCCATCCATATCTAATTTAAAACATGTAATGTATTCCATCTTCATGACAGATATGACAATTTCTAGATTATAGGCAACTATGATAATACCTAGCAAAAACATATGTATTATTCATTTGTAAGCTCAATTCTTGAATTTTTGGAAATAAAAAATTTCAAAGGGTTTCAAATCCTTGTTGAAATATTATAAATAGTATTATAATTTTGAATTTTGAATTTTATGATCAAATTATTTACAATTTAGTTTATCAATAATCAAATTAATTTTTATACGTGACTATTTCTAAAATGCTAAGAGCTTGAGTCATTTAACCCTTGAACGATGCCGCGGACGTTTGGCGTCCGCTGAATGACAAAGAATCTTTCCTTCCAGGATAGAAATGCAACTTTTCATCCTCGTTATTGGGGTGGAAAGGGAAGATCTTCTACAGTATTTTGACTTCCAATGCATATATTTGGCTTTTTCAAAGTAGGTGATGTCACACGGTATCAAAATGCATGGTTTCCGTGGCCACCGGTCTGTCCTTGAAGGGTTAAAAAAAATTTGGACCCTCTAACTAAATTGTCTTTACTTCAATCAATAATAAAAAAAATATCAAACTTTAGTGTTTTTTCATCATTTTTTATTTGATATCAAATTCAAATTATGCAATCAAAATTCAAATGTTACAATCTTCTATATTATTATTATAATGTTGATTTTCATGCAACTATCTCATATTTGATTTCCAAATAAGTCATCTTATAGTTGAAGTGCAGAAGTTTAATTACTTTGTATAATTTTAGGCTTTGAATTGATTGCACACATTCCTTATCAAGAGTGTTTTTAGATTGATGTGGTTACAAAAAATTTAGGAGAAAAAAGAATAGACAATTTAAATTTATATTGCAAAATTAATGTAGAAGCATCTAAAAGATACAATTTTGTCCTTTAACATCTAAAAAGTGGCTTTGAATGAACACTTCAATCCAAAACTCAAAACTACTACAATTTTTGATATGTGATTTTTGAGAGTTGAAATTTTTTTAAGCCACTAATGAAAGTTGAGACATTTTGTGCTTCAAGGGTGCTCATTCAAAGTGAGTAGTGTTAACTCTTGGGTCACATTTCTATTGATGGTTTGCTAATAACCTCATTCAATTTTTATAATCATTCAACCTTTCAAAAAGTGAAGGTAGAAAAAATGTCTCCTTCAAGTGTTTCTACTTTCTACTTTGTAATACAATCAACCAATAGGTCTTGAAAAGTCCTTCAATTGTTATTCCAAATTTTAAGTTGGCTTATGCTTTGAAATATTGAAAAAAATTGTTACTTTAGGGACCACAGTAATGAGGTTTTAAAGAACTAAAAAAACGTGAAAATTTAGAGTTTTTCTCCAAGTCTAAAGAAATGTTATTTTAATCAATTATAAAATATTCTATATGTTTTGAACAATTTTATAGGGTTAGATTAAGTATTCAATAACTTGATTGACTTTCATAACTTTGAGAAATCATTGATGATTTTTCATTTGATAATTTATTTAGGATTTTCAAATATATATAATGTTATCTATCATCATGATAAATTTTTTTATTAATAGTTGTATAATAAATTTCATTATATATAACTTATAGTAACACAATGCTAGTTTTGAAATAATGAGTGCAAAATTCAAGATTATAAGAGATCATAATTGTAATATATTATTGTAAATTATATGTCATGAAAGGATGATTTTATTTCTATAAATCACACAATCACAAAAATTATAAGCCAATATCAACCACTATGCATGCAAAAGTAAATACATGAATCCACTAGGATTGTGAGAATTAAAGGTTGTATCTCTTTGTTCCAAACTATCATTCATAAGAGAACATTAATTTCATTTATATATTTTACAATTCATATAATTATGAATGTACAACTCATCATTGATGTAAAACTAAATGTACAGTCGTATAATAATTTAACCTTTCAAAGAGTGAACAACGATAATGGTTGTTTAGAAGTAAGAATGATAATAATGATTGTTTCAATTGAACAATTTAAAACTTGTGGAAACAATGAGATGCATTAGGGGAGATTTAAAGGCCTTACAAGAGTGTGAGTTTTCAAACTTTGAGAACCTTAGAAATAGTGCTACGTCAACGGTCTAAAGTGGCTAAGACTATATTATGTCAAATATTAATTTTATAAATTTCATAAATTTATGTATAAATAATAAATACATTTTAATATTTTTTTTAATTTCTTAAAAGAAATTTACTTTTTAAAAAAGTCCTCATAAATTCAAAAAATCAAGACTAGTTTGCAATTTTTGAATAGTATAGGGAATTGTAAAGATAACTGCCTCAAAACAATCTCTTCTTCAAATCTTCAAATATCATTTAATGTATTTGGTCCCATGGCAAAGTTTAAGAAGAGACTCACTTACTCTTACTACTTTTAATCAATATTATTAACTTACAACTCTTTACACATAACTCTTAATGGCTCTCTACAGGACCACATTTGTATCAAAAAGTCACTATTGAACTACAACACTTTACATTAAATTAAGAATTCTTTGACTATGCATTTGAACAAGTCTACTTGACTATACTTGCATTGAAAGGTCACTTTTGAGTTGTATTATTAGCTTGCCGTACTTACACATCAATCAAAGGATTCTTTGACTATACTATACATTCAAATGACTCTATTTGACCACCTTTGCATCAGAAAGGTGACTTTTGAAAAGCATTATTGGCTTGCTGCACTTTACAACCAACAAAAAAAATTTGGCTGTACATTTTGATGACTCTACTTGATCACATTTGCATCAAAAGGTCACTTTTGAGTTGTATTATCAGCATGTGGTACTTTATGCAAAACAAAAAATTCTTTAATTGTGCATTTTGATGACTCTACTTGATCACATTTACGTCAAAAAGCCACTTTTGAGTTGTATTATTGGCCTATTAGCACTATAAGCCAAACAACCAAATTTCAATTGTGCATTTCAATGACCACATTCGCATTATAAGGTCACAAGGTCCTATCTTCAACTAAGCATAGGATTTGGTAATGTAGCCTTGCATTGGGGTGACTTCAATTGAACCATGTCAAATCCCTTAAGCCTTTTTACTAATGTCGATTGAAAGTTTGAAACAACTTTTAGAAAAAAAATAATGAGATTGATGATGAATTTGGTTTGAAGTAATAAAGAGTAAGTTTGCTATAATTAACATTAGTAACCAAATATTTAAGAAATTTTATATGGCTAAAATAAAAAGGCATGTACATCATAATATCGTAAAAGATAAAGTCCTAAAGTAAGGTGAATAGTACTAAGATCATATACAAAGTCTTTGCAATCACTAGTAGAAACCCCCGTTTAATGTGACAAGGCCTAATTTTTCTTGACAGATTTTGCTAGGCATCAAAAGTAACAACCCGTGTTTTTATCTCAGCATTGATATTAGAGTTATTTGTAAAGTCCAAAACCAGTGTTTTCATGGTGTGTTTTCCTTTGACCGGTAATAACTAAAAGCTTGGATTATTCAATGAACCTTTTTCCACCTTTCTAGACTAATTGAACCCTTACAAATTCAAAAATCTAATCATTTCAGATGTTTAAGTTATACATTAGAAGATATGGAGGTTGAAAGTTGACCATGAGTTTCATGCCCAATTTTTGTTGTATGAAAAACAATGTGAAATATCGTTCATAAACATAGTAATAAATTTACATTTGAATTTGTAAATTTGATCTTTAACCTTTCTAAAGCTACTAGAACTTTTACTACTCCATTTTGTGATCTTAGGAATTCTTTTGAAAAAACAAAGCATGAAATTTTTGGAGGCTTCAAAATTAAAGCCTCCAAAAGTTTCATGCTTTGTTTTTTCAAAAGAATTCCTAAGATCACAAAATGGAGTAGTAAAAGTTCTAGTAGCTTTAGAAAGGTTAAAGGTCAAATTTACAAATTCAAATGTAAATTTATTACTATGTTTATGAACGATATTTCACATTGTTTTTCATACAACAAAAATTGGGCATGAAACTCATGGTCAACTTTCAACCTCCATATCTTCTAATGTATAACTTAAACATCTGAAATGATTAGATTTTTGAATTTGTAAGGGTTCAATTAGTCTAGAAAGGTGGAAAAGGTTCATTGAATAATCCAAGCTTTTAGTTATTACCGGTCAAAGGAAAACACACCATGAAAACACTGGTTTTGGACTTTACAAATAACTCTATTGTGTTGAATATTTTTGTTGACATAAAAACACGGGTTGTTACTTTTGATGCCTAGCAAAATCCGTCAAGAAAAATTAGGCCTTGTCACATTAAACAAGGGTTTCTACTAGTGAATTATTTAAAAACTTCAACCTAAAATGATTATCCAAAAGTAGATCATTTAAACAAATAATGTAATATTGATACTTCAATTCTTTGTTGTAATAAAGAATTATTTGAGGGTTTCCTAGGTAATCATTGTACCAACTTTTCAATTTTTTTGAGATTCAACTAATACTTGTATATATTGTGCTATTACTACACATTTTCATATGAATCTATACTTCCTAGAGAGCATAGGGAATAGCAAAGGGAACAACCTTGCAGCAGTGATCCCAGAATCACTTTTTCAGATTTGCTGGATATACAGTACCCTACCTGACAGGGAGTTGTTTCTGCGAAACTTCTCTTGTCTTGACAAACGCCCGTAGATAAATTAGTATCAAAATGGTGGAGTTTTGTATATTTTGGGGGCTTTGTAGTAAAATGCAACTTGCGAGAAGTATTTTTATGTAGTAAAGTACAGAAGTGTACTAATTGCGAATTTGTATGAAATGAGTTGGTTAGAAAAGCTAAGGTCAGTTGGAATTGATCAAAAATTTGCGAATTGGGGAAAGTGCCACATATTTGGTGTGAGCCAGAAATGGAATGAGAAGCAACCAACAATAAGAATTCAAGCATTAAATGAGAAAGTTTGCAAAGCTAGAAATGGAACAAGCAACCAATAACAAGATTTCAAGCATGAAATGAGAAAGTTTGCAAGATATCTTGAATCTAATGAGAAAAAACTAAACCAAATACTAAAGCCATATACTGAAATCATATTGAAACCAATACTGAAGCCATATACATTCAAAAGAAATCATACATTCAAAACAAGTTACACATTCTATACAATCACTAATTGGGGAACTGAACCCTACTTACATAAAGCAAGACTGCCTTGACGTAGTATTAGTGGGTCTGCACAGCACAGAACAAACAAGCCACGTTAGTTTATATTAGAAAACACAAGTCGCCAATGTGATCCATCGCCTTCACGATGCTAGACCCCTGCAAATGAATCATACGCCTTGACAATGCCAACCACTTGCATATGAATCCAGCGCCTTCATGAACCAAGATGCCCACTGCCCAATCCGTGAGTCCCTCACGCATCAAGCCAACTTCCACAAATGTTGAATCACCCAACCAACAATCTTTGGTGTCAAGGAGAGACAACACTACAATAGTGTTGAACTCCAAAGCTAGCGAAATTTGATGAAAACTAAAGCATTAAAAGGGGGAGGATACTGAAAATGCATGGAGCTCACTCAGTTTAGTCAACTGCTTGGTCTAAACGTCTCCATGGCGGCCAACTTTGACTACATTTTTCCAAGACTCTATGGCTGTTTTGTATGGAAAATCCTCCAAGGAGTAAAATTTCTGCCCAAACATGTGAACTACCAATGGCAGGTGCTTCCCTAGTCGGTTGCGGTGGCAAGATTTGAGAAATTTTAGTGTTGAAAAGCACCGTTCATCCTTCACCGAACCAAGAACCAAGCAGCACCCAATTTTGGCCACTTTGAAATACTCAGAAATGAGTTTCCTCAGATGGCGTGATTGGAAAAGGCCACGCCAAAGTGAGATGAGTGGATTCAAATTACCAGCTGAAGCAAGGGCAAATTCAGAGTTAGCCTTCATTGTAAGTTTAAACAACCCTTGTTGATTGTCTAAGTAGGAACTAGAGAGCATCTCAGGGTCTGTATGAGAATTTCGTCCGTCCTGCAAAGCTAGACCAGCTTTCAACAATCGAGGGTGACAATAAAACTTCTTAAGCACAGAGAGGTGGTGCCCAAAGCTTTCTTCAGCCTCCGGTTGTTTCCAGTACTGCGGATAGACAATTTCGAAAGCATCTAGTAACTCTTGCTACGGGAAGCGCCGGTCAAGTTCATTGGAAAGAGATTGTGCGATCTCTACCAGACCACCAAAAATGGGCCAGTCAGTGAATCTAGTCAATGCCTCGGTGGGCATTCAAACCCCATCGGATTCAAAGCACACCCTAGTGACCCTACTACACGAAAGCAACATGGAGCTCAGGTGGAAGTAACACCTGCACAAGCAACAAACACAAACAATAAAAAAAAATTAGAAATACAAAAATGCACAAGAATCTTCAAACTGCTGCTGTGCCGCTACACCAAACTGGTATTGCACTGTAAATCGCTGGCTCTGATAAGTCATCAAGCAAGAAAACAATATGAAGTTATGAACATTTGAAAAAAAATAGGATGCAAGAGTACTTCAAATCACAACTAAAACAAAGAGAAAACAAAAACTAAACTTACCCAAACAAAACTTCAAAAAAAAATGGGAAGTGAATTGTAAACCACCTACTGTGAAGTGATCTAACCTGCAAACTGCCGCTGGATACTTCCCTGGATGCAGAAGAATTCCTCTTTTGTCACAAACAAGTGGTTCCCAGTAACTTTGCAATGGCAGCGTGTAAATACTTTGGTGATGCCACAGTTGAAGACAAGGTGTGAAATACCAATCTGGCCTTCAATTTGCAGCTACTCCATCGGAATTTCAGCACAAGAGAGAGAGAGATCAACTGCTGATAACGCTGGAACTCCTCTGTCAAGAAGGCAGTAGCCTCATCTATAAACATTTTGGCCAAATTAGCCTGGCAAATCTTTATGGACTTCATGAAGTCACAAATGAAAATGTCACGTGCTTGTGACAATTTGATGAGACAATGGACAACATTTGACATAGGAATGAAGCATGCCAATGAAAGGAGAACCTCAATGTCACTGAGGTAATCAGAATTAGTAGTAGTAGCTGAACTTCCTTTAGAACCACATGCCTGGCTCAAATCAATACCCATTTTTACCAATAGGGTCTTATATTCGGACATGATGCGTTGGGCTGGACTGTGCATTGAGATCCAACGTGTCTCAACATTCCTCACCATCTTATTGCCTTTAGTTTCCATCAGATCTGCGAGCTTCTGCAACTCAGTGTACCGCTTGTGACTGCGGCAAAAATAGGAATACAATGATTGGTACAGGGCCTCCAACCTTGAAACCAAAGGATAGTTAGATAAGGTCTCCACAACCAGGTTAATTTGATGGCTTACACAACTTGCACCTAGGCAAAACGGCGCCCACTTCTCTTGAATCTGAGTAGAAACTCCAGTTTTGGGGCCCTAAAACGTACTAACACCATTAGCACCAAATGAAACAAGTTTACTAGCAATTTGTTCTTGCGTCAGACCTCCCTCACTAAACAATGCTTGCATGATCACGTTAATGAGATGATTTGCAGTACCACAATTAGCCATACATGACAAATGGAGCAAGTTTGGGACCCTCTCCCAAGAATCTACAGCATAAACGTGCACACCAATCCATGACGTGTTGTCTATCGCAGTCACTTTGTCTGCACTAATAGAGACAAATCTAGCATTCTGCACAAACAACTTCAAGGCAACCAACACACACTCATGAAGATGTTCTGCCATCTTCTAACTAGACGTCTTAGACCAATGTTTTCTAGGGACGTTCTTTAGTTTCAAGTGCCTCAACAAGTATTGTTCACGTTCATAGTCACACATGGGGCGACCCGAATTTAGAACTTGAAATAAAGTAGAGAATTGTACTCCCTTCCTTGTGGTTTCACCATTGAAGCCAGCCACGATTTGATCAACGACGCTGCCTCCTAGCCGTCGCCCTGCCCAGAGCTTCGTGAATTGCAAATGCTTACAGTCGGACTTCATGTACGTCTCTCCCTTCTTCAGCCGTGGGAAAGGATCACCATCCTCTTGGCAGGTCTTCTTGCCTTCATGTTTCTCTAAATTGTTGCCTTTGGGGACCAAAACCTTACGCCTCCCACTCATACCAGTACAGATCTTACAAACAACCCCTGTCAAGTTGCCCGCAGTGTCAAATTCTCCCTCCGCCCGCGTGAACTTGCAGGCCCACACCTCCTGCCACCACCGCGTCATAGTGCTTGAGGCAATTTTTTGTCTCTTCCACGCACCTTTCTCTCCCTTCGATTTTGCAATCGGCCGATCAGGTCGCTTCGGTGAGAGCACAGTCGCCTCGAACAACGATGGAAAGCGGGGCAACGAAACATCACTAGTAGAAACCCCCATTTAATGTGACAAGGCCTACTTTTTCTTGACAGATTTTGCTAGGCATCAAAAGGAACAACCCTTGTTTTTATGTCAGTATTGATGTTGTGTTGAACGTTTTTGTTGACATAAAAACACGGGTTGTTACTTTCGATGCCTAGCAAAATCCGTCAAGAAAAATTAGGCCTCATCACATTAAACAGGGGTTTCTACTAGTACATACAAGGAGTCTTCCAACCACATCTCAGACACATGCGTCACATGGTCACAAGCAGGATCGTTCTCAAACAGGACCGAGGGAATTGGAGCCTTCTCCAATTGAACAGACAAGTATTTCCCCCAACTGTGCAAGTTTCGGGAAGATCCGAAGGTGTACACTTGGAAGTTTTCGGGTAACTTTAATTTCGGCACCATAGCTCCACCTGCACTCCCACAGCCCTGCACCCTACAACAAGAAACCAGAAGTAGAAGACCACAACAAAGAGAAAAGCCGCCAAGAAATCTCAACAAAAAAAATTGGATACAAATTAGTAAGTGCAACGTCAAGAACCCAACAACAATACAACACTGACAAATGAGAATTGGTAACTCAATTGAAAACACAAAGTGGAGAGAGAATCACAGAATCCCGCGGATTGGAGGATGCTGAATCAGTCATAGCGAAGGGAACAACATTGAGTCTTCAAATCGCAAGAATGCAGAGGTAGTGGCAAACTTGCAATCTGAGCGGGTTTATAAAATGGAGAATTGCAATTGTACAATGAGCGATTGCACAACGAGTCTGAGATACAAGACCGTTGCAACCTTCCGATGCTCGGCCAAGCGGCCACCTGCAATTCAGCGTTCCCTCCAAAATCTCCAATGCCACAATTTCCAAGGCAAGAGCATCCATTTCCCAATTGCGATGAATGTGCAAGAAACATTATTGTCTCTCAGATGTTCACAACAAAAAAGAAGTGGCAGACTGCCTGCCTGCCAACAATCGCATTGAACCATTGACACCTCCAATTTCACAAAATGGCGCTTCCAAGATTAAATGAAGCAGCAACATTGCAGCAAAGGAATTCGATTCAGGAAGAGAAAATTTGAAGAATACAAAACGCGTCATCAAATTTGCATTCAAACGACATTGAATGCGAATGGTGTACAGGAGCTGGAGTTAATGCGAAGGAGGAACCTCAGGTGGAGAAGACACCTGCTAAACCCTCAGCGTGAAGGAGAAGACAGGTTCAGTGACGGTTGCGAAATCGACGGTCGAGGTGGAGCCGCCATCAGCTGCATCAGACGGCTGAGGTAAGTTATCTGCTAACCCTATGATTGCTTGGTCCTAAAATCGCTAACCCTATTCTTGCAGGAAGTGGATGGATGCGAAAATCTAATTGGATGAATTCGCAGTTTTGCATCTCTGGGTAACGGAAGTGGGAAAACTTGCTCAAATCTTCATTTTCTCACGAATTTTTGCAATGTACATTTAGCACAAGTAAAATCTTGGTAGAAACCAAGTGAAAATTAGCCACTTTATGGAACGTTGCCTTGCAGCAACCATTCTTGCTTTCAAATTTCTTATAATGAAACCTAATATTGCAAAACTTTAAAATTAAGAAGATTCTAAGTCAAAAAATCTAGTTTCAAAATATTTAAAGAAACCCTTGTTTTCTTTACTTTAAGTGCAATTATTTTACAATTCTTAGTATTTTGATAGTTTATGAACTTGTAGTCTTGTAATGCCCTCAAATCCCTTCTAATATGAGGTTAGAATTTCTTAAGTTGAGGATTAGGGAATTTTTCTTAAAAACACTTGATTTTCATTCATTAAAAATTTGTTAAATAGAATTAGGTTTGAATTTGAATTAAATACTAAATTGGTAATAACTCTAAGACAAAATTAAAATACAACAATTCCAATAATGAGATTGTTTTCTAAATATATTTAACCTTGTTAAGAATTTTTTTCTATAAAATTTTAAAAGTTGCATTTACGAATAAATTTGTAAGTTGTTTTTTAAGAACATGCTTAGATTGCCTCTAAAACAAGATTGTTTATAATTTTTTCATTATTAGTACAAGAATGATGATTCAAAGCTTCAAATGCAAGAAAAAAATGAATCTCTAAGAAAAAAATTAAAAATTAAAAACATCCAATTTATTGTATTTTATTAATTTATTTGCACTTTTTAAAGAACTACTTTTTGAACTTAGGGTGGCATAACTTTTGACTTAAATATTGATTAAAATACAAATTATATTTTTTAAAGAGTTCAACAATTTTCTAACTTCAAAAAAAATTTCAAAAAATCATGTCAAAAAGTATATTTATGCTAGCCTATTTGATATTCCAAGTGTCCTTCAACGAAACTTTGAAACTTTAGGAGTTTAGAATAGTAGCTATAGTCATTGAAAATTAATAAGACCTTTAAATGGCCATTTGATTCCTTTATGGTGCAAATATAGAAAATATAAAAATAAATATTTAAAAAAATTCTTCTATAATTTTCATTGCTATTAGCTAGAGTCAATTGGCACTCTAAAAGCATTAGAAGATATTTGAGGTCTCAATAAGATTGCAAATTTTGAGGTAGTGGGGACCATAAGAATTACTTTAGAATTGTGTCACATTAGTAATCTAGCATGGTTGAGATTTTACTACATAATATAATATTAATTATTCAATATTTAATTTTTAATTTTTAATTTTTTAATATTTTTTGAAAATTTTGAAAGTTTTGAAAATTAAAATTTATCGATAATAGTGGTTGATTTGCAATTCTTGAATATCAAAGTGAAGAACCCTCAAACAAACCTTCAAACCTCCTTTGACTTCAAATGTCCTCTAATGGCCCCCATTTTTATGAAAGTCTTACACCTTCATGTATTAGTGAAAATTATAATACCTCAATTTTAACAAAGGATCATTCCCCAAATATCTTTTGAAAGGCAAACACCTATATTTTCTATTCATCTCGAAAGTTGAATTTTTATACACAACATTCTTCATAATTTGTCTACTTTTATAACCTTCATTTTGTCAATCCAAGTGTGAATTTATCAATTTTGTTAAAAAAACTAAACCTTACTCATGTAATGGACAATTTTTAAAGAATAACTAAGGTTATATCACATTAAGTTTTGTTGTTGATATAATTCACTATATATATCTTCATCAAATAGCTACTAAGAGCACCCTCACAACTAAACTCGCTAAGAGGCTCGGCCAAGCTGTAGATGGTAGGTTTAGGAAATGCGGCCTAGGCATGTCATGGCAAGGAGAAGACATGCACAAAAAAGGAGACAAGCGCGCCTCCTTAGAGATCTCATGAAGCCATGTCTCTCTACAAGCATTGAGAAATTCGAGGTGGGGACGGGTCTTTTCTTGTTGCTTGTTTTTTTCTAGTGAAGCTCATCAATGTGCTTGGAATGCTACGATAGCATATGCACATTGTACCTAGAAACGAGCGTTGAAGCATACATTGTGTTAGGCATAGCACTTGCCATTTCACCGTCTTTTGCCTAAATTTGGTTGTATTCAGCCATTCCATAAGCTAGAATATGCGTGTTGTGAGGAAGTGCTGGCAGCTTGGCTCAGTCAAATATCCAATGTGCGCCTTTGGCTGGGGTGTTCTAAGAATCACTATAATTAGAGCACATTTAGTCTTATATTTAGCCCCCAAATTGGCAAGGTCTTCTTTGAGCTTTTAAGAATTTGTTTTAAATTGAATAAAGGCCAACATTTTGATATGCTTTAAAAAAAATAAAACCATAAAACCATAAAAATTTATACTAGACATATTAGAGATAATTTAAAAAAAAATACAATAATGATATCTCTTATCAATTGAAAGATTGTAATATTGATCATGAAGGTGTTAAACCTACCAAAGTCAATTGACACATGTCAAATCTAAAAATTTGGTCACTCAAAAAATATGAGGTTAAAAAGCCTAATATGTATAACCCCAATCAATTTAAGGCTTCTCAAAATCTACTCTATAATTTTTATAAATGAATTTTTAATGTGTTTTTCCTCCAAAGTCTAGTATATTTGAGGCTCATTTCCAAGAGCCCTTAATACAATGGAAAGTCAAGATTGTAATTGACACCCTTGTATAAAATCTTGAATAAAGAAATCATAATCAATCATTTTCAAAATCAAAATTTTAATGCCAAAACTAGACTTCAGAAAGAAATTTCCAAAAATATAAATTATAAAAAATAGCAGTTGGTTGGATTTTATTTAACTTCAAAAATTTTCAAACACCAAATTTTGTTGCCTTGGACATAAAGGTTGTTGTTTTAAGCTTTAAATCTTTATAGTGGTGAATTAAGTCAAGAGTCTAGGAAAACAAATTTAAGACAAAAAGAAATTTAATATTCATTCTTTAAAATATCGTTAAGTAAAAGTAAGTACAAGATAGAAGGATCTAAATTATTAAAAATCTAAATTATTAATAACTCTAAGATGGAATTGAAATTCATTAATTTCAATGGTGAGATCATTCTAGCAAGCAAAATAACTATGTAGAATTTTCCTTTTGGAAAAATTGTAGAAATTGCTTTTAGAAATGAATCCTACAAATTATTATTTTTAAAAGATGTTTAGATTGCCTCCAAAACAAGATTGCCTATAATTTTCACATCATTTATCTAAATGAAATTAACTAAATCTTTCAATGTAAACAAAAGTGTAATGTATAGGAAAAGAAATTTGAAAAAAAAGCAAATTTTTGAAATTGTTTTTTTGCTACCCAATCTCCCAAATTTTGAACATAATTTTTAATCTTAGTCATAACTTTTGTTCCTAGGCTTGAATTGAAAAAAAAATAATGTCCCCATGAAGGTAATCAACTTTTTTTTATCTTCAAATTTAAAAAAAAAATTCATGACAAAAATTAAAGGCATAGGTACCTTTCCAAAATTCAAATTGTCCTTTAAAAGGACAAATGGTTCTTTAGAGGTTAAAGAAACTTTCTAATATTATAGTGTATTTGTATTATAGATATCCATATTATAAATGTCTATGTTATAATCACCTTCAATGGACTACCCACCTTCTCAAATATACATCAATTGTTTATATATATACACATATATATACATATACACACATATATATATATCTCCACATACATATACTGCATCCTTTGAAGAATGTATAAACAATGTACATTTAAAGAGTGAGAGCCCTCAAGTTGGCATTTAGAATTCCTAATTCATTTTTAAAAAATTTTAAAAATTTTAAGGTTAATTTTATTAAAAAAAGACTTAAAAAGAACATTCTTGAGAGTTTTGGTAGAAGTCCCTACCAAAGTTGTAAGGAATATCTTTAAAATTGTAGAAAGCATAAAACACCATGCTTTTTTCAATTATAGGGCCTAATTGTGAATCTAGGAGATTAGTTAGCCATTTGAAGAGAAGTGAAGATGTCACAAAATTTTAGCCAGTCTTAATGTCTTATCAATGCAAAACTAAGAGCATGAAAGCGTGTATGACAAGATGGTTAAATATTTAAGTTTATTTTAGATTTAAAGAGTTAAATAGGTTAAAATTCAATTTTAAAAAAATTTGGAATAGTTGATAAAAAATATTGCAGATAACTTTGAGATTTGAAGTAGAAATTTAACAAAAATTGATGAAAAGATATTAGAACATGTTTAAAGGTGCTTTTTAACATATCCTTTAGAAAAGCATATCAAGAGATCAAGAGAAAAGCCAATTAACTAAAATTTTGTAGTGTGGGGAAGTAATTTGTGCTCTAAGTGAAGTTATTCCAAAATTACCATAATTGGACAAGTGCAAGTGAATGTGAAACTTATATTTAGAATCTAAAAGTGTCTTAAATCTTATCCAAATTATTTCAGATTTTTTTGGAATTTCACATTGAATCCATGGGAAGTCAACCACTCTCAAACATTTTTGTAAATTCCTAAAAATCACATATGTTGCGATTAAATCTCACTAAAAATTAAAACAATGTTTTATGTGCTAATAAAATGCCTTGTCAAATTTGAAGACATTCCAACATTCTTAACTATTAGAATTATCATCAATATTGAATTTCAAGAAAAATCATAAATTGCGAGTAGGTTAATTGGCATACTAGGAGCTAATAGTGTTTGAACAAAGTAAATAAGGGGCCACTTTTTGTTCTGAAAAACATTCATGTGATGATCTTAGTTTAACAGATTCTTCGAGAAATATTAATTCCAATAGTTAAAGTTTTGATTTTTTTTAGTTACAGTAAGTGGGTTTTATGCCTACAAACAATTTAAGTCTTAGTCAGGGATTCTATAAATTGATTGGAGTCTTTTGAATGCGATAGAACAAACAATTTTTTATTTTAAGTTGTTCCTTAAAAGATAGAGAGGGGCTGGTCCGCAATGACCTTAAACTACCCTGGGTGATAGGCAAGTGGTAGGGACTTCTATTGGGATCCTCAAGGTCCCCGGTTCAACTCCCCATGCTGACATTGCTCACATGGGGGCTCTTCGTGCTGGTGCACAAGGAGAAGGTTGGTGTTCCTCCACTTGTTCTTGACGGGGGTACCCAAGGCGTGTAATTCCTTGGTTATTCGGCTGGGTTCCCTTGGTTGTTGTGTCGTGTCAGTCCGCTGCGACCCTCGAAGGTCGTATGTTTCAAAAAAAAGAAAAGATAGAGAGGGTTAGCTATTAGTTTGACTTTTTTTAATTGTAATTAGTGGTAATCCCTAGTTAATTTTACAAATCTCTTTTGGAAAATTAAAGATTGAATTTGGTTAAGATCTTATTTCTTGCATAACAAACCATCTTTGAGTTAATAAGAAACAATTTAGAAATATCTTTGAGTTAAATACTACATATTTAGGTTAATTAAGTTAATTTCAAAATATTTTTAGGAAAAGGCTTAGAGTTTAATAAGGCCAAAATCTATTAGCTAAATGGAGGGGATTTTAGAATTTTCTTTCATTAAATATAATCTATTTTGCAATTACATTAGGATAGTTTAAAAAATATCTATAGTTTAAAAATAAAGTGTAATTCACCAATAACTTATTGAAAAGGGACTTAAGAAGAGTATAAAAGGCCCTTCTTTGAGGTTATTGGTACCCTCACTTTTATACAACTGCATATTACTCTCATTTCGTTTTTATTTTTGCTACTAGAAAAGCTAGAGTACCATTTTTTTTGCTATTTATTCACTTTAAAGGATTAGAGGGTCCCTTGAAATCATTTTTATTGAACTTTGTTTTAGTATTAGAGGCTAAATCTTAACAATCTTTGTTTTCATAGAGTTTGAAAAGGATAGACTTCCAAAATTCTAAATTGCCTTAAGATTTTTAAAATTAACATTGTGGTATTTGAAACAACATCTATTACTAATACACTTAAAGTGACAAAGCTTGACTTTGCCAAAAGTGTATTGAACTAGTTTTCACTCAAAATTCTTTGTTTAACAAAAATTCGAGTTTTAATTGCTAATGTTTGATTAAATACTTTCATGTGTGTACTTCCTTTAGCGATTAAATTGTGATTTTGTTTGAAATTTTGAGAGATTAATGTTAATATTTGATTAAACACTTTCATAAATACATCCTTTAATTAGCATTTAAAATTTCAAAATACCTTATTTTATCCATTGGCACCATGTATATGTAGAGTTTTCTTCGTACAACAAAGGTTTGACTTTACAAAGTTTGAGTTTTATCCTTGGATACAATTTATTCCTAGGATTGCTCTTGCATAGCAAAGCTTTGATTCTCTTTGAAAGTTCTTAGAAGTTAAAGCTTGGAGTCGCCCCAACATGGCAAAGCTTTGATCCTTCTTAAAATTTTTATAAAAAACTATAAGTTATGAACTAAGTGGTTCAATCCTAGAATTGTTAAAGCTAAAGTTATTTTTATGAGAAAATTTAACTCTATGCTTTCATCAAATCACTTAATTTATATGTATAATTTGAATAGGTGAAGATTTGACATACTTTGAGTACTTTAAACCTATGATATATAGTCTTTTTCAACTTTGTCTCTTTTCAATTTAGTTGCCTTTCTTTCATGTCTTTATTTTTTGATTAAATTAAATTAAAAATTTCTTTAAATAAAAATTGCTTTGAAGAAAAACCATTAAAAGTCCAAAACCTTAGAATTTAGGAGTTCCATATCAATCTTGAAGTCTTAGAATTTTTTTCTTTAAATTAAAAAAATTGATTAGTTTTTGTTAAATTAGTTTAGTATTAATTTTTTTTCAAATGCAAGACTAGTTTTATGAAGTCAAGTTTCCAAAATCACCTTTGAATAACCAATTGTCAAATTGCTGAATTGATATAATCACTCGATACAAAGGAAATGTTAAGGGAACTTATGAGAATGAGCAAAGGGAACAAATGGGGTTTGGCCTACCAATAATAAGTGCCACAAGGCAACATTAAAGGGGCATAGTTTAGTGAAACAGAGCAATATGAGAGAACAATATGTGGAAATAAAAAGAGAGCTAAATTGTAGAGAATAAAAAAAAATTTAGTATAGTGGAAGCACCTTAAATTGTTGAAATGAGGAATTCAACATAGTTGGAGTCAATTTTAAAAAAAAAAATTCTAGTATTAATAAGAGAAAATCATGAAAATTTTTAAAATCCTAGATTTTTCGGATGTTGTATGTAATTTCTATAATTTTTCAAAGTATTGGCTCCCTAGACCACTAAAATTATTCAATAGATACCTCTAAATCTGAACATTGCTAAAATTAGCAGTGAGCCAATCAAATTTAGTATGTGTCCTTTAATTGTATCAATGAATTACAATCAAACATTTAACGAGTACATTTACTACAATCTAGAGATAGTTTTGGATGAGTTTAGGGTTCACTGCAAGGTTCATGTGTAGTATTGGGTGTTTCTCTACTCGCGAATGAGTAAGCTAGTTTGGGAGACTATTTGAGAAAGACAAATAAAAATTAACCCTTAAACGATGTAGATGCTAGTTTGCGGTCGATGGATGAATCCATGTGAGTCTGGTGAACTAAAAAGGGCGTTTTCCATCCAAATTTTTTCAATAGCGGACTTAAGAACATGCACTGTCATACACTGCAAGTGGTAGCTTGAATAAATGAACTTGTAGTTTTAGAAGAGTCCGCATTCTCTGAACGAGGATTAGGCTTACACTACCACTTCCCAAAATTTGCAATTGAGGTTGCTTCTTTTGTTCACCTCTGATGCATTAAACATTGTGAGTTTGTGCCTTTCCCTTGTGGTCTTCGTACAAGTGATACTATCCCTAGTCTATAGCTTCTCTATATTCACCCACCTGTCGTTTAGGGATTAAGGTACTCATTCAAAAAACTTTGACTTAAATTAAACTCACAATTCAATCTTTGATTTTAAGATTAATCTTTGAAGGTTTTAAAGGGGTAATCACGTACTTAAATTTTATATTTTCATTCTTTAAAGCAAATGAAAATCTCCAAAATCAAAGTGCAGAATTCACAAACTCACAAACCTCAAATCAACCTCTTACATCTCTATCACCAAATGGACAAGACAACTTAGAAGCGACAACTTAAAGGTCTTGAAAGTTTGAAATGAAGATATTTTGTGAGAATATTTGCATTTGATTTAGGTAGGGCTATGCGATTTGATTTTATTCTTTTACTATTCATTAAATTATTGTTTAGTATTTAGTTTTGTTTCTATAAAAAATAGTATACTAGGCTACTTGTCATTTGTTGTCTTATTAGGCCTAATAAGCCAAATAGAAAAAGACAAAGTTGACATTTTAACATTAAATTAATTAAAAAATTGATAAACAATTAGAAAATAATATCTTTAAAATTTTAATTTAATTTAATTTAATTCAATTATAGATCTTGAAATTAGAATTGGTGTGTGTGTGTGAGAGACTAGTTTTGCGGTAGCAAATGGCATGAGATAAAAAGTAGGGTCAATTTAATTCATTGACGGTAAAATTTATACTTTTTATAAATCTATCATAGCATTGGTAATATGTACTTAGGGTGATTATAAAAAATAGGGTATAGGAAAAAGCCTTCATTTTTTAATGTAATAGAGAAAAAGAAGGTGCCAAAGGTTAGATTTCCCTAGAAGTGTTTAGTGGGTTCAATTTTTTAATGATGTGTTGAAGGAGGTAGTTGGAAAAGTAATTCTGATTTTGAATTAGAACTCAATATGATGGAAAATTTAAGCTTAGGTGGGAATCCAAGACTTAGAGTTTTCTTGCAGTCTGAGTAGCAGGAACACGTAGGAAGAGTACATGGCAAGGTTTAGGGTAACGTTGAGTCCCTGACACTCTCCAACAGTTCTTTCTCTGCTTCCACGACTTCTAGTATTTTGAACTATTTTAGTCTTGCATCGTAGTAAAGTATGTTCCCTAAGCCTCAAATACTAGTTTTCTTTATTGAATTTCTAGATGTGTATGAGCATGTATTGATAGCACGTTCAATGTAAAATATTTATGTTTGTAAACACAATTTTCAATGTACAAAATCTTTGAGTTAGAATATTTTGTGTTTGAATGTATTGTTTAATCTTTCAACTTCATATTGCAATTGTTTTGGTTTGCTTGCAATGTATTCTAGATGTGTTTGAAAATATTGGGCTGAATTGCTAAAAGCCTATTTTCCAACACTCTTGGAGCTGTGAGCTTTGTTACATTAGAGGTTTTTTGGGGGGTAATTGTGTTATCAACGTATGTATAATGTTCTTGATCATGGCCAAGTTTGAATGGTAGTGTGTTGCATCTTTTTTGTTTATGTAATGCATTGGAATGCTAGGATCGTGAGTGCTTGATCTTAGAGTGTTTATGATCTTTTCAAAGTTTAGTAATTGTAAAATATATAAAAAATAGGGTGTTATAAATCGGTCACTCAAAGACTTTACAAAAAAAAATAGGGTGTTGAAAAATATACACTGATAGCTTTTTTTCTACTTATAGGGAGGGAAAAAAATAGAAAGGAGATAAATACCCCCCCATTAAATACCCTATTATTGCACGTGGTTTTAAAATCATATAAGGTGTGGACCCCCTAAGAATTAGAAAATAGCCTTACAAAATGAAAAATTAGATTTTGTCTTAAAAACCTATTAAAAAATTAAACATTTACAATTGGATTAAATTCATTTGAAATTTGGATGAAAAATTGATATTTTCATCCAAAAGCATTGAATAAAAGAATCTTAAAATCTTGATAAGATTTAGAATTTTTAGATTAAATAGGAACTTAGGACACTAATTTAGATTAGAAGTAATTTAGGATGAAAGTTTTATTTGCTAAACTTTGACCAAATTTTCATCCATTAATAACTTCTCTATTAGGAAGTTAAGATTTTTTATTTTACCTCATTAAGAAGATAATTTCTTTCTTTTTGCTTAAAAACCTCAAAAATCCTAAAAATAGTAATTAAATTAAAAATCCATTGTTATATTAGATTAGGTTAAACAACCTATCAACTAAAAATCTTTGGAAAATACCTAAAAGCTATCCCATTTCAAAATCTTTTAAAGAATATAAATAGGATTTCAAAATCATTTTTCATTCCAAAAATTATTTATTTTGAAGTGAATCAAACGTGGATGAAGTTTGGATTCCATTTGGATAAATTTTTCTAAAATTTACCAAATTTAGACAATAAATTAGGGTTCAAAAATAAAAGTCATTAGGAAGTTAGAAATTAAACTTAGAACAAAATTGACCTAATTTTTCATTTTTGGTCAATGGATGAAGTTTTAAAGGTTTTTTAGGGGTTAGTTTTCATGCTTCTATAACTTTTGAAGGAAGTATTTAAATTCAATCCAAATCTTAAGATTAGAATAACTAACCAAAATCCCTAAATATACTAATTTAAACCATATTTAGTGATTTTTAAAATCTTTGAGGAAGAGATTACATTATTTGAGTATCCATTGCTCAGAAAGTGCTTATTTTCATCACCTTAGAATTTATTACTTAAAATTGCCATCAAAACTCATGTATTAGGTTCCTAGCTCAAGGGTGAAGTTAGAGTCACCCACAAGGAAGTAGGTGGTTTTAGAGCCCTATACCAATTCAACTTCAAAAAATCATAACTTACTTCATAAAGTTTCAAAAAATATTAAACAACTTGGGTAAGAAGCCAATTCTACTTCTCTTTCATGAAAAGTTTACTAAAAAATAATTCAAGAAGTTTCACCTTCCAAAATTCAATTTTAACTTTTAGATGGATGCTTTATGGACCTCCTCCTTTACTTAGATATATGCTCAAAACTTACATGCTCTTATTTCATGTTCACATATTAGCACTATTACCTTGGGCATCATCCAATCTTATTAATGATAGCATTTACTATCTGCTGAATCTCCTTTGATGAATTCTTTATTATTTTTTATATAAAAAAATTATAATTACTATTTTTGGTCTTATAGACCTGAGATGTTTAAATTTTCAAGTTTTTATCACCTTTTAATTACGTCTCCATAAAATAGCTATAGAAAAATTCTATATCCAAATATATGTATCATAATTAATATTATTGTAGATAGCATTTATTATCTCTATCTCAATGTTATAGCTAAAGAATATTATCATGACTAGACTACATCCAATCTTATTGGTAGGTAGCCCTCACCATTTATCTCCACGATATATCTGGATGAACTCCTTGTTGTAGATTCTTTATCTGTCTCCAGACTACATCCAATCTTATCGGTAGGTAGCCCTCACCATCTATCTCCACGATATATTTGGATGAACTCCTCGTCGTAGATTCTTTATTTATTAGTTGGCACGTGTGAATAGACCAAAATAATTCTTTATGATATGATGCTGTCGGCCTGAGAGTTACAAATTCTAGATTTCACCATTGTAAATGAATGTAAACCTTATCCATTGTAACTGGATCATTTTACATTTCATTTCTATTCCTATCTAATTTGAATTATTTTATTCTAATTCTAAATTTAATATTGATTTTATTAAGTAGAAAATATCTGTTTGAAGTCAAATTTAATCACCTAATGGTCAATATTAACTTTCTAGGTTTTGTTCTAGGTTAAAATCCCACATGACTAGATGTGCTTTAAGGTTTGTCTAACAAGAGGTTTTTAAATAAGAATATTAAGTATCCTAATACTCATCAAAATGTGCTTTTAAATTCTCGTGAAGGTAGCAACCTTTAAATCAATGGCATTTTTATAAAATTGATCCCTAATTATAGATTCTTGCCTAAATTATATAACCATCTTTGTATATGCACCTAGAATAGATTCTCAATGTATCTATTTTGAGTCCTTTAAAATTTCATAGTGTATTCATCAGGGTCCAAAAATTGCGATTTATGAGAATCTACAACCTATCATTACTTGTTTTTTGAAGCCTTCAGAAGATTGCAAGTTCTAGATCTATGTGAATGTTGTAAGAACTTTGGGAACCCTATAAGAGAACTTTGGAAACTCTACCATGTAAGCAAGCTAATGTGATTGACAAATTCTTACATCAAAGATTAATAATTAATTAATTTTGAAAATTAATTATTAAATATTTTAAAAATAACTAAATTAAAAAAATAATTTTCTTGTTTTATACATTTTGAAAATTTCTTAAACTCAAGAAATTAAATCAGCAATGGCTAGTTTACTATATATAGAATAGTTCTAAAGTAATCTCTTAAAGGATTGATAAAACATGTAATGTTTTGACAATGGTGCCAATAAAATCTACTCCTCAAAAAACTTTTTCCATTTTAATCCTCAAACGCTCAAACAACCATTTTTTGGTCATTGCCTAGCTTCAGGCAAAAATTTTAGTTAGGAAAAAAAAATTCAATTTTTTTCTCCTCCCAATTTTGAAAAATTGGTTAGTCTTTCAACATTTATATTTGAAACTAAGATCAATGTGGTCAAGCAAAAATCATAAGAGAAATGTTACAAAGTATTTAGAATTGCCTACTGTTGAAAAACTTTCTATTTTGGAAAAGTATTAATGCTCTCATTACTAAATTGTTTTTGCATTTTTCAACAAATCAATAGAAACCTTAATTTTGACCAATAAGAAAAAACTAATATATCAAAGATAGAAATTATATTTTTAGTGAATTTTTGAAGTTATATCTTCAAAATTTATTTGAAGAGAATCTATAAACAATATGAAAGTTTTGACCGTTTGGATACTTTTCTGTATTGCATGTTTCACATTATCTTCTTTGATGCTAATTTCAAAAAAGTTATACAACTTATATTTTATAACACATTTTTGTTTCATCCTACTACTCCTTAGACATTTAGGCTACTACTCCCTAGCCCCTAAATGATGTGCAAGCCATATTTTGGTCGATGAATACAAGATAATCTTTCTATATAGGACAGAATTCCAATTATTCATCCTCAAAATTAGGGGTGGAAAGGGAAGATCTTCTACATGGCTTTGACTTCTAATAAGAGTTTTTGAATTTTTTAGGATCAATGATTCCCACAGTGTCAAAATTCAAGATATTTGTGATGACCAGCCCATCGTTTAAGAGTTAATAAGGAAACATGCTAAAAAAAACTTTAAAAAACATTTCAGGTCCTTTTGCAAAGTGGGCACTTTCACTACAAGAAAATGGAGATATAAATGACTTGTTCATAATGACTGCACCGACAACAATGACTGCAGAATGACTACAAAGTGACTATTTTGCAATCATTGTTGTTGGTATAGTCATTGTGAATCCCCCTATGAAGATACACTGTTTGTTTGTTTGTTATGTTGAGATCTCCCGGACCGTGAGTCCCCCGGATGCGTGTTTGGTACCGTCGGAAAGCCCTCGGCGAGGAGGGGTGCACGGGCTTTGATTCATGGTGTTCCAACCTACGGCATGAAAGTTATTGAATTTTGAAGTTTCTATACATTAAAAAATTTAGAAAATTATTCAAATTTCTTTTCTTTTAAACCATGGCAACGGCACGGGCCACCCTAGTAAATCATTCATATCCCCATTTTCTTGTAGAGTTCTTTCTAATTTAAACAAAATATGATCAGCTGATCTGTAAAGCGTCCGCATCATATTTCAAATCCTAAATTAAGTATACTACTGTAGTAAGCTTAAGTTAAGTTAATGACAGTGAGCCCCAAAACCTCCCATCCTCCACATCCCCCGTATTATCGAACGGCGAGACTTCCAGAAAACTCCATTCACACCGTCAGAGGGCGGAGTCTCCCCCTCCCTCCCAGCGGGGCCCCAACTTATAATATCTTATTACTGTAGTGCAAGAGCTTCACGCAGTAAAGACGCCGCAAAGTTCCCAACGCGGCATCTCCTCTTCGATCGCCTCCGCAAGAATCTCCAATTCTACTGCTCGCAACTCAGTCCAACTTCTGAAGTGCTGAACTTCAACTGAATTGCTACGGCTTTGTCCGAAACGATTTGGTGCAGAAACGGCTTTACTTCATGCATACTCGTGATGATGGTGTTGTGGAGGGGGTGAATTTGGTGCTCTGATGGTGTGCGATTTTCATGGAGTTGGTGGTGGTTGGTATGCATTCGGATGGCACGGGGAAGGCGAGGGTTAGTAGACACGGGGAAGATAAGACGAGGGTGATGGCGATGAGACGTCGTTGCAGCCAATTCTTTGTTGGTGATGACTCGTGATGGTTTCGGGTACTGACTTTCATCTGCCGTGAGCTTTCCTTGAGTTTTAGGTTTGGTGTGAAGGCTTGAGGAGAGTTTCGGTGGTGTTTGGAGAATAAGGTTTTTAGGGTTGCGAGATTTGGGGTGAATGACGGAGGAAAGAGGATGACTGTTGCGGGTATGTTCATTTGGAAGAGGAGTTTGTTCTAGCATTTTCGCTTAGAGTCAATTTGAACTCCCTTCCAACGACTTGGAGGTGCTTCTGAGAGGTTAGGCTCAAGAACACAGGTTATGGAAAAATTGTGGAGAAAATCGCAATAGTTAGCGAAGAGCGTCTTTCAAAATCTTACCGAATGTACAATATGTGACCGTAGAACTATCGTAACGAATAGGTTGCGGGATCGGTGCGAGTGGCGGTGGCGATGTTTCTGCGTGTTGGGTGGTGTTCTGGGGTGCACTGAGTGTAGAGTGAATTTTGTGCTATTTTTGTTTCTGTTTCTGTTTTTGTTTTCTCTGCATTGAAGTTTGTGAGCACCTTCTTGCGAGAGCCTTCGACAATTCCGCTGTGCCGCACTCCCTTTTCGTTCTAATCTTCTTCGTTTGTCTTGGCACTCCTTGTAATGAACGTTTTGCGTTTATGGAAGGGTCGAGCTTCTGTAGGATTCCGCGCTTGTCTTTTAGTGTGCTGTTTAGTGTCGCTGGCTTCGCGGCGTACAGTGGAGAACTATTTTCTTAAATCTCATGGAATTCTTCTTTTGTAACGTAACACTAATTCGTCGATCCTGTTCTGGTAACGTGGCCGATTCCCACAATTGACCTTGATTGTGGGAATCGGCCAGGTTACGATCCTGGTCTGGTCTCGGTGTTGTATGAGCGGTGCCGATGGTTGTGACAAGTTCTTACGGGCTACATTAGCAGAATAGGCTGAATGCTTGTCTATGTTAACACGAATGGCTACTTGGGAGATCTTAGTCTTTGGGGATTGTATTCACTGTCAAGCTTTGGGGTCTTATCGTGATAAACACTCTGTTCATCTGGATGCATTTTGAGAGATGAGCTTCAATTGTTTTAGTAATTAGGTTGTGCTCAGGCTTATCATTCTTTTGTAAAGAGTGCGCTTGGCTTAGTGGGAGTTTAATGTCTCAAACGTAACTGATTGACCTGTATCATACAGGTGCTGTCTAATGTTTGATTAGATGGATGTCGATCATTTGCCGAATGCCCGCAGTGGCTCGGCTTTTCTTGCCTATGGGACTGGAGATGTGCGTGTCAAGATTTTGGGGGACCAGGATGAAGACGTGGACATTGACGATGGAGACACTGATACGGCTCCTTGTATTGACGCATCTTTAGCAGGTGGTTCTCTTTTCTCACAGTTCCGAAAGCAATGTCGGTTTGAATGCTGCACCGTTCCGTCTCTCACGCTTTTGCAACTGTCTTGATGTCAGGTGTTAGTGGAGGCGGAACTGGGGTTGATACTGGAGCAAAGTCAATGGCTGGAAGTACACTTGCTCCTCGGGTAGGTGTTGCGAATGTGGTTTCGAGTACGTCGTCACGTGGACGGAGAGAGCCACACACTCCAGGGTCACAAGCGTCAATTGGACGCCAAACTCTGCCACAGTTGACTGCAGGCGAGGACGGCTCTTCGAAATATTCGGAAGTGTCGATTCCGAAGGTCTCTACGGAAGGAACTTCGAAGCGGGTGCATGCAAATGAGCTTCGGATCCGGATGTCGGAAACCAGCGGTCGTGTTCGAAAACTGTCAAGTGTGCAGGTCTGTGAATGTTTGGGGCACAAACCCGAAAATATGTGTCTGTATGATACAACTTCAAAATAACACTTAACTTTCCAAACAAAATACAAAGTTCACTTGGGGAGCTGATAAAAGTGATTTTTCAGACTATATTCTTTTTGTTTGAAAATGTAGGGTATGATTTTCTTCTTTTTATTTGTACATGGTGTTTCCTTTGTTGAAATTTCCTTGATGATTTATTTAAATGATATATTCAACTCCTATAGATGTGAAATCACTTTTGGCCATTCAGGCAAATAGGGTTAAGCATTTCCAGGTTTGAGACTCATGAGTGCAACATCCTTGTCTTGCGATATTGCAGACCCTCTCGAAAAGGAATTTTTTGGAAACGGGGCCATCGACGTCGACCCCTACTAAACGTGCTAAGTTGCATGGTAATTCCTGTGACTCCTTTGACATCGTTCGAAAGAATAACAAGACTGAAGAGGTTCAGCCTAGGGAAACCGCTCTTCACACGAGGAAAGAAGACTTGCCAATGAAGAGGAAAGAGATTATTAAGGATGAAGAAGAAGAAGAGGGGATTGATAAGTGCCCAAGAGCCGGTGAAGTGGTCAGAGAGAAACGCCCTCGGATGCTTGTCCTTGGGGATGAATCAGACGAGGACATGCTCGAACCAGATGAAGCACCTACAAGTCCGAAATCTGATGGAGAGGGAAAGAAAGTGTCCGGGGCCAGGGTTGCTGGAGGAATGTCCTTGAAGAATGATTCTCATGCTGTTGGTTTTGCAAAGACGGGACTAGCAGGCAGTGGGAAGAAAGTCGTGGGAAAACAGCCACTACTACTTGCTGGTATTCACTGCTTCACAGTTTTTATAGTTGTTTTTGTTGAAAGATAGTGACTGAGGGTTTTCCAGTTCATTGATGCTCAATTGAAGCTGTAAAGTTTACTGTTGGTTCTCTTTGTGATGTGTTAAGAAAATCAGTTGCTTCTTGACATGGCTGTTTGTCAGAACAAAATTCTTGCTTTGCTAAAGTTTTACTCCGGGAACTTCATTCGTTTCTAACCACATGTTGCAATCGGCCTCCAAAGTTTTAGGCGTGTGGGTGCTTGCATCAAGTAACTACGGTAGCAGGATTAATTCGAGGTCTAATCGAGCTATATGGGAAGCAGGCATTGTATTTAGTAGATGAATTAACGTCTGCTGCCTTTGTACATGGGCCTCAGAAATTAACAATATTGTTTAATGCAAAGCCTCAACCTTTGCAGGTGGGAATAATCTCGTACCCTTGCGAAGTGCTTTTCCCTTACACGCGAAGAAAAAGGTGCATCCTCCAGTTCCTGGTGACAGCAAATCAAATACCGGGTCTGGATTTGCAGCTCACATTCCAGATGAAATCACTTGTACAAAGTGCAAAATGATACGATTGTAAGTTCTCTCCTCCCTTTGTAACATTAAGTACCTGTAGACATGATGTTAAGTGCTGCTCATTTTATTCATTCACTCATAGCATACTCATTTTTTTTTAATGAGAATTTGAAGTTGGGTTATGGTTTCATTGGAGTTGGTTCACAATAATCTTGATTTTATATTTTACTCAGAACGTTTGGTTCTATGGTGAGCACAAAATTGCCTCAAAACTTAATTTAGTTGGATGAGAGCTACGGCACTTCAATGCTCGCGACAAGAAAATGATTGAGAATTAGAGGACAAGCTTAGGCTTTTGGGGAAAGCCAATACAATATCCTCCAAGATTGAATAGTGATTTGGTTGAGTTCTAAGTACGGTATTTAAGGTCGAAATATTGCCTTTCTCCCATTTGTTTCTGGAGTGAGGTCTCATGTCTTATACCTACTCTGTTCCTGGACAGGGTCAATGCAGATGAAGATCTGAAGACTCCAGCTTGTTTTTGTGAAAGGAACACTCGAAACCCTAAATATGAGAGTCGCTCAGTGCCTCAGGTTTGTGATGCGTGTACTATTTCAGCTGGTGGATTATCTCAGTACTTTCATCGTTCTTGTAACCTCCAAGTGCGAATTTTGTTAACTTCTTTGGGCGGTTTAGTCGCAGCTTCTAAGGTGTGAGTTATGTTGTTCGCAGGAACTCAACGATCATTGCAAAGGGGAAGAGATCCATGATAGCAAACTAAAATTACGATCAGAGAGGGACGCTGGAAATGATGGGCAAGAGATATTGGATCAGAAGAGTCAGCTTGCCAAGGAGAGGACCCAACGAAATATGGTTTGGGTGAAGGTACCTGTTGTCAAGCGACTGATGCTAAATTATTTTGCTAGTCTGTGTATAGCATGTGGTTGCCATGAAATTTCCATTGCTTATGTAAAATTCACGAAGTAATTTGCCGTCGCTTCTCCATTTCTCGAGAAAGTTGTTTCAATTTTCTTGTATGTGAAAGGTGTACTAATAGTCTCATGCTGAACCAGTTGCAGGTGGGTGGGAAGGACTGTTGGTGGCCTGGGTTGATAGTGACAGTAGTTCCTCCAGCAATACAGAAGAAAATTGACGAGTCAGTGGATACACCTAAAGCTGTGCGGCTTTTTCACCCTCGAAATGATGTGGAGGAATACCAAGTCGTGAAACGAAGGTCGAATTCTGTTTCTTCTCATCTATATGGCCCATTAATATACATGTGTACGGTAATTCAATTATAGTTTGAATCTAATCTCAGCTCAGTTGTCCCTTGTTTCGTGAAGCTAATCGAGTTTGATTGGTGGAATCTGTTCGCAGCTCGCTCAAGCCTTTTCATCTTTGTCTGAGCTACAAGGACAGCAGTTCCCATCCTGACTTCATAGTTGCAGTCATGGAGGCCGATCAATATGTATCTCAACCAGATTCTCAGATGGAAGGATTTTCTCAACTTGGTACTAGCAGTAAGGAAGGGCCACGGCTGAGCGGTCTGGATGATTGTGCTAGATGCCATGTAGATGTGCCTCATGAACATGCGGGATCTAACGAACTTGTACTTGAGGATGTTGAGATGCGGGGAATCGATCCTCAATGTAGCCAAGTCCATACTGAGAACGACGAAGAAACCCTGGAAGAAGGGGAAGTTAACCAGGCTCCAGTTGAAAACGGAATGGATGGTATTTCTCCTGACGCTGAAAACGGGTCGGACTTAAGTGACAAAAGGGACGATCTTCAATTTAGTCAGCCTCAAGCAAATAATGAGAAAGGGGCACTGGAAGACGAGGAAGTTCTCCCGGTGCCTGTTGAACAGGGAAAAGCTGAGGATTCGCTTAAAGCTGGTCACGGGGATGTTTCTAGTTTTAAAACAGACACTCAGTGTAGCCCGTCTCAAGGTAATCAAGTGGAGGTAATACCCGATATCCTTGCGCCAAGTTGATTTGTATTCAGTTTAAACAATAATCACCGTTCAATGTTCAGAAGTATCTCATTTTACCTTTCTCAATGCATACGCGACTATTTTTTGTAGATTTTCATTAATAGTTAGGTCGCTGACGTTCGTCTTTATTTTGTTGAGCTGTTTCATAGTCGTGTTTGGGTGGGCTGTTTGATACAGAACGGAATGCCAGATGCTCATGTCTTCTGCACTGCAATAGGAGCCTCTGATCAGGAAAACGACCAAAATTCTCCTGAAGCTACCAACAGGTTTGATATGAGTGATAAAAGAGACGACGTTTCGAGTTCTACTATGAACGAAATGGAAGGGTCTAAAAAGTTTCGGACGGACGCAGTAGTGTCTGAAGATATGGAGACGAGCGACAGAATTAAGGCCTCTGAAATTTCTGGTCCTGAAGAACCCTGCGATCCGTTTATGTTCAATCTGGAAATAACTCCGACGAGAACGCTGATTGAATATGATGACTATACCAGGGTACTCGGCTTTGAAGACGGCACTCGAGTGAGTATTGATACTGCCTCTCTTGCAAAGGAGTTTAATAAATGCTCTACAGGGCTGAGTCCGCATGAATGCATTTATCATGTTGGCAAACCGGATGTCAGGAGCAGGTTTCCAGAAGGTGCCAGATCTTCAGGTGGTCTCAATTTTAACCTTCTGGATCCGAATGGCAGCTTTGCTATGCGTCTTCGAGATACATGGCTGCGAGAGTACAAAGACGAACCCATGCCTGAAAAATTGAAGATGCGGTTTGTAGCTGCTTGTATAGTGGAGGAGAGAGGTGAGCCTGTGAACTGGGCTTTCGAGCTAGTCAACTCGGTAAGGGCTGAATTAAAACAATATGTCAGCGAGACACGAGATCGTTTGAGTCCCAGTGTTCTCAAGCTGATTGTTCACTTACTTGAGAAGCAAGTAGATCAAGCACCTCCAGCGGCTGCTTCATTGCCTGTTTTCGAAGCTGTGAAGGAAGAGGAAGCTGTGGACTTCACCGAGTACGATCACTGCTGTCATCAATGCAAGCATGGTGGCGAGCTTCTGTAGGCATTCTTGCTCCTTCTGTCCTTTTCTGGACGTTTTAGTGTGATGCTTACGTTGGTGTGACTTGTATGACCTATGCTCTTGAGCACAAGTATGGTGGCCGCTCTTGAGGCTTACGCCGTGCACAAATCCAACTTTTATCGAGTTTTCTTCCTATTATTAGAAAACGAAATTGAATAACTTGCCTCTAGGCTCTATTGTTGTGTATCTACCTTGGTTCGCCGGTCCCTGTCATGGACTTTCTGATGATACTTCTCATGCTTCCGTAGGCGTCAATGTCCAAGAGATTAAGACAGACAAAACAAAACAAACTAACCGCCTTCTTCCCCCCACCCCACCCCCCGTTTCCCGAAAGTCCTAGCCGTGTCATGACAATTGAAATGCCATTTAGGGTAGTGTTTATTGTAAATCTTGTCTTTTGTCACGCATTTAGTTTTTTCAGAACAGAATCTAGGGTGTGTTTCTTCTACGTATATAATTGATGGTGTCAGTTTTGTACTCATTTAGTTCTCGACTTTCGTGCAGGTGTTGTGATGGCAGAGGCTGCAGAAAGACTTTTCATCTGCAGTGCTTAGATCCTCCTCTTGAGGATGTGCCTGAAACTGCTTTCTACTGTCCCAGCTGCCTGGCCAAAGCTTCCACGCCTCCTGGTGTCGAAGGGGGCACTAGCGCTGCAGTAGAGGATGGTATCAAGCTGCACACAGATGGTGTCTTTAGGTACTGCTGTTACTTTTATTTTCTTTGCAATCTGCATGACTTCATTCCTATTCTAGACAATAGGAAATCCTTCAGATCTTTCAATGATACCATTATAAGCGAAACAATCATTGCTGTAGGAGCTCTATAACAATATCGGTGTTATTGACATGTCAGCAGCCCGGAGCCTCGAGGCGTTGCTGAATCATCTACCTTCGTGGGTGACATTGATACGCTTGAATGTCGTGCCAGTGTTGACTTAAGGACTAATGTGGAAGCGGGTGTGGTGACCACGGAGGTTTTTGGCGAGCTTCCCAGTAGTAAGAGTTATGAAAAATGCTCTATTCCTAGTGCTGATACCCTTGGAGTGGGGGCTCCTATGCTAGCGAATAACAGGACCAAGGACGCTGCCCATCCGGTTTTGGACACCAACGGCCATGAGCACACCGCCCTTGTTTTCCTGGAGAATAATCATGTCGTTAGAGATCGTAGCGTCAGGCAAATGGATTCAGATGCTCCTGCTGGCGGGGATTTACAGAATAATAGCTCACCAGGCCCGAGTTTTGATTCCTTACAGGCCAAGAAGCATTTGCTGCCAATTGATCCTGTGGAATCAGATTTAGAGGAAGGGGAATTTTCACCTTTAGAGCAGGCCAAAATTGTTCATAGGGATTTTTCTGCATCTGAGATTCCTTGTAGCTCCACACCACCACTCACTCAAGAGGTTTCAACTAGGGTTGACCAGCCTTTTGAGGAGGATGAGTTCCCCTTCAGTGACGATCATAACAGCATCTGTGAAGGTTGTGAAGTTGGGGGTGAATTAATGTACGTTACTTCCGCATCCTTCACACCTGCTCCATCATCCTCGTTAATGTAAGTTTTCTTTTTCTAAGAAATTGCACTGACTTCTTGGTACTAACAAGAATTGAAAGGAATTGCTTTTGACGGTCATCGGAGTTACGATTCATAATCGTATCCTTGGTTCTGTTTCGTTTGGAAGAACTGAAATTAAATATGGTCGAAATTTGGCAAACAGGCTATGTGATGGCAAAGGTTGCAAGGTTGTCTACCACAAAGAATGCCTGGATCCACCTCTGCAGACTGTTCCTGCTGGGGAGTGGTACTGCCCTGAATGTGAAAAGCTAAAAGTTGAAAAAATTTGGTCTGTCCGCAACGTGGATCAAACTTCCAAGCGAAGAGTGAGAGCTGCTGCCAACGGTTCAGATACTTCCAGTCCGGAGAGTGATAGCGAGGATGACATGCCATTGGATGCTCGGTTCAAAAGTTCATCACGGCATCCTGATGGCGAGGTTACTGCAAATGATCTTGGCAAAGCTTCTGGAAGTCGTGCTGGTATAAAAAACACAAAATCGAAGAGCGACGGTGTGGAGTATCTTGTGCAGTGGAAGTCTCGTTCACATGCTCATGATAAATGGGTTTCGGAGAAGGAATTAGAAAAGCAAGCGCCGAAAGAGCTGGCTCGTTTCAGAAAAGCATTGCAACTAGGACAGGTATAACTATAAAACATCCTTCTCTGTTGATCCTTGCCTACCAAGCTTTGCACACTGCACGTAATGTAGAAATCTATGTTTTAAGTTCAGGACAATAGTTAAAAACCCGATTTTTCTTGGTTTTCTATGCCCAGGTAAAATACGATTCTGAGTGGGCGGAACCAGAGCGAGTAATTCAGAAACGATTGACAAGAGTGACTCGTCGACAGCCTGATCCGGCGGTGGATAAGGGAAACGTTTCTACCCATAGAATAGCAGAAATTGAATGGTTTGTCAAATGGAATGGTTTGGGCTACGAGAATTGCACTTGGGAGCCTTCTGGTGCAGGGGTTCTTGCCACATCCAGAGGGATTGAGCTCATATATGATTATGAGAGGTGGACAGAAGCTGCAAGGCAACGAGCCAAACGGGAAAGCCAAGAAGAGGTAAGGCTTGGTTGAATACATTCTGTTTTAAACGTCAGAGCACCTTAAAGCTCGAACTCTGACATTTCGGTTGACTTCTGACTCTTGCCCTGATCGTCTTTTCAGGCAGAGAGACGGGTTGAAGGTCCATTTAAGGTCTTGAAATGCCATCCTGAGTGGATAATTCGGGCGGAGCAAGAGCAGTTGGATGCCTATAACAAGTCACTAGAAATGTGGCATTCCAGAAAGAATGGCATTATTGTGTACGAGGCTAGTCAGGTAGAAATTTATCCTGAGCTTTAGATAGGGTTTTGATTGTTCATTAGTGTGAGTGCTAGATTTTTACCAACTATCAGACTTTTCTCTTTGATTCCTCTAATGATTTTTTCTTTAAATGCCTTGAATCTGTCCTCTGCACTCTTTGATCCATGTTCCGTAGTGCTAATTTTCTTTTTCAATGCTTTATGTTTATGTTCTGTTTGATTGCAGGAGAAGATAGTGATGACAATTATGTTTTTCCTGTCATTAGTGGAACACTATCGAGTGGTGCACCCGATCTTGGTTGTTGTTCCTAAAAGTTTAATTCAGAACTGGGAACATGAGCTGTACAAGTGGGCTTCGAAACTGTATATTGTGAACTACGCGTCGAAACTGGAGGAAGCCAGGGACATTATTCGGCGGGCAGAATTCAGCTCTTTCATTGAACCGTTCAGACCGCAGATAGTGCTGACAACTTTTGATGTCATCAATTGTGTAAGATGATATGTACCCTGTGTATCTGGTCCCTTTTTAGAAGGATATCTATAAGGTATCATGTTTCTATGGCAACTGTTCATGTTGCGATCAGAATTTTCTCCGTTGTAAGGATATTTGAGTATCCTCTAGTGGAACTTAGCTTGCCAGAACTCTTAAACAATTTTTCTGTGTCTTGTCAAACACTACTTTTAAAAAAGACCTTGTATAAGTTGGGAACTCTTACACTTGAATGGCTCTGGGTGTAGGATACGGATCATTTGAAGAAGGTGGACTGGGAAGTTCTGATAATCGATGAAAGTCGAAGTCAACGTCTGCAGAAGTCGTTGCAGAAGTCCTACCGCCCATTCAGCCAAATTAATTCTACTTTTCGGTTACTCCTGTTGAGTGAGCCTCTCAAGGTCAGCGTTCAGATCTCTTTTTCTCTGTAAATTTGCGGAAACGATCCACAATTCTGTTTTGTGTTATTTCAAAGGTGTTTTACTTACGGGTTGATAACTTACTATGCCTCTATACATACCTGCCATTTTGAACCGAGTTGAAGCTTCTGGGTCGAAAGGGGTGCTCTCTAAATCCGAGGAAACTTCTCATATCTTCTTTATCTGTTTTTGTCCTTAACAAGAGCATTTGTAACAATAGTACTCAAGAATGAGAACAATTTAGTCTTATGTCTTCATTCATAGCACTGACACTGAACTTTCGCCTGGCTGCTCATCAAGTTTATTAAGCAGCTTCCCCTTCTCTGCGCATTTGTCCGTGATGTCATGTGAATATTGTGACCCTTAACACTGTTTTTTGGATCGCTTGCAGAGTAATGTGGAGGAGCTTACTCAATTTGTCAACTTTCTTGAGCCTCTCAAGAATATGCTTCCTCATGGAGACGAATCGACTCAAGTGGCTGAACTTCGAAGAAGGCTGACTGGTCGAGTCTTTGAGTACATTCCGAAGAATAGGCTTACAGAGTACTGGATTCCAGTGGAGATGACTGCAGTGCACCTTGACCAGTACTATAATCTTCTTGTCAGGAACTACCCAACTCTTTCTCGAAATCACAGAGATCGCCAGATTCAAGAAGTGGTCACCAAACTTCGACAGGTGCATTGTGGCTTTGAACAAATATTTGTTCTGTACTGCTTGCTAACGTTTTATTTTCCTCAAAGTTGTGAATTAGAATGTAGGGTTTTGTTCTACTGCGAGTTTAAGTGATTAAAGTGAATGTTGCAATTGTTGTGAGGGCGCATTTATTCGATATTTTTACTGTAGTAGTCTGCACTATCGATGAGCACGGTTTGATTTTGTAATACCTAGAAACAACGTAATTGTATCTCTTGAATGCATTTTTGCTGCAATATGAGGTGTCGTGATGCTGAGTAACAGTTTTAACCCTTTCATGAACTTGCGAATGACTGATGCTTATGTGGTTTTGGCAGTCTTGTAATCACCCATTTCTCGCGGATCCGGCCTTAGAAGGAACCATGGGTCAGGGCCTCACGCCCAAAGAGCTTCTGGACCACCACATTGAAATTAGTGGCAAGATGCGACTGCTACATTTCATGATGCCCATCCTTAAAGCGGCTGGTTGGCGTGTGATCATCTTCTCTCAGGTGCTTTGTTAGCGTGACCCCACCTTCGTCGGTTCTAATCATTATCTCTGGTGTATTTAGATGATGGAAGATACTTCGTTTAAATTTTGCAGGTGTTTCGAGATATATCTGCTTGTTCTGAAAAAGTGAAAATATATGCAGGAAACTAAACAGCTGGATATCCTGGAGAGATATATGACTCAGTCTCATGGGTCTGATTCATATGAGCGAGTGGACCATGACATCGCTGTCAACGCGAAGGAAGCCGCGCTTCAAAGATTTAATGCTGAAGGCTCAAAGCGGTTTGTGCTTCTTTTGAAAACAGGCGTGCACGTATCTTTCAAACACGTTCAATTTGTATTGATATACGACAGTGACTGGAACCCGGAAAATGATATGCGAGCTTTGCATAAAATTCATAACGAAGGTGAAGCTGGCAGCAAACCGTTGCCTGTCCTCCGCCTCTACACGCACTTGACTGTAGAGGAGAGCACACTTGCATTATCCCGGGATGGGCAGTTACCACCAACCCGTGCAAATTTCAGTGCAAAGATCTGCCAGAAACTTTTGGCTTGGGGAGCCAGCAAGATTTTCGACCGCTTTGATAACAGTAATGGCCATACGCGGTCTTCGTATAGGCCCAAAGGGGCTAAGTTTTGCCCCAAAGCTAAGTTGAAGCAGGTCATTTACAGTTCAGAGGTGGTTTCAAAAATGCTGGAAGCATTACTCTGCCAGGATGAGGTTAGCAGTGCGTTCGAGGGTGACGTACTCCTGGAAGCTGTACTTGTTCCTCGAGATGAACCAGCTCCACTATTTGCGGAGAGTGATCATCCCATCAATATGATCACGGGCGATTCAGCGCAGGCCTTCTGGGGTTCATCTTTGAAATGGAGGCACGATGATTGGCAAGCTAAGAAGGTATAAACAAGCTTGTAATATTATTGTTCTGTTTTATATTTCAACAATGAAGTCGTACAGGTCTTTCAGAGTGGCGTGATTGCATAGAATTGTCATGTAATTGTCTCCATGATTGTTCCTGAACGTGGTGCTGTTTCAGAACTTGCTCTATTTGGCTAATTCTTGCATATGCGGAAGCGTTCAGCATTAGCATCATACTCAGTGCGATTGGGGAGAATTGATCTCTCTTTCATGGACCAAACTTCGCCTGCTGTCGTTCATTTACACCTTAGAAAAACAGTCTAGTTATGCATTGACTTTCAAGAATGAGTAGTTAATGTTTTCAAACTTCTGTAGGGGAATACGCTTGGTAAAGGGCAGAGAGGAAAGAAACGCATCACCTACGATGAAGACGCCATGGCTTCTGCTGTCTTTAATAAGGCTCAAATATTAGAGGAAAGTGAGCGGAAACGATCAAGACGTCGAAAGGGTAGCAGCGAAGAGGCACAAGAAGTCGACAGAGCTCCATCGGATCCAGTGAGCTTTCAACCAGGGGTTCCTTCTCTATCCAGTATACTGCATTCTGACGGCATTTTACCTGTGACCTCTCCTCAAGTCGGTACAGCATTGCCATGTGACATCACTTTGCCTGTGACCTCTCCTCAAGGCGATACTGCATTGCCATGTGACAGTACTTTGCCTGTGGCCTCTCCCCCAGGCGATACAGCATTGCCATGTGACAGTACTGTGCCTGTGACCTCTCCCCAAAGCGATACAGCATTGCCATGTGACAGCAATTTACCTGTGACTTCTACCGAAGTCGATACAGCATTGACTTCCGTCATTCCTGAAAAAGAGCAACTACAAGAAAGCACTGATCCAGTGAATTCTCAACAAGCGCTTCCATCTCTATCCAGTGGTGTGCATCCTCCCCAAGTCGACACATCATTGCCCTGTGACAGCACTTTACGTGTGACCTCTCCGCAAGCCGATGTAGCATTGCCCGGTGGCAGTAGTTTACTTGTGACTTCTACCCAAGTCGACACAGCCTTACCTGAGAGAGAGCAGTTGCAAGAAAACACAGATCCAGCGAGCTTTCAACAATGGCTTCCTTCTCTATCCAATAGTGTGCATTCTGACAGCAATTTACCCGTCACTTCTACCGAAGTCGATATTGCATTGCCCTCTGACATTGCTGAAAGAGAGCAATTTCAACAAAACACAGTTTCAAGCCTGTCGCACCAGTCGGAGGTAATATGAGAGCACCTGTCGGGGAGCATATTTTTCTTTTAAGCGTTTGTGGTGTTCCAACAACTAAACCAGGTTGTGTGGATGGAGAGCTTTTGTGTATCACTTAGAAATCAAAGCTTCCAAATGACGCGCATTGATGAGCGTTATTCGTAAAGTCACGTGAGTCCAATGTCATTGCGGTCCACAGTGTCTTCGGTAATCAGTCTGGTTTCAGGACCATGTAACGTATTTTTGCTATTTCTGTGTTCAGGTGGCTCGGTCAGCGCACGGGTTATTGAGAAATGATCATGCTACTAACCAGAATGCTGGTTCAGAGAGAATTCGATCTGATGCTCCTGGCCTCCTGACCTTTGAAAAGTTTCCGGCCTACCTTCGGAGAATTTGCTCCATGCTGGACCTTCCTGTACATTTCTCTCCTAATCTCTTGCGGTGTTCTTTTTCGCAGTACATATTACTGCTTTGTATGTTCATGACTCTAGTACTGGTGCGCATTGTAATCTGTGACAGTTCACTGCGTGAAGCGTTGATTAGTTTTCTCCTTTTTTGAGTCGAATGATTAGAGACAATATATTATCCTATCGTTTTGTGAATTGCATGATTCAATTACCACCCAGTCAACCAGACCTACAATTCGCAAGAACATTAAGTGATGGAATACCATCTTATTAACATTAAACATCGTTCGATGCATGTGTTCTCCGAGTGCATGTTGTAGTATTTATGTTTTATTCGTTTTTACAGGGACCTGCAACAGTGCGTGCGGGTGAGCTTTTCAGGCATTTCCTGCAATGCCAGAAGCAGATTCGCAAATTATCCCGTCCAGCTCATGAGATTTTCGCCATCCAACTCTGTGTGGTACGGACAACCATTATCCTTATTATCATCGCAGCTCTCTCGTTGAGAATGCATGCTTTTGTAAGTGTGTTGAAAATGGTCGTTAATAATTTACCCAACTTGCAGAGGCTTTTCATGTGTATTCCAGGAAAATGCGTCGAATGATTTTTGTGTCGGTAATCTTGAATTGTAGGTCTGGATGGCTGCGGAGCAATTTAATTATGCAATTGACAAGGCGATGTCCATAACCCTGGTGGAGAAGAACCTTCGCGTAAGTTACACAAATCGTGATCAATTTGTGGGTGAGCTGTACAAGAAAGTGAAGGAGAATTGCAACAAGCCTGTTCCTCAAGTGAATGTTCCGACTACTTCCCAACCTGCGTTGGTACGTGAAAATACTCATCCTAGAATTTCTGTACTAAATTACCCACCTATAGCTGGGTTTGAACCGTCTCCCGGAAATGTGCTCCCGCAGGCTATTGACGCTGCGGAACCTGCCCGCAATCAACTTGAAGGTTCCCAAGGGACAGGCCTACAAGTGGAAACAGAAGAATTATTGCCAGAATCGCAATCAGTGCCGGGAAATAATGCTCTAGAGGCGGAGGGAGCTCACGCTGTAGTTGAACCAGTAGTTTTACCAGTCGAAGCGGATACTGAAGTTGTCCTGGTCGAGGCTGATCCTCGCCTGGTACCCGAGGAGCCTTTGGATAAGCTCATTAGTCAGAGCCGAGTTCCTGAAAATGAACCGATTCAGGTACTTTCTGGCACAATAACATCAGGTAATTCGTCGTTGGAGCAAGGCTTAGGCTGGGTTCTTGTTGGCCCAGTACCTGAAGTTTCTGTTGAAGATCTATCCCTTACTGGGCAGCCCTTGGAAGCATCAGGTTCCGAACGTGTATCGAATTCTGAGTCTCATATATGCTCTTCGCGAAGCGATGAAGCGGGACTGGCTTCTGCAACCCTGGGCGCGTCACCCATGGAGGTGCCTCGTCAGGTGAACCTCACTTTTCCTTATGTATCTCATGTTACCATTTGAGTGCTCCTTTTGCAATTGTGGCTTCAATAATCTGATCTTAAACTTCTGGCTACTCATGTGCCCGATGCTCTTTTGTGTGTTGGTTGAAAATTCAAAGAGCTGTACACTATTATTATGCTTAGAGCTTGGATTGGCTTCGTCATATCCACACCTCTCAGTATTCTGTAATCGAATTACCTTTTTATCCTGAGGATTTAGCTATTAACTTGTGCCATACTGATGTTGCAAGTGCCACTTTTTTTAGTCATTTTCAGTAGAGTTGTTAAGAATTAACCCCTAAACGCCTCAATCCTTCTTTGAATTTTTGCACATTTTTGCTTATAGCTTTGTACAGATATATCAATTATCAGAATTGAATGAATTTGGTTATTAAAGACGGTTGTCTTTTCCAGATTCAAGTATTACATTTGATAAATGAGAAGTTAGTTGGATGAAACAGTGCCTTGAAGCCCTCTGTCCATCGTCCAGAATATGGACATCGGAGCGCTTCAGGGTTAATGGTTGATCGTACACACCTTGTATGGCAACATTTTTCATTACTAAATAGCCTTGGTTTTCCTGCTGGTCTTAGGTTCTTCCAACCGAATCTACGCTGCCAGCTAGACAAAACGAGCAAACGGCAGCAGCTCCTCTTGCAAGTGCGAAGGACAGGGCCTTCTTAATCAGTATGCAATTGAAGGAGATGCAGCTTATGAAATCAGAGGCAGACCGAAAGTTGCAAGTGATGAAAAGACAATATGAAGACTGTCGTTTGATGCTTTCTGCAGTTCCTGGGATGGCTGAAGAAAAAGACAAGCAATATAAAAAAGACAAAGATATCTTAGAACGAAAAAATCAGGCAGATTCGAAGGCATTGGGAAATCGCCAACGTGCTGACCGTGATAAACTAGATGGTTTGTACTTGGAGCTTAGTTCGAGTGCTTCAGGAGATGTTTCGGATGTAGACTTACGAAAGATTGAGGAGGAAATACAGAGGATCAAGGACCATTACATAAAGCTCATGCATGTCGCCTCGACCCCGTCCCCATTGCAGGAATCTGTGGGTCAACGTCCGAGTTCAAGTTCTATGCCGTCAAGTACACCTGCGACGGTGGCCTTACCAATGCGCACAGTGCAGGTAGATGATAGCTCACGGGTTGCTCAATCTTCAGCCAGTCCAGCTGAAGAGCAACAGAGGCAGCATTTGGACCGCGTTTCATCATCGGGTACTCCAGCTGTATCATCGCAACGGGGTATGCATACAGTGCAGCCTGTCACTGGGCTGGGTTTGCCCCATAGCCAGCGGCCTGCAGTGATGTCAACAGCACCGGTGCAGACAAGCAGTGTGCAGCGTGCGACAGGGCGTAGCCAGCGGCCTGCTGCTATGTCTACAGCAGCAGCGATGCCGGTTTGCGGTGTACAGACTCGTGCTCAGCTTCAAAGAAGAACTGCTATGTCTACAGCAGTTCGCCCTAGTCCAACGGCAAATGTCCCGAGAGGAGCACCTGCAGTAAGCCGAAATCTCAGTGCACCAGCAATGACTCCTGCGGTTCCTTCAATTGTTGGAAATATGACAAGGCCTTCTGCACCAGTTTCAGTCGCGGCTCCGGTTTGTGTCTGAACATCCTCAAATATCACTGTTGTCGTTCTTTGTATATAATTGTAACAGAAAGTCGTGAGTTAATGTTGAGCACCTCCTATAATGTCTTCGTGTTGGTTGCGTATGATTCTTTACGCACTGATGGTCATGCATGGCTCATTCTGTGTTCTTGCGATACTTGTGAATTGATCTGCGTGTTCCCATTCATAAACGAGTTTAGGATCATATTTTCGTTCTTGAATGGAAATGGTTCGTGGAAGTTCATGGTTGCACTCAACATTTTTCTGTTTTATATATTTTTTATCTGCCAGTGAGTGATCGCATGAAGCTATATTGGTGAGAGTGAAATGATTTTAAGTGTTCTGTGGTTGAGGAACAAGCCCTGTCATTGCAGAGACAACATTGTCGATGTTATAGATAACAATATCAGTTGTCACCTGGGTGTGCAGGCTGGGAATGTGACTGGTCATGTGTACCCAGATGTGCTCCTGAAGGAAAAGGAGAAACTCAGTAAAGAGCTCGAGAAGGGAAAGGCTGCTTATGAATCGGAGGTAGTGATCTGACCGTCTTGCCTGTGTGAATTTATTTTTGTAAGAGCTTAGCTTGTTGAAGGTGGTGTTTAGAAATCTTGATATTACTCCACCTGATTACCTGCAGTAGGGATTCGTTCTCCTTCATCAAAAACACAAACCCGGTTATTTCCTTAACTCTCTCTGTTGACAGGCTCAAAGGATAAAAGCCGAGTATGACAGAGAAGCAGAGATTCTTCATAAAAAATATGAAGCTTTACTCGTGGAGCAACATCGCTCTTTTACCAGGCGCCAGCAAGAAGTACAACAGAATATTGTGAAAGTGGAGTGGAATAGACAGTTGGCAGAGGCTCTGAAGCTTCGAGAAGAACTTGCCGCTCGTGCAGGTAGCACTTGCACCATTAAACTTGTAGCATTATGATGTTGTCTTCACTTTGTCCTGCCTTCGAAGTTGAAGTTTCTTTTGTCGTCCAGAGGACCTTGTCTTTTTGTGAACCCCTGATGAGATTTTGTGGTTATATAACCAGCCATTGAATTGGACTTATTGTGGAAATTATAATTCAGACTGAACCAAATTTTACATCATTAGAATCAGTGAACATTGCGTGTGTTGGTCAGGAAATAAACCAAAAAAAGTTCATATGGTGCCTACTCAAAAGTGCTAATAATTTCATTAGGTTCAATTTGGGCTTCTTCGCCCTTGATGGTTTAACTTTGCTCGAGGTTGACCGCTTGCATGTGAGTGGGTCTATTGCAGCTGTTTTTGCAGGGCTGGCCACCCAAACCGCTGTGCAACCTCTAGTAAACCAACAAGCTCCTCAACAGGTTTTAGGAAGGTCTCGAACAACTGTGGTCCCAGTACATGCCAGTATTTCTCCGAGTACCACAAACACTGTCAACGCGGGTTCTGGTATGGCTGGTCAATTTGATTGTTTGGAAGTTCATGAGTTCACATACCCCCTGCTCTGATAGCCCGGAGTTTCGTGCTTTGTGAAACTGAAGCTTTTGTGCGCATGGCAACCGCGTGAAGAAACTAAATCCTGAGGATGTTCATGTTACTGATGATGAGTTTTCATATTTTGGGGGTGGGAGAACAGGTATTATTATGCAACCTCCAGGGACTTCCAGCACTCGTGTATCTACTGTTCCTGTGCACCATTCTCCAAGATATGGAATGCCTCAGACTGAGCAGCCACGGTCGTCAATGTCAGAAGCTATGGCAGTGTTGGCAGGTAAGTATGGTGGATTCATAGTTATTGTCAAGTTCGCCACGTCAAAGGATATATTCAATTAACCTAGAAAATTTCTGCATAGGGATATATCCTGGTTTGGGTGCTTCCACTTCTATCCCATAATCAATTTTATAGCAGTTTTTAATTTTAATTATTTTATTGTTTAGTTTTTTTATCATGCTCATCACAAATTGTGAGGTCCATTGGGGTGGATAAGGCACTGTCAGAAAGCTTTCAGTGAGGAGGGGTTCATGGACATGGTTTCTTATGATTAGTTTCTCGCGAACTTAGCTGGGGAGAGTTGAATTTCAACACATTCTCCATTCAAATAGTTACAAAAATTGGAAACTTACCTATGGGGCACTTGGAGTTAGAATGCTTTTGGCAAGGAGGGTGCTTGTAACATGGTATTCATACGATTTGGACGTACGGTCCGTACTGTATTGATTTTCAAATTAATTCTGTCCTCAAAAGTTACAAAACGATAGGAAATAAAATCTACTTAGCGGATTTGAGCATGGTTTGAGTCGCCAGGTTCGTAGCTTTGGCAACGACAGGGGTTATACGTTGTTTATGTTGCAATAGGGTTGGGATTGTTATCCTAATGAAGGTTTTTTTCATTCTCTCGTAGGAATCAATGCTACTGGAAGTTCCCGAGCTCAGATGGAATCTGTTCTTCCAGAAATGAATACGGATGTGAATGGGTTACGTACTTCACCTGGAGTATTGGCGCCCACGTCACCTTCGTTTCAAGATCCAATATTGGCTATAATTCGTAACAGCATGCCCTCTGTAGAAGCCAATTCTCCAAGTCCTTCGGAACCTGTAAGCTCAGCCGGTGCAAGTTTACCCAACCCTCATCAGATACAACATTCACAAGCGTCACCTCCGACAAATCCTGGAGCAGATTCGGCGCCTGTTGTTGAAGGGACTAGCCAAGCTCGTTCTGGAGCACAGGAACAGGTACCAAATGACGTAACCCCTGAAATGCCGCAGAATGTAATCTACTTATCAGATTCGGACGATTGATAGTGGTGAAACCGGATGGAAAGGAGCTGATTCTACTCCGAGTCCACACAAATCCATTTTCGAGGATGGCACATGAAACGGAACGTCGATTTGCCAAAATAAAGGTGTAGTTAGTCAGGTATCTAATAGTGAATTTCAGCTGTGAATGCCCTCAGTATGCCTTTGCATCCTTCTTCGGTTCTTCTTTCATGGAGCACCTCTCATGTGCTTCTTAAACAATCGGCATCCTCCCAAAGCACTGATCTGCACAGCAATCATCTTAGGTGAGAGGCCCCTGTTGTTGCATTAGTCCATTTAAGCTCTTCTTAAATCAAATGCTGGCTTAATTTACGACAACCTTGGCTGGCTTGCTGCACACTTTCTTAGTGGTGCACGGGGCTCTGTTGCCGGATCTAGAACTCCTTTAGAGACCTTTCCAAGTGTATAATACAGAAATTTTGTGGGCCTGTCTGAAACAGTATGGTCCAGTTTTGAGGTGACATTGTTGTATTGAAGTCCATTTGACAAATGATTCCAACTGTAGCAAGCCCGTGATTGCTTTGGTTTGACAATGGATGTGAAGGTAACCCGATATGATTTATGTTTAACCTTATTTATTTTCCATTTAACCCTTAATTGCCGAAGCAGACATTTTGCATCCAACGAATGACAAAGAATCTTTCCTTGTAGGACAAAAGTGCAACTATTCATTCTTGTTACTAAGGGTGGAAAGGGGAAATATTGTATAGTAAGGGAGAAACACCCATTCCCATGTGAGGTAGGTACATCCAAAAGTGTCAATTTTTCATATTGTGTCTAGTTCTTGTTATTATGTTGTTCAGAGTTTTTTATAGTCTTGTTGGTGAGTGAAAGCATGTTCCAATGCATCAAAGAATAGTGGATTTGGATACCGTATGCAAAAATTATTAATAGTCAAAGTGTGTTTCTGAAAGCGCCATCTACAATCTGGGTACATGATTGATTTTGAAAATGTATGCATGTTATATAAGGTGCTTTAAGGGGGGGTGCCATTTTGGATGTACCTACCTTATGTGTTATACAAGGCGCTTTAAGGTGGGGTGCCATTTTGGGTGTACCTACTTTATGTGTCTTGCAGTGGATTGAAGAGTCATTGAAATATGTCCTGAAGGTAAGAGGTCCTATAATCGACCATCTAAGGGCTGCAACAGAATTTCAAGGACATAAAACTTTTAGAAATATTTTTCAGTAAATTTTCCTTGAAAGACAAGTAGAATTAACATTTAACCCAAGGTGTTTCATATTTTTTTGAGCTTTGTGGAATTAGTTATCAAATTTTGAAGTTGAAAGGGCATAAGGCTCTCAAATGGTACCCTAGTTAAAATGTACATTGTTAGTACATTATTGAAGGCTATGAAAAAGCAACATGTACAAATATTGTACATTCAAGGTAGGGCACCATTTTAGAACCCGCTCCATTTAAGAGCCTTCTACCTTAGAGTGCAGTTAATGTATTTGCCACATGAGATTGTAATTTGCTGATACAATTGGACACATAAAAAAATTTGGTTGGCTGAGTACTGAATTTCACAGGGTTCAGTTTTGGGTGCACCTATTGCACACTTTCAATAGTCTAGGGAGCCATCACTTCAAAAAAATCATAGAAATTACATATAATGTTCAAAAATTCTATTTTTTTTTTTGAAAATTCATGATTTTCACTTGCTAATACTAGAAATTTATCAGTTTTAGGAAAATCTCCCTCCAACTATGATGAATTCCTTATTTGGACGTTTTTTGATGTTTCTACTGTACTTTGACTTCAAATGAATATATTTTGCTTATTTGAAAGTAGATGATGTCACATAATAACACAATGCATGATTTCTACAACCACCAATTGTAAAAGACTAGATTCACTACCAATTGGTCAAACATCATGTTCAAGTTGATTGTAGCCTATTAGATTGTGTTCAACTATCAATCCTATAATTTTATTACTTTAAAATATGAACCATATAGTACTCTAAGAAATTTCAATTTATTCATTAAATATTGTAATTAATCTCAGTTTTGTTGCAAAAATTGAAAATAAATAAATAAAAATAGAAAAAGTAGTTCAAATTTTAAGATTAGAATGATAAGTTCAATTATGTAATTTAAATTGAAAATCCATTTCAATAGGACAAGAATGTGAATGAAAAACACATAATGTATTATTTGAATTCTTACACATTGAGCTTGCAATTTCAATAACCCTTTTAGGTTTTCAACTTTTTTCAAAAGTTCAAGATAAAGTAGAAAGAAAACTTGTTAATTTTCATTTTCTTCATTTACATTAAATATCAAAAATGATTACATTGAAAGTTATAATCAAGGTTCACTAAGGCACATCCACTTTTTGGATGTGTGGACCTTTAACCCCTAAAGGTTTTCTATTATGTTTTCACCAAAAAACTCTAAAACTGCAATTTCTAATACAAGTGCAAAATTTTAGAATTTTTTTTGACACATGCAAATCTTCTTTCTAGTAGGTGAATAGATCTCAATGTATTATTGACTCACGTTTCTTTCTATAAGCATGGATTTCTCTACATGCTTTTGAATTAGCTAAGAGAATCTTCAATATTTCTGTAGAAGATGGTCTATCAACGGGATTGGATTGCCAATACATTCTTAATAATTCCTGTATCCATCTAACAACATACTTTGGTACCTTTGGCCTTTCACCTGCTAATACATGATCAAAGTCATTCTTCATATGGTCTTCAAATGGGAGCTTCCCCGTCAAGATTTCAAAACATAACATCCCATAACTATAGACATCGGATTCTTTTGTAAACAATTCAGGCTTGTCGCCGACACTATAATCCTTACAAGCTTGCAATATTTCAGGAGCCCTAAAGAACCCTGTTCCAACAACTCCAATGGAACATTCAAAATTTGCCACATAACATCCCAACCATCTTCTAGTCTTGTACAAAGTAAATTAGATGCTTTGAGGTCTCGATGAATAATGCCACAATTGTGTAACCACTCCATTCCCATAGCTACTTGATACATGAGTTCTTCCACATATTCAAATTTTGAAAATGGACAACGATTTTTTTTTGTTTCCAACATGAGACGATCAATATGGCATCGCAAATCTTCTTGTTCTTTCACCATCAAGAATGCGAACCGTCCATCTTCCAACAATATTCCACGATACACATCACTGTGATTCCTATCTTTGGGAAGATTACCATGAAGTTCCCATTTCATTTTGTCCATATAGTTTTGCAACATTCCTTGAGGCCATTGTAGCTGCAATTGTCGCAAGGATGTTCCCTTCTTGAAGACCTTCAATGCCCATTTGTTTCCAGATCGTAAATCCTCTTCATTCCTCCATCGCTCATTCCATTGAATTTTTGCATCAAAAAGCTCAGCTTGACCACCTTCAGCAAATTTCAAGCCCATCACCAACTCACCCATACCCTCTTTACCAAAAGTCCAAAAGAAATTGCCCCAATTGGGATGAGATTGCAAAGTTTGGAAAACCTCCATATTGCTCACTTCCACCACTTCATCCACATCTAATCCAAACTCAGATACTTGGCTCCAATGAATCTTTGAATGCTCAATTCGCTCTTCAATGGTATATGCAGAAGTTTCACCCTCCAAAGACTCCATAATAGTGTTGCAATATTTAGATGATGGTGTCAAAGAAGTGAAGATTCTACACTTGGGTTTGCTACTCAAACAAGAATATGACCCACCCATTGTTGCAACTATATGAGATCTTCACTCTAGATCTTTCTACTCATAGGTTGATTTAGACCCTAGTGTTGCATTCAACTGCTTCTCCTGTCTCAAGTCAAAAGTAATATGATTTTAGATAAAGACCATGTACATCAAAAAATAACCCAAATTCAAATGTGTAAAAAAAACAATAACTCATGGTTGGCAAGGCATCCCAAAATTGAATCACCTATAATACAAAACTAAAATCATAGATCTACATGAGCCTCTTGCCTAGAAGTTAGGATATTTACATCAAAAAATTACACTCTAAACAAATCTTCAACAAGAACTCAAAGTGACAACAATATCAACTAGCAAAGCATGAACCTATGTTCAAGATGAAAAACAAAGACAAAGTTGAAGAAAGAGGTCCAACTTCAACAATGAAACATCACAAAGAAAAGAAGAAGTGCATTTTTTTTAAGTTCAATGAACTCTTGGTCACAAAGATGTGCCAAGGTAGTATTCCATAGCCCACTCATAGCACAAAACAAAAAGGAAAAACAATTATTATAACATTTTAGATGATCCTCTAGCATGTGAGAGCTCGTCTTAGCAATATCAATTCCATTTCGTAACTAGGCTAAATTCAACATGAAGCACAAGTTTGAATAAATCAATCTGAGAAAGCTTTGAGGGTTGACTTCGTGAACAAATAACAACCGAACAACAGAGTTTTAAAAAAAAACAAAAAAAACTCCTTGTATCAGAAGAGGACTTCTACACTCAGATTCAATGCGATGACAAGTAGCAAACTGAATGAAAATGTATCCAGGGAGTGTGTAAGAAGAAATTCTCCTGAAAAAAACCCAAAAAAACAGCATACTCAAATTGCATATATTTAGTTATGAACTAATAACTAACACAAGGAAAAGTGGTGAACCTAAAGGAAAAAAATACCAGGCGTGCACTACTACAATCTGCTCCTCATCCAATCGAACCTAAAGCACCCAAAAACCATGAACCGATCTTCCATCCTCTTAACCACACAACCTCCAAACCCCACCACTACAATCCGTTCCTCGGTCAAACCTTAGCACCTGACCTTAACATCAAAATACAGACTACGAAACCAAAATCGAGCTGGGTAAGTGCTCCTCATCCAGTCAAACCTAAAGCACCTTAACAATCGTCAAGAAACAGACCTCTAAACCAAAATCGAGGAATGCGAGCTCTCCTGTATTCATCTGGTCATACCTAAAGCAACTAAACATCAAGAAGTAATGGCCTCCATGATCCTCTTAACCAAGTGCACTCCATCCCCCGCCACGAAACATCGGAGACACCTAACCATCTAAAACCAGAGTAATGCACCAAAATTAAAGTACACGGACTCTCCTCATCCAGTTCCAACTCAAAGCACCTAAACAAGTTGCCAAAACTGGGACGCGCTTCAGAGAAGAATGGGAGAACGCTCTGGTGATGGCGGAGCAAGCTACGACACTTACAAATCCGAAACTCCAGTATTGGGGACGCACCTGTTAGGGAAAGGAAGAACCGGAGAGCTGACCACGCCGGCCATAGTCGTAGTCGGGACAGTAGCAGCAAGGGCAATAGAAGTGAAATGCTGAGGCCCAGTTCAGACGCGAGACCTTATGTTCCACCCCAATAAGCTATTCACGCGGTTTGAGCCCCGCGTCATCCCAGCTATCCCAGCTGTCCTACAGCTCTACAGGATTGACCTTCCCCAGTTGGCCTTCAAGGTTTTAAAGAGGGCTAACTGCAGTCAATTTGATGGTCGAGTTAGACTTGTGCTCCGAGAATGGAGACACTCCGGGAACAGTACTTGGAAATCGATCTCTTCGAAGGGGTTACAGTACTAATTTGAGCAAGAGATATTCTAATGATTCTAGTGTTAGTATCAAATATATATCTCAGATTTCCGGCGTCTGTGAACCAGCCCGAATTGAAGTCGAGAGTCTTCTATTGATGCTGCCTACGCAGGTGGCTTTGCTTTTGTCCTGTGCGCTAAGTTACCGTGTCTTGTCAAGCTCGCGACAAGCTCACGGAGAAATTATGAAAGTGATGACGACTACAAGATACTGAGGACAGCTCCCTGCCAGCCTGCAAAGTGCAAACAATCGTCAGGCGAATGAAGACTATCCTGCAGCCGGTTCCGGGAGTGCTTCAGAAGCTCGGGCTCCTCGTAAGGTAAGAGGTCCTATAATGGACCATCTGAGGGCTGAAACAGAATTTCAGGGAGGTAAACTTCTAGAAATATTTTTCAGTAAATTTTCCTTGAAAGACAAGTAGAATTGACATTTAACCCAAGTTGTTTCATATTTTTTTGAGCTTTTTTGAATTAGTTATCAAATTTTGAAGCTGAAAGGACATAGGGCTCTAAAATGGTGCCCTAGCTAAAATGTATACTATCAGTACACTACTGAAGGCTATTAAAAGCAACCATGTACAAGTACTGTTCATTTAAGATAGGGCACCATTTTAGAACACGCTCCATTTAAGAGCCTTCTACCTTATTGATGCTTGGAGCACTCGAAGGCGTGAAAAGGTGCACAATCACAAAAGATCTCCCATTAGATTGGTAAATTTCTTAGCGTTAAATTAACAGGCATTAGACTCACATATTGTAGTCCTCATTTGGAGATTATTCAAGTATTGGTAGTTTAATGTCAATGTAACACTAATGGTGCGATCTAGTGAACGGGGAGTTTACACGGTGACTCAATTTTTTGCCATTTTTTTATATGTCATTTGGTAGTTATCCATTGTTATTCGGTTATTGCCTGAGCTTAGTCATTTAATTCAGTAAATAGCCTTGTTTCTTTTTAGTATTCCTGTCATTTTCTTTAAGTTTCCAAAAGCATTCGGAAATAAAAAATATACAAACAAAATATAATTTACAATTTAAATACTAAGTTCAAGGCAATTTTTTATACTTTACCATACTTAAATGGCAAGTTTAGGATAAATTTGTTAAGAAAAAGGGCTGATTTTTTTTGACTAATTCTAGGACCACATAGCCAAATCCGCAAGTAAATGAAAACATGATTCACTATAAATTCTAAAAATTCAATTACAATCCATTGAGCTAAAGACAAATCTACCATTTGACCATCTACTATTAAGAGATTTTTTGATGGCAAATTGAAGGAGTTACTTCATTGAAAACAAATTTTAGAGAAGACTTCTTAAACAATTCTCATTCTTTGTCAAGAATTTTTAGAAGATATAGACAATTTGAGGATGAGAGATTGACCACTTATTGTCAAAAACATAGGAATTGTGCTAAAAGTAAAATTTTAAACCTCATTTTAATATAGTAGGATATATTTTTTCCAAAAACTTTGAACTAAAAAAAGTTGATGAATCAAGCTGAGTTTTATCTACAAAAATTTGTATGAAAATTTGAGACTCCAACTAAAAGTTATGGGCAATTTTTAGAGAGGAGTTTCAAAGGACATTTTTAAACATACATTCTGATTTTTGTCCATAACTCTTTTAGTTGAAGTCTCAAAACCTCAAACGGATTTTTGGAAATAAAACTTAGCTTATTTCACCAACTTTTTTTAGTTCAAAGTTTTTGGAAAAAAATGATTCTACTATGTTGAAATGAGGTCTCAAATTTTACTTTAAACACAATTCCTACTTTTTACTTCACTATGAGCGATTGAGCTTCTCCTAATACTACTTTACATATCCCACATGGGTTGTTTTACCTCCTACTACCCACTTCTATAAAGAGCTTGTCTTCTCCTTCACATTCATTGTACAATAAAGGCCTAAGCATCCACAAGGCACTATTGATGGACATTTATTTCTTTAGGTTAAATGTATCTTTAGGTTCCTCAACTATAATCTAGCAGGTGCATTTATAGGGCAGTTGAAATCCGCTTTTACTATATGATGGATGGATGAAAAGCCATCATTTCACTTTCCTAAATGGTTCATTTCCTATCACTAACAAAACATGGTAAAAAAAACACGCTGGAACTACCAAAATGGGGTTTTTTGCCACGTTTTTCTTTGCGTGTTGCACATAGTGGACAACCAACTTTGGCAGCAATTTCCCATTGCAATTTTTGGAATTAGGAAGCTTATCATATATCAATGGAAAGGTATTCAAATTGAAGTTGTAAACTTTGGGTGGATTTCAAGAAATTTGTACATTTTAGACAAATTGAAAATTTTACCATACAAAATAGAAGAGAGTGTAGATTTACCAACAAATTTTATTGAATTTGGACATCAAATGCAAAAGTTACAACACAACAAATTAGACTTCCAAATTATGTGAAGACTTTTTTGGTCCCTTAGGGCACTTAGGGGTCAATTGTGTTGAGTTCGCCACTATCAAAATCATCCTTTATGATACCATTTGAATCATTTGTTTAAAAAGCTCAATTTAAGCAATAATTGAAGGTAAATTGAACTATCTTGCAAGATCTCTGTCCCCTTTGATCACAAAATTTCAAGGATGAACATCTACAATTCTATCTTATACAAAAGGATTCTTTGTCATCCATTAGATACTTTTAGGCCATTGCCGGTTCAAGGTTAATAAATTACTACACTAAAATTGATAAATAGTATTGGCAACACTAATTTGTTGAGATAACACTAATTGTGATTAGCAAGGTTAGGGTTAGAAGATTATTTACCCATTCTAACACTATTTTAGTTCTATAGTAAATTACAATTTTCTAAGAAAGGGACAGATTCTTGTGGCGGGAGGCAAAAATTACAGTTTTCTAGGAAAAGGATAGATTTTCACGGTAGGAGGCAAAATTTACAGTTTGCAGGGAAGGGGCAAATTTTCACAGCAGGAGGCAAAAATTACAAGTTTTTGGGAAAGGGACAAATCTTCATGGCGGGAGGCAAAAATTACAATTTTGCATGGAAGGGATAGATTTTTATGGCGGAGGGTAAAAAATACAATTTTGCAGGGAAGGGACAGATTTTTATGGCAGCAATTAAGTGCCCCAACACTATTTACATATAAGTTGAAAAATAGTGTTGGGGGTAAAAAACAGGGAACAACACTAATTATCACCCAACACTATTTACCAATTTTAGTGTAGTGGTTTGCCCCAACCTTTGTTTGGCATGCGTGAAAGTGATGGATAATTGAGCCAATTCTCTTTTTTTGGGACTTTCTAGTGTTAGATTGCATTAAAAAAATAATTTGGCTAAAAAATGGCAAAGAATCATGAAATTTTTTGCCAAGAAACTTTGTGATAATAAAAAATCTTGAATGAAATTGCTAGTTTGTGGACAGAAATAGAAGTATATCCATGTGATATGTGCTAATGTGGTATTTTCTATCCAATATGTGAATGAATGTTGAAATTTGGAGCACCCCTAAAACATTTTATATCACCACTTTGTCACTTCATGAAAAATGAAAAAAAACACAAAAAATACTCAGAATTGCATAACATTCAGTAGCTCTTAGAAGGACTGCCTTTTCCTTTGTGAAGTCCCCATCACCTAATTTCATCTAACATTTCTTGAAGTTTGCAACTTTAAGGCAGAGGCACCCAATGGCGTGCCTGTACCCAGTGGCGTGCGTTTCTACAGCAGTCATTCATTCTAGAACAGAAATGTAGTGGCACTGTAGACTACTTATTGTTTTAGGTCAAAAAAATAATCCATATACTGCCTACCAACATTTATAGCCTGAAATCATTGTGCGCTGTAGAAACGCACGCCATTGGGTACACGCACACCATTGGATGCCTCTCCCTTAGTTACTGAATGTTGTGGAATATCATTTCATCCGATGGGAGGCAGTGTGACAGGCTGCTACTGAATGTTATGTGAGCTCGTGCTCCCTTGACCGAAAGTGAGTTTCCTGCCGGGGTCTGTCTGTACAGGCAGCCCCTCGGAAACAGCGGCGTGCTTGTGGACGGTGCACCCCCGATCCCTCCCTTTCCCCCACAACACCGGTACTGTACTGTAGTCGGGGATGGGGGGAGCTTTCTTTTGGGCAGGACACTGTATACGTTCCTCTCTAATATCACATTCTTTGGTCCCTCACCAACCTTTTTTTTCCAGCACGATGGGGGCCAGATTGCACCATTTCAAAATAAATGTCTTTTTTTCGCCAAAACTTTTCCAGTTTTCTTTAAAATATGGATGAAGTCATCAAATTTGGATGAAAAAGTGTATGAATGTGATGGTAAAGTGTTTTTAAGTCTAAAAGATGGATGCAAGTAGAAATACAATGCCTCACCAAATTTGAAGTGATCGCCATCTTGGCACTTTCTCAAAAAAAAAGGGGTTGTCCCTCACTCACTTAGTCCTTCCATTGGGAAAATATTGGAGCTTTTAATTTACCACGCATGATAATATTTGATAATTTTGAATTCATATTTGCAAGCAGAGGCCCCAAATTAGCTAGAAGGAAGATGTACAAGGTATATTAATCAAGCACAATATCAGAGGCTTTTTTTGTTACTTGCACCATTGGAATGACTTGGAAGGGCCAAGTGAGGGGGGGCCAGTTCACCTTGATTGTCGTAATGTCCATGGGGATTTGGGTCAGTTTAGATGTTTTTCCCATTCATTTTCATGGTATACAATCATAGACAAAAGTGAGTATGAATTTGAAACCTTTTTTCATTCAAACAACCATAATATAAACATCAATGGGCAAAGTCCAAAAGTAGATATATGAAAATTGTTGCAAAATGAAGCATATAATATAAAACTACAAAAGTTTAAAGAAAAAATTAACCTTTATTTGAGAGAAATTAATTTCAAAGTTAGACATATTGAAAACTTAGTTTTGTATGCCATAATTATGAATTACTTCATATTTGCCATTCATTTTTTTAGAGCTCCAAAAAATTTCTATTGTGCCTTAGGCATGATGTACATCATATTAAATTGTTGTATTCCCAAATTGAGGGAAATTGACATTTATAGAATTGAAAATATTTTTGATTTGACAAACATGCAAATGATGTTAGTTTTCATGATATTTGAGTATGGAGTGTTATTTTGGAATTGAGGCATGCTAGAATTGCATTAGTCATGGTAAAGAAAACACAACTTGCAAGATGAAACATTATTACACCAAATGCCCCTGCATTTGAAATATTTGTTTAATAGGACAATGTATTCAATTGATATATAAAAGGTGAACGATGCATTTTGAAGTTCAAAATTTTTGCATTTCATAATGCACATAATTTATTCAACCATTCCAAATAAATCAAATTATCATTTTTCAATATCATTATAAAGTTTAAATATGCCAAAAGTTATAGTAACTTTTATAAATTTGATAGTATTTCTATGTTATTGAAATTGACCAAAAAAGTTATTTGATTGGTTGAATCAATCATATGCATTGTAAAGTCTAGTTTTTTACAATATATCTAAATCTCAAAATGCATCATATAGATCCAATATATAAATTGAATTCATTGTCCTATTAAACAAATATTTCAAATGCAAAGGCATTTAGAATAATAATGGTTCATCTTGCAACCTATATTCACTTTACAATGACAAATGTAATTTTGGCATCTTGTCAATTTCCAAAAAATATTCAAATATTGTGAAAACCAACATTGATTAGTTGCACGTTTCTCAAATTGTAAATATATTTAATTTTGTAAAATGATGTATACCAATATGCCAAAGCACAAAAGAAAAATTTTGGAGTTCTAAAAAAAAAGTGGAAAAATATAAAGTAATTTCAAATTATAGTACAAAAATCTAAATTTTCAACATGGGCTAACTTTTGAAATTAATTTTCATCATATCACAATTAATTTTTTCTTCAAACTTTTGTAGTATTGTCTTACATGTCACATTATACTACAACTTTCATATATCTACTTTTGGAATTTGCCCATTGATGCTTTTAGGATCATTGTTTAAATGAAAAAGTTTTGAGTCAATATTCAATTTTGTATGAGTGTATATTAAATTTAACCATAAAGATATGCATTTCATGCTAAGTATTTGATTATATTTAAATAAAAGCCAATTTTCTTTAAAATAATTTTTTTTAGAAAATCTAAGTTTTTATTGTATTAAAATATGTTTATCTAAAAGTGCACATTAATCAATAAAAGAACAATATTGTCCTAGGAATATATAGCAATTCACTTTATTAGTGCTTTAGTCCCCTTCAAATGGAACTTATCATGTATTGCCAAGTGTTTCCTCAAAAAATCAATATTGTATTGCATTCTAGCAAAATATTGCTAAAGAAACATGTTTAAGGCTCAAGAACTCATCTACTAGTTTCAAAACTTGTTTTGTACTTTTTTCTACATCTTATTGTATTACAAAATTAAATTTTTTTTTGGTTACATTCAAATTTCAAGAAGGTTTAAGAAGTCATAAAATACAATCCATCAAAGTTTTATAAATATCTCTTAGGAATTGAGAGGTTCATTTCTAAATGCTCAACCATCCAATGGCTAGATAATGACTATTTTAGTAAGTTGTATATCATCAAATGAAGAAACAATACAGAAGCTTGAAGAAAAATCATGAAGCATATCAATAGAAAAAAGAAACGAATTAAGAATGTTCTATGTGAATCTTTTTGAAACTGCATTGTAGATATAGCTTTGTTTGTTTGTCATACAAATACCAATTGAAACATTAAAATCAAGTTTGTTGTGACAAGTACTTTTCTAGATATTGGGAACTTCCCATCTATAAGGCTAGCCACTGAAGACATCATGAATAGTGAAGGTCTAGGTTTTTTCAAAATATAAATAAAAGAGCTACATTGGAAAATAGTCAAAATTTAAGAATATTGATCTTTTTCTTACTCTCCTTGTGTCCTTTTTGTTCCTTCCTTTTTACACACAATAATAGAATATCTAAGAATCCTTTGAAAAACACTTTTTTCTATGCCATATGTGACTATCAAATTATAATTATCGTCTACTTCAAATTGTCAACCTTGGGGCTCAATTCTAAGATAATTACATCTAATTGTGATCATTGCCTAAAACCAACCCCTATTTATTCTTTCCTAAAATGTACACCAACAATTTATAAGAGTCTAGGGTTGGTTTTTGTAAATTCTTTCAATGCCAAATAATTGTATGAGAAATGGTTGTAGAATATTCTTTTAACTCCTAAAAGACCAAATTACATTTTTTGGCAACATAGTAATTTTGGGCAACTGACTACTAAAATGCAATCTTCATTTATTTTTTCCCTTAAAAGTTTCAAGCAACATGTGCCTAACAAATAGTTTTTAGCTTTTGAATACGTCATAAAAAAAAGTTATTGCATGATATGGAATTTTTAATGTTTACCAAGCACCTTGAGTAGTTAAGTAAAAATAATTTCTTAAAGAAATCAAAATCGGAATCATTCCATTTTGATTATCAAGATGAAAGTTATGAAAAGTTCTAGTTTGGAAGCACTTATATCATTTCTTCTTTGAAATAAACTTTGAAGTCCTTTATCTAACTCAGTTTTCAATATAGAGTATTTATTACAACATTACAACCATTAGGGTTGAAAATTTTCAATTCTATAACTAAATTCTTAATGATTTAGTATTTAAAGCATTCTCTACTTTTTTTTACTTACTATTTTTTTCAGTCATGAATATGGAATATTTTTTGTTGAACTTTTTATTTATTGAATTTCCAACTTATATCTTCAATACAATACAAAGAGTAACCGTTTATAGAATGTACACATTTTTGCAAAAAATTTGAGAGATGAAATCTAACCATTTGCAAAGAGTTGAAAATGTTTCTTTTTGAAATCCAAGTAACAAGATCTTGCAATTGGTAACTTCTCTTATTTTGAAATTTTGGAAGGGTATTTTTTAACAAGATAACTAAAGGATCTTACGGTTGGATTTGCTAATGAATATATATAGATGAAGATATTAGCCTTACTTTAAGTTTGAGTACTTTCAGGTAGTTATGGGCCTAAAAAAACTGAAAACCTTTAACCCCTAAGTGCTCTGACGTCCATTTTCTGGACAATGTACAGATTAAATGTTAGATTTCTTTCTCACTACAACTTGGATGAAAGTCATCCTAATTTTTAGGGATACATTATGAAGTTGTTGTCATATCTTAGGGTTGGATTTGTTGTTATTAGATTACATATTTTTCTGAAATTACAAATGTGGAAGTATGTCAAGTGATTGACCAAGGCAAAATTGCATTGACTTGAGTTCAAACCTGGAATTGCAAAAATGAGGTCATGGAATCAAAGAATGCAAAAATTTCAAAAAATTATCATGTTAAGAGAACCTCATTTCAAAACCATTCCAACAAAATTTACTTAAAAAATGAAAATATTTTGCTTGTAATTGAATTTTGAATGAATTTCGAAATTTCTCTTTCAATATTTATAGAAAAATATTGGTGATAGCATTGGTGAATCAAACCATATAGATAGAATCTAAAATTCAAACCCTACAACTTTTGTTTGCATCTCAATACCAAAATATTCTTTCAAACAATACTTTATGATGATTTTGCAGAAACCATCATTTTTGGAGATGAGTCTACACACTTAGGGATTAAGGGTTAACTTCTGAAAAAATCCAACTCAAAATGAGGCAATTTATTAACATGAAAGATGCTCCATTGCTTCTTGGGACGCATTGGAATGTAACTTAGTTTTAAGTGTAGTTACATCAAGGTTTATAGAACTCCAAGGATGCTCCATACCACAATTTGGCCGTCATCTCCCTATGAAGATACATTGTTTGTTTGTTTGTTTGTTTCGTTCGTTTGTCCAGCACATTGCTTCAAGCTTAAACCCTGTTTTTTCGCTTGATGAAAGTTCCTGCTTCCAGTCCTATTAAAGATGGAAGTAAAGGTTACTAAAAATATTTTACTGGACTTAGATTCAAAACAAGAAGTTGCTATTAAATTAAATTTTATCCTAGATAGAAAGATTATCAGATCCCACCCTCCCACCTATGAATATAATGGAGGTACCTAAGACTGATAGATAGCTGCACCCATTAAGTTTCCTGTCAGCTCTTAAGCTCAGGAAGCCACCATTTTGCTTAAGATGTAGGTTAGTCTTAAGCTACTTGAATTCCAAACGTTCAATACAGGACAATTTAGCTTCTTGACTAGTACTAGCACATGAAGCAATGAATAGTAATATGCAGTATTATGAGTACAACTGTCACTGGAATCAAACAAAGTTCAACCAGAGACTATTAAGCAACGTCAATTTAAATTGAATCAATGATTCAATCAATATATTGACAACAATTTTTCTGAGGTAAATTGATACTCCTAGCCAAGGGTGGGTATACATGCATGGTTGAGAGCAAGCAGTAAGCTATATCGGCCATGACCTCAAGCATATCAGGAAGGGCATTACAGTCTGGGGTGATTACAGAAGTGCTTCACAAATAGTAGTTTGGTATCTCACAAGGCTAGTTGGGAAATCAGTAGCACCTTGTTTACTTGCTACAGAGCTATTGTTGTGACACATTGGGACTTACAAAGCTTCACGATGGCAACTTCTTCACAACGTCCTACTTGCAACCAGGTTGACAGAGGAGTTGTGTGTTCTTGAAATGTTTGATTAAAGTTTGTGGGTATGTTTTCTCCTAGTGAAGGCAATAACACGCGATGTGAACTGTAGACACCTGCTGTACCTCACTAACATTCCAATTTGTTGTCATGTGGTGGGATGGACACAGGTGAGGTTCACATCCTCTAGGAGCTATGCAAGCAAGCTTCAATTCATTATGTAACCTTAACTCTCATGTTGCAGCTATACTTCTTGCTTTACCTGGACCTTCCACATTGTATTAGATTAGCTGTGGAACTTCATAAGTGCTTTGGGATCTTATTTTCGAATTGATTTGATAGTCTATATGGCAAATGGTTAGGTACTGTGTTCATGACCACATGGGGATTTTTTGCAATAGAAAAGTGAAAATTGTGGAATATAGGCTTGCTCAAAATGATATTTGGCTGTTATGACAAAATGATAGACAATATAGGTGCTGATTCAAAATAGTTAAAGTGGCATGCTCAACAAGTACAGAGGTGATCAGATCAGTGCCCGATCTAGGGGTGTACCAGAAAAGTTTTGTTTGTTTGTTTGTTTGTTTGTTACGTTGAGATCTCCCGGATTGTGAGTCCCCCGGGTGCATGTTTGGTACCGTCGGAAAGCCCTCGGCGAGGAGGGGTGCACGGGCTTTGATTCATGGTGTTCCAACCTACGGCATGAAAGTTATTGAATTTTGAAGTTTCTACACATTAAAAAAATTAGACCGTGGCAACAGCACGGGCCACCCTAGTGCCTGTGACATTACAGAGGTCCTATAGTCTCTGCTCTCTCGAGTCTGTGGTCCACCCCCGCGCAGTCGCGCACCCCCGCGTACCCCCGTCCTAATCACCCCCGGCGCAATCACCCCCGGCTCCCTGCTTACTTCCAACGCGCTCACCCACATTTGCCTCCTGTCTCGCCTTCGCACTCTGCAATTTGGAACATTTGACTTCGTTTTCTAGGAGCATTTTGCAATCCCATTTGTCTTCCCCATTCATATTCTATTGTCGCTGTTGCGCAAAAGTTCGAGTTTGAATCTTTTCTTGTTGTTGCTGCTTCGCTGGAGCTTGAATCGCGGGGAGAGGCAACTTCGAGCGGACGACAGATGAGCGTTGCGAATTTTGTAATGTAGTCTATAACAAATAATTGTCAGGTTAGCATCATTCTAAGTCCCGCAACGGATATCCGTCTCAGCTTGTGGAGAGTGAGAGTGTTTTTGGAATTTCACAGGTTCATCCTTTTGAAATTTCTTAGTTGAGTGTAGCAAGCTCGTGCAGGAGGTTCGAAATTGAAGTCGCATTGCAAGTGTTTCTTGCGGATCGTTCAAGAGATGCTGTGAATTGCGGACTGGAAATTGAATGTGAGCTGCCGCAAAGTGGGGGCTTCGTGTGTGTCGGCGGTTGAAGAAGACCTACATTTAAGATGAGCTTTCATTCATTATGTGAATCTGTCAGTTGTTGAGAGGATTCTGTGGAGCGTTGGGAGAATATCGTATTACCTATACAGTACTTCATTAGCTGGGTTCGTCTCCAATTTTGCCGTAAATTTCCTTCACTGGTCTCAGTTGAGTGAAGGAGATCGTCATTCCTGCGATTTTGGATCTTCTGAAGTCTTACCGGTTAGTAGCGAATCGACTATCCTTTCTCGAGGATTAGATTAGTGTCACGAATCATGTCAAACTTAGAAACACCACGAGCTAACAGCTCTCAGAGTTTTGGGGGTATCGAGAATGGGGAATCTTCTGACGCAGCAGTTCAGTCTTCGCCTCCTAAGTTGATGCTAGAGTTTTTAGAAGAATCTCGAGACGAACTCAGTAGTTTCGATAGCACTTTCTGGGAGAGTATTGCTTCTGAAGATGATCTTGCCGCTCCCATCAATTTTGCATCCTCCCGTTCTCGTGAGAGTACAAGAAACGATTTGAAGAGGAAAGCTGCAACTTCAAACCATAAGGGTGTCCATTTCAAAAAGAAAAACAAGAAGTTTGTATCTCGATTGTGTTTGCCAGGGGGGAAGAGTCGGAAGCTCGAATTGGGAGAATATAACACCCATGATGAGGCTGCACGTGCCTACCAAGTGGGTGCCTTTTATTACGACAAATCCAGCATCTCTAATTGTGGAGAAGACCAGTCTTTCTTAGAGACTCTTCCGTGTGTTCCGGACGACCTTTCTGATGAAAGCAAGTTGGCTTGGGTTCGTGAGAGAGCTCGTCATTCGGCTGCCAGCATTGGTACTTCGGATACACGTGGCATACATTCTTCGGAGCATGTGCTGGAAAATGGGGGCAACTCTTTCGATGCACGACCGGGTACTCCTGCTTCGTATGGTACACAGGGTTCATGTGATGACTATCACTCCACTCCCACTACTCCGACTACCACCACACCGAATATATCAAGAAGCGCATATCCAAACAATCTCTTGTGGTATTCTGGTGCAAATGAGGCATGCGCTACTGTCAATGACTTGGATGCTAACTTGGATGCTAAGCTTAGGTGTATAGCAGCTCTTCGCAAAATTCGCAAAATAAGAGAGTCCAAATGGCAAAATAGCGTTCAAACCCAATCACAAGGGTCACCAAATGTAGAGCTACAACAAGGAAGGAATTCCAACGCTTTGACCAATCAAGCGCTCGTTGTAGATCACCCAGGTGTTTTACAGGTCAAATTTACAGATTCTATTTTTTTTGCAGTAGATGAGCTCCGGAAACAAGGATGGGAGTGGACATTGAAACTTAGAAGCCCTAGCTCTGTCGAGACTGGTGTGTTGTTCTCAGTGCCCAAAGGTCAACATGTTGCTCCTGCACTTTGTTTTACAGATATTATTATAAATTCTTTCTATGAAATCCGTGAACAAGGTTGGGAGGTTCATTTGCAACCTCGTGAAGGTGGCCACGTAGAGGTGAGCTTACCTCCACAGCCACAAATTTTAAGATCACTATTGTTTGGGTCTAGTGGAGGTTGTCCGCATCTTCACTAGCTAGTGATTTCAACCACTTTGCTTGAGTTGACAGCAGCCCAAACTAAACTCGTCTTGTTTTGATGATGTTCACAGTTGATAAGCGAAGTTTGTGTGGCTCCAACCGGGTGTGCAGCTCAAGACAAGATGAAGGCGTCGAAGCTTTTAGCATGGAGTGTGCAAATCGCAAGTTGGCGGGTAGGGCTTCTCTAGCGTTATCCTCATGGCGGAGAGTTAAACTTGCAGTTCTTAGAGTTTAATATGGATTGTGGTAGGGCTGCATGATGTGAGGTGTTTGAGAAGTCTCTAATTTCTTGGAAGCTAGAATAAATGCAGTTGAAAGAGTGTGCCAGGAAAGTCACTTTTGGTAGGCCGGTACTGACAAATTATAATGCGTTGGACTTTTGTACATCAGCATTCACATAATGCGTTTTCTGGCGTTGCTGCTATGGTGAGGGTGAAATTTTCCTACGCCAAGCAGAAGCTTGTGTGGGAGGTGCCGGAAAGCGGACGTAGAAGGAAGATGGAAATACTTTGGTCGGAAATTGATACTATGAAGGCCACCTTTGCGGACGGTTCTGACATTCTGGAGATCTATGTACGGCGAGTAGTCTCTATTTGAATCATTGTTGTGATGGTGCTGGAGAGGTATCATGGAGTTGGATGAAGTGTTTCTGAGCCTGACTGTAATGGGTGGTGGGTTTCAGGTTTCTGGTCCCCCTTCATGTTTTATGGGCCCTACGCCTCAGTCTCGCTGGGTAGCTTGCACCGATTTCACAGGGGGGCAGGCGAGTATGTGCATGTAAGCTCCTCCTGGCTCTTTAATGTGGTTGGTGTGCATTCGTACATTCTTGTGGGCATGTTTGTTGGCGATTGACGAAGACAACGTAGCACATGGTATCGATATCTCCTAGTTTTCAGGGGCAGTGCTTGTAAGAGAGTAGTGTGGAATATGGGTGTTGTGGGATGCTCATCATGAATAGAATGATGTTGATAATTTGTGGTAGGTCACACTGCTTGGAGTTTCCCCGGGGTTCGTTGAAGGGACATTATGAGAAGCTGGTGCAATGCGACCCTCGACTCAAGACCGCAGATATCCAAGGCTTGGAGCGGGACTCACTTGCACCCCCACCGACATTGTACTGTGATTATAGCCCTTGAGAAAACACTGGAAACTGACTCATTTTTTGAACAGCATCAGCCAATTTGAGTGATTCATTTGAGTATATATATCTGTTTAGTCCCAGTTACATTAGTTTTTTAAGTGCAGGACCAAGTCCGATTCTTTTCTAGAATGTCTATTAATCACGGTACACGAGCTTATTCAATTGGAGCTGTGCCTCTACTGTAGTTTTCCGGTCACACTATTTGGAAACTAGTTGCACTGGTGCATGGCTGAAATCTTTGCACTCTGTACAGTACTCACTTGTGTCTCCTCTTTGTTCCTTCGATCAAGATCTCGAAGGGAAGCGTAGACAATTCATGAGATTGAGGCCAGAGAATGCAATTGACCACAAAGTAGCCGCTTAAGCTGCATGAATTCCAATTTGTAACTTTAAACAATTCATTGAAGTGCCAGGAGGTGTTTATTTCTCTTATATCACATGACCCAACTCTCTCCACGTTTGGTTACGTCTGATTTAATTTACTTCACATGACTGCAATGTACTCCGTAAGTGTCCAAAATCCATGAATCCTAAATCCTTAAACCCTGAATTCTGAACCCACTCGTATTTTCTGAATCATATGTTAACCATCTGTATGGGTCAAGGATTTGTGCACTTCGCTACTCATTTCTTCAATGAATCATACTGTAGAGCTCTAACATATCCCAAGCTATAATTTCCCTTTCATTCCGAGATTTATGTGATTAACTATTGACTCGTGATTTGCTAAAGTTACTTTGTGGGATAGGACGAGAAGATCGAATTCTAGAGCATTTCGATGCAAACGCCTGTGTTGCAACTGCTTTATCATTTGGAGCCGATGACAGCGATAACACATGAGCCATTCCCTTCAGCTGTGCAAATTGTAATCGAGGATCTTCTTAAGATAGTCCCAACTCTTGGGCCTTAGCAGCCGCTTTTCAGCCTGAATTATAGTCCAGCAATCATCGAACTCAAACAGTTTGTCAATCGCCCTTAAGTTGAAATCATGCCACTATGAACCAGAGCATAATAAGACACAATGACTTGTATTTGCACAGCACACGGCATACCTCGGCACTAAGTCCCCGACGTTTTTTTGACAAACGCCGGGGTCACCTGCCTGCCCGCCAACCCAACCTGCCCACACTAGAGAACTCACCCGGCTTCCTACCCGCCACGAGCCCCGCCCGGTTCTCCAGCGGCCATTTGGGGCTTAGGGTTAACTGGAGTGGGACGGGAGGCTGCTAGTGCCGAGGGCTGCCCTGCACAGGGATCTCTTTGACGGATTGTAGAAACATTCGATCACCGATTTCAAACTCGGGTTAGACAGACAATCGTTTATTTCTGCAATGGATCCAATGATGTGAAATTTCATCGTACAGGATTTGTATCCAGTCGCGAGATCGCGGTGCTGTGAAAAATTGCAGGACTAGATGCAGAAATCAGCAATTATGGGAAATAGCAAGCCGCGGACTACTTCATCAGGACTGGCAGGGTTTTTCAGACCACTGGAAGTTTTGGGAGCGGCGGTGCTTGTGATTCTCACGTATTCTTGTATGCCACTTGCCCTAATCTTTACAACGGTGAAATTCTGGAGCTTAGCAATTCTGTTTTCTTTACAAGAATGAAATTCTGGGTTGAATTTTTGCATCCCAAGAAATTGAGCAGAGGATTGTGCTGAGAATTTCATGAACTGACTCATGAAGATGATGCATTTCTAGTTTGGGTAGAGACACATTCGCAATTTGCCGCGTTGTCCACATCGCAACCATTGTCTCCCATTGATATTCTTGGTTGTGTGGCGAATTAGGCACCAGGTTGATTCTGGAGACTCCGAGGCAGACTTATTGCCAATGTGAGCTGAATTCAGGTGAAAGAGGTGGCTATGGCGAAGCCCACCGAAGCGTGTTGGACGTTTCTGGGAGAAACCAATTGAGATGGCCAGAGCGAGGGTATGGTGTGCACCTCCGTTTGCAGATTTATGTGTACGATGTTGATGAGGTTGAAGGGCTCCGAGAGCTTGTCAGTGGCAGAGATCATTCCATTCCGTCCTCGGCTTGTGCCAGGGGTCAATGGGGAACCCAGGTATTGCGAATCCTCTTTAAACCCTAATACGACCACGATTCGTGGTTTAAAATTGACTAACTGGATCGATCATATTTAGAAAGCTATAATTCAGATGAAACCAAAGTTTATTTCACCAGAATCAGTGAAGAGCATTGCTTGTGTTGATCTATAAATAGATGAAATTGGGGAGAAGAAAGTCCCCATATGACCTACTCAATACTGCTTAGGAAATATGAGTCCCAATTTTGGGCTTCTTGGTCCTTTATTGGTTAAATTGCTTTCCCTGTGTCGAACTTTTTCTCATCGAATATGATCCCGAACAGCATGAGAAATTTGGAATTTTCTGATTATATGTGGAGTAATATTGTTAATCAATATTGCAGATACAGATTATAGCTTATTACACAGGGTACACTTGTGGTGTAATATTAGTAACGGACTCTTTTCACAATTTTTGCGACAACAGGTGAAGATTCACAAATTGTTGCTGGAGTCGCGGTATCGGACATTAAACAAAAGCCAGGCCGATTTCTTCTTTGTTCCGGCTTACGTGAAATGTGTTCGCATATCTTCAAGGGGTTTGAATGAGCAGCAAGTCAATGCATATTTTCTCAAGGTCAACTGTAAACCGATCCTACTCCTGATGTAAACGCCAGCCTCTTTTTTGCTTGACCAGGCACAGCTCAACTAACCTGCTGTTGGCACAAACATCTGAAACTCCTCTAAAAACAATTTGTCGCCACACAATGACGACAGATTTGCTGCAGGTTTTAAAGCAAATGCCTTACTTTCATCGCTCAGGTGGACGGGACCATGTTTTTGTCTTCCCAAGGTTCGCAACTTCACACTTCCCCACCTTGAATGTATTCCTTTTGAAGGTGATGCCAATATTTTTTGTGTGTCAGCTGATCCACCTCATTGTATGCCTTTCATTGTTCGATCAGTGGAGCAGGAGCGCACCTGGTGAAAGACTGGCCTATTTTTCTCAACCGGTCAATATTTCTCACTCCGGAGGTGGGTCTCTGCAGTGAGCTTACCTCTCTAGGTTGTGACTATACCCGGCTATTCCATCTACCGGATGTTGCATGCTAGTTTTCTCAGTGGGAGCCTCTTATGTGCAGGGCGATAGGACTGATAAAAAGGGGTTTAGCGCATTCAATACTTGGAAGGATATCATCATTCCGGGATTTGTTGACACAAGGATGTTTTCCAGCAATATGCCTGTTTCATCTTTAGCCTTGTCTAAGCGGCAATATGTGGCCAACTACCTGGGACGAGCACAGGGAAAGAAGGGCCGGATCCAACTCATTCAGCTCGCCAAGCAATTTCCCAATGAGGTTAAGCCCTGAGTGGCCCAAAGAGGTCGCTTCCATCTCTATGAATTTTGAAATAAACCATTTAGAAAGTTTCAAAGAAGGTAACAAATGTACAGAAAAATGTACCCACCATTAGACAGAATTATTTATACCCTACTTTTTTGAACAACAGAAATATTTCTGAAAGTAACCAAAAGCATTTATTTGCCTCCATATTTGTGTCCTCGGATTTAGATAGAATAGGTTAACTTGGCACTGATTCTTTGTTGGGGTTTGGTGCAGTTGGAAGCTCCCGAACTTGCTTTTCAAAGGCCAGCAAAACTGGAGCCCATTGACTACTACAAACACCTACGAAATGCAAAGTTCTGCCTGGCTCCTCGTGGTGAATCCTCGTGGACTCTTCGCTTCTACGAAGCATTTTTTGTGGTAAAATTTCAATCCTACAAGTTGATTGTCAAAATCGACGATTTAAACCTGGAGATGTCTCTGTAACTGTACGTGATATTTCTACTTGAGGTCATTGATCTTTACACAAGATGGAACGTTTGCTGCAGGAATGTGTTCCGGTGATCCTTGCAGATGAGGTTGAGCTTCCATTTCAGAATGTGTTGGACTACAGTGAATTTTCGCTGAAGTGGCCAAGCAGTCGCATTAATGAGGAGCTTCTGACCTATCTTCGTTCCATTCCTGGTACATTCTCCTTTCTTTAAGCATGCCGTATGAAATCTCCATTCCGGGGTAGGATTTGAATAGCCTAAGTCGTTTTGAAAGCAGTAGGATATCTTTATGTTCCCTCTCTGCAAAGTGTAACGAATACTATTCAGCTCTGAATCATCAGAAGGCTAAGGGACTGTGGTATGATGTGTTGTTCAATGGTTGTAGAGCGTGAAATCGAGAGGATGTTGGCGCGAGGTCGAGCAGTCCGGTGTCTATTCACCTATGCTCCGGACAGCGAAGGCTGCACGGCCATGACAGGCATTCTCTGGGAGCTTCAACGGAAAGTCCGAGCATTCCACCAGTACCATCACACCTTCTGGCTGCATAACACCTCGCTGGTGAATCAGGATCTCGTTCAATTTTCAGAGTGGACTCCACCCTTTCCTGTCCCTTAATGGACACAGCACTGCCCGGGTAATTTTCCATGACAACTTGCGTTCAACATGTTATTGTCTCCATGAATATTGGATTGATGGAGATGATTTCTATATTTTCGTTGAGAAATACTGAGGTGCCCGTGATGCGGTCATTCCAAGGCTATTACACCAGATCCCATCAGACCTCTGAATTTAAGCCTTTGGGCCGGAGTATTACTGGGTTGGGTGACCTCCTGGGAAGTCCCGGTGCTGCATCCAATTTTTTAATACTTTTGACCCCATAGCATGGTCCCGTAAACTTCAGAGTCCTTCTATCTCTACACGAGTGCCGGATCATTCTAGTTAGTATTAGAATGATCAGTATTGCTTGAGCGTGCCTTTCATACTTGAAGAGCTTGAGACTGAGGAATTTACTGTGCACATTAATCCACACAATGGTTTGTTGGGTACGTTGGTGACTTTGACAAGACTCTTCCAATGTTGTTGCAACCCGGTTTTAGAAGCACCTGAAATCTTGCAGGAATGGAAGACGAAGGGAGACAAGTAAGGTAAGCCATCAGTTGAGCTTCTCTGTGTGCATTTTTTAGTTGCTTCGCAATATGTGCTCAAATAATCACAATGAGAGCTGTTAGGTATGGTACTTTGTGACACATGAGATTCATTCAAAAATGATATATGGTTTGGACTTCTGTTGTGCCCATCTCTTAATTCTTGTTACCTGTACGCTTTGGGATGAGTATGGAATGTCAGCGTGATATCGGTAGTCAGTGATCTACTATTAGGTTTGCATACTGAAGCTCTGCGTTCTGTCGATATATATTCTGCTAGTGTGATGCTTGTATGATCGCATGATGAGATACCAACGCAAATGTTAGGACACCTTCTTACATGGAAGTCCTCTGACAATCATTCTGTCTAGTTTGGGTCTTGTTTCATCAACAAACTAGGGTTCTGGAGTCCGCTATGACGATTTAACAAGATTATACATGTTAGACTATGGAGATGACTTTCTATCATCAGTGGATAACAAAAATATTCTGAGCGGCTCTACGATACATGCTACCAATTGTTCTAGTGATTGTCTCACTTCGATGGTTGCAGGTGGTATCTCTTGACATGATTGGATTATACTTCTAAAGGTCTGGAGGTATGCACTTCAGATCTCTATGTACATTCGTTCGTCCCTTCTGTGGCAAGTTGCATGCCGGTATGGATGTGCACAGAGATCTGAACTGTGTACTTACAACCTTCGAGCGAGGTGGCTGCCAGTCGCAGCTACGAGTATGAAAGGTACCGACCTCTGAAGGTTGCTGCAAGTTTCGATTTCCCAATTTTTGTTGATCGAACCTAATTGTCGACTCTATAATTGAGTAGTTATTGTTGTTGTTTAGTGTTTTAGAAATACAATCACATGTTTTGGATTTTAATGAGAATCCGTGGAGCTGTTATGAATGTTTTTTGAAAAATGAAACACAGTCTTCTCAATTACAAAATTTGTGCAGGAAGAGTAATTTCACAAATTGCAGTGCTGAATGTGTTTGCGTAAACCAAGTTCTTCCTGCGACTCTGTATTGGAAAATTGCAGAGATCTAGGTCATAGAGCTAGCGCTTTAATTTTGATGGAAAATTGCAGTTGAGGAAATTTTCACTGTCTTTCGAGAAACTCTATTTCATGAGTTGGGCTGAAATTCATGAATGACTTCACTTTCGGCTGTTCTTTTTCTAGAGGCATGAAGCTTGAAGATACTGATACTCCTGAGAAGTGACGTCTGTTTAACCTTGAAGCGCTTCGACGTCCATATTCTGGACGATGAACAAAGGGCTTCAAGGCACTGTTTCATCCAATTAACTTCTCATTTATCAAATGTAACACTTGAATCTAGAAAAGACAACCTTCCTTAATGACCGAATTCATTCAATTCTGGTAAATGATATATCTGTACAAAGCTATAAGCGAAAATGCGCAAAAATTCAAAAAAGGATTGAGACGTTTCAGGGTTAACTTTGACAATGTTCAAGATTGACAACGAAGGTTATTTAAGGCGGTTTTTGTCAAGTTCATTTGAACCCGTATGGCTCCAAAGTCTTCACTTGCGCCTTAAACTCAGATTCACCATCTAATGTTATCTTCATCGAGAACCATAATTGGAAACCTAGCAAAACCCTAAGGACAAAAGAAGGAAAGGAGCCCCAAAAGATAATAGAGCAAGAATGTATCTGCTCCTTTTGATGCAGACCAAGAAGAAGATCAATGTAGTAAACATCACAACGTTGGCTTTACAACCGGACGTTGCAACTCAGATCTAACACATGCTAAGGGTGGTTTCGTCCTGTAAAATTAGAATTGCCCGGGGTGCATTGTGCACGCAATGATTGCTACATAGATCTTCTTCTTGGCCTCATCGATCTTAGTGGTATTGTGTATAATCAACTGACTGAAGCCATCAAGAGTAGCAAATACATTTTCAATCATCAGCCACACCAATAACTTGATTAATAAGAAAGGTAGAGAAGAAAGCCTTGTTCAAATTATATAGCAAGCCGCTCAGAAACAAATCCCAAAACATTTACATATAGTTCTGCAACATAAGAATTAGTAACAACTCAGAGGCGCAACCGTGATCATGAGGCAAGGAGGTGTGGCCGTATCTGTCCTTAGAACAAGTTTTGTTCAGTGGGGAAGGAGGAGCCAATCATGGTTGACGGTCTACTATGTATAAAAGAATTAATTAGGGTTTATTGATGGTTCTCAAAGGAAGGCTGTCCAATCTCTGGGAATCGACAACGAGTGTACGTGAATGATCTGGCTCCGATGGATGGACAGAGTCTATAGATGTATAGTGTTGACTTGCTTGGATGGATGGGTCGTAGACATAAGTATCAGTGACTAATGGGTGTTTCAAATTTCTTATAAACGCCGTTTTATTCTTTGAACCCATTTCCATTTGTATTGATTTGAGAGGTGGGCAAGGCCTTTTTAGAGTAAATGGGTAAAATTATAATAGTTTTTGAAGTTCATTACCATGTGGATAGAATTTAAAGCTCAAACTCTATAAATTTTATTTGCATCTCAATTCCAAAATATTCTTCCAAATAGTACATTATAATGATTTTTTTGAAATTGTCAATTCTCGGGATGAGTTGGATGTTTAAGAGTTAAAAATTTGCCAAATTTGAAACCTCAACTTTAACCTTGTAAGGATGCAACAGACTAGAATGGTCTGATGGATGACATAGAAGTCTTGCATGTGAAACAGTAGAGCGATTGTTTATCTTGGAATTTTATATAGAAAAGGGAGATTGTGAATAGTAGTTTGGTCCCTAATGAATACTTTTAAATTTTTTTAACCCTTGAACGCCGGATTGGTTTTTGTGGAAACTGCCCGTCCATAAGTCCATGTTCATTGTCAAAGAAGACTGCATAAGAAACTATTGTGCAAGTGACCTTCCTATGTTGCCCTCTTCGTAAATTGTGAGAGGGCAACATGGACTTGAAAATCGTACACTTGCATCTGCCAATGTGAGTAGCAAACCTAAAAATATAAAAGAAATTCACGGCACTATTTTTTACTTGGTACAATGTAGCACACCTCCACAATTGCGTTGGGAAAAAAATGGATGAAAAACAGTCTTGGGATAAGCAATAGATGAATTTTTTGTCATCCATCGGACGTAGAACATCCTCCACGTTGTTCAAGGGTTAAAGTAGATGATTCACACTGTTTCAAAAAGGATGATTTCCACTGTGACCAGTCCGTCCTTACAGGGTCCAAACATTTGGCATGAAAAAAACAGCAACAAAACTTTTACAGAAAAAGACACTCACTGCCCCTCCTCCTCACAGAACCCCCGCCCCCCGACGCCCCCAGTTAAACATTTGCTTCGAAAGTTCTAAGCATTTCCCCATTGTTGCAAACACCGATTTAGGGTTTCGCCGCTTGAGTGTCGGAGTTGATCCAGGCAGGATGGCATTCCAGTTCACCCACTCCTGCTCAGTTTGTATGTCGCTGTAGTCAGTTGCTGTTGTGTACGTTTTTGAATTTTGAATTTTGTTTCGAAGATCTTGTTGTTGCTGCTTCGTTGGAGCCTGAACGGCTCTTGGGGAAGAATTTGAGATGGTGGTAGATGAGCATCTTGACCTCGAGAATCTTAAGTCTTAGCGGACGATTTTCCGTCAGATTCGAGGGTTTCGTGAACTGTGGTTGTTATTCGTCGGGTGTAGCGAGTGCTCGAAAGTCGCGTTGCGAGGGGCCGTTGACGGATTCTTGAAGAGGTGGTGTTTAGAGCTGGAAATGGAGTGTATGCTACAACGTCGAGGGGCTGCGGGTGGTCAGGGATGAATAGTAGCTTAGGTGAATGGTCAAATTGGTATAACTGGCGTGTTTCAGAGCGGTAAGATTGTAATGTTCAAGTGCACGGAGCTTGAAAACCTAGGAGTGGTGTAGCTAGGGAAGAAGGTGCAATTTTGTTCGATATGATGATAGTGAGGTTTCATTCATTTTGAGAACCTGCCGATCCTTGACATGAGAAGAAACCTTGTATGTTTAGTTTCATTGAGAGGACAGTTCCTGTGGTTTTAAGGATATCATATTCTCTGTGTGGCTCGAGATTAGGTAGCGCTGGCTTTCGTCATCAATTTGCTACTCTAGTGCATTTTGTGTCTCTTTCGTGGGGGAGTTGCCATTCCGTGAATAGGATATCGACTATTATTGTTCTGAAGCTTGCAATTGCAAAAAATGCCAGAATTAAGGGGGGAATCTGCCTGGGAGGGCCATGCATTGTTTCAGAAAAGGGGCAAAAGACAAGCGACTCCGAATCATAAGGGTGTCCATTTGAGACAAAGGAACAAGAAGTTTGCCGCGCGATTGTGTCTGCCAGGGAGGAAGCGCCAGAAGCTTGATCTTGGTGAGTACAACACTCATGACGCAGCTGCACGGGCCTATCAGGTCGGCGCCTTCTATTACAAGAAGTCCTTGGACTCCATTTGTGAAGGAGATCAGTCTTTTCTAGAGTCTCTTCCATCTGTTCCGGACAACCTTTCTGATGCGGAAAAATTGATCTGGGTTCGTGAGAGAGCTCGTCAGTCTGCTGCTAGTTTCAATTCGGAAAGATCTGCTTTGAAGATTGTACTGGCTGGAAGTGGGTGCGACTCTTTGGAAGCATTTAATACCATGGATCTGCAGAAGCAGAAGTCAACAGCTTTTCACATTGCAAAGGAGGAGATACCTGGAATCAAAAGACGGAAATGTGTTGAAACCAGATCGCATGGCTCTCCAAATGTGGAACTGCAACAGGGAAGGAATTCCAATGCTTTGAACAATCAAGTGTCCATTGCCGATCACCAAGCTGTTCCACAGTTCAAAATGACAGATTCTATTCTCTTTGCTTCATGCGAGCTCCGGAGACAAGGGTGGGAGTGTACATTGAAACTTAGGAGCCCTGGCTCTGCCGAGGCAGGTGTGCTATACTCAGTGCCCCAAGGCCAGTATCCTGTTCCTACTCGTGTCATGACAGACATGATCATCAAATCTTTCTATGAACTTCGTGAGCAAGGTTGGGAGGTTCATTTGGAACCCAGAAAGTGCGACAATATTGAGGTATGCTACTTCCTGCGTGACCATTGATTTAATGATCTCCTTTATGCCAAGCTCAGTCTTCACTGATCTTTTTTGCGACTTTTCCAGAATTATCGGCAGCGTTAATGTGAGCAGTCATATAGAATTCATTTGAGTGCATGTGCAATCGATGTGTCTGGATTAGAGATTCTCTGTCAATCAATGTACAGCACCGGTTCTGAGGATTCTGACTTTGATCAATTTTGCAATGTGGCTTCTTCCATTGACAGGGTGCTGAAGCAATGCAATCAACACGGATTGTTCAAAGCCTATGATTAGTCAATAATAGCTCATGTCGCACCATTTGAGGTTGTCGATCTTTGCTGTGGTTAGACTCGGAGAGAGGTGCATAAGGGTATTGTCTTCCTTTTCGTAGACTTCATGTACAGAGTTTGTGGTACTTGAACAATGAAGCTGAATGGCTCTTATCCGCCTTTGGCTATTTTCCCGCAATTCATTGGTTGACTATCAACGCTAAATCGTAGTTGGTTGGGACCCTCCAACCGTGGTATTCTGTAATTATATTGCTTGGAGGGATACAACGTAGTGTCTCACTTCACTCTCCAGGCATGCCTCTTCACAGACAAATTCAAACCTGGGTGTCCTTGGTAGTGCCAAGGAATACGTCACTAGTTAACACAGGCTGGCTAGCTTTCTCCATTCTTCTATCAATCGACGACAACAAATTTACTCTTCTCTTCATGAGTCATCTTGTGATGTGCCTTCATGAATTCTCATCTAAGAAGTCATGTTCAAGTCCGTTGCATTCGTTTCAAGCATAGGAAGTCATTAAGGGCCTCCAAATGCCAAACAAGCTACATGGAGGGTTCAATCATGTGGTGCTCAGTCCTTTCTCTCACGTAGTTCTACACCAATTGGCTGGACGCCTGATTCAATGTTTCAGATTTGGAGCTTCACTAAATTACTACCAACGACACCATCTCTGCACCCACCCTCCTCGCCGGCTACCGTCCACGTTTTAGTGGACCTTGGACCTTTTTCCTCGCCATGGTAGAGGTACCTTATTTTGACACATCCCTTAATGCACGATGAGCACATATTGATTCCCAGAATGTATACCGGTAGTGGCTTACCTTCAGTTCTCGAGTTTGTTTTGCAACCAGGAAATGTTTGAACCCTCATTATAAATTTTGCAAATCTTACTCAAATAACGCGTTCTGTGGTGACTTGGAAATCTTCTTTGGATTGCAAATAAGACTAGAAGATTAGCCCATTCCAATTCTATCAATCAACTATACGCAAGACATTCACATTTAGTTGTCAATGGATCCCCTCCCTCCCTCTCTTCCACCTCTCCAACGCTCAACCCAGATTTGTGCAGAAATTGGAATGCCAGAAGAAGGCTGACCTCACGAATTAATGGCGACGGTACTTGCGACCGATGCCACGCGTGTTGATGAGCTCGTTGGTAACCCAGGACGAAATGTCACCATAGCCCACCTTCCGCTTCCGGAATCGGTAATAGCAGAGAACGCTAACCAAGGCTGCAATTCCACCGAGGACCTGGATGGAAGGGCTGAAGGACACGCTCACACAGAACGCGGATCTTCCTAAGAAATGCAGACACGCCTCGCCCAGGTTCATACTGTAGTCTCGCCCTCATTATATTCCCAGCGCTGCCGGTGCAAACAGTAGTGAAAGACCTAATTCTCGCCTGGCCGGCGGGCCTTCACCGTCGTCTCCAAGTTGCCAAGCGAAGCAGTATGTGGATCCGACGAAATCCCCCAGCGACTCTTCGTTTCACAAGTACCCCTGCATTCTGGAAGGGAGTGAAAACTGGTGTGGGACTGGTTGGTGAATGATTTGTGAGGTTCACGAAAGTTGAGAAACGAGGAATGCAACTATTCATCGTTTTCAAAAGACAACCTTATTATGTTCCTAGCAGTGATCTCAAAACAGATTCAGGGTTTTTAGCCAAATGTTTATTTTTGGAAGATTTTTCAAAATTGATTCAAAGGGCATGAAAAAATTAAGTAGTAAGTGAGTGAAATTTAGCCAGTTTTGGGATCACTGGATCCTAATTCCAATTTATGAAAATTGTATCTAATTCGTCTTTTAATCATGTTTGTAAGGTTGTAGTGTAGTTGAGGACTTACTACGTTTGATAATGACTTTGAGGTTCTTGTAGAATTGACAAAATGCATTACGGGTTGTCACTCCTTCCTTTCAAAATTTTTTTTTGAAGAATGGGGACGTGGTGGCTCCCCATTTGCTCACAAAAGTAGGATATACTTGTTAGTTTGTGAAAGCTTTTTCACATCCATTATTCTCCCTTGAAGATGAATAATGAACATGAAGAAGCATTCACAAAACAAGTATATTCTATAAACAAGTATATTTTACAAAACAAGTATATATGCCTCCTTGCTTCTTCTTATTGGTTCGTACTATTCCACTACTTCCTTGCTTCATCTCATTGATTCTTGCCTACATAGCTACCTCCTCGTGCCCTTAATTCTCCATTTCTTTTCTTCACTCATGAAAAAGAGGTGTCATACCTTCTTTGTGATTCAAGCTCTCCATAGCTAATTCTTTTATCATTCTTCAAAGATTTTTCATGTAGTAAAGAAGGTGGCACTACCCCTATTGACTATCCATCCTTTCAAAACGGATAGTTTTGGAGAACAATTCTACTTTGAGGTAGAAGGATCTTATTCTATTTCCAATTCCAATCCATATAAATTGTTCTTTGAACAACTAAGTAACCTTCTTGGTAGTCCTTAGACTTTGTAAGGCTAGATTGTTATAGAAGACTCAAAGCAAAAAAAATTTAAGCAAAATTTTGCTTGACTCAAGAAATTATGCCTTCTTTGACATTCTCATGCCACATTTTAGCCTATAGGAGCAAAGCCAACAAATTCACACATGGCCATAAAAAAACTTTGATTCAAAGTGTTAGATGAATGAGTTTGAAGTTTATGTAGAAATGACTTAATAGGCAATAATTCATCTAGTTAGAAGATTTTTTTTCGTCCTATCTTTTAAAGACAACTTTTTATTTATCAAATGATCAATTGGAAGTTTGATTAGGTTTATACAAAGTCATTTTTGAATGGGTGCTTTCAAGATATCGATGTAAGATGTAGAGTAGACATATCTTTTTGCACTAATTTTTTCTTCTCCAATAGGGAGTCAAGTTTGAAAGCCATGTTCCTAGGGGGAAAAAACAAGAAAGGCAACCTTGTATAGCATGTATAGTTACACGTGAGTTAAGAGGATATTTGATTTGGAGCTGTTACCTTAATTCTTATATTTAAGATGACCATATTTTTACATAAAAAGCTATGAAGGGCATATTTCTAATACCCTATTGTTTTTTTAAATTCAATCTTGTGGGTTTTAAAGTGGAGCTATCTTACATTTAAAATTTAAATATCCAATTTTTTCCTACCGTGACCTTTCTTTACAAAATTTTCTTTCTTTAGACTACTACATACATATACAAGATATATACCATGAAACCAAAAACAATCAATTCAATTCAAGAGCCATTAACCAAGTGGTAGTTTTTAACTTCTAAAGACTAGTTGTTGATTGAACAGACAATTGCAGGGACGATTGAAATTTTAGGTACTAGGTTCCTATGAAGTGAATTTTGATTGGATGTTCATAAAATTTTAACACAAGATGTGAACATGTATGTCTTAAAAGTGAAAATATGATTATTTTCCAATTACGGATCCAAATCACAATTATGCTCCCCTAAATTTTCTTGCTTGGATAGGCAACGTAGGCATCTTTGGTACATCTTTTGCAAAAACACTCATTGACTTTTGAAATTTGGCATATATGCAATTTATAAAATATGGCATTGAAGTATTCAAAAAATATGTAATTCTCAATCACATTCTAAAAGAAGTCAAATTTTATTAGCTATATTGGAGGCAACTCCAAAAAAAATTCTTCTAACTTCAAGTTCTATTATTTTGCAACCTTTGAAGTCAAAGTTCTTGAATTTTTCCACATATTCCAAAAGATTTTTCTAATTTTATTAAATTTAAATCTCAAATGAATATTTTTTTCATTAGACAAGAAAACATCAAAAAATGATTAGTGTATTGTCAATGCATCTAACCTCTTTTCACTGTAGGTTGATTTAGAATAAGCTAAATTCCATATTTGTTTTTGAAAATTTTCATGAATGAGTTTAACATCATATACTCATGAATGGTCACAAAGTTGTATACTAAAAAGGCTTGAAGTTCATTGCCTTTCTTTTGTAGAAATAAAAGGAAATTCTCACCTCAAACATTGTAATCTCCATTGAAACTATCCCGCAAACATTCTATTCAATATGAGGAAGATTTCATACACGAGGCAGGATTGCAGAAACTCTTTTCAAATTGGAGTTCGCATTTGCAAAGCGTCTTTATTAGGGCAGGGACGACGGACCAACAAAACCCATCGGGCCGGGCTGCCGGGCCACCGGGTCATCGGTGGGGGGTCGCTGGGATACCGCACGCGAAGATCATATTCGGCAGAAATTAGGTGAACAGTGCCACATGTCATCTTGTGAATGGTCTGATGTGACATGGACCTTTGATGATCTGACGTGGAAATTCACATTTGGCACTCAAGTGTTGAATTAGACTTGTAATACTTCATCGCCCAAGCTCCAAACGGGTCTAAAAGCATCTTTGCTTTTCAAGCCTTATAAGTTTAAATGTCAATAAGAAATGAAAATCTCAACCATATAATCTTGTAGTGTACATATTGTAAATGATGTGGATCAAATTTGGAGTCATTTGGCCACATAGATTGCAAGATCACAATGTTTTAGTGTTGAAAAAGATGTTGAAATTTTCCTAAAAACACATTTGGAGGTGAAATCTAAATCCTAAACCTACTCAAATGAACAAACTTTTAACTCCAAAGTGATTCAAAACCAACATACAAACACATTGGTGAAAAATAATTTATTCAAATGCTTTGAATTGTTTGCAAAATGATTTTGAAATGTCAAAAAAATAGTAGAAAAGGGTGAAAAAAAACGAATCATTTTGTGATTGCACCTCCTTTTGCTAAAATGATTTTCGGTCACTTATTACTTCTTGGATTGATATGAAATTTTAGCCACACAAATTAAAGTAGAATGCTCAACTTTTCCAACAAAAATTATTAGAAACAAACATTTTATGATGAAGAAACAAGCTGCCAAAGTTCATTGTAATCAAAAAATCATTTGAACTTTGAATTGCTAGCTTTTTGAACTTTGAATTGCTCCCTAACATTCAAAACAACTTAGATTGCCATGAAAGTTTGGCCGCACTATTGGAAATAAACATCAAATGAAGGAGATACAAGCCCCCAAAGTTGCAACCATCAATTGCAGTTTACTGAATTCAAAATGAACTTGTGAACTTCGATTGTCTCCCAAAACAATTGTACATCTTGGATTGATCTGAAAATTCTACCACACAAACTAGACTAGAGTGCGCAACTTTGCCAACAAGTTTTATTGGATTTGAACATTGAATGCAAAAGTTATAGCAACTTGAAGGATTAAAGAGCGGTCATAGGTCACAAAGTAATAGCTAAGCTTTCTAGAATCTCCTTTTGTAACTACTTTTTAATCTTTTAACCTTGTTATGTCATTGTATACACAAAGTTTCTGATGGATAACAAATAATCTTTTCATTTGAAATAAAACTGTAGATGGGTGATTGCAAGAATGACTTCACGGTTTTGTCTCAAAATGGCCTGAGTACTGCAGTACTGTGCCTTTTGGAATAATTTTTTTTTAATGAAATAAAATACGGATACTCTTAAGAATACTCTAAATAGGATGTGAATGAAAGTTCTAACTTAGAAAAATTTATCTCTAAAAGTTATGCTCTCTCAAAGAGTGATGAAAAATACAAGAAAATAGGTAGTTTGGAATTTTATTTTTCTTAAATAGTAAAAAAACTCAAAAAAATAAAAATAAAATCCATTTTTTCTAACTTAAAGTTGTTTCTTCTTGACAATTTCCAAGAAAATTATTTTGTGTTCTCTAAAAGTGTACCTTGGAAGTGCACTTTGAGCACATGGGGAAGGTGAATACTTTACTATTTCTAGAAAATCTCTTCACAAGATTGTGTAACTACAGTAGAAGTCCTTGTATCCCAATTTTCACCTTCAAGTTTGAAATTTAGGGTTGGAAATAGTACTAAACCCCCTCAAAATGGGCAAGGTAGACGTCCAATTGGGGTCAGTTTTAAAATAGTAAACTAATTTTTAAAAATTTCAAAAAATTACCAAATGTCAAAAACTTTATTTTGTACCTCTGTTCCAAATTTCACGGCAAACAAAGACACAATGCAAAAGTTATGAGCAAAAAATCACCTGCCCAAAGCTTAGGGGACAACAAATAGGACAAGTCATTCTTGCAATCACCCAGATGTTCATCCCTAAATTTTGTGCAAAAATGAGAGGTCTTGCACAACAATTTGACCTTCAATGAAGACTTTCATTTTCTTCAAAGTAGATAATTCACATTGTACCAAAAAAGATGATTTCTACAATGAAAAAGCTATCTTTGTAGGATTAACTCCTAAATATTTTAATTGCATTTTCACTAAAGTTTCCATTTTTAATAAAAACAAACAAACATATAAGAGTCAAATATGGCAAATCATCTATAATATTGATGCCTTTAATATTTTATGTTCTATTAATTTTTGTATTATTTTTTCTATAAGTTTATTTCACATACTAAAACAGCTAAAAAGTATTGGCAAATAAATTTTAACCTCCAATGGACAAAAGACTTTTTTTCTTTTTACAAAACCAACTCAAAACTGCCATTTTTTTGCACATTCAACCATAGGATCTTGCACTAGACAAGTGTACAAATGCCTAGAAGAAATTTGAAAAACTTTGATTGAATAGATTGCAAGATATCTAACAACATGAAGAAAACAAGTTTTTTTTGCACCTTCTAAATAAGACTAAATTTTTTGACTTTGAATAATTCTAATTAAGGTTCTTTTTAATAGAAGTGTCAATAAAAATAATTTACATTTAATCTTTATTCTCCAAAAAATTGATTTGTAGAATAGATAGAGATACAATGACTAACAAAACTGAATAAAAATCTGGAATGTTTTCACTTAAACAACCATACTATGAGCATCAATGGACAAAGTAAAAAATTATATATATAAAAGTTGTAGTGTATGACATACTTGACATTACTATAGAAGTTTGAAGAAAAAATTAGTTGTGATTTGAAAGAAAATTAATTTCAAAGTTAGCCATGTCTAAAACTAGGTTTTGTTGACTATGAATTAGAAATACTTTATCTTTTGTCAATTTTTTCTTGGAATTCCAAAAAGACTTTTTATACCTTGGCATATTGGTATACATCATTTGAAATTTTTGTATGCAAAAATTAAAGGAAATCTACATTTTATAGTATTTAATATGTCAACAATTTGAAAAACATACAAATGATGTTGGTTCTCACAATATTTCAATGTTTTTTTGGAATCAAGAGAGTGAGAATGTATTAGGCATTGTGTAGAGATAGTAAGTTGTAATATGGACCATTGTTTCATCTTGATGCCCTTGCATTTGAAATATTTGTTAAATGGGACAATGCATTCAATTTATATTTTATGGTCACATAATTTGTTTTTAGGTGTAATTTTTTTTGTATGACGGCTTGAATTCATGATTCAGGTTCGTGAGAAAAACTTCAAAAACCTTAAATTTTTATTGTAGATATCACCAAAAAATTAACAATTTTGAAGCTTAGAGACTTGCTTGCAATACTTAACATTTGTAAGATTAGGTGAAAACAACAATTAGTCAAGTTTATACAAAGATTGCAAGTCTATACTATGAAGATTGAGTGAAGTATCAAGTCACCTACTGAACAATACTGGTGCAAGTGTTTGTTTGTAACCGAAGGCTGTGACATTGAACATGATCTTCTCAAGGCTCATGGAAGATGATTCTATTACAAACTAAGGGAGGAGGTCCATAAACCGACCATCTAAGGGCTGGAACAGAATTTTGGGCAGGTCAAACATCTTGAAATATTTTTCAGTGAATTTTTCTTGAAAGACAGCTTAAATAGGCACCAAACCCAAGTTGTTTCATATTTTTTGGAGCTCTGTAGAATTAGTTATGAATTTCTGAAGTCAATATGACATAGGGCTCCAAAACCGCCCACCTCCTCAAATATTCATTGGTTGTACATTACTGTAAAGATCAAAAAGCATCATGTACCAGAAATATACATTTCAGAAAGTGAACGGTTTTGGAGCCAAAGCGGTTTTCGAGCCTCCTCCCTTATAAAGGTGTAATGATTGAGGAAAACATCAAGCCAACAAATAATCATGGATATAGGTTAATAAAAATCTCAATGCTTTACTAGATTCATTGTAGCAAGAACAATAAAAGGAGTCCGCCCATTTTTCAATTCAAATGCCTCATAACATTCAATAGCACATTGTGGCTCTACCTTTTCTCTACAATGAAGGGTGTGGCATATTCCACATCCAACAGCCTCTCCATCCTCCACATGTTCACTGATTTCAATAGTTACTGATGGAACACTGTTGGAGGGTCAAATATTCCACACCTTCTAGAAGGCAGAGCCACCCAATGCTACTCTATTTGAAAACCTTTTGGTTCTAGTAGCCAAATTAGTTTCTTAAAGCTAGAAAAGAAGCTTTGATCACTCTTTTAGGATTTGGTGTTATGGATATATCATTAAAATATCCATACTTGTACATCCTCAAAGATACCCATGTTTGAAGCTAGTATTGACATATGCCGATATATGTATTTGTACATATATCTACAATCACATCCATGAATGCATTTTTTAAATTCATATTCCTTATGTAAATCGGTCAATAGTGGTATATGTTGGAAAAAAAAGTTAGGATAAGGATTGCTAAGATTGAGAGTATCTTGCACTTTCTTAAGAAAAAGTGAAAGATGATATTTATTTAGATCAATGTAAAAGTACAAGGCTCAAACAAGTGCATGATAGAAAATTATTTAAAAAGAGACTCAAGCTTTGATGACAAGATCATATCTATGATCATTAGATGAAATTTGAGGCCTCCAAAGGGCCATTTTGGGACTATATCCAAAACAATTCCAGAGTTATCAGGTCGACATTTATAAAAAATTGGGTCCTAAAATGTAGAAAAAATTCCCCAAATTTTAAAAATAAATAAATAATGTGGCATTGCCCCTACTACATGAGATTATTGTGATTCCACAGTTCACTATGTTCCCAAAGTGCGGGAACTTGTAGTCTCTTACATCCCTCAAATCTCTCCTAATGTGGTATTCTTGATATATTTATACATGATGAGAGCCTAGAGTTTTGTTGAATGGTTCATGTCCAAATAAACAAGATAGATTTAGGATTTCATTGCATCTAAGGAAGTCCTGAAGGAATTGCACATTGTGTGTAGAGAGAGAAGTGGAATCAGTGATGAGTTCTTGAGGTTTAGGTTTATTAAATTTGGAATTTTGGTGCATTAGATGTTTTTTCAGGGATCAGAAGATTGTTTCAGGCTTGTTCCCAATGCTGGGAATAGTCTGAATATAAAATAATAAAATAATAAAATAATAATTTTTTATTTTAAAAAATTGAAATTTTTTTCCTTAATTTTTAATTATTATAAATCTGACGTGGCAGTCTCTCAACCACATCAGATCGCAGACATGGCAAAGTTCCCCAGCATTCCCACAATTGGGAACTCGCAGTCTTCTAACTAGGAGAAAAAACATCTAATGCAAAAAGTAGAGGAAAATGGTTCTTGTGGAGCTTGGGGGCTGCATCTTGTGAGCCCTCCAACAGATGAATAATGCCATTGTTGTCGACGAGAAGGTTCTAATGGAGTGTTTGAATGAGATTTCGTGAGTGCTCATGGCAGCTGATGTTCAATTCAAGATGATTAGTAACATGCAATCGAACATCAAGAAGATTGTAAACCTTGATGAACTTGCTGCAAGTCTCAACAAGCAAAAAATCTTCCCAAAGGTGCGTTTGTTTGTGAGTGTTTGTAAAAGGCAGTTGATGTAATTCATGTTGATCATATGTTTGTTTTCTTTGGAACTACAATTGCACATGAAAGTTCCTACTGCACTTCTCGAAAGCAGTGAAGCCATTTCCTAAGTTGTACTTTTATTTGCATTGCAAGCTGTTTTCAATGAGCTTTGCCGCATGCTTGACTAAGGTAGGTACACCCAAAAGCGCCACTTATTCACACTGAGCCTAGTTCCTGCTATTAATTAGTTCAAATTTTTAAGTAGTCTTGTTGGCAAGTGAAAGCATGTTCCAACGCACCAAAGAACACAGGATTTAGATACCGTATGCAAAAGTTATTAACAATCAAAATTTGTTTCTGAAAGCGCCATCTACAGTCTGTGAACATGACTGATTTTGGAAATGTATGTGCATTGTAGATGGTGCTTTTAGGAACAAAGCGCTTTTGGGTGTACCTACCTTAACATTTGTACCAAAGAAAGGAAAGCCTAATGTTGTCATGTTTGTTGGACTCCAAGGTGCATTTCTAGAAGTAGACATGGTGGAGTGTACTGTGTTCTAGCAATTGTTTCAAAAGTAGGTGTTTAATTCAACTAATTATCTTGGCTTATAGGTTTTAGAAAGACTAGCCACGTGTACGAAGTATGATGTTAACTATCAAAAGAAGGGATGGAAGCCTACTTTAGTGCGTGTGGATACATTTCGTGCCGGTGCGTTTGATCAACTCAAGCAAAATGCAACAAAGGCTGGACATTCCTTACTATAGTGATGGCAAGTGTGTAATAATATTTTGGGCAATCTTTTTTACCAACATAATATGACTAACTTGAACTTTTACTTTGGCCGATCTATATATAAGGGACTTAAATTGCTAACAAAAGTAGCACATTTACTTTTAGATTGATTAGGAATCAATCATGGAGTCCGTCTCGAAAGATAACATCCTTCTTTGACATTCTAGCTTTCATGGATTGCTATTAATATTAAAATATTTCAACCCCTCTATTACTAATTAACGGTGAATTTTACTAATTCACACAAATGAATGGTATTTATGGTAACATTGTGTCTTTTTGCTTTAGCTACAAGGAGATGGGTCACCCAATTAAGATTGCCGACAAAAGGGAATTGAAAGGTTCAAAAAAGAGGATTATGATTTGATTGTTGTCAACACAAGTGGACAATACAAGCAAGAAGCATCTTTGTTCGAGGAGATGCATCAACTTGCTGAAGTCAATGTTGGTTTATCATTACCCCCTAAATGTGTAAGGCACCAAAATTTGGTGTTTGCAAAACTTTGAAGTTAAATGAAAGCTAACCAAGTTGCTATTAGTAGTATTTTATATTTTTAGAAAGTTTTTTTTGAAGTCTAGTTTCAATGTCAAAAATCTAATTTGAAAAATGAATGGTAGTGATTTTCTATTGAAGATTTTGTGCAAGGGTACTCTTTGCAATCTTGACTTTCTATAGCCTATTAATAGTGTTGAGAGCTCTTGAAAATGAGCCTCTAATACACTAAATCTTAGAGAAAAAATTACATTCAAAATTCTTTTACAAAAATTATAGAGTAGATTTTTGAAAAGCTATAAATTGATTGGAGTTATATATGTTAGGCCCTTTAACCTCATATTTTTTTGGTCACCAAATTTTTAGATTTGACTTGCAAAAAGAAGATAGAAAGATTTCACATTACTTTTGTAGTTTTAACACCCTCATGATCAAACATTATAATATTTCACTCCATAAAGGTTTGTTCCTACTTGTTGTTAGTTTTAATTTTGGTGTCATTACAAGGGGCGTGGTTTGACACATTGTCCCACTCAACCTCTTTTGAGGGCAGGGTTGGGACGCAGGCAAATTAGTGAAAATTGCTCACATCTAGAGGGCAGCTCCACAGCTCTTTGAGGACCCTACAGTTTGCTTTTCATTTTAGTTTAAATTTAATTTTTCCAACAAAGTAGAATAAAATGCAATAGTACACAAAATTTTCAATAAGAAATTTGAACCAATGATGTGGCTTTTGTGCCATATACTTCATTTTTTGTGCCACATACTTCATTTTTTGTGCCACGTAATCATTTGAGCATCTTGTATTGGATTAGGGGAGGAGAGAATCTCTTTCTATTAGTGGAGTAGTGTTGGATGAAACAAACCATGTGGGATTTGTAAATCGGGACAAAAAAGAGCTCTTCCACTCATGGTTAAGTGGAAATGCAGGAATTGTGATAAAAATCAAATTTTACACCTCATTTAGACATAGTAGACTATATTTTTTCAAAAAACTTTGAAATAAAAGAAGTTGGAAAATCAAGTATTTTTTTATCTCAAAAAATCCATTTGAGGTTTCAATACTCTACTTAAAAGTTATGGACAAATTTTAAAGGAGGTGTTTGAAAATGTCCAAAAAAATGTCCCTTCCACACACACCCTCTAGAATTTGTCTAGAATTCTTACATGAGGCTTCAAAATCTCAAGTGGATTTTCAAAAATAAATGTTAGCTTGCTTCTCTCACTTCTCCTAGTGTAATTTTTTTTGAAGGAAGCTATTATACTATATCCAAATGAAGTCTAAGATTCAAATTTGAACACATTTCTTGTATTTTCACTTAACCATTAGCAACTTCATTTTTGTGAATAAAATTGAGAAGTATTAAAAATTATACAATCTTAGTGGTGGAGAATTTTCTATTTTAGTAAGTGAATCTAATTGTGATCCCTTTCCTTAAGGTGATAGTCTTTACAAATTCCTATCTTATATGTACAATATTATTGTAGGAATGTTAATTTTTTAACATTGTGAAAACTTATAAATTGTTCATATGTTGTTTAAAAAAATACATTTAAGGAGATTTTAAAGTATTCTATTGACTTCTACTACAATTTTCAAGAGTTTTGTAGTTTCTTTATACAAACAATGTATAATTGCATATTCAATCACATGTAGACATAATTACTTTATGAAAATCTAAGTTACTGTAGTAATGTTTTTATTTTCAACTCTCCATTGAAAGTATTTATTTCATACACATATGTAATGCATACGTTCTGTCAATTCCAACAACCTTTCATTCAAGCAATGAAATAAAAATTGTACTTTTCAAGTATTTAAAATATATGTGTTTTTTAATTGATTTGACAAAGACTAATCATTAAAGATATTAGATGATTGATATGAATATTTTCTAATAATAAATTTGAACATCTTGCAAAGTAAGAATTTCAAAAAGGTTGTACAATGTTACACATAGCACATGTAGGTCTAGTTTGAATTGAGTTTTGGCATTTGAGGAATAAATACCATATAATTTGCAACAAGTTTAGAAAAAATAAATAAAATTTTAAAACTAATCAAATAGAAAATGTTTTCAAAATGTTTTCAATGATGGATTCTAAAATTACCTAGGATTGAGTACTTTGGAAGAAAATAACAAAAGACAATAGTGTTAAGTTCTACAAACATGTCCCTTACAATCCCTCTTTCAAAATTCTCCACCACTAATGTTGTACCATATTCAACACTTTTCAATTTTGTTTACAGAAAATAAAGTTGTTCATAGTCACACCTCAAATTTTGCAACTAAAATGCAACTAGAATGCAACTAGAAAATGTCTGAAAGTCAACTAGAAAGAAACTATAGTTCAAAAGAAAATCACTATACTTTAACTAGAAAACTACTAACATGCAACTAGAAAATGACTAAAATGCAACTAGAAGATGCATTAGAAGAAATCTGAGGCCTCCAAAGGGCCGTTTTGGGGATGTTCTCCGAAACTGTTCCCTAACTGCTGTCCGTTGTCAGGGCAGCATTTATCCAATTTTTTTTTGGTCTTGAAATATGAAAAAAGAAAACCCCAAAATGACGTGGTACTCTCTCGACCACGTTAGATTTCAATTCACATGGCAGAAACTACGTTCTCGTAGTTCGGGAACCCGCAGTCTTCTAATGCCCTCAGATTTCTTCTTATGAGTAGAATATTGTAATTAGAAAACAATTAGATCAAGTTTTATATCAATTGTCCCATGTCAATTGTCTAGAGTACCATTACATTGGATGGATAAGAATTGTAAGCTATACCATCTTTAAGTAACAAAGTTTAATATTATAATTGCAAGATTTCTATATTTTTTAGATTTCTACAATCTATAAAAATCTACAAATATTTAAAGTATAAGAAATTTTAAAACTTGTGAAATTTATAGTTTTGTAAACTTGTGAAATCTATTTAATATCAATATTTGAATTTGATAATCTAAAAAAAGATAGATCTCAAATTCTCAAATCTACATATCATTGAGATTAAATTTTTTTAATCTATAATCATTAAGATTAAAAAAATTTGAAAATCTATAAATCTACAAGTTACATACCAGTTGCAAATTAGTCGTAAACTAGTTGCAAATTAGTTGTAAACTAGTTGCAAAGTAGTCACAAAGCAATTGCAAATTAGTTGTAAATTAGTTGCAAAGTAGTCATACACAAGTTGCAAACAAGTTGCACAAAAGCAAGTTCCATGTAAGAAGAGTTCATTGATGAAGTTCCACGTAGACTATTTGATGAAAAACAATCTTTTCAATTTTACAACTACATTGCAACTATTGCAACTTGTCCACTGCAACTACGGGCTCCAAATTCTCACCCAGTTGCAAATGTGTAATGCAATGATAAAACTAATTGCTAACCACAGTTGCAGAAGACCCAATTTTCTTCAAGTGATATACGTAAACAAATTTTTACTTTTAGTAGATTCTATTTTTGTAAAATGCTTCTTAAGTTTTAAATTTTCGGGTGCATTGTGACATATAGTTTTCAACTTTTGATAGTGAAAGTAAATAGTAATAATCTTTTGTTTTTTGGTGAGAAATTCTTATAAAAAACATTGTCACACACAATTTTCAATTTGTAAGTAGGGATAGTGGGTAGTGATAATCTATTACTTTTTTGTGAGAAATTGTTATAAAAAAATATTGTGATACACAATTTTCAATTTGTGATAAGGATAGTGGATAGTGATACATAGTGACATACAATTTTGGATGCGTTGTAACATACAAATTTCAATTTTTGATAGTGATAGTGATAGTGATAGTGATAGTGACAATTTTCAATTAGTGATAGTGATAGTGGATATTTGAGTGACATTTTGTAGGCTAATACTAACTATTTTATTTTAGAAGATAAAGTTTTAATGAAGCAATAATTGTACATCTTTTAAGATTACAATGTTTTTAATAGTATTATATGTCAAGCAAGGAGAAGTGTTAAGAATAGTATTCTATTAATATACTCTATACTTTAGTTCACTACAATTTAGTATAGTTAACTATACTATAAATACAACTAGGGATAAAATAAGAATCCCTTGGACTAATAGTAGAAGAGGAAAATCTATTTATATTCTTTCTCCATAGTATAAAAGGATATACCTCTACTGAATATATGAAAGCACTTCCTTCTTTTATTCTCAAATTTAAGAAACTTAGTCCCTCTCTCATCAAATTGAAGATCGTTTTTTTTCCAAGAGAGTACTTAGGATGGCGCTCGCCTTGCCGGCATGCTCATTTCTGATCTCTTGACTGCGACATGTAGGAACACATCCCGAGCGTTGGATTGCGGCACGCTAATATCACACAATGTATGTACTCTCCAACTTTTCAACATGAGCTAACTTTTCTTGTTTCGTTCCGTCTTCTAAGCCCCAACATCTTAACTGTCTCAAGAGACAAGGCCCCTTGTAAATCTTTGAAGCCCTTATCACATTACCCTCATTGTTTACGTTACCTTCATTGCTTCCATTCTCTGTGCAAATGTCTAGAATTTTTGAAACCAATGTTGGGTTGGCTAGCTAGTTCTCAGTACTCCAGATTTCGTCCCAGTTCATGATGTCAGTTATGAGAATTTGCAATTCCTTCTTCGCCCTGCATGCACAATTGTAGCCCTCCAAAGCCCGAATGGATGTCAAAGTTTGAGGCCCTCGATTACAGAACTTGCTCAAATTGCCCTCAAGTCTTGAACTTGGACACTAGTGTTTGATAGACTGTTTGGTCCTTGGAAATTGGTCGACCAACGGTTACCCTCGAGTCCACAATTATGCTTTCGAGATGAATTTGTCGCCCTGTCCTTTGTGCATCATCTTCACTAGAGTAGCGGATCAAATTCCAAGCGTGGGGGCTACGCAGTAGTACTTTTGGCCTGCTGGTCATCTCACTTGCTTCACAGACCTCTTCTTTGCTACCGCTTCAATTTGGGCTTTGTTTTGCGCTTCTTACCTTGTTTTTCCACCCTTGAGAAAGGCTAGTTTTGATTTCCTTTTGATTTGCGTATTTCTTCGAGTCTTGGTGCAATGAAGAGAAGAATATGCAGTTTTTGAACATCTTAGTCATGGGGAGAGTCTAGAAGACCACGGGATTTATTTAAAGTTCTAGCATCTATTGGCATCTGTGTGTCAACTATGTTGGAATCGGTGTGTCAAGGAATTTTTTTGTGATTAAGAAATTAAAAATTTGTCCTTCATTTTCATGGAAAGTGATCAATCATCGTCAAGCTTTGACTAATAATTCAATTGCATTCTGCGACTTACTATGATTTTGAAAAGTTTCAACCTTGCTTGCACTGTCGTAGACAAGACCTGGTGAAGGATTATAGATTTATTAGAGAACTGGTTTCCAGGGAGGTCATTGAAGGTTGATGATGTAAAAGTCATTGAAGTGGACTTTTTAGCGGCGTTTTTATTTCTCATTGAATGTCCGAAAGCCTGATTGCGATTACAAAATCTTGTACAGAGGTATCTGAAGATGCTCATTGGCTTCCGCTTATGGAGGTAAACCTAACTATGTATCATTTGAATAAGCTGACTAATACTGATTTGTTGCCTTGCAGAAGTGATACACTGTTTTAGTTTACCTTCATTGCAAGCATCTTCAAATTTGTGAGCTCTTATTGGGTATCATGTCTAGGCTGCATTGCAAATTCATGACTCCAATTCCAAAGCCAAGGTAAGTATTTGATTGGCTTTAGGCAACTTCTACTTTCTTTGCTTGTTCACAAATTGTTAAGTAAATTAGAATCCATTTTTTTTCAATTGTTGTGTAAGGCAACTAATTTGAGGATTTATGTGGTTCAAACATGTCTAGGTTGAAGATCCCAACCATGGCCTTTGAGCCTAGACTTTGGGGAACTTTGCCCCAGGAGCTCTTGTACCTTATATTTTCTTGTCTTCCTATAGCTGGAATTGGTCGGCTTCGAGTTCTTTCTAAGGAATGGAAGAGGAACATTGATTGCAAAAGCTCAGATTTCAACCAGGTCCTCAATGTTACAACTCATCTCAACACATTTTCTCTCCTAGGTCGTTCAAGGTCTAAATGGCTTGGTTACATCTATGATGTGCAAGCAAATCAATGGCATGTTTATGAACCAGATGCTCTAGTAGATACAAGGATTGCAGCTCATGGGGGACTAGTATCACTTCTTTCAAAATGGTGGTGGCAAGATGATGAAGAGCCCACATTTTGTTATGTGATGAATCCCTTAACAAAACAAAAGACGCAACTCCCTCCTTTGCTATGTATGGTGGCCAAAGAATCCAAGACTTCGGTAACAGCAGTAAGAATGGTGAATCTCATTGTGGATAGGAAAACCAACGAGTATAAAGTTTTTGTTGTAAGCTCCACTAGAGATGTTTACTCCAACATCGGTCACTCCGCCCAAGTCTATGACTCCTACACCAAAAGGTGGACTGTTGTGGAAGCTACACAAGGTCACATCATTTGGTGGGATATTGATCTCTGGCCTCTTGGTTACATAATTGTGTACCTCTGTGCTGATGGAAGAATAGAACATTTCACTGTAACTGAAATTGCACGAGGACTCAAGGTGGAAAGAGGTTGTCAAGTGCTCATTGAAGACCATCTCTTTGTGTTGCACGAAGAAGCATCTCAAGACCATATAGATCTATTGGAAGATGGTGCAAGTATGCCACTAAAGTATTGCATATCCGAGTTTTATCTCCAAGAGAAGTCAACTGCTTGGGTGAAATTGCGAGAGCACGATTGTGGCCCTTGTGAGTGCTTCCATGATACACAAGAAAATATTATGGATTTGGAACTTTTTGGTTGCAGTGGATTTTTACTAGTATGTCATTGTTATTCCAAGCGTTCTTGGCTATACAATTTGACAACTTGTGAGTGGCGCACCCTTCCATCCTTTGAAAAGGATTTGCTTCTCCAAATGATGTGTACTACTAGTTGGAGTGCTTTTGGTTAGGGCAGATGAACAACATTCAGGTCCTTGTGCATTTGGATCACTTCTTGGTATTTCTTGTGATTTGTTGTAGATGGGTGCAAAGAACTTTGCTATATAGTGTTTGTTGCCCTTATGTGCAAACATTATCCTGAAATTTTTTCTCAAGCATTTTGGCATAAAGAAGAGTAAGAGAATGGCAAGCTTTTGGATCATTCTTGGGGAACTGTTTCACCTCCCTTGGTAAACAATGCTCTTGTGTAACATCTCTAGCTCCTCGTGTGGGAGACAGAAAAAGCTTCGAGCTTCAGTTATGACGGCATTTGTGTTTGTCAATTGGCATCGACCGGCTTGCAGGAGTTTGGAAGCCTCCAGTATTGGTTGACAGAGAGTCGAGTGTGGCTCAGTCTTTGAATTCCTATTTCTGTTCAAAATGCCTCATGGAGAACTACTCTTATTCCACTGTACAAGATTGGTAAATAGGTGCAAAATTGAAAACAGAGTTCAATTCTTTTTGGATGACTATCGTGATGTCGATGTTGATGTGTGGATTGTGAAATTTTGTAGATTGATGATCATGATTGTTGGAGATTTAGCAGGCTTTCGCTTTTTCGATCCTGAGGTAAGGGTTGTACATTTGGTGTAAGGGTCGTTGCAAGAAACACTTACCGGTTTTGGCTCAAAATGGCTCAAAATCAATGAGTCCTGTGAGTCCTATGACCCTTTGAAATAAAAAAATTTTAAATTGAAAAAAATATGGATAATTTGAAGAGCAATGAGAATATTATGTCTCTTGAAATTCAGACCTAAGAAATTTTTTCTCTAAATGTTATAGACAATGGAAAATACAATGAAAATAGCTCTTTTTTCACTAATTTGGTAAAAATAGTAAAAAAATTCAAAAAATGAAAATGAAAAATTAATTTTTTCTTCAAGTAAAGGTCTTTCTTTTCCAACAAATTTCATCTTTGGAAAAAATTAATTCTATTCTCTACACTTGCGCAAAGTCAGCCACTTTGACGACATGTGGAAGTTGGACAGTTTAATATTTTCAAAAATTCTTTTTAGGGATTGTGTAACTATACTATATATCTAAGCATGACAAATTTCAGCTCAAAATTTGCATTTTTGGGTCAAAAATAGGACTAAAAACCCCCAAAATGGCCAAGGTAGACAACCAATTGGGGGAAGTTTAAAAATAGTAAAATAATTTTTAAAAAATTGAAAAAATTACAAAACATATAAAACTTTTTTGTGCACCTTCATTCCAAATTTCAAGTTGATAGGGAAAACGATGCAAAAGTTATGAGCAAAAAACTACTTGTTAGAGGTCAAGGGGACAAAAAATAGGACAAGTGTTTCTTGCAATCACCCGTAATTAGGGTAATTTGAATGCTGTGATTTAGTCTTTCTTTACTCGCGATCGAAGTGAAGAAATCGTGATTGGAATTTTGACCACAAGCATGACAATTATGTCACTCTGAAGTTGGGCAAGGGTGTAATAGTTCTATTTTTTTCTATTATGAGCTTCATGTTGATCGATGAATCATAAAGTGTAGAGTCATGATCGTGAATTGAATTTAGTTGTCTATTGAAGGCTTGATTGTTGTTTCACTCTCAGATCATCAACGTTGTTGAAGATTTGGATCGTTACATTCAAATTGTTGTATATGAAATTGGCGGTTGATTTGAAATTTTTAATCTGTTGGGTAAGTTGCCTCCAATAGCAATTGTTAAATCAGATGCTTGAGATAAGTTTTTTGATGCATTGATCGAACAATGTCCTAATTTTTCTTTGAGATTCGAAAAAGAGTCTGTAATCTCTTAGCATTTATGATTTTTGTGCCGTTTCTTACAGGCTATTGGAAATCACGGTTTATCACGGTTTTCAAGTTTCACTATAAGAAACCCCTGTTTTGGGTGACGATCCCTAATTTTTTATGATGGATTTTAGGTGATGTCAATGCTTACAACCCAAGAAATTTATATCAACAAAAATGTCCAATGTAACATCAACGTTGATAGTCCAATGTTTTTATATTAACATTGATGTTACATTGGACATTTTTGTTGACATAAAGTTTTTGAGTTGTCAGCATTGACATCACCTAAAATCCGTTATAAAAAATTAGGGCTTGTAACCAAAGACAAAGGTTTCTTATAGTGTTTAGGGTTAACGATTTCCAAATGGGTTTTTGGAGAGAATACTAGACAGAATCCACTATCCCCCTGGCTATCCATTTTAGGCCACCTAAGGATATGCGCCAGTTCTTTTAAGGTTTTGATTGGGATAGGCTTTTGCCAGGACGCATCATTCACTTTTGCTCAAATGAATTCAGGGGGGTTCTCGAGGGATATGATGTTTTTAATCAAGGATCAGATTCCTTTTCTTTATGTTGAAGTTTTAATGGCTATGGTTGTAAAAATTTTGAGTCGATTGAGGAATAGGGTTTCTCTGCTTAGGGGGCTTTGAAGATAGTACGAATTCTTTGCTTTAGCTGCCAAACCTTGTAATTAATTATTATTTTTAATTCATTTTTATTGAGATTATGGTGATCATGAGGGATTGGAACCTAGTCGAGAACAGAGAATGATTCTTTGTCTGTAGAGACGTGATATGATGAGTGTTGTGGAAGTTTCCGTAGTATATGTGATCAAATTGCCTTTGTGTTGCAGGTTTTCTCTTCTTTTGCGTTTCTTTGAACTCTTCTCTGTCGTTCATTTGCATGTTTTGTTATGTAGGTTGCGATTAACCCCTAAAGGACCAAACTGCGTTTTTTGGCAACATAGCGATTTTGGGCAGCTTACTACGGATGGAGTTTTTATTCTTTTTCTTTGAAATTTTCACACAATATGTGCCCGAGGAGTAGCTTTAAGGCCCAACAATTTTCATGACTTTTGAATACATTGTTAAGAAGTTATGACATGATATGTTGTTTCTTTCGTTCGGCGGGCAGCCCGGGCAGAAAAAAAAACTTCTGTAAAATTTTTTTTTTAAGAAAATTAAATTTGAAATTGGTTTCTTTGATTTTTATCTAAGTCTAAAGCTTTGAATAATTCCATTTTGATTAATGAGTCAAAAGTTATGAGGATTTTTAGTTTGAGGTAGTTTGCGGCTAGTAATAGAATCTCTACACTACAAAAACAGTTTGAAATTCTTTATTTAATTCAATTTTTAATATTTTTGAAAAAAAAAATTAATTTTGAGTGTATACTGTTTAACACAACATTACAACCATTGGGATTGTCTTTCTTTAATTCTATAAATAACTTATTAATAATTTAGTATTTTGGCTCATTTTCACCTTCTTTCTGCTTACTATTTTTTTCCTATATGTTGTACAATTCCAAATGATCTGAAAATTTTTATGCATGTAGCCAACTTCACTTGAAGAATGAATCCAAAGAGTGACAATCATTTTGGACATTTTTCCATACAAATATGGTCTTTTGAAGTGCAGCTGCCCGGATTTTCGTTGTGGTAAAAAATTGATTTTTGTCACTTCAAGCACTAATATCTTGCAATCTACACGGCGGAAATTTCTGAAATTTTTTCCACATCTTCTCAAACTTGTTTTCTATAAGATCCTACAGTTACTTTTGTCTAAAAATGTTTTTTCTTAAAAGTTGGTAGTTGTGTAAGAAATGACAGTTTTGAAGCGGTTTTGGAAAAACATAGTCAAAAACCTTTAGGGGTTAAGATTACAAATTTGGGGCTCTGAACTTTCGGAGGAAACTCGTCATCCCTCCTCTCGCAGTACGACTTGGCGGATCTCCAAAATCATTGCAGCAAATCTTGTCATTCTCTTGCATTCTTTTTGTTTTCTTTGGATGATGTTTCAATAAATTAATACCTAGTGGACCAAGAATCTAAGGTTATAAAATGACTGAGTCGATTGATGACATTGTGAATGATATCATTCAAATTTCACTAAATTTAATCTCTCTAGAATTAGTGAGGAACATTGTATGTGTTGGTCAAAATGTCAAGTAAATTGAACAAAAGAATGTCTGTACATGAATTTTGTAGATTTTTGGATGGTCCTGATGTTGCTAGACACCCAGACAGTTGGTCATCGATAAGTTATGCGCGAAGGTTGAACATTTTTTTGTCTATTCAAATTCATGAAACACGTATCTGGGATAACATGAACAGATTTGCTCAATCTGGATTGCAGCTAGAGTGTAGCTAGTGCAGTTGAGATTATTCATTTTTGACTTGGCATTCAATCGAATCATGTGATGCGTACCTTTCGCAATCGTGCCAGCAAATTAGGTTTCAGATGAGTTCCAGAAGTTGAATGGAAACATTGCAACCTTAGGCCATTTTACCCTCTCACCAGATCTTTGAAGACTATTGAATTTGAGCCACATTTTCTAGGCCGAAACTTACTACTTAATTTCTTCGGTTGAAAGAAACTCGGTGCCTCTCGTGGCCTCTAAATCGATATTTTTGGCAGGATAAATAATTTGGCAATCAGGAAGGCATTCCACATTGTGGGCTGGCTCATTTCTGATCACTTGACCGCGAAGTGTGGAAACACATCCCGGGCGTTGGCTACAAATGAACTATGGCAGGTTTTTCATAAAATGTACGTGCTCTCCAACTTTTCAGCGTAAGCTAGATTCTCTTGTTTCGTTCCATTTTCTGAGCCCCACCGTCTAAACTTGTAAATCTTTGAAACTACGTTATCGCTTCCATTCTCTGAGCACATGTCTTGAACTTTGGAAACCGACGTTGGGTTGGCTAGCTCTCGGTACTGCAGATTTCGTCACAGTTCACGATGTCAATCACGAGACTTTGCAATTCCTTCTTTGCCCTGCAAGCACAGTTGTAGATCCCAAAAGCTCGAACAGGTGTCAAAGTCTAAAGGTCCCTGATCGTAGAATCGCCCTCTGAAAGTCTTGAACCTGGCTGATAGACTGTTTGGTCCTTGGGAACTGGTCGACCAACGGTCGCCCCGAGTCCACTATCGCATATGCTTCCGGAATGAGCTTGTCGTCCCGCCCTCTGCTGCTGCGTTGCATCGTCTTCGCTGGAGCAGCGAATCAGATTCCAAGCGCAAGCGCTACACAGGAGTCATTTCGTCCTGCTGGTCATCTTGCTCGCTTCACGGACCTCTTCTCCGCTGCCGCTCCAATTTGGGCTCCGTTTTGCGCTTCTTATCTTGATGTTCCACTCTTGGGAAAGGTTCCTTTCGATTTCCTTTCGATTTGCGTATTTCTTTTGAGTTCTTGTGCTATGAAGACAAGAGTATTCGATTTTATGAGCATCTTAGTCATGGGGAGAGTCTGGAAGACAACGATGTTTGTTTTAGGGCTTTAGCTTCTGGCTGTTAAGTTTAGTGGGCGCAGAGCTTGCGTTTTGAATCGATTTTAGCCCTTTTTGGTAGGAAATCTTTTGTGATTAAGGAATCAAATTTTTGTCCTGCATTTTCATGGGAAGTGATCAATCACTGTCAAGCTTCGACGAGTAATTCAATTGAATTCTGCCACTTCACTATATTTTTGAGAAATTTGGACCTTGCTGGTAGTGTCGTGGAGTGGAAGTATAGAAGGATTATGGATTTGTTAGAGAGCTGGTTTCCAGGGAGGTAATTGAAGGTTGGAGGCGTAGAAGTCATTGAAGTGTTTTTTCAGCCGCTTTGTTTTTATAAGATCTTCGGGAGACACTTACGATCCCCTAACGGGGCGTTCTCCCGGAGATCGTTTGCGCTCCCGCAGTTAGGGTTTGGCACAATGCATGCTTGAATGACTCGCTTTAGTTGTCAGGGTTTACGGTTTGGATTATCCAGGTTCCGCTCTGTTTTCGCAATTTGAGGAGGAGGATCGCAAGGAGGAGGATCGCGAGGATGTTGAACAAATTTCTGCGCACGAGTTACTTGGAATCTTTTGATTGTTCAATTTTTCATTTCATGTTCTCCAAGGACAAAACCTGAGCTCGTGTAGTGAATTCGGGAAGGTTTAGGGTTTAGGGTTCTTGCGGAGGATGCTTCAATTTGCGCTCTCTTGTTGCAGTCGATGAGGAAGATTGAGAGCCATGGGGAAGTCGTCGAAGGATAAACATGACATTTACTACCGGAAGGCAAAGGAGGAAGGGTGGAGGGCTCGTTCGGCGTTCAAGCTCTTGCAAATCGATGAAGAGTTCGGCATTTTGGAAGGCGCGAAGCGTGTGGTGGACTTGTGCGCTACGCCCGGGAGTTGGTCGCAAGTCTTAAGTCGGAAGCTCTATCAACCCACTGTGGCAGCCGGGGAGCCTCACCCTCTCATTGTCGCCATCGACCTCCAACCCATGGCTCCCATTGACAATGTCTTGCAAATCCAGGGCGACATCACGAGTGCCAAAACCGCGGAGCTTGTCATCCGGCATTTCGATGGAGGCAAGGCCGACTTGGTGGTGTGCGACGGCGCGCCGGACGTGACTGGGCTCCACGACATGGACGAATTCGTGCAGTCGCAGCTCATTCTTGCGACGTTGACGATCGTGACGCACATCCTTCGCCCCGGGGGTAACTTCGTTGTTAAAATCTTCAGAGGGAAGGATATTAGCCTCTTGTATACGCAATTGAAAATTTTCTTTCCAGTTGTGACTTGTGCGAAACCTAAGAGCAGTAGGAACTCCAGCATTGAAGCGTTTGTGGTGTGCGAGGGGTATAGCCCTCCTGAGGGATTCGATTACAAAGATTTGTACAAGCTTCTAGAGCGGGCGAGCAACAGGTCGGCGGATATGGACTGTTCCAGCGCTTGGCTTGAAGGGTCTAGTAAGCTTATCGTTCCTTTCTTAGCTTGTGGGGATCTAAGTGGCTACGATGCTGACCAGTCCTATCCTCTTGATACACTGCAAAGCTTAGCGCCTGTGCAGCCTCCTCTTGCTCCTCCATATCGTACAGCTATGGAACTAGAAGGCCAAGCACACAGAGCTGGTGCAGCTTAGAATGTAGGACCTTGCTTAGTGTTTTCTGTAGAGTGGTTGTTCCAATTTGTCCGCCATTACTCTAAAAACAAACAAACATTGAAGAGTCAAATATGGCAAATTATCTATAATATTGATGCCTTTAATATTTTATGTTCTATTAATTTTTGTATTATTTTTTCTATAAGTTCATTTCACATACTAAAACAGCTGAAAAGTATTGGCAAATAAATTTTAACCTCCAATGGACAAAAGACTTTTTTTCTTTTTACAAAAACAACTCAAAACTGCCATTTTTGTTGCACTATGCAAAAATTTCAAAATTTCAATTTTTTTTTGCACATCTAACCATAGGATCTTGCACTAAACAAGTGTACAAATGTTTGGAAGAAATTTGAAAAATTTGATTGAGTAGATTACAAGATCTAACAACATGAAGAAAACATGTTTTTTCTGCACCTTCTAAATAAGACTAAATTTTTTTACTTTGAATCATTTTAACTAAGGTTCTTTTTAATAGAAGTGTCAATAAAAATAATTTACATTTAATCTTTATTCTCCAAAAAATTGATTTGTAGAGTAGATAAAGAGATACAATGACTAACAAAATTGAATAAAAATCTGGAATGTTTTCACTTAAACAACCATATTATGAGCATCAATGGACAAAGTAAAATAGTATATATATATAAAAGCTGTAGTGTATGACATACTTGACATTACTATAGAAGTTAGAAGAAAAAATTAGTTGTGATTTGAAAGAAAATTAATTTCAAAGTTAGCCATGTCTAAAACTAGGTTTTGTTGATTATGAATTGGAAATACTTTATCTTTTGTCAATTTTTTCTTGGAACTCCAAAAAAACTTTTTATACCTTGGCAGATTGGTATACATCATTTCAAATTGTTGTATGCAAAAATTGAAGGAAATCTACATTTTATAGTATTTAATATGTTAACAATTTGAAAAACATACAAATGATGTTGGTTCACACAATATTTCAATGTTTTTTTGGAAGCAAGAAAATGAGAATGTATTAGGCATTGTGTAGAGATAGTAAGTTGTAATATGGACTATTGTTTCATCTTGATGCCCTTGCATTTGAAATATTTGTTAAATGGGACAATTGAGTTATTTGTAAAGTACCCTAAACCAAGGTTTAAATCCATGAGTTTTGTAAAAAAGATGGTTGAGTTAAAAAAGTCAAAATAAAAGTGGATATGAAACTTATTTTTCCATCAAAATGGTGCCTAAAAAAGTTTGGTCCCCACCTTTGAAGTCGTGTGACATAAGTATCTTGCAAAAAAGTTTGACGCTTCAACTATAGTCGCCTTCTCAACTTAAGAAAAAGTCATGCCCAAAGTGGGGGGACTTTACAAATAACTCAAATGCATTCAACTGATATTTTATGGTCACATAATTTGTTTTTAGGTGTAATTTTTTTGTATGAAGGCTTGAATTCATAATGCACAAGTTTATGAGAAAAACTTCAAAAACATTAAATTTTTATTGTGGATATCACCAAGAAAAACTAACAATTTGAAAGCATAGAGACTTGCTTGCAATACTTAACATTTATAAGATTAGGTGAAAACAACAATTAGTCAAGTTTATACAAAGATTGCAAGTCTATACTATGAAGATTGAGTGAACAATACTGATGCAAGTGTCCAAAGGCTGTGACATTGAACATGATCTTCTCAAGGCTCATGGAAGGTGATTCTCTTACAAACTATAAAGGTGTAACGATTGAGGAAAACATCAAGACAACAAATAATCGTGGATATAGGTTAATAAAAATCTCAGTGCTTTATCAGATTCATTGTAGCAAGAACAATAAAAGGAGTCCGTCCACGTTTCAATTCAAATGCCTCATAACATTCAATAGCACATTGTGGTTCTGCCATTTCTCTACAATGAAGGGTGTGGCATATTTCACATCCAACAGCTTCTCCATCCTCCACATGTTCACTTACTTCAGTAGTTATTGATGATACACTGTTGGGGTGTCAAATATTCTACACCATCTAGAAGATAGAGCTACCCAATGCTACTGAATGTTGTACTCTATTTCAAAGCCTTTTGGTTTCGGTAGCCAAATTAGTTTTTTAAAGCTAGAAAAGAAGCTATTGTCACTCTTTTAGGATTTGGTGTTATGGATGTATCATTAAAATATCCATATTTGTACATCCTCAAAGATACCCATATTTGAAGCTAGTATTGATATATGCCAATATATGTATTTGTACATGTATCTACAATCACATCCATGAATGCATTTTTTAAATTCATATTCCTTATGTAAATTGGTCAATAGTGGTATGTATTGGAAAAAAGTTAAGATAAGGATTGCTAAGATTGAGAGTATCTTGCACTTTCTTAAGAAAAAGTAAAAAATGATATTTATTTAATTAGATCAATGTAAAAGTACAAGGCAACTGTGCATGATAGAAAATTATTTCAAGAAAGACTGAAGTTTTGATGACAAGATTATATCTAAAATCATTAGATGAAATTTGAGGCCTCCAAAGGGCCATTTTGGGACTATTCCCAAAATAATACCGAGAGCTATCAAGTTTTAAATTTATAAAAAATTGGGTCCTAAAATGCAGAAAAAAGTCCCCAAATTAAAAAAATAATAATAATAATGTGGCATTGCCCCTACTACATGAGATTATTGTGATTCTACAGTTCACTACGTTCCCAAAGTGCAAGAACTTGCAGTCTCTTACACCCCTCAAATCTCTTCTAATGTGGTATTCTTGACATATTTATACATGATGAGAGCCTAGAGTTTTGTTGAATGATTCATGTCCAAATAAACAAGATAGATTTAGGGTTTCATTGCATCCAAGGGAGCCCTGAAGGAATCGCACATTGTGCGTAGAAAGAGAAGTGGAATCAGTGGTGAGTTCTTGAGGTTTAGGATTACGGAATTTGGAATTTTGGAGCAAAAAGTAGAGGAAAATGGTTCTCACGGAGCTTGGAGGTTGCATCTCATGAGCCCTCCAACAAATGAATAATGCCATTGTCGTTGACGAGAAGGTTCTAACGGAGTGTTTGAATGAGATTTCCTGAGTGCTCAATTTTAGTGAGATTTTATTTTTTGAGAAAGTGCCAAGATGGCAATCACTTCAAATTTCGTGAAACATTGTATATTTACATTCATCCATCTTTTGGACTTAAAAACACTTTGAGGATGAAAAAGTGTATATGTAATGGCTTCAAAGATTGAAGTTAAATGGACCATAAATTTTGTCCTCATGTTGTACAATTTTTAGTTTGTTGAATCTACTAAGGTAAACTCTGAATTCATGCCAAACGAGGCAATTTTAGTCACTTATGGTCAATGTCTTACACTTATATTTAATTTTTAATTATGTACACTATTTTTGTACCATGGCAAAATTTTAGTGTACTACCCTTCATTGCAAATTCCTTAAGCTTGATTGTGTCCATTTTTACATCTACATGAAATTATCTATTTACATCTATACTCATTGTACAATGAAAAATCTGTACAATTTCTATTTGTGAAGGCTAACTTATTAATAAAAATTCCTACTAAATGATGCTTTTACATAGAGTTTCTTTATTGTTCTTGTTTTAGGAAAATGCTCTATCATCACTTCCACTAATTTTGAAATCAATACCCTTGAATTTTTTAATGAACTCAAAAGTGCAATTTAGACGCCCATGCCTACTACCCTATTGTATTTATTTACCCGATCAAAGTTAGGGCAACACTCTCTTCACCTAGGGCACCTGAGAATTATTTCCAAAACTTTACATATTTGATTACATCCACTTTTCTCTTCCTATTATTGTCACAAATACAACCACCACTATAGGAGATAGCTCAAAAATAGTGTGGGCTTTTTAAACTATCCAGTAGGAGGCTATGAAATGGATACTAAATTGTGGGAATGGACTCTTGATTACATCAAAGCATGATAAGAGTTGTTTTTTACTTCTTTAATGAGATGGTTTAAGATCCAAAATGGTCTCATTCCTAACTAGGTGGATAGGTGTCTACTAATTCTATACAAAATAAAAATTGGTAGTCCAACTACTTTCTTACAAATGTTAAAAAATCTGAAATAATGATTGATTTGAGCATTCATTTCAAATTTAGAAAGGCGGTATGTTGCATTTTGAAACCATCTTGATTACTTTTTATATATTGTAATGTTAGTTTCTAAACAAAGCCATATTCTTTTCCAAACAATGAATGTGTGGGTTTTCAAGGCCTACTAATCACAAATAGGGTCCTATGTTAGATTTTGTTTGAAAATTCATAAATAATTCATAAATGCTCTAAAAATTATAAAATGACTTATATAAGATTGCTCATCTATTTCTCTTTGACTGAAAAATGAGCTAAAAAACGCAAACCAACCTTTAAATGAACAGTTTTTGAGCCTCTTCCCTTACCACCTTAATGCATTCTAAAACCATTAGTGAAGTGTGAGAAAAATGGATGAATGGAATCTCTACAGCCTTTGTTTGTCTTTTGTGAGTCTTGAACTTTGTCCGTCCTCCACTTTTTGGATGTTGGAATGCTCTAGAGTTAAGGTAGGCACACCCAAAAGTTCCACGTTCCTAAAAGCACCATCTACAATGTATATACATTTCCAAAATCAGTCATGTTCACAGACTATAGATGGCGCTTTCAGAAACAGACTTTGACCGTTAATAACTTTTGCATACGGTATCCAAATCTTATGTTCTTTGGTCCGTTGGAACATGCTTTCACTTGCAAACAAGACTGCATGAAAATCTGAACAAGCTAACAACAATAACTAGACACAGTATGAATAAGTGGCGCTTTTGGTTGTACGTATCTTAATGACCCCCATCACTATAGCCAAATTGCATAATTCCACGATGTCCCCTCGACAGAAATATTGGATGAATGACTCTGTTAGACTCGACGTTCTTCAGGCACATCTGAAGCTCTCTCGAGTCTCGGCTCACCAGCTCATCACCAGTCCTCAGGTACCATTTTCCTCAACAACCTCTAAGATCCCCAAACAATTCTGTGATTTTCCTGTGATTTCAAGCTCGCCATTTGTGTCTCATTCTTTAGGTTTGTCTTGCCGATCCGGTGTGATCCGTGTCCTCGTCATGATTCTCAGCATTCCGATTCTCCAGCTGCGATAGTCAGCACCGCGATCGCCATCGCCAAGATGAAGCCACCTGCTGCGGATGCTCCTCGAGCAGGAGCAGGAGGAGCAGTTGTCAATGCAGAGAGGAGCACCAGCCGCAACCAAACCCTCCGCAAAGTCACGGGGTAATGCGTTTCTCGCTTTTTTTTCGTCCATTTCATGTGTCCACCAGGTTCACGCACATTTTGCTTGCCGATCTGATACCTTGAACTACTTGGATACGTTTCAGTCTGCATCGTTGATCTGTTATCTTGCTCTCTCACACTCTCTGTCTTGAAACCCTAACATTTCACATCGCTGTGAGTTATGGAGTAGGTGTCCGTAATTTAGGGTTTCCTGGCACTAATATGAAATTCTCAACCTCTATGTAGATTGGAGTTTTAGGAGACTTGTGATGCAAGTTTCGTGCAGATGGATTTTCGTAACTGATTAACTGATTTTGAGGAATTTTCTGTAGTGGAGACTCTTTGAAGGAGGGCAGCAAGAGAACTGGTTCTGTGGCTAAATAAAGGAGTTTTTGGCGTTTCTATTTTTGTTTGCAGGTTGCTAGGAGTGCAGAGGATATTGGGGCGGAAAGACTCGAACGGGGAAGCGTCGACCTCGGACAGAGGAGCTGAAGACTGTAGCCCCAGTGACAGTGGAGGCCCTTCGCTCACAGAATCGAAAGTAAGTGTCACTGGTTTGTATCATAGTGTGATACTTGCGTTTGTTCGCATTATGCATTTTAGTTGTAGGAAGGTAGAGGATACTGTGTGTGCATTTTAACCAATACTTAGGAGTGTGTTTTCCTTGGGAGATCAGCACAGAGCTCATTTGGAGGAGATCAACTTGGGTACAAGAGCCAAATGCTTTTGAGATCAATTTTTTCTCCGTCAATTTGTGAATTTCTTTTGCGATCAATCAAATTGGGAGGTTGTAGAGAACTGTAAGCGTCAGTGGACAACCCCATTTCCATTCGAATAGAAGTGAGCAAAAACATTAGCTTAGTCACACTTACAGCCAACTTGCTAACTCGAAGGCCAATTGACTGTATGAATAGATGAGTTGCTGTTGGTAACACGGGTCAGTATAGGAAACTGAACAAGGTTCCTAATTGTTTTAATGTACTCTACCTTGAATGGTTAAGCTTAACACATTACAGAGTGATGCCTGAGCTTTGCTTTATTGTGTTCCACAGAGCTTCGCAAGCGATGCAAGTGACGGTAATGGAGAGCCCTGTCTTTCAACTCCCAGTTATCCTTTTGATACTTCTAACAGAGGAAGTGGGTCGGAGTACTCCAGATTTTTAGGAGGAAGAGCTACAGATGCTGCCCGAGTTGCAAGGTTTAAGAAGCTTTTGGCCGCACAAACTGTTGATGTAGGTTAGTCACACTATTCATTCCGTGTGGACCTGCAGGTGATTGTGGTCCGTAAGCTGAGATGGCAGCTGATTTTTATAATTGCTGGGCTTTATTAGAACCCGCCCGCAGAGGTATTACAGAAAACCTAGCTGTGTTTTAAGTGGTAGGTTTCACATTAGAGACTGCCTTAAACTGCTTTACTGGGTTTACTGAGTTTCTTGAATACCTTTGGGGGGATTTTGACTCTAGTGATTGGTGGGAGTGATGGGGTTTTATCGTGTTGCAGTCAAGTGTAAACATCTTGAAGTATTTGAGTGCTTTTCTCTGGTTTGTGAGTTATTTTTTGGTTATTTCTATGATTGTTGGGCTGCATGTACTTTTAGAAAATGAAACTCTTTCTATTCTCCTGCCCGATTGCTCCTTGAAGAATTTGGTGTAATCACTTTGTGTGTTCCGCGAAACAGATGCCCTGCGAGAGCTTGCATGGAGTGGCGTGCCTCCCTTCCTTAGGCCGACTGTTTGGCGGTTGCTCTTGGTGAGTGTGTATTCGTTGATTTCTTCAGCTCTTCTTCGAAGATTTGTGGTTTTAAGTGTATGGGGTTAGATCACCAAATAGGAGAAATATGTGTACCCTTGATCAAGAAGCTATTGACATGACTTTGGGTTAAGGGTTATTCATCACCCAATGCAGATAGAAAGGAAGCAGCTTTGGCAAGAAAACGACAGGAGTACATGGATTGTGTGCCACAATACTATGATATTTCAGATTCTGATCGCACTGAGGATGAAATTGTGATGCTACGTCAGGTGCACTTCTTCAATTATTCATTTACTTGTTTACATTGTTCAAATGTTTAAAAGTTTCAACACTCAGTATTTTGATTAATTTTTCATGTAATGGATTGCAGATAGGCGTGGATGCTCCAAGGACACTACCTGAAGTGCCATTTTTCCAGGAGTCTATTGTCCAGGCCATGTTGAAGCGCATCTTGTATATATGGTATGCAGCTCTTTTTAAATCTCCAAATATTCCTCCAATATAAGGATGTCGATGGAACTGAAAGGAGGTGCAGGCATATACTTGCATCCTTTGCGCTCGGATGTGTTAGCATGGACTCTTGTTTGGGCTCTCTTAGTTGTTTATTTTCTTGCTATTGTTGTTGTTTACTGCAGGTTGTCTGAACATAGTTTTTAATGACCACTAGTTCTTTAGATACAGGGTGCAGTTTTCGATTCTTGATCATTGACAATCGGGCTTGGTTTCTCAACAGGGCTATTCGACATCCCGCAAGTGGTTATGTCCAGGGTATCAATGATTTGGTGACACCATTCATTGTGGTATTTCTATCAGAGTACCTCGAAGGTGATGTAGACGTGTGGGACTTGAGCAAGTTGTCTCCTGGCATCATCTCAAAGGTTAAAATTTTTATCTGGATTTGCGGAGCTTGTTTAGCAGGATGCTCTGACGTGGATTCTCATAATCAGTTCGAGAGCTTGATGTTGACGAGGGCGTTTTAAATACGCAGGTGGAAGCAGATTGTTTTGGGTGCTTGTCACAGTTTTTGGATGGCATTCAAGACCACTACACATTTGCTCAGCCTGGCATACAGCAGCTTGTGTTCAGGTTCAAGGAGCTTGTCCGCCGCATTGATGGTACTTCCTACGTCCTGCAGTCCCTTTATAGTTACCCGGGTTTGAAAAGGAAATTGCATCAGTTCCAAAATCCTCAACTATGCGTGATTTCTCATTGAAAGAGTCCTGGTATGCAGAACCCGTTGCGAAGCATTTGGAGCAGGAGGGTCTGGAGTTTCTTCAATTTTCATTTCGCTGGCTGAATTGCCTCCTCATTCGAGAGGTATCAACTTTAAACCCTTTCGTCTTAGGCTCTGTGTATTTTATTTTTATGTCATGTGCATAGCTGGTTAGGTAGATTATTTGAGTGACAACTAGTGACGACAAATAATGCACTTCTGACATTCAAAGTTGAAGTATCGTTTGGAGAAAATCTGATTTGTTGGAGAAATATATTATTTTCAAGTCACAACCTATTGATGAGTTTTCCATCTTAAATTTTTAGCAATAGTGTCATGCTTTAAACCCAGAGTGTTATATATTTGGAAGGCTTATCGTTGTGTATGCAGCTATCTTATGTTTGATTCGTGTCTGAAATGTGACGGTTTCTTTGACTGTTTTGAGCAGATTCCCTTTCAGCTTGTCGGACGTCTGTGGGACACCTGGTTAGCGGAAGCAGACAACTTTCCAGAGTACCTCGTGTATGTTTGCGCCAGTTTCCTGCTCACTGTAAGTTACTAAGGCAGAATGTGCAGTAATCCTCGTTGATATCACAAACATCACAACTTTGGATTCTTGTGGCTCCTTCCAGATGCCAGTTTGTTGTATGTTCAACTCCAGTTCCTTCTAGTTTTTTGTCGCTTGGTTTGTCCACAGGAGATTTGTATGAACTATCTCCCTTATGTTCACGTTCATTATCCGAGTATCTCTGCTGGATTCGATCTGTTAATTCGGTGGTCGCTATGCTGTCAATAACTCAATATGTGGCCACATTATTTATGATGTTTTTTTAATTTCTGCTTGGAATTCTTGCCACCAAATTTTTGCAACTGATTAATGGGACTGGTGTGTTGACGACAGTGGTCAGACCAATTACAGCAGCTCGATTTCCAGGAAATGGTTATGTTCTTACAGACTATTCCTACTGAGAATTGGACTCATCAAGAGTTGGAAATGGTGCTGTCTCGGGCATTCATGTGGCGGGTCATGTTCGATCGGTCACCTTCGCACTTGAACGCAGGCTAGAGTCGCTCCCCTGTGAACATAACCAGTTGTATGACTTGGCCCTTGAGGACTAAGTTAGTTAAGCTTTTCAACAGGATCGCTGGCATGAGGGATCGACTCCCTTCTCACGTGTTTCCTTGACGTGCTAATTCTACCGGTAGCCATTGATTCCTCTCTTATTGGTAGCGCTTCATATAGAGTACTGTACAGGTACAATGTGCCTGTACAACGCTGATAAAGTCTGCATCACCTTCAGTAGTGAGCATATGGTCCAAAATATAAATTCAATCAAATGCCAACATAAATGGTGATCTTTCACTTCTATGATCTTCAGACAACATACCTTATAGACATCAGCTGAGATTTCGACTTGTTTGGTGATATTGTGCAAATTTTAAAGACATCAGCAGAGCATTTCAAGTTGTACCTCTGAATGAGAACTGTTGAATGGGCTGTAATCATACTTTCAAAAATTTTGGTTTGTAATATAGAGTGGGGTACAGTTCATTTACGGATTTTTCAGTTAATGTTCACTAGAAAGTGCAACTTCAGGAAGCTCTAGGAAGCTCAAAAATGGACTGATTTTGAAACCACAAATTGCATTGGAACTGCAGTGAAGTGCACTTCAACTTTACAATAAGTGAGAAATGAATAACTCAAAATCTTACAACAATTTGGATTTCTTTTATACACTATTTACCATTTCAGAATGAACTTTTGGAAATTAGCCAAAGGTGATTTGCAATGGGGTGAAGAATAAGCAAGAAGTTGTGGAATGATGAGTCTCTACAATTGCAAACATTTGTTTTGAACATGCCAAATCATATGCAAGGAGTAATTATAGTAAAAGGTGGTACTTCTAGGTCATAGATAGTGTACAAAAACACCCAAAATGTCATTTAATTTTGAATTTTTCATCTAAATGTTTGTTATGATGATAAAGTAGTCTTTACTATGATTCCAATGCAATTCAAAAAGTGGTCCTTTTTTTAACATGATGCAAATTATTCAAGTTTCAATACTTCCTAATGAAAATTGCTAAGATGTAAAAATTTGTAAATGAAATGTACTCCACTATACATGACTTGTAAAAGACGGAACATACAATCCTATTGTTGAACTTTTAAATTCTTCAATCAATAGAGTCAATCACTACTTTTGCAACTAAGATTGAAGGATTTATTCTATTTTATTATTGAGAGGTGAAATCAGATGTCTTCTCTAAGCAACAAAAATTCAAATTCTTTTGAAATCATGTAAATTATTGAGGAAAATTTGAAAGATGTTCATGTCAAATGTAGTATAAGGGAAAAACACCCAATATTGCACTTGTCCCTTGTATTGGACCCTAGACTCATCCAATTGCATCTATAGACTTATGTAAATGTGTTCACCAAATGCTTGATTCTAGTTCGCTAACACATATTAAAGACACATACCAAAATCTGATTAGCTCACTACTAATTCTAGTATAGCTATAGTTTCAATGAATAAGGTAGTCGACTCATTTTCAATCCCCCTCCCATTTCTAAAGTCTAGGTTTTATTTTTGAGCAAAGGAGGTGGAAGTAACTAATTCATTACGATGCATTATGAACCGTTGATTTCCTTTGGACTTCTTTGATCAAGCTATGGTAGGAATTAGACACACCTATATATCAAGAATAGGTTTCACAAAATCTTGACAAAGAAATTCAAAATAATATTGCTTTTTGACAAAAAAATATTAAAAAAATTTCAATTTCATTTGAAATCTATTTCCTACATGGGGAAGTTTTATCCCCCACCAAATCCAACTAGGAGCTATACTAAAATTCCACAAATGGGATGTAAGCTTCTAGTGACATCCATTGATAGTTTATTGAAGTTTTAAATAGGAGACAAATAATTTCACATGCAAATTGGGTTTGTTCTTAGGCAAACATTAGGAATTTGTTGTAGGTACTTAGCAATTGAATGTGCTAAGTACTTTATTAAGGTAATGGGTCTCCAAGTAGAAAGGTCAATAGTGTCTCATGTCTTATAAAGCAAGGCAATAGTGCCAGAGGTCATACCACGAGGGAGTCATTCTTTGGAGATAGATGATAAAATCATAGCAGAGAATTCATTCCCAATAAGGTACCAATATTTACAATAAAATTTTGTTGTACTGCCATCTAGTCCTAGACTTTTTCCTTTTGCCATTTGTAGTAAAGCATGGTGAAGCTCATCTTCAGTTAGCGGGCAGTCAAGTTGGCAAGTCATGTTAATTGAGAATTTGCTAGAAACACATGCTAGTATGGCGACACCAGCCTCAATTGCCTCTTGACTTCTAGGTGCCTGAGAATAGAATCTTGTATGGACCTCAGTGCATATGCTGTCAAGGTCAATTCATTCTCGCTTTAGATTTCCTTGGTCATCTCTGAGTTCAATGATAGATGTTGTGGCTGGAGTCTCCCAAACAGTCTTGAAGAATTCTGATGAGATGATTCTGATTAATCTTTTATTTTGACTACATAGATATGTAGAGAACATCCATACACATCTTTCACAACAAAAAAACCTCGCATTGAGAAATAGAAATATAATTTAGGATGGAGGAGTTCAATGTAAGGTGTAATACAACCTCACTCTGAAATAGATATCTCTATATTTTAATTAGATTTCTGTAATTGTAATAGTACCATCATGAATAAACCATGTACATTCCACACCAAGATTAAACAACTACTATCCTTTTAATACATAACGCATGCCCTACAATACATTGTACAAGCCGATAGATGTTAGGCCCTTGAATTGTACTGTACATCACACAAGAGTGATGCTTCCATGGTCCTTGGAGTACACTCCCCTAGGTTTCTCTTGTTAATTTCGCCTGTCAAAGTGAACGGGGCTCTCAAGGAATCAAATATCCTCTACTGCTATAACCAACATGCTGGAGGAACCACTTTGGTGGCTAAGCAATGAAAGATGAATAGCTACTCGAAAAAAAATCTGCAAAAATGATAACTAAAGATCTTCTAAGAATAAATTTTCTTTACTTTCCGTAGAGATATTCATGCTATTAGGTTTGTCAGTCATCGATGAAAACTCTGCTTTCCTATTGACATCAAGTTGCTCCAAGCTTTCCCTCAGAAGCTTCTCCTCTCCTTCCATAAGCTCGTTGAATGGTTCGAAATGAGAAGCTATCTCTAAAGTTTTAGCGGACACTTTCTGATGCTCCGACTCCTCGAAAGCATGGGCGTTTTGTTGCTCGAAAATCCCAGCACACGCCTCAAACTCGGACTCCAAACTCTGACGCTTGCTGCACACATCTAATTTCTCGATATCTTCGTCCAAAAGCGATTCCTTCTCTGTCATCAGCTCCGAAAACGTCTCGAATTCGGTCTCCATTGCAGCTTGTTTCAGGTCGCAGACTTGGATCTGTTCGAAGTCTTCATCGAACAAGGATCCCTGATCGGCCGAGAAGTCGGGCTCCAGCTCGAGTTTGACAGAAGCCCTCACATCCACCTGTTGCAACCAAGGAAAAAACCTCAAGCAAAACTATGGATGTGGCAAATCACTACAAACCTCGGACTGGAGCATACATTGGGCATGGAGGGAAGCTCAAATGCGTGATAAATCACCTGATTTTGAGACTGGCTCTGGTCAAGAGTGTGCTTGTCCTGAACAACGACCTTCACATCGTCGTCACGGACACTCCGTTTCAGCTCCTCGCTTTCCTTCTGCGAGGCTTACGGTACTTAGAAAAACTACATGTGCGGAAGACGAACAAGATGATCTGAAACTAAAAATCACTATACCAAAATGGTTATTTAGATTGCTCTAAACTATTCATCACAAGGATGTACTATTCAACATGGGTTGTGGTGACATTGTAGCATTTGTGGTGTACACGGGTGGTGCTGTTTGATTGATTATACTAATTTTTCATACTAACCAATTACTCACGCATACTGCATAGCCATTTCGATGTAGGACTTGGCGCATTAACCCTAGACAATTGTGACACCATTCTGACGTCACCTAAAGCAAACCCTAACCACAGTAATGATGCTAGTTCTTCTACAAGACCTCGAAGGGATGTGTCTGCTACGAGAGATTGTACATTGACATGTGAAACCTAGTAAGCCAACGTAAATGTTCGAAAATCTCGGACCGGAAGGACAGCGGAGAGGACCACGGATCAACCTGATGTTGCTGAAGCTGGGCTTTAAGGTCTTCAATGATTTGCAAATGTACCGACCTTTCCAGTTCCAACTCCTCAAAGCGTCCCATTGGTTGGGCCTGCTGTGAATCACGAAGTCAGAAAGAGAACCTCGGGGTGCCAAAACGTAAAATGTTACCAGAAAGGCTAACTAAACGATTGACATTTGAACGCCATTATCGTAGATCGAAAACTTACTTAGCACATTTAATATTACCTTAAGAAAGTTCAGATCCTGCTGCTGCTCCTGACAGCGAGCACTCAGTTCGGCGACTTGAGACTTCAGCTGCTCAACTTGTCTGCACGATTGACAAGCACTGTGAGATTGGGATAAGGACGACTCAGGCTACCATACCCTAAATGATATGAGAAAAAGAAACTCGAAATCGCGATAAGAAAATTGCCTCACCTCGTCAGAGTTGAGTTGATCTCCAAACAAGTGCTCAGATCGTTACAGCAGATCTCCAACTCCTTTCGATACTTGTCAGCCTGCAAAAGCGAGTGCGAATACTCTAATTCAGACATTCTGAAATTTCTGCAGGCCACAAAAACGAAGAGCAGTTGTCGACGCTCACAACTTCCGAAAATAATGCCCGCAACGAAAATTCTGAGAAGTTATACTTCCCCCACAAGAGCTTTGAGAAATTGAAAGGTTGAACAGGAAACCTGTGCACTCGAGAGGGCATGAGCTCCCTGTTCCAAAGCGAGCTTTGTTTCCGTCATCTCCAACAGCTGTCGTTCCGTAGCAACATTAGAAATTAAAATTTATAAATATAGACTTGGTGGTTTTGACATTAAAAATATTGTCACCACCTTAAATTTGAGTAATTAAAATACAAATATTAAACCTGAAGGATGATCATGAAGTAGAGAGCAGAGATGTATTAACCTGCTCTCGGAGGTTTGCAATATCTTCCATCATTGTCATACGCTCTCCATGTTCATAGAATTCTTGAAACCTGTCAGTGAGATAAATAGTTGAAAATCAAAATCTCGCGTTGCACTTTCAAGAGCTTGCCCTGAAGCAATTCCCGAAAAGCAAGACAGCTCGTAAATTAGAAATTCACATACCCACGAACTTGTTCCATGAGGCGAATGTTATCCATGGCAAAACGGGTGAGCTCTGGATTACGATCACTCTGTGCTCTCACAAGTTCGAGCTCTTCGGTCAGTCGTTTGTTCTCCTCGATGAGATAAGTGTCCGTAGGTAATCTTTCAACTACCACCGCTTCTAATCTGCGAATCTTTTCGTCTCGGAAGCGAAGAATCATCTTACCACTCTGGGTGTTTTGATCACGCTGTTGTACCTGAGACAAGATAGTCAACATCAGCGCAGGAAAAATAGCTACTTTTGGCCAAAACAGGGAGATCTCAATGAGAAGGAAAGCCTTCAGCCCCTGGTACGGGACCTGCTTGCCATCTATATTGTACAGAAGACTACGAAGTAGCGTGACATCCTCGCTGGATACTGCTTGGAACTGTTCTCTAACGGCGCAACGAACACAAAGGAGGAATGATGAAAGAATGATTCTATGTGCGCAAAAGTATGTCCTGTAAAGTACCAGAGTTTGCAGCTGGTCAATTTCACCAGCATATCGCCTGGCTGCAATTTGTGCCTGTTGCTCCCTTCTCAACGCAGCTGAGAGCGTCGCCTCCATTGCCCTAATCTACACAAAACGTAAAACTAACACGAGATCAGCATTCAGACCCCCAAGATTACACAGCATATGAAGCTAAATTATTGGACAAGAACAGTACACTCTTTCACTCACCTTATGCTGTAGATTGCTCGAGATGATTCCAGGAGTGACACTCAGTGCCCCCGAATTGCTGTTATCACCTTCCATCGGTAGCAAAGTGGGCACATGGTGGCACTTTAAGTGGTTGAGTTCATCCTGTTCCACATGATCATAGCCAAGTCCATTAAGGCCTGGAGGATTTGGAGACACAGAGAACTTCCGACATGATAGACATCGCGGTAGTACCTTGAATCGACGAAAGGAAAGATAAAACTCGTATTTACCTTCAATTGCTGGATTTCACGACGCAATGCGGTCACGTCTCCTGACGAATCCTCATTAATATGAGCCTGATCACATGAGACGAAGGGTTAAAACAGTCCTGTGTAGAGATTCCCACGAAGATCATCCAGGAAGATTCGGAAACCGAACAGTGAGTAAAAATGTTTACATTGTTACGAATAAACTTCGCTCGTTGAGCAAACTTGAGTGTGCTCACTGTCTCCAATGCATTGCTGCATACACGACACATCGGTCAGCTCGGGTAAGCTCAGACAGCATTCATTCCACGGTGATAGATTTGACATACTCTACCGGCAACAATATTTGGGAAGCAGAGAACGCATATTGTTCAGAGGAAACGTAAACTGTGTAAACGGCCTGGTATGGCCTGGAGAAATTTCCCACACTTAAATAATGTATGCTTGCGATCTCGAAGAACGAAACATACCTATTCGAAGGGCTAATTGTGGCTATGACTGTTGTTTTAGAATTTCCTCCAAGAGAATCCTGCGATTCACAAAACGAGTCATCGGTAAGTTGATTCGAGTTCAACAGGTATAGACTTTAAGCAGCACCAGTAGTATGAGATCCCGATGGTCCTAGTTTCCACATTATACCAGTTTCAAATCAACTTCAACTTTTGAATTTAGATTTCAAGAAAAACCTGGAGAAGAAAGGTCAGCTTGGAATCACGATAAGGTACATGACGCTGTTTCCCATTCGCGACATCCACCAGTATCATGATAACCAACCTGCAAGAAGCATAAAACCGAATATAAGGAAACGTTCAAGCAATGGCAACAAGACGTGATCCACATGGACATTACACTGAAAATTACCTGGTTACCCAAAATTTAGAACATTGCTACTCTCCAAACCAGAATAGCACAATGAACAGTTGTCGTACCCAAGAGTCGATAGGGACTTGTTGATATTAGCCGCTTCTTTCAAACGATCACCTTCAGCACCTGAAGACCTCTGCCTGTTCAAGAATAACGACCCAGACCGGGTAATCTTAGTCACAGAAAGCCCGTACAGTTCCTACTTCAGTCATGACCAAAAAGAAAAGAAAAAGAATAATTCGCACAATAAAGGCTGCTACGATCAAAGAATCAAACCTTTCCGACCCGGCAAGATCAACCAGGTTCAACCGGCTAAATCTGATATTGGTCAATGAATCTTTTTCCCACTGCATCAGCACAAGACAGACTACCATTAAGACATACGGTGCTGTAAATATCAGTTAACGATATCGGAAGTAAAACTGCGCTCGTTGCATCCATACAAGCATCGAAAGTCACCAGAATGTCAGAGACACTAAGTCTGAGGCACGCATACACTACGTCTGGGACACTGACGTACCTTGCTTTCAACACTGCAGGCGAAAACGCTGTGTGATCTACTACTCTCTCTATTCATATTGGTCACCGCAACTTTCCTGTTGGCAGCTCCCTGAAATCCATATTGCAAACCAGACATGTCAGCTGCAAGGACACGATCTAAGAAACCGTTCAACGGGGATCGCAGCAGCTCAGCAAGGGACAACACCAATGATAACGTACTTGAAGTAGTAGCTGAACAACATCAAGCACACTTTTGACCTCGACCTCCTTCAAATTCTCAACATACACTCCGGTCTTCACATCTTCTCTGATCTGTAGGCGAAATGGCAAAACCCACCAATTGTAAAATCTTCCACCCAAAGTTCACAAAGGCTTGAAGAATCAAATCGTGATATTTGAACATACGCAAAAAAATGTACCTGCAAGTTGGTGGACGTTGGGTCCAATAAATCTGTAATGTGCTCATTGTATATCTCAAGAAATGAACATTTGCAGACAAATCTCAACTGCTCTTGCTCCCGCAGTTGCTCCTCCTGCAGAACCCACGATATGTAAACCCAGCAGTTATTGCAGAGAGCATCACTCTGAAATTTCACAGCAGATGCAGAATTCGTCTGGGTGCCCAAGACTGGGCGGAAGAACGAGAATGCAGTACTTAGAAAGTTGTCTATTCACCAGTCATACTCACTTGTTGGATCCTAGCAAACAAGTATTCAAAGATGCGAGGAGTCATGCCACGTTGGTGGCTAGGCCGTTCAGCTAGTTCATCAATGTCTCCGAGCATTGTGTGCGTCTTGCCACTCCCTGTCTGGCCATAAGCAAACATACTGCTATTGTAACCCCGCATGCAGTTCTCCACCATTGGAGTTCCAGCAATACGAAACAGATCTTCCTGCATCATGAACGCCCTGTCGTCAGTCAAAACTGGGCTGGTGCAGAAGGTGCCCTCATTACAACATACAAACCCTACTAAAATTACTCTAAGCCTCAATGGATCAAGATCTCATAATTCTAAAATGACTAGTTTGATTGATTATTTTGGAAATGTAATTCAGACACGGCCGTATTCAATATCACAAGAATCAGTTGTAAACGTTGCATTTGATGGTGAAAAACTGGAACATCGAGGAAAAGAAGTCCCTGTACGAAGTCCATTTGGGGGTCTCTTGGTCCTTAAAAGGTTAAGAGGACTTTAAAGGCCTCGCTGCGTACCTGCGATGTAGACTCGCCAGCGACATGGTCAAAGGTGAACCGAGTATCTGGTTGCCCGACCCAAGTTATCGTGTGGGGACTATCTTGCTGAACACATCTGGTGAAACCCTGCACTGATGCCTCTCCACTACTCACGGGGCGAGTGCGAACTAGGACCTGCATCAAGATCACAACTCTCGTTAGAAAGAAGGAACCGTACCTCCATTGACACGAAAGGACAACTACTGGACACCAAGAGGATGTGTGTCTCCATGATATCATACGCACTGAGCTCACACCTGCACATTGTGGTCGTTCCAAAAATCTGGATCTTCTTGCAATTCGAAATGCGGAATATTTAGAGGACTTTTCGTTGAATTGGAACGTTGATGACATCCTTTGCCTGCGGACCCAGGCTTCCGAGGTCGAGGAATGTTTTTGCTCGGAGTGGTTCTCGGAGTACTTGGAGCCGACTCAGTGTCAGAGCCTATCCTGGATGTTGTATAACCTGAGTAGAGACTACTGCTCGAACATGATGGGACACTAAGGTCGGAGCAGGTGGAGGAGGATGAAGACGATGTATCTGAGAAATGATTATTCAGCTCTAGCACTACATCTCTGGACTGATCCAACTTCGGAGAGCCACCAACCATAGCTGAGGCGGGCCTCAGCCCAGTGGAACCTGCAGAAATCCACTCATTGCACTTAATACAGAACGTGAGCTAAGGGGCACAAAGCAGAACTCCGATATCCAAGTTCTAAATCCGTTCTCAATAAACAACGAAGTTTTTTTAAATATCATAAACCAAGTCCCACAATCATTGACGATTGAAACCAGTGATATCTACCTGCTTCTTGGCGTCAAACCCATACCAGTGACATCTACCCTAATTTGAGAAACAGCTTCTATCAGGGCATTCAATGCACAATAGAGAATTCATGTTCACGCCCTCTGCCAATGCAATCCTAAAACGATTTCTAAATCGGAAACAAGTCCGTGGTATCCATTGAGATCAATCCACCACGACATCTACTCGATACCAGCACACTCCATTTCAGGATGGAAATTTCAATCACTCAACACATTTGACGCCAAGAAGGCTATACGGGCCACCAATCACGCTGCTAATTTTCACAATATCAGGAGACATCCTGAACATTAGGAAGAGATGCGGGCAGACCGTGAGATGTGGAAGTGCGCCAAGGTCACTTACCCGGAGAGGTATTTCCATTGTATTTGAAACTACGGGTTGTCTGACCTAATACAGTCATTCTAACAAAGATCCTCTGAACTCCAAAGATCAGAGGTTGTGCTCCAACCATGACTCATACGAACCTCCTCTGCCGCACCTACTCCAACTAATGACATCCAAAGACGGGAACACGACTAGAGAGGAAGGCCGGAAGACCATCAGCGTCAGTCGCCGAATGGGTTTAAGAAAATCTCACATGCTGGGAAGAAACTTGGATCTACGTCCTCCAACTACTCTAATTTCCTTCCGTTTACTGATCAGTGAAGACACAAATCTTAGAAGCTCCTGAAATTATGGATAACCGACACGATTGGGGGAGGAGAGCCTTCGCCCTCTCTGTGTGGTTTCTGAGATCGACAATGACTCTGGTCGAGAAACTTGTCTGGAAATCTCGGCTAGTACAACGCGTGATTCCAATACAATGCCTCGCTTACAAGGAAGCGAAGCGCGTGAAAGAAAGTTTCGAACCAGTGCATGAGGAACTAGGAGCTGCGCTACATAGCAAGGTATATGAAGGCGGTGTCGATACAGAGAGGTGTGAATCCATCAATCAACCAGAGCCGATGCGAAGCTATGCTGAGGATTTGCAGCCTGCAAACTCGACAGTGTCGCCAACATCGAGCGCCACCACAGAACCATTACTAGCGGCGCTCTACTGACTACAAGAAAACAAAGCAGAAGAGGCGAAGGTAGGAGCCTTCAGAACAGCACAGGGGGTTACAGTACCAGGGGCTAGGTCCTCGTGGTGCTGGGCGGATTGCTTGCTCCACCCGAACCGCTTCTTACTGGAACTATTGGGCGCGGAAGGAGCAGCAACCTTATGCTCCGGTGTGCCCGGCGGGAAAGTCGCGATGTTCTCCCCGTATTCTGCGCCCTGTTTTTTTTGGGAAAGAGACGATGGCGTGAGCTTCTTCGACCCGACTGGTAAGGTCGGACAACTGAAGATCGGATAGACGTGGTGCACCTCTTTCGGCTGTTGAGGTAGATGCGCAACGACTTTGTTCCAAGGCCTAACTGAAATTGGTGACAGAGGAGCTCGAGACTCCATTTCGGCACCTCCTTCACGCGACGGCGAAGTCGCCCCTCTCGAAGGAAACAACTTCATAATCACTGATTCCTTCCCCATCCTCTCCCGTTCCCTAATTCTTCACAACTTGAAAACGTAACCTCTTCTTTAATTCACCTTGAATGCATTCCGTCGTCGTGCTTGACCAGGAATTCAAGAATCACGAACCCCTGGGGGCTGATAAGATTGGCCCTTGACTACCACGAAGTTCGACGACACTACTACTCTCCCCTCCCCTGATCCTCCGCCACCTGACTACGAAACCTCTTCCTCAATTCTCCTTGAATGCATTCCCCCTTCGTGTTGAACCAACAATCCACTAAAAACAAACCTCTTGGGGTTGATCAAATTAGCCCTCAATTTCCATAATAGAGGAAGCTCGATCGCACTGTTTTTCTCCCATTCACTAATTCTCCACCACCTGAATACACCTGAATATTTTCGTCAATTCACCTTGAATACATCCCGCCTTCAATCCAGGAATTCACGAAGCACAAATCTGTAAGGGTTGATCACATAGACCATCAATTTCCATAATTGCACAAACCTCCACCATACTAATGCTCCCACCGCTTCTCTAAATCCTCCAGCACATGACTATGACTTGAATCTCATCCTCGCACACGGTCAATCCCGCGTCCAATTCACGACCAAGTCGTTCCCACGACCGCAATTCCCCAAACCAAAACCTCGATCAGGCGACTTCGCCTTTCATATACTAGTTCGAGGTTAGCGCAGAACTAATCACGAACTCGCAATGGCAAAACGATCCAGCAGAAACCAAATCGTCCGCAACCAAGGAGCGAATTCACGAGACCTGACAAGCGCCCGTCGACCTAAGCCAACTTGATACCGTTAACGACCGTTCGGGTTTCCTTCGGTGCGGAATTTTCATGACCGTTTGGTTCATCTCTGGAGTCTGGACTGCACTGGCTGCAGCGAGCGGAATCTGGGGAATGGCAGGACGAACTTTGATGGGAGGGAAGCTGCTGGAGGCGGAAAACAATTCACTGGCGTCCCCGTCAGGTGCCCCGTTGCCTCCAACGGTCATACTTTACGAACTGCGCCGTCCATTGCGCCGTTTCTGCCCGTTGGCACCGTTGGATGGTCACCGCCACCTGGAGAGACATTGGAACTGGCCTTTAATTGTTTTCTGACTAAATATCTCAAAAAAAAAGACCCCAGATGGTAACAAAAAGAAGAACAAAAAGAATATTTTTCCCTTTTATATGCACTTGCAACCATTTTATGGTTTCCGATTGACTTTGGGTAGAATTTTTGGATAGAATTTATTTCTTTTTTTCAATTCTACTTTCAACATTATTTAGATTAGATTGTCTCTCTATTTTTACATTTATATCTAAAATTACTAGAGTCAAACAAAAATTATAGGGAACATAGAACAAACTATTAGGTGTTTGTATAGTGTTGAAATGTTTGCTATTTGAGAAAAGTGTTGATATTCTTGTTACTATATCGTATGTCTTTTCTCAAAAATCAAATTCATCTAGGCTTCCTAAACTCCGATGGCAAATTCAATTCCTAATGCCCTTGCTAGAAGATAAACCCTGTAAAAAAACTAATGAATTTTATTTTTCAAGAAATTTTGAAGTATTTGCATGGTGCTGAAATGTTAGATTTTGGCGAAAGTGTAGGTATTTTTTATTCCTACATCTCATACCTTTTTTCAAAGATCAATTTTATCCGAGTCTCATGGCACTTGATTATAAATTCTACGTTAATACTTCTATTACAAGACAGAACCTAAAAAAAACTAACATGTTCCTTCCCCAAATAATTTCAAGTCTCCATGTCACAACAAGCCTTCTAGTTGAGTGGACTAAGAGTATTTCACCCATTTCCAACCACTTAAGCAATTACACATATGTTGAGTCCAGCTTTTTCCAATGGAAATTTTTTTTTCATGTACAGAAATAGAATTTGGAAGGATGCCATATTTTTCAAAATTTTATTATATAAATTATAATTACTATGATTTTTTAGTAAAAGACTCTCTTTGACCTATAATGGTGATATAGGTTGATTGCAAAACCAACCAAGGGCCAGTTGTATTTATGAGAGCCTTGCAACCAATCATAATGTGCCACAATTGCTCCAAGAGCTACATTGTAACTCCACGGAAAGAAAACAGCCTATTGATTGGAAATGGGGGCTAATTTTTTTTTCATGTACAGAAATAGAATTTGGAAGGATGCCACATTTTTCAGAATTTTATTACGTAAATTATAATTACTATGATTTTTTAGTAAAAAACTCTTTTCGACCTATAATGGTGATGTAGGCTGATTGCAAAACCAACCAAGGACCAGTTGCATTTATGAGAGCCTTTCAACCAATCATAATGTACCACAATTGCTCCAAGAGCTACACTGTAATTTCACAGAAAGAAAACAGCCTATTGATTGGAAATGGGGGCTGATCAGTAATGGGTTCCCATCTTCTAATGACAAGCCCCTAACTTAGTAATGTTGAGGTTTGAACTCATGACCACCTCAAATTGCCTAATTAGAAGTCTCATTAACGTTCCGTCACTTGATTGCGATCTGGCCAGACCCCACAAAATCAGGCCTGAGTGAGAGAGAAGAAGTCTGACCTCGGTGAATAATGAGTCTGCTGGTATGGAAAAATGTGTAATTATTGTCTGGTAACTACGGGGGCAGCAACTTAATGAAGGGAAGAAGTAAGAGTGGTAACTTGCGTCCGTTAAGGGAGAAGGCTCTTAAATGGAGCAGATTCTAAAATGGTGCCCTACCCTAAATGTACAATATTTGTACATGTTGCTTATTCATAGCCTTCAGTAGTGTACTGACACTGTACATTTTAGCTAGGGCACCATTTTAGAGCTTTATGCCCTTTCAACTTCAAAATTTGATAACTAATTCTAGAGAGCTCTAAAAAATATGAAACGACTTGGGTTAGATGCCTATTCAAGCTGTCTTTTAAGAAAAATTCACTGAAAAATATTTCAAGATGTTTGAGCTGCCCAAAATTCTGTTCCAGCCCTTAGATGGTCCGTTTATGGACCTCCTCCCTTGATTGAACTGACGCTTCGAGAAGATCACTAATTTGTTCCTACAAAATGGAGACTGACCATCAATCGTACAGGATGCTAAGGTAGCAGCATTCATAATCGTCAAAATAAGGAATTTCAACATAATTAGAGGCAGTTCTGTATTAGCAATTGAAAATCATGAATTTTCAAAAAAAAATTAAGATTTTTGGATAATGTATCAAATTTCTATGAATTTTCGAAGTAGAACTCTCTAGGGCACCCTAAACCACACTCTAGTAAAGTTGCCTTGATTTTCACACCAAAATCTACAAAAATTAGACCCCACCAACTACAATCAAGCATTGGCATGGTTTCAAGGCACATCTGACAACATTTTAAGATAACTCTACTATCAGTAATTGGATGCACTAATAGTTATGGATGCTGCTACCTTAAGTTAAACCCGCTCCGTGGTATAAATTTACGTGGGGGAAAGCGCAGGGATTTTTTATTTGCCATGTATGATAAAATTTGGAAATTTTTAATTCATATTTGCAATCAGAAACTTCAAATTTTCACTAGAGGGGTGAAGAATATATCCTAATTATGGTTAGGAATCTTTTCTTTTGACTTTTACCCTGGAGAGTAAAAAATTTATTTTGTTGATCCTACTTTGTAAGATTGATTTAGTGTCTTGTATCAACCATACGATATCGGTAGAAGGATAGAATGGTAGCCTTGTAATACCTAAATGTATGTTTGCTTTTGGTATTAAAGATTGTTGTTATTGAGGGTCTTAGGAACAAATCTAGACCTACTTCTAGACTAGATTCACATTGCAAGCATCACCCTTAATACCAATTGCAAACATACATTAAGGTTCTTTGGATTCTTTTGAACAAAACTTTCATGAAACAATATATTCAATTGAAAATAAAATAGAGTTTTTAAATTTGTAATCTCTTTTACAACTTCTAAATCAAGGATCTTACACCTAATATAAATACTTGTTTCACTACTAAAAAGAGGAGGTATACATGACTTGTCCACAATGACTACACCAACAACAATGACTGCAAAAATGACTGCAAGATGACTATTTTGCAGTGATTGTCACAGTGCAGTCATTGTGGACTAGTCATTTGTACCCCCATTTTCTAATAGTATTTTTCTATCATTTTTTCAAAACTTACTTCCCTAGCATCTCCAAACCCATAATGTTCAAAGTAAAACAATGGCTTTTTTTAGTAATTTTTCCTAGGAGCTTGGCCATAACATAATACAAATGATAATTTGGAGCTGAGGAAAGATTGTAAGTAGTTAACCCTAAAAAGATGGATTGGTCACTGTGGAATGTACAACAAAACTGAATCATTTTGTTTCACCAACAGACCTTTAGATTATTAAACAAGGCAACCCAATTCAAAAAGAAACCAATAAGCTTTGTCAACTTACAACCACTCAAGGTACATATACTCAAAATTTGTCCTTTTTTGCAATTGCACCTCAAATATAATAACCCTTGGGGGACCCAACAATTGAAGAAAAAAGACATGCTTTTTGGAATACGTGCCTTATTGTAAAATCCACGTCCCCATATGGATATATATCATGCATCCCCGAATTGGCCCTGATTTCCATATATGCCAATATATCATGCGGGTTGAAAGTGGTCCCCAAGAATTTTGTCCCCAAGAATGAATCAGCTACCCTTTATCCCAACAATTCCAACCATTCCGTTTGGTTCCAGAATCCAACTGAAGTTATTATTGCTGAAAGTTGCGAGTTGCGAGCGCGGGCGGGCAATGGATCCCTCGGCTCCACATGGTTAGGTACGCAGGCTCGCGCTTCCATTTCCAAGGGCAGTTCCCATCCCTATTTCTGTTTGCTTCTGTTTGTTTCTTCTTCAGGCGCGGCGTTGAATCATTGAGGCGAAGCTTGTGAATTATTATTATTTTGCATGGGGACAGCCGTGGTCAGATTCCTCACCGTGGCCATGGCTACGGCTGAAGCTTGGCTGGGAGGACTTGGGATATAAAAGGGGGAGCATCCCACACGAGTTCTACCAAACTCTGCGTCACTCACTGTTCATGATTGAAGGATCATCGCAATGCTGGGCAGTACAGGAGCAGCCAGGAGCTTTCTGTAAACTGAGAACTACGGTCGAGTCTAAGGTCAAAGCACCTAAATGCGACATTTATTCTAGGTTGGCAAGTCTAGAGGGTATATACAAAATAAAAATGATGTGTGTTTGTTAGGAAATGGTTTTAGGAAACCAACATAATTGGATTCGTATTTTTCTGAGCCTGTATGAATACAATATGTAGATGGGTCTGTTGTGAACTTCGGACTAACACTAGAATGGGGTACGTAAACACCCAAAAGCGACAGGCTCTAACCTTGGATCTTGTGTGGATGACTAGTCACTTTTTGGAAGAGTGACAAGTTCTTAGAACCCCATGTGTCTACTTTGGGTCCACTTGCACTTGGATTAAGGTCACTTTTTAGATGTTTTGGAATGAATAGTCTTCCACTTGGGTTCTTCCGCCTTATTCTTTAAAAGGAGTGACCTTTTAAAAGATGATTGAGCATTTGAGGGGTGGCGGGAGCTAATATTCCTTGCAACTAAATATTTTCACAAGCAATGTTGGTGGGAAGGAAAATGGAATTGGCATTGATTTTAACCCAAGTTGTTTCATATTTTTTGGACCTTTGTGGAATTATTTACAAGTTTTTTAAGTAGATATGTAGAATGAACACCTTTTGAAATGTACATTGTTGGCACATTGAAGAAAACAAAATTGTCCTTCTTTATTAGAGGTTGCTTTCACAACAATGGCATTTTTTAAGCTCTACCCTAAGTTTTTTAGAAGTGAAAGAAGGGGGAACTTATTATGTATAAAGGATGACCGATTTTTGGAAAATTTGAATCCATTAGATAGATTCAATTTATGAGCTTACAAATTGTAGACACTAAGTGTGTAGTGGATAATAGAGAATCCTTCCATGTCAAACAAAGGTGGATATCATCCTTGCATAGTAGTTTCACATCCAATGAGTGTTTTTAATATAATTTTCAAAAATAATAATTTAATAGATTATTCACACTATATCAAAAGGATGACAAGAAAATATAATCTGTACACATTGAAGTTTCTTTGCTATGTATTCACCAAAACGTTGCAATCTACCATTTCTAGTACAAGCCCCAAACTTTAGGGGGGGAAATTTTTTTTTTGGACATGTGTAAACATAGAATTCCATTATATATATATATATATATAAAGCTTTGAATCAATCCATTTTGATTAATGAGATGAAAATTATGAGTTTTTGTATGAGGGCAATTAAGGATTCCATACTCTACAATAAACTTTGAAATCCCTTATTTAATCAAATTTTCAATACTTAAAATAAATTTGGAGATTGGGATTAGATTGTTTGATACACAATTCAATCCATTGGGATTAAAATTTTCAATTCCATAAACAAATTTTAAAAAATTTAGTATTTTGAATCATTCTCCATTTCTATCTACATACTTCTTTTTTTTCTATAATTATACAAGTTAAATGATCTTAATTTTTAAAGCATGTAATCAACTTACCTTAAAGAATGAATCTAAAAGACAACCACCATTTTAGACATTTTTTTCATACAAATGTTAACTTACTTTGTGAAGTATAATTGCCTTTTTTTTAGGGCCAAGAAAAGGATTGATGTGAATTCAAATGCTAATATTTTGCAAATAACATGGTGGGAGTTTTTTGAATTTCTTAATGTCTTTTCAAAGTTAGTAGTGTACTACAAGATCCTATGTTCACATGCATTCAAAAAAAAAAATTTCCTATAATTTGAAACTTGTATTAGAAATGACAATTTAGGATCATTTTTGGTGAAAACATAGCCCAAAAAATTCAAGAATTAATGAAAAAAACTTGTCCCCATGTTGTGTGAAAATTTTAATGAAATGAAATATTTGTTCAATATTTGTTTAGTACTCATGGAATAAATTATTACTTATCCATGTAGATAGGACCAATGTCTTTGGTGAATAGTGTAGTATAAACAAGTGTAGTTTGTACATCTTTATTCAATTCAGTTAAGAATCAAGCAACCACAAAACATTGCTACTAGCCATTCATTGTTCATTGTTAATTGCAATGAACTATTTGACTTACCTAATAATTTTACAAAGGAACTAGGGAGATTTGAACTTGTATCTCAACTATCTCTTATTTCATGCATAGAAAACATGCTAAAGCTTGTTGTTTATCATTGATGATGAAGTTTTTTTTAAATGAAATTATATCATTTAGAATTGGAGACACAAGTTAGCTTGGAGAGTTTAACAAGTATAGAAGTAATTGACAATAAACTAGTTTACAAATCATGTTCAACATCTTAGTGTAAAAGAAACATATTTAGAAACATAAAAAATCAACATTTTAAAATAAAAGATTCCATAATTTTGGAAAGAGTTGTTTTAAACTTTTCAACATTTAGAATTAAACATTTTATAAATTTGGAAGGATTTGTTTCAAACTTTCAATACTTAGAATAGAGTGTTTTCATGATTTGGAAAGGAGGTTTCAAACTTTGGGAGGCCTTTCTCCATGTCTCTACAATACATTAAGCTTATCATATTTGACTACCATCTTTTTTATTTTTGTTTTGGACAATATAAAACTTGCAAGGGCAACATTCAATAGCATTTAGAAAGATTGCCTTTTCCTCTTTGCAATCTTCATCCATGAATTTCATCCACATACTATTCTTAAGTATTGGAACAATGGTTGTACATTTAAGATGTGTTCTATTTTTTTATTGATTATGAATTCAAACCATTAGAGGGGATTTGAGGCCTCCAAAAGGCTGTTTCGGGGTTGTTCTTGAAACTGTTCCCGTAATTGCTGGCCATTGTTAGGTCAACATTTATCCAAAAAATAAAAATAAAAATTTGGGGTCCTGAAATATACCCCCCCCCCAAAAAAAAAATTATTCAATTTTTTTTAATGACGTGGCACTTTCTTGACCACATAGGATTCTTGCTCACGCGGCAAAAACTACGTTGATGTAGTCCGGGAACCCATAGTCTTCCAATGCCCTCAAATTTCATCTAATGATATTAACAACATACTCCTTTGTTGTAAAGATAATTGGTTTGCCAAAAATCCACAAATCCATTGAGAATTATACTAGTATATTCAATAGCAACTTGCCACCAACAACAAACTTATAATTGCTGATAGAATAAATAATCTCTATATATAGACATAGTGTGATGGGATGTAGAAAAATTTATGTGGGATATTCAATTTAGAAGTACTAGTTTCTCAACTACTCATAGTCATAGTGAAGTCTAATAAAATTTGAAAATGTGTTAAAAACTTGAATTTCATTCCTCATTAAAGCATAGTAGAATAACCTAATACAAAAAACTTTGAACTAAAAAAGGTTGGTAAGGATTACCGCAAGACCGTTTGCAGGTTTTCACTTCCAACCTTTGTGGAGACCCCTGCCACGCCGGTGATCTGGCTTTGTGTGTAAGGTAGGAGGTCCATAAACCGCTCATCTAAGAGCTGAAGCTGACTTTTGGGGAGGTAGAGCTTCTTGAAGTATTTTTCAGTAAATTTTCCTTGAAAGGCAAGAGAAATTGGCATCTAACCCAAGTTGTTTCATATTTTTTGAAGCTTTGTAGAATTAGTTATGAATTTCTGAAGCTACAGAAAAGTGCATTTTTGTGGGCTCTAAAACTGACCACCTCCTCAAATGCACACCACTTGTACATTGGAAAATGCAAAATGTACCTCTAGAGCCTGATTGGTTTTAGAACTCACTCCATTTTAGGACCTCCTACCTTAGTGCTTCTGCTGAGCGGTAGCCAATTGCTCAGCGTAGGCCACGCCCTGCTTGTTTTTTCTCTTTGGTGAGAGTTTAGTTCGTTTGTTCGGGTTGGGGGTTGTGTCGGGTGGGTGGGTGGATTTTCTTTCCTCCAAGCTGCTTATGGCTGGTGGCTTTGTACTCCTTTGCAATGAAATCCCGTTTCATTTGTGCCAAAAAAAAGGGTGGTAATTTATGTAAAGTTTCATCTTTGATAATCTGTTTGAAACTTCAAACCTACACTTGAAAGTTATGGACAAATTTCACTAAAGATGATTCAAAATGTAAAAAAAATTCCCTTCCAACTCCTCTCTAAAATTTGTTCATGACTTCTAAATTGAATGTGCGCTCAAAACTTCAAATGGATTTTTGCATTAATACAAGAAAATGAGGGTATAAATGACTTGTCCACAATGACAATACCGACAACAATGATTCAATTTTTTATTTATTAGATTTTACTATGGGTGGATGAGAAACTACTACTTCCAAATTCAATATCCCTCATGGGTTATTCTACCTCTTACCACACCATGTTCATATATAAAGCTTTTTGTCTCCATTCTAATTACTCAAAAAAACCTTCATAGACTAGAAAAAAGTAGAGGATGAATTATATATTCTTTGTGAATTATTTGCTCTACTCTTCAAAGTTAAACTTAAAATTTTTAATGCTTATTTAAATATTATGATTAGATGCTAAACTTCATTGCATTTGATGTTACTCTTTGTATACAATATTGACAAATCTTGTGTAAAATTCTAGCTATATTTGTACTGAAGGTCATCAAACCCTTCATACGAAGTAGGACCAATGGACTAAATTTCTTCCAGAGGTAAATGTTGAAATTTTTTACTTTTTGCACAAATTTTTTTTGCAAATTTTGATTTAATATTTGCAATTATAGACTCCAATTATGGTCGGGAGGGCCAAGAACGTACCAAAAAACACAACACAAAAATAGGAGTCTTTTTTACTTTTACCCCTAGATAACACAAATTTTCACCTTCAGATCTCACTTTGTGGGATGGATTTAACGTCTCACATTTGTAGTTACTGATGAGGGTGTAGAGTATACCACATCAATCCGTTCCAGGGATGATGGTAGCACTCACTGCTATGGAATTTTATGCAGAATTATCCTCTCTTCAAGCTGCCACTCCATGGATTCCATAGCTTATCTTTTGGGTGCAATAAGTTACTAGTATCTGTGGCAAGTCTACTCACTTAACTTACATAATTTTCATGAATTCAGACATTCTTGACTTGGTATTTTATATCTTTTTTTTTTTTTTAAAACGGAGGTGACCATTAAAAACCAAAAGGAGGGTATTTTATATCTTATTATTCGCGCAAAACTCTCGAATTCAGTTCTCTCCCCCATTCTGAACTAATAATTATGAGTGCAGAGGACATATTCTGCAACTGAAGAGCTTGGTAACGACTAATGAGGCAGTCAGTCAGTCAGTTCTTCCCTGCCGTCACGAAGGCACCTAAGGTACAGTAAACACGAAAAAAAGGAAAAGAACAATAAAGAAAGTGCCGGCAGCTGCGGTGCCCTCAATTATGGCAGGTAATGGGGCTCATAACTTAAACTGTGCCCACCTCAGAGTTAAGAGCACGTCTTACATGCCACGTGGCAGACCGAAAGCGTCCAAAAATCTCGTGAGGCTTTAAAATAGGACTGGTTCAAAGCCCTCAAATTGTGCTCTCTTCAAAAAGGCGTTTTCTCTTTTGTCCACAACGCTTGGATCACCATCCACTGTAACTTAACCTACGTTATTAGCTTTCAAAAGTCCAAAGACGGAAGCGAAGACCTCACCTCACTCCTGCGTATCAGTTAGAATATTTGAAACTAGGCACTTTAGTTGTACGCATCAATAATTTTATAACAATTTTTCTCTCGGGCACAACCGCAGAATGAGAGAATGGGGTTCACTTACAGAGGTCTCGATGCGATACATAAATGCATCAACGAAGTTGGTGCACTACAATACAAAGAGCCTCTGTCGGTCAGTTTGCTCTTCTAGCTAAGGTCCGCTTTTCGAGGAAGATCTTCACTCAAAATGACCTTAGGGTCACTGTTGATGTAGGCACTGCTGTCACTGCGAAGCCTCCCCTCTCCTTCAGTCCAAATACAAGAAATATACCAAAAAAAACTGGCTTAGATTTAGATGTCTTTTCATGGGAAAATGACTTGTAATTGGGCACAACTTAATTAATTAACAGCAAAGCTTACTGTCACGAAAAACTCAGGAGTGTAGATCTTTAATCTACAGAAGTTATAGCGATATGTAAGATTGATCTCGGACTGCCTCATGCTGATTGAGAGCTTGTACTTCTGATGCTGTATCCGAGGAGAAACCGTGAGTATCTTTGAGTGATTTCGAAAAAGCAACAGCTCACGAAGGACAGTGATGTAAGAATGATAATCATACAAGTCTATTTACTTCACACGATTTGCGAATGTCCATCTCACAGCTTTTGGATCACTAGCTTTCCTTTTCGCTGAGATTTTGATAATTGCACCGTGAGCAAGCATTCGCTGCAGTACGCGAGCAATGTTGTGGGCATCGTCCAGGCCAACATGATGTGTACCAGTTAGAGGAATATTTAGGCCGTTCAGCATCGCCAGCATGCCCCCAGCCTGCAAGAGCCCGCCAATGGTTTTCTAACAGTAAATAGAACAACTCAGACGAAACTTTATAGGAATTCCACACAGCCAGCGTGAGCTTACTGAATTATACTAATTTAGAGAGATCTAATATGAAGTAGACAATCGTATGTCAGCAATCCAGCAGCTTACAAATTCTAACAAATCGATGCGACTCTGGGATGATTCTACAGGCAGCAAGGAGACCTGCACAACGATAAACCTAGTACACGATACTTATGGCAGAATTGGAAGCTAACAAGTGAAGCTTTTGAGTAAGGTGCGTGTACCCGTTTCTTGTAGAAGTTATAGTAGATGTCCTTCAAGTTGATCCACTCATTAAAATATGGTTTCAAATCAATGCCTGAATCACGACATTGTTCTGGAATCTTTGTCTTGACATCCCAGTTCCCACTGTCATCCAAATCGCTTTGTATTAGATACAGCTGGAACGTAAAAGGATTCCCAGCACAATTACGAAGATTATCCGTTCTAAGCGACTTTGATCAGTATGGTCTACAATTGCAGAGACAAGGATGAAGAATGACTTCACTATGGCAGGCTGTCTTATTCTCAAGCTGTGATATATCATCTTAAGTTTCAGAATCTAAACTAACACCATCAAAATGCATAACATACTTGCTTGCAAGAATAGTCCTGTGTTGATAGCACTAGTGCTCACCACGTAACAAAAGCTGCTCGTGTCAACTTGGATGGGTTTCTAGGGTCATAAAGTGAGCAGCTCTCCATCCAGTCCTCAAATGAAATCAGAACCTCTGTAAATGGAATAGCTGTATCGTGCCAAACCCTGTAAAATACGAGAAATCAGAATGATCAGAGGTTCAGTTAACGAAATGACTGGTATAATTGGCCAATTGTACACGCATGATGCATCTCAATAGCACCTTCTGAGAACAACACCAAAATCTTAGACAAGGTACATATACGAAATAGACATGGTATCCAGAAAAAGTCCTGAGGATGCGTGTATGCCTACTTGAGACAGATTGATGGCCCACTACCTGTATTTATTACTCGATGCATACTTCGCTATTACAGTAAGAGTATACAGACCGAATTCGCAACAGTAAGTGTACGTGGTCTCTATAAACTAAGGTGCTTGAGCTTACCTGTCTAAACCCCACTTCCCGTACTTCCCTTTAATATACTCGGCCTGCCTTTCTGCCGTCATTATGACCGGCCTTACAAAGCTGCATAAAAATCGAGTCCATTTTAGGTTAGCTTCACAAGTATGCAATTTTGTAAGTCACCAAGGTCTGCAAGATCCAACCTCTTACAACGCATCAGCAACACCTACAAATTGAAGACGAGGAAGAAATGTACCGATGAAAGCGATCAACCACTTCGAGAGTCTTAGCGTCAATCAGAAGTACGGGAAACTCCAGTATCTCAACCATGCCTTCCAGGTCCAGCACCAAGTAGAACTCAAATGGTTGTTCCTTAACCCTTTTAAGGTCCACTGGTCTGACTTTGAGATTCGGGTAGACATGGTTAAACTTGTCGATGTGCTCTTTCTCCTCCATCTACGCAACATACACCTTAAAACATTTGAGTGTTCGTTAGACAGCAGAAGTACTCTTCGAAAGGGACATCATTCAAAAGAATTTTCATCCAAAAATAGATCGATAAGTTTAGGGTGAGCATCCCATCAGTTCATCACAAGTACTGTACACTACCTCTCAAAGGTCTCAATGCATCACAAAATGTACTCTCAAGAGCAGACCGTACTCTCGCAATTGTTTCATGAGACTCACATCTTTTCACCTTAAATACTTCGCTATCACAATGTCCATCGTATCCTTAGATGAATCTTTCAATATTCTGAGGATCATCAGATGGTGCATAGCCACCAACGCAAATGAAGAACTGGACTCAAAGGGATGGACAGAATCGGACTGTCTTGAACGCAGGTGATGGAAATTCGAAAAGAACTGGCCAGTGACACCGCCAAAACGGAAAACATACACACGCGATAAATTGATTCGTGATATGATGTTGCAGTTGTCACTAATTCGAAAGGGCATCATATTATTTCACAAATCCAGGACTCACCTCAGTTCACTACTATAGGTAGCAAGATCAGTCAACCAACTGTTCTCTAAAACCTTGAACCCCAAACCCGAAATCCTAGCTAAGTGCCTTTAGTGAAATTAATCCACAATGCTCCCTCTTCGTCATCAACCACAATGTCCTCAAAATCCAATTGTTATTACCCAATCAACAGATACGCCAGATATATCACCGCCAAATCGTAAACTTCACAGTGACGCAGTACACAATCCTAAAAGCATCACATAACTTTAGTAATCCAGGGCAAACTCAGGTCGCTACAATAGTGAGCAAGATCAGTCAACTAACTGCTCTCTGAAACCCGAAATCCTAAACCCTTGCATTCCAGATGAATGTCCCTCCTAAAAGGAATGCACGATGCTGATTCATAGTCAATAATTACCAGAATTCCTCAAAATAATCAACAGACACGCCAGACAAATACTCAGACGATAAGAGGCACGTGACTGCTTCAACCAACTGCTCTCTGAAACCTTAAACCCTAAACCTTAGATGAGTATCTCTACTAAAAGAAATGCACAAAGCTCTCTCATCGCCATTAATTACCACAATTTCCCCATAATCAATAGTAACAAGATAATCAACAGATATATATCTTCAGACGATACGAGGCAGATGACTGCTTCAACCAACTATCCTATGAAACCTTAAAACCCTAAACCCTAAATGCGTGAAATCTCTACTGTAAATAATGCACCATGCTCTCTCATCATCACCACCTCCAAAAATCTCTTAAAGTAGCAAAATAATCAACAGACATAAATCTTCGGACGATACAGAGCAGGGTAAGAGAGGCCATGATACATACCAACGTACACAACCCTTGCGTGAAATAGTAGCACATGGGTTTCCTCCGCTTCCTACTCCTTGCATCGTCGACATTCCGTTGATTCTCCGCCTCCAAATCTTCGTTCACAAGCTCAAATTCGCGCATAGCAGCGCGAGAGACTTCCTCCTCCTCAATCTCAACCAAGCTATCGTTCAACTGCGAGACCGAGGAGGCGACGACATCAGCATCCGAAGCAGACGACCGAGTGGAAGCACACCTCGAATTCGAAAATGTCCGCCAAAAATTCCAAGAAGCGGACTGGGAAAGCTCCCTCTTGCAATGATGATGCGGCAACGACCAAGGGGGCTTTCGAAAATTCGAAACAACGGGATTCACGAGGGATCGGCTGGGCAAGAAAACCAAGGAGCGCAATCGGAGCGCCATCGCCTGCAGGGAAACAGCAATGGTGGACATCGTTTGGAATACAACATTATACAAGCAATACCGACAGATTAGTTTACACTCGCTCTGTTTCGAAGCTGAAAGCTCATGCAAACCAGAAATTTTGAATTGTTGGTATTAGGTCAAAATTTCATCAAATCAAAAACTTGTATTGGACAGATCACATAGTCTATTTTCAAGATGTAAAACATTTGTATGCAGAAAATATTGAAAAAATACAAGAATTAGGCTACATATAACTACATGTGTACGATCAAGAACTTCTATCTTTGTCACAAATCACATCACTCATTTTATGAGGTATTAGTAGGCTCATGCACATGAGACTCAGTAAGGCCATGTGATGTGCGGCAAGTAGGTTATTGGACGTAACTGGTTGTTCACTTTTCAATCACAACTTTTGATCTTTATGATCTAAGGGTGTCGGAAGGCAAGTTGAAAGGAAAGAAGGTTATGAGTTATAACTTGTGATCTACAATGGTGATGGGTAGCCCATGGCATAGAACTACATTAGCATTGAAAAGTCAACAACTGGTTATAAGGGCATAGAAGCTTGAGTTCGCTCAATCCAGCCTTCATGGTACAAAGTTCATCGGATGTAGGGTTTGAGTCCTATACATCTATTTATCTCAAATTTTTGCCAAGAAGGTGAATTGAAAGGGGGCAAAAGAGTGGTTTGTCAAACCGTAGAAGGCACCATGTAAGATCATGTAAAGAGCCTACATCACAAAGAGTGAAGTTTTTGGCAGAGAGTTTTGGCAACAAATAGTACAGGTGTTTTTTGCAATCACCCTCATAGCCTTATGTCTTGTGTTGACTCTTGGGACTTAAATATTTCAAAATATGAGTATTCTACAAAAAATGAAACCTTAATCATGTAGGGATTTTTTTGAGAATCCTACTAGTACAATTTTTTTTTTGTCTACGTTAGACACCTCCATTGTCATCAAATTCTTATGCAAGTAACTAACACAAATACCTACCTAATAGTCAAAATGCCCAAAGTTAGATAGTGCATCCGTTTCTATAAAGTGGAGTCAAATTATAATGGCCCTATTAGATAAAACTCAATCTTTTAACTTCAAGGTTAAAATCTCACAATCTATGTAGTCAAATGGTATACAAATTCTCCATAAATTTCTACAATAGTCTACTTCAAATATGTTCAACTTCAAATATAATGATCAAAAACTGTTTTAAAATTTCAATTATGCTCAATGTACTAGAAAGTGGCAGATTTTTGAACAATTTTTTTCTTAAAATAATCAAAGAACTTTAAGAGTCTAAAACACTTTAGCCACATTGATAAAAATATTGTGGAAAAGCTACTAGATCTTGAGGAATAGTAAATTCTGCAATAATTGAAGAATCTTCATTTTTCAAACCAAAATTAAAAGACATTAAAAAAAATTCATATTCAACTTCTTCTTCTTCTTAAATCTCTTAATGGCTTGCAAGATTGTATACTTCATAGCATCTATATTGTAAATAAACATCTGTCTATATATATGTTTTTCTTTTATAATTAGGTTTCCTAATGTTAACAGGTATATAAGTAATTAAATTATGGTTCTAATGCTTTTCAACGTATAAATTTAGATACTTTGTTAATATGATATAAGAGTTTTCAAAGTAGTAATTGCAAGTGTAATCAAATCAAGTATAGACTCTCAAAATGTTGTCCTCTTAGGCATGACTATATAGCGTCAAATACTTCCTTCAAAACATCTAATAAGCCCTCCATTTGTTATACAAGTATTTTCATAGAATATGCTTTGAATAAATCACTAGAAGAAATCTTTCACACTCTAGTTGATGTTTTGCATTAAATCTAACACAATTGTACTTGAAATTACAATGTTTTTCCATATATTGAATAGAAAATATCACATGATCATATATCACATATCTATAATTTTGGTTTTTTTCAACAATTTGACAATATTATCAAAGATTTAATCTTAATTTGAAATTTTTTGGTGATTTCATCTAAGATTTTACTATTTATATTTGAAGGACTTGAGATAGGTCCCATTGCTTTGGTGCAAATCAATGACATATCACCTCAAAAAACCATATTGTTTCAACATTATTTTAGCCATAGTTATGTTGATTCTTTGATATTTTCAACATAATTCTTTTAGATTTAATACAAAACATTAGCTTAAATGTAAGAGAATTTCTTATTGAATTTAAATAATCCAAAAATGTTTCTAGAATAAAGTAAATATGTGGTAATACAATGACATGACAAGACAATTTAAAGCTTAGTAAAAATGTAATGGAACAACCTTCTTCTCATATTTATACCATATACATTTATGCAAGAATTTGTAGTGGTTGATTTGAGAAAGAAGATCAATTGAATATACTTATTTCATAGTATCCACTATACAACTATTAATCACTAGAGGATTGGGGAACATTCTAGGTATTTACTATCTAAAATTGCTATCTTTAAAGGAAGGGAATTTTTAAAAAAATCAACAATAAAAATTTATACTAGACTACTATGGAAATGTATTAAAGTGTTTTATAAACCTTTGATTGTATAAATTAAATGATTATAGCATTTGAAGTTGATGAATTTTTTCCTTTAACCTTGTCCAATAGGATTGATAGCCTATTGACTTTAATTCTTCCTAGAGTGAGATTTTTGCACTATATATGTTTTTTTAATAGTCCTACTATGTATTTTATTATTAACATATTCACAAAAATTTTGAGGTAGAAGAATAATTTTGCATCGGTTTCTCAAACTTGCTTGATTTGCCCCTTGAAAATTGAGCATTATAATTTTTCAATCATATGGGCACTAGATTAGTTAAAAAAAATATGTTTTTCCAAGGGATTATCTGTTTCTAACTTGTGCCAAAAGTTTAAAAAAATTTGAAACAACTTTGTAGGAACCTATCAAAATTTCCAACTCATTGTTCAATCAAGTTATGGTAACTAGATCTAAAATTGCACAAATAAACTTTGTGGCATGATTCTATGATTTAGAAAATAAATAATAGTTTTTGCAAATTGGTGAAAGACTATGAATCAAAATGTAAGTAGTTCCATAATTTTTGGATGCATTGTGAATTAATTACAAATCAATTTCAAAATTGCAATGTGCAGGGTGCTAAAAAAGCCATGTAGGTGATGCCAAAATCCATTTGATGCACATCAAGAAATCACACTAGTTGTTTCAAACATATCATAGAGAAGAAGTTAAAAGAACACAAAGTGTAGTCAAAATTGATCACTTGTATACGTAAATTTGTCACCTCTACAATACTATAAATAGAATTATATACTATTCAAAATGACCCTTGTAACACATTTGCAAGGAGAAGTAGAGTTGCAACCTTACACCTTACACAATACTATATAAAGAATTGCACACCATTTTAGATATCTTCCTATCCATTTTTCCTTCAAATAAGGGTCAACCTTTAGAAGCGATGCATTTCAAGTATATTTACTTTAATAAAGTCTAGCAATGGAATAGTTGCATGTCAAATGTACCATACAAAAAATAATACAATACTTTCTAAGTTTCTATTCCTTTGTCCTTATTGGTATGGTTTTAAATCTTTAAAATTAAATGTGACTTTTTGATATATGAATGATTAACTAATTGGAAACACTAGATGAGATTTGAAGTAAGGAAAGGGGTGTTTTAAGCTTGTTCCCCTTGTTGTGTAAGAGCAATTGGTTGTCAAAATATTAAATATTACAAATTTAAGAAATAATATTTTTTTGAATTAAAAAAAATCAAAAAATATTTTTTAGACAAAGTTAAATAGTTAAATACATATTATTAATTGATGCAAACAAAGTTCAACCAAATCAAACTATTGATGTGGCATTGATGAGGTACAATTCCAACATTCATTGCACTTTGAGAACTTATGGCCTTGATTAGAACCTAAATCTCATCTAATATAAATTGAAATTATAAACCACATTATCAAAGTATTATTTTTCTGTGATAGTACAAATTTGGATGTAATGGTTCACTTCATTTGAGGTCAGAACATCTAAAACTATCAAAATAACTAGTTCAATATGGTTGGAGGCATTTATTTTAAGAAAAAATATTTTTGTAGTTTGTAGTATTAGCAATTTAGAATCTTGAATTCACGAATTCTTTTTTAGGATAAGACATATAAATAAATATTATGAATTTTCAAAGGTAAAAGCTTCCTAAGCCATTAAAACCATTACATTGCTCGGTCATAAAGCCAAAATCTAACAAATCAACAATTGACTATTCACAATTACATGGAGAGACAATTCAACTGCACTTTTAGAGATACTTCTAGTAGAAGTTTATTTGTCAAGAATGGATCACACACAATTTTTGATCTTTTCACCTTACACATGAAAATTTAGTGAGAATGTTTCTTTATCCATATCAGTCCCCACACTAAATAGAAGTGTATTGTAAATGCTCATGATCAATTACAATGACATTTGAAAATAAAAAAGATTTTAAAATTACAGAACTTGGGTCTCTTTTATTGATTGATGCTTTCATTGAAACAACAAATTTTGACCATTCGGACAATTCAATTAAAGTAGGTACACCCAAAAGCGCCCTGTTCCTAAAAGCGCCATCTACAATGCACATATATTTCCGAAATCAGTCATGTTCACAGACTGTAGATGGCGCTTTCAGAAACAGACTTTGACTGTTAATAACTTTTGCATACAGTATCCAAATCCTACGTTCTTTGGTACGTTGGAACATGCTTTCACTTTCCAACAAGACTACATAAAAATTTGAACTAATTAATAGCAAGAACTAGGCTCAGTATGAATAAGTGGCGCTTTTGGGTGTACCTACCTTAGTACATTAGTTCATTGCAATGTGATCGTGTAGGTATGCTTTTCTTTCTACGATGTCGTTTCTTCCTAATTAAATTTGGTTGACCATTACTATCACTTGGTGACGTACTAGTTGAATCTAATCCACTACTACTACTACCTTTCCTAATTAAATTTGGTTGACCATTACTATCACTTTGTGGCGTACTAATTGAATCTAATCGATTACTACTGCTATCCTGTGACAAATTTTCATTAGAATTTAAGAACATTGTTTGTATTTGTGAGAGATCAGTTCTTGATTTCCTCTTTTGAGGACATCTAATATGAACATTCCAAGCTAGAGTTGGCATAAGTTCTTTGTTGTCAACCACACTTATAAGATTTTGGCGTCTTTCGAAGCTCGTATTTCTTATTGAGTTTATGGATACTGACTTCTTCATTTCATTTTTGATTCTGCCACTGTTTGCTTGAACTTGGGATATGTTGCCACTTCCAGATTCCACCAAACATTGAAGTGAGCAATAACTAAATTTTTCATCTTCAAATAAATGATGACAAATTTTGCAAGCAAAGGTATTTGTTTTTCGGCTCGGACGTTTGAAAATATAGTAGACTTGCTTATTATTGAATTTGAAATCACGCACCAAAGTCAAGGTGATGTTTCTCTTTTTCAGTTCTTCAGCTTCAATAGACAACTGTTTTAAATCCTTGTCGACTCCTTCAGGAGTCCCAAATCGAAGTTGAAATATTTTCTCCAAAGCTTTGCAAGTGCTGTGATCTTCATTCACACAGAGCTCACATATACGTGACTGACATTCGGTACAGAAATAATTTTTGGATCTTTGCTTATTTGACGTTTTGATGTGGCTGTGCTTGGAACATAAAGGATGTTTGATTTCGTTTTCAAGTTGAAACAAAGATGGAAACCAAGCTGGAAAGCCAGTAGCATTCTCCATCTTTCTAATATATTTTGCACAAATAATCACTCAATATCTCACAGATAATCACTCTATAAATGATTTTGTAATGAACAACTAAAATATACTACTAGTGATTTAGTAGCAGAAGACACCATTTTTTGAGTACAGAAGCTCTATACATATTGGGTCCTGGCCCCCCCAAAGTAAAAGTTGCAAAAAGTAAAATAGAAGATGTAAAAATTAAAAAGAAATAAATGGTTATTTTTAATATGTATTGCATAAAAATAGAATTGAACTAAATATAATCTACGTATAAATAGAATTCTGAAGTTCATGCTATGAAAGAATTTATCACTAGAAAAGCAATAGTATTGAGCTATTGATAATGAGGCCCAAGTTCTAGATTTCAACATTTTTACATTAGCACAATAATTTATAATGGTAAGGAAGGTACAACTAAAATCATCATTGACCAAAAATTGTCACATTGAGACTCTTGCCTATAAGAGAGATTAATTTTGAGCACACAATTTGAAGCTTAAAATCTAGTGTCATATTTTATCACTAGCACTTTGAAAATGCATAACTTATTTGTATGGTGTTTCTAAGAATGCATGGAAAAAAGAATTAAATTTAGTGGCCAATTTGAACCCCAACTATATTGTCATTCAAACTTTTCTACCAAATCTAACTAGTTGCAAAAAATCTATAGCTTTTTAAAATCTTAAAGAGCCTTGTGTCTAAATATGCTTTCTTTGCAAATTCCCTATGTGAACCACCCAAAGCTGATCTTAATTCCAATTTTGTTGATTACCTTTGTGCCCTTCTAATTTGTAACATTTGTGTTGCTAGGCACTCATAAATTGCTTCTGTTATATTCTATTGCATTACCTTACCTTTGGCCTTCTAATTGATGTATCAATGTATTCCAACTTCTTAGTGCTTTAAATATCAAAGAACAAATTATAGTACTTTGAAGAGATCACTACCAACCATTCCTACCTTCACATCTTACTTCATCAACATTTGCCAATGTGCAAAAATTCTCTATCATTCACTCTTGCATACTCATTCTTGAATATTTCAGGTGCAATTGCCTCAACTCATATATTTAAATCACAACCAAAAATGGATACTTTGATAAGTTAGACTCAAGTTTGGACAAGGCACATCCACTATTCAGATGCGGAGACCTTTAGGGATTAAGAATGACGGTCTAAGAGCATAACGTCATGAAAACCACCGATCGATAGCTTTGTGTCAAAGAGGAGCAAAACAAGGACCTCGAGACTCAACTCGAGTGTTAAAAGACGTGAAAACAACTCATGTAGATGCAGTAGAACCCATGTACGAAAATTTCACCCCATGCCGTAATTCTGGCAGTGAACCACAAGAACTCACTGAAACTCAACACCAATTACATTACAATAAAAAAATTTACAACTTGACCAATGAAACATTCTGCAACGTCAACTCAAGCACTAATAACTTTCTGCGGCAGGGTGCAAATTCATACAATATCTCTCTAGCGGCACTTGGCCGAGCGATCAATTCCTCAACAGACCAAAGCCTCAACTGTGGACTCTCCCATCAACTGTTAAATAAAAAAAAGCCTCAAGTTGCCTGCTGCTACCTCTGAGTCAGGCGCCCTGGTGATTGCATTAGCATGCTCTGCGGCAGGGCTTGCCTGGCTTTGTCTCCGGATGCCTACAATCCAACAGTAAACATGGAATAATAGCAAGGCAGTGAGTGTCAAAGTAGAGAGGATTATAAACAGTAAAATGATTAGTGACCTGACCCGTTACCAAATACAAACTAATCTCACTAAGTTGGCATTCAATTTGCAATGTACTCAGGACTTAGCTACACGTCTAAAGTCAATGATCTTTGAATTGAAATAAGATTGTCTGATATCCCTTCAATAGGTTTGTCTACAACCTCCCATTGAGTGAAAAAAAAAATTCATTTCACAAGAGTTTGGTTCTTGTAGTATCCAAAGTGATCTATCCAGAGCCTTTACAAAAGTCTCCCAATGAAAGCGTACTGCAGGGTAGAACTTCTCTCAGTGCATGGTGCCAGGACTATGCACAAAGAGAGGTTTATGCATTTAGAGAAGTCACATTTACGTCCATCTTGTATCACACAAGCCCACCTATGACTGCAAACTCTCTAATTGCATATTATACACTAAGAGAGGGTGCACTACGGGAGGTTCTACCTGTACTACATGTGTAAACGTAAAGCAAGTAGCATTCCTCTCCCTTAATGATGTAGCAAATGAAAAACCTTGAACGTTACGGAGTCATTAGTTCAAAAGAAGAACAAATTACACACTAGGAATGCGTGGAGCAATGAGAAGACTGAAGGAGGGAGACTGAAAGGGAATACAGATAAGGGATAAACATACCCTGACAAGAAGTTCTTGGTAGACACTTTCAAGGCACCGTTTCAAGTCAGCGTACGAAGCTATGAGCATTGACCGCTCATCACGACTCAATAAAATGATCTTCTCCGGAACTCCGGCATCCAACTGTGCATATGAACAAACACAAACATGATAACAGGAACCCACGGATAGTTGACAATCCAAGTCAAAGCGGAGAAGAGATGAGAGAAGGACTCTTTAAGAAAAAATGTTATCGATAAAATTACATATTTTCAGAAAATTCCAGACAGAATCATGAAGAGAATTTTAACTCTGTAGAATTCTTTATGACGTGTCTTAACCCTGTAACGCTGCAGTAACCGACTATTATTGGCTAATGGATGACTTTATGAAGGCCAACTATATAAAAAGCGCAGTTTTTCCATCCAATTGTATTTGTGGGAGGTGTTTGAAAATATTTTCTGAGAAAGGTGTTGAATATTACCTCACTGTTGTATAAATGACTTTTCTATATAAGAGATGCTTGATCCAAGGATCACCATGTAGTGTATTTTGACATCTTCTACAGTAGGTACTAGCTCTTTTAGGTACAAGCTCTTGATGTTAATTTGAGCATTGAAAATGATATTTTTGGAGTTTGAGTCCAACTAATGGAATGAAGTCAATGAAGTGTAGTTTCTACCCCCAACTTAAATTTGAAAAACATCTGAGGATTAATTTTTTATTGGAATTTGAACTATGAGCCTAATATCGCCTTGAGTTCGTCTTCTAATTATAGAAATAATTTTAAACTCCATGATATTCTAAACTAACATATACATCTGTGGAGAAAATTTCAGATTTCTTGACAATATTTTGCATTTGATATGAATTTTCCCGAAAGATAATTCAAAATAATTTCAACCTATCACAAAAAAACTGAAATTTGTATTGACTAGTAGAAGGCACGTGAAAAATAACCTTACGAAATTTCAATCATAAATAGTAAAAAATGAACCGCATACAAAATAAAAGAATTTTGAAGTGCAAATCTATGGTCAATTGGTCATAGGCCCGTCCTTTCAGAGTTGAAGTTCCTGAAACAGTCTAATTTGACTACAAACCCATTTACGAATAAGAACGCTTAAGAAAGACTCAGGATGTAGATTGTGTTCTCTCGAGAAACACTAACAGTACGGAGGATTTAATATCAGGCACATTAAGGAATGATTTGAAGGCAAGATTTGAAGCAACTAGATTTATTTGTGTGAGCAAAGACAAGAAGATTGAATCATTACTCAATGATGTAAGATTCTGTACCTTGTTCAGACATTCGATAACATGGCCCCAATCAATAACTGGTGTCCCTTCCTCTGACGTCTGCAACCAGATATACAAATTCAAGTGGCGTCAAGGAGCCAATATCTTTAAAATTGAAATTCGATGACATTGCCATCTGTATAGAACAGGTAATTTTGTAAACTCAGACCATTTCAGGAACCTTTAGACAACATCATGCAGAGAATCGTCCCCATGGCATCTCCCATTCACATGGTCATATGAAGGCCTCTCAAGGTGTTCACACCGTCCAAGAGTTTTTGAAAAAGTCTATTATTGCTGAAAACCTTGTAAAATGCAAGATTCTTTTCTCAAACATCAGGGAGGAAACAGCCTAAGTCAAGAGTAAACCTGGTGAAAGACGAAGTCCCTGAACAACTTGAGCAAATAGCGGTCACCAGTTTCTGACCACCCTGGATCCATGTCATTCTCAGGCCTCTCATTCATCATCCCCAATTTCACAAGAATGCGGAAGAGACGCCCGTTCTCTGTCTCTTTGCTCAATTCATTCATGATTTCGTCATTCTGCATATGAACATTCTCGATCTGCACACATTGAGCAACCAAGTGAACTGCCTGTTCAGACATCCACCAATATTTTATCCCAACCATGGGCAACAGCAAGATATACACTTTCTATTATCTTAACTACAGTTCACCTGACTACGAGAGTGTTATTCAAAACGAAACTTACATATTACGTCCAGGACACAATATATTCTTTCCACGAAAAGACAATATGAACGAATAAAGGGATATCAAAAGGCTTAGACCTCGCTGAACATGCGGTCAGCTAAAACCGTGTGCAGTTGCCGAATGCTGCTGATACCCCCTCCCTCTGCCTTCTCGGGAGACGAGGCCAACAAAGCCTGGGTGATGCGAACTAGGTCAGACGAATAATGAGACCCCATGAACTCCAATGACGCATTTGCGGTTGACCCACATGCAAGGGCAAGTATTAAACGGCCACACCCTGCCAAGTCTTCTCTCTGCAATGTCCAAAAGCAGAAATTTTGTAATCAAGTTGGAAAAAGAGCCTGGATCTGCAAGTAATTTGAGAAAAATATATCCAAGAGTGTCCACCAGACTTAAGCTAAATATATCTGCAAGAGACAGAGAAAATCACCCTCTACAATTTTGAACGATAGGAAAAGTATTGGGAGTTCATATAACTGACTACTAGCTTCCAAAACGAATTTTATACTTCAGCACTTGCGAGATAAAAGCATCCAAGTCCATCAGCAAAGACTTACTTGAAAAATCCGAGGATCATCCGCTGGGTCACCGTGGAGAACATCCAGGATACCAACACTAGAAACGCGAATTCGTCCTTTACTAGTCAAAATGACTTTCGATGGATGTAACCCCCCTGGACGGAAATATAGACCAGCACCATGCACAGTCCGAAGAACAGTTGCCAATTGCACCAAGTAGCTCCAAAGCTGTTCTTCGTTCGCCTGCAGCCAAGTCCAGCAGCAGTAAATATACTTGCACGGGGCACCGAGATGATATACAAGCAAACAGGGATAGCACGACTCAAACTTCAGACCAATCAAAAAAGCACAAAAAACTCAAAATTAATCTAAAAAAACGGAAGCTCCAGCTAATTCATAATGCTTCCAGTATAAACTAGGGCCATTCTAAACATAGAATTATTTGTGCATGGAATGTGACCTACCGTTAAATGTACAACTCCGCTGGCTTGCTCCTGTTGCAAATGCATTGCTTGAAGGGTGAAAGCAGCAGGATAGTAGTCATGCACAAAGAACAAAGCTGCCGTATCCTCCACTTCCCGACTTACGAAGGACTCTCGGATGGCAACAATGTGCGGATGCCGAGCAAAAGGTGCCCAACGCTCTACAGCTTCAACAGCTGTCGTAGTCAGCTCGGCAGTGGGTATTACCTGCACAAAGCGCACAACTGAAACTGTGTATGTCATAGAAGCAAGAAAAGATTCTCACCGGTAGGACCGACAAAACGATCCAATAACCTCGATAGTTATACAGATTCCGAGTATTTCCAGAACAGCCTCAACCACCACTAGTAGAAGCCACCCATACAAGAGGTAATCAAGAAAACCTAGCCACCTAAACCCCTAAGCACTCAAAAGTCCATATTCTCGACGGTGAACAGAGATCTTCAGGGCAGCGGTTTCTCCAAAATTAATCAAACGCAAGACTTTAATCTATTGAAGACAGCCTTCCTTCAGAACAGTTTGATGACATTGAGTTATACAATATACTTTTGCGCAAAGATATAAGAAAAAGTGTGCGAAAATCCCCGAAAGGATTCAAGCGTTACCGGGTTTAATACTGTCAAATGCAACACCATTTTTTGCCGTTTTCCAAAATAAACCCGCCAATTGAAATGCAGGTGGTTTTCTACTGTTGCATGTAGACACGGTAACTGCATTTGTAAGCTATATATGACTAGGAGTGCACATCATAGAGCAGTTCATCGACACCTGATGTGAGCAAGCTGATTACAGGTATGCAGGATGTTAAGACCAATAAAAGGAACACTTAGCAGCGTTCAACAATGTAACTCAAAAGGCCTGCATAAAACCCATCCGCCTGAAATCCACGCTTTCAGAGAGATGTAATTACCTGGCGGCTATCGATTCGTCGAATGGCGTATGCTTGACCATCGGAAGAAGAGATCCCTTTAAAGATCATCGTCCTCACGCCAAATGAGATGCTTGGAATTTCATCTTCCCGAATTACATCCTCTAGGGGAAAAAGAGAATGGAACCGTTGCACCATCTCCGGTAGGTCAACCAAATCTTGCTCGGGGTCCAGCTGCCGACTCAACAATGCATCAGCATTAGACTCCACCTCTACAATCAACTATAATACCGACTCTTTCCACAGACAGCCGCAACTACAACAATACAGCTTACTACAGAGGCACACAATATAGGGCAGGATTACCAAGAAACCTGCACCTATTCCTAGCATAGCAAACTGTCAAACAAGCATGAAGAATGTATCGGGTTTTAAGCCCTTTTAACCAAGGATTAATACAGTAAATATTATCTCAATTAGCGAAGAACACTGCATGGGTTGGCCAAAACATAAAAAGAACCAGACAAAAGAAAGCCCCTACATGATCTAATCATAATTGAAGAATTTAATGAAGTCTAATTTGGGCATCCTCATCCTTTAAGGGTCAATGCAAAAATGTATATGAAATCGACTATGAGGCAACACTTTGCAGGCTTCCCAAAGCATAAGTAGTCCAGGGGCCATTCACAAGCACTATACGCTTGTGGAATGAGAATTAATAAACCCATGTTCGGTGATATAGTACCTGGGCATGAATCAAGGAGTGACGACGTCGGAGCTCCTCACGTAGATGATCCGGAATGAACCGTGACCCAAAGGGTACAGAGCCAGCTGGGAGCTGGCCCCTCACAGAACGTGATTCATTGCGCCCACCAGGAGAGCCAAATGCATGCGACAAACTGCTGATGCCTTGACCGGGACCTAAGAAATAAGTCGCTCCTCCATGTGTAGCAGCTGCAACTGGAGACACCCCAGAAACTGGAGACGGTGACCTCATAGATGGCAGCCTTGGCTGGCTTAACCCAGTACCAGAAAGAGCTCGTTGTCCCTGCACACAACTGCCTCTATATGAGAAACACATAGGCTTCCATAAGGTTCTATAGCTAGAGTGTGTATCATAAAATTGACAAAGGTTGGAACATTGTCGTTCTCGGGCCAGCTTTTATCTGCTTAGGACCCCAATTATGCAAGAAAAGGAAACCAGAGAATGAAACTGCAGTCAACAGTGATAGCAACTATTTCTCGACGGGTCAACAGGGCATCCCTCAAATAGAACAAATATCATAAAATGCGTTACAATTTATCACCCTTGAACACGGAAAGTCTGAATTGAACACCTGAGAGTGTTGCTGCTGAAAGTGTTGCGACTGCTGCTGCTGTTGCATTCTTTGCCGCATTTGCTGTTGCTGAAGTGCCTGTAGTTGCATCTGCTGCTGCATTTGCGCCTGGTCGAGCCAGAATTAACATTTATGACATGATCATGATTTGAAATCAGAAAGATGATAACAATTGCACAATTATCAACTCTAGAAACCGGTTTTCTCTTAGACGGGCAAAGGCCCCGTGTGACAAAAGTCGTCCTAAATAGCCTACTCTATTGCCCTTCAAGAAAAGAATAAAATTCGGTATACTTAAGTATACCTGCTGGTGCTGCTGGTGTTGTTTGAGAGATGACTGAGACACAGCAGTTGGTTGCTGCTGTGGACTTTGAGCCAGCTGAGGAGACTGCTGAGGACCACTGGGTTCGTTGGATTGCACAGAGAGTTGATCAGACTCACGTCTTTCCGGGGAAAGAAGCAGGTGTTCTTGCCCTTGTTTGTCATTTGAAAGTGTTAACGACGATGGCAAAGAGCCACTGGCCTCCAAGCTCAGAAGTTGAGACTTCTCAGGAGTCTGAGCGCCTAAACTTTGAGCATGTCGAATTGTGTACGGTGGTGATTGGGATTGTTGCTGCAGTCAGAGGTCAGGTAGGTCAATAGTGAGATATATCTGAAAATGATTGAGGTCATGCAAGAATCGATCAAAAACTATCATTCGGATTTAACCGAGAACAGCAAAAGCGCAAGTACCTCAGATTGTGAACTCAGCATTTGTTGCTGCTGCTTTTCAGGAGTTTGAGTTCTCTGAGGTGGACGTAGCGTATACGGCGATGACTGGCCAGAAAAAGCCTGATGCTGAACGTAAAAGACAAAATCCAAAAGTCACTACGTAAATATGATACACGTGTATTTCAGTATAAAACAGATAAGATATTCAAGCACGCAATTGATGAGGCAGACAACTATTGAGCAGCCTAAAGAAAACCTGAATAATATGAGCAAATACCTGCTGCTGCTGCAATTGTATATTTTGCATGTGCTGTTGCAGTTGTGCCCTGGCAGAGGATGGAGACGGTAGGCCCCCACCATAATTGTGAGAAAAAGAAGAACTGCTACCCACTTGTAAGACTTCACTTCCATCCCCAACAATTCCCATACTAGCCATGGCATCTGGAGCAGGGAGTACTGAGAGACCCCCACTACTCCCAACCCTGGCCAACAAGACCATGTTTTGTAAACATCGCTAGGAAGAGAAATTTCGGTCACAATATAAACTTTCAGACCAAAACATGTAGTCGTATCCCTTAGTGACCAAGTAGTAAAGTCACATCTGTCACGTAGTTGTCACTATCATTGATTACTGAAAGATAGCTAATCGATAAAAATATTGAGAGCATTCACGAAATTCAAGTCACGGAAAGGTCTTTCACAATCAATAATCAGACAATTACCTCGTCAGGAACGCTGGATTTGGAGGAGACATAGCGGTCATGCCAAGTGCAGGATCATCGCCATCAGGCAAACGAAAAGAAGGTATAACCATCGGCACCTCCATTCCCATGTACTGGTTATTGCTGAGGACATTTCCACCCATGCTACGAGCTGCAGCAGCAAGCATGTGGGCTTGAGCTTGAGCTTGAGCCTGAGCCTGAGCCTGAGCTTGTACCTGGGCTTGGGCGGCAGCTTGATGTTGCAATTGCTGCTGAAGCGGTGACAACTGTTGCCTGATTTGAGGCTGTAGTTGACTTCCTAGTGCCATCAGGGACTGACTAGCGGGTTGCAAGACTCTACCCATACTGCCAGTTGTTGCTCCAGTCAGAAGGTGCTGCCTTGATCTAGGTACAAAAGGGGCGGCACTAACCGCCGAGGCCACTGATCCACCTGATGGCACAAAAGGGGCTGCATTGGCACTACCAATGCTTGCTCCTTGAATAGGTGGAGGTGTGGATCCATTCGAGCTTCCGCCATGTCCAGAAGGAATGAAAGGCTGTGCATTCAGCAAAGAATTGCTGAATGTGGAGGAAAGTGTAGTGACGGTGGAGACAGGGTCTGAATTTGGAGAACCATCGGCCTCTGCGACCAGAGATGCTGAGCTTGTTTGGGTATCAACAACAGATTTCTGACCTAAGGATGCATGGGGCGCGTCATTTGGTGTTGGAGAAGTCGAAACTGAAGCACCGGCTGTGAAAGTGGCTTGTGAAGTCACCGCAATACTTTTCCCAGGGGTCACACCGCCCCATGCGCTCAAAGAGGCCCTCTGAGCCGCTGCAACAGCTGCCGGGACAAATGCTGGAGCAGACACCGGTAGCCTGTTGTTCCTGATTGCAGCTGCATAGAAAGTGAATACAAATCACATCATTCTTAAGATTCGCACCAAAAGATTCAAATATCCTAAGTCATTTCAGATACGACCTCTAGTCGTGTTTGATAGATAGATAGTCTCCGATCTACCGTGTGTACATCGTGTCACAATAGAAACGACATCATCCACCAATGCAATCCATAGAATCACGATGAACTAAGGGTGGCAGTCTTAAATGAATACTAGGTTGTTGATACTCTATACACATATCTTATAGCAATGCCGATAAGTTTCGTTCGGACAGTTTTACCAGCTGTCCCAGGGCTGAGAGAAGTTGATGTTGTGGAAGGCCACGATGAATATACCACAGAGGCTGGCACGACGGTAGAGGTGGTTGAGGAGGCAGAAGGAGGCCTGCAGTAGCTCAGAAAACTAGCCGTCAGTACAACCTCTAATGCATGTAACTCCGCCTAATGGTATAACACATTTAGAGGTCAAATCTTAGTACCATTAGAACAACCAAAGCAAGCTTATATGGCAAATTCATTCCAGGAGCCATAATGTTATCAAGGGGATATGATCTTCAATAGAACTCAAATGGCTTGCTGAATTCCAAGGATCAACAGGAACTGGAGTTAAGTGAAGTCAAAAGTTCAAAGAAATGTCCGATATGGGATGGAAATTCAGACATCAGGCAAGAGTTCGAGGGAAGTTGATAATCGGCTTTTGGACGAACGGGTCAGATATGTCTGTCCAAGAATTGGATTCAAGGACAGAATGCACTCGCTCATTTCCAGATGCAATGAACATCTTGATAGGAGTAGAATACAATATCTTACCCAGCACGAATTACAACTGGAATTTCATGGTTGTACTCGCATCCATTTTTCTCGTTCTACAACACCAAGTATAAGATTAATTACCGAAACATAATCACCAATGAGCAGGCTAGTCAGTCTGACAATGTGATCTCGAGGAAGTCAATTGTTTTACTGCAAACCAAGTTCCGCAAACGGGGGTAGTCACAAACCTTGCAGTATCCGGTGAGAAGAAGCTCCTTGCAGGCTTTCTCACGCTTCGGTACTACAGTCCACCCACCCACATAGACCAATAAGAGTTAGAAGCGAGTAGAGTGTAAAAATCCAACATTCTACCAGTGCAGCACTTAGTAACTGCTTAGTTATGATATTGAAAAAGTTAGCATAGTCCTAAACATAGGTACAACGCAAGAAGCTGGGAGAAAAGAACAACCTGCCACATGCTGCAAATATCCAAGCAAAGTTCTAAAGTGATCAGGCATCCTCAAAAGAAATCTCTGTGCAATAAAACCTGGAGTGATCCCAGCCAATACATGGCACCAAAGATGATCAACAATGATAAACTCTGAGCCTACCTAGGAGCTATTGATTCACTACCACTCGCCCAACATCTATATCCCTGTGTTGGTAATAGTTCGAGCACCTTGTAGCACTGTGACTACATTGCTTCCAAGATGTAGATATGGAACCCACCAGACTTTCCTGAGGAAGCTCTATCAGCAGGATTGTGAGCGAAGTTGCACTGGTCACCAAAAAAGCAAGTCCCTGAAGTTGCCCAGTAGCGACAAGTGACGTTGCTGCACCGCCCACACACGGGAAAAGAAAATCTCACAATCTGAAACCAGTGTCATTGCATTTACAACTAGTCTGTTGTAAATGAAGTAAACTCGGTACCACTACGAATTGAAAATAGAGTAGGGAAGGAACTTCAACTCTGAAAATTGCGGCTGAACAAGAATTTTTTTAACATATGTTCGTTGCTGCTCTGGCATATGAAAACCCTAAACTAGAATGTAAGATGAACGACGTGCCCATCTGCAGCAGTCGGATTGCTCTCTGAAGCCATCCAAGCTCAATGTCCTCAATCAGACTACAACATTTTTTCCTTCACTCGGCAGCTACGATTAGGTTCAATGAGCGACTGTCGTAAGCAATAACTGGGAAAGGTTCTACCGTGTGGGTCGTCACTAATGTAAAAGAATCAAAAGTGAATTGCAAACTATAGCACTTGTCCGATGTCTCGTACGAATCCCAGGAAAAACACAACAAATAGCAGCCTACTATTGACTCGATCCCAATAGCAGATTCAAGCCTTAGAGACACACTATCTGATTCCACAAAGTTTCTACCTCAACACTATTTCATATTTTCCCACCAACGGTCTTCCATCTCCAGGAAGCTCGAAAAAGCTCTGATAGGGCTACGGCTTTCTTCGCAACCTTGATAACAGGGAGCCACTACGGCAACCAAAATGACGATAAAGGTCACCTCTCCCCCGGGTCCACAACAAGCTCAACACCAGAAAGGACTTCTCACACAAGCCAGGAAGGATACCTGCAAATTGCTAGAAAGTCATCTATCGAGATACCAAAAGCACAAAAAGGCTGAAGGAGAATACCTGGCAAGGGGCTTTTGTGGTGAAGCACTCATTGCAGCAGAAGGGGTTTACGTCATTGACACTCTCAATCCACGGTCATCGTCGTCACCATCGTCTTCCTCCTCAACAGCTCTCCAATCTGCCCGAAAGCTCAGCATAGATGACCCAGCCAAACCGCGCTCTCCTCGAACCACTAACACATTCTAGATACAACGCAATGTAGCCACTTCTAACAGAGCACGGAACCACGAAACCTCATCTCACTACCATCAAAACTAGGGTTTCACAAAAATCCCTTTCGAATAATAAATAAAAGCTCTCGTCAAAAACAGGGGAGCAAACCCGAGAAGCAGCGGTCGTCGGCAATTCGAAATTCGCCAAAGCTCACCAATGCGGCACACCATCAGATTCTCCCCAGACATGACAACAATGCCCGCGCAGTCACAGAACACGACGACATCGGAACACCGCCACCCCCCCGAGCGGCGCAATCCAGTAAACCACAGCCATCCCAAATCGACCGAAGAAAAATCGAAATAAATGCATGAGTCCCTCCAAATCGCCTCACTTCACGCAATTCCTGAACACATGAGCGTGCGGAAATGAAAGAGCGAGTGTGGAATCGGGTGAAGAAGTTCAACGAGCGAGTTTGAATCGAGGCTCCGTGCGTGGATGACGAGGCTGCCGATAAGGAATTGTCGTCCGAAAAACTCAAGCTTTCCGTCGTGCCACTGCAAGTGCACATTTTACAGGAACTAAGTTAGGGGTTGAGGTTGGGAAGACCATTAGCAACCTCCAGGACGGAAGCAACAAACAGAAGCAGAGTACATATTATAATGGAAATATATAAAAGCTCTGCTGGGGCGCCTTGCAAGTCGCGAAGACGAAGGGGAAGAGAGAGGGAAGAGACGACCTGTCTTCTGCCACAATCAATCTAAAAACGTAGAATTTGGGGCGGATTTCGTAGATATGATGTTAATCAACAGAAATTTAAGAATTTTCGTGTATCCCGGATCTCCAGGAACTGAAATAATATTTCACCAACACGAATTCTCCCCGTTCCTAGAGTTACTAATTTACTACTCCTCTGTTCCACACATTTTACACCACTTAAGTCCAATTTTACTTTGAACATTGTCACTATTTACTTTTTTATTTTACTTTTGTAAAAACAAAAGTCAGAACAAAATCATTCTAATAAAAAAATCCAAAAATTTTCTTTAGAAATTAACTATATTTTTAGACATAGTGCTAGCAATACATGCACTTAAGAAAAATAAATAAATCCATCCCTTAAATCTATACAAAATGTTTAGTTTAGGTCCTATTGTTTAGACATCCAAAATCCATGATTTTTGAACATAATATGTAAATGAAGCTAGTTTTATCATTTAAAATTATTTAAAGAGTGGTGGCAACATTAGGATTCTAGAAACATATTCTTTAACCTAAATATTTACAATAAACAAAACCTAGTTGACTTTATAATCAAAATTTCATAGCATTGAAGTGGCTACTAAACGTATTGTTAATACTAGTGTTTGAAGGTGCAATTCAAGCAATGAGCATTAAATGGGCAAGGCCAAACTTACAAATTTAAAGATATGTTCCCACATTGTTTTACTTACTCCTACAAGGTCGTTCAACACAAAAAAAAACTTGAGAGAAAACTCTTACAAAATGGTCAAAATCAAGAAATGGAGGTTTTTAGTGGAACAAAGATTTTGCTTGATTTGGAGTTTTTTAGTGGAATAGAAGGAGCATGAGCCTAGAACCTAAGCATCTAGAAAATTTGGTTTACATTTCTTCAAGAAAGTTCAGAAACGGATTTCTCCTAGAACTTGACTTTGGAATACATCCTGCATATTAAAATCTATGAAATCAAGGTTTGTAGATTCTAGATTGTTGGAAAACTAGGGATGTATTCCGGAGTTTCCTTGAACATGAACAATGCAAAAGATCTAGATTCTAAAATATTTACCTAAGAGGTCCAAAATCTTGAAATTAGGGTTCTTGAATTCTAGATTCAAGATTTTAATTTTTCTGTCATTATTTGCTCAAAAATGACATCCAAAAAAGAAAGGGAATATTCAATGATGAAATTGATGAAATTCTATAAATTGTTGGAACTGTGTTATTCATTTTCATAGAAATAGTAACATTCTTGGATTTATCAATTATTCTTTAATCATACTTTATAATGTTGTATTTTTACCTATAGAAAAATTGAAATTTTCTTTTTAAATGTCCCTTTCCAAATTTGCTTAAAATGTACACTTCCTATTCATGAATTAAAATGTAAAAGCTAGTCTTGACTATATTTATTCTTAGCCCTTCAAAAATTCATTGTTTATTCATTTGGATTCAAGAATACATTGAAACCCTTTTTCGTAAATCCAACAAAACGCTACAAGAGAAAGGGGTGTTTTAATGACCTTTTTAGGTGCCTTCAAATAAAAAATACGTGTCTTTCTAGTAAAAATTTTCTAGAAAGACACATATTTCTTACTTAAAGGCTCCTAAAAAGGTCATTACTTAAAACTTTATCTTTAGGACTATACTTAAAACACCCCTTTCTCTTGTAGTGAAAACTTGAATACTTTCATCATTGAAACCGTACAAAAATGTTAAATCTAACAATTGCAACTTAGTTGTAAAAAGACAAAGCTTATAAATATGAAATTTGTCTCAATTCTATAAATGTTCAAAGATGTTTCTTCTACTCTGTAACTAATTTTGATTAAAGTTTATTTTATTTTTCAAAGATGAAATTACATATTGTTTATAAATAAATAAAAATTTCAAATTTCTAGGTGATGATTTCAAAATTACTATGATCCTTAAAAAAAAAATGAAAAATTCACAACTAATTCATTAATATATTTTTCAAAAAATTCCAAAGAAATTGATGTATATCATATTGAAGCCCAATTACAATAGAAGAAAAAAGTGCCCAAGGTAATAGGTCAATACTTAATATACAACAAAATGATTGAATTTTAAAATATTGAAATCAAAATAGAAACTAGACTCAATAAACTTCATTTCATTGGTTGGGCTTAAATTCAAAAAAGGTCATTTATACAATTCAAATTTAGATTAACCCCTAAAGGTTTTTGACTATGTTTTCACCAAAAATGCTCCAAACTGCCATTTCTAAAGCAGGTACAAAATCTGAGAAAAAAAACATCTTTGAACATTTGTAACCATAGGATCTTGTAATACACTAGTTCAAAAAGATGTAGAAAAAATTTCAAAAATTTCCACCTTGTAGATTGCAAGATATTAGTGTTTGATTTGTCAAAAAAAAAAATTTTGACCCTGTGAAAATCCGGGCAGCTGCACTTCAGTAACTCACATTTATATGAAAAAATGTCTAAAATCTTTGTAACTATTTGGATTCATTCTTCAATTCAAGTTGAATACATGCTTGAAAATTTTCAAATAATTTGGAATTGTACAAGATGTAGGAAAAAATAAGTAAGTAGAAAGAAGTAGAAAATGATCCAAAATACTAAATTGTTAATTATTTTTTTATGAGATTGAAAAATGCCAATTCCAATAGTTGTAATGTTTTAATAAAAAATATACATCCAATGCTCTTGTTTTTATTCAAAAACATTAAAAATTGAGTAAAGTAAATGACTTCAAAGTTTATTTTAGTGTAGAGATTCCATAATTACCTATAAACTACCCTCAAACTAAAATTCCTATAACTTTCATCTCATTAATCAAGATGGAATGATTCAAAGCTTTCCAAGTAGATAAAAATCTAAAGAGCAAATTTCAAATTTCAAAATTCAAAAAAAGTGATTTTTGAAGAAGTTTGTTTTGCTACTTGGGCTGCCCGTTGAGTAAAGAAAACTACATATCATACAATAACTTTTCACCATGTAGTCAAAAGTTAAGAAAACTATTGGGCCTTAAAGCTACTCCTTGAACACATGTTCTGTGAAAATTTCAAAGAAAAAACAAAAAAAACTCCATTCGTAGTAAGCTGCCCCAAATTGCTATGTTGCCAAAAAAGGCAGTTTGGTCCTTTAGGGATTAAGAATAAGGAGGTAGGAATTATGAAATACACTAGAAAGGCTTCTTTTGAAATCTATAGTACACTTCTTGGATTTTTGAAAATTCTTGGAGACTACTATAAGGCCCTTCTAGTATGTGTTATCATAAGATAGATCTTTTCTATCAACCCATTAACTTTAAAAAGACATGTATACACCTAGTGATTTCAAGCTTCATTGTCTATCACTTTGTTTGCAAGTATTGAAAATTCAATATGAATAAAAAAGTTTATACTTAATTTTTAGATATGAAGCCATATATGTCTACTATAAGTCATAAAATTTTCAAATATTTTGTAGAAAAATTTGAAATTCTTGTGAATTTTTTAAGAACGAATGAAAAAACTTCATATCAAATACAAAATATACTTAGAAATCTAAAATTTTCACTATAAATGTACTTCTTCTATCCCATTATAAGCTTCCAAATCAAGCAACATTTTTGTCCTTCTAAAAAGCTCCTATTTGTGATTTTGACCGTGTAGTGAATGTTGTGCTAATGACCTTGTGGGCACAAGTGAAACAATGTAAAAGCATGTTATTGGCCTTGCAAGCTTGGCCTAAAATGGCAATATGAGGCACCTTGTACTAATTGCTTTGTCAAATAGTAGTATTCACATCTGGTTTAGTGATTGCTTTGGCGCTATTAAAATTTGACCATAAAGTGGGCTACTTTTTTTATTTTTGAATACTTAGATTGGGGAACATATTGCTAGAATACTATTGTATCCGCCACCCTTTAAATCATCTGAAATGACAAAACTAGCAACAATTATAAAATATGTCAAATTTTGTACTTTTAACTTTGTATTTTGCATGCCTAAACTATAGTGCCTAAATTCCAAATTTTGCGTAGATCTAAGGGATAGGTTGTTCATTCTTGAATGCATGTATTTTTGGCACTTTGATCAAAAATATAGTTAATTTCTTAAGGAAAAGAGTTTTGGAGGCTTTTAGTGGGATAGAGGGAGTACATTATAGTCTACTACATTATGAACCAAAGTTACCATGTCACTTTAAAATTAGCCACAATCAACAAACTATAAGTATAGGTCCAAAATTCATATTGCCTATAAAGTATTGAGATTTCAAATTTTTTTAGAATTTTCAAGTTGAATAGAAGATGCACTTGATAACCTTCAATTCATTGGTTGAACTCAAATTTAAAAGATATCATTCTTATGGCTAAAATTCCCATCAAGAATGAATAGTAAAAAATGGCCAAAATATAATACAAGGGTGATTTATGGATTAAGAATTTTTTTAAAGAGGTCAATTATACCATACTGATGGAATTTTAAATTCTATTCATTGAAAATACACTCAAGCAATTATTATTTAAAACTAGATGAAAAAATCTTTTTTTCCATCTTATAATCTTTGGTAAAGTCATCCAAATGAACACTTAATATGATTTTGATTTGACTTACCTTAATTCCTAAAGCCAAAGGGATTTAGACAAAAGACACAAATGTATTATAAAATATAAGCTATATATCTTTTTTGTAGTTTGCATCAAAGAAAATAATGTGAAGTACAAAAGTAAAAAGTATCTATACTATCAAAATTATGAAATTATTTTTAGATTATCTTCAAATGAATTTTGAAGATATAACTTCAAAAATTCATCACAAATACAATTCTTATATTTAATATTTTTGAATTTTTTTTGAATTAGTTAGAATTACAACATCTACTAATTTTTTTTAAATGCATAAGATTTGGTTATTAAAACACCAATATTTTTTGATATTAATAGTAAAATTTTCAACATTAGACAAATTATAAATACTTTGTACTATTTCTCTTCTAATTTTTGACCTTAAAAATCTTAGTTTTGAATAAATATATTGAAAGGCATGTCAATATTGATTTTCTTAATTGATTTTTTTTTAACGCAAAATTATTATTCAAAGTTGGGCAATGACCAAAAATGGTTATTTGAGCATATAGGATGGGTTGGTCTCCATCAAAATCATCCATTATAAATAGTGCAAATCATCTACTTTAAAAACATTCAAAAGTAGTGAATAGAGCCCAAACTATTGTTCATGACCTCTTCTTTTTTGCACAAAATTCCAAGGATAAACAATTGCACCTTTGTCTTAGCTTAGATGCAAAAATTCTTTGTCATCCATGAGACCATTGTACTCCATAGTATGCTTAAAGGTAGAACCACCTCTAATCAATCATTTAAGGCATTCTAGACACAATCAAGTGTAATGCAAGGCAGAACAAATATGTTCAGATGTGCAACAATAGAAATGATGGAGATTGCAAAAACTTTCGTAATTTTATCACATTATCTAAAATTGCTATGAATTTTGAAAGGCAAAAAGTGTGCTAGACCAATAGCCAATCTTTAGACTCTTCTAATTGCAATGATTTAAAACACTAGAAGAAAAGCCTGAAATTTTGCGTTTGTTTCAACACAACGCGTCAAGTGAATTGTGTTGCAACAAACGCAAAATTTCAGGCTTTTTTTCTAGTGAAAGACTACTTTTTCCACTCACTGCTTTCTACTTTCTTGGACTCTACTATGATACATATATCATAAACTTTTAGTTCCAAATTTGTAAAGGAGAAAAAAAACCAATTCTACTCTTGGTAGGAGATATGTGAACCTACATATTGGCGATGGGGGGTGGTTGGTTGAAAGTAGTTCTTCCTTAAAAGGTTAATCTTGAAAGGACCTTGTGAACATTTAGTATTCGATGAATGACAAGGAATTCTCTTGTATAGGACAAAACTACAACTATTCATTGTCAAAATTACGGGTGAAAAATAGAGATCTTCTATGGTAAGTTGATTACAAATGAATTCTTTTGGATTTGTTTTTACCATTGATTTTCATAGTTTAAAAAAAATGATTTCTACAAAGACACCCCCTCCCCTCGTCCTTCCACAATTAAAATAGCTTCTTATGAAGTTCACATTCTACATTGCCTAAAGCAGGACATTAAATCCTACCATCGAAGGTGGACCTAATAAGATAATTTTGAATTATCCAGGGTAAAAGTGAAAAAAAAGCCTTCTATTTTGTGCCGTGCCTTGGGTATGTTCTAGTTTACTCCTAGCTTTAGTGGGGTCTCTAGATTGCAAATATGAATTCAGAATTTGAAAAAAAAAATTTGTGCAAAAAATAAAAAATTTCAGTGTTCACCTGTGGGGTAACTCCAGCCTTCGACGGTAGGATTTAACTTCCTCCATACATCAAAACAAAGAATGCCTAGATGATGGTGTCTTTGACCCAGTAATTTACAAAAAATGTAGATCCTGTCCATCTCACATCATGATGCTATTAAATCTAACATCATATTGTTCGGGCAGGACAGGGTGGAAATTGCTCTCACGGGCACATGACGACGGACTGTTTCAAGTTTGTTTGGCACTTGGACTTGATTTGGATGGATGAAGTTCCTTCTGCTTATAATCTTCATTCATTCGGTTCCGACCCTTAAACCCTAAAAAGACCAAAAAAACCTGCACTCTGCGACTCCGAAGACGCTTCAGGCCGCGCTGGTGGAGGTCAATGGTTTTTGATTGATGTGCTGTTTTGACTCGAATTGTGAAGTTTCGTGAAGAAATTGCTGTAGGAGATAACTATGGTGAAGAAGAAGAAGAAATCTCGGGGCGTGGACGCCATGGAGGACGACGCCCCAGCCGTTGTTCAAAGCGCACCTGTTCCTGATGACATTGGTGGCGGGGAAGGTAGATACTGCTTCGAATTTCGAGATGTTGTGATTTGGTTGTATGTTTTTTTCTTCTAGATATCCCTGTCGCAAATGCAGATTGAGGTGAAGTCCTTGCGATAAATTTGGACCCACTTGGAATCGTCGCACATCCTCTGTACTGTCACGAACTATAGACGCCGAAACTGCGCGAGATTATCAATGTATTGCTGTAACCAAATTGGGATATGTGCGATTATATCAGTGGAGTTGCGTGACGATATCTTCTTGCTTGTGATAGTGACGTGACAGACGTATTAGAGTTTGGTGAGTGAACGGAGGAAATGGCGTTAGAGAGGTTTTCGTGTTGCTTAGGGTTTGGTGAGAGAAAAGTCTAATTGAGCACAGTGCTTGTTTCGCTCTTTACTTTTCCCGTTTTGTTTCTGGAATACCGAACTTTTGGGAGGGGGTTCTGTGAAGGAACCATTATCTAAACAAACTAGTTTCCTCCGTTTGTATATCACAGCTATGGACACTGCGGACGCTGATATTCCAGAGCCTACTGGTGCGGAGCTAGACTTAGTCTCATCGAAGAAGAAACGAAAGAAGAAGGGATCAAAGTCGAGTGGCCTTCAAATACAAGGGTACACTCCTCGTCAAACCAATTTTACAATTGTAATCATGTGCTAGAGATCGTACATTGTAGTAGCCAACTGAAGTGCTGAAGCATAAAGTGAGGTGTTTTAAATCGGCATTGGAATTTGACACTAGTTTGTCACTCAGACACTAAGCACAGGCATCTCCAAAGTTATTTGATTTTCCAAGTTGATTTTGATCTAATTTTCCTTTACAAATTGAATTTTGTTTAATTATTGTCAAGTCATTGTAACCTTCAATGACATGTACATCACCGTAACACTAGGTTCCAGGCACCGTTGCATTACTATAACAATGTGGGGTCAAATCCGTCTTCCTTTATGAGCCGAACACTAACGTATATGCCTTCTCAGGCTCGGCATGAAACGAGACCCGCAGAAGCGGAAAGCTGTTAACAAGCGGAAGGAGAAGTCGATAGAGAGAGCTTTGTTAAATATGGACAAGCAACAGGAGAAGCTTCAGAAAGATGAGATGAAGGCAGAAAGGGTTTCGTCCTTGAAGAATCTATATTAGTGTGCCGTGTGCATACCTCCATTATAGCCGGTAGGTTTCTCAAACTTGAAACAAATTGCAAGATGGTTTTCTTTTGCAATTGCTGTGTTCTGCATCTGTGGGCTTTTCTTGTCGCTGTAGTTACTGTCGGCACATTCAGCGTGTTGTGGTGTTTGTAATTTCTTGGTGAAATTTTGGCAGGGAAAGTCCTGGGCTCACCAAGTTGTTTCCCTGGGCTCCGCAAGCCCAAAAAATGGAGGGGCGGATTCTGCAATTTATACTAGTGCGGGTGGCCATGGGATCTTGGGAACATGTGAGAGGATTGTGGGAACTTCGCCAGTTGCGTGTTCAGCAAGCATGGAGCGTCTCAAAGTTCGTAGAGAACTTGTAGACGGTTCGGGTTTTTTGGCCAGACATCCTTAGCGTGGTCTTGACGCAATAACTGAAGCAGGGGTGCAACTTTGTGCACCATTCGTTTCCATGTCACTTGCTGCATGACTCAAGATTGTGATTCCAGCAGGTACTGACTCTCTGTAGCACAGGTTGTACATTTTGCCTGGGAGAATGGACTTGAAAGCCTGGTCGTTTTATTATGTTTTAAAGTCTCCAAGCACCTTGAAGTTGGGGTTGTACCAACTCCTAGTTGTGACCTGCAGTTATTTTTGTCTTGCCTTTTACCTGTTATGCAGTGCTGGCTTACCTGAGGAACTGAAACTGTGGCTAAAAAGTTGTTGAAATCACCAATTCCACTGTCGGAACATTTTAAGATATTCCAATAGATGTCTCCTCAGATAATGCTTGTGATCGTTGATAAGGTGTTTCCACTCATAACGTATACACGATAGCCATGCAATATGAGGTCCATTGAATGAGCACTTTGGACATCAAGAGGAATTCCGAAATTGGACATGTCAAGCACACTGGATCACAAGCTTAGCCTTGTATGGCGGGATACGATTGAGGATCAATACTGGCCGTGAAAGGGAAGATTCTTTGCAAAATATGGGACGAAAGAGAAGCACTGCGTTTCGGATTGTGCAGTTGTCTTCCCAAACCCATTCCTAAGAAGCCCAATTTTTTGGCTTTGTAGTATGTTCAGGTGCTTCATTATTTTCATTGGGCACTTCGAATCTGTCCAATGCCTGGGAATGGACTGAACATTGTCTTATGCATTCTACTTGCCAGTTCCATTTCCAGTTGCATGATATGTACGTTGGGCTGTGGCAGTCGCAGTAATTGACGCTGGGACAAGCTTCCGGTTCTGGTGAGTCAACTCATACAGTTCCCCGGATTATCGAAGGAGCTCCAATGGGTGATCTGATTGTGTATTACTACCACCCAATTCTTTGCAGTTAGTAGGAGTCCATTGCGCCAATTTCCCTATTATTGCGTGAGAATCTCTTATGAATTTAGTGTGTTTCAATCTACTAAACTTACTTGAGTAGTGAATATGGCTTGCCAAAGAATTTTGCTGGAGAATTGTTGGTTAGTTTATTGGTAGCCGGTGAAATTGGGAAAATTGTCCACTATGGGAATTGACCCCTAAGTTTACTCATTCCTAGATTTGAGGATTTTGGGAAAACCATCATGAAGTATTATTTGGATGAATATTTTGGAATTGAGATGCAAATAAAAGTTGTGGAGTTTGAGTATTAGATTCTATGCATATGTTCAGATTTAGCAATGCTCACCAATATTCTTTTATAAATTTTGAATGGGAAAATTTAGTATTCCTTCTAAATTCAATTAGAAACAAAATAGTTTGAGAAATATTTGTAGGAATGGATTTGAAGTGAGGTTCACTTGACATATTGGTTTTTAGAAACTTTTGTGTTCTTTGATTTTATGAGCTCATTTGACATGTTGGTTTTTAGAAACTTTTGTGTTCTTTGATTTTATGAATTTATTTGTGCAATTCTAGTTTTGAACTAGAGTCAATGCAATCTTGGCCTTGTCAACCACTTGACAAACTTCTACATTTGTAATTTTAGGAAGAAAATTATTTATTCCAAGAAATATACCAAATTCCACCTATAAATAGGACATGAATTTGATAGATTATTTTTTAAAATTAGGGTGATTTTCATTTAAGTTGTAATGAGAAAGAAATTTGATTTTCAATCTGTACATCATTTAGAAGATGGATTGTAAAACACTATAGGGTTAGAGGAAAATAGAAAGTAGAATTCAAAGAAGACCTGAAGCATTGTTGCTTAGCATTGCATTTAGTTTGCAAAGTGAAAATAATATTTACTATTTATTATTGTATAACTTCATTGCACAAACTTTGGGCTAGCGAGATGAACTATGCCTTGCCATATCATGTTCTTTAGGCAAGTGAATGTTGTTTGTGGGTTAATTAGAACTTTTAGTTGTAATTTTTGATATTAACTTGTGGTCCAGTAAATCCTATACTATTGTTATAATATAATAAAATAAAAATAAAATAAAAATAAAAATAATTTTCTAATTCTTTAATTTATAAAAACTTGAAATGCAATATCTTTTTTGCTATGAGTTGAAATACTACATAACAAAGTGCATGCACCTCTTCTTGTAAAGAGCTTCCAAATGATATAAAGAATGTTACTTGGCAATTGATGGTTTGGTCTAGAGATTTCACCATAACAAACAAACAAAACAAACTATCTAATTTAAGATACAAATAGATATCCATTTTTTAAAAAGCTTTATATAAGATAAGTAGATGGATTATCTAGTACTCCACAAAAATACTTGTATCATTTATTGTAGCTTTGTAGCAACTTAAGCAACTTTCTACTTCATATTAAATTAAATTATAAAAAATATTTAAACAACCATTTGTTTTGTTAAAATTGGAAAATTTTTAAATACAATAACAAAAAAGTTGGCCATTCATCTAAGTTTTTATTACAATTTTTTGGTGGTTGTTGCTACTTCTATCTTAGCCCATTGCATTCACCTAAATTCTATTTTTGGACTCCAAACTTTAACTTCTCTACCTTGTGTGTCAAGGTTTTCTTAAGTATCAAAGTTGTATTTCATTATACTAGGATTTATTGCATACGAGACATACTTCGTTTTGTGAGAGAAATTGTGCTTTACAATGGTCAAAATAGCATAGCAAAAAAAATTTACAATGTAGGTTTACAATTATTGCTAAGAAGAGATGCTAGATTGAATGGAACAAGTTTAATTTTTGTAAATTGAATGCAAGTTGAACTTCTTAGAACTAGGTTTTTGACAATTCAAAACTTCTCTTTGAAATTTGGCCATAACTTTTAATTAAAGGATCAAAGTGGCAAACAAATTTTGGATATGAAACTTGGTTTGAATTACCACCTTTTCTTAACCAAATTTCTTTTGTTAAAAGACATTCTATAATGCCTACATGAAGTCTAAAATTCTAGTTTCAATACCATTCCTATTTTAAGTTAACCTTAACTACTAATGGTTCAATTCTTACAACTTTGAAACTATATATCCTACATGTGTTGTTCTACCTCCTACCACCCCATTTATATATAGAGAGCTTCTCTTCTCCATCCTAATTACAAAAAATAAATGGCTCATGTAAAAAAGCAAGGTAATGAATGAATTCAATGTTCTCTTTTATTATCTTTTATATTCAATATTTGAAAGTTAATATTTAAAGGATTTGAATTTTGCCATTTTGTCTTTTATAAAAAGAGACACTTTGGTTATTACTAATTAGGAATCATATAAGCATGGAAATGGGTCCAATGATAAAAATAGGTATAAAGGATAGAAGTTGACAAAAGTTCTTTCGAAAGTGACAAAAAGTTGACGGAATTTTATCAAACACCTAGTCCAATCAACACGTTTCTATTGTCAAAGTTGTTAACAAATTTCTATCAATTCATCATCAAATAGGACACAAAAATCCTTGTAGAGGGGGCCAAGTTCTTCAAGAATCACATATATTGCCTCTTTTCAACTCATTGTCATTGTCATTGTAAATGCATGCTTCCAATGAATTTTTGTTGAACCATGATGTTTTTTCTACACCTTATATCAAAAAAAGGCCTTTAAGTTTAAGTCTACAATGAGACAATAACTGCTATCATGAGACCAATTATTGTCTAGGTTGAATTCTATATATTCAATAGTATATATCTTTTGATTGGCAAGAATGTGTTGTTTGTACTATGTTTCCTTGCAATACACAAATGGAGTGTTTGGCACTCTATACCACTTCATTCCTATACACCTACAACTACATCCTCATCTAATTACATCTAAAATTGTCAACATAAGCATTTGGACAAAGATCCTATTTTTTGACCACTTCAAGACCAAGGTCTTGGATTTTAAATTCAAAAGAGCGTTACAATTAATAATGTTTTTAAAAGTATTAACTATAAGCTTGATGTGGACAAAATTTATAAATCTAAAGGGGTTGATTTAACCCCTAAAGGCCCATAGCATTTTTGGATTCAAAAACCTCAGTGCTTTTGATGTGTTATAGGTTTAAATGTCATTAAGGTATAGAAGTTTCAACTATACAATCTTGTAGTGCACTTGTTGCTCAAGGAGGTCACTTCTTTGTAGAATTTGCATACACTTGTGATAAACAACCTATTTAATGGGGGATTATTTACCTTCTCAAATTGATTTTAGGACAAGCTATTTTTTGAAAAAAAGGTAAATTTCCATATTTTTGGGTACTCTTTGGTATTTAGAATTAATTGAGAAGGGCATTTAAAGGTACCCTATTTTACTTACACATAAATTTCTTAAGGCTAAGCCAATTCACACTGACTTTTTTTTTTACTTAGCAAAGTTACTACTAAATTTCTTTTAGCTAAGCCAAATCACTTATACTTTTTTTTGGACTTAGCAAAGTCTCTACTAAATTATTTATGGCTAAGCCAAATCATTCATACACTTTTCTTGAACTAGGAAATTCACTTTTACATTTTTTTTGGCTAAGCCAAACCATTCATTTATTTTCTTAACACTTGTGAATTCACTTCTAAATTTTTATGGCTAAACACAATTACTTATACATTTGTTTTGACCTAGCAAATGAACACAAAAAAATTTATGTCATAGATTTTTCATGTGCACCCCAATTCATTGCTAGGAAATTTTAGCCATACAAACTAGACTAGTACTTGCAACTTTTACAAATTTTTTTATTGGAAATAGACATTGTATGAAGAAGAAACAAACCACCAATGTTGACTATAATCTAAAAATGTTGGGATTTTAAACTTAGAATTGCTCCAAAAAGTTCAAAATAATTTGGATCTATTAGTTGGAATAAATAGAAGCCAAGCCCTAATCAATTCGTTAATGGTGCAAATTTGTGAGTATGAAAATTTGAGCATGTCAACCTTGAACATATGTACAAATAGAAATACTACATCCAATGAAGGTGTTTAAAATAAAAACATCTATAACATAGGTAATTATAATGTAGTTACACTGTAATTATAAAAAGTTTATATATTATACACATCAATAATGTAGGTGTATAGTCTTCTAGACTGATGGACTCATGTTCCTATGCTGACATAGAAACAAGCCTTGTTAGTTTGTATAGGTTTGATTTCCTTCTTATTTTATGTTTCTCTTGTTTAGCCTTTGGCTTGGTTGTTTTGTACTTGTTTGTTTTGGAGTGGATTTCCATTTGTTTCAAAAAAGACCCATAGTAACTTAGATTGACATGAAAATTCAACCACAATAACAAGACTTCAAGAGGAACATGATCCAATAGATTTTATTGAAAACAAACATTGGATGAACAAGATTGAAGCCCGTGGAGTTGCAACCATCAAATGCAATTTGATGAACTTCAATTTTACCTATGAATTTTGATTAGCTTCAAAAAAAATCATAACATGGATTGATTTGAAAATTTTACCACATAAGCTATAATAGAGACCACAAATTTCCCAAAAAGTTATAATCAATTCAGACATTGCATGCAAAAGTTACAACACCATAAATTGGACTTAAAACCATGTGAGGACTTTTTTCATCCCTTAGAGCATTAAGGAAGTAAAATAGAAAAGTCACAATTAGATACAAAAGAGTCCCCTTAAAGCAGCCCCACAGCTACACTATGAACATTTTGCATCATTGATCTTCCTCTAACAAGGAAAATCAACGGTCCACAAAGTTTTCAGTGTTGCTTCACAGTGTTGCAATGAGGTTGCTCTAACGGAGGAGGCTCGAAAACCACTCACCTTCTGAACTGTATATTTCTGGTACATGATGCTTTTTGATCTTTACAGTGATGTACAAACAGTAAACATTTGAGGGGGGGCAGTTTTGGAGCCCTATGCCATATTGACTTCAGAAATTCATAACTAACTCTACAGAGCTCCAAAAAATATGAAACGACTTGGGTTAGATGCCTATTCAAGCTGTCTTTCAAGAAAAACTCACTGGAAAATACTTCAAGATGTTTGACCTGCCCGAAATTCTGTTCCAGCCCTTAGATGGTCGGTTTATGGACCTCCTCCCTTAGTGTTGTCAACACTGTGACAGACGTATTAGAGTTTGTTTAGATAAAAGTTCCTTCACAGACCATCCCCGCAAAGGTTTAGCATTCCAGAAACACAACGGGAAACGTAAAGAGCGGAAACAAGCACTGCGATCAGTTCGTCTTTTCTCGCACCAAACCCTAAGCAACCTTTAACGTCATTTCCTCCATTTCTTCCGGTGTGTATATCACAGCTATGGACACTCCTATCCAGTCGTTTCATTTCCCATTCAAAAATCAGGGTTTACCGCGCTCAATGCGGTTGAGAGCGATCATGGGAATTTCAAGGAGCTGCTGCGGAGATTGATATTCCAGAGCCTACTGGTGCGGAGCTAGACTTAGTCTCATCGAAGGAGAAACGAAAAAAGAAGGGATCAAAGTTGAGTGGCCTCCAAATACAAGGGTACACTCCTCGTCAAACCAATTTTACAATACCCCTGTTGCTGAATTCGAGGATTTAAGAAAGGATTACTGAGTGTGCTATTTGATCTGAATCCATTTGCCATACTAGTTTGTGATTATGTGTTGTTAAAAAAGCGTACATTGTAGAAGCCAACCGAAGTGCTGAAGCGTCGAGTGAAATGTTATGAATCGGCATTGGACTTCGTTACTAAGAAGAGGTGGTTTGTCACTGAAACACTAAGCCCTCCGTGATGAAGCGCAGCCATCTCAACAGTTAATATTTGATTTTCAAAGTTGATTTCAATCTAATTTTCCTTTCCAAATTGAATTTTATTTAATTATTGTCAAGTCATTGTAACCTTCAATGACACTAACATCACCGTAACACTAGGATCCAGGCACCATTGCATTACATAAACAATGTGGGGTCAAATTTGTCTTCCTTTATGAGCCGAACGCTAACGTACAGATGGTTTTCTTTTGCAATTGTTGTGTTCTGCGTCTGCGGGCTTTTCATGTCGCTGCAGTTATTGTCGGCGCAAGGCTTTCCTTTCAACGTGTTGTGGTGTGAGTAATTTCTTGGTGAAATTTTGGCAGGGAAAGTCCTGGGCTCACCAAGTCGTTTCCCTGGGCTCCGCAAGCCCAAAAAATGGAGGGGCGGAGTCTGCAATTTATACTAGTGCGGGTGGCCATGGGATCTTGGGGAACATTTGAGAACTTCCGAAGTTGCGTGTTCGGCAAGCATGGAGCGTCTTGAAGTTCGTAGAGGACGTGAACTTGTAGACGAACTTGTAGACGGTTCGGGTTTTCTGACCAGACATCCTTAGCGTGGTCCTGACGCAATAACGTTTGTGCACCGCTATGATTCCATGTCACTTGGTGAATGCTTGAAGATTGTGATTCTGACTCTCTCTAGCAGGTTGTACATTTTTCCTCGGAGAATGGACTTGAAAGCCTGGTCGTTTTATTATGTTGGAAAGTTTCCTAGCACCTTGAAGTTGGAGTTCTGCCAACTCCTAATTGTGACTTGCAGCTATTTTTGTCTTGCCTTCTAGCTCTTATGCAAGGCTGGCTTAGCTGAGGAATTGAAACTATGGCTAAAAAGTTGATGAAATCACCAATTCCCTGTCGGAACATTATTAGATTTGCCAACAGTTGTGTCCTCAGATAATGCTTGTGATCGTTGATAAGGTGTTTCCACTCATAACGTTTACACGATAGCCATGCAATATGAGGTCCATTGAATGAGCACTTTGGACATCAAGAGGAATTCCGAAATTGGACATGTCAAGCACACTGGATCACAAGCTTAGCCTTGTATGGCGGGATACGATTGAGGATCAATACTGGCCGTGAAAGGGAAGATTCTTTGCAAAACACGGGACGAAAGAGAAGCACTGCGTTTAGGATTGTGCAGTTGTCTTCCCAAACCCATTTCTAGGAAGCCCAATTTTTTGGCTCTGTAGTATGTTCAGGTGCTTCCCATTCTGATGAGAGAACTAACACAGTTCCGCAGACGATCGAAGGAGCTCCTTGGGTGGTCTGATTGTGTATTTCAATCACCCATTCTTTGCACTTTGTAGGAGGCCATGCTCCAACTTCCCTGTCAGTGCGTGAAAATCTTTTAAGAATTTTGTGTGTTTTAATCTACTGAGCCCACTGTAGTGAATATGGCTTACCAAGTAGTTTTGGGGGAAAATTGTTGGTTAGGTCGTTGGTAGCTGGGGAAATGGGGAAAAGATTTGTGAGTAGTTTGACATTGGCCCAAAAAATCTATGAAACTTCTAATTCGGGTAAATGTTGTTGAGAAAAAGTGGGAAATTGTCCAATATGGGAGTGATCCCTGAGTGTCCAAACTCATTTCTAGATTTGATGATTTTGGGAAATTCGTCATAGAGTATTATTTTGAAGAACATTTTTGAGTTGAGATGCATAGAAAAGTTGTGGAGTTTGAGTATCAGATTCTATGCATATGTTTAGATTTAGCAATGCTATCACCAATATTTTTCTATAAATTTCGAATGGGAAAAGTTAGTACTAGTTCTATATTCAATTACAAGCAAAATAGTTTCATTTTTTGAGAAAATTTAGTTGGAATGGATTTGGGTTGAGGTTCACTTGACATAGTGATTTTTTGAAACTTTTGTGTTCTTTGATTCCTTGGGTGGGTCACTTCCCGCATTTTAGAAACCACATGCGGCATAATATAGTATAGGTTTAATTGTTTCAAGGTAAAATTTATAAAGGATTTACAAATAAAGTAGGGGACTTTCAAAGTCGAAGATGCATTATAAGTAAAATAGGTAGCTAAAAAATCTCAAGTATTAAAAAATTTTACATATAATTTAAGGACTAGAGATTAGGATCTTAGAAACTATATTTAGTAGGGTCAGTTTTATTTAGAGCCAGTTGTACAAAGTAGTCTAACTCTAAAGGTGGTACACAATGTTTGCATAGCTGGTACATTCAATTTTTGGATTTTTGTGTATTGCAAGTGGTAAAATTGTTGTATTAGTTCACTTGACTAAATTTTAAATACAAAAAAATGTTTGCATAGTTGGTACATTCAATTTTTGGATTTTTGTGTATTGCAAGTGGTAAAATTGTTGTATTAGTTCACTTGACTGAATTTTAAATACAAAAAAAAGTGTGACAATGGAAAAAAATATTGAGCCAAATAAACATTCCAACTTTTCATGCAAGTTTCCTTAATCTTCTCTCTAACCTTCTTGCTTTTAATTTTCTCTTTAATTCACTTTTTTCCCTTATAAAGAAAATACCCTAGAAAAAATACTTTCACCTATATTATATAAGTAAGTATAGGGTGCCATAATATAGGACATTTTCACAAATTATGTAAATATAGGGGACCATTTATTCAAGCCTTCGAGGTAAATAGCCCCCCAAAAAATACCCCCTTGCCGCACGGGGGGGTATAAAACATACAAAGAGTGATCCACCCGAGTTTGATTCTATGATTTCATTTTTGCAATTCTCGTTTTGAACTAAGGTCAATGCAATTTTGGCCTAGTCAACTACTTGACAAACTTTTACATTATGTACTCTAATAACACAAATTCCAATCCTTAGATAGAACATTAATTGCATAAAGTATTTCTTGAAATTAGGATGACTTTCATCAAAGTTGTAATGAGAAAGAAATTTGATTTTCAATCTATACATCAGTTAGAAATTGGATGTTAGAGCACTTTAGGATTAAAAGAAAATAGGAGGTACAATTTAAAGAATACCATAAACATTTTTCCCTAGCATTGCATTTAAGTTGCAAAGTCAAAGCAATATATACTATTTAATATTGTACACCTTCATTGTACAAACTTTGGGCAAGCAACAAGAGCCATGCTATGCTGTGCTCTTTAGGCAAGTGAATGTTGTCTAAGGGTTAATTTGAGCTTATAGTTGTAATTTTCAATATGAACTAGTGGTCTAGTATATCCTATGTTGTTGCTACAATAAAATGAAATAAAAATAAAAATAAAGATATTTTCTAATTCTTTAATTCATGAAAACTTGAAATGCAATATGTTTTTTACTATGAGTTGAAACACCACAAAACAAAGTGCATGCACATCTTATTGCAAAGAGCTTCTAAATGATATAAAGAATGTTATTTGATAATGCATGGTTTAGTCCGGAGATTTTACCATTACAAACAAACAAAACAAAACAAACTATCTAATTTAAGATACAAATAGATATCCATTTTTTTTTAATTTTCAATAAATGACATCCTTACAAAGCTAATTGATTATTTTTGCATAGAAAGAACAAATATGGTCAATTTCGTTAAAATGGCGATAGTCCGTTAAAATGGCATGACGTTCCATTAAAATGGCATGATATTCCGTTAACATGGCACAACATTTCGTTAAAATGGCACATTTTTTTCTTCTACCACTATGCCTCTATGTCAAAATGGTACACAAAAATGTCAAAATGACACTTGAAATTTGTCAAAGTGGCACATGGAATATGGCAAAATGGCACTCGGAATACCGCCATTTTAATGAAATTGACCATAAATATTTAATTTCATGTAGAACGGTAAATAGATGGGTTAACTGGTATTGTACAAAAAATACTTGTATCATTTATCGTAGCTTTGTAGTAACTTAGGCAACTTTCTACCTAATATTAAATTAAATTATAAAAAATATTTAAACAACCCAATTTTTTTTGGTTAAAATAGAATTTTTTAAAAATACAATTAAAAAAAGCTGGCCATTCATCTAAGTTGTCATTACAATTTTTGGGTGGTTGTTGCTACTTTTGTCTTAGGCTATTGCATTTACCTAAATCCTATTTTTGGACTCCAAACTCTAAATTTTCTACTTTGTGTGTCAAGGTTGTATTATGTAATATTAGGATTTATTGCATGTAAAAAACATTTTGTTTTGTGAGAGAAATTGTGCTTTAGAATGGTCAAAATGGCATAGGAAAAAAAATTATAATGTAGATTTACAATTATTGCTAAGAAGAGATTCAAGATTGAGTGGAGTGAATTTAATTTTTATAAATTGAATGCAAGTTGAATTATTTGGAACTAGGCAATACTTTAATGTATGTATATATTTTTTGGAGGGAAATTTGTTGAGTAAATTTTTAGAACTTTAGGCACCGTTTTAATTATTTATTTTTTGATGAAGATACTAGGTAGTCTAAATAATTCAAGAAGTACTTTATTTCAAAAAAATTAAAATTTTAGAATATAAAACAGCAAAATTTAACAAAATGTCAATCTAAATCATTTTAATTTTATAAAACTATAATTCTATAAATTTTAGTTTGTTTTCAATTTTGTTTCTTAAAATTACAATTATACCAAATTATAGTTTTATGTATTTAGAAATTTATGTTTTTATGAAATTTTAACCCCAAAAGGACCAAGCTGCGTTTTTTGGCAACATAGTGATTTTGGGCAGCTCACCATGAATGGAGTTCTTATTTTTTTTCATTGAAATTTTCACACAACTTACGCCCAAGGACGAGATTTAAGACCCAATAATTTTCATAGCATTTGACTACATAGTTAAAAAGTTATTGCATGATATGTGATTTCCTTTGAACTCTAGGCAGCCTGGGCAGCTCAAAAAACTTCTTTAAAAATGACTTTTTGAAAAAATGAAAATTTGGAATTGGCTCTTTAGAATTTCGTGTATGCGGGAAGCTTTGAATCATTCCATTTGGACTTATGAAGTGAAAGTTATGAGGAATTTTAGTTTGTGGGTAAGTATGGATTCTTTGAAAACCATACCTACCCGCAAACTAAAATTCCTCATAACTTTCACTTCATAAGTCCAAATAGAATGATTAAAAGCTTCCCGCATACACAAAATTCTAAAGAGCCAATTTCAAATTTTCATTTTTCCAAAAAGTCATTTTTAAAGAAGTTTTTTGAGCTACCCGGGCTGCTTAGAGTTCAAAGGAAAGCACGTATCATGCAATAACTTTTAACTACGTAGTCAAATGTTATGAAAATTATTGGGCCTTAAAGCTAATCTTTGGGTGTAAGTTGTGTGAAAATTTCAATGAAAAAAAATAAAAACTCCATTCATGGTGAGCTGCCCAAAATCGCTATGTTGCCAAAAAACGCAGCTTGGTCCTTTAGGGGTTAACAAGCAATCACAAAAAGTAGTTTTATGAGCATTAGAGCCCTAGGACTAAAACAACAATCATTTTTTAAATCTAAGTTGCAACCTTTTGTTGATGATTAACCCTTGAACATTGTTGTGGACGTTGGCATCCTTTGAATGACAAAGAATCTTTCCTTGTAGGACAGAATTGCAACTTTTCATCCTTGGTATTAGGGGTGGAAAGGGAAGATCTTCTGTAGAACTTTTACTTCCAAAGAATATTTTTAGCTTTTTCAAACTAGATGATGTAACACAATATCAAAATACATAACTTCTATAGCCACTAGTCCATCCTTCAAGGGTTAAAGTCAATCAATAAAAGTTAAATATTGAGATTTTTGTATTATTTCCAAGTGCAAATTGAGCAATAGTAACATTGTATGGCAGGAATGTGAATATAGTGCACTTAGAGTGGATAGTGTGACAAGTGTAAATGTCATGAAATTACACATTCAATATTTAAAGTGGCACACATGTCATTGTATTATTTGTTGTTAAAGTTTTCCATGAATATTCATATCCTTGGTAGAGGTATTTTCCTAATCCACTAGGTCTACTAACTCATGCATTGCTATGAATTTCCCTTTGACTCATAGAACTACATTACAAAACTAGTGTTTGCATCACAATCTCCAAATGAGCACACATACCATGGGCTCTTATTGATCAAATAATAGGCAAACTCTAGCCGCTTTAGCTTTGATTTTTTAGCTACACTCAAGAGCGATTCTTTTAAAGCAAGATTAATAACCCTTTCATGCACCATTTACGGTGAACTACCTGGTTACAGACCAAATGGGAGCAAATCCATTGCAAGTCAGATTTTAGTGGTGGTGTACATTCAAGTTCTTAAATGTACACCACCAGTACAATTTGACCCACAATGGATCTGCTCCCATTTGATCCGTAATGGGATAATTTCTCTTAGGTCATAGTTAAAAGACATGCAAATTTTGCAGAGAACATTTAAGTTAAGAAACAATTCAGTTTTATTGAACTTCAACCAAAGAGAGAACCTATTCCAGGAAAATGTGGTCAACCAGTTCAGCAACACATATGGTGTCTGACAAGGCGAGCAGCCAAGCACATCGCCCATTTACTAAGACCTGCACTCTGATCCAAGGTTAAGTCAATCACAAGAAAAGTCTAAGGGGCTGTTCCCACCTGCTCTTAGTTTTAATTTTGGTGTCATTACAGGGGGCGTGTTTGGCACATTGTCCCACATAGCCTCTTTTGTGGGCAGGGCTGGGATGTGGGCACATCAGATAAAATCGCTCGCGGGTAGAGGGTTGCTCCACAGCCTCTGAGGACCCTACAATCTGATTTCATTTTAGTTTAAATTTATTTTTCCATCAAAGTATAATAGAATGCAAAAGTGCACAAGATTTTCAATGAAAAAGTTGAACCAATGATGTGGCTTTTGTGACACATACTCTTTGGAGTCTTTTTGCCAATTTTGTGTTGAAGTAGGAGAGGAGAGAATCTGTTTATACTAGTGGGGTAGTGGTGGATGAAACAAACCATGTGGGATATATGAATTAGGACAAAAAAGAACTCCACTCATGGAAAAGTGGAAACGCAGGAATTGTGATAAAAGTCAAATTTCAGACCTCATTTACACATAGTAGGCTATATTTTTTCAAAAAACTTCAAACTTAGAAAAGTTGGGGAATCAAGTAAACTTTCATCTACAAAAATTCTTTTGAGATTTAGATACTCCACCTAAAAGTTATGGACAAATTTCAAAGGAGGTGTTTGAAAATGTTCAAAAAAATGTCCCTTCCACCTCCCCTTTGGAATTTGTCTATAGCTCTTACATGAGGCTTCAAAATCTCAAGCTAGTTTTTAGCTTGCTTCTCTCGCTTCTTCTAGTTCAATTTTTTTTTAAAGGAAGCTATTATACTATGCCTAAATGAAGTTTGGAATTCAACTTTGAAAACAATTTTTGCATTTTAACTTAAGCATTAGCCTCTTACTTTCACTTAAGACACTTACAGTTGTCTAAACAATGTCACAAGTTATATTGAATAGATGTTGTCAATCAAAAGTATTGTTTCTATAATTTCAATATAGTAGTGTAGGAATATTGAATTCAACAATTATTCAAAGGTACCGTTTCAACATTTTGAATATGGTATTGTAAAATATTGAATCAGCAATTATTTATGGTTGAATTCTTTGAAATCACCTTTTATAAGGGGTTCTCAAGACTTATCAAACAAATGGTTACCTCATTATGTGCTTGTTCTATTTTAATTGATCGATGCTCTTAAATTGAAATGTTTTGATGTCACTACAAGAGAAAGGGGTGTTTTAAGTAGTGTCCTAGACATCACGTCTTTTAAGTAATGTCTTTTAAGTAAGGTTTTAAGTAAAATTTTACTAAAAAGACAGTCTTTTTAGTAAAATTTTACTTAAAACCTTACTTAAAAGACATTACTTAAAAGACGTGATGTCTAGGACACTACTTAAAACACCCCTTTCTCTTGTAGTGTGTTTAATCAAAAATGTTGTCAAATTTTAATTTTCTATAGTAAAATCGCTTTCAACTTTTGTGACATAGAGCTCTTTGGGGTTTTAATGGGAGAATGACATCCTTTTACAATTCATACCTTTCAATCCATATTCATATCCTACATCAAAACAACATTGGATTTTGAAAATGTTGGTGGATATCTTTATGCCAATTGTTTAGCCCTCATGTATTGCAAGCACTTGATGATAGATTAATGATGATAAAAGAAACTTCTCAATATCCAAAATTCTAATTACCCAAGAATGTAAAAGGAGTCTATTTCCTCTCTCAAGCTAATTATATTGGTTTTGTATATTGGGCTTTGATGCAAGTACTTATTTTCTAATTTATTAGGTTAGTATGAGGATGGTATTGTACATGCAATAACCCTTTTTGTTTAGTAGAATATCAAGTCAAAGCTTGTATCACATGGAGGGTGTTTGATAAGAAATGGAACTTTTTATGAGAAGGTATGAAATATGTATTAATTTCAAATATTATTGTCTAAAGATAATATGTTGTTAAAACAATTTAACTCCTTTTATACATTCAACCACTAGGTAAAGACGGTAAAATATTCCATCATTATTTCAAATAACATTAGACATTAGTTGTTTTCACAAGTTGAAAAAAGTGCAATAATGCTCCAAATGTTGAAACAACAATGAAATAAGGGGGAAGGAAAATTATAGGTGTAACCATGAACTCCTTCATATTCTATAAACAAAATTGAAAAGTATTGTTGAATACGGTACAATGTTAGTAGTTGAGAATTTTTAAAGAGGGCTTGGAAGGGACATGTTTGTCGAACTTATCACTATTGTTTTTTGTTATTTTCTTCCAAAGTACTCAATCCAAGGTAATTTCAGACATAAGAGGATTTTTGGCCCCCAATGGGACTGTTTCAGGGGTGTTCCCAGAAACTGTTCGCACTACTGCAGTCCAGCCCCCTACTAGGCTGAATTTTCGGATTTTGAAAAAATTAATTAAAAAAAAATTTCTAAAAATTTCAGAATGTTTTAAGAAGAAAGAAAATGATTTAAAAAAATAATTTTTTTCAAGGAAATATTTTTAAAATATTAAATAATTAATTAAAATAATTAATTAATTAGTATGGTCTGATGTGGCAGTCGCTCGACCACATCAACACTGCGTTCCCAGAGTTCCCAATGCGTTCCTAGCATTTGGGAATTTGCCACTACAAGAGAAAGGGGTGTTTTAAGTAGTGTCCTAGACATCATGTCCTTTAAGTAATGTCTTTTAAGTAAGGTTTTAAGTAAAATTTTACTAAAAAGACTGTCTTTTTAGTAAAACTTTACTTAAAACCTTACTTAAAAGACATTACTTAAAGGACATGATGTCTAGGACACTACTTAAAACACCCCTTTCTCTTGTAGTGCGCAGTCTTGTATAGCAGCTGAAAATCCTCTTATGACTCATCATTGCCTACATTTAATAGGAATTTTATGAAAATGGCAATATTCCATATGCCATTTTTCAAACTGCATAGTCTGAACTAAATACTAATATGTAGGATAGGTATAGAATTTGAACATCTAGGTTGCATATAAATCTCAAAGATCTATGGAAAATTTACATTTTAGACTATGCGGTTGGAAACATCTTGAACAAGTTAAGATTCCAGACATCTATGACTCATATACAACACATTAAAAATCTATGACAAGTTTAAATTCCAAACCGGGTGGTTCCAACTATAAAAACTATCAAATGGAATGTCACCCATTTAATGAAATTTGCCATATTTTGAGTTTTTTTTTTATAAGTTTTAAAAATTTACTTATTTTTTCTGAAGTGACTACAAAATAAATGGTATTTATTCCCCAAATTCCAAAAGTCAATGGAGACCTCACGTACACATGCTATTAATAGTGTGTAATATTGTACAATATTTTTGACATTCTTATTTTGTTTCATGTTCATATTTATGATTAGAAAATATTCACATCAAGCTTCTATTATCTTTCATGATTAATCTTTGTCAAATCAGTTTAAAAGCACATAACTTTTAAGTACTTGAAAAGTGCAATTTTAATTTCATATCTTGAATGAAAGTTTATTGTGATTGACAAAACTTATGAATTACACATACACATGAAAAAGATACTTACAGTATAGAGTTGACAATAAAAACATCACTACTTAGATTCTCATAAAGTGATTACATCTACATATAATTGAATATGCAATTGCACATAGATTGTATAAACAAACTACTAAATTCTTGTAGGATTTTAGTAGAAGTCAACAAAATACTCTAAAATCTCTTAAAATGTTTTTTTTAAGACAACATATGAGTAAATTATGAATTTTCACAATGTTAATTAATTAGTGTTCCTACAACAATATTGTACATATTAGATAGGAATTTGTAAAGACCATCGCTTTAAGAAAGGAATCACAAATGGGTTCACTTATTCAAATAGAGAATTCACCACCGCCAAGATTATACAATTTCCAACACTTTTCAATTTTGTTCACAAAAATGAAGAGGCTAATGCTTAAGTTAAAATGCAAAAATTGTTTTCAAAGTTGAATTCCAAACTTCATTTAGGCATAGTATAATAGCTTTCTTTAAAAAAAAATTGAACTAGAAGAAGCGGGAGAAGCAAGCTAAAAACTAGCTTGAGATTTTGAAGCCTCATGTAAGAGCTATAGACAAATTCCAAAGGGGAGGTGGAAGGGACATTTTTTTGAACATTTTCAAACACCTCCTTTGAAATTTGTCCATAACTTTTAGGTGGAGTATCTAAATCTCAAAAGAATTTTTGTAGATGAAAGTTTACTTGATTCCCCAACTTTTCTAAGTTTGAAGTTTTTTGAAAAAATATAGCCTACTATGTGTAAATGAGGTCTGAAATTTGACTTTTATCACAATTCCTGCGTTTCCACTTTTCCATGAGTGGAGTTCTTTTTTGTCCTAATTCATATATCCCACATGGTTTGTTTCATCCACCACTACCCCACTAGTATAAACAGATTCTCTCCTCTCCTACTTCAACACAAAATTGGCAAAAAGACTCCAAAGAGTATGTGTCACAAAAGCCACATCATTGGTTCAACTTTTTCATTGAAAATCTTGTGCACTTTTGCATTCTATTATACTTTGATGGAAAAATAAATTTAAACTAAAATGAAATCAGATTGTAGGGTCCTCAGAGGCTGTGGAGCAACCCTCTACCCGCGAGCGATTTTATCTGATGTGCCCACATCCCAGCCCTGCCCACAAAAGAGGCTATGTGGGACAATGTGCCAAACACGCCCCCTATAATGACACCAAAATTAAAACTAAGAGCAGGTGGGAACAGCCCCTAAGCTCGCACGAAGTTTGTCAAATATCCACATTGTAACAATCATACATCAAGAACATCCTTGAATCCTTGATACTTGACCACCGGAAGCCCACTTTCATATTTGATAGTCTATGTAATAATCCCATGAAAAAAATTGCATGAAAAAAATTACAACCTTGCTCAATAAGCAATGCAGATATCCTCTTATCTCAAAATACATGTTATGCAAATAAAAAACATTCAATATTTATAGTTTTCTCAAATCAAGAATCAAAAGAACTTCAAGATGGAAACCATGGACAAACCTATCCATGAATATGGACAGGAATATATCTGTAAAGCTTCTTTTCTAAAGGTCTGTTCCCACTTGCTACTACGGGGGGATATTTAGGGAATCAATTAGCGTAGAAATGAAGAGCGTTTACAGCAGCAGGTTTCATTATCTTCCAAGCCTACGTGGAAGGTTCGGTGTAGGACGGAGCTGGACTTGGTCAGTGCAGTAATGACCATTTCTCTTGTTCACACACTGTCAGAGCGCCTGTAGCGCACAGCAGAGGCCACGTAGCTTTCAGAGCACGCTGGCAAGTTTAGCGTGCTAAGTATGGTTTTGCTAATTATGGCTGTCATGCATGGCTTTAGTAGTCGTCAATCCGTGGTTGAGGACGCTTCCTCGAGAAGCTTCGTCGGCCTCGTTGGCGAATTCCTTCACCGCGCCTGACATGGACTATATACTACTTTCCCACTGATTGTGGGCTCCCTGCATCCTCAGAGAAGACACCATTGTGAGATCAAATTTCAGTCTGCCAAGCAATTATTGAGGACCTCATTGCCCGGAGCATCTGCTCGCATCAAGTGAGTGCCAGGTAACAGAGCTTGAGTAATACCGGCCGCTACGTGGATTTGCTGTTTTATCTATCTGTGTTTTCTGAATAAGTCCGTCCATACGTTGCATGCCTTTCAGAACGTATACAACTGTGGGGCCGACTTGAATTGGGTTGGTAGGCGAAACATTGTAAATCAAAACGGTCTGTTTTGCGCAAACATGCAACGGGTATTTACAAAGTCTGCCATAGTACTGGACTTTGTATCTGATGACTACGTGAATGGCTACTCAGTGAAATGCTTGTTTCCTGTCCTTTTTACATTGTTAACATGAATGCTTTTGAGATCTGCATACGTACTTCAGTGCTTCCGGACTTATAACGATTGCTAAACAAAAGTGGATCGCCCCTCGCCCTATCGTAGGCACTGCTTTATTTGACGTGGACCCTTCGTGTAGCTACTAAATCAGTGAAGAACTCATGGTAATTGCTTGTCTCCTTTGTTGTTGCAGATTCTAGAGATCCAAACATGGTGGCAAGCCGTCGTAATTCTCGACAAAGAGTAGCTACTCGATCAGCTAGCACGCGAAGTGCTGGTAAGTTTGTGCACCTGTTGGATCCGCATTGCTATTCATGTACATGAAGTCGTCACAGTTTTTGTCGTCGACTGTAGTTCAAAACGACCGAGTGTTGTCTGCTGCGTCATGCTGAAGGGTAGTTCTCGGTCAGGAAATTCATGATGATTCCATTCTAGTTCTTGTGCATAGCAAGCAGACGTTGAAGAATATCGTTGTATCAGGAGGTCGTTCCCTTCGTTTGCAAATTCGTTGTGGTTCAGGAATGACTCGATCGATGAAGTCCATGTCAACACCAAAACTTGACATGCATTGTAATGCAGACATGTACATGCGATGAAATCTGTTCTTAGAATTGCACTCTGACCTGCTCAGTATGTGATTAAGGCAGTGCAATAACGATGACTCCCGAACTCATACTGACACTGTGCACATGAGACATGCATGCATGCCCGTGCATGATTTCTGTGGTTTTACCTCTTTCTGATCTACGTGAAGGCTGCTCGAGAGTCATTTACGGAGCATGCTCTCTACGTGAATCCATGACATTTGCTGCGTCTGTGCTCAATGCACCCATGCATGAATGGCTGCAGACACATGATTGATCTGAATCTCAGGCCTGCAATTTCTTTTGATGCTCCTGCAGGTCGGTCGACTTTCATGGAGTTCGACAGCGCTCGGCAGACCTTATCCTCGCAAGGTCCGTCGACAGGCACGACATCTTCCTCGCAAAGTGAAGGCGGACCAAGCGATGGAAAGCGAGCACGCAAAGATCGAGCTCGAAACTGGACTCCCACAGAAGTGCTCCTCATGATACAAGCGAGAAGAGACTTGCATCTTGACGAGCTTGAGAGTACCGACCCGCGTGATCTCATGCTAACTGACAGTCAGAAGTGGGCTAGCGTTGCTCACGACATTATGATGGCAGGCTATTCGGAGAGCTATCGTGATCCAGCATCTTGCAAAGCCAAGTGGCATCAACTCCTTCCGAACTACAAGAAGATTGCTGATCATTGCGCCCGCACTGGAATGAACGTAGCAGACTACTGGAACATGTCCATCGAGCAAAGGCTAGATCGAAGCTTGCCCCATCAGTTCTCTCAAGAGTTCTTCTACGCCATGCATGAGTGGTTGGGCAGTCGACCTCAAATTCAGCCACCACACATCCGAGATCTACTATCCCCCATGGATGGCAATTTCGAAGGTGCAAGTGGCGAGGGTGACGACAACGAAGCGGACGCTGAAGGAGAAGAGCAAACAGTCCCAGCCATGCCGATTCTGCCTGAAACGCCTGTCGATAAAGCAACCGACGGTAGCGGCAGCCCGATCGCCCGTGTCCCCCAGACGCCTGCCTGCAGTCCGCATGTGCCGACAGCACCTCCAACAAACGGTATAGCGAAATCAGCGCGGAAATACAGAGACATTCCAGTAGGCGTGGTGCCCATTGCACTGAGTGATTCAGGAGAAACATCAGGCGCACGCAGACGACGACCGGGCAACACTGTGGTGCGGAGGAAAAATGTGGCCGGCCACATTGTCATAGCGGAAGCTAGCAAAGCCACAGGAGCTGCCATGGCATTACAAATGCAAACAATCGCTGATGCCAACCTCCATGTAGAGCAACAGAAGATGGATTTGCAGAGAGACCTCTTTGGACAACAATTGGCATACCAACGACAACGTGATCACAAAGTGCACCAGGCATCAGAGGTAGCAAATGACAACACACGTCTATCAATTACAAAGCAAGTCGAAATGGTCACTTGTTTTTCACAACTTACCCAAGTGCTCAGCCTTGGTTTGGCAGCGTCAACTAATCAAAGGCGCCCTACACCTACCGAAGGAGGCGCACCCCACTGCACTCCTCGAGACGCTTGCATGCAGTCTCCGGGTGGTATAGCCTCACAGCGCACTTCCGTCAAAGGCCCAGCTATCGGTCAAAAGGGAGCTTCCGCAAGTAACTCCGAATCTCAAGGCTGACGGGATGCGACATACTTATCTATGTACAGATATACAGGAAACGACATACTCTAAATATTGCGGTTCATGTCTTCAGCCGAATTGCTTGCCATCGTCTGAAGGTCGTTCGAACCTGCACATCAGAAGCGGAGATAAATTACTAAACCCATGTCCTCCTTTTTTTCATCGCATTGGCACGTTTCTGCTGCCAATAACATGAGTATAGGACATTGATGCATACACTTCGTAAGTCGTTTGAAAAATAAATGTACAATACGTTTCTAGTGTGTCTAAGTCAGGCATCAGAAGAAAGTACTACAGTAGGAGTTCGGTGAGGCCGGCTTCACTTTCTGAGCATGCCAATCTCATTCTATGAATACAGAAAGCTGAAAAGAAAAAAAAAAGGGAAAAAAAAAAAATTGTACAGAAAAAAATCTTTGGACACGGGGCACCTCTTCTCTAATCTATGGCAGTTGTGTATATTCATTTGTGTGTGATTGATATTTGCTAGTCAGAAGTTCTGCATTCACGAAATCAGCAGTACTGAGGTTTCACTAGCATTTCCAAAGCTGTTTTCATAGAAGCCTGCACACATGAAAGAGAAAACCACTGCCGCTTATAATCCAGAGAGAGTAATTAGCAAAGGACATGCGAGACCCACTTCAATTAAAACCCGGATACAGAAGTACAACTCACCTTCACGACTGTCGTGCATGCCGTCGGGCGACCAAGTACTCTCCGATCTCACGACGCTTGACTGCGGCCACTGAGTTCTGGACTGCGTAGTCCGCAGCTGGATGCCGAGCAGCACGCGGCATTAAATCAGGACACGGTCGGACCTCCATGCCCTCCTGTAGCAAGGTGTTCAACAAATCCTCGACATCCTCATGTGATTGCCGCAGAAGAATGTTGTGCAATATCGCACAGCACACGACCACATCAGGTAAGAAAGTGATCTGCAACTCTGATTTCCCAAGCAGCTCTCGGAAGGACTGCTTGAGAATACCGAAAGCATTTTCGACAACAGTTCGGCCTCTCTTGAGCTTCCTGTTCAATAAAGTGTCGGGCACTGACAAGTCTGATACTTCGCGGTGAGGTACCATAATCCATGGCAGCAAAGGGTAGCCTGAATCGGCAAGAACATACGGGGTGAACCCGTCCACTGCCATGGCAGTGTCCATCAGATTGCCATGAGAGGCCAACTCAAAAAGTGATGACCTCCTCAAGACACGGCTGTCGTTTGTTGATCCGGGCATGCCCACATAGAGATCGAGAAAACGTTTGTCACTATCCACAACTGCCTGGCAATTTATGCTGTAGCCTCCACTTTTGAAGTAGTAGTAGTCGGCTGGGCAATGCTGCGGTTTACTGATAGCTACATGGAAAGCATCAAGGGCTCCAACCACAGCTGGCAAACCACATAAGCTTGCAAACTTACGCTGCGTTTCACTGAAACGATCACCAGTTGGCCATGAAATCTCGCTCTTCAAGCAATCATTGATAGAGTGGACAACCTCTCTCAAAATCTTTGAAACAGTGCTCCTCCCTATTGCAAACATCTCGTTGCAAATAGTGAAGTTTGCTCCATGCACGAGCTTGAATAAAGTGCAAGCCACCTTGACCACAACTGGGATTGCAAAGCGGTACCTGGTATCTTTCTTTTGTACGTGAGGACGAAGGACTTCTGCAAGTGCAAAAACGGCAGGTTTTGTCATTCGAAACATGGTGACCCAGCGACTGCTGACGTACTCGTGCATGAGAAATCTGGAGAACCACGTTGTCGACCTGGGTTTAACCCAATATGTGATCTCGTCGTGGAAAACATTCAGCGCAGAGCGTAATTGAAAATTCAAAGCGGTGGACCCAATGATGGACGTCGTAGCCTCCATGGTTCCTTCGTCAGCTTCCCGTAGCGCTGTGAGGGCGTCGTCACCTTCTTCGTCGGTAACAGCAGCCTCCGTGCCGCACTGTTCTGTACCCGCATGCAGGAGTAACATCAGCATCCACAGAGTGAATGCCACGGCAGTGTGGGGGTCCGTAACGATGTCCATGGTACTGATGAAAGAAAATCTGTATGTGAAAGAAGTTATCGGAATAAGTAAGTTCGGGTTCAGGGACGTGAAGTTCGAAAGGATTGCGTGCAGACAGGACACCGACATAGACAATGTGAGGACAGACTGCCTCTACGGACGAAGCCATCTCAGAACGGCAAAATGAGCATTGCTGAAGCTGAACAACAAAACCCTAAATTGTTGCGATCTAGCCTGCTGTTGCTCAACGAACAATTCAGAGCATCATACAGAAGAAGACAATTTCATTCGAGCTATGAGGTACAAAGGAATTGACGGTCCAGCAGGCATTGATATAGTGACATACTTGATGATACTATCCTATCGATGCAAGCCTTGGCTGCGGAAGAGAAAATGTGCTTCGTAGTGAAAACGACCAGCAGCAGCAGTTGAAAGAGTCAGAAAAATTGTGTGAGCTTTCACCAGAGGATTCATGCTTCATGAACACACAGACGTGGTACACTCCCAGACCTAATTTTGGTTTCCTTCAACCCAGTTTGAGAAATCGCTGAAGATGCCTACACATGTTGTACACTACAGATCCTGAACCACCTTCACAGAAATGATTTCACCGTTCACGGAGATCGTGCTACTCATAGCTTCCTCACAGACAGTGCAAGGCACGGTGACACTCTTCTTGCTAACGCAATCGACCCCAACAGCCCCGATGAGAGGCCACATGTGAACGTGGCAGTTCATGTTTAGGCCCTGTCAGAACGTAGCTGGAAAATTGTCGTCCACGTCACAGCGACAACACGCGCGAAACGTACCCGAACCTGTGCCAACATTACCGAACCACTGCAAGACCCTCCGAAGCAGTGCTGGTGTGAAAACAAAAGTGATTAAGCTCTAAAAGCTGGCCTAACTAAAACCGGTGTTGTTAACTAGTAGCAAGTGGGAACAGACCTTAACTCGTCAACTCTAACGCTTGTATCGCCTATATATCTGCAATTCACGATGATTGTCCAGACAACAAAATCAACAACTCACATTTACTGCAAAATTCTGTTTTTTACAGTGACTCTATGTCTTCATAACATTCAATAGCAGCCTGTCACACTGTCTCCCTGCGGATGGAATGGTGTGGAATATTCCACACCATTCAGTAACTAAAATTGCAAACTTCAAGAAATGTCTGATGAAATTAGGTGATGGGGACTTCACAAAGGGAAAGGCAATCTTTCTATGGGCTACTGAATGTTATGTTGATGAGCTTTCAATTTCAGTCCCTTCAAGCGCTTGATCTGCTTCTTTTCTACTGTAAAAAACCAAGTTGTTTCGCCCCTTCTATTCCAATTGAAGACAAGAAGAAACAGAAGTGATTAAGCGGTCTTCCATGAATTCACCTACTTCACAAAGTTGAAAATAATGCCTTGTAATCTCCATCCAACAACACTAGTCATGTGAGCATAGAAGTATGAGCCTTGAGCCTAAGTATAAGTAAGTATCCTACACTCATTGAAGGTGTTTGTAACATAAATACCTATGATATATGTGTTTAGAACATAAATACACTATAACCATTGACAGAGGTGTCTATAATATAGACACTTATATTAAAATTCTAAGCTCATAGGCTCACACTTTCTATACTCACATACTAACAACCGTGAATCTCCATCCACATAAGCAGGCACATATGGAGAATCTTCCTTCCTCAAAGTCTCTTTATAATCTTGTCACTTCATGTACTTGAAGAATAATATGTGAGGAGCAATTGCTGAATGGTCTCCTTTGTCTTGGATGATTGCCATGTGCATGGGGACATCCAAATGGCCAGCTAATATATTTTTCCCATTTAAAATTTTTTGGAAGGGGGAAGGGAGAGGGGACGTTTTTGTCAATCACCATAGATAGTGTCGCCTCTCTTTTGATGCACTTCCACCCAAAAGACAGTGCTAAATAAAAATTTAATTTTTAATAACATTACCCCCCTCCAAATCCCATAACTCCCCCTCCCCTCATATTTTAATTAATGAATTAATAAATTAAAATGAATTAACCCCCAATCCTCCCCTCCCACTCCTTCTTTATAATTTTGAGAATCATCCAATTTATAAGATAATCAATAAGGAATATTGATTGTATCCCGTATCTCATATCCCCCTATATTTATATCCATAGCCCCCATATCCATCTCCGTATTTGCATTGTATCTATATTCATTCATATATTCATATCTATAATGTGTTTGTACCTGATGTACAATATGTCTACCATATCTATATTTAATATTGTATATCATATGCGTACACCTAAAAGTACAGATATCCATATTTGTATTCAAGTCCATACAAATATGGATATTGTATGCATATGATATACAATTTGTATTTTGATATTTAAACTTGATGTATAAAATGTCTACAATATCTATACTTAGAGGTGTACGATGTACAATATATCTACCATATCTATACTTGGTATTGTACATTGTATGTATACAATATCTATATTTATATTCTAAATTTGTATTTGAATGGCTTAGGTAAAATCTTATGAAGATCAACGGCATGTGATTTTTTGAAGAATTGATGGCCTTTTTCCGGGGGGGGACACACTTAGACATGCTGCATCCTTTCAACGCATAGTTGTTTCACTGATAGTACCATTGTGATTGAAAGAAGCATAAATAAATACAATTCAAAAAATTTAAATTTACAATTGAAATGAAGATCACAACATGATATTGAGACTATTTATATATGTCTTGTAACTACGTTATATCCTTGGAACCCTAGGTTGGTCACTATAGAAATCATCTTTTCTGGTATTGTACAAATTATTTGTTTAGAAAAATCCAAAAGCATTCATTAGAGACTTAACTACTTTATAAGAGCTTTTTTCTTTATACAAACTCAAATATGAATAACAACACTTCTATGCTATATAGAAGGATTCTTTGTTGTCCATTGGACACTTTTAGGCCTCACACATTGTTACAAAAATATACATCTCTATTTTGAGAAGTATTCCCAAACTTCCATAATTACTTAGAATATTCGGGATACCTTGTAGAAGCCAACCATTGCATTGATAGATTGAAGTCCAACTTCCGCAATTTGGTAGAGTGTTGTCCCCAAAATTCATCAAATGGCCTATATAGAAGGCATATGATAGAATCTAAGGGCCAAATGAAAGTGACATGGGATACACTCAATCCTCTTTAATTGCACCGCCTTGTAGGGGACAAACTGAGTTCTAAATGCACCCTTCAAATTGTGTTCACAATATCACATGTGATCCAAATATGCAACATTAGAGATGACGGGGATTGCAAAAACTTTGGTAATTTTATGATATTATCCAAGATTACTATGAATTTTGAAAGGCAAAAAGTGTACTTGACCTATAGCCATTCTCTAGACTCATTAGATGATTTTGAAGCCTCCGGAAGATTGCAAATTTTTGGATTGTAAGAATGTTGTAGGAACTTCAGAAATGATGTAGAGAACTTTGAGAATTCTGCTACACAAGGTAGCTGACACGGTTGAGACATTGCCTTGTAAGATAATATTGGAAGATTGCAAATTTTTGGATTGTAAGAATGTTGTAGGAACTTCAGAAATGATGTAGAGAACTTTGAGAATTCTGCTACACAAGGTAGCTGACACGGTTGAGACATTGCCTTGTAAGATAATATTAATTATTTAACTAATTAAAATAATTATTAGATATTTTATTTTTAAATTTTTGAATTTAAAAAAAAATTCAGTTTTTCAATACATTTTGAAATTTTAATTTTAATTTTTTTTTAATTTGAAAAATGAGACTAGCAAGGGCTAGTTCACTATGTAGGGAACAATTTTGGGAAATGGCCCTTAAACAATCTTTCAAGGGGCTCAAAAATCATTTAATATTTCTAATTCCAGTCATTCAAAAAACTACTTTCCCACTCATTGCTTCCTATTTTCTTGCATTCTATTAAGGTAGAGGTACATATAGTTGATTACTTAAGCAATTTTTAGGGAGATTGTAAGTACTATGAAGCAAGTGAATTTTTCCCAAATAGGTACAAAGAAAATATAAAGAATGTAAATTTTTCAAAATTTTAATCCCAAATTAAAAACATTTGTGATTTTTGGAAGACAAAAAGTTGTCCAGGCTAATAGCCAATGTCTAGACTATTCTAATTCCAATCATAGACTAAGTACTCTCCTACTCTCTACTTCCTACTTTCTTGCTTACTAATTTGGGACATGTGCCATAATCTTATCGGACCCAACTTTGAAATGGAGGAAAAAATGCATTCCAATCTTCAATTGAAAATATGTTCTACCTTTGGTTGGAAATAGCTGCAATCTATAAGTTGGGTGTGGGTCTTTGGTCAGGAATGGGTACTTCTACCTTATAGGACATATACCATGAACTTTTAGTCTCAACTTTGAAAAGGAGAAGAAAACACATTCTAATCTTGGTTGGAGCTATGTGAATTTGTATACTGGCTATGGATTATTGGTTGGTATTGGATAATTCTACTATACAGAAAATAATCTAGAAAGGCCAATACAAACATTTAGTATCTAATGAATGACAAGGAATTTTCTTATGTAGGACAAAACTACAACTATTCATTCTCGAAACCAGGGGTTAAAAATGAAAATCTTCTATAGTAGGTTGACCTCAAATGAGTTTTTTATATTTTTTTCACCAATGATTCCCACAGCTTTAGAAAAGATGATTTTTACATAGACCCCACCCTTCAATCCAGAGTTAAGATTCATGACTAAAAACAAAGAATGCATAGATGATGGCGACTAAGTCTTTGGCCCAGGAATTTACAAAAATTGTAGATCCCGCCAATCTCACACCATGATGCTATTAACTCTAACATCATTGTTCGGGCAGGGCAGGGTGGAAATTGCTAGCACGGGCACATGACGACGAACTTTTTGGTGTTGGACTTGATTTGGATGGATGAAGTTCCTTCTGCTTATAATCTTCATTCATTGGGTTCCGACTCTTAAACCCTCAAGGGGAAGAAACCCACGACGCGGACGAAGCCTTGCGAGATCTGGAGGCCGCGCTGGTGGAGCGATGGTGTTTGATCGATGTGCTGTTTTGACTCGAATTGTGAAGTTTCGTGAAGAAATTGCTGTAGGAGTTAACTATGGTGAAGAAGAAGAAGAAATCTCGGGGCGTGGACGCCATGGAGGACGACGCCCCAGCCGTTGTTCAAAGCGCACCTGTTCCTGATGACATTGGTGGCGGGGAAGGTAAATACTGCTTCGAATTTCGAGATGTTGTGATTTGGTTGTATTTTTTCTTTTCTAGATATCCCTGTTGCAAATGCAGATTGAGGTGAAGTCGTTGCGATAAATTATACCCACTTGGAATCGCCGCCCATCATCTGTACTGTCACGAACTATAGACGCCGAAACTGCACGAGACTATCAATGTGTTGCTGTAAGAAAGCTGTGACATGTGCGATTATATCAGTGGAGTTGTGTGACGATATTTTCTTGGTTGTGAAAGAGACGTGACAGACGTATTAGAGTTTGGTGAGACAACGGGGGAAATGGCGTTAGAGAGGTTTTGGTATTGCTTAGGGTTTGGTGAGAGAAAAGACGAATTGAACGCAGTGCTTGTTTTCGCTCTTTACTTTTCCCGTTTTGTTTCTGGAATACCGAACTTTTGTGAGGGGGGTCTGTGAAGTAACTATTATCTAAACACACTCGTTTCTTCCGTATGTATATCACAGCTATGACACTGCGGAGGTTGATATTCCTATCCCTACTGGTGCGGAGCTAGACTTAGAGTGATCGAAGAAGAAACGAAAGAAGGGATCAAAGTCGAATGGCCTTCAAATACAGGGGTACACTCCTCATCCAACCAATTTTACAACACCCCTGTTGCAGAATTCAAGGATTTAGGCAAGGATTACAAAGTGTGCTATTTGATTTGAATCCATTTGCCATACTAGTTTGTGATTACGTGTTGTTGTACATCATACATTGTAGGAGCCAACCGAAGCGCTGAAGCGTACAGTGAGGTTTTATGAATCGGCATTGGAATTTGATACTATGAAGAGGTGGTTTGTCACTTAGACACTAAGCCCTCCGTGAAGAAGCGCATCCATCTCAATAGTTATTTGCAATTGCTCTGGTGTGAGTAATTTCTTGGTGAAATTTTGGCAGGGAAAGTCCTGGACTCACCAAGTCGTTTCCCTGGGCTCCGCAAGCCCAAAAAAAAAGAGGGGCGGAGTCTGCAATTTATACTAGTGCGGATGGCCATGGGATTCGGGGAACGTGGGAGAGGATTCGGGGAACTTTGCAAGTCGCGTGTTTGCCAAGCACGGAGCGTCTCCATGTTCATAGAGGACGTGAACTTTGTGCACCTTTATGATTTCGTGTCACTTGCTGCATGCCTGAAGATTGTGATTCCATCAGCTACTGACTCTCTCTAGCATCTAGCAGGTTGTACATTTTCCCTCGGAGAATGGACTTGAAAGCCTGCTCGTTTTATTGTGTTGGAATGTCTCCAAGCACCTTGAAGTTGGAGTTCTGCCTCTCCTGATTGTGCCCTGCAGCTATTTTTGTCTTGCCTTTTAGCTCTTATGCAGTGCTGGCTTATCTGAGGAATTGAAACTGTGGCTCAAAAGTTGATGAAATCAGCAATCTAACTCTGAGAACATGATTAGATTTTCCAGTAGGTGTGTCCTGTGATTGTTGTTAAGGTGTTTCCACTCATGATGTATACACGATAGCCATGCAATATGAGGTCCATTGAATGAGCAGTTGAGCACTTTGCTTACCAAGAGAAATTCCAAAATTGGATATGGCAAGCACACTGGATCACAGCTTGACTAAAGCTTAGCCTTGCATGGCGGGATACGATTGAAGATCAATACTGACCTTGAAAAGGAAGCTTCTTTGCAAAATATGGGACGAAAGACGAGCACTGCGTTTCGGATTGTGCAGTTGTCTCCCCAAACTCATTCCTAGGAAGCCCAATTTTTTGGCTCTGTAGTATGTTCAGGTGCTTCATTATTTTCATTGGGCACTTCAAATCGGTCCAATGCCTGGGAATGGACTGAACATTGTCTTGTGCATTCTATTTGCCAGTTCCATTTCCAATTGCATGGTATGTACGTTTGGATGCGGTGGTCGCAGCATAGCGTGACGCTGGGACAACAGTCGAGCTTCCGGTTCTGGTGAGGCAACTACTGTAATACAGCTCCCCGGATGATCGAAGGAACTCTTATGGGTGATCTGATTGTATATTACAACTACCCAATTCTTTGCATTTAGTAGGAGTCCATGTTCGAGCTTCCCTATTTGTGCATGAAAATCTTTTATGAATTTTGTATGTTTTAATCTACTGAGCCTACTTCAGTAGTATGAATATGGCTTGCCAAGTAGTTTTGGTTTTGGGGGGAGAATTTTGGTTAGTTCATTGGAAGCCGGTGAAATTGGGAAAAGATTTGTGTGCAGTTTGAGACTGGCAAAAAGACTGGCAAAAAATTCTATGAAATTTCTTTTTCGATTTTATAAAGTGGAAAATTGTCCAATATGGGAATTGATCCCTAAGTGTCCAGACTTGTCTCTAGATTTGATGATTTCGGGAAAATCATTTTAAAGTACTAATTTGAAGAACATTTTGGAGTTGAGATGCAAATTGAAGTTGTGGAATTTGAGTATTAGTTTCTATGCTTATGGTTAGATTTCCCAATGTTGCCACCAATATTTTTCTATAAATTTTGGAAGGGAAAATTCAGTAATCCTTCTAAATTCAATTATTAGCAAAGTATTATCATTTTTTGAGTAAATTTTGTTGGAATGGATTTGAAATGAGGTGCTATTGTAATGGTGATTTTTTGGAATTTTTGTGCTCTTTGATTCTATGACCTTAGTTTTGCAATTCTAGTTTTGAATTAGAGTCATTGTGATTTTGACCAATTGACAAACTTCTACATTTGAAATTGTAGAAAAATACATATTCTTGTACTAACAAATCCAATTGTTGGATAGGACAACAATTTTATAAAGTATTTCTAAAAATTAGGATGACTTTTATTCAAGTGGTAAGAAGAAAGAAATTTGATTTTCAATCTTTACATCCTTTAGAAATTGGACATTGAAGTACTTCAGGTTAAAAGAAAATAGAAGGTAGAATTCAAAGAATATCATAAACATTGTTGTCTAGCATTACATTTAGGTTGTAAAGTCAAAGTGATATTCACTATTCTCTTTTGTACACCTTCATTGCACAAACCTTGGGCAAGCAAGAAGAGCCATGCCATGGTTATGGGGATTGCTCTCTTAGCAAGTGAACATTAGAGATTTTAGTTGTAATTTTCAATATATACTAGTGTATACTATGCCATTGTTACAATTTAATAAAAAAATAATGATTATTATTTTATTTTTTAATTTATAAAAACTTGAAACTCAATATCTTTTTTACTATGACTTGGAATACCACAAAACAAAGTCCATGCATTTGTCTTTGTAAAGAGCTTTTCATTGGTATGATAAAACAATTTAGTAATGCATGGCTTGGTTTAGAGATTTCATCATAACAAATAAACAAAACAAAACAAACTATCTAACTCAAGGTATAGATAGATATCCGTTTTTAATTTTATTTACAAAAGTGACATCTTTACAAAGCTAATTGAGATTTTTTGTATAGAATGAACAAATATTTAATTTCATGTAATATGCTAAATAGACAAGTTAACCAATATTGCACAAAAATACTTGTATAATTTATTGTAGTTTTGTAGTAGCTTGGGCAACTTTCTACCTAATATTAAATTAAATTATTATTATTATTTAAACAACCAATTTTTTTCTTATCAAAATTGGAAAATTTTAAAATACTCTCAAAAGAAATTAACCATTCATCTAAGTTAGGATCAATTCACACAAATAAGTGAGGTTTTCTTGAAATGAGAAGACAAAAAAACATTTCTCACACATAATTCACAATCAAATTTCATTGGCATAGGATGAATGTGCTTGCCACTTTAACTTGCAAACAAACCATAAATATATTTTTTTGTTAGGAGCATCAACATGTACATTTTAACATAGTAGTAGCAAAAATTAGCCAAAATGGTCAATCCTAGAAAAGAACCATATTAGGCTATAATCCATAACCTAGTACATTGAGCAAAAAATTGTGTCCATCAAATACCTATGGATCAAAAAATGCATTCATTAGGCATAGCTTAGTCCACTATGTGGACATAAATAAGCACCTAATCACAAGAGTGCCTACTCCAAATAAATATGAATAACTTCTGTGTCTCTATGTATATCAATGCAATCTTCACTACAATGTCTAATACAAATATAGTTTAAGCCACAATATATATAATCCCTAGAAAATGGCAACTTCAACAACCCCTTCACGTGATGCTTTAAGAGCACTTTGTCTCGCATACTGAGCCCTTAACCCCTAAAGGACCAATGTGCCAAATTTGGCAACATAGCAATTTTAGGCAGGTACATATGAGTGGAGATTTCCATATTTTGGACCCAAATTTTTAATAGAAGATGGAGAAGAGGAATATTTTTCATATGTACAAAAAATCAAGACATTTGAAAATACGAGTCTAAAGATATGGCCTAAAATATTATTTTTTTTTGTAAATGGACAAGTCCGGCAGATTGAAAAAAATCACTTTTTCCAAAAACAAAAATTTGAAATTAGTTTTCTTCATTGATGTATATATGGAAAGCTTTGAATCATTCCATTTAGATCAATAAATCAAAAGTTATGAGGCTTTTTTGTTTGTGGGCAATTATGGATTCTCTACTCTAAAATAAAATTTGAAGTCCTTTATATTACTCAATTTTCAATATTTTTTGAAAAAAAATAAAACTATGGGATGTAGATTGCTTAATACAACATTCCAACCATTGGGATTGGCATTTTTCAATTCCACAATTAAATTCTTAATAATTTTGTATTTTGAATCATTTGCTATTTTTTATTACTTACTATTTTTTTCTATATGTTGTACAATTCTAAACAATTTGAAAATTTTTAGGCAAGAACCCTACTTGGCTTCAACAATGAATTTGAAGACACACAATTGTTTTGGACCATTTTTCATATAATTGTTCCCATTGAAGTGCAATTGCCCTGTTTTGCAAGGTGAAAAAAATGATTTTTGAGCATTCAAACACTAATATCTTGCAATCTACACAGTGAAAAACTTTGAAATAATTTTGCACATGTTCTCAAACCAATGTACTACAAGATCCTATGGTTAAAAATCTCAAAAAATGTTTTTTGAAAAAAATTGTTAGTGGTATTAGAAATGGTAGTTTTTGACCATTTTGGAACTGAACATTGTCAAAGAACTTAAGGGGTTAACCCCTAAATGACAAAGGCACCAAAATCTAGTGTTTGCAAAACTTTGAAGTTAAATAAAATCTAACTAAGTTGCTATTTCTAATAGCTTATATTTTTGGAATTTTTTTTGAAGTTTAGCTTCAATGTTAGAAATCCAATTTGAAAAATGAATGATAGTGATTTTTCAATTCAAGATTTTGTGCAAGGGTACCCATTGCAATCTTGATTTTCCCCAGTGTTGAGAGCTCTTGAAAATGAGCCTCAAATACACTAGATCTTAGTAAAAAATCACATTCCAAATTTGTTTACGAAAATTGCAGAGTGGATTTTGAGAAGCCATAAACTAATTGGAGTTATGCATGTTAGATCCTTTGACCCCATATTTTTTTGGTCCCCAACTTTTCAGATTTGACTTGCAAAAAGAAAATAGAAAGACTTCACATCACTTTTGCAGTTTTAAACGTCCTCATGGTCAAACATTATAATCTTTCACTTCATAAGTGATACTGTTTTTTGTTTTTTTTCCTATGCAATCTCTAACATGTCTCGTTTGGATTTTTACGGTAACAATTTAAAAAAAATTGATACTACTTATCAAAAAGTTGGCATTTTGTTCAACTTAGAGCAAATTCTGAAAAGCTCAAAACAAGCCTCGGGCATTTAGGGGTTAAAGCTACAGCTAGAACCAACAGAAAAGCAGTCCTTCCTCCTAACCAAAGTGATTAGGGTATACCATGAGAAAATGTCAAACTATATTTAAAAGGGCATTTACTTGAAGAATCCAATGAGCGCCAACTCAGAAACCTTGCAATTCGTAAAGCAAAGACGTAGTGAGCTGTAAAAGGGTCTACAACCTGCATATCAAATCAGAACTGATCCAAAGCAAGCAGCGAGATTGAAATCTCAAATTTGGGTGGTGCAAACAGGAAACAATATAAGGTAGGTACACCCAAAAGCGCCACTTATTCATACTGTGCCTAGTTAGATTTATTAGCTAGTTCAGATTTTTATGCAGTCTTGTTGGCAAGTGAAAGCATGTTCCAACGCACCAAAGAACGTAGGATTTGGATATCGTATGCAAAAGTTATTAACAATTAAAGTCAGTTTTTGAAAGTGCCATCTACAGTTTGTGAACATGACTGATTTTGGAAATGTATGTGCACTGTAGATGGCGCTTTTGGGTGTACCTACCTTACGAGTTGAAAAGTCAAGAGAGAAATTGGAATCCCAAGCAAATGTTAACCCTTAAACAACGAGCCAGTGGCCGTGGAAATCCTAAATTTTGATATCATGGGAATCATTGGTTCCAAAAAATTCAAAAGCTTTCATTGGAAGTCAAAGTCTTCTAGAAGATCTTCTCTTTCCACCCCTAATTCCGAAGATGAATAATTGTATTTCTGTACTATAAGGTAGAGGGCTGTAATTGCAACCCTGTCTCTAATAGAGATCTCGTAGATTTTGCCTCTAACATGTACCAAAAGAATAGATTTCACGAGGGGGTTGCTTTTAGAAACCACTGTGTTTTCAACTTCAAAAATTCATAACTAATTCCATGAAGGTCCAAAAAATATGAAATGACTTGGGTTAGATGCCAATTCCATTTTTCTTACCACGAAATTTACTAAAAATTGTTTTAAGGAGTTTAGCTTCCCTAAAATGCAAATCAGCTAGTAAAGGGTCTCTTTTACAACCCCCTATCATATAGAAAGATTTTCTCTTGTTCATCAACCAGAATATGGCTTGGACATCATTAAGGGGTGTGGTTATCCTCCATTTTATTTCAAAATCGACACTATTTTAGACTAGTGATGGGAAAACAAAGAAGTCTTGCCAACACCTATTTAGCATCCACAACAAAAAAAATGAGGACAAGCTAGCATGCATGTCTAAATCCAAAGTATCACAATTCATTAAGATTACCATGAAAATTTACTAAATTTACTAGTCCATTGTCAAGTACAAGCTACAGATCACAAATTCGTATAAGAAAAACAGAAGGTATAACAACAATGGTAATGAAAGTATTGATTATGTTTCTATGTCTTAGTTGGACTAGCAAGAGCTTTAATCCCTAAATGTCCAAGGCCTTTTTTGAGCTTCTAGGAATTTGCTCAAAATTGAACAAAATGCCAACATTTTGGTAAGTTATATCAATTTCTTTTGAAATGTAACCGTACAAATTCAAATGAGACAGGTTAGAAATTGCATGGGAAAAACACACACAATAGTATCACATATGGAGTGAAAGAACATGTAATGTTTGACCATGAGGGTGTTATAATTGCAAAAGTCTTCCTATCTTTTTTTTGCAAGCCAAATTTGAAAAGTTGGAGACCAAAAATATATGAGGTTAAAGGTCTTGACATGCATAATTTCAAGCAACTTATGGCTTCTCAAAATCTACTCTACAATTTTCATAAATGAATTTGGAATGTGATATTTTCACTAAGATCTAGTGTATTTGAGGCTCATTTTCAAGAGCTCTCAACTCTATGGAAATTCAAGATTGGAATGGGTACCCTTGCACAAAATCTTGAATGGAAAAATCACTATCATTCATTTTTCAAATTGGATTTTCGACATTGAAATAAGACTTCAAAAAAAACTTCCCCAAAATATAAACTACTAAAAATAGCAACTTGGTTAAGTTTTATTTAACTTCCAAGTTTTGCAAACACTAGATTTTGGTGCCTTGGGCATTTAGGGGTTAACTTCCAATTCCATACAATTTATGCATTATGAAACCCTTAATCTCTAATGACCTAGCTACGTTTTTTTGGCAATATAGAAATTTTGGGTGGGTACATGTGACTAGATATTTAATTATTTTTCTTTGTTATTTTTGTACAACATGTAGACAAGAAATATCTTGAACCTTGGTGAGGCCGTCTTCCTATAAAACAATGACTCAAAACTACCATTCTTGCTACAATCACCTAAAAAAGGAAGAAAAAAACAATTTAGAAAAAATTTAACTATAAAATATTACACTTAACTTGTTTGAAGTCATGTAGTAAAATTTTTACAAAGTTTGACTATATGGATTGAAAGATTATAGTGTTAAAAGTTAAAAAATAAAGCATTTTAAAACACTAGCTTGCAATTTTAAATGACTTCAACTACCATTTGTGGAAAACTTTTGCACTACAAACTTTGTATTGAAGAATCAAATCATAAGCTTAGGAAATTTTTTTAAAGAAAAACCCACTCAATTTTTAATCTTAAAAAATTGTTAAGTAGAAGCAAGTCTAAGATTGAACCAAAAAAATAAATCATTAATAGCCTTGAGATGGGATTGAAACACAATAATTCCCCTACTATGATATTGTTCCAACAACTCAACAAGCACACTTAACCTTGTGAAATACTTGTTTATCTCTAAGATATTTTTCCAAAAAGATGCTTTAATTTTTCAAATAACAAGATTGGCCAAAACTTTCACAAAACAAATCCAAATGGATTGAATCAAAGCAATCTATATGTATAAAATAACAATATACAAGAGAGTAATTTTTAAAAATATATTTAATTTTTAAATTCTTTTTTGGTTGACAAAGTTTTTGCCCACTGCACCTAAAAAAACTTTTTGTACCATGACTTTGTCTCTTAGGGGTACAAGCATGCTTGGGGTACCCCATAAACAGCATCATACAATCAAATTCACTAAGATTTATTTCTTTAATATAGTTTAAAATACAATTCTTGTTGTAGAAGCATATTTTTTATTCAAATTTGCTTACTTCAAGTAGAATATAATATGAAACCATAAAAACAAATTACCATCAATAGATTATTGTAGTTAAATTGATTCCTGTAACTTATTCAAGATTTTGTCACAATATCCATTTTCCATTCAGGAATCAAAAAGAAATCTCAAAACTAATTAGAAAGTGTATTCAAATCACTTTATTGGTTTATGATGTTTTGATAACCAATTGTAGTAATTTATAACTTGATATGGGATGTTTAACTATTTATTATTATTATTATTTTCCAAAGCATCTTATATATTACAAGGAAGGACTATGTCTAAAAGGATTTCAAAATTGAAGATTTTTTTGAATATCATATTTGAAATATGAAAATTGAGTTGTTAAGTAGTAAATAGGCTACAAACCATGGTAAATTCTTATATATATATATATATATATATATATACGTTTGTATTCTCTATAGACATAAGATTAGCTACTAAATTTTGATAAATATAAAAATTAAAAATCAATGATTTAAGAAGTTTTGATTCTTAAAAATAATTTGACTATATGTGCTATGATAAAAACTAATGTTTTTAAAAAACTAATTTCATTTTTATTTGTAAATTAGGCTAATTGCAATTATTTCATTCTTGATTCTTTGGTTCCTAGGTAGGGTACCCCAAGCATGCTTGTACCCTTAGGCATTGATTAAAATAAAAAATTTATTACATCAAACCCAATGTATTTTCATATCTTTACAAAAAATTCAAAAAAATATTGATAAATATTGGAATTGTAAAGACCTACTAGAAGTCCATTTTGTCCTTTTAGAAAACAATTGGAGTTCAGGAATTAAACTTTGACAATTTTCATAATTTTTATCTACAAAGTTAAAAAGATATTGCACAATTTGTTTTTTCTCTTTTACATAGGCAATCTAGGCACGTCTAAAAAATCACTTTCATTAAAAAAAAGAGTTTGAAATTGATTTTTTAGATTTATATATATGTAGGAAGCTTCGAAGCCTTCGAATTTGATCAATTAGTCAAAAGCTCTAAGTTTTTATTTGCAAGAAATCATGCAATCTCCACTCCAAAATAAACCGGGAAATAAACTTGGAATTTTTTTTATTTAACTCACTTTTAAATATTTTTGAAAAACAAGAACATTGGGTGTATACTTTTTATAACATTATTACAACCATTGGAATTGGCTTTTTTAATTTCAGAAATAAATTCCTAACAATTTATTATTTTGAACCATTCTCTATTTTTTACTTAATTTTTCTTACTTACATTTACTTACTTTTTCTTTTTACAATTCAAAATGATTTAAAAATTTTCAAGCATGTAGCCAACTTGAATTTAGTATTGAATCTAAAGAAACACTAAATCACTAATATAATGGACATTTTTTCATACAAATGTGAGATTGTGAAATGCAATCACCTAGTTTTTTGCAAGGCCAAAAATAGTATTTTAGTCAATTCAAGCACTGGTTTAGTCATATCTTGCATTTCACATGATTAAAATTCTTGAAATTTATACAACATTTTTTCAAACCAATATACTACATGATCCTATGATTTTGCAATACAAGGGATTTAGGGCCTAAAACACCCTATAAGATCACTAGAATTCCTAAACTATAGGAACTTGCTATGTAGGCAATTTCATGTGGCCAAAACATTGCTACATCAAATGACATTATTTCATTTATTATTTGTTATTAAAAAATTTTAATATATTAAAAAAAATTGAATTCTTAATTTCTTATTAAATTTGAAAATTCTAATTGCTTGAAATGACCCCCTTTGCTTTCAAATATCCTCCATTGATCCTTGGAATTTTGAATTAAAAATTAAAAGGAAGATTGTACATAGTAGTTTGAACTCTAATGACTAAATAAGTGGAGTGGAGTTTCTTGAAGCATATGATTCACATGGGATTAGAAAGCTTGATTTTTACGGTAATCAATTTTTCCTTATGTAGTCAACTTCTAAAAGTCCATGGCCTTTTAGAGGATTAAATGCATCATTGATTTTGAAGTATTATAGGTCTAAATGTCACTAAGGTATAGAAATCTCAATTGTACAATCTTCAACCTCAATTCCTAAATTAATTAATCTTAATATAAATCTAATATTAGAGCTTCAATACTTGAATTTTGGTTTGTACAGAAGCTTCTAGCATTGTTGCCTTCATTACTAAAGGTTGCAGCAGGCATGGAAGGACATCATAAACCTTACTAAAACAAACTCTAAACCTTTCAACCACTATACCTCTACAAACAAGCACTCATGAAATTCATACTAACAAAACAACAACAAAGCACAAACACAAAGAAACACTCAACTAAAATACAAGTCAACAAATCTCAAAAAAGAAAGGTCTTCTAATCTTACATCTAAAATTAATCTACATGCAAACTTTTCTGTCAATTTCTAAAGCACCCAAGTTGACCAACAACCAAGAAGATACCTCAAGCAGTCAATCCTTTAGAAATAATGACATTACTAGCATTTAAGTGATCTTTGAAGCACCCAAACCTTCCAAAAATCGAGAATAGCATTTACAGGTTGCAATAACTTAAACAAGCAATATTGCACCTTTTTGCAAGCAAGAAAACCATAACAAACAAGGAAATTGCACTCTTTACCTCAACAACTCACTAGTCACTACACTTCTAACTCCTCAAATGATCCCACTCTAATGTTGGCTACAAAACAAAGCCACAGTGTAGATGTAGTGTTGTATAGAGAGTGTTTGTCTCGGGAAATCACGAGGATTCTGGTTGCAACGAGAAATGGCTAGGGAATGAAGGAAACAGTAAGATAATTTGAACAAATGAACTCGTCACTTGTAGATACACCTCACTAAAATCAACAAATTAATAAAGAAGATGAATAAGAGTGAGCTTGTCCCAACTATCTCATCAATTAAATCATTGTATTTTGTAATAGAAAGTCGTAGTGGTGTCGAATTCTTCAATTTAGAACGTTGAACCTTCTACTTGAATGTCGAATCTTCTAAATTGCATTTGAATCGGCATCCATTGATCTATCATCTAATGGTTGGCTTTAAATAGATTTAAGAGTAAAGGTGTGTGATAAGATCTCACGGCTTCGGATGGGTAAAATGGAATGGCCAGACCATGAGTTGAGCCGTCCAAATGATGGGCTCCTAAATTTCAAAATCTCAGTGACCAACTTTAAAAAACAAGCTTCATCGTGAGAACAAACAAGTCTCGACCATATGGGCCACTAATCCCACTTCGTCACCCACGACATAAAATGAGGCTAGTGTAGGCTAGTGTTGGGTTTATCCAAGCTACCCACAACAACAAAGATTACAAAGGCACAAGTCATACACACAAACACACAAATCTTCAAAACTCCTCCAACCGCAACTCTAATTCCCAAGTTAAACTTTGAGAGAATGTCATTGTCGCTTCATAGATCCAAATGAACTAAGTGATAGCTTTTTGAAAAGATAACACAAACTTCTACTTTTCTTTCAAATTTCAAGTGATTCTAAAACTTTGTCCAATTTCTATGGCCATCTAAAGTGTCGGCCTTAAGAAAAAAAAGGCAACATACCCTCCTTCACTTTTACACTTACAACTCACTCATACAAGTTTCAAATAGAATGAATGATATCTTTCTAAAAATTTAATTCAATTTCATACACTTACATCAAATTTCATTGTAAATCAAAAACATGTTTGTCTTTTATGGCTGGTCGAAGTCTCTACCTCTTAATTTAAAGGCAACAAACCTCTCTTCACTCAAACTAGCACAACTTTTGATTCACAACTGTAAATTAAGCAAATAAGATCAATTTAAAAACCACACACCATGATACACAAGTCCTTCAAATTTCATTCAAACTCCTTCACACTCACAACACAATCCACCCTCAAACATCCAAGTCTTCTCCTAAAACTCCCAACACAATAATCTTAAATGAAGAGGAAGAAGATGCCTACCAATCATATATGACTCTAAGTTAAGTGGGAGATGCTCAAATGGACCTCCAAACATCTATTGACTAAAGTAAAAGAACAAGAACGTAAGTTCAAGTTTACTCTCTAAAGCCAATGAAACTCAAAAAGTCAAACTAGGAGATAAACTAATTCTAACTCGTAATCTTATCTTTTAAACATATAAATAGAATATAAGATTAAAATTAGATATTTAAACTTCAACCAAACTAAATGGAGGTAAAAATTGAAGTCAAAGAAGGGTCCTAAGACTCTAAATCTCATGACTCCATAAAAACCCTCCAACTCAACATTTTAGTGTTGAACTTCAAACCTAAATATAGATTCTAGAACTTGAATTCTAAAATCTAATTTGAATACAAAATATGTATACATTTAAAATAGTGTACAAATTTACATTACGACAACGGAAATACAAACAAAACAAAAATGAGTGACAATACCATGCAACAAATATGAATTGGAAATACAAATAAAAAATGAAAATAGATAACATAGAAGAACCCTACTAAGAGATCCAACAGAAACCTTTTTTTCTTCAATAGTAGCTTGTATGGTTGAGATTAGGGGGCCACATTAAATTTTGCCCTTCTACATTGATGGTGCTAAGAATGGTTTCAATTTTGTTTGGAAGTGATCTGATGGCCCGAGTTTTTTGGCACTCGATGTGTGTGTGCAAGTTCTTCAATCATATGTGTTGCTTCTTTTTGGCTCATTGTCATTGTCATTGATCATTGTACATGTATGGTCCACTGCATTTTTGTTGAATCATAATGTCTTTTCTACACCTTATATTAATATAAGACCTTTGGATTTAAATCTACAATGCTTCAATAACCGCTAAGTATCATGAGACCAATTATTGTCTTGGTTGAAGTTTGTATATTCAATAGGATTGTACCTTTTGATTGGTAAGAACATGTTGTTTGTGCAATGCTTCATTGCAATACACAAATGGAGTATTTGGCACTCTATACCACTTCATTTCTATACACCTACAATGACATCTTCATCTAATTATATTTAAAATTATTGACGTAAACATTTGAACAAAGATCCTCATGTTTAACCACTTCAAGACCAAGGTCTTGAATTTTAAGTTCAAAAGAACATTACAATTAATAATGTGCCTTAAAAATACAAACTTGATGGTGACAAAATTTATAAATCTAATGGGGTTGATTTAACCCCTAAAGGCCTATGGCATTTTTGGATTTAAAGACATAATTAGTGCTTTTGAAGTGTTATAAATCTAAATGTGACTAAGGTATAGAAGTTTCAACTATACAATCTTGTAGTGCACATGTTGTAGATAAAAATTAATCAAATTTGGAATCAATTTGTCACATAGGTTGAGAGATTATAATGTTGAAAAAGGATGATGAAATTTTCCGAGAAACACATTATTTTAGAGCTAAAATTTGATTATTGATTCTACTCAAATGAAAAAAAGTTTAAACTATAAAGTGCTTTAAAACCAATATACAAATACGATGGTGAAATAAAATATCATTCAATTCACTCAAAGTCTTTGAAATGTGAAAAAATAGCATAAAAAGTTGCAAAAAACACAGTTACGGTTGAATCTTGTACTAAAATGCTTCTTTGTCGAACATAATTTCTTTGATCGATATGAAATTTTAGCATCATAAATCTAACATCATATTGTTTGGGCAGAGCAGGGCAGGGTGAAAATTGTTATCACGGGCACATCACGACGAATTCTTTGCACTTGGACAGTTGGACTTGACATGGATGGATGAAGTTCCTTCTGCTTATAATCTTCATTCATTCGGTTCCACCCTCGAAGGAAAAAACCCCGTGACTCTGCGACTCCAAAGAAGCCTTGCGAGATCTGGAGGCCGCGCTGGTGGAGGCCGATGGTCTCTGATTGATGTGCTGTTTTGACTCGAATTGTGAAGTTTTGTGAAGAAATTGCTGTAGGAGTTAACTATGGTGAAGAAGAAGAAGAAATCTCGGGGCATGGACGCCATGGAGGACGACGCCCCAGCCCTTGTTCAAAGCGCACCTGTTCCTGATGACATTGGTGGCGGGGAAGGTAAATACTGCTTCGAATTTCGAGATGTTGTGATTTGGTTGAATTTTTTCTTTTCTAGATATCCCTGTTGCAAATGCAGATTGAGGTGAAGTCGTTGCGATAAATTGTACCCACTTGGAATCGCCGCCCATCCTCTGTACTGTCACGAACTATAGACGCCGAAACTGCTCGAGAGTATCAATGTATTGCTGTAAGAAAGCTGTGACATGTGCGATTATATCAGTGGAGTTGTGTGACGATATTTTCTTGGTTGTGAAAGAGACGTGACAGACGTATTAGGGTTTGGTGAGACAACGGAGGAAATGAGGTTAGGGAGGTTTTGGTGTTGCTTAGGGTTTGGTGAGAGAAAAGACGAATTGAACGCAGTGCTTGTTTTCGCTCTTAACTTTTCCCGTTTTGTTTCTGGAATACCGAACTTTTGTGAGGGGGGTCTGTGAAGTAACTATTATCTAAACACACTCGTTTCTTCCGTATGTATATCACAGCTATGACACTGCGGAGGTTGATATTCCTATCCCTACTGGTGCGGAGCTAGACTTAGAGTGATCGAAGAAGAAACGAAAGAAGGGATCAAAGTCGAATGGCCTTCAAATACAGGGGTACACTCCTCATCCAACCAATTTTACAACACCCCTGTTGCAGAATTCAAGGATTTAGGCAAGGATTACAAAGTGTGCTATTTGATTTGAATCCATTTGCCATACTAGTTTGTGATTACGTGTTGTTATACATCGTACATTGTAGTAGCCAACCGAAGTGGTTCTTACACACTAAGCCCTCTGTGATGAAGCGCAGCTATCTCAACAGTTAATATTTGATTTTCAAAGTTAATTCTGATCTTATTTTCCTTTACAAGTTTAATTTTGTTTTATTAATTGTTTGAAATTGTTTGAAATTTTGGCAGGGAAAGTCCTGGGCTCACCAAGTCGTTTCCCTGGGCTTCGCGAGCCCAAAAAAAGAGGGGCGGAGTCTGCAATTTATACTACTGTGGGTGGCCATGGGATCTTGGGGAACATTTGAGAACTTCCCAAATTGCGTGTTCGGCAAGTGTTCGGCAAGTGTTCGTAGAGGACGTACAGTTTGGGTTTCTGGGCCAGACATCCTTAGCGTGGTCCTGACGCAATAACTGAAGCAGGGGTGCAGCAGCTTTAGCTTTGTACACCGCTATGATTCCATGTCACTTGGTGAATGCCTGAAGATTGTGATTCTGACTCTCTCTAGCAGGTTGTACATTTTTCCTCGGAGAATGGACTTGAAAGCCTGGTCGTTTTATCAGGTTAGAAAGTTTCCAAGCACCTTGAAGTTGGGATTGTGCCAACTCCTAATTGTGACCTTCAGCTATTTCTGTCTTGCCTTTTACCTGTTATGGAAGGCTAGCTTACCTGAGGAACTGAAACTGTGGCTCAAAAGTTGATGAAATCACCAATCTAACTCTCGGAATATGATTAGATTTGTCAGTAGTTGTGTGCTCAGATAATGCTTCTGATTGTTGTTAAGGTGTTTCCACTCATAATGTGTAGACGATAGCCATGCAGTATGAGGTCCATTGAATGAGCACTTTGCACACCAAGAGAAATTCCGAAATTGGACATGTGAAGCACACTGGATCACAGCTTGACTAAAGCTTAGCCTTGTATGGCGGGATTCGATTGAGTATCAGTACTGGCCCTTGAAAAGGAAGATTCTTTGCAAACAGGGGACGATAGACAAGCACTGCGTTTTGGATTGTGCAGTTGTCTTCCCAATCCCATTCCAATTTTGTGGCTCTGTAGTATGTCCAGGTGCTTCATTATTTTCATTGGGCACTTCAAATCTGTCCAATGCTTGGGAACGGACTGAACATTGTTTTCTGCATTCTACTTGCCAGTTCCACTTCCAATTGCAGGATTCCATTTGTGATGTACTTTGGGCTTTGGCAGTCGCAGTAAGTGTCACTGGGACAAGCATGGTCGAGCTTCTGGTTCTAGTGAGACAGCTAATACAGCTCCCCGGACGATCGAAGGAGCTCCTGTGGGTGATCTGATTGTTTATTACAGTCACCCAATTCTTTGCACTTTGTAGGAGTCCATCCTCCAACTTCCTTGTCAGTGCATGAAAATCTCTTATGAATTTTATATGTTTCAATCTACTGAACCTACTTCTGTAGTGAATATGGCTAACTTTTGGGGAGAATTGTTGGTTAGTTTGTTGGTACCCGGTAAAATTGGGAAAAGATTTGTGTGCAGTTTGAGACTGGCAAAAAAACTTTATGAAATTTCTAATTCGAGTAAACAATATAGAAAAAAAGTGGAAAATTGTCCAACATGGGAATTGGCCCTGAAGTGTCCTGACTCGTCTCTAAATTTGACGATTTTGGGGAAAACATCATACAGTATTATTGGGAAGAACATTTTGGAACTGAGATGCAAATAAAAGTTGTGGAGTTTGAGTATTAGATTCTATATGTTTAGGTTCGGCAATGCTATCACCAATATTTTTCTATAAATTTTGAATGGAAAAAATTAGTATTCCTTGTATATTCAATTAGAAACAAAATAGTTTTATATTTTGAGAAAATTTTGTTGGAAAGGATTTGAAGTGAGGTTCAATTGATTTGGTGATTTTTTTGAAATTTTTGTGTTCTTTGATTTTATGATTTCATTTTTGCAATTCTAGTTTTGAATTAGAGTCAATGCAATTTTGGCCTAGTCAACCACTTGACAAACTTTTACATTTGTAATACTAGAAAGAAAATTATGTATTCTAATGTCCCTGTGTTAGATTCTCTAAGCAAGGGTGACAAGTGCCATTTAAGGGGGGTCCAGTGTGAGTTGTGAACCTTGTAGGGTCCTTTATTTGTAAGGCTTCTCATGCGTGAATTGAAATTCCACCCATCAAACATGTCTCCCGAGGATTTTAAGAACACATCACAAATGTCAAGGTATTAGAAGGTTTTGAGTTGAGTGGGTCAATTGAACAAGGTTCAAGGAATTGCAATGCAAGACTATATTGTATTGTGGCTTTTCTAACTAGCTGGAAAGTGGAAGCTTCTTTGAATTGTGTGCAACAATGAAGGGATTGTAATTTGAAAGGACAAGATAGGGCATAGCGAGGCATGGGCAAGACACCTAATTTGCTAGTGCCTTCCCTAACTTTTTGCATCGTCGGGTTCTTTTTTTAGCTTAGAGTGCCTTGCATAAGGCAGTGCCATATTGCCATAGCCTTGACATGCCACAGTGACATGTTTGTGGTCTTTATAGTGTAGGCATGTGGATGCTCTAACACCAAATCCAACCCTTAGATAGGACAACAATTGCTTGAAGTATTTCTTAAAATTAGGATGGCTTTCATCCATAAGAGGATTTCTTGGCCCCCAAAAGACCGTTTCAGGGGTGTTCCCCGAAATTGTTACCACTGCTGCAGACCAGCCCCCTGCTGGTCTGAATTTTTGAATTTTGAAAAAAAAAAATTAAAATTTTTTTTCCAAAAAACTTCAGAATGTACTAAAGAGCAAAAAAATGATTTATAAAAAAAAAATCAAATTAAAAATTAATTAATTAATTAAAATTAATAAAAAATTAATATTTTTTGACGTGGCAGTCGCTCGACCACATCAGCATTGCGTTCTCAGAGTTCCTAATGCGTTCCCAGCGTTTGGAAACTTGCAGTCTTGTACAGCAGCTGAAAATCCTCTTATGTAAGTTGTAATGAGAAAGAAATTTGATTTTCAATCTATACATCATTTAAAAATTGGACATCCGAGCACTTTAGGATTAAAGGAAAATAGAAGGTACAACTCAAAGAATACAATAAACATTATTGCCTAGCATTGCATTTAGGTTGCAAAGTCAAAGCAATATTTACTATTTACTATTGTTCACCTTCATTGCACAAACTTTGAGCAACCTACAAGAGCTATGCCATGCCATGCTATGCTATACTCTTTAGGTAAGTGAATATTGTTTGAGGGTAATTAGAGCTTATAGTAGTGATTTTCAATATTCACTAGTGGTCTAATATCCCCTATGTTGTTGCTACAATATAATAAAATTAAAATAATTTTCTAATTCTTTAATTCATAAAAATTTGAAATGCAATATCTTTTTTATTGTGAGTTGAAACACCACAAAACAAATGGTGCATCCACCTCTTCTTGCAAAGAGCTTCCAAATGGTATGAAGAATGTTACTTGGTAATGGATGGTTTGGTCTAGAGATTTCACCATAACAAACAAACAAAACAAAACAAACTATCTATTTTAAGATACAAATAGAAATCCATTTTCTATTTAATTTAATATGATAAATAAATGGATTAACTAATATTCCACAAAATACTTGTATCATTTATTGTAGGTTTGTAGAAACTTAAGCAACTTTCTACCTAATGCAATTAAATAAAGTTGGCCATTCATCTAAGTTGTTATTACACTTTTTTGAATGATTGTTGCTAATTTTGTTTGAGGCTATCACATTCACCTAAATCCTATTTTTGGACTCTAAACTTTAACTTCCCTACATTATGTGTCAAGGTTTTGTTAAGTGTCAAGGTTGTATTACGTAATATTAGGATTTATTGTGTATAAGACATATTTTGTTTTGAGAGAAATTGTGCTTTAGAATGATTAAAAAGGCATGGCAAAAGAATTTACAATGTAGGTTTATAATTATTCTGAAGAAGAGATGCCAAATTGAGTGGAGCAAGTTTAATTTTCAAAAATTGAATGCAAGTTGAATTTTTTGGAACTAGTTTTTTGACAATTTAAAACTTCCTCTTTGAAATTTGTCTATAATTTTTAATTAGAAGATCAAAGTGTCAAATGGATTTTTGGATATGAAACTTAGTTTGGTTTCCCACCTTTTCTTGGTTAAATAAATTTTATAAAAAGACATTCTACTATGCCTACATAAAGTCTAAAATCTAGTTTTAAAAACAATTCTTATTTCAAACTTAACTATGAGTGATTAAGCTCTTACAACTAAGTGGGAGTATGCTAATAGGAGCCAAGAGTAGACCTTAATCGATGTCCTTAAACATGCTTAGTTGCTTATTTGACAGTGCTTGGATTTTTGAAAATCTTACATAATTTACACCATGTACATCATAAAAAAGTTGAAAAACAAAATTTGAAGTATTTCCTACTTTGTTTTAAAAGTAAGGACAATGGTAACCTCTAAATCTTATCCATAATGATATAATACTCATTTAATTTTAAAGCACATAAGGGCAAAAAAGGACCCATTACACATGGTATTTTGTTCTTATTTCATTCATAAACAATCTAGAATAGTATCATATTTATAAACAAGATATATGTATATTGCTAAAATATATTTTTGCAATTTTTTTTAGGGAAACTTACAATTTTGATACTTCAAATTTCAAATTTCAATAAAAAAACAAACAATTGTTATGGCCAAGTTGGCTCCTATTAACATCCTTTCACCCAACTTCAAAACTATATATCCCACATGAGTTGTTCTATGATCTTCTCATAAGAGGATTTTTGACCAATTTACAAGACTACAAGTTCCCGAATGTTGGAAATGTTATGGGAACATTGTAAACACTACCACATTTGCATACTGATGTGGTCAAGCGACTACTATATCAGATAATATTGATTTAATAATTTAATAAATTAATTATTAGATGTTTTATAAATGTTAAAAAAATCATTTTTCTCGTTTTTAAACAATCTGAAAATTTTGAATAAATTAAATTAAATTTTTTTTTCGAAATTCAAAAATTCAGACCAACAGGGGCTGGTCTACAACAATGGGAACAATTTCACGGAATAGCCCTGAAATAGTCTTCTAGAGATCCAAAAACCCTCTTATGCTTCTCCATCCTAATTACAAAAAATAAATGGCTTATAGAGCAAAACAAGGTAATGGATGAATTCAATGTTCTCTTTATCTATTAGGTTCAATATTTGAAGGTTAAAGTTTACAGGAATTTCAATTTTGCCATTTTTTCTTTCATAAAGAAGGAGACACTTTGATTATAGAAAATTAGGTGTCATATAAGCATAAAAATGGGCCCAATGAAAAAAAAAGATATAAATGAATAGAAGTTGACAAAAATTCTTTTGAAAGTGACAAAAAGTTGACAAAATTTTGTCAAACAACTGACCTAACCAGTACGTTTCCACTGTCAAAGCAATTGACAAATTTATGTCAATTCATCATCAAATAGGATACAAAAAAATTTGTATTGGAGGCCAAGTTCTTGAGGAATTACATGTATTGCCTCTTTCCAACTCATTGTCACTGTCATTGTAAATGCATACTTCCAATGAATTTTTATGCAACCATGATGTTTTTTCTACACCTTATAGCAAAATAAGGCCTTTGAATTTAAGTCTACAATGTGATGGTAACCACTATCATGAGACCAATTATTCACTACTAGAAAATGATGTCCAAGTCAACAAAAAAAAAACAAGTTTTTGTTGAATTGGGTACTGTATCGACTGTTTTTACAAATTTATGTTGATTTGGACACTGTATTATCCAAATCAACAAAAAATTTGTTGATTTGGATAGTGCAATGTCCAAATCAACAAAGGAAATTGTTGATTTAGATAGTATGGTGTTCAAATCAACAAAAAAATTAACAAATGTTTGTTGCAATTGACTTAAATTTTTCTTAAGTAAGTTTTTATTTATTTAGGCAATAATTAAATAATCATAGTTTGAAATCTTTGTATCATAAACTTTTTAAATAAAACTAATCCCTCACAATTCAATGTTTTGTTAATTCAGCAAACTTTGGAGGCAATTTAAGCATGATAAAATATCTTTTTTGGAAAAACTTTTAACTAAGAAAAATTGTAAAATCAAACAAACTTTCACTTCCAAAAATTCTTTTATGATTTTATGTCTTCAATAAAAAGTTATGAACAAAATTCAAAGAGAGTATTTGAAAATCTCAAAAAAATTGTTCTTTGCTACCACTATGAATTTTGTCCATGAATTTTTATTGAAATTTCAAGATCACAAACGGGTTTTAAGAGATTAAATTAAATTAAAATTTTCAACTTTTAAAAAAAAATTCCGAAAAAGATGTTTTACTATGTTGAAATCGCCTCCAAAGTTTACTAAAATTTAGAAACACCGATTTCAAAATCTTTAAATTTAAGGAATAACTAATTTGTCCAATATTTCTAAAAAATTGTACTATACTTTGTATATTTAAGGAAGATTATATTAATACTATGTCAAAATGTATTTAATTAAACAAAGTTTCTATAATCTTACATTTAACAAAACTTACATTTTACAAAACTTATTGATTTAAAACTTCACTTTGACTTCTTCATAGTTAATTTTCTATAACCTAATAGGATGATTTTGTAGACTTGAGAAAACAATGTCCAATTTAAGAAAAAACAAAAACTTTTTTAGTTAATTTTGAGTAATTAGAGTTTTCAAATTAGAATTTGTCTTAAATTAGAGATATGTTTAAATCAATATGGTTTGAGTTTTTTATAAAATGAAAAGTTTTAATTGAATTACACATTCACAACTCGGATTTTGTAAGTTCATCTGACTTCAGAGCTCATTTAGGCATAGTAAATAAACATTTTTATAAAAACTTTGAACTAATGAAAGTTGTAAGTTGAAGTTAAGTTTCACCTCCAAAAATCCGTTTGTCATTTGGAGCTTTTAATTGAAAGTTATTGCCAAAATTCAGAGACAGTGTTTTGAAAAAAAAAATTGACATTTTTTAACACTGTCTCTGAATTTTGGCCATAACTTTCTATAAAAAGATCCAAATTACAAACGGATTTTTGGAGGTGAAACTTAACTTCAACCTCCAACTTTCATCAGTTCAAAGTTTTTATAAAAAAAGTGATTTACTATGCCTAAATGAGCTCTGAAGTCAGCTGAACTTACAAAAATTGAACATTGGCGGGCTTAAAAAGATTTATATACTAAATAACTTCACGAGTGTTCATAAGTACTTGGAGGTGGCTTGGTGGTTTGAACCCTTCCCTCCCAACCGTGAGGTGAGGGGTTTAAACCTCCATGCCATCACCCCATTGAGGTGGCGGTCAATGTTGACCACCATGTGGACATTGATCTAGGTGTTGGACTTGCATAGGTGAGATGTGTCGTTTTGGTGCCACATGGATTGCCATGTGTCAAATGTTGATTGGTTTATTTAATTTAAAATTTTTTCAAATTATTTTACAACATGACCAAATCAACAAAAAATTTAACAAAAAATTCAACAAGTTTTTGCTACATACTGTCCAAGTCAACTGCACTAAATCAACATAGAAGTGTTAGACCAAATCAACACTTTTTTGTTGATTTTTTGTTGATTTGGACACAGATTTTCTACTAGTGATTGTCTTGGTTGAAGTTTGTATATTCAATAGTATGTATCTTTTGATTGGCAAGAACATCTTGTTTGTGCAATGTTTCATTGCAATACACAAATGGAGTGTTTGGCACTCTACACCACTTCATTCCTATACACCACTACATACTCATCTAATTATATCTAAAATTATCAACATAAGCATTTGAACAAAGATCCTATTGTTTAACCACTTGAAGACCAAGGTCTTGGATTTTAAGTTCAAAAGAACATTACAATTAATAATGTTTTTAAAAGTATAAACTATAAACTTGATGATGACAAAATTTATAAATCTAAAGGGGTTGATTTAACCCCTAAAGGCCCATGGCATTTTTGGAATTCAAAAACATTGCTACTTTTGAAGTATTATAGGTTTAAATGTCATGAAGGTATAGAAGTTTCAACTATAGAATCTTGTAGTGCAAATGTTGTAGATTATATTAATGAAATTTTGGATTCATTTGGTCACATGGATTGAGAGATTATAATGTTGAAAAAAGATGATGAATTCTTCCTAGAAAGACATTTGGAGTTGAAATTTGATTATTGACTCTACTCAAATGAAAAAAGTTTAAACTATAAAGTACTTAAAAACTAATATAGAAATACATTGGTAAAAAACAATATCATTTAGTAGGCTCACTATCTTTGTAAAATGGTTTTGAAATGTGAAAAAATAGCAAAAAAAGTTGTAAAAAACACATGTAATGCTAAATCTCCTACTAAAATGCTTCTTAGTCAATCATAATCTCTTGGATTGATATGAAATCTTAGCCACACAAACAAGACTAGTATTTGCAACTTTTACAATAAAATTAATTGCAAATAGACATTGTATGAAGAAGAAACAAGTTGCAAAAGTTGATTACAATGATCTTTAAATGTTGGGATTTTTGAACTTAGAATTGCTCCAAAAAGTTCAAAATAACTTGGATCTATTAGTTGGAGTATTAAGGGGCCAAGCCCTTGTCAATTTGTCAATGGTGCAATTTTGTGAGCATGAAAAAGTGAGCATGTGAGCCTTGAACATATGTATAAGTAGATATACTACACCCAATGAAGGTGTTTATAATAAAAACATCTATAACCCCTAAATGCCTGAGGCACCAAAATTTGGTGTTTGCAAAATTTTGAAGTGAAACAAAACTTAATTAAATTTTTATTTTTAGTAATTTAATATTTTTGAAAATTTCTTTGTGAAGTCTAGTTTTAGCATCAAAAATCTAATCTTGAAAATAATCAATAGTGATTTTTCTATTGAAGATTTTGTGCAAGGGTACCCATTGCAATCTCGACTTCCCGTAGTCTTGAGAGCTCTTGGAAATGAGCCTCAAATACACTAGATCTTGGATCAAAAATCACATTCAAAATTCATTTTAAGAAACTAGAGCATTGGATGAAATTTAAGGGCATTAGGAGATTGTGGGTTCCCGGACTGCAGGAATGCAGTTTCTACCCTATGAACTTGAATCCTACGTACTTGCGACCCTACCACGTAATTAATTAATTTAAAAAAAAGAATTGGACTTATTTTCATATTTCAAGACCCATTTTTTATTTATTAAAGGCGGCCTGACAAAGGATAGCGGCATCGAGAGCCATTTTGGGAACAGACTCGAAATGGGCCTGTAATGCCCTCAAATTTCTTGTAATGTGTAGATTTTAAGAAGCCATAAGTTGATTGGAGTTATACATGTTAGGCTCTTTAACCTCATATTTTTTTGGTCACCATTTATTTAGATTTAATTTGTGAAAAGAGGGTTGAAAGTTTGTTTCAGTTTCAACACCCTCATGGTCAAACATTATAATCTTTCATTCTATAAATGATATTGTTGTGTTTTCTTTTCCCATTAAATCTCTAATATGTCTAGTTTGAATTGGTATGGTTAAAATTACAAAAAAATTGATACAACTTATCAAAATGTTGGCATTTTGTTCAATTTAAAGTTAATTCCAAGTCATTCAAAACAGGCCTTAGGCATTTAGGGGATAATATAGGTGTATATAATGTAATTACTTTATAATTATAGAAGGTTTATATATTATACACACGTATTGAATAATGTAGGTATATAGTCTTCTAGGCTTGTGGACTCATGTTCCTATGCTTACATAGAAGCAACCCTTGTTAGTTTGCATAGGTTTGGTTTCCTTCTTATTTTATGTTTCTCTTTTCTCTTTGTCTAGCCTTTGGCTTGGTCCACTAGAAGAAAAACGCAGAAAAACAGGTTTATTTAAACAGAACACGTCAAGTAGATTGTGTTGAGACTGTTTTGCTGAAAACGCGGAAAAAACACAAAAAAATGCGTTTTCTGTATTTTTCAGTGTTTTTTCAGCGTTTTCAGCGTTTTCCCGCGTTTTCAGCAACGCACTCTCAACACAATCTACTTGACGTGTTCTGTTTAAATAAACCTGTTTTTCTGTGTTTTTCTTCTAGTGGTCATTTTGTACTTGATTGTTTTTGCGGTGGATTTCCATTTGTTTAAAAAAACAACCATAGTAACTTGGATTGACATGAAAATTAACTACAATAACTAGACTTGAAGAAGAACATGCTCCAACAAATATTTATTGAAAATGAACATTGGATGAATAAGATTGAAGCCCATGAAGTTGCAGCCATCAAATGCAATTCGGTGAACTTCAATTTGACCTATGAACTTTGATTAGCTTTGAAAAAATCAAAACAACATGGATTGATTTGAAAACTTTACCATGTAAGCTATAGTAGAGACTACAAATTTTCCAACAAGTTTTATTGAATTCAAACATTGCATGGGTGATTGCAAGAAATACTTGTTCTATTTCTAGTCCCCTTGACCTCCAATGGGTAGTTTTTTGTTCATAACTTTTGCATATTTTGCCCTATCAACTTGAAATTTGGAATGAAGGTGCATACAAAAGTTTTATATGTTGTGTAATTTTTTGAATTCTCTTGAATTTTTTTACTACTTTTAAATTGCCCCCAATTGGTTGTCTACCTTGGCCATTTTGGAGTTTTTTAGTGCTATATTTGACTCAAAAATCCGAATTTGAAGCCACAAATTGGACAAGTTGGAGGTCTACTAACATTTCAAGGATTGATGATGAGTTTTTATAAAAATAATAAAATGTCTATTGTCCACATGGGGTCAAAGTGACCTTCCTTTGTACAAATGCTACAAAGAGGGAAAAAAATTTAGAGGAATTTTTTGTTGCAATATGAGTACAATTTTGCTTAGAAAAATGGCTTCTTTTAAAAATAATTTTTTGATTTTTTTCTAAATTATTAAAAAAAAGAAGTCCATGGACCCTTTTTCTGCTATTTTTTGCTCCCTATGGCCAGTGAAGTACTTGTAGTACTCTATATTACTCCATAGTATTGCATAGTACTATACTGATGGCTCAGATCTATAGGCGTGCAAAATCGATGGTTGAGATTTGTAGGTGCACGTCAGACGCGTTGTACTGTCAGGATTACGTAGTATTGCTAGTACTATGTCCAAAAACAATGTTTTGAGCCAAAAACGTGAAATGTTTCTTGCAATCACCCGCATGCAAAAGTTACAACACCTTAAATTGGATTTAAAACCAAGCTAAGACGTTTTTGATCCCCTAGGGTATTCACAAGTTACAATAAAACGTCACATTTAGAAACAGCCCCCTTAAAGCAACCCCACGGCTACACTATGAAAAAATAAATGTTTGGCACTGTTGATCTTCCTCTAACAACAAAAATGAATGGTCTACAAAGTTTATAGTGTTGCTTCACAGTGTTGCAATGAGGCTGCTCTAAGGTAGGTACACCTAAAAGTGCCACATTTCTAAAAGCACCATCTACAATGTGCATACATTTCCAAAATCAATCATGTTTACAGCCTATAGATGGCGCTTTTAGAAACTGACTTTGACTGTTAATAACTTTTGCATACAAAAGCACCATCTACAATGTGCATACATTTCCAAAATCAGTTGTGTTCATAACCTATAGATGGCGCTTTCAAAATCTGACTTTGACCGTTAATAACTTTTGCATATGGTATCCAAACCCTACGCTCTTTGATGTGTTGGAATAGGCTTTCACTTGCCAACAAGACTGCATGAAAATCTGAACAAGCAAATAATAGTAACTAGACACAGTATGAATAAGTGGTGCTTTTAGGTGTACCCACCTTATCATTAGTGTTATCAACCGTATTAGAGTTTGTTCAGATACAAGTTGCTTCACAGACCCCCTAAAAGATTCAGTGTTCCAGAAACACAACGAGAAACGTAAAGAGCGGAAACAAGCACTGCGATCAATTCCTCTTTTCTCTCACCAAACCCTAAGCAACACCAAAACCTCTCTTCCGTCATTTCCTCCGTTTTTTCCGTATGTGTATCACAGCTGTGGACACAACGGAGGTTGACATTCCAGAGCCTATTGGTGCGCAGGTGCGGAGCTAGACTTAGTCTCATTAAAGGAGGAACGAAAGAAGAAGGGATCCAAGTCGAGTGGCCTCCAAATACAAGGGTACACTCCTCGTCAAACCAATTTTACAATACCCCTGTTGCTGAATTCAAGGTTTAAGAAAGGATTACTGAGTGTGCTATTTGATCTGAATCCATTTGCCATACTAGTTTGTGATTATGTGTTGTTATACATCGTACATTGGAGAAGCCAACCGAAGTGCTGAAGCGTCGAGTGAGGTGTTATGAATCGGCATTGGACTTCGTTACTAAGAAGAGGTGGTTTGTCACTGAGACACTAAGCCCTCCGTGATGAAGCGCAGCCATCTCAACAGTTAATATTTGATTTTCAAAGTTGATTTCGATCTAATTTTCCTTTACAAGTTTAATTTTGTTTAATTATTGTCAAGTCATTGTAACCTTCAATGACACTTACATCACCGCAACACTAGGTTCCAGGTGCACTGCATCACACGAACAATGTGGGGTCAATCCGTATGAGTCGAACGCTAACATACATGCCTTCGTTAGGCTCGGCATGAAACGGGAGCCGCAGAAGCGGAAAGCTGTTAACAAGCGGAAGAGAAGTCGATAGAGAGAGCTTTGTTAAATATGGACAAGCAACAGGAAAAGCTTCAGAAAGATGAGATGAAGGCAGAAAGGGTTTCGTCCTTAAAGAATCTGTATTAGTGTGCTGTGTGCATACCTCCATTGTAGCCGGTAGGTTGCTCCAACTTGAAACAATTTACAAGATGGTTTTCTTCAGCAATTGTTGTGTTCTGCGTGTGCAGGCTTTTCATGTCGCTGTGGTTATTGTCGGCGCAAGGTGTTCCGTTGAGCATGTTGTGGTGTGAGTAATTTCTTGGTGAAATTTTGGCAGGGAAAGTCCTGGGCTCACCAAGTCGTTTCCCTGGGCTTCGCAAGCCCAAAAAAGGAGGGTCAGAGTCTGCAATTTATACTACTGCTGGTGGTCATGGGATCTCGGGGCACATCGGAGAGGATTTGGGGAACTTCGCCAGTTGCGTGTTCGGGCAAGCACAGAGCAGTGATCCCAGAACTATTTTTGAAATTTAGGGCAATATGCTACCTTTCAATAGAAACAAGCAATCAGGCATCAATTTTGACTATCTTGAGAGTGAGTAGTAATAGTACAAAATAGAAAAGAAGTTGTGAAGGATTATTGGGAGCATTGTAAGACCAAACTAATTAAATATATGCTAATTCTACTATAGAAGAAGTTGCAAATTGGCTATCAAATTTTATTGTGTGTTGTAATTTTGACTAAAATGACTTCACTTAAGGTCTTTTTACAATGTAATAGTAGCGCAAGGATTTTTTTTTGGTAGAAACGGAGCAAAATTTCGCTAGTTTTGGGAACGTTGGCACGGAGCGTCTCAAAGTTTGTAGAGGATGTGAACTTGTATATGGTTTGGGTTTCTTAGCTAGACATCCTTTGGGTGGTCCTGAGGCAATATCGCAAGCAGGGGTGCAACTTGTAAGGATGTTGCAGACTAGAATGGTCCTATAGATGATAGAATTATTTTTGGATGTAAGACAGAATTACAATTGTTTATCTATAGATTTATGTGGAAGAAAAAGAACTCCTAGATAATACTTTGGTCTCTAATGAATACTTTTTAATTTATTGAAGCAGAAGATTTACATTGTTTCAAAAAAGATGATTTTCACAGAGACTAGTTCATCTTTACGAAGTTAATTCATAAAAACTTAAAACTCAATATCATTTCTATTATGAGTTGAAACATCACAAAATAAGGTATATGCAACTATTCATGCAAAGAGTTTGCCAATGATATCAAGAATGCAACTTAGTATTGCACGGGTTTAGAGAATTTTCAAAAACAAATAAGTAAACAAAACAAAACAAACTATCCAATTCAAACTATTTATAGATGGCCATTTTTAATGTTATTCACAAAAAATTGCATCTTTACAAAGCTAATTGAGATTTTTGCATACAATTAACAAATATTTAATTTCATACAATATGATAAATAGGTGGGTTAAGCCACTATCCACAAAAACACTTGTATCATTTATTGTAGCTAGATAGTAGCTTGATTAGTTTTCTACCTAATATTAAAGTAAAATTATAAACAACATTTAAGCAATTCAATCTTACAGTTTTGGATGGTTGTTGCTACTTTCATCTTAGGTTGTTGCATTCATACATACAAAAAGGTCATTTGTACAATTCAACTTTAGATCAAGAATAAGGATGTAGGAATTGTGAAATACACTAGACAAGTTTCTTTTGAAATCTATAGTAGACTTCTTAGATTTTTGAATATTCTTAGAGACCACTATGTAGCCCTTTCTGTATGTGTTATCATAAGATGGATCTTCTTTATCAACCCATTAACATTAGGAAGATACAATGGCTTAATTTTGAAATATGAAGCCATATATCTACTATATATAATAAAACTTTCAAATGTTTTGTGGAAAAATTTGAAATTATTGTGAATTTCTTAACAATGAATGAAAAAAATTTCATATCAAATAGAAAATATACTTTAAAATCTAAAATTTTCACAATAAATGTACATTATAGTCTATAACATTATGGTATGAACCAAAATTACCATGTTACTTTAAATTAGCCACAATCAACAAACCATAATTATAGGTCCAAAATTCATATTGCTTACAAAATATTGAGATTTCAAAAAAATTTCAAATGTTCAAGTTCTGTAGAAGCTATATGTGATAACCTTCATTCCATTGATTGACCTCAAATTCAAAAGATATCATTCTTATGGCTAAAATTCCCATAAAAAATGAATAGTATATAATGGCCAAAATATAATACAAAGGTAATCTATAGATTAAGTTTTTTTTTATAGAATTCAATAATACTATACAAATGGAATTTGAAATTCTATTCATTGAAAATGTAGTGAAGCAAGTATAGTTTAAAATTGGATGAAAAATCTTTTTTTCCATCTTATAATCTTCGGTGAAGTCATCCAAATGAACACTTAATGTCTACAACAATGTCATTCCAAAGTAGCAATTTGATTTAACTTATCTAAATTCCTAAAGCCAAAGGGGTTCAAACAAAAAATACAAACGCATTATAAATTATAAGCTCTATATCTTTTTTATAGTTTGCATCAAAGAAAATAATGTGAAGTACAAAAGTGGAAAGTATCTATACCATTGTAATCATGAAATTACTTTGAGATTATCTCCAAATTATTTTTGAAGATATTACTTCAAAAATTCACCAATAATACAATTGTTTTATTTAACATTTGAATTTTTTCTTGATTGGTCAAAATTAAAGTCTCTATTGATTTGTAAAAAGTGCATAAGATTTGGTAATTAGAACATGTCCAATAGTTTTTCTATATAGTAAGTTTTTCAATACTAGACAAATTATAAATAGTTTGTGCTATAATTTCTCTTTTAATTTTTGACCTCAAAAATCTTAGTTTTCTAACTTTAGAAATCTTAGTTTTGAATAAATATGTAGGAAGGCATGTCAATATTTTTTTTAATAAACAAATTTTGTGCCCAAAAATATTATCTCAAGTTGGGCAATGACCAAACAATCATTATTAAAGCATTTAGGATGGGCTAGTCTAGATCAAAATCATCCTTTTTGAAATAGTGCAAATTATCTACTTTAAAAAAATTCAAAAGTATTCATTAGAGTCCAAACTATTGTTCATGACCTCTTCTTTTTTGCACAAAATTCCAAGGATGAACAATTGTACCTTTGTTTTGCATGCAAAAATTCTTTATCATCCATCAAACCATTATAGTCTTAGCATGCTTAACCCCTAAAGGACTAAAGTCCCTTCAAGGGACACTTGGAATTTCGGGCAGGCTTGTGTGACTTGAATTTTTGCTATGATTTTTTGAAACTTTTTTTGAAGATAGTAAATCAGATTAGCTTTCCAAAAATATAATTTTTATTTCAATTGGTGCTTGGAAGCAAAAGTTATGCCATTCTAAGTCCAAAAAGCAGTTCACCGGGTAGAAAAAAAAAACACAAAAAAAATTATTTTTTTGTTTTTTATTTTTTTTCTCAAATATTATGTTTTGTTCTACATTTGAAGCTTTGGTTCATTTTATTTGGACTAATAGTGAGAAAGTTACGGACAATCTTGTATTTCGGGCAATCTAAGTACCTTCTTCAAAAAATAACTTATAAAATTAATTTTAGAATGCAATTTTTCAAATTTTTCAAATTTTATTTTTTGATAGGGTTTAGGATGTTTGCAAGAACAAGCTCACTGTTGGGATCATGGTTTTCCAATTACATCTTAAAGTTATTAACAACTTAGTGTTTTGTTCAATCTTGGACCTACTTCTACTCAACAATTTTTTAATGAATGAAAATCAAGTAGTCTTTTTTTGAAATTTTTTTCCCTAATTCTCAACTCAAATTTCCAACATAAAAAATTTTAACTTCATGGTCCATAGTGCAAAAGAATTCAACAAATGGCAATCAAAGTCATCTGAAATTGCAAGTTAGAGTTCAAAAAACTTTTTTTCCCAACTTTGAATGCTAATATCTTCCAATCGGTACGGGCAAACTTCATGAAATTTTTACCATATGATCTTAGACAAGTAATTTACAAGATCCTATGGTTAGATTCTAATAAAATTGTTTTTTTTTGTTTTTTTGGAAGGAAGTAGCAAACATGGTAGTTTTGAGTGGTTTTCAAGCTAGAAAAATGCCTCAGTCCTTTAGGGGTTAAGGTACGTAGAACCACCTCGAACTGATCATTTAAGGTATTCTAGACATGATTTGGTGTAATGCAAATATTTTTAGATGAGCAGCAATAGAACTGAGCAAGATTACAAAAACTTTGGTAATTTTATCACTTTATATCAAATTACTATGAATTTTGGAAGGCAAAAAGTCTTCTAGACCTATAGCCAATTTCTAGACTCTTCTAATTCCAATCATTCAAAAGACTACTTTCCTACTCATTACTCCCTACTTTCTTGCATTCTTCTATGTGACATGAAATTTATCATGAACTTTTAGTCCCAACTTTGAAAAGGAGAAAAGAATACATTCTAGTCTTAGTTGGAGATATGTGAATCTATGTATTTGCTATGGGGTGTTGGTTGGTTATGGGTGGTTCTACCTTTAGTTATAGGATCAACCTTGAAATGATGCTATGGACATTTAATGTCCGATGATTGACAAGAAATTCTCCTATATAGGACAAAACTACAACTATTCATTCTTAGAATTATGGATGGAAAGTAGAAATCTTCTATAGTAGATTGATTACAAATGAATTCTTTTGGATTTGTTTTTACCAATGATTCCCATGGTTATAGAAAAGATGATTTTTACAAAAACCTCCCCTTTCTTTCTAAAATTAATCTTTAAATGACATAGGGTCACCTAGGAAACCACCTTTTCCCAAATCATGGGAATCATTGGTATTAAAAAAATTCAAAAGTGCACATTTGAAGTCAGAGAATTGTAATTGATCTTCCTTTTCCACCCCTATTTCCGAGGATAAATGCTTGAAATTCTGTCCTATTCTACAAAAGGCTCTCTTGTTCATCAACCATAAAATGGCTCCAGCTTTAGGGGTTAAGATAGCTTCTTCATGATTTCAATGAAGTTTGCATTCTGCACTACCTAAAAACAAAGAATGCCTAGATGATGGAGACTATCTAAGTCTTTGACCCAATAATTTACAACAATTGTAGATCTTGTCAATCTCACATGATGATGATGTATGTATCTAACATCATATTGTTCGGGCAGGGCAGGGTGGAAATTGTAATCACGGGCAAATAACGACGGGACTTGGACTTGATTTGGACGGATGAAGTTCCTTCTGCTTGTACTCTTCATTCGTTCGGTTCCGACTCTTAAACCCTAGAGGAAAAACCAGTGACTCTGCGAAGAAGCCTTGGAGGCCGCGCTGGTGAAGGAATGCTCTTTGATTGATGTGCTGTTTTGAATCGAATTCTGGATTTTCGTGAAGAAATTGGTGTAAGCTTAGGAGATAACTATGGTGAAGAAGAAGAAGAAATCTCGGGGCGTGGACGCCATGGAGGACGACGCGCCTGCGGTTGTTCATAGCGCGCCTGTTCCTGATGACATTGGTGGCGGGGAAGGAAAATACTGCTTCGAATTTCGAGATGTTGTGATTGGTTTAAATTTTCCTGTTCTAGATATCCCTGTCGCAAATGCATATTGAGGTGAAGTCCTTACGATTAATTGTACCCACTTGGAATCACCGCCCATCCTCTGTACTGTCACGAACTATAGACGCCGAAACTGCACGAGATTATCAATGTATTGCTGTAACCAAATTGCGATGTGCGATTATATCAGTGGAGTTGTGTGACGATATCTTCTTGCTTGTGAAAGTGACGTGACAGACGTATTAGAGTTTGTTGAGACAACGGCGGAAATGACGTTAGAGAGGTTTCGGTGTTGCTTAAGGTTTGGTGAGAGAAAAGACGAATTGAACGCAGTGCTTTTATCTAGACGAACTCTTTCTTGCGTATGAATATCACAGCTATGGACGCTGCGGAGGTTGATATTCCCGAGCCTACTGGTGCGGAGCTAGACTTAGTCTCATCGAAGGAGAAACGAAAAAAGAAGGGATCAAAGTCGAGTGGCCTCCAAATACAAGGGTACACTCCTCGTCAAACCAATTTTACAATACCCCTGTTGCTGAATTCAAGGATTTAAGAAAGGATTACTGAGTGTGCTATTTGATCTGAATCCATTTGCCATACTAGTTTGTGATTTTGTGTTATACATCGTACATTGTAGTAGCCACCCGAATTGCTGAAGCGTAAAGTGAGGTGTTATGAATCGGCATTGGACTTCGTTACGAAGAGGAGGTGGTTTGTCACTGCAGGCTTTTCATGTCGCTGTGGTTATTGTCGGCGCAAGGCGATCCTTTGAGCGTGTTGTGGTGTAATCAATTTCCTGGTGAAATTTTGGCAGGGAAAGTCCTGGGCTCACCAAAACGTTTCCCTGGACTTCGCAAGCCCAAAAAATGGAGGGGCGGAGTCTGCAATTTATACTACTGGGGTGGCCATGGGATCTCGGGGAACATCAGAGAGGATTCTGGGAACTTCCCAAGTTGCGTGTTCGGCAAGCACGGAGCGTCTCCAAGTTCGTAGAGGACGTCAACTTGTGGAGTTTTTGGCCAGACATCCTTTGAGTGGTCCTGAGGCCAAAACTCAAGCAGGGGTGCAGCAGCTTTAAGTTTGTGCACTGGTATGATTCCATGTCACTCGCTGCATGCCTCAAGATTGTGATTCCATCAGGTACTGACTCTCTCTAGCAGGTTGTACATTTTGCCTGGGAGTTTGGACTTGAAAGCCTGGTCCTTTTATTGTGTTGGAAAGTTTCCAAGCACCTTGAAGTTGGAGTTCTGCCAACTCCTAATTGTGACTTGCAGCTATTTCTGTCTTGCCTTCTTCCCAAACCCATTCCTAGGAAGCTTAATTCTCTGGCTTTGTGATATGTTCAGGTGCTTCATTATTTTCAATGGGCAATTCGAATCTGTCCATCGCCTGGGAATGGATTGAACATTGTCTTATGCAATCTGCTTGCCTGTTCCATTTCCAATTGCATGATATGTACGTTGGGCTGTGGCAGTCGCAGCAAGTGACGCTGGGACAAGGAGGGTTGAGCTTCTGGTTCTGGTGAGACAACTTATTGGAAAACAACTTTTCTAACTAAACAACAACGAAGCACAGACTCAAAGAAACACTCAACCAAAATACAAGTTAACAAATTTCCAAATAGAAGGTCCCCCAATCTTACATCTAGAGATAATCTACACACAAACTCTCGTGTCAATTTCTAAAGCACCTGAGCTGACCAACGTCCAACAAGATACTTCTAGCACTCAACCCTTCAAAAATAATGAAATTAATTGCATTCAAGTGATCTCTGAAGCACCCAAACCTTCAAAATATTGAAGATAACATTGACAAACTTAACCAAGCAATACTACACCTGTTTGCAAGTAAGAAAACCACAACACATAACCCTGAAGTGTTCCAACGTCCATATTCTGGACAATGAACAGAGGCCTTCAAGGCACTGTTTCATCCAATTAACTTCTAATTTATCAAATGTAACACTTGAATCTAGAGAAGACAACCTTCCTTAATGACCAAATTCATTAAATTCTGGTAAATGATATATCTATACAAAACTATAAGCAAAAATGAGCAAAAATTCAAAAAAAGATTGAGACGTTTCAGGGATAAGAGAACCACTCTTTACCTCAACAATTCACTAGTCATTGTGCTTCTAACTCTTTAGATGCCTATACCCTATTATCTACTTCAAAGTTGAGTCAAAGTACAAACATGGATACGCAAGTGAAACGAAAACAAATGGCAATATTGTGCAGTAAATACAATTTGGAAATACGAATCAAAATGCAAATAGATAACATAGCAAAACCCGACTCGGAGATTTGGTAGAAACCCTCTTCTCTCTCTATGCCTTATATGAAAGTAAGGCCTTTGGATTTAAGTCTACAATGCCTTAGTAACCACTATCATGAGACCAATTATTGTCTTGGTTGAGGTTTGTATATTCAATAGTATGTATCTTTTGGTTGGCATGAATGTGTTGTTTGTGTGCTGTGTTTCCTTGCAACACACAAATGGAGTATTTGGCACTCTTATTACACCACTTCATTCCTATACACCTACAACTACATCCCCATCTAATTACATCTAAAATTGTCAATATAAGCATTTGGACAAAGATTATATTGTTTAACTAGTTTAAGACCAGAGTCTTGAGTTTTAAGTTCAAAAGGACATTACAATTAATAATGTTTTTAAAAGTATAAACTTAATGGAGACAAAATTTATAAGTCTAAAGGGATTGATTTAACCCCTAAAGGCTCATGGCATTTTTGGACTTAAAAACATTAGTGCTTCTAAAGTGTTATAGGTCTAAATGTCACTAAGATATAGAAATTTCAACTATACAATCTTATAGTGCACATATTGTAGATTATATTAATCAAATTTGGAGTCATTTGGTCTCATAGGTTGAGAGATTATATTGTTGAAAACAAATGATGATTTTTTTCTAAAAACACATTTGAAGGTGAAATTTGATTATTGATTCTACGCAAATGAAAAAAATTTAAACTATAAAGTGCTTCAAAACCAATATACAAATACATTAGTAAAAAGAAAAAACCACATTTAAGGTAAAAAAATGTTGGGATTTTGAACTTACAATTACTCTACAAAATTTTAAACAACTTTGGTCTATTAGATAGAACATTTAGAGGTCAAGCCCTTGTCAATTTTTCAATGGTGCTAATTTGTGAGTATGAAAATGTGAGCATGTGAGCCTTGAATATATGTATAATTAAGTAGATATACTACAACCAATAAAGGTGTTTTAATAAAAACATCTATAATATAAGTATTATAATGTACATACATTATAATTATAGAAGGTTTATATATTATCAACATCAATAAAATAGGTGTATAGTTTTCTAGGCTCATAGACTCATATTCCTATGCTCACATAGAAGCAACACTTATTAATTTACATAGGTATGATTTCCTTCTTATTTTATGTTTTTCTTGTCTCTTTGTCTAACCTTAGTTGTTTTGTACTTATTTTGTTTTGCAAAGGATTTCTATTTGTTTAAAGAAACCCAAAATAACTTGGATTGACATGAAAATTAAGTACAATAACCAAACTTCAAGTGAAACGCAACCCAACAAATTTTTATTGAAAACGAGCATTGGATGAACAAGATTGAAGCCCCTGAAGTTGCAGAAATCAAATGCAATTTGGTGAACTTGAATTTGACCTGTGAACTTTGATTAGCTCTGAAAAAACCAAAACAACGTGGATTGAGTTGAAAAGTTTTTGACTTAAGCTATATTAGAGACCACAGATTTCCCAACAAGTTTGATTGAATTCAGACATTGCATGCAAAAGTTACAGCACCTTAATCGGACTTAATATGTGAGGCCTTTTTTCGTCCCTTATGGCATTTAGGGGTTAAAATAAAAAAAGTCATAATTAGATGCAGTCCCCGTAGAGCAGCCCTATGGCTACACTGAAGCAACACTGTAAAGTAAACGTTTCGCACCATTGATCTTCCTCTAACAAGGAAGATCAATGGTACACAAAATTTACAGTGTTGCTTCACAGTGTTGTAATGAGGCTGCTCCTGTTGTCACAACTCTCAAACACCAAAGAAGTATTGTACACTGTTCAGTTCCGTAATCCTCTCAACCTACTGGAATAGAAAAATTCAATTCCATCAATCACATTTCATCATACCTTCTTAGATAAAGATATCCCTTCAATTCTGTTTGAAGCCAATGCCAATTTCTGTACAGCCATGAGAAATAGCAGGAACAGCAGGAACAACCTTCTTGAACCAGAGGCACACATCAATAACATGCCATCAGAATTGCCATGGGAGATCGTATAAGCCCTGCAACCAAAAGGGTAAAATAGGGCTTCAACTAGAAATGAGAAGCTACTGTGAAAGGGAAGAAGCTAGATCATCATTTTTGTGCCCTAGTGCTTCTTCTTTACTCGTACATTGAAATAGGAGCGTCATGACAGCAGCCAAGCCAGCAGCACACTAAACTACACCTGAAGGCAGCCGCACCATCAACTGGCCGTCCATTACACTGTCAAAGCAAACACCACATAATTTAGACTTAGAATCTCGGATCACAACGTTGTACAACTCTTAACCCTTTATGTACTAAGAATTCATGATTGATTAAATTGCAAACTTTGATTGATTATATTGTAGAAAGTACAACCTCAAATGGAAAATTTTGTTATACCATTAGCTTGAATGAAGAATATTGCATGCATTGGTTTAAATAAATAATTATTAAAATAAATAATAATCCCCACATGAATTCTTCAAAATTGCTTAAAAAAACACGAGGCCCTATTTGGGCTACTCAGTATGTAAAGGGTTGAGGTATGTACACAAAAAAGCATCTCCAATGAAAATCTAGGCATCTTTTCAAGAACTGTAATGCCTAAATTGCTGGATCTTGTTGGTAATTAAAGGAATAATGTATCTCAACTAAGCGTATGCTTTTGAAATGGCATGTGAATGAAAAACTAAAAACTTTCAAAGGGATATTCATAGATCATACGTGCAAAATCGACCCTAGGCTCTCAAGATTCAGACTATGTACTGTACAATTTAGGCAAAGAATCTATAAGATCATAATTAGGTGTCATTCTCTTGAAATGACAGGTGGAAAAAATATGTTCTCAGGCACAAATCGCGATGGAATCTCACTGGCATAGGATGAATGTGCTTGCCGCACTAACTCACAAACAAACCATGAACATAATTGTCTGTTAGAAGCATCAACACGTACCTTTTAACGTAGTAGTAGCAAAAATCGGCCAAAATGGTCGTCTGTACAATCTCCGAGAAAAGAACCATTCCAGGCCATAATCCGTAGCCTAGTGCACTGAGCAAAAAGCTGTGTCCATCAAGTACCTATGGATCAAAAAATGCACTTGTTAGGCATAGCTCAGTCCTCTCTGTGTGCATAAACAAGCACCTAATCACAAGAGTGCCTAAATATGTAAAATTTTTGTGTCTCTTTGTATCTATTCTTCAATGCATTCCTCACTGCAATCTCCAATACAAGTCTAGTTTAAACCTCAATATAGTCCCTAGAAAATGGCAACTTCAACAACCCTACTTGACAATCTTAGAGTGTCACTAAACCTTTACCTACATCTCACAATTCTATTAGAGGATTTATCCTTTGGAAACAAGGGGCCCCACCAAGCTACTGTAGCTTTTAACACAAGTCTACTTTTCATTGGGCAACAAAACTCAATACACTTCCAAACCTCTGCTTAGTCTCTTTATATGGATACAAACAATAAATCGCAATTATTTGAAGTCACAAGAAGAAGTTCAATACTCTTCATATGATCATAATGAGACAGCAAGCCACAGCTAGAACCAACAGAAAAGCAGTCCTCCCTCCTAATCAAAGTAGGATATACCATGAAAAATGTCAAACTACAACTAAACCGTCATTTACCTGAAGAATCCAGTGAGCGCAACTCAGAAACCTTGCAATTCCTAAAGCAAAGACATAGTGAGCCGTGAAAGGCTCCACAACCTGCACATCAAATCAGAAATGGTCAAATCCAAGCAGTGATATTGAGATCTCAAATTTGGGTTGCGCAAATATAAAAAAGATATACGGGTTGAAAAGACAAGAGAGAAATTCGACTCCCGAGCAAATGTTACGTCCATGAGGTTATCCTTCATTCTATTTCAGATTCGACGCTATTTCAGACTTGTGATGGGACAACAAAGAAGGCTTGCCAACACCTATTCATGGCAAAAATTAATTAAATTCGCCCCTAAGTTTTCACGGAAACTAGGCCAACTACCCCACCTTGAACGAGTTTACAGGGTAACTGATATATTTGATCAATCTATCTGAGGAACTGAAGAAAACGGACAAAAGCTGCCAAATGGATACGTCAAATTACTGACCCTCTTTCAGGAATTCAAAGTAGATGACAACACATACCCTGGTGTTCTGCATGACGCGAAGCTGAGGCATGACAGACACAGCCTCCAAATATACACAGAACGCCCACAACACCCGATTCACAATATGGTGGGTGGTGCCTGGATGTATCACAACGGCCAGTATTGCACATGGAGCGAGCTGCAAATCCACTCAGAAAATTGTTAGTTAGAGTGTCCTGGATACTTTCTAGAAGCCAACCCTTGCATTGATAGATTGGAGTCCGAGATGCTCAATTTGGTAGAGTGCTGTCCTGGAAATTCATCAAATGGCCTACATAGAAGGCATACGATAGAATCTAAGGTCCAAACGAAAGTTGACATGGGATACACTCAACCCTCTCTAATTGCACCGCCTTGAGGGGTACAAACCGAGCTTCTAAATGCACCCTTCAAATTGTGTTTACAATATCACATGGGAAAGTTGTCCGATCCAAATTTTGCACAAAATGAGAGATACAAGGAATGTAGAATGACGACAGTTGAGTGACTTCATAAAAGCCAACCTATATCAGGAGAGACTGAATAAGAATGACGAATATGAGAACGCTATCAAATACATACTCAAGCCGATCTGAGACTTGTGGAGTCAAGAAAAAGAGGCAGCAGAAAATGTCCCCAGTAAAAGAAAAGCTGAAGCACCATTATCGTATGAGTAAGCTGGGACGCTGAGCAAATCTGCACTTTCATCATCCCCCAAATGGAGCAAAAACTCACCACATAGTAAATGGGCAGGTTGTCGAGATCGTCTGAAGTGGTCGACTTGAGCTTGAATCGCATCATATAGATCACCCACGCCGTTGTGAGGAATGTGAAGAAATCCAGGAGAGTGTGAATGTCAAACTCCATCACCACACTACAATAGAGGCGCACCATCAGAAATATAGCGGTGAGCTCCTGTGACTTCAGCGACAGCCCTGCATCCCAAGAAACATGCCAAAATCAGCTGAACATTCCACATAGCTCGCCGCAAATCACGTCAGTCACCAGTGTTCAACTTGAAAATTTAAAGCACCTTAAAGAGAAATTCAGAGCTATTTGATTTCCAATTGCAACTTGAGCACTTGCATTAGCTACCACGTACTGCGCTATAGCCTAAGAAAGTCAAGCCAGCATGTCCAATCAATAATGCTTAGACGTGTCAAGTCCTTTGTCAAGTACAAGCCACCGAAGACAACTGGTCACTCGTTCGTATCATAAATAAATAAATATATAAGACATAACAAACGATGGTTCTGAAACAATCATTAAAAGTCTGTACACGACTGGGACTAGCGTGACTTTAAGCTCCAAAACCACACAGTCTATGCTGCGAGCTCGTATAAGGCCAGAGTAAACCCGTGCAAAAGAGAAAATTGGAAATATTGATTTCCTATTGCATTTCGAGTATCTGCATTGGCTGCTAATTACTTCTTCAGCATCCACAGCATAAGGAGGACAAGCAAGCATGTCCAATCAATACGCTCATTACAATATGGGCATGAAGCCCAAACACAATTGAAGAATTCCTGATTAGACATGCAACCTAGTCCATTGTCAAGTGCAAGCCAGATCACAGGTCCGTATACTAAATAGAAAAAGTACAACAACGACGGTAATAAAACAGTGATTACGATTCTGCGTATAACTTGGACTAGCAAGAGCTTTAACCTCCAATTCCATACAATCTATGCGTTACTAAAACCCTTAACCAAAACGAAAAGTCACCAGCGAGAAGCTCACCAGCACAGGTCTTCTCCTTCATGAGCTTGTAAATAAGACACCCAATCCCAACAGCATGAATGAGTTCCGCGGCCACGAACAGATTATCATGATCTCGAATTACAAAGCGCAAGAACACGAGCAGCACGATGCCCGTGAGCACGGCCAATGCGCCCTTTACTTTCGGAGGCTGCTTCTTCACCCACCACACGGCCGTCTGCAACGGGTTCCTTGCTCGCCTCATTGCTGTGGACAAACCAGCTCTCCTACTACTTATTCGATCTGCAACGGAGCTTCACGCAGTCAAAACCCCGTGATCGAGGGTTATAACACAAGACGCCCAACCAACACACTCAACCCTAAACCCAAGAATCAAAACCCACAAAAACTTGACACCCAAACTAGCACAGAAACTCTGTTCGATTGCACCGGAAGCTCCAAACCTCGCAAGAAAGGATTCAACCTCGATTTTCGACGGGAAAAAAAAAATTGGGATGAGAGAGCACGAAACTCCGTCAATTAGGGTTTGACAGAAAAAACTCTGCAACTAAGCTTCGCAATCCCGCGAGAAGTGGCAAACAAATGCAGGAGGAACAATTCCGGAAACTCCAATGAAGAATCGAATCAAGGGTCCGCCGAGAAAGGAGCTTTGGATTTCGTTGAGCTGTTTGCGGGGATAGACGACCGCAGCGACCCTACAACGTGAGTGCTGTGTGTTTTACCTGGCAATCATATCTACCACTAGGCGTAGATGTTAGATCATGTAGATGTTGGGGTTTCGGAGGTATCTATGAAAAAAGAAGATGTGGACCTGAATGACGGGGTCAGCTTACAGTTTCGGTATACAGTATTCAGGACTGGCAGGAGGGAGTTGGTCGTCTTGCCACGTGGGAGGGAATGATTGGGCCTATGCCGTCATGAGGATGGGCCATATTAATAGCATTGTCTTGACTTTGAAGACCCCACCTCGGGTTACATATGATATTAATAGTATTGTACGCGAGTGAGCTACCAACCAGCGTACAGGATATGTACAGTATACGGTATATTCATACCATATACTATCGTTCAGTCTCTGTGAAGATTGAGCCAAAGAGAGTATGGGAGGGACACCTTATTATCCCTCTATAAAGCTCTTGATCAAATATGCATGACTCTAAATCATGATATATTCATGAAGAATCGAATCAGGTAGGTAACAATGAATGCCAAAAGATAAGGTCTTCATTAGTATACTAATGGTGGACGACTTTGTAGTTCATACAGTAATTGGATATAAAGTGATTACATTATCCGTGCTGCAGTATTGTCAATTTGTCATAATCTTCATTGATAAGGTTTCTAAAATTAGTTTGCCCACTTTCCTGAAATTCTAATTTGGATTTGCAACTACAAATAAGTCATGATTTTGTTACTTAACTGAACGCATCAGAAACACCTGTTTTCCACCATGTGACGGAATGCCCTCAAAGTCACGAGGGTGAAAGCATTATATTCAAAGCACAGAATTACGTGCATACACTTGAATGCACTACCGTAGTGCAGTACGTTAACCGGCTCGTACTGTAATGTAATGTAATCATGTACAGTTCATTATCCAGCCTGTAGGCCAGGGTAGCTTGAGAGCGTAGAATGATTCATACCCAATCATTTCCTTGTATTGTATTGTGTGTATTCTGTGATTTATTTATTCCGATTTCTCCTCCAAAACGTGAGCATGGATTACGATGCACGTACGTTGTCAGTGGCACCTTCCACGTTTTGTTCTTCCCTCTGTTTGGCTGGCAGGGTCAATTAATTAGCGACTCAGCGAGCAATTGGCCTGGCCGGGCTAGCTAGTTTGTCTCATGACCAACTACTGTCTGACGGTGCATTGAATCGACAGGAAACAAAGTCTTCTCTCGGTCTAGAAAATGTAGAACTCCCACATGGTAGGTAAGGCAGGCCATGAGAACCTTGCATATACGGGCCGGGTTCAGCAGATGGCAAAACCGAGGTTTGAAATTTGGGTCTCTATTTGGGACGTGGCTGTGATTCCAGAGCGTCAAGGATTTTGCAGCGAGTTTTGAATGATGGAGGAAAGTCATTCATGTGATTTCCAGGAGTACAACCATAGTCTTGCCATTCGTATTGAATGGAAGATAGAATGGTGCATATGTACTCGCTCCTGTGCCGTAGAGAGGTTTTCAATTGTGTTTCATTACAAATGTTGAAAGCATTTCAGCTGAAGGTATTGTCTGCATGCATGCGATGGTTATAAGTCCCATTTCACATGAGATTTTTTGTGAATGTGATGGCGAAAGTCGTGAAAGTCATGGCGCAAGTTCATGGAACTCCGACAGAAGTTTACTACGGCAAATCGGTATCTAAGACTCCACTTGCACAGCGCAGGATCGTCAGGCAGCCCGTGACCTCCGGACGTAAACTGCTGGCCGAGGACATTTCTGGAGAGCAGATCCTCGCTGTAAGAAGCGATGTCGAGTCCTCTTCCGTGCATTCAGGGTCTCTGCTTGCTCATCCGACTCGTAAAATGAATCGAAATTGTTGTTGGTGCCAATTCTTGATCGCCCTTTCGGAGAGTTGATTGAAGCGTGGTGAGGTATGGAGTTGCCCCGAAATTTTCTCTTAAGTGATTTGTCTGGTCCCTCCGTATCGAAGTGATAAGGGTCGTCTCCTTTACGAGCAACGCCAACATGTTTTTCCGCTCGAGCACGCTCGAACAGTGACCGGTAGATAGCTCCATCCACCGGGCCATCCACCTGCGAAGATGGCAAGCACGCCATGGTTGAAACGGTGGGATCCAATGCCATAGTATATTTACTTCCTCAAAAATTCAAGGTCATAGGAACTAAGCCTAGCACTCCTCGAACAATTTTCTGCATAACGGTTTCCAGAACCCCCTCACATTATGAATGTTCCCATGTAAATAAAAGAAATGGAATTTATTAGTGAGCGATGGGGTGGGCTACCTTCCTGGCTTTGAGGTGGAGGGTACAATCCACGTAGATATCCTCAGGTGAGTCCGAATCTTGAAATCGTACCCTCTTTCTCTTGAATCCCAATGTAGATGGGGTCACGTTTGACTGTTCGGATAGAGTTGACGCCTGGCATTAGAAGAGGAAAAAATTCTGTAAGTGAAAATCAAGGATCGAGGTTCTAGTTTTGCTTACAAAAAATTTGATCAGGTCAAGAGGCGGACGAAACCACTCCCGTCGCCAGACAACTGTGATGTTCGTGATCTCAAAACTGTCACAATTTGACTGACGTAGACTATGGTAATCATCAATAGGGCCAGTCGCAATTGTTGAACTCCTCATCTCAATGAACGATGACGTAGCGTCCTGAAATCCCTCCAGTTAGCATTTGCAACAAACTAATCGAAACTCAACTCATCAAGCATTGAGATGAAGAATGGAAGAAATAAATTTTATGAAGAATGCACTTGAAATTGATTTGACGAGTCCGCTAAAATCAACTCTACATTTCCCCTAATAAATTAATGTGTCTACACCAGTATTGCCTACCTTGACTCGCTCCACGCTGTCCTCGATCGTTTCACTCGAATCCGACTCCTGAGTGACTGACCAGTCTCTCAACCTTTTCACGTCCTCGTTTTTCTCATCTAATTTCTTCTGTAGCCGGCCGAAAGTATTTGCTTCGTTCTCGATCTCCATTGTTTCCGTCTCTTCCAGTAGATTGACGTCGTATTCAAGGCCTTCAATAACCTCCTTCCTCTGTGCCACCTGCCTTTGATGATCAAGTACCTGCATTGCCTTCTGCAGGAGTGATTCCTGGAGAGTTGGGATCTTTTTAGTGTGCGTGTTATTGGCTGAGGAGTGTTCTTGCTGAATTTGTAAGCCCTGTCGTGTGATATCTGAGCTAAGAGGTTGCTTGCGACCACAGACTGAGTCCTCCAGAGTCTTGGATTGCTCCTTCTCTGCCCCAAACAAGCAGTTCTTAAAACTTTAAACTATCTCATGTATGATATGTTCAAAAATATTTAATGACCACAAATTCGGAGTTCCTGTGGCGGGTCTCCAGCCTTCCACGAGAGTTCACCTTGCTGGCAAAAATCGGCAGGCAACCGCTTACTTGTAATGTTTTGGAGGACCGAGCAAGTCCGGTTCCTTAGGACGAGGCCCTCCAATGGCTGCGATAAATCCCTAATGGCACATTTGTTTATCTGAAGCATATTCAAATCAGACACGGAATCAACATTCTTCTCACATTATTATCAAATGGTTAGTCCCGTCTATACTACCTGCTCCAGTGCTCAGCCTGGACACTCTATTATAGACAGAAACCAGTTTTCCAACCTACTTGAGCGCATGATGTACTGCAACCACTATGAAATTGACCTCTACGTAGTCATTTCATTGTGCCCAAACCAGAATCAACTATTTACTGATCAAGTATAAGAATCGAGAAGCAACATGGATCGGCAGATTATGTAAAGAACATTGAATGAATGATCAAAACATGTGCTGATCATGTCCACCTTGTTGCTCAATCCACATTCTAGTTCAGTATCATAATCTTCAAGAGATTTGGAACCCAATGTGAAATGACCTTACCTTGGTTTCTTCTTTATCCCGCATCTCTGTATCGAAGAAGGCTCGCAAAGATTGCAGCTTCTTGTCTGCTTCTGGGTTATGAAAAACCTGGCGACCTGCCAGGTGGAGGAGGAACCACACCGAGAAATATATCATCAATGTCAGTTGAGAAGTAATGCGAATAGAGTCAGAGAGAACATGAAGCGAAAATGCGTTGAGAAAGCCATGCTCAGGAAAGTAACCGAACAAGAACATGGAATGTTCAGGAGTCAGAAATCATACCCTTCCGTCTGACCCTCGGTGTGATCTCTATGTAACCGTCACGACACATTTGAGACATCAACTTCTTAAGATTTGCAGGATTCACATCTACCAGGTCCTGTTGAAGCTGCTTCATGGTAATATGCTCCCGCGGTAATGTGTGAAGTAGGGCCTGAATTTCTTGCAGAGCAGGGTTACCTATTGTTTTTATTGCGGTTCAAACTTGAATACTGCTGAACAAATATTCTACCAGAACTAACCTTATCGAGAGAATTGAGTTTCTTGAGGAAAGAGATCCAACAACTGACTATTAACTTGAGGACAGACATGGATTGACCACAGAGGGACGAAATCGAAAGTAGGTGAGGACTCGCCTTTTCATAGAGGATCTGCTTTACATTGTCAGCCACCGGATCTTCTTTATTTTTTTCAGCTTCTGACACCATTTTTATTTTAGCATTTGGAAGAGGAGATCTCGTTTTAAGTTCGCAACATTGCTGTGTGTCATTCGACCACCTGCCTTCTTTAAGTTGATAAACTCGGCACTCTGGTTCGACCTGATAACAAATAGCAGCGTGTAAGACTCCTGAAGGATATTTCAGCTATTTGTCAGAGGAAGATGAAATAACTTCAAAGTACATAAAAGGTTCAATGACGTTAGGGACAGTTCGAAGAAGCTACACGACTCTACAGGATCGAAACTTTACCCCAGCAATCCCACGCACAAGCTAGCAGTCTCACCGGTGATAGCATTATTCGTAAACAGATAATAAGCTTCGCTCTCGAACAGTCCATAGGCGTCAGTAAACACTTAATCGTTAGACACATACCTCCGAAAGTTGCAAGGATTCGTCGGTAATGTCTATGACGTCGGTTGCGATCTCCGCTCTCTTCCACAGTCGACCGCTTCTACGCAGACTTTCGACCTCGAAAACTTGGTGTTCATTATTGTCTACAATTCACCCACATCAAAGCAAGAAACTGAATTTGCACACTAGGAACAAAATTGGTAAATAGTAGATCAGTACTAAAGTCTCATCACCATGATCTTCAGCACATTAAAACAGGCTGAATGTCGGAATGTAAGATTTGCATTAACGGGAAGCCTAAGCGAACAATTCCTGGTTCAAAGGACCAATCACATCTCTGGAAGTTTGTCGAGTTAAGAGTAGAAATTTTTACCAGTAAAATTATTGTTTGCTTCTTCCGCAGTCGACTGCGTTGGTTTAAGCGAATCCGCAAGCGCAGTTTCTGACACCACAAGCAGTTGTAATTGGAGTCGTGTATGAGATTACTGAAGACTCGAGAATGTTTTTAACTACCGTTTTTCTGAGTTTTATTCTGCTCGCTAGATCAAAGGCCCTAAAACAATTTAAAGTAATTATCAGATGTCATATTGAATACTTTTTAAATATTGAACATTTCAATAGCCGGTACTAAACCTGACAAATAGAGAGTCATCATTGTAGACAACAAATGATAATAGCAGAGCCCCAACTGATATGGGGAATACTGCAATGTATCCAACCATGCCTCACCTACAATTGGCCCCTGAATTTGTTCCTTATATTCTGAAGCCTGTTTGGGCAAACAGGATGAAGAATTGCGATGTTAGATTCTCGCGTGAGAGGTCCGGAGACGCATTGAACCAAACAGCATGCGTTGGTTTCAACATCCTTGGGAGTACTATCTGGATCGTGATCTGCTGCTCATGACATGTTCTGTGCTCAGGACTACTCAATGCGAAAAAACATCCTAGCGTGAGATTATCTAGACCTGTATTGGAGTGTCCATTCGTGGTGAGATTTTTTGAGTGGGTGAACTACAGACTTGACTGCGTGGTAAATTTACTGCCATTTTCTCAGAACTGGCGGACGAATCATCATCGCTTGCGAGCATTAGATCACTGGAGCATGTTCCAGTCTCGGCCAAATCGTGCCAATCGTCGCAAGGGTCGAGCACGCTCTTCACCTGTTATACATAAACATTGTGCACGAGGTGCATTAGATTCATGTCAAGCTTGAGTAGGCCACCCACAAAGCCCCTGAAATGGAGGTGGTATGATATTTTTCGGGGTAACTTCAAATGGTGCGGGCCTTCAATCTACCTTGATTGCCAACCCATAATATCTGCCGTCGACATGGCCAACGTTCATCTTAAAAGGCTCATGGTCCCAGGTGTTAGGGTCGTCGCCAGTACTCGACATGAAAAGCGGAGGCTCGTAATCTTCTGGCTGAAAAATTCAGCAAGAGATTCTTTCCGTGATTAGCAGCCTATTCTTCGATGACTTCACCTAGAATTCGCACAACCACATGGCACAAGAATTCGTTCTTTAATCTCGAAATGCAGTCCAGAACTGTTTGTAGGTGAGAAGACCTTACCGTAATGTCGTCATAGTAATGGAGTCTCATGACGATGGTGCGCTGATGATTTATTCACGAGCGTGTTCACAGAGCGACCAGAAATTTGGTGAGTTCAATTTATCCGCACTGAAACCCAAGAGATCTCTGAATTTTCGAGGCCAATTGTTCGGGTCGATTCACATTTCATGACAGCAAGCAGGAGATTATGCGTCCACGACTAAGCAGCATCGAAATATTATCCTAAGAAAATTTTACATGACGTCGGTGCAACTTGCAAAATTTTCTCAAAGTCTTGGACATGTACCTCCTTTGGGACATCATCCAATGTGTACATGAGCTGCACAAGCATGCGCACCATCTGGCATGCAGACTGCCTGCAAGTAGAACGTCAATTTCGTTACATTGGAGTTATTCCAATACTGACTTTGGCAACTTTCAAGTGTTCTGAATCCATACGAATCCATACCTGACCTTCATGTTCATATACGTCACAATATTTGGCAGGAATCGCGCCACTATAACGAAATTGACTTTGTAGACAGAAACGCAATATTGTGGTTTGATCATCTTAGTTAAAACCTGGAAGGAAATATCTCCGAAAATTATAAAGTTTTCTATCTACATCGTCGTGGTAGATTCAAGGAGTCTTACTTCATCTGCAGGGGAGACATCTGGTTATTCGTGTCAGTGTAGACAGGCACGCCAATTGAACTTTCAATAGTCATAGAGGTGATGTTCTCCGATGCTCCCTCTGCAGCATACTTGAAGGAAACTGCGCAATGCATGCATACCATTCTTTTAAAGCGGTAACAGAACTACCAACAAGACTTCTCTTAGAAATCGAGGAGACTTGGGAAAGGCCCGGGGATTACAGTACATGCCACACCGCATGCTACTGCGATGGTTTGATTGCTTACACGTATATTCCTCAATCGTTGGACCGTCTTGCCCACGACAAATCGTCAAGAACAACGTCCTTAGATACTTCTTCTGCAAAGCATCAAAAACGCCTGCGCACCATCACAGAGTTTGGTATGTTAAGCATGTGGAAAGTTGAACTCTGCCATTGAAGGAGTATTTGCCTAAGCTTATCCACATGCTTATGCCTAAGCTCATCCGTCACGCTGGTGAGAAATACCTTTCTCTGTCCAGTCAATGAATCTTTTTGATTCCATATCCATAGGCAACAATTTGTTGACCTTCATCTCTGCCGGTGCAAATTTACAACGTCAATTACATGCCACTAAGTAAAGTTTACTCAGAAGTCGAAGTCGACAAGGATGAATGTGATCATTTCAGTTTTCTTAAGAAATAAATATTTGCACAGCTACTTACTTAAATAACAAAAGGTGTGACAAATTAAGGAAGCTTAAGTGATGTGCAGGTGCCTGATGAAAAGCTCAGCCAAACATACCTAGTGCTGGCACAAATTTTTCGCGATAAAAGTTTTCAGGAAAAAATCCCCTGACGTAGCTAATATTAGACATTGCAATCCGGAGAAGATTCCTTGTCTGCAACAGAAAATCTTTTTTTGAATTTGCTCTAGCAATTAACATGAATGTCACGAAAAAGTTGAAGCACGGAGCGTAACTTAAATTCGAGATGGAGGAATCGAAAATCTAATTCTAATCAAAGCATGCGCAAGGCTCAACCAGAAAATCCTCGACACGCAGCCATTAACTTTTATTCACGATCGAATGTGAGATTTACGTACGAGTTGCAAAGATTCCTGTTCCGAGACCTCAGTTCTTGGTCTCGTAGCCTGTGCCTGAGTTTCTGCTATGGAAGCCATGGTCATCCGTCGGCAATCGTCAACTAGATCGCTCGATTCTGCTCTGCAACCACAGAGATAGAAAGATTGGAGAACAAATTCCGGTCGCACAAAATTATGAAGTTTTAGTTAAAGTGAAAAACTAATGCTCCATAAATTACGACTTTCACATAGCATATAAGTCCTCACTCACGAAATCAAGAAACACTCACGAAAGGTCACCTTAGTTTCTGGAAATCGCTCTCATAATTTTTCGTTTGCGTTATTCAGAATCTTAAGACACTGCTATTTTCTGTTTCCTAACGACTCTGTTCTTAAGCTGTAAGCGCGCGTTAAAAGATTGAAAATCGTCAAAAGAAACCGTTCAAATTGTTGCTAATTTAGAAACCAGAGAGCACGAATATTCCATTTCCCTAAATCAAGGCCACGCATAGCATTCGTCACGAGAATCAAGAAACTTTCACATGAAAATTAGAAAGATTACCCGCTCACAAGATACGCAATAGCAAGATTGAAGAAAGATATGGGAGACGATAAGTACCCCCCTGAAGCAAAAGGGGGAGCTGCAATCTTCTGGCTCGCTTACTGGCCCGGATCCGAGCTCATATCCGTTTCTCCAGCCTCCGTCCCTCCAGCCTCAGTTCCGAGATTTGAAACTCGAGCTCTGAAACTCCCGCTCGCCCCCTTCGACTCACTCAGTCCTGAACCTTCTGCTCGCGCTCAGTCCTTCAGCTGGAAGGGAGGGACTGTTGGATTTGGAAGTCTGCTCCGGGGAAGAACTAGAAGCGCAGCGTATCAAGTACCTTGAAAATTTTGATATATTTTTTCATGAATTACTATATAACTAAATTTTTAATTTAATCTTTTTTTTCATAATTAGGAAACATCATATTGAATAGTATATGATTTTTTACAAAAATTTCTTTGAAACAAGTTTAGCAATTACAAAAATGCTTAAAATAATAAGAAACTGTCAAGAAAAAGTGAAATAATTGTAACAAACTTCATGGTCTAATTCTTGTATTCTTGAAGGTCACACCAAGAAAAATTCAAGAGTGCCGTATTATTGAGCATACTATGTACTATCTTCACAGAGTAATAAATTACAATTTGCACAATTAAAAAAAAATTGAAATGGAGTTGAATGTAAATTATTGGAGATACTTCTTATAAATTGAGCTCATAATCATTTGAAATGAAGATGTGAAAATTTGAAGTTTGACTTTTAGATTGCTTGTGGGGACTTGCAAAGTTGCAATGTCCCCTTAAGAGTTAACTTTAAATTCCATTAGTGTACTTTGTATTGTTCATCCTTGTTCAACCCTATTGAGTTGGGAGAAAAAATTCGAATTATTGTTGTACCCCACTGTACATGATTGTGCAAGAAACTGAAAGCACAGAGGTGAATGCACAAAGGTGTTCAAAGTCATTTGTTCTTCCAGTCGGAAGATCCACCATCTCCTTTTTTCCTAGATGCCTAACCAATCGTTTTTTGATTGATGTACAATAGGGTACTACAAAATTCATCCCAAATCATGCACTTTTTGCAAGTTAAAAAAATAGTACAAAATTTTGTGGCAAGATAGCTTCATACATGTGTGATCCAATTGGAAAGGGGATGATTTGTAAAAAAATTATGCTTCATTTCATGCCACTCTCTTACACCAAAAATTTCTAAAATTTTAGTGCTCTTGAAATAATCAACTCATTAAATTAAACAACCAAAAAATCTCCAAAAATCACTACACTTAGAGTATTACATTTCAACCCATTACAACAAATTTCATCCACAAATTATCAGTATCTTATTCGTAATCGAATCACAAAAGAGTTTTGAATTTTACTTTTCAAATTTTATTCAAAAATATTGGTGATTGCAATCATAGATCTAACCATATGGATAGTATATAAAATTCATAATGTTCAACTTTTATTCATACATCAAGTTCAAAATACCCTTCTTAGTTGCATTTTATAATGCATCTTTGCAATTCTCCAAATCTGCAGAGGATTGTGGACATCTAGGGGTTAACAAAAAAAAATCTTTCTTTGAGCCTATATTTTTGGATCTTCAACAATATTTTGAAGACCCATGCTATAGTGGTATAGAATGTTTTGTATGTCTATACTTACACCTTATACTTACACCTTATAGAAAACTTTATCTATCTTGGTGAATGACCAAAAGAGGGGCATCCCAAAATAATATATTGGTAGATAGCTTGACATGTGTTACTTTTCACATTTACCATGTGCATAATATCAGGAAAGGACCCCAATTGTATTGATAAAGAACGTTTTGTACAATTTCCCTATGCTATTGCAATATCAAATATTATTAATTCCAACCTTTTTAACCCTTGAACGCTATTTCAAAATCAAATATTAATAATTCCAATCTCTTTAACCCTTGAAAATGCAATTGTATAGTATATTCTGTATTCAATGGTATTTGATCACAATAACAATGATCAAGCACTTTTCAATACAAAGTAAATTAATAATCATGATAATATGTGTATAACAATATATCACAATTCATATATTAAACCACAATTGAACAATTATAAGGCTAAATACGGGTTGTAGAGAGACCCCAAGGGCCTTTCAAGAATTAATGCCACAATATTAAGACCCCCCAAAATGCACATGATAATACAAAAGTTCCCAAACATCATGACAATAGCCGCATATTAAAGCGAGGTCCTGGGAGTCCAAAAGGCAATTTAGAATCCATTGCACTTATCAATCTCCTTATCATCACATTTGTATGCAACTTTTGTGGCATAAAAGAGTGATAGTAAAGGTGACCCCATTCTGTGAGGCTCGGTAAGAGAACAGAGGATATATCTAGGACTCTTGCGGGAGAAAAGGTGATGTGATATCAAAGAGATCAAGGGGTACTGCCAATCCCTCCCACCAGTAAGTAAAATTTGAGCTTTTATCCCTTCTAAGTACATGGCCAATTCTATATTCATATTGCAGACAACGCAGTGCAAAGATGTACAGATAAGTTGCTAAAGTGAGGCATGAGATCTCTTGCTGGCACTGTCAATCTCAGAGACATTTAGGAGTTAAGTTCAAATGCTGGCATTGTCGATCTCAAATGTATGAAATCTCTTGCCCCAGTTCGATGACCCTCCATCTCTTGGCATTCTGAACTTTATATATGCCTAGTTTCCTCATATCTTACACGGTGTACGACAATAGGACATTCTTGGCCCAATCTATAACAGGCAACAACTGGCTAGCCTTTGTACCCATAATAGTCAAATCATAATCTTCCACATATGACTTACGAGAGAAGTGCCTAAACTTCCGCAAATCATCGATGATGACCGCAACCCCTTCGTGCATAAGGGGGATATCTTGATTTCCTGGTGTAGTAAATAAACTCACAAATCCCTTGTGAGCTGATGACCCTAACGGAATGGGTAGTGAGCGTATCTTCAACCACCTTGTGGAAAAGTTTTTCCACTGCTAATAGAACCCCTCCAAACGCTTTGCTATGCCAAACGAGTCACACGTTGGGAGTTGTAAGTGGAGGAGGAGTTGCTCCCATAGTGTCTACATTGTAAAAAAGCACCTCTCTAGAACTTCGACATTCTCCACAAAAATGCGATCCTCAAATAGAGTGCCAACCGGACTAATATACAACCCACCCCTACGAATGGCAAGCATGTCGTTATGATAGCTTGATGACAAGTCTACAAGATCCACCTCCATCCCAATCAACACCGTCAACTCCTCTGCCCAACCCACAACCATCGAAGGATCTTGGATCTTAGTCGACTCAAATGCAATGTCAATGTCCCGAGCAGTTGCAATATTTCTCAGGAATGACCCAAAAAGCAAGACCCTCGACACATTTGGTTTGCTGATGAGGTATGCATATATCGCTGCCAGGGTCTTGTGGTGGCCATCAGAGCGCTCTGGGGAAGCGGGTGGGGTTGTGTTTGCCCGGCAAAGCTCCTCCATATCATATGTGATGGAGTCCTTTCCATGAATCTCCCGCCATACTACCTCCTCGTCGGAGTTGTCGCAGAAGAACAACCGGGAAGGGGCCAACTTCGAATTGACAGGTGTGTCAAGCAAAGAATGCAAATCAAATCTCTCCGATGAAGGCGCCTCCAGCAAAGCCACATTATAAGCATGCAGAATGTCCCGCTTCTTTGGCCTCATGCCGACGTCTACCTTGAAAGCCAGGGAAGGGCCAAATGGGAAGCAACGCACTTTTAACTGCCAATCCTCCTCAATTGTTTACAAATTTCACTACAATATACTACTTATATCTTTTGAGAATAGTATTCATAGATAACATTTGTAAACATACAATATAAAGGCTAAAATTGTGCCTAACATATTAGCAATTACATACTACCTTTTAACTTTCTCTGTCTTTTATTCTAAAAATCCTTTGTGCTACACCAAACTATTATCACCAAAAGGCCATATTCATTAAATTGAGAAAAAATGGTCATAATGAGAACCTAAGATCCTTCATTTCAAAAATAAGTTGTTGAAGGCAAAGATAAATGTTAAGAAGCCAATGAATACAAAGCATTGTCCATGTAAAAGGTGCCTAGAGTAATAAAAGACTGTGACAATAAGAAGATAGAAATTGCAGAAGAGAGTTCAATACAAGGGATTGAAAAATATGAAAGATTTACAAAAGTTCACTCTACAATGGAAAAAGTTCTGAAGATCCTTGACAACTCAAGTTGATATAAAACTATTTACCTCACATGCCTATACACTTCACTTCCTAAGAAATGAAATCCCAAGTACCTATTTGTAATTGATTAGAATGATGTATTTATGTGTAAATATAAACGCCACATGCTAATGGTGGATTGAATTTTTGCCTAAACCAAGAAACAGTTACAATATAGAATGAAAAAGCATTATGACAGTTTTAGGAGCTATGTTCAAAAGTCCTTTTCTCTAAATACATTGGAGGTATCTATTTAATTTTGAGGGGAATTGAATTATCAACAAATCTACTATCACTATAAGAAACCTATGTTTTAGGTGACAAATTTTAGGTGACATCTAATAAAAGAAACCAGAATTCTATGTGTACATTAATGTCCGCCATAACATCAAGATGTTATGGTAGACATTAAATGACAAATCTTGAGTAATATCCAATTTAACAACTTGGATTTTTATGTCAATAATAATGTCTACCATAATATGAAGATGTTATGGTGGACATCTTCATTGACATAAAAATAGAAATTGTTACTTTGGATGTCATTTAAAATCTATTAATAAAAACACGGGATTCTTATAGTGTATCTAAATATGAGTCTTTCCTGTCTAAAATACTTCCATTCTCAATTCCCTAGTCGATGTTGGGGATTGATCACCTCCCATTGCTCAATTTCAATCTGCCTTTCAACCCTATCAATGTGAATGATGAGCACAATCTTTGTTTGCAATTGGCTCCACCTTAGCCAAAAACGTGCATCATTCCTCAACTGGGCAAGTGAGTTGGCAAACCCTAGTTCACACATGAAGCTTGGCCAAGCATTAATAGCTAGACGAGTTCGTCGGGGCTTGAAGGACTCATCTACCTCCTTCTGTCTCCAAACGTCGTGCATCTCATACTAATGATCTTGTCTCTAAGCCCCAAATCCTTCAATTTATCGGCAAAGATAAGATCAAACCGGGATATCGCAGTCCCATAACCAACACCAACCCTAAGTTTGACTACAAGAACCTCTTTTCTCGCATCATGAAGGCAACACATTCTTGGTAGCGACCTACAAGCCTTCTCTATCTTTGCCATATCCTGCACCTTCACTCCTGTGAATAGGATATACGCATTGCAATTCGAAGATCCAGCATCCAAATCCTGCATATGATTTTCACAACACCTCCGAAAGGCCCTCATTCCCGTGAAGTCGAACTTGGAGGTGCCGACAACCTGGTAGCTCTCCAAAAGTGATTCTTCATCCTTGTCCTCACTTTAGATGTTTGCAAAAGGGAATGATGGGTACTCCAAAGAATCGTAATCCCCACGGTGTAAAGCCATGAATAGGAAACTGAGCTCCCTTGCCCTGCTTTGAATGCACAACACCAAGCTAATCAATCAATCAATCACAGACTCTACTTCCAATTCAACCTCTCTTTTGTCAAAACCCTACCCAAACCCACACAAAATTAAAGAAGAGAAAGATGATGCAGCGAAATAAAAAACCCTGCAAAACTTTTGCAATGCCCTGCGGGGTGAAGCACACTCACAATTAGGACTAATCCGAGAATGTCGAGGCCTCCTCGCCACACGGACAGAGTCAGTCAGGGTTTCAGGGTTTCCATCCTTAAACCCTGAAAAGAGAAGATGAGCGCCGAACCCTGTGACCAGGACGAACCATGAGGGAAGGACCTAAAAACTTGAGTACAACTTCAGTGAACAAATTGAAGACTGAACTGGACTGTCAAACTTTGACTTGAAGTTGCTGCAAAATCTCGTGCCATGCCAAGAGGGCTTTAGTGGAAGGAAATGTTTATGAAGATATGAAATCCGCCTCAATTAGAAATATGACATGCGTGCTAAAAGAACCCTTCATTTTTGCCCTTGTGACATACAATAGTAGTACACTATAGCTTGCATTTGCCCGCAGAGCACATCCGGTGATAGATTCAGCAGCAGAAGTGAAGCTAGAGACGGAGTAGAGGTAGAGCCAAAAGGTGAGCCAAAACTAGAGTGAGAAGTGAAGCAAAGGCAAAGCACAACTTGGCTATCACCCCACACCATCACAAAACAACCTTCCCTACCTAAATCAATTATTAGGAGATCGGCTCATTAGAAAACGTAAAGGCACTTGCTAAGGTTGACAAATTGGCACATCCTGGGCAAAATATGAGACAATTGATATAAATTTAATTCTAATTATTTCCTAGTTGTATACAAGTTGTTTCTAAGTTGAATTTTAGTCTCATGATAGTTGAAGACTAGTTGAATGCTAGTTGCAGTGTAGTTGCTCACTAGTTGAATTGTAGTTGATTTAGAATTATATGCAACTGCTATTAGACAAACTAGATTGTATAGAATGTAAAATTGTCTACATCAACAAATATGATGAATATTGGATGTAGAATACCTCACAATTTTTTTTCTTTTACATTCCTATAATCCTAAATTTTATTTTGCAACTACTTTGCAACTACAACAATGTGAATGTCCACATTGCTACAAATATAGAGGAGTATAGTTGCAAGGTAGCTATGCTGGACATGTAGTTGCATTGTAGTTGGTTGTGGCAAACAAATTTTTCTTCTAGGGGTATTGGAAGAATGCTAAAAAGGTTTAGGATGAATATATATAGTTTTGCATCCTACTATTGATATTGTTCACAAAATTGCTCAAATCTCCATATTTTCGAAAAATTCTAGAACGAACTTTTAGCAATCTAGAAATCTTAGTACAATTGCAACAAATTTAGCTACTTTAGGGAATGCTATTCCTACTCAACCTTACAAATAGTAAAGGTTCTCAACATTGGTATTCAAACAATAGTAGCATCATCATCTCTAACTTAATATCACATTCTTTTGCTAGAGAATGGACAAATGGACATTTTGACTATAGATGTTCTAAAGTAATTTAACATTTATAAATGTTCCAAATTGATTTGAATCAAATTTATAATTATTTTAAGAATTTTTTTATTGTATGGACATTTTCTACTCTTGATGATTAACATTGTCTTCCTCGATGAAAACTTCAAGAAAATTATTTAACTTATATTTTATAACGCATTTTTGTTGTGTCCAAAAAATTAGGGGTTTTAAGGGGGCTTTAATTTTTAAAAGTTAAGTTTTTATTATTATGAATTTTTTAGATTTCTATTATAATATTTTTTTCCCATACAAACCTATAATGAGAAAGATTTCTTGTTAGGCATCAAGAAATGAATACATAAGAAGGTAGGACAAGGCAAGGGATTGCGTAGAAGGAAGAGAGATGATTGAAAGGCTATAATAAAAAAACAATGAAAAATTTGCATGAAAAAAATTAGTCCATAAAGAAAAGCATGCCTCTATCTACAGAAAAAAATTCCTAAAGACCTAAAAACATATGAATAGGAGGCCATATAGTCAAGAAGTGAAAAAGGGGTGAAAAGCTTGTTAGAAGATATGACAAAAGAAGAAAGAGAAGCTAGTATATTGCCAACAAAGATTTCTCTTGTTTTGGTGTAAAAGATGGAGTCAAGTATCAAAATGGATTTTAAAGAAGCCATTTGAGAAGATTTGAGGGCAAAAAAGGGCCATTTTGGATTTTTATCCCCTAGTAGTTCCCTATGCTATCAAAGAACTGTGAACCAACCCTAACATCATGATTTTTTTAATTTTTGAAAAAATAAAAATAAAAAAATAAATTTCAAAAAGTATTAGAAATCTGAAAATCAAATTGTGATTTTATTTAATTATTTAAAATTTTATTTATTGTTTTATTTTATTAATGTATGATGTGGCACAATTTGAGCCACATCAAAGTGCTAATGTATATTGTTCCTAAAGTTCCCATAATCAAGGAACTTGAAGTCTTGTATTAGCCTTGAATCTTCCTAATGCAATTAAGTCATTGCTTTGGTGAAGAAGCTTAAAGGGTGTGAAACCTATTCAAAATGGGAAGGATTCAAGGCAAAAGAGAAGGCAAAGTTCAATAGACCTAAAGATTGAAAAGTTCCACATTGGGCATTGGTTTGTTATACCTATTTGAATGAACAAGGTGCTAACTGTAATGCCAATATAGGCTATGATTTTCTCAGCTCTTCAAGGATGCCATATATTAATGAAGAACTAAATGCATTGAGAAGAAATTTATCCACATATTTGTAGCCATGAGGCAAATATTGTACAATCCGATTTGGCTTGTAATGATTGAAATGCAATATTTGAGCTTATAAGTGTATGAGAAGAAAACTTGCTTTAGTACTTTCCCTTGCTTTGGCTATATCCATTCAAATAAATTAAGATAAAATGCACCTATTTAACGAATATCAATGATCCACAAAAGTAATTTTGGATCATGTAAGATTAGATTGATGTTGGCCCCTTTGCTTGTATGTAGACAAATTCTAACTAAATCAATAGGAAATGGAGGGATGACTTTTAAGGGTGAAGAAAAGTTTAATCAAAGTCTTACCTTACATATATTCAAATGGTTGGTATGATAAAAAAAAGAGGAGAGGTGAAATATGTGAAGAAGGATTAGCTTCCAACTTGTTAGCTAACTATCCATTCTCTAATGTTAATATTGCCATGGTTGCAAATGGGCCAAAGTACCACTAAAGTGATTAATTGTAGCTCTTTTGGAATCATATTGAAGCTCATTTTCGAGTGGATCATTTCAAAAATAAAACTAATAGTTACTTGAGTTTATTAGTGTTTATACCATATGCATATCTTCAAGTATGTGAAAGGCTCATTGATGTCATAAAATGAGTTTAATAGACAAGGCCTTCATAGACATGACTGTTGGAGATTTGAATTGCTTGTTTCCAAAGAGAGTTTGGCTAAACCCCTTAACCACACATGTGGAAGCTATTAGATAAAACTCAAATATACAATGTATAAGGCTAAATTTAGCTCATACATGATTTTTGACAATTTTTTGGTGGATCTAGTTCTTTGGGGGTTTAGTGGCATTAAAACTCTATTAAAAATTATCTAGTAGATAGGCCTTGCAATTTTTAAAGAAATTGCTAAAAAAATTATTGTATATTAAAAATTCTATTTAAAAATGGGCATCACCCCTAGAATGCAAAACTATAATCAAAGGTTTAATTTGATGTCCTTGTAGAAGCTATATCACCTCAAAAATACACCAAAAGAAACATCTATTTTGAAAATTTTAAACTTTTTAAGCACATTTTGTATTTTATATTAATTTTCACTTTTTCTTCAAATTTTATATAAATGGAGCATACAGATTGGATATATTAATGGACAAATAGATTAAATCTATTTTTTGGCCTATGACTAAGTTAGACTAATCTAGTTCTGTTTGCAATCCATTTCTATCACCCTATATTTGGCCATGTTTTCATCTTGTCCAACATCCAAATCTGTCTAGAAATGAGCCAATTTTGTTTAGAAATCTGATAAAATTAGTGCATTTATGTCATTTAGAGTAACATGGCAATAGTTGAATGGTGAAGACCTACATGCTCATAGGGACATAAAAAGGTGGTTACGGATTGTTACAATGGGAACACCCAAAATTGTCCAAATAAGGAATTTAGCATAATTGGAGGTAGGTTTTTCTAAAAATAATATTTTTCTAGTATTAACAAGTGAAAATCATGAATGTTGAAAAAAAAATTGGATGCCATATGTAATTTCTATGGTTTTTCAAAATGTTGGCTCCCTAGAATACTGGAACTATTCAATAGATGCCCCAAAATCTGAAAGCTGTTGAAATCAAGACTAAGCCAATCACATCTTGGTATGTGTCTTTAATATGCATTAGCAAATTAGAGTCAAGCACGTAGCAAACACATTAACCCTTGAGCGCCCAGAGCGAATTCATTGAAATTCAAACCTTTCCAAACTCATTCCACTCAAACTTTCTTCTAAGAAGAAATCCACATAAATCAACCGTACCGATTGGTAGTCAAGAGAGACCTAGAGGTTTGGGGAAAAGGACACATCTTTTGACCGTACTACGCAAAAGATTATAATAGTCAAACAAAAAAGTTTTTCAAATTGGAGAGGCCAGATTTTGGTCTCTGGGGCGCTCAGGGGTTAACTATAGTCTAGGGATGGTTTTAGATGAGTCTACAGTCCATTCCAAGGTACAAAGATGGTATTGGGTGTTTCTCCCTTATTAGGGCGTTCATAACCCTAGTTATAGGGAGCTTTTGTAATTTATGGCTAAACACTTGAAAATTTCATAGAAATTATAGTTTTGATTAGAAAATTATGATTCCAATTTGATTTGATTTGTGAAATATGCATACACTTGTGAAAAATATGTGACCCTCTTGGAATTAGCCCCAAGATAATCAAATTGCAAATTAAGGTGGTAATAGGTTGGTCTACCTTAATAGCAAAGAATAGAAAACAGATTGGGACGACAACATGGTAATAGGCTTGACTTTGCTACAATTTGTAAGACCATGCTTAAGAGTCTTTTTTTGGACCATTGTTTAGTTTGTGTGCAATTGGTTGTAGAATTACCTTAAGACATGTTGTTTTGTTTTGTTTGTTTGTTAGGATGAGATCTCTAGGAGCATACGTTTCCCAATTGCGTGCTTAGTACCATCAGAAAGCTCTCGATGAGGAAGGTTGCACGGGCTTTGTTTTCTAGTATTTCAACTTATATTGAGAAAATGATTGAATTTCAAAGTTTTTATGGATTAAAAAATTAGAAAATACATTGATTCTGACTCACGGTGAGAAAGTTGTGAATTTTGAGATGTTTTTTGTTCTTAAAAATCAAAAAATACTTTTACTTTGATTTTGATTGTGGCAATGGCACATGGCACACTAGCCCATACATTAAGACTGGTCCATATCTTAAGATACGTTATTTGTTTTGTTTTGTTTGTTTGTCATGTTGAGATCTCCCAGACTATAGGTCCCAAAGTCGTGTTTTAGATACCATCAAAAAGCTCCTCGCGAAGAAGGGTGTAGAAACTTTGTTTTGTAGATTTCTAACCTATGTTGGAAAAGTTATGAAATTTCGAGTTATTTTTTATTCTAAAAAATTAGAAAATTCCTTTTACTTATATTTTAGTTGTAATCTTGGTGTTGTTGGAAAGTCCTTAGCAAGGAGGGATGTATGGTCTTGATTTTGTGGACTTTAGACCTATAGTGTCAAAGTTATTGAATTTCAAAGTTTTTATGCATTGAAAAATAAAATAAATTACTTTTATTTTGATTTTGACTATAGCAACAATGTAGTTAGTTAGTTAGTTTTGTTTTGTTTATTTGTTACATTGAGATCTCCCGATCTGTATGACCACTAATCACATGCTTAGTATGGGTAGAAAGCTCTAGGTGAAGAGGGGTGTATGGACTTTGCTTTGTGCCATTTCGACCTACAATGGGAAAGTTATGAATTTTTGAGTTATTTTTTGTTCTAAAATATTGGAAAATACTTTTATTTATTTTTGGTTGTGCCAATGATACAAGGCATATTAATCTATACCTTAAGATAAGTTGTTCATTTTGTTTTGTTTTGTTTGTTTGTTTGTTATGTTGAGATTTCCAAAACTATGTGTTGTTCAATTGCATTTTTGATATAGTAGGAACGTCTTTTGGGAAGAAGGGTGTACCAACTTTGTTTTGTTGCTTTCCAATTCATAATGTGAAAGTTTTTGAATTTTAAAGTTTTTTATGAATTAAAAAATTAAAAAATTATTTTTACTCCTATTTTGGCTATAACAATGACATAGGGCACACTAGCACACTAATGTGAAATAGCCCATTTTGAACTTTGTACCCATTGGTGACTCCTAAGAATGATCCCATTATGGTATTCTTCTAGTTAATGAAATTTGGACTATGTACAATCAATGTATTAGATAACTATAATGGAGTGGTTAGTGACTACAATAGGAACTTACAACTTCTTAGTCTTAATGCATTGTAGGAAGTGACTTTATGAGGTCTTCTTTGTTAAAAAATATTGCGACTCCTAGAAATGAACCCATCGTGGTTTTCTTCTAGTGAATGAGATTTGGGCTACAATCAATGCCTTAGATAACTATAATGGAGTGGTTAGTGATTACAATAGGAACTTACAACTTTTTAGTGTTAATTCATCGTAGGAAGTGACTTTTTCAGGTCTTTTATGTTAAAAAATATTGTGACCATAATAAGTGAGTGAGATGAGCATTAAAGATTCAGTTTTAGTTGGTTTGGGGGTAGTCTACAAACTTTTTTAGGCCATGATGAGCTGAGCACTTCAAAAATTCATGATAAATTCCCACTTTGATGAAAAAATATAGTATCCATTGCTCTTGCCATTTGTATCACTTGCCTTTATGTGCAAAAAAATTAGAAAATTTCAACTACGACATGAGTGCAAACCCCCCATTTTGTCCGATTTTGCACTCATGTCGTAGTTGAAATTTTCTAATTTTGTCGATTTTGTCCGCAATGGGCTGTCTTACCTTAGTTGAAGGTGATAACACAGCGTTCTGCTTTGCGCTTTTGCAGTGTTGCTTTCGCAAACGCTGAACTCTGCGATCCGGTTGAAACGTCTTCAGGAGGTTTCTGTGTGAATTCTTGAGTCGTACAGTGTTATTTTATGTGAAAGCTTCGAAGTCGCTCGGGATGTGAGTGTGGAACTCTGGATAATGAATTGAGGCGATCGCGACTTGCTTCGCCATACGTATTTCGAATAGTTCATTATTGATTTCGATGTTTGGATATCCAGTCAGTCGTTTATTCTTGGGTTTGGGGTTCCTAATAATTAGCCCTAACTGTATGCGTTGCGAACAATTTGTTGCGAAGGACTCAGTTTGCGACCCAATGATGAGGGTTTGAAGAGATAATTTAATGAGTCGAATCAGTGTCTAGTTGGTTCAGGTTTGGAAGCTTACTACAATCGTTAGACTCGTTATGTGAAATAATTGAAGCATTTGTTTTTGAGGAACTCCGCAACCTGTTCAATGGAAGAGCTGACTGTTAGGTAGGCATGATGAAATTTTGTGTTGTGTCTCTTTTGGTTTGAAGGAGGCTGCAGTATACTCCATCCTTGGGAAGTGTTATCTTATGCAAGATAGTCTCCCTCGTTATGGTAGTTTAGATCGTGGATTCTTGAAGGGGTTTAAAATTTGTGTCGTGTGCAACAGATGTGAAAGAGGTGGAAATAGAGACCAAAATAAGTAAGTATTGTGAAAGCAGCTTTGCACCGCAATCCGGTTTGAGTTCAACATGCCAATTTCATTCAACCTTCATCGTCTCACAATCAGAAATAAGGTATGGACACTATCCGGGATCTAATGATTGACAATGAGCACTTCTCAGACATAGAGGTTATTTTACAATGCATTGATACATGTTTGCAGTGGTTAGAAAGATATTTTCTTCGAGGAAGAAGGGAAAAGAGTACTTGTAGTACCATGACAAAGAAATCTGGAAAATGAGATCAATTATGACAGTTGAATTTGATGTGAAAACCTACATGGGTGTCTTATGCTTACATATTCTAATTTCTGTTTTCTTAGTTAGTCTATACCTACTGGCCTACTCCACTAGAAGTTTTTAGAGCCATTCCTTTCTCATCTTTTCCGCTACAACTGGCTGATTACCCTTTTTGCAAAGGGCTGAGAATTAGCGCGGCTCAAGTTCCTGACACATGGTTGGCTTCGTGCAGGGACTTGGTTTGCAAGCCCATGCTGCGGATTTGTCACCTGAGCGAGGAGGCCTACCTTACGTAGGCTTCTCTTCATACACCTCCTCATACACCAGCCACGATTCAGGTTCTAGGGATATATTAAATTTGGAGAAGATGGGAGGGTTCAGTGATGGTGTCAACGAGACTGCTCTTCGAGTCCCGTGCTCAAATATGTCCATGCTCCTATTCTCAAAATGATTTGTTCCGTGCAGTGACTTGGTTTGCAAGCCCATGGTCTGAAGTTGTCGCTGGAGCTTGCATTGGAGTGAAGAGGACGCGTTAAGCACCTCTTTAAACAATTCCTCAGACACCACACATGTTTCAGGTTCCAGGGATACATTGAATTTGCAGAAGACTGGCGAGTTCCGTGACTGTATCGGCGAAACTGCTCTTGGAGTTGCATGCTCAAATGTGTCCGTGCTGCTACTATCAGAATCTTCCCCAGATCCATCGTCACTGTCACATCTCGACATGATTCATGCGTTCCGGAATGAGCATTTGTTATTTCTTCACGGTGAAAACTTTCTAATTGAAAGACAAAGACTGGAACACGGAGCTTCAGCTAGATGATGAAACTTCAGTTTTAACAGGATTACCTGTTGCATACCCTTCCATTACCTTGAAATTGCTTTGCCTGTGATGATCGCGCTTCCTCTTCGACGCAGATATATTGGAAACGATTTTCCAGAGGATCCTACTCCACCCTTGGACTCCTCCTGAACCTCTTTGCAAATCTCTTCGGAGCCGGACTTTGATGTTTCTGAAACTGCGGTTACAAGTAGTGTTGCGAGATCTTCACCTTTGGAACCATAATCTGGGGAATTGACTTGACATTCATCGGGTGCATCTGTGGGTAATCTTGTGGTCGGGACACAAGTTTGTTCGAAAGCAATACTGGGGTTCGGTACTGCGGTGATCTCTTCATCCACCAAGAATGAGCTTCGCGGCGACTCGTGGCTCTGTTGTCGCTGGAGCTTGCGCTGAAACATGGAGGAAGACTTAAGTACCTCCTCAGACAACACCCATGTTGCAGGTTTGGGTGATGTGTTTAAACTGCGGAGGACTGGAGAGCTCATTGACGGTGTTGACGAGCCCGCTCTCGGAGTCCTGTACTCGAATGAGTCCGTGCTTCTATGCTCAATATCTTCGCCAGATTCATCGTCTCTGTCTCGGTTACCAGCATCGCCTTGAGTGAACATCTCTTGAGATCGATTTGGCCATAGAGAGGAGGATTTCAGCTCTTGCAACCACAGGGGAGAACTGCTTGGGACCTTGATGTTCTCAGTTCTGAAGGCCTCGGGTATGGCAATATGCAATCTAGATGGATTCTGCAGCGGACTCTGTTGGAGGCTTGAAGTTGGCGGCCTGGGAGGTGGTTGATTCGACTCCAATCGCTCTTCGATAGAATCTCTTCGAAGGGGAGAAGGCTTAGCAGTTGGAGTAGCACAGGCCGAAGGCGATTTCCCTCTTTCACCTTCAGCCTTCGGATTATCAAGGCTGCAGCTGTTGATGACGGGAAAATCTGAACTTCCACAATGGGACCGAGGCGTTGGCAAAACCATCTTACTAGCGGCTGAGTCCAGAAGTACCTGATTTTGGCCAGTAGACCTGCGTCTGTGATTTGAAGATGAACAGTCGCTATGACTTGAGGAAAGGCTCCGTGCTATCGAGCTGCAACTTCCTCGGTGCTTGATGTCTTCTTCCCCGTCAATCTTTTCAGACCTGTTATTTGCAAACTCCTCAGGTTCCTGCTCGTCCACAGTTAGAAAAGCCGCGAGGGGATCCAGCTTTTCCTTAATGTGATCTCTTGATTTCCATGAAAATGAGGATTGACGTGGTTTCCCTCTCGGCCGGAGACGTAATTCCCTGTCTGGAGATTCGCTTACAGAGTGCGCATCAGCGACATTGCCCTCACGATCCGCGAAGGTATGTCTCCCATCGGACTTGTTTGTGAAATCGTCACTGCCAGGTTTGATCTGTTGGAGCTTCCCACTTCTGCGAGAATTGGAGACGGGAGCCCTCGTTGTTGACAAATGTTCAGAGATCCTGATTTTGCCACCATTATCTTCAGTGCTTTCATGACCTCCATCAACAGCTTCTGCTTGATGATATTCATCAGAATCATCAGATTCAGAGGAAAACAAAGCTATCAGCATGGATGCCATATTAAATCGACTGCTTGGTACCTGTAACTGCTTCCGAGCTCCAGCTATGGATGAATCTCGCATTTTTCCATGCCCATGACGGGGTGATGAGAGAAGAGATCCCGAGGAGGCCGATGAGCGGGGAGTGGCATAATGTTCTTCTCCTTCTGAATCTCCTATATCGTCCAATCCTCTGCCCCTGTGATGATCAATGTGCGACGAAGATGCTTTCCTCCCAACCGGCAAGCACTGTCCGAAACAGGACGGACTCTTCTGAGACTCCACAAGCAATCTCCTTGTGATGTTCGAGCCAAGTCTATGGGCAGATAAAGGATTGAAAGAGCTACCTGTGTCTTCAACACAATCCGCGCCCTTGCGGATTCTTCGTTGCTTTCGGCTTTTGAACAAAGTCTTCTTCGAAGAGCCAGGGAATTTCAGATTGAACGGTCTCTTCTCCCTGGGTGATGAGTCGATTCCACCCTCTTCATTCAGCAAATTGGGGCGCGGTACTGACCTGGAAATTGGGAGAAAGAATCCATCTTTTGGTCGTCTTCCAGGAGGAAGCGGTAACGAGGGCACTTCAATAATCTGACGCTCTGCAGCTGCAGATCTCCCGGGCGCAGTCTCCCAATTGAACGGCACCGCAGCAGGAATATAATCTGTCTCTGTCGATGCTGAAGACACCCGCGCTAGAGGCTGGCTCCTATCGAAGTAATTCTTTCCCATGTCCTGCGCGTAACTGACGGAAACGTCGTCACTCCCACATCGATCAGAAGATGAAGTTAATGGTCGTAACCCCTCTTTTCCGTGGACTACGTGACAAGCAAGCAGAGGAACATCCTACTAAGGGTCGCAGGCACCAGCGAAATTATCAAGAGGGGATTCAATCGACGAGTACCTGGATCAATCCTATCTAAATTACTGGATTTGTTCGGGAAGAAGTCTGTTACCGCCAACCCATCCATCGTTCTGATTGAAGCAGCAAAGCAACTAAGAGGACCTCCATTGCAAATTATGTCACCGGTACGCCCTAAACCTTCCCAGGGTATTGCTTTTCAACTTGGCTTGACTTACGAACATCTGCATAGAGGAGGAATTAATCGTTGTTCCAGGTTGTTACCGAAATTCAGAAGCCCTAAGAGCTAATCTATGTCAAAACGGACTGGATATTCACAGAAAAGAGACGCGGAAAGGCAGCTGTACGGAGGGCAGGATATTTGCAATTTAAAAGTGAAACCATCAACCAAATAAACACAGCATTTGCAGCAGATTTTCTCACACGATCATTACGCACATTATATCGTCTTAAGCAGTTGCGAGTTTGCGACGAAGCTCAGTTGCTGCAACTTTTTCTACTCTAAAAAAGCTGTCCCGAATTATGATTATCGGAAAACTCTACTATCGCTCACGCTCTCAAGTTAACCTAATGAATAAGACATACGAAATCAACCTGCAGAGCTTTATAGGAGTTGATCGTCCCTACTCTCGAGAACAACCTCCGCTTGTACCCAATTCCGGGCTTCACACCTGAAGTGAATTTGTCAGAACTACGAACACACAATGCAGCAGTGAATGATCTATTCTATGGCTACTGCGGAACCTCTTGAAGTTTGGAGGACGTTCAAGGCTGCATCGTTGTTGGCGTGGGCTGGAGAAAATGCTTTGGAGGCAAGGAATTCATGCCAATGTGAAACTTATTAGATGGAGGCGATCGATTTCAAGCCAGTGATAAAAACCAGATGTGAAAGATGAGCTGGAAATTAATCTGGTGACTTTGTTCCCTCATTTTGCGGAGATGTCCATTTCAACTTCAACCGGTTTACAAGGAATTGTGGAAGCTGGGTGGCTGTGATTGAATTTCCGGTATTGTCTTCGTCAATCTCAGCTGATGCCAACACATGAACAGGGTACTGTATGATACCCATTTAAGCCAGACGGATCGCTGTAGGTTTAATTTCAAGTCGGGAATTCATGTGGAGGAAGGCACCTCCATGATCAGAGACTTGTATTTCGTTGTTTGACTGTTATTTGTTGCAGGAACGATGGGTTTTGCCCCTCCAAATGTAGAAAATCCTGTCTCTTTTCATTGAGTGAATCTTGTGTAATGGAACTCAATTCACACCTTTTGAAAAGAGGTGCAAACTGTGCAATATGTGCTGCCTACCAAATTACGATCATTTGTTATCTTGGACTAGGTAAAGCATGTTTCAGATTTTTCTTTTGATGTAGAAAGAATTCTGTGATTTACATCATAGCATGATTGAAAATTACAATACTATTGTGGGTATAATATGACGTGGAAAAAAAATTAATATTTGTATACATCTCAAAATACAGTTCTCTCATTGCACTCATCAGTAAGACTTGAAAATGTTAATGTTAAGAGCACAACCTCTTTTTGCTTAAAGGCTTGTTTCATTTTGCTAAGAGAAAAAAGAACAAGGATGCTCGCCACCAAAGAACTTGTGATATAAATCTCCTCTGAGGTTGCCACTCCTTTGAGCCTATAGTTTGGGGCATCCTTTTAAATAAAGTTAGAGAACCTATTTGTGTCATGTGACTATAAACTGTTTGTGCCAATTTGTAGCCACTATGTATCATTAGTATTCACTAGTGTGCCCTATTTCATTGCTACAATCAAAAGTGCCTTGTGTCTTTGCCACAACTAAAACAAAAGGCAAAGTAATTTTTTTAATTCATAAAAACTTCAAACTTTAATAATTTTCTCACTATGAGCTGGATGCCACAAAACAAAGCCCATACATCCTTCCTCACCAAGAGCTTTGTGACTGTACCAAGAACATAATGACAAGAAGCACAATCAAGGAGAAACAAACAAAACAAACAATTTTTTACTTAAGGTATGGATTTGAATATTTGACATGTAGACTACTAATACATAGTGGTACAAATAGGGACTCATATCTTAGTAAGTGACTAATATAAAGTAACCATTTATATGATATTTATTGTATCAATTTCACATGTATGAAGTATAAATTAGAGTTTGACATACTATATTTTCTTTGAAAGTAAAATGTCATATCTAGATCAAACAACAATACATAGGTTTTTGACCTATAGGAGGGTGCAGTATTTTAGCCTACACTAATTTATATATTTTCCACATAGTGTAACATTAGATGAAATTTGAGACCTCCAAAGGGTTGTTTCAGGACTGTTCCTGAAATAATTTCCAAAACGGCCAACTGTTGTCAACTCGACATTTAAAAAAAATTGGAGGTCTTGGAGGTCTTGAAATGCAAAAAGAGTCAAAAAAAATTTCAAAAAAAAATGGCATGGCACTACCCCTACCACATCAAATTCCTATAATTATATACTTTTCTGCATTCCAAGGCTGTGGGAACTCGTAGTCTCTTAGAGCCCTCAAATCTCTTCTAATGCTTTGTTAAATTAGCCCTAACAAAGACAAAATCAATGTGCTTGCAAAAACATTCTTAAAAGAGAGGGACAATACTTTTCTAGAATTCACCATTCCCCTGCTAAGGTAGGAGGCTCAAATTTTGTAGGGTCATTTAGAATGGAATCTACAAAGGGTCCTAAAAGAATTTAGAAATTTGTAGAAAGTAATGACCTTTTCTATGAATAGAGAATGCCTATGCATTTGTTTCATTAGAGAACAAGCATGAGTTCATACTTGTTACTCTAATGACCATAATTTGTCAATTATTCATTTTTGATTGTCATGAAGATGAAATACAAGCACATTGAAATACTTGCATTGAATACTAATTTATAATGACACCAAATTTTAAGGATTGACAAGAGTATGAAAAGCAGCATTTGCCTTACTTTTTCAAATTCTTCTACTCCATTAAAAGGCTTGTTCAACTTGATTTTTGTTGTGCCTATGACCAAGAAAGCCAACCTATGGCCTTCTCACTTTGAAATTTCACATTTAATTCAAATCGAATTCAAGATCAATGAAAAAAAGGCCAATCATGGCTTTGCCATTTATGTCTTCACCAAAAAAATTCAAGTGATTCTAGTTAACCCCTAAACCCCCGGACAGCGTTTTCACCAAAAAAAATGCTCCAAAACTGCCATTTCTAATACAAGAGCAATTTTTTTTTAAAAACACATTTTTGACTCATGTAACCGTAGGATCTTGTAGTAAGGTGGTTTGTAAACATGTGGAAAAAATTTCAGAAATTTCCACCATGTAGATTGCAAGATATAAGCATTTGAATTGACAAAAACTGTTTTTTTATCCCTGCGAAAATCCGGGCAGCTGCACTTCACAAGGTCACATTTGTGTGAAAAAAATTTCAAAATGGTGGTTACTCTTTGAATTCTTACTTCAATGTAAGTTGGCTACATTCTCAAAAAATTTCAAACCATTTGGAATTGTACAACATATAGGAAAAAATAAGTAAGTAGAAAGGAGTAAAAAATGAGCCAAAATACTAAATTGTGAACATTTTATTCATGGAATTGAAAATTTTCAATCCCAATGGTTAAAATGTTGAAATAAACAATCTACACTTTTTGTTTTTATTTTTTTTCAAAAATATGAAAAATTGAATTAAATGAAGAATTTCAAACTTTTTTTGTGCTGTGCAGATTCTGTAACTGGCTGCAAACTACCCCAAACTCAAAATCTTCATAACTTTTGACTCATTGATCGGAATGGATTGATTCAAAGCTTCACATGTCTGTATAAACCTAAAGAACCGATTTGAAATTTCACTTTTCAAAAAAAAGATTTTTTGAAAAAGTTTTTTAGCTGCCCGGGCTGCCCGCCGAGCAAACAAAGTAACATATCATGCCATAACTTTTTATCCACAAAGTCAAAAGTTATGAAAATTGTTGGGCCTTAAAGCTACTCCTCGGACACACATTGTATCAAAATTTCAAAGAAAAAAAATAAAAACTCCATCCGTAGTGAGCTGCCCAAAAAATCTATAATCTCAAAAAACGCTGTCCGGGGGTTTAGGGGTTAATATATTTATTGATAGAAGTCTCTTTTTCCTTAGCTAATTGCTTTATGTGCCTACTACCTTAGTATGATGGTCTGTTAGAAAAAGTATTCGAAATCAAGTGGCATTCCTTGATCCATTTTTGTACCCCAAATAATTATAATTAATCCTAGCAAGCACCCAATTGATTCAAAGTTGCAAAGGTGGATACTCCTAAAACTAAATTTTGACTTTGCAACTTAATGTTGTGTTTGGCAAGCCATATTCTCTATAGAAGTAGATCTAGTTAGTTGAAACATTCCAGAAACTACAAAAAAAAACATTTTTTTTATCAATGATTCCTTCAATACCAAGCCCAAAAAACTTTGCCTAATAGTTAGAGATTAAATCACTCCCTTCAATAATTTTAGATTTGAAAACATCAACAATTGTAAGATCATGAAAATTGAATTTCAAAATTAAGTTTAGGACATTTAAAATATATTTTAACAAACCAAAAAATAATTTATTGTATACATCCTATTATATGATGAGAAAATTCTCATATTAAAAAATAATTGTAAATGCACATAGAATAAATATAAATATTTATATTTATAATTAATTATTTTTCATATTGAATATTAATTCTTTTTTAATAGTAAATAAATACAAAAAAAAATTGCTAATCATTCAAAATGATTATTGAAAAAAGCCAAACAAATGATCATGATATCGTAGGAAGAAATCTACATTCTACTAGAGGGGGATAAAACCATAAAATTTGAATTAAAAATAAACTTCAAATATTATTTTTGTAGAAAGATGCCATGATTGTGTGAAAAATGAAACCAACTATGATTCTTTGTTAATCAATCAAAACAACTGTGATTTTATATAGATGTACACCTAATTGGTCTAAAATCAAGTTCTCCTTTTGTTCAAATAAATCAAGGTTTCTTCAAAAAGGCTAGATTACATAAGATGCCCCTATTTTGGATGGCAATGTTTAGTTATTGTAGCTTTTAATCAACCTTAGTAGCTTTTAATCAACTTTGATGAGTATTTTGTTAGCACTTTTTGATAAGCTCCTATCCTTAAATTGAAATCAAAACTAGTGATTCAACTCTGATTAACTTTTGTCAATGTATAGACCATAATAATTTTTACAAAATTACCTACTATCAAAATGGGTCTACTTGTTGACATGGCATTCTTTGTTTTCTGAGACATCACAAAAAAACAATAATTTGTTTTTCCGAACATCACTAAGAACATGTTTGTCTACAATGACATTTGTACATGTTCTTCAATTTAGCCACACACGTTCCTACAGCATGACATCAAATTCACTCATGCTCTTGTTCATTGCTTGTTGTTTACCACTTAACATGTGATGTCTCAAAAAACATGATATGTTTTTTGAAAACAACACCAAAAGTGTGAGTTTTTTATAGTGACTATTGAGTGAAGGAAAAACAAATTATGGTTGAATGCCTAGGGAAAAATTAATGTTATATTGCCTCCCTCCAAATGAGGTAGTTCTAGCAATTTGTGGGCATCTATTGTTGGACTTTAATTTAAGGCATGATTATAAGTAATATTTATGATATATTAAGAAGTTGGAAACAAAACACTAATTCTAGTTCTAAAATCACACTTCAAGAAGAGTCAAACTTTGAAAACTATGTCAAAGTAATTTTAAGAAAAAATTATAATTCACTTTGAATGTTATAATGTTATAATCTTTGAAATCAAAAAATTTAGAAATTGTTTCTACATATCTCAAATTTTTGACTTTAGGTTTAAACTATTTGAGTTTCAAAAATTCTAAGGTGTATAAGTGAAATGTTCAAAAAAGGCAAGTGTATTGGCAAATTACTTGATTTTTTCATATTGTAGAGTGGTTTAGAGTAAAGTGGTACCCTTAATTACTTTTAAAACATTGCATGAGTGTACCTAATCAACTATGCTAATGATTGGCATACATCCTAATTTTTGTATAGATAATTCTTTTTTAATCCAAGACAAGTCAAAGCCAATTGTCCCTATCTAGCAAGGACAAAAATAAATTTGTTCCAAACTTCAAATGTAATAATCTTGCAATCTATGCTATCAAATGACTCGAATGTTTTATCCACAAATCAACATCATGGCCTACTACTTTTGTATATTTTGAAATTTAAAAAGAAAAAATTAAAAATACATGAAAAATTGGAAATATTTCTTGAAAAAATAATCTTCTTGTAGAGGTTGTAGAAGTTAGAGTAGAAACCATATTTACTTGAAAAAAATTGGAGAATCTACTTTAGTGGCTTAACTAGACTAATTTGCCCAAATTCTAAAAGAAAGTGAAGGGTGAAATTAACATCACCTAAAAAGTTTAGTGTCACTTTAATTTTTTAAGAAAATTGATCTAGTATAGGAATATTTCAACTTGTACTACTTCAAAATAGAGTGTGACTTTAATAAATCACTAACACATAGACACTATTTAAACACATTAGTATAATGAAGCATCTCTAGTTCCCCACCGTCCACACCTATTGACCAATATGGTAGCTCAAATACACTTCAAAATGCAACATGTTAACCCCTAAAGTTCTATGACTAGGTATTCTTAAAAAATGCTCTAAAATTGTCATTTCTAGTACAACTACCAAATTTTTGGAAAAAAAACAATTTTTGGCACTTGTAACCAAAGGATCTTGTAGTATGATGACTTGACAACATGTAGTAAAAATTTCAAAAAATTATACTCTGTGGATTGTAAGATATTCAAATTCACCTAAACCATTTTTTCAACCCTATGAAAAAACAGATAATTGCCCTTCACAAGCTCACTTTTCAATGAAAAAATGTTGGAAATGGTGGTGTTCCTTTTAATTCAGTTTCCTGACCAAATTTTCTATATGCTTGAAAATTTTCAAATCATTTGAAATTGTACAACATATAGGAAAAAAATAATAAATAGAAAGAAGTAGAGAATGATTTATAATACTATGTTATTAAGAATTTAATCATGGAGTTGAAAAATGCCAATCCTAATGATTGAAATGTTGTAATAAAAAATCTACATCTTAAGATTTTGTTTTTTTCCAAAGAAATTGAAAATTGAGCTAAATACATGATTTTAAAGGTTATTTTAGAGTACAAAATCCATAATTGCCTGCAAACTAAAACTCCTCATAACTTTTGAGTCATTGATTGAAATGGAATGATTCAAATTTCAAAGCTTTCCACATACATATAAATCTAGGAAACCAATTCCAAATTTTTATTTTTGAAAAATGTGATTTATTTTCATATGCCCAAACTTATATATATATATATATATATATATAATTTATTTATTTAATTTTAGGACATAACTTTTGCCTTGTATTTCCAAATGTCATGAAATTTAATGCATATGAAAGATATTTTTTATCCCCACCTTCTATTAAAATTCCACCCTAAAATATCCAAATCTCTAGTCACACGTACTTGCCCCAAATTTCTATACAACCAAAAAATGCATGTTGGTCCTTTAAGGATTAAAGTAATCATACAAAGTAGGCCCTATTCAATGACTTCTATGTCTTGTTGGATAATTATAAAAGAAATTCCCTCCAATTTTATGCTAGGTTAGTCTATATTCACTAAAATCCAAACCTTTTTTTTTTTCTCATTCCAATCAAACTATCACCTAAGAAAAATCCACACTAACTAATCATACCGATTGGTAGTAGAGACATTCCCGGAGGTACATGGAAAGGGAAGCATCCTTTGACCATAACATTGACAAGATTATACCAGTCAAACAAGGACATCTTTCAGAACAGAGAGGTGATATTTTCGCCCATGGGACGCTCAAGGATTAATTTATGCGTTCTTCTCGTCTCCTAGCTCATTAACCAGTGGCCTTTGATTCCAAATCCAAATTCCAAATTTCCAATGTTTATGATAAGTAGCAAATCCAAAAAAGTACCCATGTTTTTCCCACGAGGAAATTCACAATGCATGGCACACCGGCCCCTCCATCAATAACCACTTTAACATCCATCCTAAACCCTAATAAAACCCTCTGAATAGGAACAAAACCTAGCCTTTGCTCGATTAGTGTGGAGCTTGTTTCCTCCGGGGACGCACAACAACTATTGTAAGTTTCATGTGAGCACGCGGAATCTTTTAGTCCAAAGCCCGAAGTGAGCAATTTCTGAAGATTTTCAAACCTCCAAGGGAGTATTTTCAGCTTCGACTTGTCTTGTTTGGAGTTTCCAAATGAGCTCTTGTCTGCCACAACTGCAAACAGTGATCCCCATTTGTTGACCGACTCCAAACCAAAACCAAAACCAAAATGAAAAATGAGGCCCAGTCCTTTTTTTCCGGCACCATGGGGCCAGATTGCACCATTTCAAAATAAATGTCTTTTTTTCACCAGATAAAAGTAGTCTTTTTTTACCAAAAATGTTCGAGTTCTCTTTAACCCCTAAAGGACTGAGGCATTTTCTGGCTTGAAAACCACTCAAAATTGCCATGTTTGCTACTTCCTCCCAAAAAAACAAGAAAAATAATTTTATTAGAATCTAACCGTAGGATCTTGTAAATTACTTGTCTGAGATCATATGGTAAAAATTTCATGAAGTTTGACCGTACCGATTGGAAGATATTAGCATTCAAAGTTGGAAAAAAAAGTTTTTTTGAACTCTGACTTGCAATTTCAGATGACTTTGATTGCCATTTGTTGAATTTTTTTGCACTATGTACCATGAAGTTAAAATTTATTATGTTGAACATTTGAGTTGGGAATTAGGGAAAAAAATTTCAAAAAAGTACTACTTGATTTTCATTCATTAAAAAATTGTTAAGTAGAAGTAGGTCCAAGATTGAACAAAACACTAAGTTGTTAATAACTTTAAGATGGAATTGAAAAACCATGATCCCAAAGGTGAGCTTGTTCTTGCAAACATCCTAAACCCTATCAAAAAAGAAAATTTGAAAAATTTGAAAAATTGCATTCAAAAATGAATTATGTAAGTTATTTTCTGAAGAAGGTGCTTAGATTGCCCGAAATTCAAGATTGTCCGTAACTTTCTCATTATTAGTCCAAATAAAATGAAACAAAGCTTCAGATGTAGAACAAAACAAAATCTTCAAGAAAAAAAATAAAAAATAAAAAAATAAAAAATTTTGTGGTTTTTTTTTTCTGCCCGGCGAACTGCTTTTTGGACATAGAATGGCATAACTTTTTCTTCCAAGCACCAATTGAAATAAAAATTATATTTTTGGAAAGCTAATCTGATTTCCTATCTTCAAAAAAAGTTTCAAAAAATAATATAAAAAATTCAAGTCACACAAGCCTGCCTGAAATTCCAAGTGTCCCCCGAGGGGACTTCAGTCCTTTAGGGGTTAAAGTATGGATGAAGTTGCCAAATTTGCATGAAAAAGTGTATGAATATGATGAAAAAGTGTTTTTAAGTCCAAAAGATGGATGAATGTAGAAATACAATGCTTCACTGCATTTGAAGTGATTGCCATCTCGGCACTTTCTCAAAAAGTTATAAAAAAAAGGACCCCTCCAAGTCAGTCACCCTTTCTTTTTCATTTTCATAGTAAGAAAATTTCAAAATATCCGTCTCTGGTATGCATTTGACTGGGGTCAGCCCTTATTGGCATAACTTATTAGCATAATGACTTCATTGTTCATGTGGCCCTTGGAAAGACATTGAGGGCAATGCCATGCCAGTTGACAAAGACAATTTCAAAACTCTTCATGAATAACGTACACAACATGTGTCAAAAAATTAAAAATAAACAAATAAATAATGTACATAACATCATTTACCAATGACCCAGAGGTAAGGGGCCCTTTTGCATCCTTTGAAAAGGGGACTTCTCATCTACAGTGAACAAAATTGTCTTATTGATAGCTCCTCATGGAGCCAACCCCAATCCTTGAATTAAGTAAGTGATAAGTCTTTTCTTGGCATCTAGAAAAGCAGCACAAGACCTCGCCATGGGGAGGACCATTGCTCCATTTTAGTTATCTACTGTATTAACAGCTTCATATATAAGGACGTTGTGGATTGAAGTGATTTGATGGATGACAAAGAATCTTTTTGTTTAAGACAAAAGTGCATGTGTTTTTCCTTGGAATTTTGTGCAAAGAATGGAAGGACGTTGTGTACAATAAGTTGACCTTTGATGAGTAGTTTTGGAATTTTTTTTTAAAGTACATGGTGTACGTTGCATCAAAAAAGATGAATTCCATAGTGACTAGACTGTCCTTATGAGGTTAAGTACATAGTGTCATGGCCCCTATTACAACCCATTGTCATAAATATATTCAAGTTTTCATCTTGGATGTTTCCTCTTGCCATCTTGAATCTTTTTTTATTGTGTTTTGTAAAACTTCAACCAACTATCTAGTCTTTGTTTTCCTAAGTTAGATTTTGCATTGTAATAAGATTGTACTAGTAAATTGTTATATGCACCAAGGCTTTTTCTATTGAAAAAAGTTCACCAAATTATCAGAATAAAACTTGTGCAAGTTCGTCCCTCTAAAAATTGGCCTCTACAGTGAGGCAAGCAAGGGGACACTAGTCCAAAAAAAAGCCATGATGTGCATTGTGTGACAAACTAGTTTAACCTTTTAAAAATTACATTTGACATTTAAAAGTACATTAAGAAACCACAGTGATTTGCCTTGATAGTACATATAACATCGATCTATTACAGTCACAATGTTTTGAATAAGTGCATAGTAAAATCATGAATCAATTTTCACAAAAAGTACTTTTTAATGACACTTATTTTCTATATGATGTTTTTTTTCCCTCACTACTAAGACAAAGTAAAGATTCTTATGGTGAATTTCATTAAAATGGTGCATTTCCTTCCACTAACCCTTAAGTGCCTAAGTCTTGGCAAGTGTGTTTTTCTTGTGAAAAAAGAACATTGGCTTCTACTAATCTTTAATGAGACAAATTTTTCTTTTTTCAAAATCCAACCACATAGATGTTTTAAGAGCTTGCATATTAGTTTACAAACCAATTTTGAGTGCAAAATTGCAAAGGAGTTGTGAGATTATAACAAGAGAAATGCGTATTTTCTATTTTTAGTATATTGTCTCTCTTAACAATGTTTTAGGAATTTGTATATTAAAGTTTTTGGGGATTAATAATGACATGAAAAAATACAAATAGTGTTAGTACACTAAAATGTACTCTCAAAAAACTTAATTTCACTTGAAAAGCTATCAAATTCATTACAAAATCCACCTTGCAATTGTTGTAATACAATTTTTTTTTATAACTAAAAATCGCAAAAATCTTCAAATCAACACTTGCATGTTTAAATTTTCAATGGTGAAAATCATGAAAATACTTTACTCTTTCTTTTGGGACCATTTTCAAAGCATTTGGATAAGTACAATTTCTTAGATCTCAAATCAAGTGAAATTGGCAAGTGGTGCACTAAAGTGGAAAATGAAGTAGAATTGGCAAGCTTTATTCTCCACTAATGTTTCATATATGCCTTTAAAGACCCCTAAATAATCAAATATTTACTTTTTTCTGTGAAAAATGAAAGTTTTCAATAGTTAAAACTAAAAATTGTCTAAAAAAAATTTCAAAACGGTCAAAGGAATTTAACTGCCCATTCAGATTTGAGCTGAAATTTTTTGTGCGACCATATATGGTTGCCCAAGTAGTTAGGGGTTAAAATCATTAGAAGGAATTTGAAGACATTAAGAGAGCACGATTTTTTTTTGAGTTTTTCGTCTATGGGAACATGCTATAGCAATTTGATGTGGTTGAGACACTACAATATCAAAATACATTTTTTATTTCTATTTTTAAAATTAATTTTAAAATATTTTTTTGAAAAAAAATTCAATTTCAGATATCTTCACACTTTTTTAAGTTTTTGGATTTTTTCCTAAATTCAAAAAATTCACCCATTAGGGCTCCTTTGCAATTTTCTGATAGCACAAGAGGTGGGCCGGGGAACAACCCTAAACAGGCTTCTCTTGCCCTCAAATCCCTTCTAATGAGTGGGCCATTTCTCATATTTGACACTTAAGTTTCGAATTGTGCAATTTGAAATCTATACTTGTCCTAATGTTTGAAGTCTATACCTCTCTTAGATGTCTAAAATCTATACCTATCTTAGATACCAAATTACAATTTAGATTACACTTTGTGAAAAATGGCACAATAAATAATATTATTTTATTGAAATTCACCATTGACATAGACCCATTTCTGATTGCAACATTCAAAGGTTGAAAATTTGAATGTTTTTTTATAAACATTTGATTGAGGTAAAGCTTATATTTTAATGAGTTTTGTTAGCCACTCTCCTAGATCAATTTCAAAAACCAACTATGAATTGCAATAAAAGTCACTATTATATTATGGTCACTATTATTATTATTTAGATCCAAGTTGTGTGTAAGACATGTTGTATAAAGATCATCATGTTAAAAATTCATTTACTACTATACTAACATAGACTTGTTTGCAATGTAACATTGATTGAATTTAGGAAAAAATATATTGGATGAAAAAAAATTGGATGAAGTCGAGTTGTGACAAGGGTTGTGACCATCTGTACTTAATATATTAGATTACTTTCTCATTTTGGAAGGAGATTTTTTATAGAGATGTTGATGCAAAAACTTAAATCACAATCTATGGAGCTTAGTTAAAAATAATTTCATCAGTAAAGGCCATTTTCTTTAATAATAAAATTTTGCCACTAATAATGATCAATGGGTGGTTTCACTTGTACAAATCCACCATAGGTTGAAACTTTTTTGTGTTGATTATGTGTTAGTTTCAACATAATTAACCCCCAAATAGTTTTGACTATGTTTTCACCAAAAACACTCCAAAACTATCATTTCTAATACAAGTATCAAATTTTAGAAAAAACATTTTTTGACACATGTAACCCTAGGATCTAGTAGTAAGCTAGTTCAAGAAGATGTAGAAAAACTTTCAAAATTTTCTACCAAATAGATTGCAAGATATTAGTGTTTGAATTGACTAAAAATATTTTTTTAGTCCTACAAAAATCCGCGCAGCTGCACTTTACAAGGTCACATTTGCATGAGAAAAAAGTTCAAATAGTGGTGGCTAATCTTTGGATTCATTCTTTAAGGCAATTTCGCTACATACTTGGAAATTTTGAGACCATTTGGAATCGTACAATATATAGAAAAAAAATAGTAAGTAGAAAAAAGTAGAGAATCATTCAAAATATTAAATTGTTAAAATTTATTTATGGAATTGAAAAATTCCAATCCCAATGGTTAAAATGTTACAATAAACAACCTACACCTACTACTTTTATTTTTTTCCAAAAATATTAAAAATTGAAATGAATAAAAGATTTCAAACTTTTTTAAAGAGTAGAGATTCTGTATCTACTTGCAAACTACTCCAAACTAAAACTCCTCATAACTTTTGACTCATTGATCAAAATAGAATAATCCAAAGCTTCCCACTTAGATATAAATCTAAGAAATCAATTCCAAATTTTTTATTTCTTAAAAAAGTAATTCCTAGCAAAAATTTTATGTTGCCCAGGCTGCCCATCAAGCAATGAAAAGTACATATCATTCAATAACTCTTTAACTATGTAGTCAAAAGTTATGAAAATTGTTGGTCCTTAAAGTTACTTGTTGGAAAAATGTTGTGTGGAAATTTTTAAGAAAAAAAATCAAAACTCCATTTCTAGTGAGTTGCCAAAATTGCTATGTTGCCAAAAAAATGTTGTTTGGGCATTTAGAGGTTAATCTTAGCTCTAACACAAATTCTATACAAAACCATGATGCTAGTATGTGAGCATGAAGATGCAAACATATGAGCCTTAAGAGTATATGTAAATAGATATACAACAACCATTGATGGTAATTATAGACATCTATACTATAGATATGTAGTCTATGGTAAACTCATGGGCTCACACTCTTAGGTTCTCATAATAGCAACCCTCACACAAAACTATATTAAGCCATCGTGAATTTCTATAACTTACTTCTTTGACTATTTGGCCTGTACTTGAAGGACATTGCATGCCCCTATAGGCATTTTGAAAGTTGTAAACCCCTGCCAACAAGTGTCTCAATCATTTTACAAGAGGTTTTCATTTTTTGTAATCTCTTTTTAGCATGTAAAAACTCATGTAATCACTAATCACAAATTTTGCATTCATCAACCACTGTATTTCATCCATTTTTAATTGGGCATTTAAGTCAGGCAATCTACTCATTGTTGAGAATGTTGACCACGTATTTCATCCATTTCTAATTAGGCATTTAAGTCCGACAATCTAGGAATGTTGAAAATAAATTGGCATTCCTCATTGGGCTTCATCAACCACTTTACTTTCAGAATTCCCTTCACCTCACTAATTGCCCTATACAAAACCTGAAATTACTAGAGCTTTGTGTCGCCACTCAAGTTTTTTTCTTTCTTTTTTCTACTTTGGAGTGTTGCTCACAAGGCTATGTTCACAAACCTAAGTTCATACACATAGAAACAATCTACAACACCACAACCCCAACACTTTCAACAAAATCAAGTACATTGAATAGGGGTATTAATGGGACCCATACTAATTAATTGACATTGCACACTATACTAATATTTATCTTTGCTATAAAAAAGTACCATCACTTCTTCGTTTCTTCTACAGATGACATGTGGTGACCGCAAGGTAAAGTTTTCACAATAAGGTAAGAGGTCATATAATGGACCATCTAAGGGCTGAAACACAATTTTAAGGAGGTAAAACTCTTAGAAATATTTTTCAGTAAATTTTCCTTGAAAGACAAGTAGAATTGACATCTAACCCAAGTTGTTTCATATTTTTTTGGAGCTTTGTGGAATTAGTTATCAAATTTTGAAGTTGAAAAGACATGGGGCTCTAAAATGATGCCCTAGCTACAATGTGCAACTGCTGAAGGCTATGAAAAAGCAACATGTACAAGTCCTGTACATTTAAGGTAGGGCACTATTTTAGAACCCGCTCCATTTAAGAGCCTTCTACCTGAAGTCCCCTTAATTTTTGGATCCCCTTGATCCCCCTATTCAGGATACTCCAAATCCCAACGAAGCAGCTGAACACAAAGCCCAACACCGCAAAGAGAGCCCAGCCAAGTAGCCCCCCCCTGATCTGATTTCTTTGGTCCAGCGCTTTGTTGGCAGGAGTCCTTAGGACCAGAAAGTGGCGCCTAAGCTATCTCTCTCTTGTGACGAGGCCAAGGACGAGTAGTGATAAGGTCATGGCGCAGCATGCAGACCCCCCCGACTCCGAGGGAGAGCCGATCGAAGACTCGGAAGCAGAGCAGCAGTTTGATGCGCCCCCCACTTGGACGACGCGCGGAGGGGATCCCCAGTCGTCCGCACGTCTTATCTAAACTACCCATGTCACGGTTATATTTGTAAGAAATAATTCAGTGACAGGATTGCAGCACTATCAATTGATCTCGGGCGAAGAGAAAGGGGCGCCCCCGGCGCCTTGCCTCGAAGCGCGAGTTTCTCGTCGCCCTTCCCGTCACTTGGTTTCCACATCACTTGGTGGACCAGTTCCCCTCTCACTCGCGCACTTCCCCCGACCCGCCTGTCTCATCTGGAGCCGCGGGTTCCAAAAGGTGGATCGGAGGAGGATTCCCAACAGGCCCGCCCGCCCTCCGATCCTCGGCGCCTTTCCAAACGATTCTCTCGTACTAATAATTCCAAACATGTTCCTCAATTCTTTGCCTTTTCCAAACGACTCTGTCTGTGCGGGTACTAAGAATTCCAAACATGCCCTCCATTCTTTGCCTTTCCAAACGGACTCTGTACTTGCACCGCACTAGGCCTTACAACCATTGTCAACTACGATTTTTTGTATTGCTTCGAAAAGCATGGGGGCGACCGGCATACCTTGTACCCTGGATTCGCATCTTCACTCGTTAAAAATGATTCCTGACTAGTAATAATTTAACAACGAAACTGAAGAACCTTACATAGTCACTAAAGTATGCATAACAAACTCATTTTGTAGCCCACTCATGTGCACCCAGTTCCGCATATTTTAATCCTAATGTCAATTTCACTAACTTACACTGGCAGCTGTTCACAACATTGGTTCTTTTCAAGGCAGGCGCCTTTTAACCTAATATAAATGATCTCTACTTGTCCTAGAACTGTGTGCAGTTCTACTCTAAACTGAAGCTTGCCAATAGAACCAAGTGACAGTGATTCTCTGCACCATCTTGGTGAATTACAAAAGCACAACCCAAGGGTTTTAACTGGCTTTAGGAAAAGAATGTCACTGTTGTATGTGAGTAAGAAGGGAGAAGATTTTATTAAATTGAAAAGAAGCCGTTGTGGAAGGAGCATCAAACATACACCACTGCTTGAAAAAACCTTGAATGATTATATGAACTGTGTATCTTACACAAGAGTGCATGTCTTGTACCTCTGCCAATTCCGATCCCTGCCTCCTAGTGAAGCCTCAACTGAATGCTTTACTATACAACAAATCCTGCTGACTAAGTTGGTATCAAAATGAAGATTCTCCCCTTGTAGCTTCAAAAGTCCCTACAATCTCCATTCCCAAGTGCGCACAGGCACTCATCACAAAAATCGCCACACAGGCTCCGATCAATCTGATCTCCTGAAATGCTGCATCTACAAGCTCTGTTCAAAAATGTACAACAATTGTAACGAACTCCACTACCACTACCACTCTCTCTTGATCCTTTTTCTTGGAGTTTTTTTTTGCAATGTTGGTGGTAGACAGTGAAGAGCTAAATGCGTTCATCGTTCTCTCTTTCATTGCATAAGATGATCGTTGAGTCTTATAGCCCAGGAAAGAGAGAATGATGACAAAATCCTTCATTGGCATAATGAAGGATTCATGAAGGACTCGAGTGTTGGGATGCAATTGGGTTGATAACCCATTTGGTGGTGATGTCAAGATCTCGACTTCAGAAAGAAGCATTCGTGGCGCTCTCCTCCGTTAGCTGGGTGGAACTTGTAAGCGTTGGAGAGATACTCCCCCCATGTGAAGGGCCGGTACACCTGCGGCCTCTCGGGAGTAATAAGCTCTGGTGGAGCTTCCACTGTTGCACTTAATGGGGGATTCAAAAAACACGCCAGGGAGAGACGCTTGGATGTGCCGTTCACTGCTGCTCGGTGCAACACGCTCTTGTACTTGGAATTACTCAAAACCTGGAATCAATAAGCGAAGAGAAGTCAACTCACTAAGCTTCAGGTTGTGCTTGTAGTGCAATCAAATCTCCCTACTATGACCACCTGAAATATGACATTCGGAAATATCCAGCACATACTTGCGACTCTATCATATGGACCGTAGCGAGCATTTTAAAAACTATTTCAGAGTGAAAAAGATGGGAATCCAGGTGGTAAGATTAACAAGATTTGATCGTATGGACTTCAGTGCAACTTTTATTCACAAAGAAATCCCTAAACCTCGGTTCTAGCTAAAGCCAGTGCCTGCAATATGGCCTTGAGTACAACAACAGTTGCACCCAGAAAAGCAAACCCGACCGACACACTGAAGGTTGGGTCTACAAGCGTAGATTTACGACTGAGAAAGAAGTACGGTATGAATGCATCCGTCCAGAATTTGAGGGAAGGATCAAGGGCCAGAATCACAGACCTGGAAAAGATCTCCAACATTCACAACGAAACAGTCCGGTCGCGGCTTCACCGTCACCCACTCGTCGTCGATGTGCACTTGCAGCCCAGCAACCTCGTCCTGATGCAAAATGGTGAGCAGATGCGGGTCCGTGTGCGCTCTCAGCCCGATCGCCAGCTCCGGCTGTGGACACGGCGGGTACAGATTGAACCGCATAGACATCATCCGCTCCGTCTCCACGTAATGGTTGAACGTCGTGGCCTCCAAGCCCAAGCCCTCTGTCAGAAGCTCCAGCAGCTCACGCGCCAGCTTCTCAATCTGGCCCATGTACTCCTCCACTGTGGAACTGCGCAAAGCAACGGGACACATCAGGATTCTGGGGTAACGTCCCATCTGTTGACTGAAAGTTTGGCCTACGAGCGTAGATTTACGGGTACGAAGAAACGAATGTGCACGACATGAATATCGGTAATTGACAAAAGCAAATCAGACGAACTCGATTCTCCCTTAAGGATGCAGTGCCTGCAATATATATGGCCGCCAGTGCAAACTACTGATGCACTAAGCAAAGCAAATCAGACCACCACAATGAAGGCTGTGTCTACAAGGGCGTGTTCGCAGTACCTGAATTTGGAGGGATCCGACTCAGCGAACAGTTTCCCCGAAAATTCCCGGATATTCGACTTCGGATGCAGTTGCATGTGGAAGCTCTCCGCCCAGTGCATGACGGCTTGGTTCACCCACGTATTAGCGCCATAGCCGAACGACGTTTGCGGCGGACGATGCACTCGCTCCTTCACTTCCAACGGCAGCTCAAACATCTTGTGTGCTTCCCCCTCGCACCTCTTGATCAACGCTTCCTCCACCCCGTGGTTCACCACTTGGAAGAACCCGAACCGCTCGCAAGCAGAGGCGATATCTGTGACGAGCGAGGTGCGGGCCGCGGGGTCGGCGGAACGGAGACGTGACATGTCGATGATGGGGATCAAGGTGCTGGTGGAAGCTGATTCCAGGTCGAGAACGGGACGCTGATCCTCGGCTTCGACGAATATGGGCGGCAGTGGTGAAGTCTTCGACGCTGCGAGAGCGGAGAGAAGGCTCGCGTTGCGCTTCGTTGTGTCGGTGCTGGATAACACAGCGGCTAAATCGGCTGCATTGTGCGCATAGGGGGCCATAGCTACTGAAATCGCGACAACAATCGATCTTCTACTTCTTCCCACACACGCAATCCAATCTATCACTCCAAAGAATCACTGGACTCGCTCGCGCACCTTCACTGGTCCTATCGTGCACTGAAACGCACAATCCCAATTCCCTCTTCCCAAATACAATTCAATCTATCACTCGACTCGCTCACAGAATTCCACTCGTGCACTGAAGCTCACAGTTCAGTACGTTTTATTCAAAACCCGAGTGACGCTAGCTCCCGAAGCTTCAACCTCACGAAACGACACATGACAGTCCACGCAGACGACGATTGACAAAGACGACGACGACGACGACAGTACCGATTGTTGTGAAAAAGTCAGTGAGTCCTCTCTGTTGCCAGTGAATGCCTTCACTCATACGCAAGGCTGGATTATCCCCATTCGCACTCGATCGACGTCGCCACTTATTATATATTCCACTCCAAATTATTTCCACTCTTCCCACTCGTCAGGATCGATTCCAGCTCACGCTACGAAGTCATTCTACCTTCAACTCGATTAAAAAGGAGTGAAGTAAAGCAAATTTGCGCGACATGCAAGCGTTGAGCGAACGGAAGTCGCGGTGTGTTGTCGCGTTGCTCGCCGACCAAGACTCATTCCCTTGCTATTATATTGCGCACCCTCGCCTTCTCACCAGACCACAAAACAGGAGGAATATGGCACTGAACTGGGGATTCGTCACCAAATCCCGTGGCTTCCTGATCGCCCTCCACCCGAATCTCAGGCAGGCCTGCCCGCCCACCCGCCAGCCAGCCAGCCCCCACCAACTGCAAATTCTATCGATCTATCGATCTTGTAGCTACGATATACCAACTGAAGGCGCTTCTCATCACATGGAAATCGTCCTACACTCCAATGGCCTCGCTCGACTTCACGATGCTGCTAGCATGCGAGCTTGCGCAAGGCTTTATATAGATTCACCCTCCGCGTCAGGCTCGTTCCCCAGATTCCAAAACTCATGTGAAATTTCCTCGGCAATGTAATAGGGGGGAATTGCCTGCTCCTGCGCCTGGGTGAGCAGTTTTTTCTTGAGATTTTTGACCCGGGGAGCGGGGGAGGTGGGTTCAGTTCGTCGTGTGTCGGACGACTTGTTCTTGGATTTTCTTCGCACGATGGTCAACTAGACTGGCTGGGGATGAATCGAGTGCTGGCTACTTTGTAATCTAGCTAGCTACAACGTTCAGAAAAAATATATATAATTATAATCATCATCGAACTAGCCAGCTAGCTTGCTACTCAACTGTAGGAGTGTAGTGTAGAGTGCGGAAGTGAGTAGTATTGCGACTGTAGCGAGCGTAGCAGCTGCTCCTCCTGCCGTTTCTTTTGTTGGCTGGCTTGGCTGGCTGGCTTGTTTGTTGCTTGTGGAAAATTCCTTGGGATGTGGAAATTCTTGCAAGGAGGGTCCGTATTCTGTTATTGATAATTGAGAGGACCCGATCGCGGAGCCGCCATGAAACCTTTCCACACTGGAGTGGTGATCGCTTGGGAAGCTTGACCTTGACCTTGACGTCGGCTTCCGGAGAAGGAGACGGGGCACCGGCATGGGGGTGTGCTTTCAGTTTTCCCTTTCCTGTTGGGGGGTGGGGAGCTAGGAATACTCTATTTGAAGGTCGGATTTGGTATAAATTTAGTGGTTTTTGCATTTAGGAATAAATTTTATGAAAAATTAAGAAGAGAAGAGTCTCATGTCATCTTGTGATTGGTTTAACCCCTTAAGTTTCTTGAAGTCCTATGTTTTCTCCAAAAATGATGGAAAACTATCATTTCTAAAATAAGTACCATTTTTTTGAAAAAAATCATTTTTGGACACATGAAATCGTAGGATCTTGTAGTATGTTCATTTGAGAGGATGTGGAAAAAATTTCAAAAATTTACACCATCTGGATAGCAGAAAATTAGTGTTTGAATTGACAAAAATATTCTTTAGAGACCGACAAAAAACAAGGTACTTGCACTTCACATATTTGCATGAAAATATGTCCATGTTGTTGGTGTTTCTTTCAATTCTTTTTTAAGGTAAATTGGATACATGTTTGAAAATTTTTACTAAATTTGGAATTATACAACATATAGGAAAAAAATAATAAGTAGATAGTAGTAGAAGATGATTCAAAATATTAAAATTATTGATAATGTAGTTATAGAGTTGAAAAATGCCAATTACAATGGTTGTAATGTTAAAATAAACTATTTGAATCCTACAATTTTAATTTTTCCAAAAATAGTAAAAAATTGAGCTAAATAAAGGACTTCACGGTTTATTTTGGAGTAGGGAATCCACAACTGCCTGCATACCATTAAACTTCCTCGTAACTTTCATCCAATGAATAAAAATGGAATTATTCAAAGCATTCCACATATATATAAATGTATAAAACCAATTTCAAATTTTTGTTTGAGAAAAAAGTGATTGTTTTTTATGTACCCAAACTGCCTATCCGGTGAAAAAAAAAATACATATCATGTATTAGCTTTTTAATTATATAGTCAAAAGTTATGAAAATTTTGGGACCTTAAAAATATTTGAGCAAAGGGTGTGCTTTCAAATTCTATTTTATTTTTGAGGGGATTTAGAAATTCTCTATTTGAAGGTCAAATTTGGTATTAACCCCTAAAGTCTGAATGTCCTTTTTAGGAGAAAATTTGGTTTCGGATACACCCCCTACAATCTCAATATTTATTATGATTCTTTGAAAATTTCTATAAAGATATGAAGGAATTGAGGTAAAGGTAATCAAGAAACCAATAGCAAATAAAGTTGCCAAAATTGTCCAAACACTGTCAATTTGCAAATGTACCAGGTTACCCATTTGTATCAACTTCTTTGTCAATTGGACAATATATTATTTTATACCCTCCACATTTGTGTAAATAGGCCTCTCTTACACACAAACTTCTAAACATTAAAAATTTTAATAAATTTTTTTTTTGAAAGACTTCTTAAATAGGTCATGACTTGAAAGACTGTACTACTAGGACATCAGGTTTGTAAGAATGTAATTTTTATTTTGATCAATACTTGAGAGCAAAAGTTTTTGCACAAAAAGGTCTTTTTTTAGGTGTGGACATGTAGTGAACAACAATCCTGTTGCACCGAAAAAAATTTAATTCAAAAAATTTGTTTCTTGAAGAGTGTAATTTTATACAAATGGGAAGTTTTGATTCATTCCATTTGGATTTGTCATGTGGAAGTTATGGACAATCTTATTTTGAAGGCAATTAGACCATCTTTTTGAAAAAATAAATTTTAAATTTTTATTTTTGAATGCATTTTTATAATTTTTCAAAAAAAACAATTTGATATGGTTTAGTATGCTTGCTAGAACAATCTCACCAATGGAATTATTGCATTCTAATCCCATTTTAGAGTTATCAATGATTTAATTTCTTGTTCAATCTTGGACCTACTTCTATTTAACAACTTTTTAAAGAACAATAATCATGTGTATGTTTTTTGAATTTTTTTATCTTAGACTTTTAACTGAATTCTTCAACAAAAATAAATTTGATTTTCAAAGTCCATGGTAAAAAAAGATTCTATAAATGGCAATTGAAGTCATCTAAAATTCCAAGACAGTGTTTAAAAAAAATTCCAACTTTGAATGCTAATATTTTCAATCTATAGTTACGGTCAAACTTCATAAATTGTTTAGTTCATGATCTCAAACCATTAGATGTTTTTTGACCCCTGCAGAAGACTGTTCCAGTGCTGTTCCCCCGCAGCTGTTCCCCGCAGCGAGGGGAGCGGCCCGCTGTCAGATTTTTTTATTTTTTTATTTTTAAATAAAATAAAATAAAATTTTAGTCTTCAAATACAAAAAAAAAAATTTAATTTAATTTTTTTTTTGGGTCGATGACGTGGCAGTCTCTCGGCCACGTCAGACCGCCTTGCCAAACCTCGCCGAACCTGTTCCCTGCTGTGATAACTCGCAGTCTTCTTGACCCCTCAAAAAACATCTAATGAAGTGAAGTATAAACTATTACATTTAGATTTTGAAGGGAAAAAAAATTTCATTTCTTGTTTGAATACAACAAAAATGGCAATTTTGATTCATTTTTAATAGAGATGGTGTTGGGACTTTAGAAGATAATTGAGTCATTTTTGCAACAAAAAAAAGTGTCATGTGGCAAGAAAAATCAATTGGAGCACTTTTGATGAAATTGAGTATTATTCTCTAGTTTTTATGTACAAAACTAACAAATTAGGAAAATTATCAAAAAGATTATACTTTGATGTATAACAAGATTACATGGGATTAATTTTAGGGAGCAATGTTGATTTTCGATACATTTATCTTATTAGTGCACTTAAAATTATATATAGTGCCACCTATACTTGCTATTTATTCAAGGCTTAAAGTATTTTTCAAAAGATGAATACTTTTACCAAGAGCATAGATATCAAAACTATTTGAAGAGAAGGATCTTTATAATCACAAGTGGTTAAAAATTTATTGGAAACAGAAATTTGAAAGAATTTTTAAATCAATTAGTGTATACGATCCTAAATATATTTTTCAATGTAGTATGTATTTTTATTGTGCACATTAAATTCATGCTTTGGGATGTGGTATGTTTTATTTATAGAATATGTTGTTTTTTACAGTATTTTGTCATAAGGAAAAACTAGTGAATTGGTAGAGACTTGCTCTTTAGATTTTGTGATGGAAGGTAGGGCACTGGGGCATGCCTAATAACCTTGTCATTTAAAAGTTAGTCAAGGGAGGTATGTCCATTCTAAACCCATAGAACATTGGTGGTTTTGTAATTGTGGAATAAATGAATGATTTTATAAAAAAATTCACAATATAGACAAACATAAAAGAAGGCAATGACAATTAGAAGTATTTTTTTTCAACAAAGTTCAAATTTGTTAAGGATGTTGCCAAAAATAAATGCTAGAACTCTTTCTAAATTCAACATAAAGTGCATTCATATAATGGGCATATTATTTGCCACAAAAAATTATAATTTATTGAATGAATTGTGTTCAGAGTATTAAAAGACTCATTTTTTTGTGACTTTCTATCTTGAAGGTAGAACTTTCTACAATTGTTGCCACAAAGCCAATCCATTAGCTAGTATTACAATGACTCTTACATGATCATTTTTAGTTGTTTAGAATTGAACAAAATGTAAAGAATGTATGTAATCTTTTGCTTTGTTTTATTTTTGGATTGTTTTCTAAGATCATGAATGTATGGAACGCAAGCAAATATATGTATATGCCATCATTGTTGCATTTATACTAAAAAATGTTAATGAACCTTGGAAATAAATAAATAAAGTTTATTTTTTATTTTTTATATTTTTGTCAAGGAATATAATTTTGGATTGGAAACTCATTTTGTTGAAGAAGATTAAATAGATGCATTAACTCATCCTAATTCATTTTAGAAAGATATGGTATTTTTTATCTACCAAAAAGTATAGAATTTGTGATAGAATATTTTTTTCTTTTATTGTAAGGTTACATTTGATAATTTTTCACCATATACAATTATGTTTGTTTGAGTTTAATTTTGGTGGTAGTTGTAATTGATTTCTTGAAATTCATAATGTACTCATAAAATGCCCCAAAACAATTTATATAGAGAATTGTAGAATTCTCTTACAATGGCCAACAAGATTCAATATAACAAAGACAATTTAATAATTCAAGTGATGGCTCAATGTTTATTTGGAAGGTCTAGATGTATTTATTGAAACATTTAGGCTATTTAAGCAATTCATTTTGAACTATTCATGTATCCATTCTTTTAGCTAGTAGTCAATTTATCTAATAGAAATGTTCAATTTCATTTATATGAACTATATATATTTTTAATTTTTATTAAAAAGAATGATATGATATGGATTTTTGAATTCTCATTTGCGAAATATTCTATATCTCAAAGATTGCAATGTATAAGTTTATTTCAAAAATTGACTTTTTATTATTCAAAAAATGACCATTCATTATTGAATACAATGATCAAGTAATATAATAACCACCAATACTTCCAATGCTTATGATATCACATTTGTTAATCATTCAAAGAAATCTTTGTGAAAATCACTAAAATTCAATTAACAATAATTTCTAGAATGAATTTCATATTTTGATTTCAATTATTATTCAAAGGGACAATATGAAACTTGATTCAATTTTAAATGCATACATTGAATGCTATGCAATCCAAGGGCAAGGTGGATTACTTTGGTCCAAAATTAGCTAAAATTATTTTTTATTTTTGAAATTTAGAAAAAATGTAATTATCATGATTTTGATAATCAATGGTCAAAAGAAATCTATGAGTACTTCAAAATTTGCACTCCAAGATGAATGAAAGCAAGAGGACTTGACTAGGGACTTGATTTCTCAAGCAAGCAAGGTTAAAAGTCTATTTTTAAAATTTTCAAGCACTACAATTTTGTAATCTATTAGTCAATGATTTCAAATATTTCATACACATCTCTATAGTAGTCAAGTATAATTTTACATAGTTGGGTTTCAAAAGAAGATTTTTTTTCTTTCACTTATGTTCAATACACTAAAAAAATAGTAGATCCAATTATATAAATGTAATCATCAAGGACTTTACAACATTGTTTGCGTATCAATCCTTACTAGCAATAATATTGTGTGGAAGTCAAATCCTTACTAATACTAAAACAAAATAGCACATTGCATTCTAAATTTGGAATGCAATTGGTTAAATTTTGAGTGATTTGCCAAAGCCTCTATTTTTTACTTTGAACTTGCTTTTGAAGTGATTACCTATGTCTAAATTTGATTTTTTTAATGTCTATTTATTAAAGTAATTTTGAATGTATTTTCAATGATAGGAATTTCAAATTCTAATTATCATATGTTCATAGAAGGTTCAATACAAATTTATTAAAAAAAATTAAGCCTAAAAATTGTGAAAATTGTTGTTACCATCTCCGAAATTACAAGAAAATTTGTCCTAAACATTAGGAATTAAGTTAATCCTAGAGCATCTAGAATCATATCTAGAATTGACGATTTGGGAAAAATCATTATAAAGTACTATTTGGAAGAATATTTTGGGATTGTGATACAAGCAGAAGTTGTAAATTTTGAATTTTAGATTCCATCCGTATGGTTAGATCCCCCAATGCTTTCACCAATATTTTTCTATAATTTCTGAAAGGAAAATTTCAAAATTCCTTCAAAATTCAATTACTAGCAAAATATTGACATTTTTCAAGTAAAAATTGTTGGAGTCAATTTGAAATGAGGTTCTCTTCACATGGTGATTTTTTGAAAATTTTCTATTCTTTAATTCTATGACCTCATTTTTGCAAATTTGATTTTGAACTACAGTCAACACAAGTCAACCACTTAACATACTTCTACAATTGTAATTTTAGAAAATTATGTATTCTAGTAATATCAAATCCAACCCTTGAATAGAACCAAAACTTCATAAAGAATTTACAAAAACTAGGATGACTTCCATCCAAGCCGTAACTAGACAGAAAACTAATTTTGAATTTGTTCATTGTCCAGAAACTGGACGTTGGCGCACTCCAGGGTTAAACATACTACCAATGAGCATAAGTATGGTTACTAGTAAGTTTCCCCATAAGAGGATTTCTATCCCTTCGACAAGATTGTGAGTTCCCAAACACTGGGAACGCAATGGGAACTCTGTAAACCCCATGGTGATGTGGTCGAGCGACTGCCAAGTCAGATAATATTAATTAATTATTAAATATTTTAAAGATATTTTTTTAAATCATTTTTTTTTCTTTTTGATACATTCTGAAAATTTTGAAAAAATTAAAATAATTATTTATTTATTTTTTAATTCAAAAATTCAGACGAGCAGGGGCTGGTCTGCAGCAGTGGGAACAGTTTCAGAGAACGGCCCTGAAACAGTCTCTTAGAGGCCCAGAAATCCTCTTATGTCTAGGTCTCACTCACGTTCAAACTTCATTTTGTGGTAATATGGTTGAGTTTTTGAAGTGCTAGCCGAAATAGTGTACTTCAAATTTAGTCTCGATGACCCTTATTTCTGCATTTAAAGGAATCTAATTGGGCACGTGAGTGCCAAACCTGCTATCAACGTACAGGCTACATGAGTCCCCAAGTTCGAAAAATACACGGATTTGGAGGGTCAATATACCGGCTGGACTGAGGATATTTGATTGGACCAGGGTGGAGTAAAGCTGCTGCGTGGGGTTGCGTAGTGCGGCAAAATATTGAATGGGGAGACTGCCTGGGATGTCAGTTCCAGTACAGTACTTTCCAGCCCAGGCTACCGGCTGCTGCATTCAGGTCTGTCATGTCACTGCTGAAGTTGAAATGGTGTTGTACCGGTTCCCGGCACGGCAAGGCAAATCAGGCATCGTGCCCCCCTTAACTTAAACTTATTATATTCTACTAATATTCTACTAATATTCTACTAATATTATATTATATTAATACTACTATTCTACTAATATCAACAACAAAGGGTGGGTTGTACGCCCACCTGGACTGAGTGGTTCCTGGAACCTGACATCCTGACAAATTCGGAAGTAAAGTTCATCAGCAAAGTAACTTAAGGGCAAAACACCCAAAACCGTCCAAATAAGGAATTCAGCATAGTTGGAGGCAGAGTTTTCTAAAACTGATATTTTTCCAGTATTAGCGAGTGAAAATCATGAATATTCAAAAAAAAATTAAAATTTTCGGAATCAGTATGTAATTTCTATAAATTTCCAAAGTGTTGGCTCCCTAGACCACTGGAACCATCCTATAGGTGTACTTTTAACTGAACACCTACTGAAATCAACTGACGGTGAATGAAAGCTGTACATGTGTCTTACAACTGCGTCAGCAAATTAGAATTAAACATGTGTTTGACACTTTAATGAATGCTTATAGACAGATTTAGTGATACTCTAGGGTCCAAGAACATGTACAGGGACGGAAATGGGTGTTTCTCCCTTATCTCTCTTGCAATACCAATTTCTATATGATTAAGTTATATAGCATTGTTACCATTAAGTAGAAGTTAAGGAGGGCACAATATTATAGTAAGGTGAAAACATCCAAAACCATCAAAATAAGTAATTTAGTATATTTTGGAGGCACCTTTTTCTAAAAAAAATATTTTTGGAGTATAACAAAACATTCTTCACCAACGCTGGGGGCCTTTTTGCTTTCACTAAAAATGGAAGCCTCCAACATGACAACTTTCCAATTGGACTCTTGCAACTTCCCTCTCGGTCAATGAAACTAGGGTTTCAACTTTTCAACTAGCAAATGATCCTCTTTAGGTCAGAACTATTGTTAGTTCACACTTTAAAAAAATATAGTTTCGACTCTAAGAGGGGAATGATTTAGGTTGGTTAATCCCTCTAAGTTTTTGACTATGTTTTCACTAAAAACAATCTAAAACTACCAATTATATTTTAAGTACCAACTTTTAGAAAAAAAAACATATTTAGACACATATAACAATAGGGTCTTGTAGTATTCTCGTCCAATAAGATGTAGTGAAAATTTCAAAAATATACTCCATATAGATTGTAAGATATTAGCATTTGAATTGACAAATACCCTTTTTTAATCCTACAAAAAATTGGGCACCATTACTTCAGATGGTCACATTTGTTTTAAAAAATCGGTTCAAAATGGTGGTTACCCTTTGGATTTGTTTTTCAAAGCAAGTCACTACATGTTTGAAAATTTTCAAATCATTTGGAATTGTAAAACATATAGGAAATAATAGTAAATAGAAAAAAAAATAGACAATGAGTCAAAACACTAAGTTGTTGATATTTTAGTTATGGAATTGAATAATGCCAATCCAATGGTTGTAATGTTGTAAAAAATGACCTACTCCTAATGTTTTTAATTTTTTCAAAAATATTAAGCTCTAAATAAAATAAAGGACATCAAAGTAGATATTATCTTACAACAAAATCATTTATCATACAATAAAAAACCTAGTTAACTAATTATGGACTTATTCAGGATTTATGGACAAAAGTACATATTGACCAATAGCCAATACATCTATACCTATCCTAGATTTCACCCCAAATTGGTGGATGGAATCTACATTTGGATATTAATTTAGAACTAGTCAATAGTCCATAATTAGTTAAATAGGGATTATAACTTTTTAACCATGAAGTCAAAAGTTATGGGCCTTAAAATTATTCCTAGCCGCCAGGGCACATGTTATGCAAAATTTCAAAGATAAAAAAATAAACCAAAAAAACCCTCCTTGATGCGTAGTGAGTTGCCCAAAATTGCTATGTTGCCAAAAAAAATCCAATTTAGGGCTTTAGGGGTTAACAATGTTATGTAGCAATTGAATATCATGAATTTTTTTGAATGCCAAAATAAAATCTCAAGGAAAAAAAACTCAAAGAGTAATCAAATACAAAAAATAGTGAATTGTTTTTTTTAATAAATGATCCCATATAAAATTGAAAAATAACTAAGTTGTCTTGAGCTTAATTCAATGATGTGGATATAGCATTATAGCACGAATAAAGTTGCACACAAAAAATTGAATGAAAATCATCCTTTCTTCAACATGTACAAAGCCTATTTGACCATTCAAAGGATACAAAACATCCTCAACATCCTTCTAGGGTTAATTGTGGAAAGACCCTATCATATGACCATGATAGGCATTTAAAAATAATCTAATTTTGGGACTAATAGTTTCATTCTTCATTTTAACTACAAAAAACCATCTATTGGATATCTTTAGGCCACTATGCCATTAGGAAGCAAACCCTAGAGGGATGGATTTACTATAGGTGTGAAGACTTTTAATCTTCCTCTCTTTGTTTGTGGTCATTTTACAATTATATATGGATGAATTTTTTGAAATTTATTTTTCAAAGGTAAAATCAAAAGTTCTTTTTTGAATCATAAAATATTCAAATTTTTGGTTGAAAATTTTGAAATTATCTAGGATTTTTTTATGAAAATTGAGAAAAATCTACATTTTATAGATGAAATTTTGATAAAGTTGTTAAAATATACTACAAAGGTGATACATGAATTAACCATCTCTTTCTTTTGAAAAATAAAAATACAACCATGAGAAAATATTTAATACTCTTCATTGAAAATACATTCAAGCAATGCAATCTCCTTCCAAAATTTGATGAATTTTTTTTCTTCTATACTACTACCCCACTTGAAGTCTTCTAAAGGGCACCAAATGTCTTTGCCATAGTTTTAGGATTAAATTATCAATACAAGTGTTTTTGTGTTTTTGTGTTTTTAGATAGGATCACATTGTGAAAACTATCCTCAACTAGATCAATAAATTGTATTGAAAGTTGTTTGCAAATTTTTTTCTACTAGGAGATTATGTTATAATTTTCTAAAACTACATAGTATAGGTTCCTATAATGAATCATAGGATCAATAGAGAACAACACATTTGGAACATCAAAGCAATAAAAAGTGGTGCAAGAATCAATGGCATCCATACATTTCTACTACAATCATCTATTCAAAGTCTAAATAGGAGACTAGCATTTTCATCTACAAATTTGGCTCACTATTAGACAAAAAAATAAGAGTTTGTTTTAGAGACATAGTAGTTTAAGGTTACACTACCTAATTTAAATCCTCTATTTTTGGTTCTTATGAGAAGGAGACAATGGAAGCGCCACATAGACAAAAGCTACATACGACCAAATTTAAGTAGGACCTCACACAATAGTGAAGCAAAGATACAGGAATAAAGTTGCTTATAGCATAGTTGCTAATTCAACTAGTCCATCTTATATTGTTTTGTATATTTAATACTAACTCAAATCCCATATATAGTATATTTATTCATAAGCATCACTTATTAAGTTTTGAACCTTGTGAATTGCTTTTTGATTGAATGACAATTCACTCAAAAGCTTTATTTTTTTAGGCATAATATTTAACAAAGTATAAAATTAATGATTAGACATCTAGTGACAATAGTTTTGTATAAAAGTTCCTACTATTTAAACCTCAAAAATAAATAAACTTTTACCCTAAATTAGAAACATCCTCTTGTTTCATTGTTTGGCATCATATGTGTACATATTTTGTTATTAAATGCTTCATACTCCCACGAGTCTTACAAATGAGTTGTTTTCTTAATATTTTAGAATTTATCATGCAAGAATCATGAGCATTTACTAATTTATTAAATCATAGATTGACTTTCAAAAGCCAATTGGCATCAATATCTATTTTCATATTACATTTTTTTAAAATCACAAACAAAAAACAAAAAGAAAGAGGTTAGGGTGATTGCAAGAATGACTTCATGTTTTTGTTTCAAAATGGCCTTAGTACTGGAGTACTGTGACTTTTGGAATAATTTTTTTTTAATGAAATAAAATATGGATATTGTTAAAAACACTCTAAATAGTATGTAGATGAAAGTTATAACTTAGAAAAATTTATCTCAAAAAGTTATGCTCTCTCAAAGAGTGATGAAAAATAGAAGAAAATAGGTAGTTTGGAATTTAATTTTTTTTAAATAGTAAAAAATTCAAAAAAATAAACAAAAAGAATTTATTTTTCCTAACTTAAAGTTTCTTCTTCTTGCCAATTTTCATCTTCAAAAAAGTTATTTTGTGTTCTCTACAAGTGTACCTTGGTAGTGCACTTTGAACACATGTGGAAGGTGAATACTTTACTATTTTTAGAAAATCTCTTCACAAGCTTGTGTAACTATAGTAAAAGTCCTTGTATCCCAATTTTTACCTTCAAATTTGAAATTTAGGGTTGGAAATAGTACTAAAACCCCTCAAAATAGTAAACTAATTTTTAAAAACTTCAAAAAAATACCAAATGTCAAGAACTTTAGTGTGTACCTCTGTTCCAAATTTAATGGCAAAAAAAGACATAATGCAAAAGTTATGAGCAAAAAACCACGTGTCCAAAGCCTACGGGACAACAAATAGGACAAGTCATTCTTGCAATCACCCGTCACTACATTTTAAAATGACATTCACATGATTTAAAAAAATCAAATTACAAGTAGCAAATCTTATGCTATCTAGCTTACAATGATATTCTCTTTTATTAAAAATTTCATCCAATTAAAATCAAAGGTTATAAAATGTCAAACCTAGGACACAATATTGCAAATTAAGAATCACATATTCATGGTTTTGTTTACAGAAATTGCATAATTATACAAGCTATTATTAGTACGTGACCTTTTGTATATACACATTTATGTAAGAAATCAATTACTTGGCAAATATGCTCATTGTTCAACTCCTAAAGTTTCTTTCATATTTTCAAACCCAAAATTGTTTAGTCTCCAAAGCAAGGCTATAATCTTCATCCATATTTTTTTATTTAACAAATCCAACCTTTGGACCTTTTATTTAACTTGAAAATATACTACCTCGTAACTAAATTTAAGAATAGAAAATCTTACCAATTGTGAAATCATCATGCTTTGATTTCAATAACAAGTTTTTTTTAACTTTTTCCAAATGGATAGATTTCACCATTTGAACATTTTATAGAAAAATGTGTAGATCCTACAACTTGCAATCCTCCATAATGTTGAAAAAAGAAGTTGGAAATATATATATTAAAAAAGTTTTATATACGTGTTCGAAATAAATAGAAAGTAGAAAGAAGTAGAAAATGGCTTAAAATACTAAATTGTTAAGAATTTAGTTATCAAATTGAAAAATGCCAATTCCAATGGTTGTGAACTTGTGATGTTGTAATAAACCGCATTCTACATCCTATGATTTAATGTTTACCAAAAAATATTGAAAATTCAATAAGATAAATAACTTCAAAGTTATTTTAGAGGAGAGATTTCTTAACTGCTTGCAAACAAAAACTCCTCATAATTTTCAATTTACCAATCAAAATGGAACAATTTAAAGCTTTCCAAGTATATACACATCTTGAAAACCAATTTCAAGTTTTTATTTCTTAAGAAAATGATTTGTTGAATTGCTTAGATTGGAAAAGAAACATATTGTACAATAGCTTTTTAACCATGTAGTCAAAAGTCACAAAAATTGTTGTGCCTTAAAGCTACTACTTGACTACATGTAGTATGAAAATTTCAAAGAAAAAAGTGAAAATTCCATTCTTAACGACCTGCTGAAATTTCTATGTTGCTAAAAACATTAGAGGAGATTCGAGGGCAACAGGAGCCTGCGAAAGCCCTGTTCTCCGAATTGTTCCCGATCATTAATTAATTAATTTTTTTTTTCAAAAAAAAAAAAAAAAGTTCATCCTGAAATGTGAAAAAAAGTCCAAATTTTTAAAATAAAATAAAATAAATCGGTGACGTGGCACACTCTCAACCACGTCAGCACAGGACAATTCTGCATTCCTGCAGCAGATTCCTGCGTTCACAGCTTCGGGAACTCATAGTCTCCCGTTGCCCTCGAATCTCCTCTAATGATAGTATTTCTATCGAGGAATAGTATTTAGAACTAATAGCATTCCATAATTCAACGCTATTTGTTGTGTATTTGTTGTTCAACGCTATTTGTTGAGGATTAGGTAGGAGCTCAAATTTACATCTAATAATGGTAGCTTAGGTTTTCCATTCCCTCCCTTGTTCAATTCTTGGATGACATTTGTTTGTACTCTCTTTTTGCCTTTGAAATGAAATGCTTCTTTATGTGCAAAAGAATACATGAACAAAAGTGAAGTGACTATGACTATGACGCTTTGTCTTAGACAAACAATTATATTAGTTTATTGATAGTAGAGAAAACAAATAAAGTGGACATTGGGTCAATGATACATAACCAAAATTTAAAATCTAATTACAAAAGAATTAAATTTTTTTTAAATCGAACCCCTCCATCCAACTAGTTAACCCCTAAACGGCATGAGCAGCATTTTTTGGTTGATGAATGATCCTTAAACAATCTAGCGAATTGAAAAAAAGGGCATTTTCATCCAATTTTTTCCTTGTAGCGGACTTAAAGCTGTGTAGCATCACACAACACAGAAAGTAGTCTCATTCAAAGAATTTATAATTTGAAGGATTAGCAAATTTTGAAAAGATCACTATAGTTACACTTTCCCTTTTTAAAATTTCCATATGAGAGTAGTTGAATTGTAAAACTACTGACAATAATATTTTATTGTGGGGAGGTGAGAACATTGCCACATCATTGTTTCCGGGCATTGTTCACCACCCTTGTCGCACGGTTAGCTTCCAAAGGCACCTTATTCACAACCCAACTTCTTAGCACAGTGACTTGCGCGTTGTTCAAAGGTTAAACAAGCAGAGGGTCCAACTAGTCACCCCTCCTTTTGGTCAACCTCTAATCACGTTGTATAGTGTGGATGCAATTGAAGATAGAATTTAGAAATTCCAATTTAGAAAACCATAGTCATTGCAAAAATTAATACTATAACCTTTGTCACTTCATAGCATTGATCAACCTAAAGCATCCATGCTTCTTATTTAGGCATTGTGTAAAAGCAATAAACATTTTTGGTTTGGAATGTGCAATGTGAGTACACAATGCATTAGAGGGGATTTGAAGCCTCCAAAGGGCCGTTTTGGGGTTGTTCCCTGAAACTGTTCTCGTAATTGCTGGCAGCTATCAGGCCAGCATTTACCCAAAAATAAATAAAATTGGGGGGTCCTGAAATATGCAAAAGAGCCCAAAAAAAAAATTCCAAAAAAAATAAAATTTAATGATGTGGTACTTTCTTGACCACGTAAGATTCTTGTTCACGCGGCAGAAATTGCGTTCCCGTAGTCTTCCAGTGTCCTCAAAAATCCCCTAACGACAGAGTTACAAACATGATCATGGTGGTTTTTGCGGAGGTCTTTCTTTGTTACGGAGTATTATTTTCAATTGATGTATGGAAGCGTCTTAGAATGACATCGAATGATGCTTCCAATTCAATTCAAGGAGGTCTCTCTCTCCTGAACCTCAGATCCAATCAACATCATCTGCAAAACAAGCAGCTTTTGCATGGAACGATATAATTTGCAGTGAATGCACGAACTGTTGTCCACAAGAAGTTCGCGTTGTCATTTGCAGAGACGGGCTTGCGGCGAATTTTGTCGTATGTTTCCGACTTTCCGTTGCTTCTGTTGCCTCGGATAGTCAACTGAGAAACAAGTAAGTTCAAGTTTTAAGTTCTACTGGCACCCTGCTCCACAATGCGGAAGTTGGAACGCCACGACTGAGGATAAGATACTGATGATAAGCTTATCCAGCCCTGTTTTGGGTACCATGGTGCCAGATTGCACCATTTCCAAATAAATGTTTATTTTTTTTCAAGTAAAAGTGATCTTTTTTGGTCACAAGTTTTCCATTTTTGTTCAACAAAATATAGATGAAATCGTCAAATTGGGGTGAAAAAGTGCATGAATATGATTGGAAAGTGTTCATGGGTCTGAAAGATGGATGGATGTAGAAATAGAATGCTTCACCAAATTTTAAGCATTTGCCATCAGCTTGGCACTTTCTTGAAAACTAAAATATAGGGGGTTGAGCTTATAAGTGATGCGGTAGACTCTTGGCCGTGGTTTTAATTGTAGAAATCATCACCCCTTTGTGATATGCATTTGATTTTAAAATTAACATTTTTTAACCCCTTAAGTTTCTTGACTATGCTTTCACTAAAAACACTTCAAAACTACCATTTCTAGTTTAAGTACCAAATTTTTGGAAAAACAACATTTTTGGGCACATGTAACTGTAGGATCTTGTAGTATGCTTGTTAAAGAAGATGTGGAAAAAACTTTAGAAATTTACACCATATGGATTGCAAGGTGTTAATGTTTGAATTTACAATAATGTTTTTCTTGAGATTGTCAATTTTAGAGACATGTCTAGAGGCTTACTATAGGAGTTACAACAAAAAGCAAAAAATAGTTTTTGTTGGCCTTCCAAAATATAGGGCCACTAGACACTTAACAAGGACACATTGCATGGAAAAATGTCCATGTTGTTGGTGCTTCTTTGGATTCATTCTTCAAATCAAGTTGGCTACATGTGGGGCTACATGCTTGAAATTTTTTAGATCATTTAGAACTATACAACATATAGGAAAAAATAGTAAAAAGAAAGAGGTAGAGAATGAATCAAAATACTAAATTGTTGATAATTTAGAAATGGAATTGAAAAATGCCAATTCCAGTTGTTGTAATGTTCTAATGAACAATCTAAATTCAAAAAAGTTAAACATTTTTTGCAAAAAACATTGAAAATTGAGTTAAATGAAGGCCTTCAAAATTTATTTTAGAGTGGGGTATAATTCCTTATAATTGCCTACAAACCAAAATTCCTCATAACTTTCATCTCATTGATCAAAATGGAATGACTCAAAACTTTCCATGTTTATATAAGTCTAGAGAATCAATTTCAAATTCTTATATATGAAAAAAGTTTTTTTTTCCAAATCTACCTAGATTGTTTGTTTGTAGAAAAAAATTACATATTATACAATAATTTTTTAACCACGTAGTCAAAATTATTAAAAAAAACATTTTGAGCCTTAAAGACATTCTTCATTTACATGTTGTGTAAAATTTCAAAAAATAAAAATAAAAATTCTATCCATAGTAAGCTACCCAAAATTTGTATGTTGCCCAGAAATTCAGCTTGGTCCTTTAGGGGTTGATAAGCATGATTTTGGGTCACAAGTCAGCAACAAATGTAATACAAATTGAAGTTTCAAATGACAAAAATAGATTGACTCGGTGATCACTAAAAGCTCTTGAATCTTTTATTTATAAACATAAGTAAATTTGTTTGCAAATAATTAATGTAGCTACAATAGGTATTGAAACTCATTGTATCACTTGTATGACTTTATGGGTAGAGTTGGTCTAGGAATCCACATGAACACGAGCGTAATGATAAATTTGGGAAGTTGTATACACTATTGGTCTCCAGGTGCAACTACAAAAGTAGAGGCAAAATCATTTCTGCTAAATCAATATTTTCTTGAAAAATATTTTGAAATAATGGAAATGTGGTTTTGAAATTCACTATCACTAGAATGATCTCATTGCTAGAGTCTATCCATTGAAATCAACATGATGACAAATTGGAGACGTTGTACATTATTAGCTACAATTGCAAAGTAGGGGCTAAGTAATTTTACTAAATCAAAATTACCTCAAAAATATTTTGAATTATATGTGCATTCTATAGCGCCTTTAATGTCTAAAATTTAGTATAGTCATGCATTCATTGCATGGTTTCTTGCCCCCAAATGCTAGTTGTATAATATTCAAATGTACTAAAGTTTTATTTAAAAATAGGTATATATTCACATAAATTGTAACTTATGCAACCACGTCAAAGAATATCTAACTTAGAATAGAGTTGTAGCAACAAGTAGGATTCTAAACCAAATTGTAGTCACCCTATGATGTGGTGTGGGTATAACATGCACACTATTCCATTCATCAATAGTGAGGCAATTATGTTCAACACATCATTGTTGAATGTTCTCAAGCTTGGAGTATTTGGGTAAGACACCAAAGGGTGTAGTAGTAGTAATTTCTTATTTACTTTGTAATTTTCATTCATGAATATATTGGGCTGGGGTTTGCGTACATGAACTTTTTTAGAGTCACATGTGCAATCTAAAGCATGTTGTATTAAAATGAATCCTAACATCTACATAGAGTTTTCTTAAGCCTGATTGTAGCTTATAGAATAAAGAACCTAAAATACATTCCAAACCATCAAGGCAAATGTATGATGGTGCCTTTGAAAATTAACTTTCGATTTGAGTGTTGAGTTTCAAAGGTCTATTTCATTCAATCTTCTTTTGAAATCACAAATGGATTAGAAATGACTTCAATAATATTAGAGAGGTTCAAAATTGAATGCTAGTTAAAAGTTGGATAGTCATATTCTTCTAATTTATACTCATTATTTTGAAATATATTGGTCACAAGCCCTACGATTGTTGAAAGTAGGTCCTAAACATAGCAAATTGTAATTAAAAAGTCCACAAAAGAACCAAAACAATGAGTAAGTTGTCAAATTTCATAGAAAATATTTAACCCCTAAAGGATCAGCTTGCTAAATTTAGCAATATAGCAATTTTGGGCTAATATGTGTGAATAAAGATTTCCATGTTTTGGGCCCAAATTTTTTTGTAGAAGGTGAGAATAAGGAATATCTTTTGTATATAGTAAAAATGAAAATATTTGAAAATATGAGTGAAAAGTTATCGCCCAATATGTTATTTTCTTTTGTAAATGGACAACTTCAATATATTTATTAAAAACTCTTTATTTATTTATTTTTAAATTAAATTTTTTTTCTAGATTAATACATACATGGAAAGCTTTGAATCATTCCATTTTGATCAATGATAGTCAAAAGTCATATCAAGGAGTTTTATTTGTGGGCACTTATAGATTTTTTACCCTAAAATAAAATTTGAAGTTCTTTACTTTATTCAATTTTCAATATTTTTGAAAAACAAAACAAAATCATAGGATGTAGATTGTTTATTTCAACGTTGAAACTATTGGGATTGGCGAATTCATAACAATTTAGTATTTGGAATCATTTTTTACTTCTTTCTACTTAGTATTTTTTTCCTATATGTTGTACAATTCCAAATGATTTGAAATTTTCTAGCATGTAGCCAACTTGCCTTGGAAAATGAATCTTAAGAAGCACCACGATTTTGGACTTTTTTTCATGCAAATGTGAGCTTATGAAGTGTAGCTGCCCAATTTTTTGCAAGGCAAAAAACATTAGGAGGGATTTGAGGGCTGCAAAGGGCCGTTTCGGGACTGTTCCCGAAACAGGTCTGGGAACGGCTGGCCGCTGGTTAGCATTTCAAAATAAAATAAAATAAAATAAAATTGGGGTCCTGAAATATGAAAAAAAGTCCAAAAAAAAATTCGGAAAAAAAAAGTCGATGACGTGGCAGTTGCTCGACCACGTTAGATTCCTGGAGAACTGCGTTCCCTCGGCTGTTTTTGCGATTTCGGGCTGTGGGAACTCACAGGCTCCCAGAGCCCTCAAATCCCTCCTAATGAGGGATTTTGTAATCTCAAATGCTACTAACTTGCAATCCAGCCACAGGATGGAAATTTTTGAAATTTTTTCCACATGTTTTCAAGTCAAACTACTACAAGATCATATAATTACATGGTTAAAATGATTTTTTTTCTTATACCAAAAATGGAAGTTTTTGAGGCATTTTTGGTGGAAACATAGTAAGGAATTTAAGGATTAAAACATTTTGTAGAAGTGTCAATATATTTTCTATAACTGAAGCACTTCATTGTTTATCTTGCATTGTTGCATAAATGCTTTTGAAATTGAATGCTTTTCAAAGAGGCATTTACAATTTATTTATCTAAGTTGTATCATAATTGACATTGAAAATGTTTGTGACCTTTCTATCAACTATGTGAAGAAAGTTATAAAGTGCCCAAAAAAAGTTTTTTCTTATAAATGATCTCAATTTACCTTGTATCAAATGGTCCTCAAGTAGTTGAAAGTAAATTTCATTTATAAGATTTTGAATGAAAAGTGAATTAGAAAAAATGTAATTTTTTTTGTCTAGTAAAAATTTTTAGAAAGCTTCAAAAGATTATCCTTTGTGAAAAATCAATCTTTTATTATAATGACACTTCACTATTTTCTTAGGTTGTTGTTTCACTAATATACATAGCTGTATTTAAAGGTTTCAAAAATGACCTTCCATAGTCTACTACCTTAGATCAATGAATAGCTACTTAGGAATTCAAGTGACAATCAATAAATATTTAGAGACTAATTCAAGCAAGTAAGCAAGAAAAAAATAAGCTTGGGTGTATACTAGATTAGCTTGATCCATGTGGTCATTGGCCCATCTAAAAGTTGTTGATTCATTCATGTCATATGATTGTAAATAGAAAGTGAAATGAAAAAATTTAAACTCTTTAGAGGGTTGCTTCTCTAGCAAGATATACAAATTATATATATATATATATATATATATATATATATATATATATATATATGAAAAATTATAGAGAAGATGATTCCTTTAAGTTTTATGTTAGATTTAAATTTTTTATAATTTTATTCTGAAAATTTTTTAATTGCATAGCTAAATGACATATCTCAACCTTCTAGGGAGTCAAAATTTTCTTTAATGGGAAATCAATTCCTAATTACAATAAATTAATTAAATCCATAGCCAACTTATCTACATTCAATGTTATAAAAAAGTTCTTCTAATTATCATTCTAATAGCTTATCTCTTTTTATATTGTTATTTGTCACGAAATTCTGTATGGATAAACTTTCAATGAATTTTTGTTGTAGAATAACATATTTTTTTCTTTTAAGTGAAGAAAAAAATGGAAATTTTTGTATAATTTATTATATCAAGGTTTATATATTTTTTAAATTAGAATTTCATATCAAAAAATAAGAGGTTTTCTTACCATGTTGGGAGACTACGAATTCCCGGACTATGGGAACTCGTTGAAAACTGTCCCAGCAACTGATTGGATGTGGCACAAAGACTGCCACATCAGGTAATAATATTTTATTAAATAAATATATTTTTTTTATTTTTTTATTTTTTATTTTTTATTTTTTATTTTTAAATTTTTAAAATTTATTTCTAATATTTTTTTATTCTGACCAACAATGGTTGGTTCATAGAATGGAGAATGAGGTTGAAATAGTCTCTCAATACCCCGAGAAAACGTCTTATGGTTTGGGAATGGAAGTAAATTGATGGAATTTTTGTAATTCTATATCATTTTTAAAGATTAAAGTTTAGAAAAGATTCCAATAGTTTTGTGTAGACAATGACAAAGTGCAATAGAGAAGGCTTTATTATTGCAATGGTAATTGTGTTTTTAATCTTTTTACTTATAGGCCAAGAATTTGTTGAAAGTGCATCAAGATCAAAGGGTTGTAAATGAAAATAAAAAAACAACTTGTACATTTTATCAAGTGATTTCCATCTCCAAACTTCTTCATCTCTTTCAAAGAAAAATAATATTCAACTATTTAAAAAAAATTTGATCTAGGAGCTTCTAAACCTAACTAGAACTTCAAACTTTTGTGTCCTCATTCATATTGAAAACAATGTGGAGTTTTTTTCAAGGAACCTCCAATTGTTAAGGATTAAAGAAGGGTTCCCTTAAAAACCTTTCAATAGTAAAATAACATACCTTATTGAGAGCAAATTTAGATAAAATCATCAAGATAATTGATCATAAGCAAAACAAAGATCATGCTAACCTTCCAAAATGTCAAGCTTTAATGTGTATATATATATATAAATAAGACACATTGACATATGCTATATTTATTGAATTAGATCTTTGACTTCATAGTACTTCAAAGTTCAAATAGCTTTAGTAAAACATAAAGTATATACAACTATAATCATCAATGCCCCAAATGTAACACCTACATTTTAGGAATTGAAACTTTAAGAATTAATATAGGACAAATCTAATCTTCATTTAGAATTTGATTCTCATTTAAAGTATGCACACCCACTATAAGAAACCCATGTTTAGGTAACAAGCCCTAATTTTTTATAACAGATTTTGGGTGATGTCAATGTTGACAACTCAAAACTTTTATGTCGACAAAACTGTCCAATGTAACATCAATGTCAACAGTCCAATGTTTTTATGTCAACATTGATGTTACATTGGACAGTTTTGTCAACATAAAAATTTTGAGTTGTCAACATTGACATGACCCAAAATCCGTTATAAAAAATTAGGGCTCGTTACTTAAAATGGGGGTTTCTTATAGGTACCTATAATCAACACTACATACCCATAACAAATTGTTTACATTTCAATCCAAAAACATCATTTTTTTCTTAAATATTGATTGCATAAAATGTAGACAATCAAAAACATGAAATTCTATGATAGTTTGTTGTTGGTTTGGATACTCCTAGAGAACACACTTTAGAATTTTTTTTAATGTACTCATAAAATGTCTAAATATTGTAAGCTACAATGCATTGGAAACCTCCTTCAACACTCAATAAGACTTAATGAAACTAATTTACATAGTATTGAGGCTTAGCTATAATTGGTGATGATTACAAGCACACCTACTCCAAGGTCAATTTTGTCCAATAAACACCCATATTCACCATTTTTTCTCACAAAATTTTGCTAGATCTAAGAAAAAATAACTTTTATTATAACATTCTTCTAAACATTTTTCAATGGCTTGTAGACAAAAAAGGGATTATTGTTTTTAGAAAAAACATTGCCCATATTCCATAATACTATTATAGTTGGCTGTAATAGTAGTATAGTTTTTTATTTATTACCATTTTTACCAATAAAGTAGGGGTCCGTTTGCATCCTTGAAAAGCAACCACCTACAATGAACAAAATTGCTTTTCATTTTGTCTCTTTAGCCAACTGCAACTCTTAAACCAATGCTCAACTAATCACTCCCAAGTATGTAGCAATTTTCATCATTTGGAAGACCATTGCTTAGTTATGCAATAGGGGGGTTACAAAAAAGACCAATTTTTTTAGTAGCATTTTACAAAGTTAATTAGAAGAAACCCATGTTTTTCATGATACATTTTTTTGTGAAGTCCACTTTTTTTTTTAATTTAAAATTAATTTTATATTTAAAAGTCAATTGTCTTATTGTCACAATTTAGGGTTTAGGAGTTTTGAAAACCCCATTGAAAACAATAGAGTACTTTAATATTAATGAATGGGAGATGAAATTTTTGTGGTCTATTTCCATAGCAATAGACATATTCTTTAATTCCTACTAGAGGGCATCTAAAAATATATTGTTTTATATCCTTGTCATTTAATTTGTGCACTTCTAAACATTGGAGATAGTTTTGACCTCATTCTTTTGGTGAAACCTCATCACCATCAAGTCCCTACAAATTTATTTTTTTAATTATTTTTAAAATTTCAATAGAGTTAATTTATCATAAATTAAATGGTGAAATTAGGATGTGGTAAAAATCATATGAAAGATTTATGTGAGATAATATAGCACCATCTTTCAAGTCTAGCTATACTCCAATGATACTTTGCGGAGCAATTTGTATTTTTGATAAATGGCCTCTTATTATTAGACCTCCAAACAAAAAGACAACAAGTGATTTTTGGACACATGTTCATGAGGGAACATTAAGTAGGTATTACTTTTTGTTTGATTTCGTTAGACAATTGACACTTATACAAGATGGTGTTTATGTCTACAACAACTTAGTTACTTCCTTTACAAAGGAGACAAGCTCATGGTACATGTGACAAAACTAATTTGGCTTGCAAATTCTTTAGACTTGTTTTCTATAAAGAATACATGGAAGATTGTGAAAGATTTGTTGAAGCATTGTTGTACATCAAGATATAAAGAGGAAATGGTGTAAACTATGCAATGAAAGTGTAGTATAGTAATAATATCTACAAAGCAAGTCCATACCATCATTTGAAGTATGTCCAATAAAATGCAAGTAGTTGTTGAATCAACAAAAGTAATAGCACTAGATGGTAAACATTTATTATTATTATTATTATCATTATCATTAGATACTACAATTTTGAAATGTAAACCTATTATATTGTAAACTAGATTCTACCATCTTTCTACCCCACTTCACATCTTATAAATTGATGCATTTCTTAATCTACACAAGCTTCTCAAAGTTCCTATTGTAGAAGCACCCAAACGTAACAAGAGTCGATTACCAATACCTACAATATACCCTATAGATTAACATGCTTGTGGATGCAAAGCTAATAGGCAGGATATAAAAGTTGTCACAATGATGTGTAAATTCTAAGTTGGTTAATCTCGTACAAGTGATACAAGCCCAGGGTTGTTGCTTTTCAATATTTGGGTGATTGCTTGTGTGTTAATCTATAATCCACTATAGGTACATCTACGCAATTGTTTTCACAACTAAACTTGGCTATTTGTTTTGTTTGTTTGTTTTGTTGACATCTCCCAAATTATGCATCTCCTGGTTGTGTTATTAGTATTATTAGAAAGCCCTTGATGAGGATGGGTGCAAATACTTTGTTTCATGGTATTTGAACCTAAGGTGGGGATTTTCGAGTCATTTTTTGTTCTAAAAAATTAGAAAATTACTTTTACTTTTGTTTTAGTTGTGGCAATGGTATAAGGCACACTAGTTTATATTAAATTCATACAAGCTCAAAAATATACAAAACCAATTTAGTTGGTTTCCTAAACCATTTCCAATCAAGAATGGATCATTTTATTTTGTAGCTACCTTCAAGGTCTGCATATCTTGAATCTTGAACAAGTGTTACTTTGATGTATGTCCACTTAGGTTTCCATTCATTCTCACCGTCATAAGGGAGAAACGCCCGATACCGTACCTCACAGTGGATCCTAGACTAATCCAAAACCGTCCCTAGACTCCAACAAACGTGTTTGCCAAATGTTTGATTGTAATTTGCTAACGCAATTAAATGACACATATCAAAATTTGATTGATTCACTATTGATTTTAGCAGTGTTTAAACTTGGGGGCATCTATTGAACAATTTCAATGGTCTAGGGAGCCAACACTTTGAAAAATTATAAAAATTACATATGACATCTGAAAAATCTTTTTTTTTCCTTTTAATATTCATGATTTTCACTTGCTAATACAAGAGAAATTTTATTTTTAGAAAAAACTGCCTCCTACTATGTTGAATTCTTTATTTGGACGTTTTTGGATGCTTCCACCGTAGGGAGAATTTGAATTGTTTTTGGACTCCTAAGGGCAAAACTCCCATTCCATGTTCCTTGCAATGGACAAGAGATTCACCTAAATGTGTTCACCACATGTGTGATTGTAATTTGCTAACACAATTGAAGGACACATAGGAAAATTTGGTTGGCTGAGTGCTGATTTTCGTAGGGTTCAACTTTGGAAATTTGTAGAAATTACATACTGTAACCGAAAAATCTTTTTTTTTTTTAATATTCATGATTTTCACTCGCTAATACTAGAAAAATATCATTTAGAAAATGCTGCCTCCAACTATGCTGAATTCCGTATTTTGACGGTTTTGGGTGTTTCCATTATACTTTATTGTGCAATGTTATCTATTGAACCCCTCCTCCTCCTGATAGGCTCACGTCACTTTGAACCACCCCCCAGATGACACGTGGCACCCTTGCCGCACCTTCCTTAATTGAAGCCCCCAGTCTGACCCTCCTTTTTCCAGGAGGTCTCCACGGAAGTGACGGTTCCGTTTCCGGGCGGTTCTCCTCCGGTCCTCCCTCGGAGACAAGAGTTCTTTCGAGTTCAGGTTGAGGGCTTGGTGGCTGATGATGCGGGCCGGAGGAAGCCGGCAAGCGGGGGACGAGGGGACCAGCCTGCCCCCCCTCGCCTGCTAAGAAAAGGGGGTGCTGAGCTCGGATTAGCAAGGCGGGGGACAAGCAGGGCGCATCTAGGCTGGCGGGGGACCGGGAATGCACATGTGCTCTGGGGACCCTTGTCTGCCTATCTTTAGGGTTTGGGGAGAGGGCCGCTCCCATTGGCCCAGCTACCGCACTCGAGTTAAGTTAACCCGGGTTAAACGGGGCCATATGGTTCTGCGGCGGACGGACACGAGGTTAAGCTGGAGGTTAGCTTCAGTTAACTCCAGCTAGTTGTCCCTTTCCTGAGAAGTAAGGTAGGTAAATGATTCAACACGTGAATTTACTTACTTACCAAAAAGTTTACCCACGGAGAAGTTACCTGCCGAATGATCATGAAGTAGAGTGCAAGGAACCGAACCCGCCGTGCCGTGAGTGACCCACTACGGCTGGGGGGAGCTGACGGCTGACCCCCCTATTTGGGGCTTGAAAAAAATGGTCTCTTCCACGTCTTCTAGCTTAATTTGGGGTCTCCGATTGCAAATATGAATTCAAAAATTGCAAATTTTATCATGAGGGAAAAATAAACAATTTAGGATTTTTTTGAGTAGCCGAAAGAGGGGCAAGGAGAAGTGACCCCTCGCTCAGCCACTTAGGTAAAATGCTATAATTTTTTATTTTTCACATACATGTTTTTTTGCAAATTTTGAATTCATATTTGTGATCAGAGACCCCAAATTAGTGAAGGGGTGAAGAAAGTAGGGATGATCACGGCCGAAACTAGGGGGCTTTTTGAGGGGGCTTTTTGCACCTCTGGTAAAATACGGTAAGGCTGAGCGAGGATCCACCCGGATCGTGAAAGAGGGGGTTCAATTTACCATGGCCCTCCTCACTTAGCCCCTTGGGAAAATGCTCAAATTTTGTATTTCCCACTCATGATAAACTTTGCAAATTTTCTTGCAATTATAGGCCCCAAAATTAGCTAGGGGAGGTGAACAGGGTAAATTAATCCTAAAGTCCGATTGGCCCTATGGAGGCCAAAATAGAACTTTGGATAGGCTCATTCAATCTCACTAATCATCATCATTTCTGAAACTTTATTCAAAACTAGAAAACCACTTGACTCCTAAAGGATCTAGAGTTATTTTTTTAGAAAAAAAACATGTAAAACTACCAATTTTATAGGAAAAAGTAAAAGAAATTTGAAAAATATTTTATTTATATGTCTTCTTACACCTAACTAGTATGAGAGTATGTTGAAAAATTTTCAAAATTTTTGACCACATGGATTGCAAGATATTTGCGTTTAAAAAGGAAAAAACTAGTTTTTCAACACCTTATAGCATTGGTTTATTTGACATTGAACCTCCTTAACTTTAATTTTTTGCACTACAAAGTTTTGAGCATTATGGTGGAAAATTGTGTTGGAAACCTAAGGAAAAAAAATACAAAAAACTTCATTTTGAATCTTTAAAAAATTATTAAGTTGAGGTTGGTACAAGAGAGAAGGAAAATCTAAATTATTAATATCTCTAAAATGGAATTAAAATGCAAAAATCTCAATGGTAAAAGCTAAGCATTAACTTTTTTTGAAAATTTATAAAAATTGCATTTAGAAATGAATTTTTCAAGTTATTTTTCAAGAAGATGATCAAATTATCCAAAACAATAAACATTAGATGTAATTTGAGGCCTTAAGAGGGCTACAGTTTGTAAACCACGGGGACATAGAAACTGAAGCAGAAATGCTTAACTTATTGCTGGAACCTAAAATCACAAGAATTTGATGTTGTTGAGACTATGCCGTATTATCAAATTATTTTTTTGGACTTTTTTCACATTTAAAGACTCCAATTTTTATTTAAATTTTTTATTTTTGTAATTACTAGCATGACAACGGCCAACAATTTAGGAACTGTTTCAAGAACAAATCCGAAACGGTCCTCCTGAGGCCTCAAGTTTCATCTAATGATTGTCCATAACTTTCCCATAGCAAATCCAAATGAAATAAATCAAAGCTTTCTACATAGACAAAAATAAATCTGTGAGAATTTATTTTTTTAATTATTTTTTTAAACTCAAATTTAAAAAAAAATTGGATTGCCTCCTTTCCCCTATTTTGAACTTATTTGGCCATATCTTGGCACTAATTGGAAAAAAAAATTACATTCCCACAAAGCTAATCAATTTTTTTTCCTTCAAAAAAAGATTTAAAAAATCATGACAAAAATTGAGCCCATAGGTACCTACCCAAAATTCCATTTGTCCTTTAAAGTAATAATGATCCTTTAGAGGTTAAGCTTGAATGTCCGTATAATATTGTCAATTCAATAGTATATTGCCTTTCTATATTTAATATATTATTCATATTTTATGTGTTAAGTACAATATCATGTATAGAACCTTTTTCAAATTTTGAAAGTTAACCCCACAAAGACGTGGCCCCTATTACTAAAGTGGTAAACAAAAAATTGTTATTTTTCTATACAAATAGGTGCATTTTAGGTACCTATAGTTTCTTTAAAATAAAGTTATTCATCAAATGCTTCTAGTCCTAGACATCTTTACAAGCTTAAAGAAATCGTTACTATATTCTTTTTTGGAAATGTGGAAGTGAATTTATATACCTCATGTAACTACACAAGTTAATTCAACAAATGCAAGATACATTAATTGTTTAATTCATACTTTATTAAGAATAAAATGCATTTTCAAATTTGAGATACTTTTCAATTCTTCCAACAACTACTAGATAAATAACAAAATTATTTCTAAAGGAAAATGTAATACAAAATTGTTAGTATGTCACTAAGTGCATTGAATGAAATAATTTGAATACACCTAAAACGTTTAGGATAAGCATCCAAACCAACATAGTTTTTTGTTATAAAATTATTTTTTTAATTTATATTTGTTCTTACTAATAATTGAAAAATAAAAATAAATTTAAATTATGTCTAAATGTCATTTTTAGATATTGTATGAACAAATTGTGAATTTTCATATTGCTAACTATATGTGTAATTAAAATAAATCATAGAATTTGGTTTTGTAATACATTGCCTTAGAATATTTAGCATTTGTAGCAATGGCGTAATAGATAGTTTATTCAATGACATACCAAAACTTATTGGTGAATTGGACCATTGAGATGGTCATCAAATGTTCCTTCACTACATATACTAGTTAAATGTGTTCCTTCACTACATATACTAGTTAAATGTGTTCCTTCAATGTCAATGTGTGATGTTTGTTTATCTTCCTTAATTTTCATATTTGTTGGGTTTTGGATTTTATAGTGTCTAACATAAAACCAATGGTTTTGAGTGAACGATGGATTCTAGTATAATGTATTCGTTATGTGTGTAATGGAGGCAAAAACAGGTTAATACAATTTGTAAAATAGAGTTTTCCTTTTGTGTTTTTGAAGAATGGTTTGAATTTGGGTTGAATGTAATCTTGAATGTAATAAAATTCTAAATTTCATATTAGAACATCAGTTCACAAACTTAATAGCTTTAGGAAAAAATCAACTATAAATGTCATTTAATATAGTTAAATTTTGAATAAATGGTGTTTAGATTAGCCCTTGACTACTAATTGCTCAAGTACACAAGGCTCACTATTGGATAATTGAATGCTCCTCCTAATCCAGGAGTCTTGTGGAAATTCTTGAAATAGATCTAATACTTGCTATTGTGAATGGGTGAAAAGTTTGTTGTGATTCATCATTCCATTCCAAATAGGAGAGTACAAATTTTGCCACTAAAAGATAGTGGGTATTATAAGAGGGTTGCTATTATGTAAGCATAAAAGTGTAAGCCTACAAGCTTAAAAGACTATACATCTATGATATAAGTGTCTATATTATAGTAACCTTCTATGTTAATAGTACATATATACTATAAACACTTATATTATAGGTGTTTATGTTTTAAACACCTTCAATGGTTGAATGATACCTACTTATATATATATATATAAGCTCAAGGCTCATATGCTTACACGTTCTTACTCACATACTAGCACCGTTTGGTATTATAATTCCAAAATTTTATTGCAAGTCATTTACTTCACGGAAGATTAAAAATTCTCAATACACAATCCAAGCATAAAACTTTCACAATATTTGAAATGATATGTACAAAATTAGTTGCAAAATCTTTAAAGTAATTGACCTATATACAATATTCATAAAAATAAACTTGAAAATTAGGAAAATTTACACAATCAATTGAGAGCAATATATTATTTTGGTAACACAAACATGATATGTAGTGTCAAAATATGGGAAACATGTAGGGATTATTTGATATAAATAGACTAATTTGAGAGCTCAAAATTTTTAATTTTGGATTTTGGATTTCAAAGGCAATGAATTTGTATAATCAAAAGACACATTTGCAACAAAATAAATGTTCTAAATATTAGTGGATTGAGGCAAAGATTGGTGGATAGCAGAGATTGGTTGATGATCCCGTTGATGATTTCAATTCCCTTTAGTTGGGCCTATTCATTGCTTAAAAGTTTTCCTCCCAATGTAACAAAGAACACTAATATATTATGTAGGACTTACTAGAGGACTTATCTTGTAATCCTAACTACATTGTTAAATGAGGAAGGCCTTAAGGCAATTGACTTAAGCTATATGTATAGTACATCCTTTCATGATCTAAATGAAAAAAGATAAATAATTTGTAGAAGTGGAGTGGTAGCAAATACAACAATCCATATTGGATCATTATATAAAATTTGTATATGTAGAAGCTTAATTGTTCAAAATAAAATCAAAATGTAATAACTGTGTGTTAACCCCTAAAGTCCCAAAGTCCCCTCGGGGGACACTTGGGATTTTGGGCAGGCTCGTGTGACTTGAAATTTTGACCTGATTTTTTGAAACTTTTTTTGAAGATAGGGAATCACATCAGCTTTCTAGAAATATAATTTTTTTTCAATCGGTGCTTGGAAGCAGAAGTTTTGCCATCCAAAGTCAAAAAAGCAGTTCGGCGGGCAGAAAAAAAAAACCACAAAAAAATGAAAAAAAAAATTTTCAATTTTTTTTCTGAAAGATTATGTTTTTGTCTACATTTGAAGCTTTGATTCATCCTATTTGGACTAATAATGAAAAAGTTATGGACAATCTTGTTTTTCGGGCAATCTAAGCATCTTCTTCAAAAAACAACTTATAGAATTCATTTTTGAATGCAATTTTCAATTTTTTTCAATTTTCTTTTTTTGACAAGGTTAAGTTTGTTTTCAAGAACAATCCCACTGTTGGGATTATGATTTTTTAATTCCATCTAAGGGCTATTAACAATTTAGTATTTTGTTCAACTTTAGACCTACTTCTACTTAACAATTTTTTTATATGTGAAAATCAAGTTTTGACATTCTGAAATTTTTTTCCCCAACTCTCAACTCAAATGTTCAAGATAAAAATTTTTAACCTTATGGTGTGTAGTGCAAAAAAAATCCACAAATGGCCATCAAAGTCACCTGAAATTGCAGGCCGCAGTTGAAAAAAAAAATTCTTTTCAACTTCAAATGCTAATATCTTCCAATCCGTACGGTCAAACTTCATGAAATTCTTACCACATGATTTGAGACAAGTGAAGTACAAGATCCTATGGTTAGATTCTAAGAAAAAAGTTTGTTTAGGTTTCTTGAGTGATTGCAGCAGAAATGGCAGTTTTCAGTGGTTTCAGAGCCAGAAAATGCCTTGGGAACTTAGGGGTTAAGGAACTTCATTCCTAGGAATATGAAGATAGTAGAAGAATATTTTTCAAAACTATTTTGACAAGGATATTGTGGAAAATTAATTTGCCTTTGAGCATCTAAGAATCAATTCTAAATTGAATTCTTCAATGAAAGTTAATGATGAAATTGATGAGGATCTCGTTTACAAAACCCAATTAGTTTGATTTTATCCAATACTCCAATAGAGCAAACTAGCAATCAAAGGTCATTGGAGCATTAAGTGTTGGTTTCTATAATGTTCCAAAATTGTTTCTTTGCACTTCAAATTACCTTATAGATGGAAATCAACCTTTTGATTACTTTAGATGAATAACTCTCTCTAGTTGATAAATTTTAAATTTAGTGTAGTGACAGAAATTTACAAAAAACTTGACTTCTCAAGGTTGTATTATAGTAGTTTGAACATTTAGATTTTGAAAATTAGAGTCTAATTAAGCTGATACTATTTGAATTTTGCCCCCTTTGATTATAGCATAATATTGCAAAAAACAATAATAATAATAATGAAAATTAGAACTTTATTACAAAAATATAAGTAGTATATTTACAATATATCAATCAACAAATACAAACTTTTCAATTTCCAATTTCCATGTTCATATTGTTTAAACATTTCAAATTCTTAGTTGTCAACATTTCAAAATCCCACATGCTTCAATTCGTCTTCAATGGTAGTACATAGTAACTCATATAAAGTAGAGAGTTTCTAAAAAACATGTAAAAAATAATTAATTTTTGTTAGTCTTTGAATTTGAGATGTAATATCTTTGAATCATGTTTTTATTTTTCAATTGTATTGAATAAATGCAAGAGTCAAGTGAAATTTTGCAATCAATATAAAATTGTTCTACGTGTTCCACCATGGCATGATAGCCTAACAAAAATTGGATTTTCATCAAAGTTTGCCAACTCAAACTATCTATTGATGGTGGGTGGTGAAAAGAATCTTGAAATCAAAGAATATGTTCATGAACTCGCTTACAAGAATGGAAAGTTTTGACTTAGAAGGTATGCACATCTACAATCATCAATGCCCCAAATGCAATACAAACATTTGGACCAAAGAAACAATACAAAATCTACATGTTGATGACATGACATGAAATATACCCAATTAGAATATGAAAGTCTTGAGTATGTCTCATGTGTTGATTTTAGTTATACCTACAAATAATATTGTGAAATTTCATGACTTATTTATACAATGTCCAAATAATGCGTGCTAAAGAACATTGAATCTTCTCTTTCATTGCTATTAATGAAAATTCAATTGAAAGATAGTAATTTATGTTGTATAGGATAACCATACCTATAATCACAAGCTTCCTAAAACCTAACACTACATATTCTTGTTTGGAATGTACTTCCACTGTTCATGAGTGTTTATGATTGTTTTAACTCTTGAAGGTCCAAATACCATTTTTTGGCAACATAGTAATTTTGTGCAACTGACTACATATGGAGTTTTTTGTTTTTTTTTAATCTTTGAAATTTTCACACATCACGTGCCAAAGGATTAGCTTTAAGGTGCAACAATTTTCATAACTTTTGACTACATGGTTAAAAAGTTATTGTATGATATGTCATTTTCATCAATCAACAAGTAGCCTGGGTAGCTCATAAAATTTCTTTAAAAATCACTTTTTTAAAGAAATAATAAATTGAAATTGATACTCTAGAATTATATGTAATGGAAAATTTTGAATCATTCCATTTTAATAAATGAGGTGAGAGCTATGAAGAGTTTTAGTTTGCAAGTAGGTATAGTTTTTATAGACTTCATATCTACCCACAAACTAAAACTCCTCATTACTTTCATTTCATTGATCAAAATGGAATGATTCAAATCTTCCCATGTACATATAATTCTAGATCTTCTTATTTTGATAGTAATAAGTTGCCCAAAATTGCTATGTTGCCAAAAAATTGTGATTGGACCTTTAACCCATGAGCGCCCCAGAGACCAAAATCTGGCCTCTACAATTTGAAAAACTTTCTTGTTTGACTATTATAATCTTTTGCATGATACGGTCAAAGGATGTGTCATTTTCCCCAAACCTCTAGGTCTCTCTTGACTACCAATTAGTACGGTTGGTTTATGTGGATTTATTCTTAGAAGAAAGTTTGAGTGGAATGAGTTTGGAAAGGTTTGGATTTCAATGAATTTGCTCTGGGCGCTCAGGGGTTAAAGAGTTAATGAACACCTATTTTCAATTCAAACATTAAAAATTTGTAGTTTATTCATAAGGTTTCCAAAAATATATTCTAAATCTAGAACCCCATTTTCACTACCAACAAGATCCCACAAAAAGGTTTTCAATTTAATAATGCTAAAATTCTTATTTGTGCAAGCTAAGTTGTAGTTACGATAATGGGAAGCATGCTCATCAATTGGTATTCATTAGTTTCAATTATTGGTGCCTTAAGGTACAATAGCCCATTACAAACTTAATGGGGGGTTTGCCTTAAAGTCATTGCTGAAATTTTCTAATTTTTTTCCCACATAAAGGCAAGTGATAGAAATGGTGAGAGCAATTGAAACTATATTTTTTCAACAAAGAGTGAATTTGTTATGAATTTTCAAAGTGTTGAGCCCATCATGGCCTAAAAGAGTCTGTAGGCTACCCCCAAACCGACCAAAATTGTATCCTTAGCGCTCATCTCACTCATCTATTGTAGTCACTAACCACTCCATTCCAGTTATTTAAGACATTAATTGTGGCCCAAATCTCATTCACTAGAAGAAAACCATAATGGGGTCATTCCAAAGAATCCTCAATGGATAAAATGTCCCTAATGGGTTGTTTTACCTTAACCCCTAAAGGACCAAATTGCATTTTTTGGCAATATAGCAATTTTGGGCAACTCAATATTGATGGAGTTGTTTTTTTCTTTATAATTTTCACACAATATGGGCTTTAGGAGTAGCTTTAAGACTCAACAATTCTCATAACTTTTAACTCTGTGGTTAAAAAGTTATTGCATGATATATGATTTTCTTTGTTCAGTGGGCAACTTGAGTAGATAAAAAAACTTCTTCAAAAATCACTTTATAAAAATAAAAATTTGGAATTAGTTTTTTAGATTTATATATACATGAAAAGCTTTGAATTATTTCATTGTGATTATTGAGATGGAAGTTATGGGAGTTTTACTTTGCGGGTAGTTTGTGGAAAGTTATGGAATGTGGGTGAATGCAAGAAACACTTGTACTATTTGTTGCGTTTTACTACAATACTCATGACTTTTTCTGGAGTACTTTAAAATTAGAAAATTAATTTGAAAAAAATTTGAAAAATATGAACAATGTATAGACCTCTAAGATGAAGGTTTTCACCGAAGGAAATTGATTGAAAAATTCTCTAAGTAGGAGAATTTAAAAAGTGCCAAACCTCAAGAAAATACATACTTTCATGATTTAATTCGGAAAAAATACAAAAAATAAGTAAATACAAAAAATAAAAAGTGGCCATTTGCAACTACTCTATGGAGATGGTCATCAACCAAAAAAAATACCAAAATAATATTTTATATGTTTCAAAATTCAAGCAGAAAGAAGCTCACTTTGTAGACTTCCACACCACATAAAAATAACTTTTTTCAAAATCCCTCACGTGGAGTGATGTAAAACTACTAGAAGACCATCTCATCCAAATTTCATCTCAATATCATTAAGAAAAGGTACTCCTTAGTACTAAAAACCTCCAAATTGGCATTTGTGACATTCAATCACTAGTACTATTTTAGTATTAAATTATTTTTGAAAATTATGAAAAAATTATGTAAGGTGTATGATAGTCATGAGTACCTTCTCTAGAAATCTTGAGTCATTTCGAGCAAAAATGCAAAAGTTATGGCCAAAAAACAGATCAGCACTTAGGTGGTGATGAGTCGAAGGTACAAGTGTTTCTTGCATTTACCCATGTCTACTCTAAAATAAACTTTGAAGTCCTTTATTTAATTCAAATTTTAATATTTTTGAAAAAAAATAAAAATGTTAGGCAGTAGAATGTTTATTACAACATTACAACCATTGGGATTGGTGTTTTTCAATTCAATAAATAAATTGTTAACAATTAAGTATTTTGAATTATTCTCTACTTATTTCAATTTACTATTTTTTTGTACATGTTGTACAATTCCAAATGACTTGAAAATTCCCAAGCATGTAGCCAACTTAAATTGAAGAATGAATCCAAAGAGTTACATCCATTTTGGACATTTTTTCATACAAATGTGACCTTTTGAAGTGTAGCTACCCAGATTTTTGTAGTGGTAAACTTTTTTTTTGGTAACTTCAAACACTAATATCTTGCAATCTATAGTGGAAACATCCAAAAACGTCCAAATAAGGAATTCAACATAGTTGGAAGCAACATTTTCTAAAAATGATATTTTTCTAGTATTAGCGAGTAAAAATCATGAATATTAAAAAAAATAGATTTTTCAAGTACATTATGTAATTTCTACAAATTTTCAAAGTGTTGGCTCCCTAGACTCGTGGAACTGTCCTGTAGGTGCTCCCAAAACTGAACTATGTGAAAATCAGCACTCAACCAACCCAATTTCCCTATGTGTCTTTCAGTTGTATTAGCAAATTACAATCATATATGTGGCGAACACATTAAGAGAAGTCTGTTGATGCATTTGGGTGAATCTACAGTCCACAGCAAGGAACAAGTGCGGGAATGGGTGTTTTGCCCTTACACGGCAAAAATTTCTAATGCTTCTCATAATAGTGCACTAAAGATCCTATTATGATAACATTATTCCAAAAATGATTTATTTATTCTAAAATTTGATAGTTATCTTAGAAATGGCAGGTTTGGAACGGTTTTGGTGAAAACATAGTCAAAAACCTTGATAGGGGTTAATAATTTATCTTCTATACTAAACTTTTGTCCTTAGTGCCTTTGCCAACTGACTGAAGACCAGTGTCTGCTCCTGCATCATATAACCCTTCTTATTAGTTCTTTGGTTTCCATAAGACCTTCCATCTTTTGTATTGGGAAACGAGGTTCCCGAACTTATGGGTAGTAGAGAAACCATAAAATACCATACCAACATCACCTTTTGAAATGATTTGTCTTTGTAAACAACAACAGTGAGGGGTGTTTCACATTACGGCTGTCCAAGTCGAGAGGCCATGGTTTTTTCAAATCTGATTGGTGGAATCATGGTTTCTAAAATCTGATTGGTAGAATCGATGGCCTCTCAACTTAGACTTCCACACTCACTCAGTTGCACTCATGATCACTGAGGGAGTAGTGATCAGCCAGATTGCACCATTCCAAAATAAATGTCTACTTTTTGCCAAATAAAAGTAATCTTCATTCGCCAGAAATTTTTCATTTTTATCCCAAACACAAATGAAATCGTCAAATTTGGATGAAAAAGTGCATGGATTTGATTGAAAAGTGTTTTTTGGTCAAAAGGATGGATGGATGGAGATATACAATGCTTCACCAAATCTTAAGTGGTCGCCGTCTTGGCACTTTCTCAAAACCTAAAAAAAGAAAAGGGCTGGTACTGATTATGAGTGGGAGCTTCGACGACAATACTGATGATGATGATGATGACGACGTCGACGACGCAGTTGGTTGCCAGATAAAATACAGTTGGAAACTGGGAACTGAGATATCAAGACCTCTGACTCTGTTGTCAGTGGAATTCATCAGGTTGTGTACCCCATTACACGGTCTCCCAAATCAAAGGAGAAGGGCTTAGCGTGATATAACAGAGCATAGAAACCATCAATAAGGCTTGAAACCAAGGAAGGTAGTGGTGCGGTAAGGTAAAGCAGAGCTTCACACGAGGCAGCGTACAGAGGGGAAATTCATATTCTTTGATATTATATTATTTTCACTACATTGTAATAGCTGTAAAAATATGCTCCCCTTGTAAAAAAAAGAAAAAGAAAAAAAAGGAAGAAATCTGCTCCTTTGGGGGTGGTTAATTTTGTAATTAAGTTAGTGAACTTTCCATGCAAATATGGAGACTTCGTTTGCATTCAGAAATAAAATTCAACATTTCCAATTTCAATCATGTGAGGTAACTTAAACAGTGAGTTCATGAGTGTTGTTCTCAAGGTGAAAATTTGAGCACAAAATTGGTCACCAATGGGGGATGCTTGCAGCTTTACTATGGATGGACTGGTACAAGGTAAACTACTCCACTACAGAATGAATGGGAGCAAGCCCATTGCGGGTAAATTTGTAATGGAATGGTGGTGTACATTCAAACTCTGAAATGGGGTGGGTACTCTTTTTCTCTCAAATGCACGCCTTCCAGTCAATTCCAAATTTTATACATAAGAAAATGGCTACTCTGGTTGAAGCATGGGTTGAAGCATGAGACACGGTTTTTTCATGATGGAGTGCTTCCCCTCCAGTTCTCTGACACTGCAACTCACCCTTTCCATAGCTTTCATTGGAAGCAAGCTTAAGTTAAGTTTGAAGTAAAGTTTGCAAGCAAAGCAGGACACTGATCAAGGGCAGAGCACCATAACTTAGTGGCACATGCTGCCAGTCCCCAACCAAACCAAGCCAAACCAAAGGCTGCAAGTGCAGTCCGGCCAGCAGCTCTCATATCTCAGTAGTCGCCGCGCAACAGTCTACTGTCGCATCTCATCTTCTTTCTTTTTGGCACCATCATGGTGCCACATTGCAACTTTTCAATTTATTTTTTTCCAGACAAAGCTTTTTTAGTCCAATATTTTATCATATCTTTGTCAAACATGAATAAAATGTCAAATATGGATGAAAAAGTGTCTCAACATGATGGAAAAGTGTTTCCTGGTTCAAAGATGGATGGATGGAGAAAGACAGTGCTTCACCAAATTCAACATCTTGGCACCTTTTTTAAAACCTAAAAAAAGAGGTGCTCATGACACCACAGGCGGCGTCATGTATTGTAGTGGCTGACTGACTGACTGACTTACGCACAAACCACCCAAATTATTCATGATCACCTTTCATGTGTAAGTTCTGCACTTCTGCTGCTGTGTAAGACTTTGGCATTCGATGAGGCAAGGGTGCTGTCGGGGCCGCAGGAGGCCATCCCGGGAGGAAGTACTGACTTCCGGACAGGAGCGGAGCACGCCAGGCGGTTGCTCAGTCAGTCAGTCGGACCGCTGCGCTCAAGCTTACTTCTGCACAATCATGAACAGGCATTGCCAGTCGAGGGAGCTGAGTGAGGCGAGCAATCGGACTGCCCTGTCTCGGATTGATGTGACTACGGTGGAAGCACTCAAAACTGTCCCAAGAATGAATTCAGCATAGTTGGAGGCATCTTTCTATAAAAACAATATTTTTTTCTAGTATTAGCGAGTGAAAATCATGAATATTCAAAAAAAAAAAAAAAGATTTTTCGGATGTTATATGTAAATTCTATTATGCTCCAAAGAGTTGGCTCCCTGAACCACTGAAATTGTTCAATAGATGCACCCAAATCTGAACCTTGCTAAAATCAATAATGAGCCAATTAGATTTTGGTATGTGTCCTTAATTTGCATTAGCAAATTAGAATCAAGCATTTGGCAAACACATTAACCCCTAAAAGCCCAAAGGGTTAGGACAAAACACAAATGTGTTATAAAATATAAGTTGTATAACTTTTTTGAAGTTAGCATAAAAGAAGATAATGTGAAGCACAAAATGTAGAAAATATTCGTACAGTCAAAAGTATAAAAATATTTTTAGATTCTCTTCAAATGAATTTTGAAGATAAAACTTCAAAACTTCACCAAAAATGCAATTTCTATATTTAATACATTAATTTTTTTTGATTGGTCAAAATTGTGGTTTCTATTGATTTGTGCAAAAATGCAAAAGATTTGAGAATGAGAGTATCAACACTTTCCCCAAATAGTAAGGTTTTCAACACTAGGCAATTCTAAACACTTTGTGCTATTTTCTCTTATAACTTTTGTTTGACCGCATTGATCTTAGTTTTGAATATAAATGTTGAAAGGCAACCCAATTTTTTCAAAATTGAAAAAAAAAATTTGAAAAAAAGTTTTTTCTACCTGAAAATTCTACCCAAGGTTGGACAATGACCAAAAAATGGTCATTTGAGCACTTAGGGGTTGAAGTCTAGGAACGATTTTAGATGAGTCTACACTAGAAGAAAACTATGTTGTATTTGACAAAAACTGTGTTGAAACAGTGTTGCATTCAACATAATGCGTGGAGTGGATTGTGTTGAAGTCCTGCTTTGCCATGCGGAATTTTTCATTTAACACAAAATTTTGTGTTTTCCTTGTTCAATTTTGTGTTGACACGTTGAAACGCAGAATTTTGTGTTATAAAGGGAGAACTCAACACAATCCACTCCACACATTACGTTGAACGCAACACAGTCCCAATACAGTCTTTGTTAAATAAAACGCAGGTTTGGCATAAATAGTGTAGTTTTCTTCTAGTGCTAGGATCCAACACAAGGTACAAGTGCAATATCAAGTGTTTCTCCCTTAGAATCTCACAATCCTTTTCCAATTACTTAAGGAATTTACTATAGCTCCCAATTGAGTTTGGTGGTGGGAAACTTTTTTCGTGTGCAAGGAAATACATTTAAAACAAATTTGAATTTCAAAAAAGAAATTCTCCCCCAAGATAAAATTATTGTATATTTTTTCATGAAGATTCTCTAAAACCTATTCTTTAACATATAGTTATGTCCAATTCTATCCATAGGTTTGTTAGGAAATGCAAAAGAAATCAATGGCTCCTAATGCATCATCATAGGCCAGTTATACCCACCCCCTATGCTCGGAAATAGAACAGTCTAAACTTTGATAATGGGGGTTGATCAAAAAGGGGTCAACTACCTTAGCATTTTTTTTAGTGAAAGTTCACTGAGCTTGACAAATTCTAGCCTCTTTGCCATTCTCCCTCCAAATTTCAGCCTATATTCAAAGCCAACAAGCTGATTAAAAAAACCTTGGATGTGACCCCATGTTGGCATTCCTAATTTGTAAACTCTACGTCAACCATCATCACAAAAGATAAGGTAGCTCACCTATTTCCAATCACTTAAAGCAATTATGCATAGTTAGAATGCAATTTTTTTTTATTGTAAATTTTTTCCTATGTACATGAATAGAGTTTGGAAAGATAGCATATTTTTCTAGAATTTTATTACACAAAGCATAATTACTATGAATCTTTTAGTAGAAGATTCTTCTTCACCTATAATGGTAATATAGACCTCACTATTTCTAACCATAGGTTGATTGTATATACGAGAGCCTTACAACCAATCTTAATGTGCCACAATTGCTCTAGGAGATGCACCACAACTTCACAGAAAGAAAGCAGCCTAAGGCAGCCAACCTATTTCCAATCACTTAAGCAATTACACATAGTTAGAGTGCAATTTTTTTATTGTAAAATTTTTCCCAAGTACAAAAATAGAGTTTGGAAAGATAGCATATTTTTCTATAATTTTATAACACAAAGTGTAATTACTATGAATTTTTTAGTAGAAGATTCTTCTTGACCTATAATGGTAATATAGACCTTATTATTTTTGATCATAGACTGAGTGCAAAATTGACCAAGGGCTGATTGCATTTATGAGAGCCTTACAACCAATCCTAATGTGCCACAATTGCTCTTGGAGTTGCACCACAATTTCACGGAAAGGAAGCAACATATAGATTGGAAATAGGGAGGTGATTGGACGTTAAATTGGTCCTACGAAGTGGCTCCAGAGGGATGAAGCTCATTTTACTAGGGGTTGATTGAGGTTTGGGGTTTATATTTTTGTTGGGTTTTACGGTTGTGTTTAGACCTTTGCAAGCTAATTCAGGGGCTCTGATGCCAAATATGAACTCAGAATTTGAAAAAAAAGTTATGCAAAAAATAAAGAAATTCAGCATTTTCCCTGTGGGACTTTGTGAGACCGATTTAATGTCGCGCATTGGAAATAGGTTGGCTACCTTATAGATTGGAAATTGGGGGTGATCAAAAATGGATTGGCTACCTTAGATGGCACACACATGCACCCGGGGCTGGACCCTCACTCATATCACAGCCTCCGTTTTGTTGGTCCTCCTGGTGATGAGCCTGTTTGAATAATATGTGCATTTTTGCCAATTGACTTTGCTGGGAAAGACAACTAGACTGCGAGCCAAATTTTTTGGCTGGAGACGTGGCCCTCTTTGGAGGCCACATGATAAAAGACGACACAATATTCATGAGGCAGAATGATTTGGTCTCACAGACAAGAAGTGTCTTGTTTCATAATTATTTCAGAATCATGGGCAATGTGACAAGATGTATTTGGCAAGGTTTGGTGTTGGATTTGAATTTTTTGTATTGTTTTTGGTATGGTAGTGGATGCTCCCAACTAGAAAATCTCCTTTGGTTTTCTTAGATTTGCATATTCTTTGTGCAATGTCGATATATTTGTTCACATATGGGGAATTTCATTAAATTGGCAACATTCCATTACTTTGACACTTTTTATAGTTTAAACTATGCTATTTGAAATCTAAACCAATCATAGATTTTTGAAATCTATGAGTCATAGATGTTTGAAATTTATACCTATCCAAGGTGTTTCATTTTACAGGGTTTGAAATCTAAATATGTCATAGATTTTTTAGATCTATAATTCTATACATGTCCTAGATGTTTAAAAATCTATACATGTCCTAGATGTTAGTATTTAGTTCAGACCATGCAATCTGAAAAAGTGGCATATGGAATACCACCATTTTAATAAAATTTGCCATATATTCTTTTTTAGTGGATTGAATTACTATTGCTATTTTTGAACAAAAATTATTTTGCCTTCCATGCCAAAGAAAAAGAAGCATGCCATTAAATGATAGAATGCCATAGAGATATTAATATATGAAAGAGTTTGTAATTCCAAAATTAAAAACCAAGTTTCAATATTATATTATGTGAATGTGAATGTGATATATTATATAAATTAGATAATAGATTTACTTTAGGGCCTTTACAGTGATGTAGAAAATTTTCAAGATCTTATTTTTTATACATATTATGAATCTACTTTTTGTTGGTTTTGGAGGGACCTTGTGATGCATTTGAACATTTAAGCACCTCCCTTCAAAATATTTGCTTAAAGTAGTCTATTTATCATTTAGAATATGGATGTTGGAATGTTTATGGGTTAATTAACCTCCAAACGGCCCAAGCTTTTTTTGAGCTTCTTGGATTTTGCTCTAAATTGAATAGAAAGCTGACATTTTTATTAAGTTTATCAAGTTTTCATATTGTAATTGTACAAATTCAAAGTAGGCATGTGAGGGATTTCATAGGAAGAAAAACACAACACCACCACTCATGGATTGAAATATTATGAATTTTTTACCACAAGGGTATTAAAACTATGAAACTAATTTGAAGTCTTTCAATCCTCTTTTCACATCTCAAATTAGAAATTGAAGTCACCCAAAAAACACAATGGTGAAAGGCATAGCATGCATAACCACAATCAATTTGGGTCTTCTCAAAAGCTACTCTACAACTTTCTAAGATGACTTTCTCATGTGACTTTTTCTCCAAGATCTGATATATTTGAGGTTCATTTCTAAGAGCCCTGGATGCTAGAAAATCAAGTTTTGTAATCAACGCCCTGACTCATACAAAATCTTAAATAGAGGAATCATAATCACTCATTTTCAAAATTGAATTTTTGATTCCTAAAGTCAACTCCAATTTTTTTTCTTCCAAAACTACAAAATGCTCAAAATAGACAATTGACAAGGTTTTATTTAACTTCAAAGTTTTTCTGGACATCAGAATTTGTTGCCACTCAGACATTTTGGGTGTAAACAAGCTGGACAGTCTTTCCCCATGACAGTTTTTGTTCAACCTGGTTGTGCAGCTGCATGGCCACCAATCCATGGCCATTGCAGGTCTCTCTCATACTCTCATGGAATTCAAACACTTGACTTGGACCCTTGTTTTAACTTATCTTCATGACAGATGAAGAGTACACTCAGGAACTTGATTACCATGTCCTCCACCAAATTAAAATTTAAAATGTGGTGGCCACATTCACATCACCCCTGACAACCACTTAAGCTTACATGCCAAGCTTGAAACTTGCACTTCAAACTTTCACATTGAACACGTTTGGGATTTCAACTTAGAATTTCAAGGTACAGTAAGGTAGTCTGCTCTAAGACGATTGCATTCTAAATGCGACCTCTATCGAGGAACCAGTGGCATGTTATTTGAAATATGTACTTCTGTCCATGATGAGTTGGGTAGGCTTAAGTGGTTGCTTCTAGAGCAGACTACCTTAGAGAATTTTCTAGCATGAGATTGAGATTTGGGAGTGCAAAAAATGTCTTGAAATGACAAAACATTATTAACCAATGCTACGGGATCCCTTTTGTTAAATGCTCTTTGTCCCATGTGAAAATATGGTGATCTGACTTTGAGGTTGTCGATTTCTCGGAATTTAACCTTTGAAGGACCAAGCTGCATTTTTTGGCAACATAGCGATTTTGGGCAACTCACTACAAATGGAGTTTTTATTTATTTTTCTTTGAAATTTTGACACAACATGTGTACAACAAGTAGCTTCAAGGCCCAACAATTTTCATAACTCTTGATTACAAGGTTAAGAAGTTATGGCATGATATGTCATTTTGTTTGAACTTGGGGCAGCCCAGAGAGCTGAAAAAACTTATTCAAAATTTTTTTTTTTTCAAAAGTGAAATTTCAAATTGATTCTTTAGGTTTTTACAGACATGGGAAGCTTTGAATCATTCCATTTGGATTAAGGAGTCAAAAGTTGTGAGGAATTTTAGTTTGTGGGTAGGTATGGAGTTTTTGATCATCATTAGATGTTTTTTAGACCTACAAGAGAGTGTTACAAAGTTGTTCCTTGAAAGTGTTCCCTATGCTATTAAACAACAACTCTTGGTTTGAAGTTTTGGAAAGAAAAATAATATAATATATAAAATATATAAAATATATATAAAAATTGAAAATTGATTAATTTTTTATTCAATTTTTTAATTTAAAATATTTAATAATTAATTTAAAAATAGTTATTGATTAGTATTATATGAGTGGACAGTCTCTTGACCAGGTTAGTCTACCTACATGCAAGCGTTCACAGAGTTCTCACAACTTGGGAACTTGTAATCTTCTAAATATCCAAGAAACATCATCTAATGAAACAACATTACCACTATTTTGTGGCCAATGAATGATAAAGAATTCTTTTGGTGTAGGACAAAAAGTGCAACTATTCATCCTTGGAATCTTGTGTGGAAAGGCTATATCTTATTCAATACTTTGACTTCCAATTAATGCTGCAGTGGGGATTTTTTTTTCAAACCAACTATTCACACAATGCACAAAGGAATGATTTCCACAGTCACCAACATACCCCACAATTCATTGGATTGTTTTCTGCACTTCAACTGAACAAGCAACCATGGAGCTAATCCATTAAGGTGGTGAACTTAACCACAGACTCTGCCATTACGTCACGTTAGTTGGCAGGCAGTCAACTTGACCCAGCGGAACTGAGGGAGTTGCGTCGTCGTTGTCGTCATTGTCGTTGGGGTTCCCGAGAAGGAAGGAACTACTGATAGACAATATGATTGAATGTTGTAGCTGGCCGCTGCTGCCTCCCTCCCTCCCATCAAACCATGTGTCATATTGCACCTTTTAATTGACCCACTCTCCTCCGACGGACGACAACGGGGTGCTAATGCAATGCAATGCATGTTAGAGCAGCCCTACAGCAGCATGCCATAACTGCCCTCTAAAGGTTGTGTATCATTGACCTTCTATGTCCTCGATTGATTTGCTTCACAGAGTTACTTGAGTGTGTTGCCGTGGGGCTGCTCTTAGAGAAATGTCCTCCATTGATTTGCTTCACAGTGTTGCTTGAGTGTGTTGGTGTGGGGCTGCTCTTACTATAGGACCCAACCCGGCCATCTGGTGTGATTGCTCCAAGAGCAGGCAAGGATGTCAGGACAACAGACAGACAGACAGGGTCTGCCAGACGGAGTGAGGATTGGATCCGCAGTTCGGCACTCACTGCAGTCGCACTCCGTCATCGTCATCGATCGTTCAACGGCCTGGGAACAGACACGACACGGCTGACTGACTGACCAAAGCGGCATGATCTGACACGCAGTCAGTTGGGGGAGGTCGGAGGAGGTTGGAGGAGGGGAGTCGAGGGCACAACCAACTTCTTCGTTCAAGGTGGATTGCTTCGCCCAATCTTGTCTGATATGTTAGTGTTGCGCCCCAATCATGCAAGATACAACTCATGGTGGTGGACGCTGCCGGGGCTGGGGAGGGAAGAGCGAGGAAAACGGGGTTCAAGTGTGCAGTGAGTGGGATGGAGGCAGGTTCAGGGGAAAGAGGGGATGATGGCAATGACCACCACCCCGGGAACCCAAGCTGTTGGGACACCCATGAATGTCACCTGCTGTTGGGACACCTTCTGGACACCGCTTGACATTATGGGAGAAATACCTCAAACAAAGAGGCTCCCTCACCTATAATGCAATCAAAATATTTTCCAACACAGAAGGCTTGAAAGAGTCAGCTCCTATAGTGAATTAACACAGAAAAGCTGAAAGTTCCTATTATGGTCACTAATCACCCCATTCCAATTAGCTAAGACATTGATTGTGGTCAAAATCTCATTCTCTGGAAAAACACACTATAATGGACTCATTCTTAGAAGTCTGTAATAGGTATAAAGTCCGTAATGGGCCATTTTACCTTAATGGCACAGCAAGGATTTTTTTGAAACAAACAATAGTAGTTGGCTCTATTGTTAGTTGAAGCAAAAATTAATTTACCCACACTTGATTGGTTCATACAGTGACACAATGCACAATGCACTCAAAAGAGGCTGTCACCTCCTGGTTAGCATTAGTTACATACACATGCACACACTCTTGAAAAATCATGAGTTGTTGATTTAAGAAGAAGAAATTGTTTCCCCTCCAAAATGTCGTCCATTTTTCAAAAAATCACAAGCCATTGATTTGAGCCGTCCAAATACAAATTTAGAATACAATAACAAAGATGGATATAGATATTTGAATATTGCATATGGAGATTAGAATACAAAATATGGATACGAATATGATATTTTCATTCATTATCCCATATTGATTGTATACAACCCCACCCTCTCAAAATTATAATAGGGGGTGGGGGTATGTAAAATCAATTTTAATAAAATTTTAATACTAAATTTTTTTTCAATGAAATCAAACATTAAAATTTAAAAAAAAATTGAGCCCATTGTGTGAAACAATGGGCTCAAAAAGGTAGTTTCTACCTACACAATTACAATTTGGACATAAAATTGGACATCCATGTAAAATTGAAGTTGTATTGATATCCATATCCATACTTTTATTTGATTGTTATCGTGAGATCTTTGGGATTGTGTGTCCCCCAATCACAATCTTGGTATAGTCAAAAGCACATGGCAAGGAAGGGTGCAAGGGTTTTGTTTTGTGTTGTTCCAACTCATAGTGAGAAAATTATAGATTTTTGAGTTATTTTTTGTTTTAAGAAATGTAAAAACACTTTTGTGTTAAATTTTGGTTGTGGCAAGGGCATGAGGGACACTAGTTCATACCTTAATTTAGACTATTTGTGTGTCTTCTTTGTTTGTTTGTTTGTTATGTTGAGATCTCTTTGATTGTGCATTCCCCCGTCATGTTCATTGTACTATTGGAAAGTCCTTGGCAAGGAGGGGGTGCATAGCTTGATTTCACAAAGTTTGGACCTATGGTGTGAAAGTTATGGATTTTTAGTTATTTTTGGATCTTGGATTATTTTAAATTATAGATCTTTTGGACTATGCTTTTTTCTAGTTGCATTCATAATACTATCACAAAGCTTTCTATGATGAGGGGTGCATAGGCTTTGTTTCATGACATTTAGACACTCAATCTAAAAGTTATTGAGTTTTAAAGTTTTTATAAATTAAAAAATTATTTTTATTTTTATTTTGGTTGTAGCAAAGGCACATGGTATACTAGTATTGTACTAAGTGTAGTTGTTATTCTTAACCCTTTATCCTTAAAGGATGAGCTAGTGATTCAAGAAATCATTGCATTTGGTGTTGTATAAAAAATTGGTAAAAAAAATCCAAAAGGAGTCATTGGAAGTCAACCTAGTGTGCAAGACCTCCCCTTTTCACACAAAATTCCAAGGATGAATAATTGCACTTTTGTCTTATATAGATGGATTCCCTATCATTCATTGGCCAAAAAATGGCCATGGTGTCCTTTAAAGGTTAAAATATACAAAGATGGGGCCCCTATGATTAATATAATCACCAAAGTTACTCTAATGTTCAAAACTAAATGGACATGTGCATTCTTTGTTTATACATTGAACAATGAAGTCATCCATTGACTATTTCTTGACTTGAACATCTTTCAATGGCTAAAATTGAAATCAAACTATTTGAGGTCTCATTTTTCTAAATTGTTAGTATATATGTAGACAAAAATCTCATGGAATATTTCTATTTTCAATATTTTATCTACTTAAAAAATAAAAAATAATTTTGGGGGGGATATGTTTAGCCCACCCTTTACTCATAGTAGTATGTGCACTACAAGAGAAAGGGGTGTTTTAAGTATAGTCCTAGGGATAACATTTTAAGTAATGACCTTTTTAGGAGACTTTGAGTAAGAAATAAGTGTCTTTTTAGTAAAATTTTACTAGAGAGGCACTTACTTCTTACTTAAAGTCTCCTAAAAAAGCCATTACTTAAAATGTTATCCCTAGGACTATACTTAAAACACCCCTTTCTCTTGTAGTGGTGACATTATTAAGTCATGGTAGTTGAGGTTTGTGAGAAATAAAAAAATACATCCAACAAGATTCAAAAATTTATTGGCAAAGAATATTACAAGATAATCCTTGATTCTATTGTATGTAATTGACTTACATTCTTCTTGTTTTTTTAGAGGGAATATAGTCTACTTGAAAGTCATTGTTGACACTCCTTCCAATACAAATGGATGTGAATATTTCTCATACAAGCTATTTCCTCCTTCATACTTTTTGATTGTATGATTATGGTTTTCATTCCATTATTTTGAATTTTGTTTCTCAACTTGAATAAGTTGGACACATTTGGTGACAATAAAAAATAAGCACACCATTATTGTCACTTCCTGCAATTAAAACAGTTCAACATGAATTTAGATGGAGGAATATTGTGAGGTTTTTAAAGGCTTGGAAAAGAGAGCATATTACTTTGAAAGTAGATAGCTTTGTGTTATTTCATTTCTAGAATATACCTTAATACATCAGTATTAATTCTTAATAGAGTCATCCATAAATGAAGCACATATATATTAACCCCTAAACCCCTAAACATCGTTTTTTGAGATTATAGATTTTTTGGGCAGCTCACTACGGATGGAGTTTTGTTTTGTTTTTCTTTGAAATTTTGACACAATGTGTGTCCAAGGAGTAGCTTTAAGGCCCAATAATTTTCATAACTTTTGACTTTGTGGATAAAAAGTTATGGCATGATATGTTACTTTGTTTGCTCGGCGGGCAGCCCGGGCAGCTGAAAAAACTTTTTCAACTTTTTTTTTTTGAAAAGTGAAATTTCAAATTGATTCTTTAGGTTTATATAGACTTAGGAAGCTTTGAATCAATCCATTCCGATCAATGAGTCAAAAGTTATGAAGATTTTGAGTTTGGGATAGTTTGCGGCCAGTTACAAAATCTCCACAGTACAAAAAAAGTTTGAAATTCTTCATTTAATTCAATTTTTCATATTTTTGGAAAAAAATAAAAGCAAAAGGTGTAGATTGTTTATTTCAACATTTTAACCATTGGGATTGAAAATTTTCAATTCCATGAATAAAATGTTCACAATTTAGTATTTTGGCTCATTTTTTACTTCTTTCTACTTACTTATTTTTTCCTATATGTTGTACAATTCCAAATGGTTTGAATTTTTTTGAGAATGTAGCCAACTTGCATTGAAGTATGAATTCAAAGAGTAACCACCATATTGAATTTTTTTTCACACAAATGTGACCTTGTGAAGTGCAGCTGCCCGGATTTTCGCAGGGATAAAAAAACAGTTTTTGTCAATTCAAATGCTTATATCTTGCAATCTACATAGTGGAAATTTCTGAAATTTTTTCCGCATGTTTACAAACCACTTTACTACAAGATCCTATGGTTACATGAGTAAAAAATGTGTTTTAAAAAAAAAATTGCTCTTGTATTAGAAATGGCAGTTTTGGAGGGTTTTTTTTTTGTGAAAACGATGTTAGGGGTTTAGGGGTTAATAAAAATTCAATGCACACCCAAATGGTGGATTTATAGAGTTACCATTTACTACTTGATTGTAACAATTTTGAAGGATGAAGATCTTTTGAAATATTTTGACATGAAATTTGAGTGAAATATAAATGGAAATAACATTTACATCTAGTTGTGTCGATTTTTTGAACTCTTGTAAATTAAAAAAAAAATAGTTTGCATTTGTAGGGTGCTATTTTTTGTATAGATGTCAACAAAACTACTTACCTTGGACCTTTGATGAATCTTGGAAAATTTAATGGTAGTATTAAAGCATCAAAAAACAAAGTAATACCATGACTTTCTATGAGTAGTAGATTTGGCAACATGTAATCCAAAAATCTTCTTTAAAAAAAATATATCAATGACTACAATATCCAAAATCAAGTGAAAGTAAAGTAAAGTGATGATGAAAATTTAATCATTTTTTAATTCATAAATCAATCTACTACACACTTGACTTTATATAAAGATTATTTGTAGTGAAACAAAGAAGGTACTTCATTAATCAAATGTGATTGTATTGTAGAATTCACACTCTTTAATCAATCATTCTGCAAGCAATTTTCTAAATTTATTTTATGCATAACGAAATTCAAATTTTGTCAACATTTTTTCAATAGAAAAATATAAAATATCCAATAAATTTTTTGTACCATTTCAAAATTTTAATTTATTTTTAGAAATTTAGGATTTCTATTAAAAAATTATATGCAAAGTTCAAAATAGGGGTATGTAAGCGTACCTTACAACCCTTTCTTGGACTTAAATTTTTGTTAAAGATTCTAAATAATAAACAAATTTTTGGAATTGAAAGTTTATTTTAAGTAGTGGACCAAGTGCATTAGGCCTTGTTTTCATAGATTCTTGGGGATTTTTTGATATTCAACTTTAGTCCAAATTATTGATACCATTTTCTTTGTCTTCAAGAGATGCATCTATCAAGCTAAGTTCTAATACTAAAAACAACAATTTAAATGCGTGGATTTTGCACATGAAAGTATACTAGGATACCTTAAAAATTACTATGAAGTTAGCCTTTGCCTTGAAAAGGTAGAAGCTAAGCATTGATTGTAAAAGCTTTATCATTTCTACCTAAGAAAAACTCTCATATCTAATCTTAGGCTTTTCCATTAGGATTTGAAATGCCATTCAAGGATAATATTTGATCCCCTGCATTTCCATAGGGCACAAATTTTTGGAAAAATTTGATTTTCCATGTATAAATGAGGTTTGGAATTCCATTCACAACTATATTATTGAGTTTGACTTGACTATAAATCAAACAAGCATTAAGCTCAAACATGTTCTACTTTACATTTTCGACAAAGATTGTTGCACACCCTACTGTTCTATTTGAATAAAACACTTGTCTTCCCCCAAGGTAGATGTACACAATCCCATCTACTTAAGAATTCCTTTCTCATGTACTAGTGGTGCACATTTGTTTTCTAAAATGTGCTATGATTAATTGAAATATGAAGCCAAAATGGGTGCAAGGGTGGTGAGAAGGGTAGAAATCGATATGTCTACTTTATATCACAAACACCAAGTGGCTTGTGAATCTATGTCATATTCACATAGTTTAGTTTACTTGTGAAATTCAATACACTCTCATAAGTTCAAAATGTCATAGCTTTATTGATTTTTAAGTTCCTTGAGTTAGAATATGTTTTCACCAAAAACACTCCAAAATTGCCATTTCTTGTATAAGTACCAAATTTTAGAAAAAGAAACATTTTTGGACATTTAAAATTGTGGGATCTTGTAGTATATTGGTTTGAAAAGATATTGAAAAAATTGAAAAAATTGCCACTATGTAAATTGCAAGATATCAACATTTGAATAGACAAATTTTTGCATTGGCCCTACAAAAAATAAGGTAGTGACACTTCACAAGGTCATATTTGGATGAAAAAAAAGTTGATGTTGGTGGTTCTTTTTCTGATTCATTCTTCAAGGCAACTTGGCTAAATGTTGGAAATTTTTCAAATCATTTGGAATTGTACAACATATAGGAAAAAAATAGGAATTCGAAAAAAATAGGAAATGATTCAAAACACTAAATTGTCAAGAATTTAGCTATGAAATTAAAATCCCAATGATTGAAATGTTGTAATAAACAATTCACATTGTATGATTTTTTTTTCTTCAAAAAACTCTTGAAAATTGAGTAGAATAAAAGACTTCAAAGTTTATTTTAGGATAGAGAATCCATAATTATCTACTAACAAAAACTCGTCATAAATTCTAACTCCTTAATAAAAATGGAATGATTCAAAGCTTTCATTATATATATATAATCTATTTCAAATTTTTTTTTCTTCTAGAAAGAATGATCTTTTCTAATCTACATAGAGTACTCAAATGGTGAAAGAAACTACATATCATACAATAACTTTTAAAGTATGTTGTCAAAAGTTATGAAATTGTTGCACCTTATAGATATTCCTTGTCCACATGTTTTGTGAAAATTTTAGGAAAAAAAGAAAAATGAAAAATTTGTAGTGAGCTGCTTAAAATTTCTGTGTTGCCAGAAAGGCAGCTTGGTCTCTTAGAGGTTAATAGAGATTGGAAGCCAAAACCTTGTTTTTCACTTTGATCAATCTTTGACTACCTAAAGGGACTAAAGTAACCTCATATAGTTTGAATGTCCAATTAGAAGTGCTGGAAATTTTGCATTCTATGCCTAAGTTTTAATGAAACTTGTTTATAAATTTGTGCTTTCTTCTAATTTTCATGGTGAAATTTTCAAATCAATCTAAGATATACTAAATTTTTGGAAGCCATTCAAAGTTCATGGGTTTAATCCAAGTTCAACAAACTCCATTTTAATGGCTACACCTTTGGAGGTTTGTATCTTCTTCATCCAATGTTTGTTTTTAATTAAATTTAATGAATTATATTCCCTTTAAAGTGTTGTTATTGTAGTGAAATTTTTATGTCAATTGAAGTGTGTGGAAGCAATTCAAAGTTCAAAATCTAGACATTTTTGGATTCTACTGAACTTTGGCATCTTATTTCATCTATACACAATGTCTTTTTCCAAATTTTTTTATAGAAAAGATTGCACATACTAATCTAGTCTACGTGGTTAAAATTTCATATCAATCCAAGATGTTATGAGTGATTGAGAAGCATTTTAATAGATGGAGGTTCAACCATAGATGTGTTATTTGCAACCTCTATTATTATTTTTTGACATTTCAAAACAATTTTGCAAACACAATGAATCAATTGAATGATATTTTATTTCACCAATGTATTTTGTCTACTGGTTTTGAAGCACTTTATAATTAATTTTTTTTCATTTGAATAGGTTTAAAAATCTAATTTCACCTCCAAATGTGTTTTTAAGAAAATTTCAATATCTTTTTTCAACAATAAAACATTTAAATCTTGCAATCTATATGGCAAATGACTCCAAAGTTGATTCACGTCATCTACAATATGTAGACTACAAGATTGTATGATTCAAATTTCCATACCTTATTGACATTTAGACCAATAACATTTCAATGTCAATGATGTTTCTAAAACTAAAAAAGGCCTTGGGCCTTGAAAGGTTAATTTTTCAATTGTGTAGTGCCAAACTTACTCTTTGTCAAGGTTAGTTTCATAATACAATTATTCATTCAAGTTCTTTTATTAGCGCATTCTAAAATCAAGGTATAATTTTTGCTAGGAGAGCAAATACTATTGATCTTAATTCTACCCAAAACTCATTTGAAACCACCAATTTATGTTCATATTCAATTTAATGAATATACTATTTTGACTTCACTTACTATCTATTGTAAGACAATTTATTTGAAAGAGCTCAAACAATTTTTGCACCCTCTTCTTTTGTGACTTGGAATTATTTCTATACTAGTTTCTTGTAGAACATGGTCCTTAACTACGTGACAAAGATGTATTGCATCTTCTCTAATTATTTATTTGATGTATTTTTAGCTCGTGATAAATCAAACAATTGTTCAACATTATGCTTCCACTTTTTTGTAAACTATTCTAAATTGGTAGTTCTGTTTCAAAAAATAAAATTAAAAAAAATTGTTTCTCTTCCATTTCTAATCTTAGGATCTTGTGCTAGATGATAAATGAATGTGTGGAAGAAATTTTAGAAACTTTGACTTCATACATTGCAAGATACTTGCAATTAAAGTGAAAGAAATGTTTTTTCCCCTACTCCCTATATCTACATTGAATAGCAAATAGTGAAATTAGGTTGCTTTGTGTAGAAAAGTTACTTCATGACTCATTGCTTGTCTACATAGAGGTGCATGTGCCTCTCTAAAACCAGGCTATGAATCAATGCACCAACCTATGCAACACATGGTTCTTGTATTCTTACATCTTTCTATAGTATTAGTTTATATTTATTTAGTGTAGTTTATTTGTGAGATGTAATCTAATTTCACTATTCAATGTAGATTATTTGCCTTTGAATCTTCTTAACTTTCTTTTTAGATTAGTAAGTAGATGCATGTACGTACAAAAAAGAAGGAAAAATTATATTGTTAATAGTTCAATCATGGAATTGAAATCCACTAATCTCAATTGTGAGATTCTTCTAACAAATAAACTAAACCCTTCAAAATTTTATTTTCATTATAAAATGTAAAAATTGAATTAAAAAAAAAATTGAATACATTATGTCCTCAAGAAGATGCTATAATTGCCCACAAAATAAGATTACTTATAAATCATTGATCCAAATGGAGTGAACCAAATTTTTCTTTGTAGATAGAATTGTGACATTAGAATTGTAACCTTAGAAGGACATTGCCTCAATGATGGATGTTCACTCAAAAATGATTCAATTTTTGAACCAATGGATGCATTTTTTGCTTCTAGTGTTAGAGAAAGCCATCTATTAGGGCGGTTTCAAGCATAAACTGCAAGAAACAAATTTAAAAACTCTTCATTTCAAGTTTTCTTTTTTCTATCCTGCTTGGGGCATATTATGGCATAGCTTTTAATCCTGAGCACCAATTGAAATAAAAATTATGTTCCTTAAAAGCTTATGCCCAAAATTGAGATAATATAAACTTACTCAAATTCGCATTTGTCTCCTATACGGACTTTGGGACTCTCAAAGGTCAAGGGCCAAGCATTCAAATTTCAACAGCAGATGAAAGCAAACAAGTGCCAAGAAAAAAGAGTTTTCTTCTTTTCGTCAATCAAAATACTTGAGAATTCTTGTACCAGTTCTCTTAATTTGTACGGTAAGGGTTTTCGAAACATTTGCCTTATGATTGATACTATAAGTGTGCAAACAAATTTTGAAATCCTACATGAAATGAAAGTTTCAACCGAATTTGACATGCCATATCAATCAGTAACACCAGCGCTTGAAAAGCCTTTTCACAAGTGCGTGACGTTACCCACATTTCAACACTCACTTCATAGACAACCATCCAACAAGAGCTCATCATAAACACATCCCCGACAACTTGATAACAATCATCGCTGTGAACATTCCGAACCAGCTGGCCATCAATGAACACGACCTTCTTACAAAAACTAAACTTCATGTCATGAATTTCCAACCGATCACTCTATCAGATACTATTACAAGCTTTCCACAACCAACCTAACCTCCTGTTTTGATAAAATCATCCTTCAGCATTTACATGACAAGTCGAAAAATGGTTCATACCACACTGTAAGTTCTATGAGCTGGTTTTGACTTCCAAGTATAAATTAATCTAATTCGCCATATCTAGCATGTTTGTTTACGGCAAATTCTGCGATATCTTCCGAATCTAGAATTGCTAGCCTCGTCAAACCGCACCCCATAACGACAACGCTTGAACTAGGCAGCCGAAGAGCAACTGCAGTGGAAGTCAGCCAGAGAAACTGAAACTCGGCACGCGAAAGTGCTTACCATCTCCTTGAAAACTTGAACCCTCTGCTCCTGAAGAAGGTCGATATAATACAATGGAGAATCTTCTACCGGCTAGACTGGACCTGCTCCAGAAGAACATCCTGGCATAAGATTACACAAGCATCGGCTGTCCGCCCACGTTTATAATCAACCGTGCAAGCCACGTCCTAGTTGTGTGATCGTCCTGCTCACATTCAATCCCACATTGTAAGCACAGGATATGATACGAAACGACAGTGAAAAGGGTGCAAGAAACCAACAAACACCGCCAAGCACAAGGAGTAGAAACAGCGCCTGCAGAGGTCCTGTAAACAAACGTGCCGTGTTGAACCCTGCCAATTGAAATGCCATTAAAGGCAATTTCTAGCATAAACCCTGCCACTTGTACTACAACTGTTTTTTTAGAATACCTCTAGTAGGCGGATTATCTACTAAAGAAGATTCCAAAATGCAATAAGGGTACTCTAGAAAAAGGTTGTTTATCACACCCGTAGGCAGTTGCTGAAGGTTCCGTTTTGAAGAAGTTCAGGAAGGCAATTCTTTAAAGCGTCACAAGCTCTGCAATTGACAGGTGAGAAGCATAAGCAAAGAACAGGAGCATATGGTTGCTTGCAACTCAGCAGACGTAAATTGGTGAAAATCCAAAATAACTGTAATCCACAAGCCCCCTGGACAATCATGGTTTAAGGAAAAGGACACTATTTGTAGGAGGGATTTTTGAGAGATTTAATGAATGGCGGAGAGATCTTTGGGTACAAGACCAAAGTCTGTTGAGATAAAAAAACAAAATCATTGTGTACGAATTTCTTATGCAATTTCAAAGTTGGAGGTTCAAGATCATAAGTGACTGTAGACAACCCCATTTCTAATTCAAAGATCAGTGACCATAGACGTTTAGCCAAGTCATACTAACACCACTTGCTTATAAGTGCCAGTAAGACTAAGAATAGATGAGTTGCTGTTGGTCACCACAGGAGATGGGATAAAGTCCGTGATGGCTTTAGTAACCTCAAATTCTCTGAGCAAGATACGAAGATTGAACAAAAAACGACATTAGTTGTTCTTCCCATCAAAAGCTCCAGTAAGGCCTGCCACACAGAAGTGCTCACCTTTGATTGTCAGAAAGTCGGAGGTAGCATCGAATGATATGTTTCAAAAGGCGCACGGAAGGTTGTTCAGCTAACATTTGTACCATATTCGCCAGAACTGCACTCACAGCAAAAAAACGCTCCGCAGTAGCACAAATATAGGCAAGACCCACATCGTCCAGAAGAATTTTCTGAACTATGAATGTCGCCACCTGCCAATAAATAAACCATTGTCATGTTCCAGTGTCCATGCGGCCAAACAAAGCACAATCGTGTCCACCAGCCTTGGGGGCACCTTCTAGATTTTACAATTTGTTTGAGCAGGATGTTCATGCAGACTCATTGTCCTGACCATTCAATGGGGCAAAACGTGTAGTACAGGATTTTCAGTTTCCAGTAAAATTTAGACTGTTTTAAAAGCTTTAAACAACACTATAAAGAGAATCTTTCCCATGCTTAATAGCGATGATCACTAGAAGAGAGTGATAATTGAGAACCTCCCCATCAATCATCGAAAGATTCTCAGTCCAATATTGTATAAAACCCAGCTATTGAAAGATCTTCTGACCAGGACTTATGTAATGCTACAAATTGTAGTAGGAAGATAGAAATAACAGAAATAGAGTAGAATACTCACTGTCTTGGATAGTTCACTCCCCATTTCCATAGTTCGTAAACACAGAGGAATAATCTCTGTTGAGAGCAGGAAATTTATAACCTCGGTGTCATCCACCTGCAAATACAAGACCCCCATTAGCATAGGAACATTTGGCTTCATGATCCCAAAGCATCAACAGTAACAATAGAAGATTGTAAACTAAGAGTAGCGAAGCACGATCTGCACCCTTGAAATCATGCATCGACTGAACAGAGCACACATAATTACATCACTCAAAAAGGCATTGGTCAAGTAGCATGAGATATAATACGAAAACTGTTCATCTAAGAATTGCAGCATTCCAGGCTCGTCCAGTACGGCTTCCTTCGAAAGGAAAAACCTTCCAAAAAAATTGTATAAATTTCAGAGTAAAACACTGGACTATGAGTAATATGAAAAATTCAGAGAAAATAGAGAATATAGATCATTAAATCTAGAAGATAATGAAGAGTAATATACTAGTTAAAGTAGGTCAGGATAGAAATCACGTGGCTAAAATCGTAAAGACGTCAGAGATTCATAACAATTGAACCTTTTCATTCAACTCCTTGAGGTTTGCAATTGGAATAATTTTACCTTAACCAGGGCACCAATGACTCCAAGGCTTGTAAGTCGAAGATACTCAAAGGGTCGTGTCTTGCTAACTGTGTTGAGGAAAGGATAAAGATAGAGAGGAATATGTGCTGCAAATCCCAAAACTCACATGTTCAAAAAATCCGCGACAAAATCCACGACAATTGAATCATAGAAAGGTCTAAAGCGTCATTCCTGACAGAGACAATAAAAGGTGAAAAGAGGAAATAAGAGTACCGTTCAGAAAAAGAGCTCTAGTCTCCGCATGGGAAGCGACACACTGCATTATGTAAATCAGAAACACGAATCAGCAACGGTAAATATTATGAAAAGGAAGTTAAACGCTGCCGTGTCATCTCAGATCTCTATCTATCAAAAGATCAGTACAAAATAACAGGTGTCTCACCTGAAGCAAAGCCAGAGCATTGCAAACTCGATTCGAAGCTCCTGCAGTCAGTGTAGGCGGAGACAACATAGGATAGATGGATACAATCTCCTGATGAAAAAAGATTAAAAAGCATAATTAGAATCACGAATCAACAATCTCCTCAGGAAAAAATCTCCTCCTAAGCCGTCCAAAAATTGAACCATTTTAGCGAGTTCACTACCAGTACAGTAATATGAATACCAAGATCGCAGACCCCAATATAAAAGTTCAGAAATATCAACAGAAACGAAGAGGTACACATCAAATTCATTCAAAAGTTGCGCAAATAAGAGAGAGATTCATCCAAAGTAGAAACCACGACAACTCCTCAAAAGCGCGAACAGGAACATGGAGAGAGACCTGTAGAAGAGCTGCAATGGTGCCACATGAATGCCAAAGGATTGGAGCCAACTCAGGATACGTTTCTCTTTTCTGCAATCAAAGCATCACCGTGTCAAAAATGAGCCCAAAATAACAATAGCCCTATCACAACAACTTTAAAGAAACCAACCATCCTCTGGTGTAATACTTGATTTTGCACACAAGGATAACTTTTCAGTTCCTAAAAATATTCCTAACCATTTTAATTGCTCCACCAACTTCATGTGGCTCCACATTAACCTAAAAACGATTCTCTTCCCACGAATATGGTCGTCCGACTAGCTCAAGAACGTCACGATGACATCCCAGACCCTCAACATTGTCCAGTCCAAGGAAACAAGCACTAAGTCACAAAACACACTCAATTCAAGGTGCCAGAGTGAGGAAATCCAGGAAATGCGATTCAAGTGGGCGAGTATTTTGCGACGAGATTCAGGGGCTCACAATCACGCAACGGACACATAGAGACAAACAACAGAATTTCTCGCTACAAAAATCGAAAACTCCAGAAAACCCTAATTTTTCCAAACCTACCACTTTGTCTCAACTGCGCATCCCAAAGCAACAAAATCAGCCAAAACAGATCAAATTTCTCCAAAACCTCATTAATCATCCAACTCCCGGAAAATCTCGGCACAGCGTTTGCCAAGTCTTTCCCGTGAGTGGTTTGACAAACAACTCTGCACTCTGAGCACGCCTCGTAAAGGGCTCCATCCTCAACAACACCCTTTCCCAACCCCTACTTCAAACTGAGTTCCCCGCCAGCTCTTCTTCTGCGATCAAGTCGTGTTCCCACCACAAACGCCTAACCATTCACAAATCTCTGAATGCCGCAATCCTCAACTAAAAGGCAATTTCCACAATTTGCCCTAACTCCGCCATCTTCGAAATAGCAAACCATCGTACCTTAGAAAGGTCGAGAAGCGCATTCTCCCGCTGCTCCGGCACGATAAGCTCCAGCACCAACTGCTCCGCACTCGTCATCCTCGTTCGTCTCCTGATCAAACCAAAAGCTGGAAAAGTTTTCTACGATGGCACTCCCGAAGGCGCTGCAAGCCGCCACATGCAGAGCTGCGTTTGATGAGTTCGGAAATGCGCAAGCGGGGAAGGCGATGGAGTTTTTGACTTCAGGAAACAAACGCGAAGAACGTGAGTGCAATCGTTAAAGGAAACGCCTTTGTTGTGCTTCGTCAGAAACTGTTGCATACTTGTATGGCTCAGTGCGAAACAGGCTAGGACTCTAGCGTGCTTCCCTGCCGACAAGTTTCTTCCGAGAAGGCGGTCTGAACGGAACTAGGCTCGTGGATGGACAGAACTTGAGTCGTGTGTCGAATTCTCATCTAAGCGTTGAGATTCATCTTAAGAATTGATGAATTCGGAAAAATCAGCATAAAGTAGTATTTGGAAGAATTTTTTGGAAATGAGATGCAAACAAAAGTTGTAGAGTTTAAATTTTAGATTCTATCTAGATGATTAGGTTTATCAATGCTATCATCAATTTTTTTTCTATAAATTGTGAAAGGAAAAATTCAAAATTCCTTATAAATTAAATTGCAAGAAAAATAAAGTCGTTTTTTGAGTAAGTTTTGTTGGAATGGATTTGAAATGAGATTCTTTTTATATGGTGATTTTTTAAAAATTTTATGCCTTTTGATTCTATGACCTCAATTTTGCAATTTTGAGTTTGAACTAGAGTCAATGCAATTTTGGCTTTGTCAACCACTTGATACCGGTATACTTCAACATTTATAATTTAAAAAAAAAATGTACTCTAGTTTCAACAAATCCAATCCCTAGATAAGACAACAACTTCATAAAGTATCTATAGAAAATAAGATGACTTTCATCCAAGCTATAATGAAAAAAATATATGATTTTCAATCTATTCATCATCCAAAAATTGGATCTAATCCCTAAGATCCAAAGTCTTCTATAGAATTGGTAATTTGAAAAAATCATCAAAAAATATTATTTGGAAGAATATTTTGGAATTATTATACAAATAAAAATTGTAGATTATGAATTGCAGATTCCATCCATATAGTTAAATCCACCAATGCTATCACAAATATTGTTCTATAAATCTTGAAAGGGAAATTTCAAAATTCCTTTTAAATTCAATTACAAGTAAAATATTGTCATTTTTTTAATGAACTTTGTTTGAATGAATTTGAAATGAGGTTCTCTTCATCTGGTGAATTTTAAAACTTTTGATGTTCTTTAAATCTATGACCTCATTTTTGCAAATCAAGTTTCAATCAAGGGTCAATGCAATTTTGGCTTAATAAACTACTTCCAAATTTGTAATTTTAGAAAAATATATACTCTAGAAATATCAAATCCAATCTCTAGATAGGGCAACAACTTGATAAAGTGTCCCCACAAATTAAGACAATTTTTATCCAATCAATAATGAGAAATGAAACTTGAGATTCAATCTATTAGTTGTTTAATTAGAAATTGAAGTTTGAAGCATTTAAGGATTATTTAAGAACCTATATTTTTTCCCTTAATTTTTGCATCACATATTTGCTTTTATATCTATAAATACATGCAATCTTTAATAAATTTCATCAAATTTATCACATAGAAAGTTTTAAAAAAACTCAAGCATTGGTTTGGATGAATGAAGTGGTTATGAGGTGAAAAAAATCCTTTGAAACATCTTTCACCTCAACACCTCCAATAATTTTTGGGACAATCCCAACATTATACACAAACAAATAAACCAGAAACTAAAATTTAGATTTAGATGATATATGAGCAATGCTCACAAACACCTCTATGGGCCCAACAAATGCACCAATATCAATCATATGATTTACACATCACATAATATAGGTCTACACATAGCCACATTTCCTACTAACATGCCAAAAATCAAATGTAAAAATCTTAGAATAAAATAGCATAACAATGTTGTTTGGAGACTATACAAAAATTATCATGAGTAATAAAATCTCAAAATGTCTTGTGCAAATCCAAAACATATGGTAGAAGGACCCATAATCAATAAAATAAGCATATAGAGATATAATCTAAGATAGTGCAGGGTATAGCAAATATTTTCAAAGGTGCATAGATAGAAATGATGTGGATTGCAAAAAAATTTGTAATTTTATCTCTTGAATTAAAATTAATATGAATTTTGAAAAGAAAAAGTTGGAATTGACCATTGACCAATATTACATAAAGACTAAAACCTAAAAATTATAATCAATTCTATAAACAAAACACTATGAGAAATTTTCCAAAAGGCAATAGAGTACCTTATGCATATCATCTTCACCAAGTGCAAAATACGACATCACTAATCTATGCCACATGATTTTCCATATTACCACATGAAATATACATATATATATATATATAATTCAAATCAATATATATAACACAAAAAACTAAAAATTATGTGAAAAATTAAAACTACAACTTTAGCTTAATATCAAGAAAATACTCCATGGCATAATATATAAATGTGATTGTTGCCTCTAAGGCAAAAATGCCCCAAATAGTCCTTGTACTAATTAGCACACCTACTAAAAGCACTTTAATTTAACAACAGACTATCATTGACATTGTCATTTGATGTTTTTGTATAACATGGAAATATTTGAGTTCATTTATTGGACACAAGTGCACTTAGTTTTTTATAATTATATGATATCTTCGAAGCCAAGAAAATCATAGCCTTCTTTTGCCTTAGATCCTTCCTACTTGTAGAAAATTTAACACCTTCCAAGCTTCTTCAAATCCATTTGCGGTTGCATGACACCATTTTTTGCACTAAAGACAAGAAATAACTTTATTAGAAATATACCCCTCTCTTCCCAGTTTTCATGTCTTCTAGCTAGCTCTTTAGTTTTTAGTCCTCACCCTCTATTCCCCTCTTGTCTTTCTAGCCCTTTGTTTGTATGTTTTTAGGTTTGTAGCAAACTTTTTACATAGATATAGCAAAGCTTTTTCTTTTTGGAACTAGTCTTTTTCATAGAGATCCTTCTCTCTCTCTCTCCCAAAATGGAAAAATATCAATATGATTTAATACTTTCTACAATTTGAGGCTAAACACTAGACTCCAACCTCCTCTTATGATGGGTGTGATACCCTATAGGATGCTTTATTTTATATTCTATGTGATTTATATATAAAATGAGCATGTACTTTCATTAGATGCGGCATTGGGTATTTTTTTCAAACTCAATAATCTCTCTGAGCTACGGGAAAACCCAAGAGTTTGTGAGCTGTAGTATCAATGTCTGGATCTTCTGCCACATTACATTAACAGCACACTTTATTAAAGTCAAGTGGTAATATGTGCCTTTCATAACATTCAGTAGCAGCCTGTCATACTGCCTCCCAGCGGATGAAATGGTGTGGAATATTTCACACCATTCAGTAACTAAAGTTGCAAACTTCAAGAAATGTTAGATGAAATTAGGTGATGGGGACTTCACAAAGGGAAAGGCAGTCCTTCTATGGACTACTGAATGTTATGTTATGTGTAACCTATCTTTTGAGTGGATAGTTATGTTATGACAAAAATCCAGGTAATATTACAACCCAACTTGGCAGCTAATGGTCAAAATTATGATAGTGGCTAACGAAGTACTGGACAATCATCCAGCTTCACAAAATGACGGTTCCATTATTTCAAAATAACACAAGCCAATGGAATCTAACTGATTGGGTTTTAATAACCACCCATCCCCATTCTTACAATTGCAAATACAATGATTTCTAGTCGTTACTAGTACACTCTCACATACATGGCAGGTTGGGATAGTAAGGGGTTGAATTACCTGGGTGAATACCAGACGGACTGAACACGAAGCTGAAGCATCGTACTAGTGTAGTGGAACTAGGAAGAACTCAGCGACTCCATCGCAAGCTAAGAGTTAATGTGACAATTGCAGAGGATCCGTGTCACAACATCAATGAACAAGGTCAGTTTTGGGAGCATGCACTGAGAGAAAGTACCGAGAGTGGATTATTGTTAGTATTATACACATGAAGAAATTAGCGTTTCTAACATTCTCATGGTGTTGTTGTGACAAGGATGACAACTGGAGTTATGTTGAAGATGCCTTGCACACGACCGGAAACTAACTTCGTGTTCGTTTTGTGGCCATGGGTGCAGATGAGGCAGCTCCCTCAACAATAGCGATGGAATATCCACATCGTTATTTTCTCTCAAATCTGCTTGGCTACTACCTTTTTATCTTATGAGAGCAAACTTAGAGCATCCCCATAGCAACTCAGCAAAGCAACACTGTAAATGGTCTGGTCCGTTGATCTTCTCTGCAATAGGAACGCCGTCCACTGATTTCATTTGTTGAGTTGCTTTGCTGAGTTGCTGTGGGGCTGCTCTTAGCTAACTATTACACATGTCTTGTTGCATTGATTTTTACTACTCTCCGATTTAAGTGATGAGTTGGCTCTTTTGTCGATACTTTTGTCGACACTTTTGTCTGTAAGTAGTATTGCACACACTGATCGGGGAAGCGGGTTTTTTTTTAATAGACGACTGAGGAAATTAGGGGCCAATCACGCTTCAGTGAGTTTCTCCAAGATCGACATAGGTAGACTAATTGGTGAAAACTATTTCTTTAAACAGACTTGATAGCAACACATAGCTGGAATTGGGTTGTTCCCACATCCTCGAATACAAACGGATAGGGTCTGTATAATTGAATCATGACAATCATCAAATCTGAAAATATGAGATATCGATCTAGTACAGTTTGAAAATGCCCAGACATGGGGTGTATCTACTCTATCTCTCTATAATTGTAGCCATTCAATAATTTCTCCCCTATCTAGATAAGCCCTTGCCTTGCCCTCCCATGTATTGTTTTTTCACTACCTAATATCTTTCCCATTATAGGTTTTCATGAAAAAAAATATCACAATGAAAATTTTAAAATATCATGATAATAAAAATTTGACTTTTATAGCTCAACTTCTTAGAATCCAAATTTTTGGGACAAAATACCAACATGCTATAAAATGTAAGTGTAAGTTTACATCAAAAAAGAGAATGTTAATCATCAAGACTGTGGGATTCAAGGCATCCATACAATCAATTTAAAATTGATTCAAATCAATTTTTAACATTTTCAAAAATTCAATGAGAATTGACAATTTTCTATGAGAATTGATATAGACGATAACTGACTCATATCCATCCATCCATTCTATTGGGGTCAATGAAAGAATGTAAAATGCAGGACATAAAATCCTCCATTTGAAGTGAGCGAAGCAAGGTAAATTTTGGTTTTTGTAGGATAAATTAAACTAAAAGCCCCCTATTTTGAGCCATGTTTAAGATATGTTTTGAAAAAATTCTAAGCTAATTATGGGGCTTTGATAGCAAATATGAATTTAGAGTATGCAAAAAAAGTTATGCAGAAAAAAAAATTCTTGCATCTTCTCCTTGAGGTAAATCCACCCTACTAGGCCTACTTCAAATAGAGGATTTAGTGTTCTATAGGATTCAATGAGAGATTGTAAAATGCAGGTTATAAAATCCTCCATTTGAAGTGGGCCAAAGAGGGTAAATTTTGGATTTTCTAGGGTAAAATAAAAAAAGCCCCCTATTTTGAGCCATGTGAAGATATGTTTTGAAAAATTCTAAACTAATTTCAGGTCTTTGATAGCAAATATGTATTAGATAACCTGTAAGCTGTAGTAGTGGCAAGAAAGTTATCGGACATAACCGGTTGTTCACTTTTCAATCACAACCTTTGATCTTCATGATCCAAGGATGTAAGAAGCAAGTTGAAAGAAAAGGAGGTTATGCATTGCAAGTGGTGATGGTGATGGGTAGCCCATGACATAGGCCACATTAGCATTGAAAAATCAACAATCGGTTATGAATTTAGAGTTTGCAAAAAAATTATGTGGAAAAAATTAAAAAATTCCCCCTGAGGTAAATCCACCTTGTTGGGCCCACCTCGATTGGAGGATGTAGTGTCCTCCTTTCCCCCTCGAGCTCAATCGTGGCGCTCAATTTGATCAATATAGGAGGAGGCTCTTAAATGGAGCGGGTTCTAAAATGGTGCCCTATCTTAAATGTATAGTATTTGTACATGTTGCATTTTCATAGGCTTCAGCAGTGTACTTACTGACAGTGTACATTTTAGCTAGGGCACCATTTTAGAGCCCTATGCCCTTTCAACTTCAAAATTTGATAACTAATTCTATAGAGCTCCAAAAAATATGAAACGACTTGGGTTAGATGCCTATTCAATCTGTCTTTCAAGGAAAACTTACTGAAAATTTTTTCAAGATATTTGACCTGCCCAAAATTCTACTCCAGCCTTTAGATGGTCGGTTTATGGACCTCCTCCCTTATTTCAAATTTCGTTTCCGCGTGAGCACTGGAAGGAGCTTCTCTCTGTGTGATTGCACAGGAGTTCCATTGGGGTTGGTGCTCGCCATTCTTTCGGAGTTGGTTGTCTTCTGTTTACGGCAAGGAACCTGAAATATCCGAAGCACAGAATGCAGCTGACAATAGATCGTCGACAGCTGCATTTCCTGCTTCGGATGTTTCAGTTTCCTTGCCGTTCGGGGCTCTTATATATCTTTCTTCAATCTTGCTAATGAGTATCTTGTGAGCGGTAATCTTTCTAAATTTCGAGTGAAAGTTTCTTGATTCTAGTGACGAATGCTGTGCGTGGCCTGGGTTGAGGGAAACGGAATACTCGTGCTCTCTGGTTTTTAAATTAGCAACAATTTGAACGGTTTCTTTTGACGATTTTCAATCTTTTCACGCGCGCTTACAGCTTAAGAACAGAGTCGTTAGAAACAGAAAAAAACAGTGTCCGCTCAAGACACTGAAAAACACAAACGAAAATTTATGAGAGCGATTTCCAGAAACTAAGGTGCGTGGCCTCTCGTGAATGAATGTTTCTTGAATCCCACGAGGACTTATATGCTATGCAAGAATCGTAATGTATGGAGCATTAATTTTTCACTTCAACTGAAGTTTATGTTCTTCATAATTTCTTGTGAATGGAATTAATCTGGTCTCCAGACTTTCTATCTCAGTGGTTGAAGAGCAGAATCGAGCGGTCCTCGGTCTAGTTGACGATTGCCGACGGATGACCATGCATGGCTTCCGTAGCAGAAACTCAGGCACGGGCTACGAGACCAAGAACTGATCGAGGTCTCGGAACAAGAATCTTTGCAACTCACGAGTACGTAAATCTCACATTCGACCGTAAATGAAAGTTAATGGCTGTGTGTCGAGATGAAAATGTGGATTTGCTGGTTGAGCCTTACGCATGCTTTGACTAGAATTAGATTTCGATTTTCGATTCCTCCATCTCGAATTTAAGTTACGCTCCGTACTTCAACTTTTTCGTGACACCCATGTTAATTGCCAGAGCAAATTTTTACAAAGATTTTCAATTGCAGACAAGGAATCTTCTCCAGATTGCGACCCCTAAACCCCTAAACCCCTAACCTAGCGGCATGTAATTGACGTTGAAAATTACACTGGCAATTTCAACCTCCATGAGCTTCAGCGTCCTGCAGCGGCCCTGCTTCCTTTGGCGCCTGAGCTTCCGGCCGGGCGAAGCTTCGCTTCGCCCAGTGCTGTGTCTTGGTGTCCATTGCTAGTGATTGTCTGTTCTGTCGCTTGCCTTGTTTGTTTCCCTTGTTTTGTTCCCCAGGCCACCTGTGGCTGGGGTTTTTTATTTTATTTCTGCAATGAAATTCCGTTTCATTTGTGCCAAAAAAAAAAATTACACTGGCAGAGATGAAGGTCAACAAGTTGTTGCCTATGGACATGGAATCAAAAAGATTCATTGAATGTCCAGACAGAGAAAGGTGTTCTTCACCAGCGTGACGGATGAGCTGTAGGCGACTTTAATTTTAGCAGGATCTTATCGATCGCTTGAAGGAGTATTTCAATGTCAGGAGCGTTTTTCAATGGCAGAGTTCAACTTTCCACATGCTTCACATATCAAACTCTGATGGTTCGCAGGCGTTTTTTATGCTTTGCATAAGGAATATCTAAGGACGTTGTTCTTGACGATTTGTCATGGGCAAGACGGTTCTCCGATTGAGGAATATACGTGTGAACAATCAAACCATTGCAGTAGCATGTGGTGTGGCATGTACTGTAATCGACCGCATTTCCCCAAGTCCCCTCAGTATCGAAGAGATGTCTTGTTGGTAGCTCTATTACTGCTTTAAAAGAATGGTTTGTGCAGTTTCCTTAAGTATGCTGCAGAGGGGGCATTGGAGAACATCAATTGGGTGATGTCCCAAAGAAGGTACATGTCCAAGACTTTGAGAGAATTTTGCAAGTTACACCGACGTCATTAAATTTTTATTAGGATGATATTTGGATGCTGCTTAGTCGTGCACGCATAATCTCCTGCCTTCGGCTTATGAAATGTGAATCGACCCGAGCAATTGGCCCCGACAGTTTCAGATATTTCTTGGATTTCAATGCGACAAATTTCACTCACGAAATTTCTGGACGCTTTGTGATCACACTCGTGAATAAACTATCAGCGCATCATCGTCATGAGACTCCATTACTATGACAACAATACGGTAAGGTCTTCTCACCTACAAACTGATATGATGAGTTCTGGGCTGCATTTCGAGATTGAAGACGAATTCTTGTGCCATGTGGTTGTGGTGCGAGTTCTAGGTGAAGTCATCGAAGAATAGGCCGGCTGCTAATCATGGAAGGAATCTCTTGATGAGTTTTTCAGCCAGAATATTACGAGCCTCCGCTTTTCATATCGAGTACTGACGACGACCACAATCCCTGATCGAGACCATAAGCCATTCAAGATATACGTTGGCCACATCGACCGCAGACATTATTATGAGCTAGCTGGCAATCAAGGTAGATTAAAGGTCCACACCATTAGAAGCCACTCCCGAGAAATATCATGCCACCACCATTTCAGGGCTTCGTGGGTGGCCTACTTAAGTCTGACATGAATCTAATGGACCTCGCGCAAACAGTTCGTGGCGGCGAACATAGAGCTTTGAAGTACATTTTTCGGGTGGCTGTGCGGCAGCTGTGAAGTAGTATCAATTTGTTTCGATTTGAGAGAGAAGGTTAGATGTCGGCAACAATGGCGGTGGAGGGAGCTCACGCCTGAGAGGGCTACGCGGACCTCAGTGATCCAAAGGACGGTCCCATGTCGAGGATGCATGATGAGCAAGAGGTTGCGCGTTTTGAAGAAGCATAACTTGTGGATATCCTTTAGGCCGCCGAGGTTCGCATAGCCCTCATCGACTTGAGCTCCTCCAGCGCCATTGTTGCCGACATGTAACCTTCTCTCCTCTCAAATCGAAACAAATTGATAATACTTCACAGCCGAGGCACAGCCACCCGAAACAAGTGCTTCAAAGCTCTACATTCGCCGCTATCTTCACCCAAACCATAGCACTCGTCGTCTTTCCTGGATCCGTGAATAACACAGAGATTGGTGCAAGTTAAATGCGCATCTAGCTACATGTGATTGCAAAAATTTCCGTAATAAGTCACGGCAGAAAAACAATGTCATGATTTCCAGTGGTTACAATAACGTGACTAATTCAATTTAGAGATCTTGTTTAATTGGGCTTCCAATACACTGGTACAGATTAATGACCGACTCTGCCTGCCCGGGGCATGAGAATGAGGGGGTAATGTTAGGATGCGTGACCAAAGAATCGAACTTCACGTACTTGCGCACAACCATGACAATGAAATCTGCTCAGTAGTAGCTGTGTTTCTATTCGCAACCTTACATTTATTTTTTTCCAGTGATTTGACTTTTCGTTACGTACAGTAATCGTGTGGCATGCTCCCACTGACAGCTATTTGTTAATCTTGTGCTAATGTGCTGTGTCAGTCGGTCCGTATGTTTGGTGTTTGGAGTACATGCATGTCCGCCTCTGGCGTGGTACGTTATCGTGTTAATTTTGTGTAACATGGACTTATTTAATGTCGAGTCAACGCTCGTGTAGTTGGGTCGGGAGATTTGTACGTGTTGCCTCAGTTAATATGTGCGAGTTTAGTGTTCGAATCTTTCGTAATCTTAACCTGGGTGCACCCCCTTTGCAAGACCCAAACCTGTGACGGCTGTGAGGAAGTTAGACAGGCAAACTCACGAGGCAGAAATTCCAGAACATGGATGAAGAAGCTACCGTAAATTAATAGAAAATTTCTCTGTAAAAAGAAGGGTTTGTCCGCAGCAAGTACTTTGAGCTCACGATTGAAAGCTTCGTCGGTAGCTGCAGCTTTGTAGTCAACTTGGCATACCCTTGCAATGGCTGTCGATCTGGCGATCTCAGTTTAAAATGCTTGCAGTGGTGCAGGGGTGCTCAAGACTGAGACTCCACGGTACGTTAAGCCTGCAGACGGAAATTTCTTTGCAAGATAATTTTGCACACTTTTACTAAACTTAAACCAATAAAGCAAAACTTACAGTTTCTTGCCTAAAATGTATGTACATAAGAGCCTCGTATTTGAAAATCTAGCGTATATTCGTAACATCCAACAACAAGAATTTTTACGTGGATGGGCTCCGAGAAACCATGTTACAAACCGTAATCATGGTTCTTCCTGAGATGCATAATTGCATATAGAGTCATAATGGAATTAATTGTTGACGAAGAGTATAAGATAACTACAAAATTCTTTGTTTAGATTGGCATAACTAAGTGCCAAGTGTCTCAATTTCTGTTGTTGGCGAGTTATGAACAGTAATGGGCATGTTGTGAGCTATTCGGTCCGTATTTGGCTATTGCTACCTCTCGTTGCTCCGCAACTCGTAAATAGCTCAATCACATGTCGTATTCGCACACAACTTGGCCATCATCTAGTTCATATAGTCTAAGCAAGTTAATGTTTTTTCCTCTTCTTTAGAGATGGCAAGTCAAGTGTCTGAGGAAACGATGTCATTACTTCATCAATTGGTGAAAAGAGCGTTGTAATTCATTGTCTCTCTCCTCCTTCATTAGCCAAACCTGCAGGTTTGAACATTTGTGATTGATTTCGATGATATTCTTCATTAATTCTGATGATATGTATAGTTATCAGCAACAACAAGGAATTGAATTTCCATTAAATTGGCAATTGTTCTGAACTTAAATCTATCTATGCGTGATTATCATGTTAATACGGTGATTCGGTGACCAACAAGAGGATTACCGGTCGTCAAGTTCTTGCTCAAGCAAGATGAACCAACAACAATTGATTTCGTAATGTTACTAGCAGCTAGGGCACTATACTTGCCTGATATTGATTTAATTTACTGCCACATGAATATTTTTGCAGGTTCCATCCAATTACAACAAGATACGTGGCAAACACACTCAAGAAACTAACTATATTTTGCGGAAGATGCTACCAAAGTCATTCCAAATTGAATTAATTCATAGTTATAAAGAACGGAGTTGGAGAACGTTCTTGCTTTCTAGCTCTGAGTCAGTTTGAACGTTTGTCAAAGCTCTTCACATTACGTTCATCTGAAACGTAACAGCTCAAACACACAGGATGCTGCAGTGAAATAGAATCGACAGAAGATTAAATAAAACATGAAGTACTACAAACTCAATGAAAAAACTCAAATCTGGCATGGAGTTTGCAACTGTCCTTCATATTGAATTCAGATGGAAGAAACAAACAGATTCAGAAGACTGAGGCATGAGAAGATCGTAAACCACTCCCAGGAAATCGCCCGTTCATTTTTTGGGAAAGTTCTGCGGCACAGTCAGCCGTAATGCCCGATTACTTGCGTAATTGAGCATTACGGATTCTTCATCCAACTTTGTTTTTTCATCCCAAGTGTTTCATCCAACTTTGATTTTCCTACTTGTGCTTCATCCAACTTCGATTTTCCTAAAGGTGATTTACGTTGGGCAATGTCCCTTGTCGTCAGCCATTTCGCGATATAAAGCGCCTCCTCATCGGGCTCTACCCTCCTTGTTGGCCCTTTATATCGCAAAATGCCCTCCTCCTTAGACATTGCCCAATGCCTCATATGAAAAACTCGGTTCTCACACAGGTGGCTGGCATGAAAGAAGAGACTATTCAAGACCCCACATTTATATCCCTTCTTGGCTTCTTGCAAAGGATTGGTTGAGACATGAGACCTTCAAGTAGAGAGATGTAATTAGGAGGGAGTTTTGCTTTGGAAAAAAAATGGACTTTAAATCTTAAAATATCGAGGCCAATATTTTGGGTCCAATGAATGACAAAGAATCTTACGTTGTAGGACAGAAGTGCAACTATTCATTCTCGATATTAGTAGTGGAAAGGGGAGATTTTCTATAGTACTTGACTTCCAATGTAAAGATATTTGGCTTATTCAAAGTAGATGATGCCACACAGTATCAAAATGCATGATTTCCATGGCTATTGGTTAGTTTGTCCTTCAAGGGTTTATGTCAATTTTCTTTCTCAATCCAACATCTCATAGGTGATTACAAGAAACACTTGTACTTTTTGCATTTTTTATTTTTATCATTTTTGTACTTTTTGTACTATGAATCACCTTCAATACTACTTGGGGCATAGAATATGACATTTCAATAGTCACTTAGATTTCAAATCTATTATTTTAACAACTTTTAATGTTCATTAGTCAATGGCAAGGACGAATGGCAATACTTAATTTTACCATAAAAAAAAGTTTTCATGAACAAATTGAAGGCAATATGAGCCTCGAGTAGTACTATTGATTCTATTTGTATACCTTGAAATACTATTTTGAGCCATGTGCTACAATTTATACTAAAAACTAAGACTTCTACATTTCTATTTTTAAAATTTTTAAAATTTATTTAAAAATTGACCATTGTTGCCAACTAAAGGAAAAGATAGAATATTAAACCTAGAACTAAAAAAATATTTTTAATTCAACATAAACTCAACTTGAATAATGCACACTTTAGGCCAATATAAAACACACTTGGAAAATGATTTTGAAAATCCCTCTCTTGAAAAAGTGTATTTCCATTAGAAGACCTAGCCTACCAAAATTCACAATGTTATTCTTCAAAAAAGGTATTCGATAGTACTAAAATCCACCAAAACTACAAGTGTGACATATGTTCAAAATTCAATCCCCCCTAATTTATCATTTTGAAAAATTTTGAAAAAATTCAAGTAAAATCTTTCATGCTTGAAGAAGCTTCATTCCAAATTTCACATTCATTAGAATTTTTTTGCAATACTTATGGCATAAAACAACTTTTGCATGCAATGTGTGATACAAAATAGGACAAGTGTTTCTTGCCATCACCCTACATTGCATCGAAAAACATAGCTTTTTTCAATTCCTTCTTACTTACTTTGGATTAGAGCTTCTTAGGCAAGTGTCGTAGAGTCCATTGCCTATACTATTACAAGTCACTAACTATAGTGACGTTTGAGATCACACTATCTATGTGCTAGTTTGAATGTACAAGCGTTTTGTGAGGGTCTAGACATGAGGTACCATTCTTTCTCCTTTATCTTCTTTCTATCTCTTTCTTAGTTCAAACTTAGTCAGTTGAGGGCAAGATTTGAAATCTTTTTAATCCCTAAAGTTTTATGACTATATTTTCACTAAAAACTACTATTTTATAACAAGTACCAAAATTTTGAAAAAAAACTTTTTTTGATATATGTAATTGTAGGATCTTGTAGTGTTTTGACTTGAGAACATGTGGTAAGAATTTCAGACATTTCTACCATGTAAATTGAAAGATATAAGCATTTAAATTCACTGAAATCATTTTTTGGCCCTGCGAAAAACATGGTAGTTGTACTTTCCAAGCTCACTTTTCTACAAAAAAATGTCCAAAATGGTGGTGTTTCTTTGAATTATTTTCCCTAAACAAGTTAGCCACATACTTGAAAATTTTCACATCATTTGGAATTGTACAATATATAGGAAAAAAATAGTAAGTAGAGAGTAGTAGAGAATGATTAGAAACACTAAATTTTTAAGGATTTAATCATGGAATTGAAAAATGCCAATCCCAATGGTTGCAATGTTGTAATAAACAATCTACATCCTATAATTTTATATTTTTCAAAAAATATTGAAAATTAAGTAAGATAAAGGACTTCAAAATTTATTTTAGAGTAAAGAATCCATAACTACCCACAAACAAAAAATCCTCATAACTTTTGACTCATTGATTGAAATGGAATGATTCAATGCTTTCCAAGTATATATGATTTTAAAAAAACAATTTCAAATTTCTATTTTTGGAAAAAAGTGATTTTTCAAATCTATCCAAATTGCCCAGTTACAAAAAAAAGCAATATATAAGGCCATAATTTTTGCCTCATATTTCCAAATGTCATGAAATTTAGTGCATATGAAAGGCATTCCTTGACCCCACCTTCTATTCAAATTTGGGCCAAAAATATGGAAATCTTTAGTCACACGTACCTGCCCAAAATTTCTATACAACCTAAAAACATATGTTGGTCTTTTAAGGGTTAATCTAAAGGTTCAAGCCAACTTCATTTAGAGTAGACATTAGGGAATTAGTATAGTAGGAAAAATAATTCAAGAAGTTGAAAGTCAAGAGACATTGCCTTTGGATGTAGTTGATTATGAACCAATGTTACAAGCCCTGGTTGATCCTATAAATGAGCTTTTGGAGGGGCTAGGGTTGCATCAAACCCTAGCAAAACCATAGACCCAACCTATTGAAGTATTAGACACTCATCTTCCTAGTGAATCCTTGCCTCTTTCACCACTACCATGTGCAAGAAGAAGACCATGAGACAAAAAAGTGCAACCTGGGTGGGAATTTCCTTTGCACCGAATGCATACTAATCGAGATGTATCAATTTCTTGGCTACTTGTAGTCCAATCTATTTTGGTTTTCTTGGAAAATCACTTAGACACTTCTACATTAGAAACTTCACAGCATGTGAATATGGTGCCATGATGGTGCATTGAAATGCAATCAAGTAAATCTTGGTGCTAAACCCCATACCAATTGAGTAAGGAGAAAATAGCACCTATATTGTCAAAATGCAGCCTTTGGTGTCAAAATAGCACCAAAATAGTCTGGCCTAACTATTCTGATGTACTGGATTGGAAACCATGTTTGAAAAACAATATAATGCAATAGACAACTTTGCCACTAAAACTCATACACTAATGAAATTTGGCCATATCTTTAAATTAGAGGTTTGTTGATGCCACTTGATCAAGCATGAAAGGCAGCGTACTTATTGGAGGTGATGCCACAACTTCTTGCATTCATTAGAATGTAAGAGTGCATTGACTTCCTACCTATAAATAGCTATTAAAAACACTAGAAGAAAATCATGTTAAAATCCCTGAAAACACGTTAAGTAGTTTGTGTTGAGTTCTTGTTTCAATATGCAATCAAAATGCAGTGAAAACGCAAAAAAACGCAAAAAAATGCTTTTTTTGCGTTTTTGTGTGTTTTCATTGCATTTTGACTATGTTTTGAATCAGGAACTCAACATAAACTACTTGACGTGTTTCTATGGATTTTAACACGATTTTCTTCTAGTGAAATAAATGATATATGTTGGTGCGTTGAAGGGATACTTATATGCCCAATACAGATTATCAGACGTCTTCAATTCATACACTTGATGGCGGATGGTTATAATTATTGCATTATTACCACAAGGATGATAGTTCAATACCAAGGCCAGTCAGCATTATCCCTTAAGCTACTGAAAAGGTAAGAAAGTTGTCAACTTCTGTGGTTGGAGATTGTGAGCCCTCGAGATGGCACTCAAGACTCTGGGTCCATTTTTCGCGATTAAATAGTGAAAATTAGCCAAAATATTCAAGAAAAAGACATAAAAAGAGTGTTGAGGGAGTTTTGGTGTCAGTCTATGCCAAAATGGTGGAAAACCAACTTAGAAGGTGGAAAATTCCTAATCTTAGAAATTTGAATCATTCTAAGTCTTCAAAGCAAGTTTATGTGAAGATTTAGTAATTTCGAGAGAAATAAAGAATCAAGAGTTAGTCAGTCCTAGTGATTGTCTGTGCAAAATCAACCTTTTAAGGATGCACATGACATACTGACTAAGCCGAAAGAGTCTACTACGAGCCTAGAAGAGTTACCAGGGCTTAAGTTCAATTTTGAAACAAATTGGATTTAAAAGTAAAACCACTACAATGGATTTGGAGAATTCGAACTTCCCGAGATAAAAGATGGAGGATTGGAGATTGAAGACTACAGAGAGGTGTTCCAAGGGTAGGAGCATGCCAGGAGCAAATAAGAATCAAACAATTCCCGGGCATCGGGAATTAAATTGTCCAATTGGGCAAAGTAATTCCAAAATTACTAAAATTAGAAAGGTGCAAGGTTGCGTGGGACTTACACCAAGAATCTATGAGTGCCCTAGATGTTACCCAATTTATTTCGGATTTTTCCGAAATTTCACGTTGACTCCATGGGAAGTCAACCGCACATAGAAATGTTCGTAAATTCATAGAAATTATGTATGATGCGGTAAAATCTCACTAAAAATTAGGATAGGTTTTTGTATGCTTAATAAGCGCTCGGTCAAGTTTGAAGACATTCCGACATTCCCAACTATCAAAACCGGCATCAACATCGAATTTCACTGGAAGTTATAAGTTGGCGGCGGATTGACCGGCGTATCAAGAGCAAATGATGTCCGATTGTCGCAAATAAGGGGTCATTCCTTACTCTCACGGACATTCCTAACAACCCTGGCCTGACAGATTCATCAAAATGCACAAATCCTAAAAGTTAGATTTTTGACTTTTAATTGGAGTTACCGTAATTCCAATTTGGGCGCGCAAACGGCCTAGGAGTGAGGGGTAAGGGGTTCCTTAGGCTAATTGGGGTCTTCTAAAGACAATGGCGCAAACGGTTTTTCGTTTCGAGTTGTTCCCTAAAAGATAGAGAGGGTCAGCTCTTAATTTGACTTTTTAATCGTTAATTGCGGTTAATTAGAAGTGATTTTGGAAATATCTCTTGGAAAATCAAAGATTGGATTTGATCAAGATCTCTTTCTTGCGTAAAAAGCCATCTTTGGGCTAAAGAAAGACAATTTTCAAAATGACTTTTGGTTAATTTGCAAAATATCTACGTAAATTAGGGTTAATTTCAAAATATTTTGGGTTAAGATCTTGGATTTGATTTGGCCAAGATTTTGTTTGCCAAATGGGGATGTTTTTAGAAATTTTCACCATTAAACAACTAATATTTTGGAATTACATTAGGGTAGTTTAGGGTAGGAAGTAACAAAGTGTTTTCACTGGCAATTACCGAGAGGGGCCCGGCCACGGGTATATAAGGGCCCCCCTCGAGGTTGCCAGTACCCTTATTTCTTGCACCGACACTTTGTTCTTCCCACGTGCTACCGACATAGTCGGAGCACTACTTGGACCAAAAGACTTTGGCCAAGTTTGTTTTTGTTGTGTTTGAATTTTGAAGGCTTAGGGCCCCTTCAACTATTTCTCATTTTTCATTTGTCGTTAACAGTCCAACTTCAACATTGTTAGTCACTACTTGTCTGTGGAAATTTCAAGCATCGAGTACCAAAGTTCGGTTTAAACACTGTCATGTGTACCCCCTTTGGTGGCAAAATCTTGAAATACTAAGAAATTTTAAGAATTTAAAGTGAAAGTTCGGTTAAACACTGTCATGTGTACCTCCTTTTGCGAATAAAACTCTTAAAATACCATCCGTCCAACTCCCTACGGCGAAGCTTTGAACTTAAGCCATTAGGGGAAACAAGTCTATCTTTCCAAAACCACTCTTCGGTTATTCTCGTTCATACTCAACCTATTCTAGTCTTGGAAAGATAATTGATAAGACTTTGAATTGGTAGAGTGTTAGCCTTAGTCATCCATTAGAGTTTTAATTTTAATTCAAACCAAAATCCAAAAAAATTAGTTATTTAGTTTAGTTTGTCTTTTTTTTGTTTAGATCATGATACCAAAATTTAGTTTAGACTAAAAGAAAAAACCAAAATTTCAGCCAAGCAACGGCCAGACCAGCAGCGGCCAGACCACCTCACCCTGCCGGCCAACCACCACCGGCCACGTGACAAGGGCTCGACTGAGGGCTGGGTGGGTGCCGAACTGGGAGCCTGGGCGGGTGCCGAAACTGGGAGCCAGGGGTTGGGGTGCCGAACTGGGAGCCAGGGAGTTGGGGGCCATCCAGGGATTGGAGTCCAAAAAACTCACATTCTATACAAGTGAGAATTCTCACCCAAATCCTTGTTACAATTATTTAAATTTTGGTCAAATCAAAGGAGAGTTACAAGAGAAACTCTAAACTCCTCACTTCAATTCCTCACCAAAAATTAAACAATTGCAACATCAAGAATCTTCGTCCATCTTTTCCAACTAAAAACTCCATAGCCACCACTCCCCTTACAAAAACTTGCAAAACATCTCGGAAGCAAAGTGAGGAGGAGGAAGGAATTAGGAGAATTAAGGGAGGATTTGGGATTAAAATATTCATATCCAAAGAATCTTACTATTGAATGAGGTTCTTTATCCCGAAAGGTTGACTTTTGGTATTAAAGAACTATTTAAAAGGAATCCCACTATTGAATTTATTCTTATTCTTTAGGAATGTTCTACATTCTTTGGTGGTTAGTTATTAATTAGATTCTTAGAAGGTTTGGATTTTGTGGTTTTGTTTTATTTGGCCTAATAAGCCAAAAAGGAAACAAACAAATTGACAACTAATTTCTTTACAAATTACAAATGAACGCAAATTTAAAATTAATTAGATTTGAAAAGATTTGATGATAGTTTTTGATTAAAATATTCTAGTAAGCCAAAAAGGAAACAAACAAATTGACAACCAATTTCTTTAGGATTAAAATCATTTTAAAAATTAATTGGATTTGAAAAGATTTGAAGGAAATTTCCATCCTAATTAATTTAATTCAATTGGAATTCGTTGGAATTTTATAATATCAATTAAAAACTAAAAACAACAACTAAAAAACAACAACTAGTTAACTATTAGATTTCCGTTGAAAGAACATTAACGAACTAGGTAGACTAATTTAATTGCAGTATTTTCTAATTACCAGGGATTTAGGAATTAAAAGAATTACGCAATTGAATTAACGATACATAACCTTTAATTTTTTTTTAATCAGGACAGAATTAATTGACCAACAACGTGAGAATTATTATGGATTAGATGGAGAGCCGGGATGATTTCGATGGCGAGGTTGTGGGAGAATATTTGCACATGATGATGTTTGACGACGGAACCATGGAGATTTACGCAAAGGAGGTAAACCGCTCACATTTGATTTTCATTCTCATCGTTTTACTGTTAAGTTTCTTTTTACCAAATGCTTGGAATTAGATTTAGGAACAATATCATTTGATAGAATAGAGTAGAGTAGGATCGCTTGGTTGACCTCTAGAATAGGATAGATAAAATTATAACCACAAATTAGATTAAAAACACTTAAAAGACGTGACTAAAAGAGTTCATTGTTTGGAAGGCTTTCTTTTCATACCCAATTAGAAAGAAAACTCGATTAGACACAGGACCCGTGTGAAAAAACTCTTAGCTCGAGGGTGGAGTTAGGAGCGCTCACAGAGATACTTTTGAGGTAGCTCCTCAATGTTAAGGTCTTTGACCACCTTCATTTTTCTCTCTCTTTGTTTTTTCTTTTTCTCCATACCTTTTTCTATATCTAATAGTCCAAACTCACTGCAATAAGGGCGGAAGGCAGATTTGAAATATTTTTTTGTCTATAGGTCCAATCAAAGGCAAACAACGGTATTTTATTTTTATTTTCTATCTCCCTCTTATAGTTCCAAATTCATTCCATTGAGGACAAAAAGATATTTTTTTACATTTTTTTTCTATAGATCCAACTCAAATTTGATTGAAGCAGATGGAAAACAACAAGAATATTAAAAATTAGATGAATAGGAAATGAACAAAAATAGTGTGCAATGGTGAGTCAAGATCAAAATATTTTTTGATCTACAAGCATGATACATGGGTGTTCACATGTTGGTGCAACCTCATAAGTATTCAGAACATGTGAAGAGTTCACCTTGTAGTGTGTCTCTTAACCCCTAAAACCCCATTGTCCCTTTAGGGGACAATTTAGAGTTCAGGCAGGTTTGAATGACTTCAATTTTTGGTGAAATTTTTTGAAATTTTCTCATAAGATAGGAAAACTCACTAACTTTGTGGGAATATAATTTTATTTCAATTGGTGCTCGGGAGTAAAAATTATACTACAAAAAATCCAAATTTCAACTCAGTGGGCAAAAATATAAATCCACAAAAACTCGAATAAAATTTTAAAATTTTTTTCTCTTATAGATTATATTTTTGTCTACATGTGAAGCTTTGATTCATTCCATTTAGATTAGTTATGTGAAAGTTATAAACAATCTTGTTTTTCATGCAATTTGATCATCTTCTTGAAAAAATAACTTATAGGATTCATTTTTTAATGCAATTTTCACAATTTTTCAAAACAAATTTCTTGAAAAGGTTAAAATTTCTTACTAGAAAAATCTCATTGTTGGGATTATTGTATTTCAATCCCATTTTAGAGCCATTAATGATTTAATTTTTCTTTCAATCTCGGATGTACCTTTACTTAATAATTTTTTAAAGATTGAAAATCAAGCAATCTTTTTTTTATAAATTTCCTAGACTTTCAACTCAATTTTTAAACACAAAATTTTTTCAATTCAAAGTCTATAGTGCAAAAAATTTCAACAAATGGCAATCAAAGTCATCTAAAATTGTAAGACAACATTCAAAAAAATTCTTGTTTCTAACTTTAAATGCTCATAAATTCCAATTTATATGGTCAAAACTCATGAAATTTTTATTTAGACATGACTTTAAACAAAGAAAGTACAAGACCTTACAGTTAGATTCTATAAAAACACTCTTTTTTGTTCTTTTGGATGAACGCAACAAAAATGGCAGTTTTGAGTGGTTTTTGATAAGAAAATGGCCTTAGGCCTTTACGAGGTAAGTCCAATTACTTAGTTTTTCACAACTCACTTTTTTCATAATGGTGCATGAGTGGAGGAATTTTCAAACCTAGTTCAAAATGTAGTCTCACCAAAAATATGAGAGTCTAGATCCCCAATATGATTGCCATTTTTTAGAGAAGCTTAACCATGTGCCCATGGATGAATGGTAATAAGTAAATTAGGGTCCTATTATCATTGATCATACCGCAGATGGCCGCCTTAAATGAGCCCCTATTTCGTCACCTAAGACTCACTCTTCTTTTTATAATTTAAAAAAATATATAATATGAAAAATAATACAAAAAGCCCCCAAAAGAGAGTAAACTCATAATAGGTATGCTACGTGTTAATATAGTATTTGGTCATATTTTGAGTGTTTTTATTCAATTGAGTTGAAATTGTACTTGTAAATAGGTTAGAAACCACCAAAACCCAAATAATATCCACCTTTAGTAGAATAATTATCCAAAATAGCCCCACCTACTATACATATGATGAATTTGGCTAAAATAGGTCTGAGAAAAGTTGGTGAGAACAATAAAATCCAATTTCATTGATAGGTTTCAAATTCCCCATTCACTTTTCACTTTTCGTGGAAACCCCATTGTTAGCTTGCACTCCTACAGGTTGGAAAACATCACAATAGACCAATGAAGGGAGGCATTATGCCTTCACCACACCTCTTTTTCTGGTCATAACTTTTGGCTCATGACTTAAAACCTGGTAATGCTTATCATTAAATCTTCCTTGTATTTGTATTTTTCCAATAATATACTACATGCCATACTTCCTTGAGGGATTCATTAGGAACCCCTTATATCAAAGTCAATGTTTGTGCAACTTCACTGAAAATTCAAAAATCAGAATTTTGTTATAGAAAGTTAAAAATTCTATGTGCAGCACATCTAAAGGTGATTGTATCCTAAACTAGTCGTCAATTTTGATCTCCTCTTATGGCGATAATTTAATTGATTTAAACAAAACATGAGCAATATGACTTGAAGCAATTCTAAGGTACAACTATCAAAAATTGAGCAATAGTTTAGAAGAAATTAAAACCTAAAATGTACTACCTAAATAACTCATGCCAAAGCACCAAGTATTCTATAGTTTCATCTTCAAAGTTCAAATTGCAATTATACCTAGGTCCATCCATCCAACATTCATCCATAGATCATCAATCATTGATCCAAATGGTCAGTATTGAGGGATAGTGACTCTATCAAAGCTTTTGAACAAGTTGAGGTATGATCAGGAATCACTGGCTATGGCATCATTCATACAATTCTCATTTTGTTATCATCCATATTATTCATTCATCTAAATCCTAGTCATTGAATCTCATAAGTATAGACTTCATCTAGACTTACAATTTGTTTCTTCTTTCTCTCAACGTCTTCACTCTACACGTTGTCAATTTCACAAACTTGTGGTATGAATTAGGGTTTGTAGATGCCCATGGCAAGTGTACATAGCTTGTGCCTGCTTAGAGTCAATAGGGTTAGCCCATCATCCTATATAACCTTCACGACTATCTTTGAAGTAAGGTTACAAGATGAGGCGTCTTCTTCACTTTGGACCAAGGTACATGAGAAGACACCATAAGAAAATAGGGAATTCTAGGACATTAGAAAAAATGTGATATTATGTCAAATATAGTGTGACCTAAATTTTTTTATAATGGACAAGCCAAACACTTAAAAAAAAGTCAAAATAAATGCCCAATATTTCTGGACATCCCTTAGAATGTGGTCGGTCTTGGCCCCATAATTTGCCATGTGATAGACAGATTAGCTCCACATAAGTACATGTTTGGCAAGCAATGCCACATATGATTTTTTTCATCCATTAGTTTGTTGGCATGGTTTGTAATATGGCATCTACTATGGTCATAGCAAATAGAAATTAGTTTTTGCTTGTCATTATTTAGAATTGTTCTTTATTTCTATTTCCATATTTAAGAGAAATTTCAAATGAATTAATTGGTTTTATTATATTAATCAATTTAACAATTTTCAACTTTGAAATTATTTTATAAAAAATTTAAAAAATTCACATTTCTAGCATTGAATACTAAGGCATGCTTTAACTTCTCTTGGAAGTTTGTTTACTACCAATTTCATAAAATATGGTATAAACAACATATTCATATAATGTTATTGATCTATAAGAGAACCTAATAACAAGGATTGTAATTGAAGTTATTGATACTAATGAACCTAATCATAAGATCTTTACCTTCATAAGTTTTTCTTTTCTTTCCATCTCAACAAAAACTTCTTAGAACCTTGAAGAAGAATCATGAAACACTAGAGGGGAAACACCCATTCCTGTCCATGTACCTTACAGTGAATTATAGGATCATTCTAATATGTCCCTAGAGTGCAGTTAATGTATTTGCCACATTTGTGATTGTAATTTGTTGACATAATTGAAGGACACATAGGAAAATCTGGTTGGCTGAGTGCTAATTTTCACAAGGTTCAATTTTGGGTGCACCTACTGCACACTTTCAGTGGTCTACAAAGCCATCACTTCAAAAAAACATAGAAATTACATACAATGTCCGAAAATTCTATATTTTTTTTAATATTCATGATTTTCACTTGCTAATAGTAGAAAAATATCAATTTTAGGAAAATCTCCATCCAACTATGTTGAATTCCTTATTTGGACATTTTTGGGTGCTTCCACCATAGTAACCAAGATAGTCAAATCTAGAGATTTTTTGTAGCAATACAACTAGTGCAAGGACCACAAATGTTTCTTGATTTTGAAGGCAGAGGCAATCCATAAGTGGTCCCTCTTCTAGCTGTATTGATAAAAAAATACCCCTAGCAAATCTCTCAAGACTAGACAAAAATTGCTCTTTCAAATATTTGAATGTACATCATCAATTTCGCATACTAGCTACACAAAAAGGTCTCAAACATGTTCACCCACCCACAAGATGCTGCTCTCTTAGAGGTTAACCCTTAAAAGAGGTTGGTTTTTTTCCTACCAATATATTCTAAGATGTATTTAAGAGGTGCCACAGTGAACAATGCATTTTCTACAAGAAGGAAGTGGCTTTTGGAGCCATGGTTTTTGCAAATGGGAGCTAATTGATTGTGCAACACATTTGTATTGAAAAAACTTTGTTTCGCATTGCCATTCATTTCTAAAAAATTCTCAACTAGAAAAAGATTCATATGTATAAGAAGTCTGCATACAAGACAATGATGAGGATGGAAGGACAACTTTGGAGGACAATCTAACAGCATTGTGCAAGTCACACAGGTCATATGGCAACCAATTTAGCCCGTAAATAACCTAGGGAACCAAGAGTGTCCTCACATAGTCTAAAGTCCAATTCAAAGTGCTACAACTCTTACATCCAATGTCCAAATTCAATGAAACTTGTTGGAAAAGTTGTGCATACTAGTCTAGTTTGTGTGATAAAATTTTCAAATCAATCCAAGATGTAAATTTTTTGGAGGAGACAATTGAAGTTCATAGGTTCAATTTGAGTTCACCAAACTGCAATTGATGGCTGCAACTTTGGGGGCTTGTATCTTCTTCATCCAATGTTTGTTTTTGTTAAAATTTATTGGGTTTTGTTCTTTTAGAAGTCTAGTTATTGTAGTCAAATTTTCATGGCAATAAAAGTTGTTTTGAATTTTTGGTAGCACTTCAAAGTTGCAAATCTTGACATTTTTGGATTATAGTGACTTTGGTAGCTTTTTTCTTCTTCATACAATGTCCATTTGCAATTAAAAAAATTTGGGAAATTTGCGCATACTCGTCTAGTTTGTGTGGCTAAAATTTCATATTAATCTAAGAAGTTAAGAGTGAGAAGCATTCTAGTAGGAGGTTTAGCCTTACATGTGTTTTTTGCAACTTTTACTACAAAATCCAAAATTTATCTTTCAAATTTGAAACTAGAGTGCAATTGAAGCATTCAAGTGATGCAAATCAAACATACAAAACTCAAATGTAAATCTACAACACAATCAAAGTATTCAAGTGATGCAAATTTGAAATTTCACCTTCAACTCACCTAGTGCCTCAACTCCTTGCACCGGCCTAGCCAATCACCATGACTACACTGGAACTTCACAAAGTACTAGTAGCTTGCTGACTTTGTTTGATGTACACATAGAAATACAAGGAAACAATCCTTTGTGTAGGCATAGAATTTTCATATTGAGTCAGATTAGTTATTGAAAAATTTCTAAATTTTATTCATGATAGTGCCTAGCAAACAACCGTTACCATCAACTTTTCCTTTTCCAACTAGGGTTTCCGGTTTTTGCGAAGAGGGCGGCCCAACTTAGAATTGTCAGTTTCCGAATTTTCTAAGTGATTTTTGATGGCGCTTCCACCTGGGTTGCTAGGGGAGTGTGAGGGGATTATAACGAGTCGTTAATTGACATTTCTGGCATGGTTTGGTGGAGATACGAGCGACAGTGAGAATGCGCCAGCCCAAGACCTGGTTCTAGAGTGCAGTAGTAGTACTCACGCGCCGGGGAGTGTAATCGAAGCCAAGAGGACTGGGTGCTCTAGTTAGGCTGTGGCACACAGGTACTCTGAGCTTTTATACGCAATTTATTTCTCCCACAGAAGTTGGATACCTAGGGTTAGGGTTTAGGGGTTTCAAGAGTTGTGTTGCAGGCAGCTTTGAAAAAGCTAAAGGCAACCTGAGAGTACATTGAGGTTCGTAGTTTTGGGTTGTAATACTTGAATATTTGGGTATTTAAACATCAGGCTCGTTTAGAAAGATGCGGCCGCCGTTGCTTACACGGAGTTGTAAACATTAGCAGTACTCTCAACCCGAGACAGTGATGGAGGATACCAATATGATAAATCTACTAGATGAGGTAGGAGTTGGGTGGCGTGTTTTAGGAGGAGGCATGTCAATAGAGCATCCAGACGTACGCATGGAGGAGGTGGGAGCGGAAGCAAATGCACAGCTTGCCCACGCTCCGCCTCGCAAGATAGATGCATCCAAAAACCCTAACCCTAACGCTGCAGACAGCATGAAGGGTAAAGGAGGTGAATCCTCCCATCCAGTGGTAGATAAAGACTGGAAATTGGAGCTCTAGCTCACACCAGAGCAAATGGAGACAATCAGATGTGCGCAAAGTGAAATCCATGCATGTATGATACTCGGGAGAGTTATCAGGCAGTCTCTCGGCTACACTTTTATCAACAATACATTCAAAGCAAGATTTGGATAGACACTCAAATCAGTTGAAAATCTTGCTAGAGGTTTTTTCAGGGTGGAATTTGAGTCCGAAGAAGTAGCCATTAAAGTGGTGTGCCTTCGAACTTTAGCGGGTGAAGGGAAGACGCTCCAGCTCTTCCTTTGGAGGAAAAATTTCTCACTAGAAAATCCTATTAAGGAGGCTGAAGTTGGATTTATCATACGAGTTCAATTCCCGGGGCTGGACTCGATATTCCAAACAGAAAATTGGCTCAAAATCATTGCCAAGCTGATAGGAGAAGTATTAATCATTGAAAACAAGGAACAGGCCTGGAAAAGATTAGGAGGGCTACTTATCACAATCAAAGTACAGGACATTGCTAAATTCCCAGGGTGCATCAGCATACCATTTGTGGAGGAAGACCAATCTATCAAACAGAAAATATAGGAAGTGAGTTACTTGGGCCTCTCGAATCAGTGCAACCGGTGCCAAAAGTTCGGCCATAACGCAACAAACTATCCCCTGAATAAACCAAAACAGACAGGAAGGAAGCCGGATGTAGGTAAAGGACAAGCAGTTGGAGCCGAGCAACAGGAAGATCAAGATGGTTTCCAATTAGTCGAATCGGGCAGGAAAAAAAAGACACGGCAAAGCAGTCAAGCGCGTACTCAATGGAAAGCGAAGCAGAGAGCAGTCGCAATGGGACAACTAGCTATAGAGGACAGCAAAGGCCCGGAGAAGAGCAAGCAAGCACAGAAGGATGAAGGGCCAGGAACCAAATGAACCAAAGAGGAGCAAACATCCAATTGGCACCCTGGAATTCACAGTGAGCAGAAATGTACAAGTAGACAGCACCCGAGAGTCAGTAAGGGGTGGATGGCCTTCCAAGAATGAGGACACAATCAGAGAAAGCAAAGCACCAACAATTGGAGAACACTCAACGCAACAAGGAGATGTAGGTAGGAAGTTCAAGTCCCAAAAAAGAATCACAACATATTGGCACCAATTCAGTGGACGAGGCACACCAATAAGTTAAGGTATTGGTTAAATCATCCAAATTTGTAATGAAAATGGAGTTGAGGAGTAAAGGAACAAGCCAACTCATACACGGAAGGGGTAAGGAGTTCCAAGGTACAACGAGCCAAGCAGAAGGAAAGGAGGTGACCTTAGCTAAATCTATAAGTAAACCATTGACATACAATTTTCTGGAAATGAGGCAGAAGGAAAAGGCCAGAAGCATACTAAACAACAAAGTGTAGCAATTGGCAGGGCAAGGCTCAGAATCTAGAGAGCCATTCCGACTTAGAGGAGAATAGGTAACTCGAGCATTAGAGCCAAGCAGCTCGACAGGCAATGTAAGTAATACGACAAAAGGAAGCATCGTGAAGCCAAAGAACATGAACAATAAGGAGACAGTATTGAAGTTAGGGATAGGGGAGATAACAAGAAAAATGAAACCATTAGTGAACCAAAACTCAAGGCCGAAAGAAATTAGTGCCTTGGAATGGGGAGCACCAGAACAAACTAAGGGACTAGGCAGTCAAGTACCAAGTACACTGGATCATGGTCGAAAGGAGTGCGAAAGTCAGGAAGGGAGCTCGATAGAGAGCAAAACATCACACAACAGCGAAGGGGAAGATGTGACACAACTTGATACCTTGGAACACGACCAGGGCACCTTGGAGTTACGAGCAAGCACCTTGGAACGCAGCTCAGGCACTTGGGAGTTACGCACAAACACCCAAAAACGTGACACGAGCACCTTGGAGTTACAAACCAACACCTTGGAACGAGACGCAGGTACCATGGAGTTACAAACCAGCACCCTGGAACGTGACGCGGGCACCCTGAAATTGGGAGCGAGTTTTCAAGAGGTATGCCAAAACACCCAGGAAAGGCAAGATTATGAAGCAAATCTAGCTTCACAAACACTAGAAGAGAATAATAGTTTTCAGGAAGGTCAAGTACCAAAAACCGAAGGTATTAACCTCACAGGGCTTTGGACGCTTAGAATAATACTCGAGGTGGATTCAACATAAAACAAGAGGCAATCGTTTCTAGTTTTGGAAACAGGTACACAAGCCAAGGGCCTGCCACCAGCAAACCCGTTTGGTGATAATAGGCAATGGAAGGAAATGGATTTTCCACTATTAGGTGTGAAATTCTCGACAGACAGGTAGAAGGAGGACTGGGTTTGGAAAAATACTCGTCAACAGTTTTCTTGGGAATCATAGGGCCACAACTTTATGAGTGAGGACCCTATTCAAGGCAAATTCTAGAACCAGAGGAAGTCACGTGCTTCCTCACACATTCCAGAAGAATGGTAGGGTGCTTGGGGTGAGGAATAGCTCAAGCGGGCGTCTAATATATATCTGCTAAAGGACGCAAACACGAAATATAAGTATTTATCAATATGGCCTATGATATACAAGCTTAAGGAAGAAATACAGGAAGTACTCTTGGCCCAGAAGAAAGATCGTTCCATATCAATCCCGAGCCCACTTAGTGTGGACTTCAAGGAGGAAGAACTAACAGAGCCGAAAATTAAGGACACCATTTTAGCGGCTTTGAGGGTGTATATAAAGGAGACAATCAAAAAGCCTCCCAAAATATAGGATTGGGAGCAAATCTACTGGATCGGCTGCTAGGATCGTTTGGGGCATGAACAAGAGTTAATGTTGTTAGATGTAATGCGGGTCCCGGCTAAGGCCAGATGTTTGAAGAGCGTCCCGTTATCGTGGGTTAATGCGGAGATGATGAAAGAGCTCGGAAACAAGAGTGGTAGGGCGAAAGCCAATGCCTTATTGCAAGACTGGGTGGGGTTATACTCGCAACAAACTGAATTGGAAAAATGGAGATCGAGGCAGCAAGCCTCACCCTAGCCATGGCCAAAGAAATTGCGAATCAAGGTTGGTCCAATACCACCATCGAGCACCGGATCTCCAACAGATGTGGAGATTGAGATGGAGGGAAACCAAGAATAAGCAAGACGATAAACATACAACTAAGTTTAGCTACCTTAAACGTTCGCGGGGTTGGGATTGGTACTCGGGGTGCACAAAAACAGCTACACATCAGGAGAATATTTAAGTGCATGGATGATCAATCTGGGATCATATTACTACAAGAGCATTGGCTCTTAGAATCTCAATGCTCGCGGAGATGCCACAGTCTGCCATTTGCAGGTGGATTTCGGGGCTGGAATCCGACCATCAAAAGCGTAGGCACAGTCGCAAGATGGAAAGTAGGGACTTCCATTTTGAATTCGAAGTAATTGGTGGGGAGAGTTAAAAAAAACGACATCATCTTGGATGGAAGAGCATAGTACATAACCTTAAAGTCGGACTCAACAACTACATTGACCATCATTAACATATATGCCCCAACTTCCTCTGGAGATAGGATTGATTTGTTGTACAAACTGGTAGACGTGGATCTTTCGAGAGATAGCTTCATCTTAGCTTGAGACTTCAACATGGTTGAGCTGGAAGGTGACAGGCTGGACAACTCCCAGAAATGCACAACACCAAACAGGAGAGAAAAGTCAGCCTGGGCGAGACTCATGAATCATTATGGTTTGGAAGACACATGGGAATCGGATAACATGAGCAAAACTTCAGATTTCAGATTCTCATGGGACAACAATAGGGCAGGGCTGCAGCACAAAGGAGCAAGGATTGACAGGATATATATGACAAGCGAATTAATAGCTTAAAGAGGGAAGTTGACATTACACCCGCATTCAAAGATTTCGGACCACGCTCCGGTCCAAATTAAAATCTTCCCTAGATGGAAAGCCGCAAAGGGTGCTAGCACCATCCAGCTAGAAACTCTGAAGTCGAGTGCATCCCGAAGTCATCTCATAAAAGCATGGCGGGGAGAGGATCCACCAGAGAAGGATGGAGACTGGCTCCAATGGATTGAAATGGCACAAATCAGAACGCTAGAGGAAGCACAGAAAATACAAAAGGAAGTCAAATTAAATATATTCAAATCGAAAAATAGGGCACTAAAGCACAACTCAAAGGCAAAAAAGACATTGATGGAGAGACCATGGGACGCAGCAGCCATGCAAGAACTTAACAACGCCAAAAACACATTACATGAGCTTACATTAGAAAAATTGGAGGAGCAGTATCACGTGGTATCAATACGATGGTTGAGGAAAGGAGATCGGTGCACCAAAGAGTTCTTTAATGTGTTTAAAGACTCACAAAAAAAACAGTCATATCCCAGGTCAGAGTGGAGGGCAAAACGCTTATAGAACAGCAAGAAAAAACGGAAGCTTTGACTGACTTTTATAAGCAGTTATATATAGAGAATGAGGACAGTCGTCAAGTACGGCAGGCCAGAAGAAGGGTCATGCGAAGCATCCCAAGGGAGTGAAGGGATGTTATGGAGAAGCACAATCAGGAGCTTAGGGGAGAGATTTCGCTATAGGAACCTCAGGACGCAATCAAAGAGCTAACCTTCGGCCATGCAGCGGGAAAAGATGGCATCCCAACTGATTTCTTCAAATGCTTCTCAGACAAGGTTGAGGGAGAATTATTAGAGGCAGCTCGAGAAGTGATGAGGATGGGAGAGCTCTCAAAATCACATAATAAAGGTATCATAATGCTTATTCCTAAAGGAAGGGACACATCCTTGATTAAAAATCTCAGACCCATTACATTAATATCTTCCTTTTATAAAATAGTCCCTAAGATCCTTGCCAAACGAGTTCAGACCATTCTCCTAGAAATTATCCGACCAAACCAGACTGGCTTTGTGAGAGGTCGATGCATCATTGATAATATATTCCTCGCGCAAGAATCAATTCATTATACTGAGCAGTCAGGACATGATCTGGTTTTGCTTCTATTAGATTTTGAGAAGGCATACGACAGGATTTCGTGGTCATTTTTGAGGGCAGTGATGGAAAAAAGGGGCTATGACCTTAGATTCATAAAGGGCGTAATGTCCATGTATAAAAATCCTTCTTCTTCTGTGATTGTCAACGGGGAAATAGGGGAGATGTTTGATCTGCATAGATCAATACACCAAGGCTATCCTTTAGCATCGTATTTGTTTATCATAGCTTTTGATGCGTTAGGTTTCATGCTCAAAGATCCTAGTTATGAAATCCAGGGATTTAGGCTCCAAAACAGAAAATGAATCACAAATGCATCCTTTGCGGATGATGCATCATTGTACTTGATTAGTTCAATCATGAATCTAAACAGAGCCGCGCTAGTCCTTGAGTTATTTTGCTTAGCATCAGGCTCGAAGGTCAATTGGGACAAAACGTCCGGAATATGGGTGTCCAAAAAACCTAGAGATTTTGAGTGGGGACAAAATATGGGGCTGTCATGGGTTCCAGAAGGATCGAAAGTTGGGTATCTCGACCCAATGGTGGGCTTCTACTTACCAAAGGATGCAAATACAACACCTTTGTTAGAATCGATTAAAAAGAAGTTACAATCTTGGGCGGCCAAAATAGTAACGCAAGCCAGAAGAATATTGATTTGCAATTAAGTATTGTTAGCCACATGCTGGTATATAGCAGCCTACTGTGGGATTCCACCGCGTATATGTGATAAAATTAGATCGTTAATAACACACTATCCCTGGACTAGGAAGGACAAGGATAGAACAACAGCTAGGGTGAGGTGGACAACCTGTATTTTCCTGGAGGAAAAGGGAGGCTTAGGTCTCATTGACCCTTTTTTACAGATACAAGCCCTTTTGGCAAAATTAGTAGTTAGATGTTTAGCACCAAGAGAGGATCCATGGAAAAGTTTACTCAAACTTAGAATTGAACAAGGCAGGCCATTAGAAGACGCTAAATGGCACAAATCATATTCATGGCTGTTATTTAGCAAGGGTATAAAAAGGGAAAATCACTCCCCGTTGGTTTCAGCATGTCTGAAAGCCTTTATTTTGGTTAGAAGGAATCTAATTCAAAAGAACCCGAAATAATTAGCGAAATCATGAGACAACCCTTATTCGGGAATCCCATGATACTAGAAGCAAAAAATACCCCCCTGGGTTTAGGACCAAATGTAGGATTTCATTTATGGGCAAGGAATGGGATAGATAAGGTTGGAGATTTATGGAATGAAGTACAAGAAGATTGGATCTCAACGGCACAACTTCATAGTCGACTTCCCAAGCAGGGAGCTGTAACCGAAAAAAGAGCAGTTAAACAAAGAAAGGCTATTTCCCATATACCTTGGGAACCAAGATCATTCCTAGGCAGAAGGAATATAGAATGGGTGCAAATTGAGAACAATACTAGAATCTTTCTACTCCAAAGCAGGGGAAGCAGTAGTGAAAACTACCTATGTTTTGAGGCTAAAGAAGGTTTAGAGTTACTAATCCGGGCACAACAGCCTTGACACGTCCCAGAAGGGAAGCGCTACCCGATTAGAGTGGTTAAATGGGATGCAAGCTAGGGAAGAAATCCTTTTATGAGTGCAATCCCCATGATACTCCCAAAAAACCAGAGTTGATCTAGCACTTTTAGAAGAAATTTCTCTAAGATCTACCATGGGACCCATGGGAGTGGTCTTGGAAGCCAGTGGGTAAAGTTGGCAGAGCACCCTTTTACGGATACACGGTACGGAGGGATTATTCGGTGGGATTGAGGAAAAAGGAAGAAATCTCCATTGGAATGCAAGAATTCATCAAATAGGGAATGACGGAGGAACAAAAAAGGGATACTTTTCGTTTATTATGGCACTCTGCAAGACCGAGGAAACCGGCAATGTTGTTATAGAAAATCCTCAATCGGGTATTGTCACAGGAGAGTGGCTATCATGGAAGATTACATTAGCAAGTCACAATTGTCCTAGTTGTGGTTTTCGAATAGAAACTACAAAACACTTATTCTGGGAGTGCAAGTTCACCAAGGAGATTTGGTGCAAATTTGGAGCTTTAGGTGTTACTTATGACATTCCCAGACTTAGAAGTTTTCTCGATATGTTACTAGGAAGAATTAGTAGAAACAACATCCTTAACCCATTAAGGACCGGTTGACCACTTTGAGGTTGATTTGAGGACTTTTTGTCTCCTATAATTTGTAGAACATTTGATCTCAAAAAACTTAAAGAAGAACGCATTTAGAGTGTCTTTATGCGCATCTAACAAAACCAATTTCAAGAGAATGTGTGCAAAAATGAGTGAGTTGTGCTTGGCCAAACTTGAAATGGTCCAACCTTTCATATTGAAATTTTCAATGAAAAATGCATATTTTATGGAAAGGACAATTATGTGTGTTTGAAATAATAAATTGAAAGGTTTCGGTCAATTTCCAGACAATATATTCAAATCTATACCCAATTGTAGCAAACCCTAATTATAACCAGTGCCAAAGGGTGTTTATGACACATCAATGTTTGAAGAATAATTACAAAGACATGAACCGTTGGATCACTTTTATTTTTTGTGTGGTTCAAGGACTTAACCCATGGAACTCATTTATTCAATCTGATCTAAGATTACATCTTTTAAAAAGGTAGAAAATTGCACTTTTTGAGAATTGTGTTCAAAAACTACGTCTGCCCCCTAAATCAACCACGGTCCTTAATGGGTTAAGCTAGACAAGTATGTTTATGATTACCAACCCTAGGATTTGCTTAGATCGTTTTTGATCTAGCACCTCTAGGTGAAGCGTTGTAACGTGCATTATGGCATCCTGGACTTCAACACGAGGAGAGTTCCGAAGGTGGCTTGGACTTCGGTCATTCACGCAGGCATGGCCATTCACAAAGATGTTAACACTAGAATTAAAAACAGAGAGAAGCTTGAGTTTATCAGAAAATGGTTTGAGGCCCTTTGGGCCCTCGTGTTTTGTCACCCTGGAGTTCACCAGTGGAACTTTAACATTCCTGAACTCTTATTGTAATTTGCTTGTGTTGTTATTGAAGGGGCCTCACGCCCCCGCCTAGCCTCATTGGCTTTCACAGCAGACAACCGTTCCAAATTTCATGCAGAAATCTCCTGTATCCAAAGTGTACGCTACTGCGTGGGCCACAGCCTCTTTTAAGGGTTAACAAACAAATGCAAAGTTTCAAAAAGATTTGAGCGTGAATGCGTTAAAAAGGTTACAGTAGCCAATATCAGCATTGTGCCTGCTCACCCACCAACAATTTGGTTCCTCGATGTCATCTTCCACTCCACTCAACGCCAACTCTGACAGGGAAAACAGGTACACTGATGGCTCATTCTAAAAGCAAGGCTGGTAAGCTTACCAAGTTCATGAGCCATCACATTACATCTAAGCAACAAGCTCACTCACCTTGATAACTTGCGAAGGACAAGCAACAAACCGTTAAACCTTGCAAACACCATCAGTCATTCACTCCCAAGGACTCTGAAACTTCGTACCCATTGTACAGAGCCCAATGATGCAGCTATAAATATCACGAGACAAGAGTAATTACGTCAGTACACAATTGATGAGACCCAACTATGTAATGAAATAATCAGCCTTCTATCAGTCACCTTTTGTGTATAAGAACACAAGGCTGCCTACAAGTTAACTATGATAATACTCGGTAAGTATGCGATTGATGAGACACAGCTACGTAATGAAACACTACTCTTTTGGACTGCCATTTGCGTACAATACAAAACAATAAGTATAATGGCTTACATGTAACAACCGTGAAAATCTTCTGAGATGAGGAAGTATGAAATTGGCGAGCCAACAATGTAGTGAAACATGGAGTCTTTTTGTTACCATTTGTCTATAATACAGGAAGGCCTAAGCATATGTAAACAACCATATGTTACAGCGCAAAGGGTATAGTACTACGCCAACCTTGCTTGCGTGCCTACAATTACAATTAAGTACAGTGATCAGACCCGTTCTGACCCGTCTCTCCAAGCAAACAAAAAAGCGTCCTCCTGCAACCCCAGCCAGGGCAAGGAGTAGATCATCTCTAAAAGTAGCTATCAAAAATGGGTTTTGTCATCAGCGTCTCAGGAAGAAGAGGACAGCACCTCTCCCAGCTCTTTCCGTAGCCTGCGCCTGAAGGGCTGGCACGCATCTACACTCAAATCCACCGCCGCTGCCAGTGCTATAAAAACAGCCACATCTTCCACACAGCTAACATGACGCATCGCCACTTGCACCAACGGTTTACTCGAGTCTCGATCCCCTCGCACTCCACAACTCATGACGAACTCTCCCACTCCTTGTAAGCCCAAGTTGAAGGAAAGCTCTCCACTGCTTCTGGGACTGGGACTGGGACTCGGAGTGCTTCTTCGGGGACTCTCCACGGGGGACACTCCCTCTTGCTTGAACTTCCGCACATCAATGGTGAACTCGCCGCCTTTCTTAGCAGAAAACAAAGTCTCAGAAGAGAGGACTCCACTTCCAACGCCTGTCATGGCGCCCCCTTCAGAGCTGAGTTGGAAACGGGAGCCCACGCCCTTGCCGTTCTTCTCTCGCCAAGCCTCTAAACGACCCCAGGGTCGCCAAGTGCCAGGAGAGTCGGGGCGAAGAATCAACCAAGCGCCGGGATTGGAACGTGCTACGTAATCAGAGCCAGCTGAGGGCACGAAAGGGGTGACCATGGAAGCAGCTGCTACAGGGGAACCGGACAAGTCATGCACCATGACCAGCCAGCCCTTTCTCTCCTTTCGCTTCTCCCGACCTTCTAATGAAGCACTGCTCGAGGAGATGTCATGAGCTCCAACTCTGAAACGACGAAATGCAGACAATCAGTTACAACATTGCAAGTACTGTGAAAACAGCATTTGAAAGGAAGGACATGCGTTCAGAGCATGAGAATACGTCAAGGACCACTGAGAAAATAGTACACAAGTCCGTGAATAAGCATATATAAAGCACGGCAAGAAACACTGCGGAAGTACTGCAACGCCGTAGTGCAAACAGTCCGTCACAGGAACACCATTGCCAGTTCGTCGAATACTGGTCGGATAGTATGAGCTCCCAAAGACATACAATAAGAGTACTAGTACATGGCATGAGAATGTACTACATCCTCAGGGAAGAAGAATACTGACCGGCAACGTGATAACTTGTCGCGGCTGAATTTGCAGCTGAAAATAGACTGTTTGTTTTTGCTTGAGACTTGAATGATCTGAGGACTCAATGCCGTCACTTTCTCAAACTGGAACATATACCTGGGGTCCGCTTCCACTTTGACTTCGACGTGAAGCTCGGCTCCGGCGCCAGGTTTACCCTCATCAGCCTTGGCGTCTCCAATGCACGTCCAGCCACTGTGAAGCACGGCGGGTTTACCTTCAGCCCAATCAAGCCCCACTGGAAGGCGAAATGTCCCAAGCTTCTGTTTTCCAAGGTACACTGTCACTTTGAGACACGGCGACTTCCTACGCATCCACGACGGCAGGAGCAGCTTCTCTAGCGCGGGCTCGTCCAGGTAGAAGCTAGCTGCAGTGTTGTTCGCGTCCGGCACTTTGGCCGTCGTCGGCGCAACTAACGAAATTGGAACCGTTTCTTTCGGGAAGTTCGGTAAACTGATCTCACAAGTGCACGGAGAGGCCGCAGCGTGCACACCTCCACGAGACGCTTTAGATGACACAGGGATACGGAGAGCAAGACCACAGACAGCCACTCGAACAAACGGGCGGGGCTCCATCGCGTCCTACCAAAACATCAATCCTCTGCCTTCACGTCATAAGCTCTATTCCCATGGGCAAAAAACTAAGCTCGATTGATTACTCGACACCCAGTCCGTTTTGCAGGACGTGCACAATAACTGCTAACGATCGCACAGCACATGCTTCCCTCTCTGTAACCTTTGTATCATGAACACCCCGTCCCCTTTCATTGCCAACCGCATTCAGTTTCCTTCTTCAAAGTCCTCACTTCTCTCCAAGACACCCACAAAACCATGCACCCCTCACAATCAGCTGGACAACATTCCCAGTCACACAATGCTAACACTCCTCGCGTTCAAACAAGACTCTGCGAAACTCACAGAACAAGAACCAGAGCTCCTATCCCACGCATTCACTCTCCCTCCGTCGTCATCACAACAACAGCAACCTGCTTGGTGGTAATCAAGACCCAAAGAAGACAGCTTCAAGCCGCGCCCCTGTCATCGCTCTGACATTGTACCGACGCTAACAATTGCATTCCCTCTGACACCCTTCAGATCGCTCGTTGCCGTACACTGCCAAATTCCAGGACAAGCACCCACACCCCCGTCTACTCACTCAGCACCGTCTCCATAATCCTTGTACAATTCTCCCAACGCACACAATCAGCAATCAAACCCACAACAGAACGAATTTCGTTCCACCCAAAACTCTCACAATTGCCCCCAAGCTCCCCCGCAGAAGATGATATAGCAATCGCAACCCAAAAGATCACAACTCCGAATGACGAGACGCAACCCTAAATAAGAAAAAATCTCACGATATCAGATGAGAGGAGCAACTCTATCTTTCAGTTCCAACTTCCAACTGCTGCAAAGCTGGCAATGCAGCGAACGCCTGCCTGCAATGCGATGACCAGGCCCAGAGAAGGCCCGAAATCACGGAGGGGGACAGCAGAGCACAGCAGGGCAGATTGAGGGGGGGGTGCAAGCGCGAGCTAGCAGCAGCAACAACCAGGCGGGGGCGATCAGGCAACTGGGAAAGACAAGACAAAGCCTCTGCAGAGACAGCTCATGCCCAGCCACGATGAATGGATGGATGAAGAAATGGACGGACGGACGCGAACGGACGCGGACGGACGGACGAATGGGTGGGTGCAGTGGGTGGGTGCCAACGAGCGATCTCAGAATACAGTGGAAACACCCAAAACCGTCCATTTAAGGAATTCAGCATAGTTGGAGGGAGATTTTCCTAAAATTGATATTTTTCTAGTATTAGCGAGTGAAAATTATGAATATTCAAAAAAAGAAATAAAATTTTTGGGCATTGTATGTAATTTCTATGTTTTTTTGAAGTGATGGGTGCCTAGACCACTGAAAGTGTCCAGTAGGTGCACCCAAAACTGAACCCTGCGAAAATCAGCCTTGAGCCAACCAGATTTTCTTAAGTGTCCTTCACCTGTGTCAACAAATTATTTTCACACATGTGTCAAACACATTAACTACACTCTAGGGACATATTTGAGTGACTCTAGACTCCACTGCAAGGTACAGGGACGGGAATGGGTGTTTCTCCCTTAGGTTCAGGGTTTTTAAGCCAAATGTTCATTTATGGAAGATTTCTTTCGGAATTTACACTAAGGGTATGAAGAAATTACGTAATAATAAAGCAAAATTTAGCCAATTTTGGAATCACTGGTGCCAACAATTCCTCTATTAACTAAAATGAGCTGAATTTTTACCCAAAAAAATCTTGCCCTACTACACTAAATAGTAAAATTAGGTTGTCCCTCACTAATTTCTTGATATTCCACACTATATGATATTTATTGTTATTGTATAAGAATACACTACTTTTCAATTAGTTATTGGTGAAGTTAGAGCATATGAACATCCATGTGTATAAATGAAAGTATTTGCAGTAAAATTTGTTGACTTTGATGGCTTAGAGAGTAATTTTCTTGGGATAAGGCAACCCAATTATAAAGGCAACCTAATTTCACTATTTAGCATAATACATTGTAAACAAGTGACATTTCAACCACAATTGCAACAATAAATAGAATTTGATAGCCAATATACAACTTCTTCCAAAATGAAATTATCATCTATTTAGTTAGTTTTGTATTATAGATTTCTTCTCATCAATCCTTCACAACTTGCAAAATCCTTTCCTCTCTACTTTTTTTTTTTTCATACTACTCATCACTCTCAATGCAGCCAAAGTTGATGCCTGTTACTGGCTTGAAGGTGGCACATTGCACTAAATTCCATAAACTAGTTCCATAAACTAGTTCTGGGATCCCAGGCAGACTGGACGGACGGGAAGAGAAAAGTGTGGATGAATGCGTGGACGGATGGGTGGATCAATGGGTGGATGAAGAGGGGGGTTCTGTTCGTTGGGGATCTTCTGTTCCGACGGGGTGGGCCTTTCGGTCCAGCTGTAACGAATGCACCACTTGCTGGTGCAGCTGGCAGCAGGCGCTTGGGACCAACCACAGACCCTCCTCCGTTGCACCCGTTCCGCCCGGGCCGGGCCGGGTGGGGTAGGGCTTCCGGGGCCGGAGCCGGGGCCGGCTGGTTCCTTCTGCAGGCTGCGGAATCATTGGCCTGCCCATCTTCATAATCAGTGGTTCTCGCCAGAGCCTCGCCTGCAGTTGGGTGTTTTTGATTGGGGGGGGAATGAAGGAGTGTCAGAGATTGTGATTCTCTCAAAATTCTGGCCCCTTTTTGTTAATACTCTGCGGGGAGGAGGAACATGGACTTTGTTGTGGCTCGAATGTCTCTACGTTGAAGATGAGGATTCGCACGAAGTGGAATTGGAACATGGACTTTGTCGTGGCTCGAATGTCTCTACGTTGAAGATGAGAAAAAAGCATGAAGTGGAATTGGAATCCGAAATGAACTTTCATGTTTTGCAAGTTGGAGGCGGAATTGCCTTCACCAAGTTTGGGAATTTTTTTATGTCTACGAGTTACAAGAATATTGAAATTTAGGAATAGTATTCTTGTTGTTGTCAGATTAGAAGCAATCCAAAAGTTTTAGGTTATGAGAGTTATTTGTAAACAAAATCAAATTTGAAATAGGGGGGTAGAGGAAGGTTTAACTAAAAACAATGCAAAAGAAGCACAACACCAAACTTCAGTAGACCTTAGAATTTGGGTTTAGAGAGTTTTGTTGTGTTTTTTTTTCCAAGCTCCGCCTTCAAGTTTCTCATTGCATACACTTTACAATGGCTTCTAATGTTGAAAATATATTTTCTATAAATCAAAAACTAGTCTCCTCTGCCATAAGAGGATTTTTGGGCCCCCAGAAGACCGTTTCAGGGGTGTTCCCCGAAATTGTTCCCACTGCTGCAAACCAGCCCCCTGCTGGTCTGAATTTTTGAATTTTGAAAAAATTAAATTAAATTTTTTTTTCAAAAACCTTCAGAATGTATTAAAGAGAAAAAAAAATGATTTAAAAAAATTTTTTTTTTTCAAAAAAATATTTTAAAAATATTGAATATTGAATTAAAATTATTTTAAAAAATTATTTTTTGACGTGACAGTCACTCGACCACATCAGCATCGCGTTCCCAGCGTTCCTAATGCGTTCCTAGCATTTGGGAACTTGCAGTCTTGTACAGGAGCTGAAAATCCTCTTATGTTTATATAAATTTTGGTTGAACTTTATGCACTCCTATTATTCTAAATGAATTCTTGTATACAATTTACTATAGACTTCAATGTAAAAAGATGGAATTCTTTTTTTACATCTATTGATATGCAATCTAGCCAATTTCATCCATATGCAAGTTTGGTGTAATGGAGGTCACTATTACATTGATTCGTCTTTTCTTCAACTTCACTACATAGATTTGTTTTATTAATGACAATGCAAAATTATTGTCATTGCAAAATTTTATTTTTTATGAAAGTTTGTGCTATATAGTATTTTGTCAACCTATACTAAATTATATATTCTATAAATAGTAAGATTTGGATAATTTAATATCATACATTTATACCTATTAATAGAACAAATTAGTAAAGATTCAAATTTAAGTTCATTTTACAAGAATTCACTTTACATCATTAGCTAAGAAGTTGTTCAAATAGATTGTTGTGTTTTCTTTTCATAGCCTCTAGTCATACAATTTTTTCTTGTATAAATGTCTTTTTCCTTTCCTCCATCAACTCAATCCTCTTTCTTTTGGACCATTTTATTCACTCACCACCAAATCTCTTTAATATAAGCCCATTTTCTTGGTTTAGATTATAAATCCGATTTATCTAAGAACCTTCCTTGATAGTAGTCAACAAGGGATTCTATTTTTATGCTTTAGACCAATATTTGATTGATGTGGCATGTAAATTCTATACTAACACCTATATCAAAAATAGAATTACATTAGTATGGTAATGCACTAGCGTAGATGGTGTCATAATGAAGAAGCACTAGAGATGATTTATATTATCACATCAAATGTGACAAGGAGTCTCTTTATTGTCATGTCTTTAGAGCTCATTGATGGGGACTCACATGGCAATTGTATCATTCTAAAATGTCTTGTCAATGTATATGTATATTCAACAATTACTTTTCTTACACATATGGCAAGAATAAACACTATACTTACCCTCTTCACTTGAAACTATTTGATATCTATACTACTTGGCATTATGTTATCTATTTCTCTACGACTTTTGTAATCATTGATCATTGGGCTTGGGATTTGTGTTCAAAATCAATTTATTCCATACAAGCTTGGTAAATTAAGTTCTAAATCTCTCAAAGTCAAATGCTCATCATCAATTCCTTCATTAAGTATATAATTACAAATTTTGAATTCTTAATTAGTTCTTTCAAGCGTATAATAAGTTCTAAGGTAAATTGAAATGTACATCACAATTGTATGTGTATATTAAAAACTTCTATTTTATACAACATTGCTTCATGTTTTGTGTAGTAAGGACCTATAGAAGATCTAAAATTCAATCCTGATATAAGAAAATCTTCCCTTCAAACAAATCCAAATCTCTAAAGTATTGTTGTCTTTTTGTGAAAGTATATGTAATGCCTATATGCATCACCAAACTAACAATTGCAAGTTTACATAAATATTCTTGACTAAGGATATTTTGACATTGAAAAAAAATTCACTAAGAGCATTAGTCCGATTTTCTTACTCAATGTTATAATAAAGATAATTCACCAATCTCAAAACTTAGAAAAATAAACTAAGCTAATGTTTTTTAGCAAAAAATACTATTCTTTGTCTCTTTGGCAAAGAGACTTTACAACCAAACTACTCATTTAGATGCTCTATGCATTGTTTTTCATTATAAGATCTAAGAAGATTTAAAATCTATCATTACAAAACACCATTCACCAAAAGATAGTGAGGGTATTCAATCATAATTAATTTGTATCTAACTTGCTCAAATTCCAATTTTCAATATTCATAGCTTTCTTTTGAACGCAATACTTCCATACTTGACTAATGAACTAAAAAACATTGGTTAAGATACAATATTGTTTCCCAAGTGAGGAAAAATCAAGAACACTATCAAAACAAATTTTTAAAATTTTCAAGAAGGATTCCAATAAAATGGAAAGTATGAAAGTAAAGATTCAATTGAATCAGTTTTTTTTTGGATTTCTCTGCCAATTTGCACTAGAAAAAAATAAGTTGGCTTAAAAATAGCAAAAAACCATGAAGTTCTTTGCCATAAAACTTTGTATTAATAGAAATAATTAGATGAAATTAATAGATTGTGGATGAAAATATAAATATGTTCATGTAATATGTGATAATGTGATATTTTCTGTCCACTATGTACATGGATGTTGAAATTTGGGGCACGACTATAACATTTTATACCACCACCTTGACCACTACTTTGGCACTTCATAAATAGTACAAAAAACAACTAAAACAACAACTAAATAGAATGTCAAGCTTGTATTTTCCTAATCTTTCTAGTAATAAGATAGTAGATGGAGTTGTAACTGGAATCAGCACACCAAACTCATTAAACTATGGCCCCAAAAGAGGATCTTAGTTTGCCATTAGTTGTCCCTCTTCTCCTCTCTCAAAAATCATAGGCCATTTATTTATTTATTTTAAATGCTTCTCTTCTAAAATGTTGTTGATTTCTCCAAAAATCACAAGCCGTTGATCTTTCTAAGATTTAATTTGAGCCATCCAAATTTGAATACAAATATTATAAGAATACAAAACACATATATGGTACCAAAATATGGATACAACTATTTGATATGGAAATATGGATACATAGATATGAGATATTGCGTATAGGATTTTGATTGTTCCATATTGGTTGTCAAAGTAACGTGGTTCAAAAAATTACAAATAGGGGGGGAGGATGGAAGGGGGGGAAGATAAGGAATTAGTTTTATTTAATAAAAAAAATTATACCTAGGGAAGTCACAGGGAGTTTCAAAATTTTAAAATTAATTAATTAGAATTTTGAGTGTATAGTGACAGAAGTGACATATAGACCAAATTCCAATCATGTGTAATATGTAGGCAAAGACATCCAAATGTAGTATGTTATTTTAATATAACATTCAAATCAATAGTAAGAATTAAATTTTATACACACACAAATATATAGATATAGATATGTAAACAATTTTGTCATTTGTCCATTACTAATACTTCTAACTATTTTAGTTGGCCAAGGTTTCAATTGATTGTACTTATCTTTGTTTGTGTTCAAGTTTCCCTTGGAAAAAACGATAGTATATGGCTAATGGCATCATGGTACCTCATCATGTTTATGGCCACTTTAAAGTAGGTAGGTTGAATTCTCTTTGTGAATGCATACTATTAATACAAAATATTATTTAAAATACTATAGTGGCAATCAACTATTCTTTTGTTATAGGTGACAATCAACAATAGATCAATTACCTCTAGTACCATGTTTATATTGTACCCATGTATTTGAAAAAAATTCTTTCTAGTAAAGTTCCATTGCTATCATGACTTTGATTACAAGTGCCCTACTAATTTTTGAAATCATTATTTAGTAGACAATGCTTCTTCATCATAAACAAAATAATATTTCAAATGAAATTTCTAAAAAATTAAAGAATGTTTGAGCCCAATTGACAAAAATGCTTTTGTAAATATTTTACTATATGTGATTTTTGTCTTCAAGAATTGCCAAAAATAGGACTCAAAATTATGATTATATATTAATTATTTTTCTAAAAACAACCTAGCTTCTTCCATTCTTGAGATCTTTATTTTCACAATCTATCATCAATAATAGCAGTAGTATACATTATTGTCTCATTTGTATACAAAGATCTAATAAAAGACAATCTTAATTTATTTTATTGTAGCTAGTTTCTAGAAGCTCAATGCTAATTTTCAAAACCTTTCACTCACATGTTGTAATTCCATTAAGTCAAATCACGCTTAAAAGTACCACAAAAGGAATTAGACAATGAAAAAATGACTAGAATCTAGAATCAAGTTAGGACCAACAATTTTTTCAATAGTAGAAAAAATGTCTAATACATAATGAATATCAATGCTATTCAATCCAAAAAAATTATATAAACTTTATCAAAGAGGGTTGCTATAATGTGAGTACAGGAGGATGAGCCCATGAGCCTAGAAGACTATACATCTATGTCATAGGTGTTTATGCTATATTATATGAACCTTCTAATGATAATAGTGAAACTACATTATAAATATATATATTATAGGTGTTTACATTACAAGCACCTTCATTGGTTATAGTATATCTACTTATACATCAACTCAAGGTTTATGTGCTCACATTATCATGCTAATAGACTAGAGGTGTTGCTTTATCAAAAATAATAAAGTAGAAAAGGTCTCTTCTATTGCAATTTGAATATTTTTATTTTTTATAATATTAAAATTTTAATATATTTGAATTTCCTATTCAATATTAAAAAAACTATCCAAATGTTGATTGTGTCAAAACCATATATATAAAATTCTAAAGCACAATCATGTAGACTACTTTTAAAGTTGATTGTTTAAATTTATTATTAGAATAATATATAATTTTTCAATAACTAAATAATTAATTTAAACTTTATACTATTTATTGTGCAAAATTTTATGACAAAAAATCCTTGTAAACAATTGTATAGTTGAAAAGGAGGAAGATTTGGAAAAAACTTTTATTTTAAAATGTTATATTCTAATGTAGACATTGAATTCAACCTAATAGCTAATGATTTTGCCTCAAATTTTTCAAGTAGATGAATTATTATATTGGTGATCCATAAGTTTTATAAAAATAATAACAACATTAATATAAATAATACATGTATTCAAAATTTCAAGACATTATCAAAAAGGATTCTAGTCCTTTTCTAGCAAATTAATTCCAATGATAAATTTGAATGTGGTTTGATCTCCATTGAATCTACATTATCATTAGATAATGATTAACCCCTAAAGATTTTTTACTATGTTTTCACCAAAACCACTCCAAAACTATCATTTCTAGAACAATTACAGAATTTTAAGAAAAAAAACATTTTTGGACACATATAACCATAGGATCTTTTAGTGCACTAGTTGGAGAAGATGTGAGTAAAAATTGAGAGATTTCCATCATGTAGATTGCAAGATAATAGTGTTTGAAGTGACAAAAATCAAGTTTTTACTAGCGCGATAATCCAGACAGCTGCACATTAGAAGGCCACCTTTGTATGAAAAAATGTACAAAATGATTGTAACTCTTTGGATTCATTCCTTTAATTCAAATTAGCTACATTCTTGAAAATTTTCAAATCATTTGGAATTGTACAACATGTAGGAAAAAAATAGTAAGTAGAAAGAAGAAGAAAATGATTCAAAATATTAAATTATTAACAATTTATTTATAGATTTAAGAAAATCCAATCCCAATGGTTGTGATGTTGTATTAAATAATATACGCCCAAATTTTTTATTTATTTTATAAAATATTAAAAATTGAGTTATATAAAGAATTTCAATCTTTATTTTTGTAGTGTAGAGATTCTATAACTAGCTACAAACTACCCCAAACTAAAAATCCTCATAACTTATGACTCATTGATCAAAACAGAATGATTCAAAACTTTCCACTTAGATAAACATCTAATAAAACCAATTTTTGTTTTTTTTGGATTTTTTTAGTTGAAAGAAGTGTTTTTTTCTACCCAGACTACCCGCAAAGCAATAAAAACTACATATCATTCAATCACTTTTGAACCATGTAGTCAAAAGTTATGAAAATTGTTGGGCCTTAAAGCTACACCCTTGGAAAATGTTGTGTAGAAATTTCTAAGAAAAAAACCAACTCCATTCATAGAAACGTGCCAAAAATTGCTATGTTGCCAAAAAATGCACTTTGGTCCTTTAGAGGTGAATCAAAGTTTTACAAAGTAATTTGCAAACAAATATTTAAAACTCTAATGGTAGCAACCTTTTAAAACTACCACCATCCCTTTTGAGGTTGTATAGAGTTTCTAAGGTTTGAAAAGCCATGATATTATTTGAACTTTGTTATACAATACGGCTTTGCCAAGAGCTTTATTTGAACTTGTAATCAATTGCAATCAATTTGGACTAGTGCTAGGAGTTTTTTCAATAGTCTTTTGAGTATGAGGGTATTTTTCAAGTTCAAATGATTAACAACAAAAATTTTAACTAATAGAAAGGAAGTATTGGCAGTATTCTACCTTAAAAAAAGTTTGATGCTCATAATTTAAGTTCTAATATAGTTTGGCATAAACGATTATCTTTCTATTGACTACTACTACATATTTAATAATTATCCATTAAATAATTAATTTAAGTTTGCCACAATAGTATATCAATCCTCATACATTCATAAAACTACTATTGCATCATCAAAAACGAGTTCTTTTCTGCCTACAATTGAGTTATTTGTAAAGTCCCCCCCACTTTGGGCATGACTTTTTTTGAAGTTGAGAAGGTAACTATAGTTGAAGCATCAAACCTTTTTGCAAGATACTTATGTCACACGACTTCAAAAGTGGGGACCAAACTTTTTTAGGCACCATTTTGATGGAAAAATAAGTTTCATACCCACTTTTATTTTGACTTTTTTAACTCAACCGGCTTTTTTACAAAACTCATGGGTTTAAATCCCGATTTAGTGTACTTTACAAATAATTCAAATATACTACAATCAAAATACATTTTGAATTTTATTTGTATCACTTCAAATCCTATTCATGGATAATAATGAACTGATATTGATTTTTAATTACCATTTTAAACTTGTAGACATAAGAGGATTTTTGGGCCTCCAAGAGATTGTTTCAGGGCCGTTCCCTAAAACTATTCCCATTGCTACAGACTAGCCCCTGCTGCTTTGAATTTTTGAATTTCAAAAAAATAATAATAATAATTTTTTTCCCAAAATTTTCAGAATATATCAGAAAGCAAAAAAATGATTTAAAAAATATTTTTTAAATAATTAATTAATTAATATTATCTGATGTGGTAGTTGCTTGACCACATCAATATGGAGTTCCCAGAGTTCCCACTACGTTCCCAGCATTTGGGAACTTGCAGTCTTGTAGAAGGGCCCTCTTATGACCCTTGCTCTCATCGTGATGTTTGTATACCTTTATATTAACTAAGGAAATTTTAAACTTAGATTTCACTACTTTTTGCTTTAAGAATGATGATGGAATGAAGGTTTTGGACTTCAGAGATTTTGGAGAAGAAAAATTTTAACCTTTTTTACATTCTATAATACTTGCATAGACTTAAAAAAACCCTTTAGATTTCACTATTTTTGCTCTTGAAAGCTTGTAATTGTTCATAGATTGAGGTGTAAGGGATTAATCAAGGCCCAAATCTAAATGATTTTTTTTAAACTTCTAAAGTCATAAATCCTAGAAACTATAATATTTTTATAGTGGTGCCTCACAATTCCAAAAAATAGTCATAAAACTTCATTTATGATGTTATTTTTATAATGCTGATTAAATCACTATAGTTTTATATCATGTACCTCATAATTGAACCCTATATCTGTAAAGAACAATAGATAAGTTAGTAGTCAATAAAATTTACTCATAACCTATCTCTCTCTCTCTATCTTCAATTATAATATATTAGTTTCCAAAAGATTAAGATTTTTTAATTCAAGACGACATGCTTTATTAATCAAAAGTAAAGAATATATAACTCTTATGAAGTCAAATTCAACATTAGATATGTGAATAACATTGCAAGTGTTCATCATGGCTAGACTAGGGCTCTATTGTTTATAAAAAACTAAATATTGTACATAGAAATTTGTAAGATGATAATTTTTAACTAGAGCTTTGTTGCTCTCTATACTATGAGTAGCATCCATTGAAGACAAAAGAATTTGGAGGCCCAATTTTCAACTTTACACACTTTGATAAAAGAAATTCTAAAATGTATCCCTCATATAGATATCAAAATCTAAAAAGAGTAGTTGACAAGACTAGCCTTCAAAAATGGCTTGAAACTCCCATCATTGATTTTTTTGCACACTTGTAGCCTCATGACTCTATAGCCAAGTCATATCTAAGTGACTTTTTCTCCCTTATTCACCTTATATTTGTCAATACAATTTTTTTTAAACTAATGTATAAAAATGGATAAATCAATTTTGACCTAAACGTCATCACTAGAATTTGTACTAGAATTCATCTAATTTGTTTGTTCATTCATTGTATTTATTTACATTTTTAAAATTATATATCTTCTATATTAAAAAAATTATATTTAAAAATTAAAATGTTTCATACTTAAGTTTTTGTTGATCATGTTCTAATTTAATATTTAATTAATTTTTTGTATTCTTTATTTTATATATATAAACATTAAATGAGCAAGTCCAAATGTATAGCCAATAGCTACCTAATATGCCTTAAGTAGCCAATAAAATAGTAATAAAAATATTGGGCAACACACTTGTAAGGATATACAATTCTTGAACTAATATAAGAACAACAAAAACACTCTAAAGATAACGTACAAGTTGTAGATTCATGGCCAATTTTGCAAATTATTGTATACTTCATCTAAATTTTTTATATATTTCAAACTTAGTATATAATTTTTAAACATCCCAAGATCAAATGTTCAATTTAGTTGGTTTTTTATTTAGAAATATCCAACTTACAAAATTTTGTAATCTTTATATATGTAAAAGGTCATATTTATCAAACATTATCCATCTTATTTTTAACAAGGTTCAAATTTATTGTAGATTTTTTTTCTTAAAATTATCCATTTGTTAACTTTGAACATTAATTTGGAAGCTCTCAATAATCCTAATATTACTTTGGGGTAAAGTTGGTAGGAAATTGTTGCAATAATATTGAATAATGAATCATTCATTTTTAGATTTAACTTCTAAAAGCCTAAAGGGTTTCATACCTCCGAACTGCCTTTTTTCAAATAAAAATATAATGTATTTTTAAAATCATTTTTTGAAAAAACCACGATGAGATTTTATTCAACACTATCAAGTTAGTCTACCATAAGATCTCCAAAGACTTTGACCATATGCCCGGGGAGGACACTTCTTGTGTATTTGGGGGACCTACATGCGGCGGTGGGGTATTTTTAGGGGGGCTATCAATTACTTGTAATCATTACTTGGCAACATTAAAAGAGCCCCTATTTTACCATAAAGCGGAAAAATCAGCCATATTATCATCCCTATTTTATTTTTAAAACACTTTGCCTTTTTAATGTCCCCTATTTTATATATAAATTTCTTATAAATTTTACCCAAGATTATTTAAATGTACCCTATCTTCCGCCGCATGTAGGTTATTAAAAAACAGGAAGTGTCCTCCCCTAGACCATATGGATATAGAAATCTTTTCAATCAAAGTTTCAATTTTTCTTGAAATGGTCTTTGATTGGTTAGGTTTCTCTCCCAAGACAATCTACAATGAGCATTACTTCAAGCATTTGTCCAAATGAAGAGTTTTTGTTGGCTATGAAAAGATAACTTAATGAAGTATATGACAAAATATAACATTTTGAGAAAAAATATATTTTTGGATTCAAGTCCCTTTTTGAAATTGTGTAGCAACCATAAAATGGTTGATTGGAAATTTGTAGGCTAAAAACTAAATGTATTGAATAGAATATAATGACATCTTCAAAAAATGCAACATCAAATTCTTAAACTTGAATTTTAAATGGAAAATCAAATCATCAAAATTGCTAAATTAGATATTTGATTAAGAAATATTCTTTTTTAATCAATAATAAAAATCTAAAAATTCAAAAAAATATTACACACAAGGTGATCAATAGTCTTGTCATTAGATGAGATTTTAGATCAAGAAAGAATGCAAGTTCGTGGATTGTGGGAACTATAGGAACAATGCCACATAAGTAGTTTAACATGGTTGAAATTGTGCCATATTAGATATTAATTTAATTAATTAATTAAAATTTGAATTTAATTTTTTTTTCCGATTCGGTTTCCAGGTTCTTAATACTTTTTGAAATTTTTACAAAACTTGAGTTTAAACCTTCTTTAAACATCAAATGAAGACTCTTTGGTATGTTGGCCAAGGCAAGCCAACCGGTTGTTTTTATGCCATAGTTTTATATTTATGTATATTTGTTTTTTAAATTAGACTAAGACATTCTTTTAGTGTGTAGGGATTGTCTTGGAAAGTGGCATTTGATCCACATGCATGAATAGTATCAAAGACAAAAGTATACATTTACTTTTAAGAAATTGAAATTTCTTTTAGTATGCTTCAAAGTTGGCAATCTCATTGTAAGGCGTCCCTCTCAAATACTTTTAATTAAATTAGAGTGACCTTTCTAAGACCAAAGCTCTTTTTTTAGTACATTTTTAGCAAAAAATGTATATAATTTATACTTGTGTAAAACCTAATTGACATGATTTAGTAGATTCCATCTATCCATAATATTTTGTAGACATGATTTATTCTCAATGCATATATTTTGTTCATTAATGTATTGTTGGAAAATATACAACCTTCACAAACAAGTAATACACAAATAAGATTCTTAAAGATATTAGCTAAAATATCTATTAAATCTTATTCCATACAATGATCCACAAAGTCATCCCTTAATGGATAATAATACTTCAAGAATTTAAAAAGTTGAAACTAACTTGTCCTATTAGGATTTGAAGATCATACAAAACAACCTACATTTATCTAAATTTGTTTGTTAAAAATTAACTTTACAGTATTACCTAGATATCATCATCACAAGAATAAGAAGAAAGAAGAAAAATGTTTGGACAATATTTCGCCATGAAAATTAATTGTGAAGGTAGGGAAATTGATTTCGGAAGTTCTAAACTTTAGACTGAATTGAAAAAGAGAGTAAAAAATAGGCAACAAATTGTATGGCCTTAACTACTTTTAAATGCCTCACGGTTGCTAGTATGTGAGCATAGAAGTGTGAGCTTATGAGCCTCAAAGATGATGCATCTATAGTATAGGTGCTTATACTATAGAAACCTTCTATGATAAGACTATATTTATATTATAAGTACCTATATTATAGGTATTATTACTACAAACACCTTCAAAGGTGGTAGTATATCTACTTATATACATATTAGAAGCTTACATGCTCGCATATTCATGCTCACACACTAGCATCATTGAAAATTGTATGTATTGATTTTGCAAATAAACAATATAGATTTTGAATTATAAATAACATATCACTAATATTTAAACAATATTAAGAACTTCTAATTGAGAATGCTTTGAATAATGAATTATGTCCTAAATATTGGCTATTTTAGACTAAGACTTTCTAAAATAGATTTGAAATATATGAATATATGTTCCATCAATAAAGATGAATATTTACATCCTTTTTTCTACAAGACCTTTGAAAATTATTCTTTCAATATTCTAAATCCAATTTGGTATTCATCGAGGAAACCTTAAGAAAATCAAAATAGAAAGAAAAATAGAACACCTTACAACATCTTTCTTGTCTTTATTATAAGTTTCGAAAAATAACCTAACCATGTTTGTTGGATCAAGCACTTGGGGGAAGAATGGCTATCAAAGATACCATTGCTAGTATGTGAGTATAGAAAGTGTGATCCTATAAGTTTAAAATTCTATACACCTACAGTATAGGTGTCTATATTATAGGTACCTCAATGGTTATAGTGTGTCTATATTCAAAATATCTATATTATAGGTGTTTATGTTATACTCCTTCTATCCCAAAATAAGCACCCCAAACTCTTCTCCTTTTGATATTAACTATGTTTTCAATCAAAGTGCCAAAAGTTTGTGCATTCAAGAATGGGTAACCTATCCCTAAGATGTATGCAAAATTTGAAGTTTGGAGAGTGTCATTTAGGCACCCAAAATGCAAGTTGAAAGTATGATTTTGAACATTTTTTATTATTGTTGGGAGCTCCATCAATTTAGTTGATTTACAAGATTTTGGCTACAATGGGATTTTAATAAGATGTTTCCCAATCTACATATTCAAAAATAAAAAAACTAGCTTCCGTTATGATCAATTTTTAATTGCTCTAAAGTAGTCACTAAACAAGTCATTAACACTATTATTTTAGGAAGCAATTAACAAAAGTTGTATCATTTTGTTACTTGAGGTCAAGTTTGCAAGGCAAATGAAGTGCTCTTACATTGTTTTACTTGCCCCCTACGGGATCATTCAATCAAACATTCACGAAATGGTTGAAATCACAAAAAGGACATTTTTAGAGGGACATAAATTTTGCTTGATTTGGATGCTTATTTCAGGACAGAGGGAGTAACATCTTTAATGAGTATATGATATTTACTGTTACTTAGGCTCAAGACTCACACTTTTATGCTCACATACTAGCGTCGTTGTGTAGGAGACACCCTTCTCTCCTTGTTGAGTAATGTTCTTGTGCCCAAAATAATTGATATGTTGCCAAATAATGTTTTTGTTTTTGTTTTTTTTGGAAATAAATGAAAAAGGAAATTTCATTGCCAAATAATGTTATGACGGACGGATACGCTTGATATTTTCCAATAATATTACAGCAGCTGCCATGCTTTAATTCCTCGTCATCACTACCTGGCAGAAATACAGGTGTCAAATTATCATTGGTCAGTCTCTGGTCAATCCAAATCAATCTCTCAGGGTGACTGACACGTGGGGCGAGGAGAAGTATCCCACGCGATAAGTTCTCCCGTCCGTCAGAAACATACTTCGTATTAACGTTGTCAGGCGGGAATGTGCTGGAACTTTAAAAAAGTCCTCCGAACTGTACCTCTGTTCTGTACCTGCTGTGAACATTTCAAACTCCCGTAGGACGGTAATTATCTATGTAATCATTTGTTTCGGGATTTCAAAGGACTTATGATCGCTCATGTGTTGGGTGTGGATCATTTCAGAATGAATACCCTACGCTAGGGTCAAATTTGTTAAAAATTAATTCAAAATATAAATGAAATTTGGCATCTAATGAAAATTTCAGGAATTAAACCATGACATAATTGAATAGTATAGAAAATATTAATGAAGATAACCTTAATCCTAAAAGAAACATAAAGGCAAGAGTTTAAAATACTACTAAGGCTCATAATGTATTTTGAATTGTACTAAATCCTATAAAATGAACTCTCAAAAATTCTAAATTGAGTTAACCCCTAAAGGTTTTTGACTACATTTTCACCAAAACTGCTTCAAAACTATCATTTCTTAGACAACTACCAAATTTTAAGAAGAAAACATTTTTAGGCAAAAAAAAATCCGTAGGATCTTTTAGAACACAAGTTTAAGAAGATGTGAACAAAATTTCAACAATTTCCGCCATGTAGATTGTAAGATATTAGTGTCTGAAGTGATAAAAATCATTTTTTTAGCACTGCGAAAATCTGGGCAGCTGCACTTCAGAAGACCATATTTGTATGAAAAATTTTCCGAATCGATTGTAACTCTTTGGATTCATTCTTCAAGTGAAGTTGACTACATGCTAGAAAATTTTCAGATCATTTAGAATTGTACAACATACAGGAAAAAAGTAGTAAGTAGAAAGAAGTAGAAAATGAGCCAAAATACTAAATTATTAACAATTTATTTATAGAATTAACAATCCCAATTGTTGTAATATTGTGTTAAACAATATACATCCAAATTTTTTTATTTTTTTTCAAAAATATTAAAAATTGAATTAAATAAAGAATCTCAAACTTTTTTTTGTAGTGTAGAGATTCTATAACTAGCCGCAAACTACCTCAAACTAAAAATCGTCATAACTTTTCACTCATCAATCAAAATGGAATGATTCAAAGCTTTCCATTTAGATAAAAATCAAAGCAACCAATTCCAAATTTTAATTTTTCTTAAAAGTAATTTTTAAAGAAGTTTTTATTGCTGCCTAGGTTGCCCACCGAACAAAGGAAACAACATATCATGTCATAACTTCTTAACCATGTAGTCAAAAGTCATGAAAATTGTTGGGCATTAAAGCTACTCCTTGGTCACATGTTGTGTGAAACTTTCAAATAAAAAAAATAAAGACTCCATTTGTAGTGAGTTGCCCAAAATCGCTATGTTGCCAAAAAACACAGTTTGGTCCTTTACAGGTTAATGAATAAAAACTAAACCAAAAAAGAAATAATTTCATAAGAGACCTATTGGATCTCAATCCAATGTATAGAACTATTTGTATTAAAATTCCAACCACTTTAATATTTAAAGTTCTTTGATTGGTTTTTTTAAATAGAAAGTGTCAAAGGTGCCACTTCATAGTACATTGAGTGAAAGTAGAATGTAAAAAAGATTTTTCAATGTTTTAACTAAACAAATGTGTAGTATACTACTGAAGGATTTTTTGAGAAAAAATCCCATCCCATTTGACTTAATTGACTATGACATAATAGTATTTAAGGACAAAAGAAAAGATATTTTAAATCACGCCCAAGTGAGTCAACATTGTTTGATTCCACTTTGCATAGAAAGAGATAGTATCTAATTTAAAGAACTCATACTTCTAATGAGTAGGTAGATAGTTTTGCTAGACACTTGCATATCAAGTTCTTAGAGATACTAGAGGTGTTTGACATACAAAAGATATCTATAGCAATGTCTAAAAACACACTATAAGAACAAGATTTTAGTTTTCTTTATGAACTATTTTTCTAGAAGAATACAATGAAAATCAATTTTTTTTAAATAAGAATTTTGAGAATTTACTCTAGAATTTGTGCTAATGGTTCTATAGTTGTTTTTGAATTATCATTTTTAGTATATTCAATGAAAATTGGAATTTTTCTATTGTCACCCACATAGCATCTTTCTATGCTATTATAAGACTATGTGAATTTCTTTAAAGTCCATTTGGTTTATAAACTACAAATTATAAGCATTCAAAAAAATGAAAAAAACTTTATAACTTACCTTCTCTATTAATAGATTGGCCAAATTGCCCCTAAAATCTTAAGCCCCTAGACTTTTGACTTGAGCACTTGATTGGAAAAATAATAAATATAGGTATGTGTATATATAAGCTTATAGAATGTACACCTTTGGTAAGGAATTTTATTTTTTTGCTCAAAATTGACTTCATATGAATCTACTAGAGCTTTCAAGAAATTCTATGGGAACTCAAAGAACTTTAGGGGCTAAATATTGGTGTAAACTAAGAGCTCTTTCATCTTAGATCCCATACCATGCCTCAAAGACAAGAATGTAAGATTGGGTGACTTTCCATTTGGAATATAATTTTAGAATGAATATATGTACTACAACCACATCTAATATAGTCCAAATCTCAACTCAAATAATAATTTGAGTATATTGCATATTAAGAAAATTATCATAGTGTTTGTTGATTTTGGTGACAATTGAGAGAATTTTTTTTAAAGAGGTATGATTTGGCCACTACATAAATAATTTATGACTTCATTGATGATGGATGTTCTTGAGAGAAACTATAGACTTTCATATCAAGGGTCATATGTTTCAGGCAAATAAAATTATTACAACTAAGTTTAAATTGCGTGTACTTATACCTTACAAGATTTTCAAAAATGAAATCTTAATTTCTTGATTATATTTTAAAAAACAATGAACAAAACATCTCCTATTTATAAGGTTTGTTATATAGTTCACTAAAATTGATCTATGTCAACACCATTGCCTATATGAACCTCAAGTTGAATATTTTATTAATTCTTAGAATATAATGTAATGTTTAATCCTTAAATAAGATTGCAAATCTAAAGGATATTTTTAAAGCTACAATTTTTTTAGTTTGTGGTTTCAAATATAATTGAGCTCAACTAGAGAAACAAAGCATTATTTAACAATCCATTTTTAATTCCCATTTTCCCCAAATGATAAAAATTTCATTTTTTTTGGCTCTTTGATACCAACAGTCTAGATTTTAAACACAAAATAGAAGTAAAGTTGTTGGGTATTTTTTTTTAAATTTATTTTATTTTATTTTTTAACTCTCTCCCAATAAAAATCCATAAAGTACACCAATTATCTTGTGATATTTGTTACTATCAATAATATTACTGTTTAAAAGCAACTTGCTGTATTGAATTTTTTTCTAGTTACTGTGAGTTTTGAAAGAAAATATTTTTTTAAATCATATAAATTTGATTTTGATGTTTAAAGTTATGATAATTTTTAAACTAATAGGAAATTCAAGTGGAATAAAACACTTTAGAAAATACAAAGTTTTTGAAATATATGATTCTACTTAATCCCTAAAAGCCCAAGGGGTTAGGACAAAACACAAATGTGCTATAAAATATAAGAATTACAACTTTTCTGAAGTTAGTATCAAAGAAAATAATGTAAAGCACAACAAGTAGAAAGTATCCATACAGTCAAAGTAAAAAAAATGTTTTTAGATTATTTTTAAATGAATTTTGAAGATATAACTTCAAAAATTCACCAAAAATACAATTTCTATTTTTAGGATTTGAATTTTTTTTTGATTGGTCAAAATTGTGTTTTTTATTGATTTATAGAAAAATGCAAAATATTCAACCTCTAAAAGCCCAAGGGATTAAGACAAAATACAAATGTGTTATAAAATATAAGCTTTACAACTTTTTTGAAGTTAGCATCAAAGAAGATAATGTAAAGCACAAAAAGTAGAAAGTATACATATGATCAAAATTTAAAACATATTTATAGATTCTCTTCAAATGAATTTTGAAGATATAACTTCAAAAATTCACCAAAAATACAATTTCTATTTTTATGATTTGAAAATTTTTTTTATTGGTCAAAATTATGGTTTTTATTGACTTGTAAAAAAATAAAAAGTATTTACTAATGAGAGAATCAGTAATTCCCCCAAATAGTAAGTTTTTCAACACTAAGCAATTTTAGACACTTTGTACTATTTCTCCTTTTTTTTGCTATAACTTTTGTTTGACCGTACTGATCTTAGTTTTGAATATCAATGTTGAAAGAAAACCCAATTTTTTCAAAACTGAAAAAAAAAAAAAATTTGAAAAAAGTTTTTTTTTTGCTCGAAAATTCTGCCCGAAGTCAGGCAGCGACCAGAAAATGGTCGCTTGAGCGCTTAGGGGTTAAGAAATTGAAGAAGTTTAAGTGATTGAAGACATGGTTTGACATGTATTCCTTCTAATGTCTAAAGTCCCACAAGGCCATTTTTTTTAAAAAAACACTTAAAAACAACAATTTTTGTTGTCTTCATCCAAGAAAAAAAACATTTTCTTAAGAATGTAATCATAAGATTTTATACTTCACTTGTTTGAGATCATGTGGTAAAATTTTCATGAATTTTGAATTGTCATATTGGAAGATATTAGCATTCAGAGTTGGAAAAAAAATAATATTGAATACAATCTTACAAATTTAGATGACTTTGACTGCCATTTGTGATTTTTTTTGTACTATGGACTTTGAATTTTAAACTTTTTATTTTAAAGAATCAAGTTGAAATTCTAAGAAATTTTTTTAAGAAAAAAACATTAGATTTTCATTCTCTCACTAATTGTTAAGTAGAAGTAGGTTTAAGATTAAAAAAATAACTAAATTGTAAGTAGCTCTAAGATGGAATTGAAAGTATAGTAATCCAAATGGTGAGATTGTTCCAACATGTATACTTAACCTTATTACAAAACTTTTCTTCGAGAAAATTGTGAAAGTTTCTTTAAAAAATATTTTTTATAAGTTATTTTTCAAAGAATTTGTTCAATTGTTCAAAAAACAAGATTGTTCATAACATTCTCATCACTAGTTCAAATAGAATGAATCAAAGATTTGCATATACAAAAAAATGGAGTGTTCTAGGAAAAGAAATTCAAAAAATATATCAACTTTTTGTGATCTTTTTTGGCCTACCCACTAACTTCTTTTTTTCAACTTATTATGCCATAATTTTTGCACCCACACATTAATTGAAATAAAAATTATATTTCTAGAAAGCTCATTTGATTTTGTAGCTTCACAAAGAAATTAAAAAAATTATAATGAATATTGAGACTATATGAGCCTACCTTAAATCACATTTTGGCCCTTGTAGGGCCACTGGAATTTTAGGGGTTAACCCCTTAAGGACTTGATCCATTGTGAAATGGTCAAACTTCTTCTTTCAGTTAATTTGAACCTTTTTAATAGTGTTCAAACAAAAATATTATATTTTTACTACTTGAAACTCTAAATTCTCTATCACTTTAAGAATTTGCAGTTTGTTTTGTGAAAATTTCTAATTGTTATCATTTTTGTTGCAAAAAATGAACATAAATGAGTAAAAATAACAAAAACAATCCAAATTATTTGAAATATTTTTAGGAGGTAAAAATAGCAATAAAGATAAGAATAAAAAAAGTTTCAATTGGTTATTTTATTTTTTACAGCCAAAATAGCCACATCAAAACACCCTAAAGTCAAATTCAATTATCAAACCAAATTTATCCTTTTATTCAATTGATGTACAAAATTTTTATATTTTTTGCTAATAGAAAGATCAATTTTCTATTTATTTTGTATTTTTTCAATAATTTTGAAGGAAAATAAAATTATTGTGATTTTTCAAAGCTAAAGGTGGAAATAAAATTATATCAATTACAATTTATATTAAAATAATCTGTAATATTTACTATAACTGAAGAGTAGAATGACCAATATAATTTTGTAATTTAATTTCAAAATACACTTAAAGAAAAGAAAATATGAATGAAAAGTAGAGCATATCGTGTTATTTGGATTTTAACACATGGAGCTTTCAATTGCAATAACTTTTACAATTTTTGACATTTCTCAAAACTTTAAAATAGAATAGACATAAAACTTGACAAGATTTGTTTTCTTAGTTGAAGTCAAATTCTAAAAATAATTATATTAAAAATTACAATCAAGGTTGACCAAGGCGCATCCACTTTTTGGATGTTTGCGCGTTTAAGGGTTAAGAACCAACGATTTTCATAACGATCTTGAGTTCAATACACGATATCCTTTAATTCTCTTTAATTGAGTCTCTTTTCATTATAGAAAATTTTGACAAGCTTTCCCATTAATTGTAGATCATTGTAAATATAATATAAATTATCTATATTTCAACGACACTATAGAAAGATCACCATTTTGATTCCAATTCAAGAATGTTATACTCAACATTTGGAATATTATTTGAGTTTTCCTAGCTATCTTTCTTTAATTTTTATATCAAAACAATTTTTGAAGTACCAAGTTCATTTTATCTCTATATTTATACTAAAAAATAGAATGTTTTTAAGAAGCTTTTGTTAGCTGTTTTTTATGTTTTTTAATTTCTCCTAATATTTTTTTTTAGTTCTTCTAGCTATTAATTAACTAATCAATGGTTCCCTTTAACCATTCATTTTACTATTACAAATCAAGGTCATTCTATATATTATTTTAAACCCCTAAAGGACCATTTCCCATTTGAATGGATTTCAAGTACATACCTATAGTCTCAATGTTTGTCATGATTTTTTTGATTTTTTTGAAGATAGACAAAAAAAAATTTTACTTTCTAGAAATATAATTTTTTTCAATTGGTACTTCAGAGCAAAAATTATGGCCAATACAACTCAAAATAGGAGAGATTAGGCAACAGACAAAATTTCAAAATTCCAATTTTTTTTCTCATATTTTTTTTCTCATATATTATTTTTTTGTCTACATAGAAAGCTTTGATTTATTTCATTTGAATAGTCATGCAAAAGCTATAGACAATCTTATTTCTTGAACAATCTAAGCATCTTCTTGAAAAAATAAATTGTAGGACATATTTCTAAATTCTTTATTTTACAATTTTTCAAGAAAAAAGGGTACACATAATTTAGTTCTCTTGAAAGAACAATCTCACTATTGGAATTAGTGCATTTTTATTCCAGCTTAGAGATATTTATAAAAATAGATTTTCCTTCCTTCTCACACCTACTTCTATTTAACAAATTTTTAAGAATGAAAATTCAATTTTTTCCCCTAGACTCTTAATCCAACTTCCCAATATAAAGATTCAAAGCTCAAAACTTTGTATCAAAGAAAATTTAAGTTAAAAAGGTTCAAAGTCAAATAATCTACTTCTACATTGTGAAAAACAACAATTTGTTTTTGTTACTTGAAATGTAAATATCTTGCAATATGTGATGCCAAAATTTCCAAAATTAATTGTACACATCCTCGTGTCATTAAAGTATAAGATCATATAGTCAGATGTTCAAAAATAATTAATTTCAAATTTTATTTTCTCTTTGCAATAGAAATGGTAGTTTTGAAAGTTTTGGGACCCAAATAAAGGCCTTGGTCCTTCATATGTTAACCAACATAAAATTTATTCTCCTTAGCCTCCAATGGCACAAGAAAAATTCCAATTTAAATCTATACTTTCTACAACATGATTGATCACAATGGTCATTTTGAAACTACGAATTATTATCCTTCAAAGGGTGAACTGGCCTGTGTCAGGCGGGAGGGCGGTATACTATACAATATGGTATAATATGGTATAATACTACGCAATAATGTATAATACTGTACAATATTTGTACAATACGGTACAATACGGTACAAATACATCAGACCTCAAGTCCTCACACGTCTGTAACTTACTTTTGCTCTGTAACTTTCCTACAGGGCACGTTCTGGCTCCCACACCGGTATCCCTGACAATAACTTATACTCCGTACAATACGTGTTTTCTGTGTTTTTTTGTTACACAAATGGGTAAACAAATGGGACAAAACTGTTCAGCCGGCCGAGGTTTGAACTAAAGTAAAACTGCCCATTGTGGTCAGAATTTGGAGTCTGCCCCTGTGCCATTCCTGAAATTTTTCAAATTTTTTTTCATATAAAGACAAGGGTGTGAGAAACAATGAGAGCAATTGAAATTATTTTTTCAGAAAAAAATGTGAATTTCCTATGGATTTTTGAAGTGATCTATCTGAAAGAGTCAGTAGGCTACCCCATAACCAATTAAAAACAATGTATCCAATATGCTCATCTTCAACTCCTAAAGCAGTCCCAACAATTTTTAATGTAGAAGGCCATGAAAAATCACTTCCTATGATGATTTACACTGGAAAAAGTAAGGTGTTCCTAATGAAGTTACTAATCACTCCATTGGTATTAGGTTAGACAATGATTGTGGCCTAAAAAATTGTCATGGGGTCATGAGGTGTCTACTATGGGTTATCTGATTGCAATGGGTTGTTTTACCTTACTTAGTAATATAACATTTACTAGTATTTAGTGCTATTGCCTTTCTCTAAATGGGATGGTGTACAATATTGGTATTTATAAAAATTTGATTTTTGTTCTCAAAAAAAGGTTAAATAGAAGTAGGTATGCATTAGGGGAGTTTTGGGGCTTTAGGGAGACTATTTGAGGGTTGTTCCCCAAAATAATTCCCAATGTTGTAGACCAACAATGGTTGGTTTGAATTTTCAAATTTAAGAATGTCTTTTTCAAATATTTCAAAATGTATTAAAAAGAGATTAAATTATATATATATATATATAAACATTTTAAAATATTCATTAGTTAATTAAATTTATTAATTATTATTTGACATGGTGGCTATCCAACCACATTAGATTGATGACATGGTAGAGTTCCCATCTCTCCTATAGTGTTCCTACACTTTGGGAACTTACAATCTCCCAGAAACCCAAAAACTCTCCTATTGGAAAAAAAAGACAAATCTCAATAATTGTAAAAATTACATTTAGAAATGACTTTAACAAGTTATCATTTATAAAAGATGCTTTAGATTGTCCAAATAACAAAATTTGTTCATAACTTTGACACAATTTATTCAAATAATTGATTCAGAGCTTTACATGTAGACAAAAATATTATCTATGAGAAATTTGTTTATTTTAAATTCAAAATTTTGAATTTTTTTGGGTTGCCAAGTTCCCCTACTTTGAGTTTATTTCGGGACATAACTTTTGTTCTTAGGCACCAATAAGAAAAAATATTGTATTCCCATTAAGCAATTCAATTTTTTATGTTCAAAAAAGTTTCAAAAAATAATGACAAAATTTGAGATCATAGGTATTTATCCAAAATCCCATTTGTCTGCCAAATGGATAATGGTCCTTTAGGGGATATAATGTTCAATGGACTCTAGGACTTCTGACAAACCATCTATTTTGACATTTATATGTTGATTATATGCTTAGTCTTATAATAAGCCAAAAAAAAAGAACACTTTGTGTATGTACTACCATTGTTGTGGTACAAAAAATTATATTAATAATATGTGGATGGAGTCTGTGGATGAAGACTACAAAGAAGAAAAAACAATGTCTTTGAATGCTATTGAATGTTATGAAATGGCTCATGTGAGTGCAATGTGTTTTGTACACACTATATTTTTCCACTTCGCTTTTATACAACCAAAAGACATAAGGTATTTTATATAGAGGGAATTTTCATTTTTTTAGGCCAAAATAGCCAAATTACTTTAGTATTTAAAAACAAACAAATTTTATCAGGGTATCACCTAATTTTGATATAGATAACATCCAAGTTTCACAAGAGTATTGTTCAAGTATTTATGAACATCATCCAAGTATCACCTAAATATAACATGAGTTTTGAAGAAATAGGTGGCTACTTCTTCAAAATTATTAAAAAGACTAAAATTATCTATGAATATAGAATTTTAGATATTATGCTAAGTAGGGGTATTAAGGGGACTACAAAAATACAAAGACTTATTCTCAACAACTGTAGATGTTTGAAACATGATGTACAACCCTTGGATAGTTCAATAACTATTGATGTACATCAAAGGTAGATATTTATGTAGTGTAAAATATCAATTAATTAGTATAGGTTCCTTTAAAAACCTTATTCAATGTAGATTGTCCTTGACAGATTGTACTACTACTATCCTTGGAGGTCTAAATTTTTTTCTTTAATACAAGGTCAAACATAAGTTAATTCAAACAACATTAAATCCTACCATCAAAGGTTGGCCTATTAGTGTAAATTTTCCTCAAGGAAAAATGCAATTTTTTAAAATTTTAAGCAAATACATATTTAAAAAAATTTGAATATATATTTGCAATTAGAGACTCTAAATTAGCTTAAAGAGGTTTGGAAAATTTCCTAGACATGGTACAAAGTAGGAGGCTTTCTTTTTCACTTTTCACTTCAAGAATCCAAAATTTGGGCCCACTATTGGGCCTACTATTGGGCCCACCTTTAATAGTAGGGTTTAATGTTGAGGAATTAATTTTAGTTGTCTCATTTTATAAGGATGTTGGTGATAAAGGATCTAGTTTCACCAAGACACTTTCAAAAATAGAAACAAGAGATTCTACTAGTTGAGAGCAACTAAAAGGAATTTCGAGGCCCAATTTTGAATGTCACATTCAAGGGATTGAACACTCTTTAACTTCTTTGTATGAAAACATCTCCACAGAATTGAGACTCAAGATCAAGCTCTTTGTAGTGCTTTTGACTACTATTAATTTGTAGCCGGATCTTGTGGTAGTCACATATCCCACTACAAAATGGTGTATGCAACTTTTTAGGAGGAACAAACACTATTACCAAAGAATCCAATTTACTTTTCTTTAAATTTAAACTAAAACAAATTGATTTTCTATTCTTTAAGATCTAACTCTCCTTGCTTCAAGAGTTCTCGAATGACTTTGAGTTTGCAATGGGGCAAGGCTCACTATATCCACATGGGATAGAATACCTCCCTCCATCCCATGTGGATAGTGAGCCTTGCCCCATTGCAAACTCACGTTCCTCTACATCCACATTGTTGTGTAAACAAAGATTGTAATACACAACAAATCAAGTGCCAAAATCAACATCAACTATTCAATCAAAAACTAAGCCAGAATGCAAAACAAATACACCCTCAATAGACAAAATTAGGAATCTATATACAAAAAGTCAAGCGATTACACTCCACAAAGGGAGAATCTAAGAGTGCAAGTGTGAAAGAAGAAATGAAAAACTTTACTAAATGATAAATCATCATCTCCAACTCCAACTCTCCAAGTAAAGCAAGAAAAACACAAATCTCTTCAAAAACACTAACAAAACTTGATTTGATAACAATGTCAAGTCATAGAGCTCTCTCCATCTAAATACACCTCTTTAAGATGGATGAACTCTACTTTTGAATGAAACTAATCCAAGAGTAAAGTGAATTCCTACAGAAGTCCAATTGATACTATAAGACAATGGAGAGTGTCTTTGATGTCACTTCACTTGAGAACTAATGTATAAACAAAGATTGTAATAGAATGATTGCAAGAAACATAGGAAGAAACACCTGCCTAATTTGTTGCATTTCAATTTTGGAATGTTATAATTTATAAACTATAAACTAAATGCCAAAACCAAAAAAATTGATCCTAGATATCTTGATCTTAATTGTATCCCTTGTTTTTTTTAGAAATCTTAAAAAATACTTTTAAATTAAAAAGTCAATTTTGTTAATTTGTCACACTTTATCATTTAGGATTTTTTCCATACTATTGAGTAATTAAAATTAATGTTTTTGATTTGAAATTTTTGTAGTATATTTTTGTAGTAGGCACACATGTTTCTACGAAAAGAATTCTAAAAATACATTATTTTATATCTTTAGCATCTGTGCAAACTAGTGTCCCTTGCCCACAACTTCTAAACATTAGAGGTGGTTTTGATCTCATTTTTTTGGTCAAATATCATTACCAAGAAGTCTTCCCAAATGGGCAATTTTTAGTTTTGTTGAATTTTTTTTCTATTTTCTACAAATTAAAATGACAAAGTATGTATTTCCTTGGCTAAAACTTGATGCTTAAGAATATAGCCAAGAAAATACATATGGGTTGTGTTTTTAATATTTTTAATTAGCTAATTCCCAAACTAAACCTATTTGACCTCAAACCAAAGAACTTCATCCAAACTAGGACCAAACTTCATCCAAAAAAATTTCATTCAAAATTTAAGTATTTTTAGATTCCTTTAACCCCTAAAAGCCCAAGGGATTAGGACGAAACACAAATGTGTTATAAAATATAAGTTTTATAACCTTTTTGAAGTTAGCATCAAAGAAGATAATGTGAAGCACAAAATGTAGAAAGTATCCATATGGTCAAAAGTATAAAATTATTTTTAGATTCTCTTCAAATGAATTTTGAAGATATAACTTCAAGAATTCACCAAAAATACAATTTCTATATTTAGTACATGAGATTTTTTATGATTGGTCAAAATTGTGGTTTCTATTGATTTGTGAAAAAATGCAAAAGATTTGAGAATGAGAGCATCAACACTTTCCCCAAATAGTAAGTTTTTCAACACTAGGCAATTCTAAACACTTTGTGCTATTTTTTCTTATAACTTTCTTTGACCGTACCGATCTTAGTTTTGAATATCATAACATTCAGTAGCCCATGGAAGGACTGCCTTCCCCTTGGTGAAGTCCTCATCACCTAATTTCATCTGACATTTTTTGGAGTTGCAACTTTAGATACTGAATGGTGTGGAATACCATTGGTGTTGGATGAAATGGTGTGGGATATTCCACACCATTTCATCCGTTGGAAGGCAGTGTGACAGGCTGCTACTGAATGTAATGATAAATGTTGAAAGGCAACCCAATTTTTTCAAAACTGAAAAAAAAAAAAAAATTATTTTTTTTCTGACCGAAAATTCTGCCCGAAGTTGGGCAACGACCAAAAAATGGTCGTTTGAGCGCTTAGGGGTTAATGATTCCTTTTTTGATTTTTTTCGATGAAAATTTAACTTTTCATCCAGATTAATGTCAAAAGTTCATTTGCTTATAACTTTCTTATTTTTTGGTGATTTTTTAAGTGTAATATATTTTTGAAAACCTCTAACAATTGACTATGATGTTCTAATTCTAATTTGAAGTCTAAGACTCTGACCTAAAGGTTGAATTTTAATTGAAACTTTAGCATATAGAAATTGAAAACAAAAGGTTAATTTAATATACTTCTCCCTTAAAAAGATTCTATCATGTCATCCTTGATTACCATCAAATGGATTGTTTTGTAATATCCCTCACCCTCTATTTTGTTAATTCATTGAAAATTTCAAAATCAATTGCAATCTTGATTTTGTTGCAATTTCTTCCCTAATGCTAATTTCTTGCTAATTTGTATAGAGGTTTATTAAAATTTTGTAAATATTTAATTCCAATGAATCTTAGAATTTTTAAAATATCTAGAGCTTTTTGTAAACCAAAACTGAATCTAATCTAATTTTGTTTATTTGTTTTGTAATTTTCTAATAATCCTTGAGATATTTGTTAAGTTCTATTTGTTTCTATTTGCCTTTTTACGTATGCCTCATAAATCAAAATTTAATAAAACAACAAAGCCCCTAATTTCCTCAAGAATCTTAACTAATTACTAGAAAACATTGGATTAGGAATAAAGAATTTGATTTCAATAGTAAGATGCTCACCTAAAAAGATTTTTTAATGGTTGGATTCCTTCCCTTTGTTTTCTATTCTCCCCTTTAGTTTCTTCCCTTCTATTCTTCTTTTATTTGTATATAGGATGTTGGAGAGAGTTTGAAAGAGTTAGCTTTACTTGAGGAGAATGTTTCAAATGGCCATTGCTTGTAGAGAATGTTTGAGATGGAATGTTAGTGGATTCAAGTTGTAGATTTAAAAACCAAAATGTTAGTTGTGGCTCCAATTGCCAACCTTTGTTTGATTTTAAATTCAACAATTCAAAGATCAAAGTTTGAGTTTGGAATTCACTCACTTTGATTTAATTGACTAGAATTCTTATTTCCTGTTGCTGAACTAGCAATCCCTTTGTTGGACTCCTGTCTAGAACTCGTAATTTTGGGTTTCCATCTGTTTGCAATCTTGAGTTTTGTTCGTCTGTAATCTTGGGTCTCGTACTTTTCACAATCTTGAATCTGTTTGCTCTGTAGTCTTGCATCCCATTCGTTGCCTAGTTGCTTGGTTGCACTATTGGTTTGAATTGGTTGGTTTTGAATTTTTTTTAATTCTAAAACTAACACTAAAGAAAATAAAGCATCAGGGATGAAAGCATAAAATGGAACTGAAGTCTACTCTAATCTTTAAGAATTCTTCAATAACTTTTATCAAGGACAATACTAAAAGACTAACTGATGTAATTAATTTTTATGGGATTTTTTTGTAAACCACTATTAAAGATAACAACTAAAAATATAGAAAGAATAGAGACCATGGAGAATTCTAACACACATGAGTTTTAAGCAAAAGAGACCATCAAAGGGTCAATTTTCCTTTAAATATCCAAGACTTTAGGTATGAAATCTTTTAAATTTAAGACATAGGGTCAAAGCTTCAATGTGCTTGGGTGATTCGAGGCTTAAACTGAAAATGAAATCCAACAAATGAACTTTGTTTGAAGACACAAAATGGTATTTAAAAAACTTAATTTGTAAAGGAGGTACACATGATAGTGTCTAAACATTAGAAACTAATTTTTCTAGAGTTTCAAGGTATCCAAAGGTTAACCACTAAAAGAGGTACACATGACAACATTTAAACTAAGCATTAGCGGCTAAAGTTCCAATAGTTGTCATACAACAAATTTTGAGCTAAGATTGGTTTAATAAACTATTGGCAAAGTCAAGCTTTGTTGCTTGAAGCCTACTATATCAAATTTTGTTGCAATGAGCACAATTTGTTAGTATTTTGAGGAATCTTAAGTGAAATTAGAGTTTGGGGATCTAACCTTTTTTAAACTCTCACAAATTAAAGGAAATTAACCCCTCATTGCCGTAGGGGACTAAAAGTTTCCTCACAGCCTAGCAGTTTGATTCAAATTGCTATAACTTTTGTATCTAATGTTCAAATTCAATAAAAAAAAATTGTTGAAAAAGTTGCGCATACTATTCTATTTTGTGTGTTAAAATTTTCAAATCAATCAAAGATATACAAATGATTTGGGAGCAAATCGAAGTTCATAGGTTCAATTTGAGTTCACCATTGCAGTTGATGGCTGCAACTTTGAAGGCTTGTATCTCCTTCATACAATGTTTGTTTTCAATAAAATTTGTTGTATTACATTCCTCTACAAGTCTAGTTATTGTGGTCAAATTTTCAAGGCAATCCAAGTTGTTTTGAATGCTTGGAAGCAATTCCAAGTTCAAAAACCTAACACTTTTGGATTACAGTGAACTTCGGCGGCTTGTTTCTTCCTCATACAATGTTAGTTTCTAATAATTTTTTTGGAAAAGTTTTTCATTCTAATCTAGTTTGTGTGGCTGAAATTTCATATCAATCCAAGATGTTATGAGTGATTGAGAAGCATTTTAGTAAAAGGAGGTTTAGTTATATATGTGTTTTTTGCGCACTATTTTGATATTTTTTTGACATTTCAAAGTCATTTTGCAAACACAATGAGTCAATTCAATGAAGTTTTTTTTTTCACCAATGTGTTTAAATGTTCATTTTGAGGCACTTTCTAGTTCAAAGTTTTTTACATTTGAGTAGGTTTAGAAATCAAATTTGACCTCCAAATGTGTTTTCAGAAAATTTTCATCATCTTTTTTCAACATTAAAACATTATAATCTCTCAATGTATGCGGTCAAATGACTTCAAATTTTAACCATGTCATCTACAACATGCACAATACAAGATTGTACGATTAAGATCTTCATAGCTTAGTCGCATATAGACTTATGCAACTTGAAAAGTAAGCGGTTTTTTTAGCACAGTTTCTGGCGATGAGGGGTCAAGCCTTAGCTTCTTAAACTCAAATAGTAAAGTGAAATCTACTTTGAAGAGACCCTTGTATCCTTCAAAGTGTGCAAATAGAATGAAAATGGCCGAAATTTGGCTTCAAATGGTACTTTGACAATATTTTAGTAGGACAAAATATAATATGGAAATGAAAGAGCAAGAATTTAAAGAATAAGGGTTATTGGAAACCTCAAGGAAAAAGCCTCATATATTTGTTTTAGCCCCTTCTCCGGCCTTAATTTATTAGTATAAATTTTTTCACTAATCACCTATTCTAACCTTAAGATGTTTTTAAAATAACCATTGTTTAATTTAGGAATTTACTAGAATGAGCATTAATTAGCCAAGAAATCTTGACCAAAGCAAATCCAAGATTTTTCTCAAAGATATTTTCAATGTTAACCTAATTGACATTAGATATTTTACAAATAACCCCACAATATTTTCAAAATAGTCTTTGTTTATTTAAGATGGTTTGACAAAGCAAGATTTCAGATCTTCTCAAATCAAATCTCCAAATTTTTCAAACATATTTTGAAAATTAACTTTGAATTATCACAAATCATTTCTAAAAAGTCAAACTAAGAGCTAACCTTCTCTATCCTTTGGGAAACAACTCATAATTAAAAACCATTAGCACCATTGCATTCAAAAGACTTTAATTTGTTGTAAAAACCCTTGAACTCTATTTCTTGGGCTGTTTCTAAGTGTTAAATCTACTTACAATAAATCCAAAGAAAAGTCAAAACTCTAACTTTTAGAATTCACACTTTTTGAAAAATTTGTCCACCCAAGATTGTTCAGAGGCCTCGTAGGAATAAGAAAGGACCCCTCATTTGCTCTAATCAAACACTATAAGCTCCTAGTATGTTGGTCAATCCATCGCCAAGTCATAAATTCTTTTAGAATTTGATGTTGATTTTGATTATGGTACTTAGAAATGTTGCAATATTTTCAAACTTAATATATAGGGCTCTTTTTTAGCACACAACACACTACCCTAATGTTTAGTGGGATTTTACCATAACATGTGTAATTTCTAGAAATTTACAAATATATTCACAAACGATTGACTTTCGATGGAGTCATCGTAGGATTTTAGAAAAATTTGAGTAACCTCTAAGAAGTTCCTAAAACCTAAATGCAACTTTAATTATTACTTTGCACTATTCATGAAGAGGTTTAAATTAATAATTCCCCTATAATTTCTGCATGAGGGGAAATCATTTTAGTGTTTGGGGAATATTGGATGACAGGCTCTTATCAGTCTTATGTAGACCTCTTGGCATGTTTTTATTCAAAAACACTTTTTTCTATGCTCTAATTACCTTATCCTCCATCTTGAATGAAATTCAACCTTAAATCTCAAAATTATCTACACTATTTTGAATAATTAATCCAAACACACTTATCCAATTTGTTGCATGCACTCTATAGACTTACTTTTACATCAACAAGACAATAAGAATTGCTAACTCTCACATCCTCATTTCTCTTCAAATCACTAACTAATCTCTCAAACTCTCAATTACAACCTAGAAGTGGAAAAACAAGGTATTTTAAGTATTCTAAGTTTCTAGAAAGCTTCACTACATTGGTAGGGACTTTTACCAAAACTCTCAACAACATTCTTTTTGTGTTATTTTTCATAAAATCATACTAAAACTAACAAAAATTCATGAAAAATAAACCTAGACCTCCAAGTGCCAAATCTTCACCTCTATATTTACCAAATACTTCCATTGTTTTATATAGTACATTGAATTACTAAAATGAATGTCATTGTATTAGCCACTGTGTTCCAATTCACATTTTCATATTTAAGATGTACACTTCTAGCACATGGGGCCACAAATAGGTCACGACTAATTTGTGTCACAAATAGCATGACTGACCTACATTACAAACAGCTGCCATCTGAAACAGTCAAATCCAAATTCACAATGTGAGGCTCAAATTCACATATATTGCAAATACACAGTGGGATAAAGCACAAAGCCATGCTGGTCCAGCAAACTGGTGAAGGCCTCATACTGTAAGGTAAGTTAACCTAATCAATATACACCTTTTTTAGATTGCTGACCTAATTACAACGCAGTGGGAGCCTTGTTTGTTATAGTTCTGCAATCTGGTACCACCATATTCTGTGTCGACAATAGGTGAGTGTCACAAATAGGTACTCTCAACCTTATGGGCACTGGTACGAAAAACCCAACAAATTTTCTACTAAGTAGAGTAGCCTCCAAGATTTCTTAAAATGAAATCATCGCACTAATGCATCATTCTAGAACTACCTCAAGAACTTCTGACTCAAGTATCAAACTCAAAGTGCGAAGCTCTAACAAGCTCTTCACATTGAGTTGGCCCAGAACCGAAAAAGACATCTCTTCAAAAGAAACGACCTGCTCAAGTGATGCACAGACATCACCCCATCAGTGCGAATCTGAAATTCCACGACCCTGAAATTCTGTAACAAGGTCACGGACAACTCATGCTTCACTTGGTTTAATAGACTAAGAAGTTGTTCACAAAGTCTGCCACTGGCCCAACAGCCAGATGTTGCCCTCGGAAGAACTCCCAGCAACCAAAAGCCAGGAACATAAGTTAGCACAAGTAAAGCCCTCTTGCATTAACTATTTCCAGATTCCGACTGCCAAGGAAATGTAGACGTTTACACTATGAGCTTGCAGTACTCGAACTTCAGCATCGAAGACACTCTGCAGGTAGGAAATGTGAAGCTCGAAACATGTTGGGTTACACCGATGAGAGGGGTTGAAGCTTTGACTGAAGTGGGGATACCTAAATACCACATCGATTGAAACAGTGCCTCCAATGTACTGGCACAAGCTCAACTCGATTTGATGAAAACCAACCCGATTTCAAATATTTACAGGTATTTGCCAACATGCTGACCGGTAACTCCCTCTATTTCCGTCGTGCATGATGGGCCTGACGGGCAGCTTGTTCATCGCGAGCAATCCTTTCTGTGTATAAAGGCAAGCGAAGAATATCCTGGAACTCCTCCTGCAAGTCCTCTTCAGTAATGTTGTCCTTGATGCTACCCATCACCTGCAGTCAACACACCACGATCTCAGTCAAGAATCATTGAATTATTGAGAAAAGAACCAAGCGTCCTCGCAATCGTACCATGTTCCAATAAATTGTTCGAGAAATTGACTTACTTTATACACGAATCACCTTTTCATAAGAAAACTCAAGTTCGACCCTCTTCTAATTCAAGGTCGGCCCAAACGTTTTTGAGAACAATAAGAAACTGCAAAGTGTCTCTCCCAACTTGAGCACACAAACCTTGAGATAGACATGATATGCATTTGGTGTGTCCTTGTCGGGACGCATACGCATGTAACTCCAAGTCTCCGACTCTGGATCGTAACTGCATTCAATGATCTTATTTACCATGTTTGCAACATCTGCACCCTCTGTAATCCCAAGCCCAACCAAACCATAAGCGATATGGCTCTTAAGAGGAGAACAATAAGACATTATATCGAAGATAAATTGTAGGTAAAGAGCTTCTGATCATTCACAACTGCATTACCTGGAAACACGACCTTCGCATTGTCGAGCTGCCTTAACTTTCCGGAATCCATGAGCTTGAGCAAATATTGATTTCCACTTGGCGCAATCTACATAACCAATGCCAGTGAAAACATCAACTTCAGGTTTGAGTAGGCTACCCAACAGGGTCGAGTTAAACTCGTAACTCTCTGTACAGTAAAATAACCAGCCTTCAACCATATGATAAATTTACGCGAGGAAAACAAACGGTCAATTACAACGAGTCATCAAGTAATAAGGCACACAGTTTGCATGTGCGCAACTTCGTAAGATGAACTTAGACGATACAAAAAAGAGCCCTGGGACAACCTGCAACATGAAGTCGACTGAGTTCATGTGAGCATATTTCCATTTGAGTAGGCCTTCGTGCGTACGTGGAACATACGGATCATCCCAACCCTGCAAAATAAAAACAAACTGGAACTGTCACCTAAAGTTGCATTGCATTAGTTCAAAATATAGAAGGCGAATTTTCGGTTGAGAGAAAACTCAAAATATGGAGGATAGAACCTGCAAAATTTAAACAAATTGGAACTGTCACCTATAATGGCATTGCATAAGTCCAAAAAATAAAAGATAAATCATAATTAGAGAGAAAAAAACTCAAAATATGGGGGAGGATAGAACCTGCAAAATAAGTCCATCTGCCTCATGACAAAGCTGAGGAATAAATTTATGCAAGATCTTGTCTGTGGTAGAGAGCATCCAAAAATCCTTCCGTCTCACCTGCATAATCCATAAGATAATTCAAACCTTAATATAGATTACATTGACCATGCTCACATTCTGAGTCCAACCATGTGATGGCTACAAACCCTTCTACAATTCTAAGCATTACAGGAAAGTGCCAATGGATTGCAGAATTACAAATAACTTGCTTCCGGTTATAATCATACTTATATTGAATATTTAAAAATAAGAGGAATTAAACCTAAAGACACTCAGGCCCGCCCAAAGAAAAAGTAAAAAAGCCTGCAGTTGAAACCAAAGAAAGTAGCCAGAACTGAAATGTCGGCCATGAGTTAAGTCCATAGGCCTTCGGTAGATATAAGGGATAGAAGGTAAATACACTGAAAGCCTCAAGTTGATATTCATAGAGCCCTCCTCGAAGAGAATTCAATTCATGCGCTCGAGGTTCAACGACCTCCTTCTCAATCATTCTCCATCTTTCATGGAATTGCAACTACACACGGAGCAATGTAACTGGTTATTCATGATCCCTGAATACTTCCTGAAGGTAACCAACACCAACCCATAAACCTAGGATCCTCCAAGCGGTAAAAAAAAGACTGCATTAGGCATATTCAAATGGAAAGTGATTTAAGTGACACGTTTAGACTTCTCAAGTCAGTCAGAAGAGGACCAATAGGACCAGTTGGCAAGAATGATATCGCCCCACTTCTGGAGAGAGCTGCCTAGCGTAAAATTTGTATTCAGACCCTTTTCTGGGTAGAAAAGGTGGTCAACATGGGTCTCATGCACCACAGGATACTAGCCTCTTGAAACCTAAACTTGAGAACCGTCCAATAGCCAACTAAACGAAACCTCCCAAGCCCGACACGTAACCAGAGCATAAATCTCTAAACACGGCCAGTTTAAAACGATTGCATCTGTGCAATATGCCGTTTTCCGCCAGGCTAGCTCGGATTCCTATCTCATCGCTTGTGATATGTACCAAGGCTAATATGGTCAACGAAGTATTACCCGGTAGCACCTGTGTTTCCCGTGACCTAATATAATGATATTGCTCAGCATGTCAGGGTACCTTACACTAGAATACCTTGGAGAGAGGTTTTTGATTGAGCATCATGAGATCATAAACCAGGTATCGCCTCTTGAGCTGCCCATCCGGTAGCTTATCGATCACCATCTCACCATCCATTAACGTTAAATGATGCGTGGGAGCCAGAGAGTCCCTTGAGATTTGACCCTACACAAAGTTTTTCTCCCAGTCAGTCCCGGAATGAGCAACTATCCACTATAAAAAACACAACATCACGCTTCTACATGCTCAAATTTCTTTTCGAAAGTCGTGCACTTGATTAAATGTACCTTCACAGGAAATCGCAGCTGAACTCTTCGAAACCTAAAGTTCCGGTCGATCAGATATACCCCGTCTCTCGCTATCAACATCATGTAACGAGTTCCATCTGCCTTCCAAGTCGCATAGTAGTATTTCTGTCTCAATAACTGCAAATTTTTCCTGTAGCTCCAAGAGTTGCAACATAGTCAAACAAATATGATAATTGAAAGATACTTATAAGTGGCGCAGAACAGAGATAAGAGATGCCGAGAACATGATTGTATGTGGAGAAAGCTTCGTAACTATCATCTATGTTTGATTGTCAAGTGAAGAAAGACAACTAGAAGGAAGCGCCATTCAGGAACTCAGGGCAGTCTCATCCTCCAAAGTAATGCTCTGCGAATTTTGATAAACCAAACTGAACTCATGAAATCGTTTCAACCACATTCTCAGAAGAATGTCAACTAGGATCCACGTAAGGTACACTCCAACATGTGCTTCCAATTTGCATAATCATCACTCAACAGTATTAAAAGAAGCACACCTGTCCAATGATACCGGCTGAGATCCTGGAAAGCGCAAGTTCATCCCGCCGTAACCATGCGGAGTAGACTGACCAAAACACATGAAACATAGACAGGTATCAAGTCGACGACTCTCAACAAAGTGTTAAGGCAGGACCAGACCTGGATAAAGGACCGCTACACTGGCATGCCAACTCAATTCAATTTTCATGCATAAGCAATCCCAAACCTAGCCTTCTCCTAAACGCTGTCCGACGTACTGCCCTCTAAGCGAGTTGCTTTCTAATCTTCGTTCATATTAATAAGGAAGTGAGACATTACATAGAAAAAGGACGTTCATATCAAAAAACAACTAAAAAAGAATATCATTGTGCAAAAACATTTCACTAATCATCTGTAACTGCTCCGAGTCTTTGAGGTTTCACAGTAAATTAACTTCGTTACAAACTCCTGAAGCTGAGTATCAAGGTTCAGAGGACTCACCACACCAACGGCCCGATAACACCAATTCTGCATTTCCCGCTGCTGCTCATCTGGTATAGCATCTCCCAGAACATCATCATTTGTCATGGCAGCAATGGGAGCAGCCGGTTCGTCCTCTTTGTTGAACTGACACCACACCCACGACGTAAGTTCACGACGTAAATACAATATAACTAACATCCTAAAAGAAAACAGTCGCGCACTCGCAAAATATTTGTAGAGCTGACTTTCGTCGTAAATACCATATACGAGAATCAGGAACCGAGATGAAGAGGAGAATGCTTCAGATGAAAGACAAATTGCGTGCGAAGGTCAACAATCTCTTTGAAAGACTATCAATTTAATAGGTATAACATCGAGGACATATTCACAAAGGACAGGATTTAACACTTGTTGCAATCATACAGAAGTCACATCAGAACTTTCACAGTTCGTTACGCCAGGAAAGCAGCTCAGCAAGCTTCTTAACTGAATATTAAATATATTCTCACCTGAAGAGCAGCCATAAAATCATCTTCGTCGTCTTCATCTTGATCAGTTGTAGCAATACAATTCAGATCGGGAGTCTCAGGTCTTTTCCATTCTGGAGTCGATGGACAGACTAAGTTCTGTGGTTTTGGTTCATGGTAAAACTTGTAAAGATCCTCAATATAGTGTTGCTTGTATATGCCAGGAGGTCTTGCTTTGGCAAACATACGAATTGCCTGTGTCACAGAAAATCTGATAAGAACATAGAGCACACAGCAAAGGGCTGGATAGAGTTTTTAGCAAAGTATTATCCATACAAAAATTATCAGCTCCATTAATTTCTGGCTGCTCCGTTTGGCACAAAGAATAATCCCTGCTCTAAACCCCGTGTCCTGATGTCTATGTTGCTACCCAAACGGTTAGCATATCAGCAAAGCTTGTGTCGAGAAATTAGCATTGATATGAATAAGAAACCTCTAGTGGATTCAAGAAAAACAGGCGTAGAGACCAAAACTTGACCACGGAGGAGTAATAATTGCAAGACAAACCTGCTCAACGCTGCTGCATTGGGTGCGCATAAGGTAATGAACAATCATGAAACCCGTACGGTTATGTCCGTGAGTACAGTGCACCAGTATGTATTTATTTGCACCATTATCACCTTTGGCATGCAGATGCGAGAAGAATCGCATCACCTATATCAGCCACAACACAGTTAATGGGCAACAATGAGCACAAAGGTGTTTAATCGTGAGCAAAATCCTAGAAGTGACAAAACTCTATGTAAGCTAGAAGAAACAAAACGAACCAAAAATTTCAAGAGCAGGGTAGCATGCCATAAATACCTCAAATACAAATGTATTCACTGACTCAGGATCTGGGACCTCATTACGCCCCCGGCAAGCCACCTGCAATACCACTGACAAGACTTTAGGATCTGGTGGCATAGTAATTGAGAAGCAGTTAGCGATACCATCAAGGGTCGAATTGTGTTACCTTCACATACTTTACTCCATCATTCGTCCACTCGTTTGAGTTGTAGTAACGAGATGTGTTGGTTAAGTCGATAACTAGTCCGATCTGCAGCCAAGTTTCTTGTCAATATATAAAACAGAACAAAATCATTGCTTGATGAACTTAATTACACCGCTCGTATCCCTAAACATACTTCCTACATTAATATCCAAGTAGGATGTTAGAATACCAAACCCTAGGAAATATACACCTTAACAGAACAGAATCTCTAAAAAATTCAGGGACTCAAGTTAAGACCGCCCAACCTTACGCCCAAGAGCCTGCTGATGCCGAACAACATGTCGCCGCGAGTATCTCCTTCCCGGATCTAACAACTCATTGAAACTCTCCCCAAGAGGCACTTTGGATGGTATCAAGTTTGCAATGGGCTCTCCCGCACCAGGACAATCCAGCCAGCCTAAAATGACACAAGAATTTATCAAAAGATTTCAAGCCTCTTTGCTCATCGCCATTGCCAGCTTGAACATTAATCATGCACAGAAGATTGCTAATATACGTGCACCAACGAGAACTAATCATCCTTCTGCCAACATCTGATTGGATTTGACAAGATGGCGCAAGTTACCTTCAGGCAATGGACCCACGTTACGCAATCTGTCCACAGGTTTCGGAGGCTCGTTGAAAACCTTAGCGACTTTTCCAGTTCTTTCCCCTTCTGACTCCCGCAGGCGCTTCATTCGGAGTTTCCTCTCCTCTCGTTCCTGAACCTCACAACAGTAAATTTTACTTGAGACAATAAAACTTGGGCATACATTCTGAATTAGGGTTAAATTACAGCTTTCATCTTCACTGATAGTTAAGGCCTAAACCTTACCGCTTTCATCATATCGACCGAGCTCATGAAAACCTCCCCATCAGATGCCATGGCTGTAGCCGCCCGATCACCCATTCTCCTCGCACGTCTGTTAGATTGCTCTCCAAAATCCAAAAACAGAGAAACTCTTTACTACCGTCCTGCAAAAACCAAAATAATTTCCTCACTGCAAGCAACGAATCTGCACACCAAACAATACACTGACGGTCAGGATTTTTTGCACAACTCAATATTGTAAAAAGGTGCAAGCCAAATAAACCGTCTCGATGTCGTGTAAAAGAAACTTATGTAGCACGATTTCTGATATAGGCCAGCTTGCGAAACCATTTCCGCGCATTAAAAACCCTCTCATACCTTGGCAAGTAATTTCAATCTGAGAACATCTGATGCTTGTAGACAGCAGTCAAATAGTTATCTATAAGGCCGCAACTCTATTATGTCAAGATTAGAACGACCTCTCTAAGGTTTACCGATAGCTTATAACCTTCCACTTTTACCCGACCCTCCACAAAAAACAAAACAAAAAACTACCGTCACTGCATTCAGAACTCCAAACCAGCAATCACCAATCCAGCAACCTAAAGTCGTATGCTGAAGAAATTAGACTCTTCTAGAGCCTAGAGTCCAGAGCAGCACGTAAGGCCTACAAGCGGAAAGCCAGAAACTAAACTGCCCTTCTAGGACTGCGCGCAGAGAGGAAGAAACATGACAGGTTGAGATTCAACCGGAACGACGAGTACAAAATGCCCAGGAAAATATAGATGAAGCACTGAATGGCTGCACTCAACACTTCATTTTCAACCAAATGTTGAGTGAATATTTTGTTCATAAACTACAGAAAATGCACTTCCGACGAGCAATAGTAAGTCCTCTAGCTCCAGGTATTGAGATCACAGCAAGCAATCGAAGGTGCGCAGCAAATATGACAGCAGACTAAACAGAATCATGCACACCATTTTCCATTTTTTTTCATTCTTTTTTTTGCTCATTTCTCGGTCAAATCATGTAAGTGATATCATGTTGGAAAGCTCCCGAAAATGCGCTCCAAATGAGTTCCAATAGGTCTCCTAACTCAAAGCATGGAGATCACGCCGACCAATTGAAGTTCGCTGGCTAGGGTTTCAAGTAGCTATTATATACGCCGTTCCGGTTTTACACCCTCTTTCTCAGTACTCTCTGAAGAGGATGACTGAACGACTTGAAAACTGATCAATCCTACATGACTATCGAAAATTCCATTCGAAACCCTAGTAGCACATGAGTCCCTGACTCGAACAGAGCTCAGTCGTTTCCCAGTTAGGGCTTTGCAAATCAAGGAGTTTAGAAGCAAAGAAAAGTGTGTAATACCTAGAAAGAGCAGGGCATGTCACGAAGGATCTGTAAAGCTGGCCGAGCAGAAGGGAAGAGGAGAGGAACGCAGGAGTGCAAAAAATCACCATGGCAACAAAATTGGCTGCAAATTTTGAAGCAAGCTGCTCCAGTCTACAAGATCGAAACTTATGCAGTATTGGAAACACTCAGAACTAAACTCGCAACCGCATTTCCAAATCACTTGACAATGTGTACTTTAGCATTGAGATTGTTCCAGCGTTATTGTTTTAGACTTTGCAAACCTAATTACTCAAGGTGCTCACGGCTCTCACGCCATCACCGTTGCAATCACCGGAGCGGGCGGGCTCCGCAACCTCGGAGTGGGGTGTGTTCTGTCACGGAGACGGCAGAGTCGAAGCTTAAGAAACACAGGAGATGCGTGCCACCCAAGATTTGTGAACTAGTGGTAGATTCAGGGCTGTCGCGGGAAGATTTGTTTGCGTCTAGTAGATCTCGATCGGGGTATACGAACATACGCCGTGGAATGATTGTAGTTGATAGCCGCGAATCTTTGGCATCTTCCATTAAGGTTCTTTGTTGAGGTATGCGCACCTATTCCCGTCACCAATTACAACTGAGTATAGTTATGGGTTTTCTATTGCCAATCGAAAGAGGATCTCAACTTACTTGGTATGCATTTGAGTTATTTGTAAAGTCCCCCCACTTTGGGCATGACTTTTTTTGAAGTTGAGAAGGCAATTATAGTTGAAGCATCAAATTTTTTTGCAAAATACTTATGTCACACGACTTCAAAAGTAGGGACCAAACTTTTTTAGGCACCATTTTGATGGAAAAATAAGTTTCATATCCACTTTTATTTCAACTTTTTTAACTCAACCAGCTTTTTCACAAAACTCATGGGTTTAAACCCCGGTTTAGGGTACTTTACAAATAACTCAATTACTTGGACAAAAATTTGAAAAAGCTGTGAATTTTTAAACTTTGGTCTTTAGGTTTGCCAAGAGTTTTAATATTTTTATTGTTTTACATTTTTATAATCAATAGGGGAGTTACATTTGAAAGGTGTGATTGTTCAGTCACAAATTAAGAAGTGCATTATTGACATTTTAAGACCCAACTTCTTAAACCTATGTTACACATTAAATCTAAAATTCTAAAGTAAATAAATCTCAATTGTTTACTTGAAGAATAGGCAAGATTTAGACAAGCTCATGTGATCTCCATTTTTGGCATATGCATGATTTTCTTAAACTTATTTTGAAAATAAAATAACTAATAAACTTCCTAAGAATATAATTTTTATTTCAAAGGTTGTTTGTATATAAAAATTATGCCCACTTAAACTCAAAATGCTCAACAACAATCAATAGAAATACAAAGAAAATTAAGAAATAAAAATTTAAAAATCTTGTTTTTTATAAATTATAATTTTATCAATGAAAAGCTTAAATTCATTTCATTTGAATGACCCTAAATATAAGATTAGATGAACATTTTTTTTGCCAAATGGTTTTTTTTCCCCAAAAAATTAGATTTGGAAAATGGTGAAATTGAATTTTTTGGTAATATTTTTTTCAACATATGATTTTTTATTTTTGAAAAAACAACTACCCTAAACTTTAGGCAACTACTTTTAGAATTATTTCTTCCAATCTTGCCCTACACCTAGTATAATGTGAAAATTACATAGCTTCTTGTTTTGTAGGCATTATAGCATTTTTGAGAAAATAAAGCATGGGATTTATATTTTAATTCAATTTCATAATTTTAAAAAAAAAATCTATGTCATTCATTTGTTTGTTAGAACAATCTCATTATTGAAATTAGTATCTTTCATATCCACCATATTAATAATTTAGTTTTCATTAGAAGGGATTTGAAGGTATTGGAAGCCCACAAGTTATTTTGAGTTCTTGGACTATGGGAACATGCCACATTAGTAGTTCGATGTGGTTGAAACACTACCATGTCAAAAAAAATTTAATTTTTTTTAATTTAAAAAAACAAACTAATTCAGTTTTAGGTTTCTCAGCATTTTCCGTAATTTCTGGAAAATAAAATAAAATTCAATAATTCAAAAATTCAACCAATAGGGTTGGTTTGTAGTTTTTAGACAATATAAGGAATGGATAGGAGAACAACCTTGAAACAAGATTCTCTTGACCTCAAATTCCTTCTAATGCTTTTGGTATTGTATTTACTTCTATTTCACAATTTTTAAAGAACGAAAATCAATAAGTTTATTTTTTCCCAGCTTTTTTCTTGGACTTTGTAAGCACTTTTATATCTAACTTTGATATAAAACAAACACAACCATGTTCTTTGGATTAAAGGATAAAGAAAAATTTCTCCTAATTGTTTATCTAAGCATGGCTTATTGTGCTTTTCAAGCAATAAATCTTTTAGACTGCATCATGCAAATAAGTTACATGATTAACCAACTAATACCTCACACAAACCCAACTTTGGCCAAACAATCAAGCTAAATATAGCTATTGTGGTTTTTAATATAGAATTTATAGTCATAAATTGTAAATTCTAAACTATAGATCAAATCATTCAATTTCTAAAAATATAAATTCATTCCAATCTAAGCCTCCTAATGAAAGTTATGACCAAATGAAGTTTTGCCTCTAAAGGGCACTTTACACTTCATTTATACTTTTCTGATGACTTTTAAATTCAAATTGACCTTGGATTTTGGCCATGAACTTAGACTAAATACATTAGTCCAAAATATAAATTTTGTCTTTGATGGATAGAAACTCCCTAATTTCATTTGAACTCCTTTTATTGCAAACTTTATCCTTCACTTTTTATAGACTATTTAGTTTAGTTTTCTATATATAGTCTCAAACTCTTCTAACCTTCTTCCAAAAAGTTCCAAATTTAAATTCCCCTTTAATTGCTTTCAAAAGGTTCTAATGAAACATCTATCTTCTTCTAAAGACATTGGGCTTCTTCTGTCATTTTGTTTTTTTATATTCTTAAAGGTTGTTTCTTTTTTATTACCATCTCACCTATCTTAAATGTTAAGAAATTTAAAACTTGAACTTTCCTAGTGAAAATTATGAGTGGATGAAGTTTGATTGCTATTTGGTACTTCAAACTCCATGTGCTATTTATTCTTAACTTATGATTTGAAACTTGGTTTTAATTTAATTTTTAAGACTCTAGAATTTGATTGGTCACTAAAATTCTATTTTTGTTCCTTTTGGACAAACCTTACTAATCTTCATCCAATATAGTTTCTAAATTTCATTTGTTTGTATCTTTTTTGTTTTAAGTCTATTTTCAAAGTGTCTTACATTTTTAGAAACCTTTGAACCTCTTCTATAACCTTCTAAAGATAAACTTGAAATAAAATTTAGTTATAATGCTTTGAATTTCACTTGTACATTAGCTATGATTTGAAGTTCCAAATCAATTGTTTTGAATGAAAGGTAGAAAAATCATTTACTTACGTTGGTTGAATCTCATCTATGAGATAAGCAATGAAGACTTGGAAGTCCTTTTTATTTTCTAGCTTTTCCCTTGTTAATTTGTGCTTACCTATTAGTTTTTAGAATTTGAATACAAGTTGTGAAAATTACTTCCAAAATCTACTTCCTACTTTTTTTAAGTCCCATTCTTCTATTTCTCTCTAATTTCCACTTCATTTGCTTTCCTACTCCTTTTTTTTTACTTCTATTATTTTATATCATTGAAGTTGGCTTTTGAAGAACAAGTATTCATATTCCCAACAAAATTCATAAAATGCTACTTGTTCCTCATCCTAAAGTCAACAATTTTCTAATTCTACTTCTAATGTCTAAAAAAATTCTTTTGAATTTCCCCCTAATCTATTTTTATTGCCAACTTCTGAGCTCAAAATCAATACATCCTTTAGAAGAGATTTAGGGCCTCTAAGACATTGTTTTAGGATTATTCCTTGAAACAATTCCCAATGCTATAGACCATTAGTTGTTGGTTTGAATTTTCAAATTTAAAAAAAAAATCAAATTTTTTTAATGTATTAAAAAGATAAGAAATTATTTATAAATATTATAAATATTTTTTAATTAATAAATTAATATCATTTGACATGGTAGTCACCTAATTACATTGAACTATTGATGTGGGAGCATTTGCAACGTTTCTAGAGTTCACGAACTTGCAATCTTTTGGAGGCCCTAAATCTCCCTTAATGATTATCCCCATTCTACTTGCACTTATGGTTTTAGTTGAGAGATTTCTTAAGACTTTAATGTAAGCAAGAGAGTGTTATTTTAATAAGTTGGGACTTCACTTCCAAGCAATAGAGCTTTCCCTTTTTTGTAAATTGTATTTGCAACTCCAACCATTATCTCACTCTTCTATTTCTCCCTCACATTTCTCTTTTTTGTGACTTGACTTCTAATTTAAGAACTCCCCTTATGGCCTAACTTCTATGGTTTCCCTTTCAAAATAGTCTTTATACATCCTTGACTCCTTGAAGCATTGTGTAGGATCCCCAATCAAATCTTTGAACCACTAGAATAAGAGTTTGGGCTTTATTGATGGATCTTAGGCCTCCTTGAATGGGACCTTGGACTCCTAATTGAACCCCTAGGCTTTTGTAATGTGACCTTAGGCTTCCTTGATAGAATCCTAGGCTTCTCTAGTGGGGCCTTGTAGCTACTTGATTAGAACTTCAAAATGCTAAAATAGGACCTTAGGCCATTCCAAGTTGGTTTTTGAACTAGGCCATAGTCTTTTGGATTTGAGTTTGGTTTTTGGCTGAAGAAGGCTAATTTAGTTTAGAATACCAATTAAGCTTCAAGAACAAACTTCTAGCATTTAAACATTAGACGCAAAACTTGGGAATAGTTCTAAAAACAATTGGCAATTGGATACTAAATTTTGAAAGAGTCATGCACCTTGCATCCATATGAAAAATAGGGGAATGCAATGAGTTTGGACTTTAAAGAATTAAACATTTCATTTAGAAGAATTTGTTTAGATGACTCATCATGCACCAACTTAGTTGATCCCACCAACTAAGCATACCATTACATCCTAGTGTTAGATTTAAGGTAACAAGTACATCAAAGATATGTATGATGGACATTTCACATCTCCTATAGGTGTTTCTCACATCTATCATTGGTTGTAGGGATGTTTGCAATAATGTATGTCCATTAAAAATATATTACTTGTTGTTTTGAGCAAACTTCAATCCATTGCATTGAATACAATGCAAAGTTTTTTCCATTTTGTTTTTCTACAATTGAGCCCAACTTCTCTAGGTCAAAGGAAGAATGAGAACAAGAAAGTTAATATTACTGGTAAACCACACTTTGTGATCTTTAAGGCAATTTAACCCTTGAAGGACCAAGGGGACATCATGTGTCCTCTTTAAATTTCCAATGGCAAATTCTCAGCAATGTAAAATAAATCTCAATATTTTGTAAATTAGGATCTTCTAGAGTAAGAAGTTTATATACTTGTTGCATTATCTTATTTTCAAATTTGAATGTTAGAAATATTTCAAATTTTATTTAGGAAATGTAGTCTAATAGAAAAAAAAAAGCAAATATAATGTTTTTTTGAATGAAAGGAGTAGTAGAGATGGAAAAAAACATTATATTTGGACATTTATAGTCTTTAATCTACACAAATAAACAAGATTTGGAAAAAAAAATCAAATTTTAGTTTTAGCAATTTCAAAAATAAAAGGTTCAATCTAATGCAACTAAAATATAAAATAATTAGAGTGGTTCCAAATTTTTGGAAGATGTTCCAAACAATATGATAGTAATATTAATTATTGAAGTTCACAAATTTACATATATATAAGTTTTTAAAACTTAGTAGGATCCAATTTGGTCAATTTTGGCTTTCTGTTCCTTTCGATTGACAATAAGTACAAATTTGAGGGAATTTTTTCAAATTTTCAAATAAAAAATTTTCACATTTGTGTTAGATTCCAACGCAATTTTTTTTGGGTGAGTGGGTGTATGTATTTTCTTAGCCAACACATTGGATGACTACTGTAGCTCTACTTTCTAGGGCAATGAAATTCCACTTCCTAGCGTTGCTACAACTGCATCCAATATGACCAGCTTGAACGGCAATCTAAAGTAACACACAAACCACACATTAACTACAAGAGAAATAAATTTTTTTAAACCCTTCAGGCAGATCAAGGTGATCACAACTATCATCAGTGAAGAGTAAGATCGGCACTTCTTTGTTGAATATTTATTTATTTTGTAAAAATAAGTTTTGACAAATGCTAGAAATAGAAAATTTAGGCAATGTTCTTATTTTCACTATATAATTTTTTTTTTGAAGAAATAACTTCCCAAAAATTCTAGCATTTATTTTTAGAATTGTTTTCTATCAACCTTGCTCTACAACTACAGTACACATAGTACTACCATGCCATCACAAGCAATGCACAAGAAAAGAAAAGAAAAGCATAACATGAAGCTCCTAAGTGTATTAAAAGTATAGCCCCCATCATTGCTATTAACAATTTGACTATGAATGGCCTTCAAAATTGTTGCATCATGGCACCCTACTTCAATAAGAGCAACATTTGTATAAATGCCAACTTGTTGAAACCAAAAAAACCACCTCTAGAAATTGATTTTGTACCTCCATTTTTGTAAATCCTACTCTAATTTCTTTACTAGGATTGTGCTTACTATTTAATTTTTGCTCTTAACTACAATGAGGTAGAAATGGGCCTTTACTCCTCAATTGCAAGCTAGAGTTTAAAGAGAATAGCTAAGTCTTACCCAAAGCTATTAGTCATTCTTGTTTATATTCTAATTGCATAGATATGATAGTTTTCTCAAAATCCTCAAGGGCAACTTTATGAGTTTCATCAGTGTTTAAGTTTGCAAAGAATGAATGGTTGAATTTACTAAATTTAAAAATAGCCAATTGTAACAAATGGAAGGTTTATCTGTGCTTAATTATTGGTGTGTCTTATTGTGACCTCTACTACTATAATATCATGTTTTGTTGTATCCAATTCATTTTCATCTTCTAAGAGAGTATCTTGCAAACTTGCTTATAACTCAAGTAATCATACTAACAATTTTTGTACATCCATATTAACATTAGAGATTTTTGAGGTCTTTGGAAGAGTATTCTAGACTTGTTCACCATATTGGAAACCAATATATTGTTGTCAAAATATTGAATAATAAAAAAATTATTAATTTAAAATTTCATTTTCTTTCCAAAAACTATTTAAAAACTAATTAAATAATATTAACTAGCATGGTAGTCTCTTGACCATATCACATTGTTGATATTGCATAATTTCTACATTTGTTATAGTCAGAGGCTATAGTCTGAGAACTTGTAGTCTTCCAAAGGCCTCAAAAAACTTCAAATGCAACTTCAAGATTTGTTTTCATTCTAAAATAAAAATATAGTTAGTGATAATAGAAGCTCACCATCTATTCAAGATGCCAAAATAGATCTAAGATCTTTGTCTTGTATGAAAGAATGGACCTTTGCTAGAATAATTATTGATATAGTGGTTTGAATCTATGAATAGGTGGGTAACAACTCTTTGTAGTAAAATCATCTTCTAAACTTGATGTGAGTAGAAAATTCAATTACTAAATACAACCAATGCAAACCTCACAACTAATGTTGTTCATTTAAGCTCATTTAACATAATCATTTTTTTGATAGATTCAAAGCTTAAAGTCAATTTTGGGCTTCTTTGCCAATAAAGTGAAAGGCAAAATTAAGACATGTGGCATTTAATCCCATGCTAAATTATAGATACAAGTAATTTTAACTTGACAAGGTAACTTTTCTTCTTCAAAAATGACCCCTTTAAAATCCACTTGAAAAAACAAGTAGAATAAAAAATCTTAACAACATATGATATTACACTTTACTAAAAGGTTAGGCGCTCAAGTGCCTAATATTTAATAAAAGTCCAAAAATGAAGTTAGACAAGACTAAAATTGCATTTATGCTATTTAGGCACCTATTCAAAATAGAACAAAGTAAAGGCATTTGGCTAGGTTTAGGTAGTACATTTAATGGTTTTAAAGAGAACAAGAGACTACATGTTTATAAAATGTATGGAATATTGAGATAGAATTGCCATAGATGGCCAACACATGTCTTTAGAGAAGGATACTATGATTTCTCTTCATTCAATTGCAATTTCTAAATATTAGGCAAGACAAGGGAATAATTTATTAAAAAACTAGGCAAGAGTTATTATAATTATCTTTTGTCAAAGCTACTAGGAAAGTACAGTAATAAAAATTTATTATTATAAACATTGAAAAATGTCTTTTAATGATTACACATATTCTATTGGATTTTAAATTATTGTATAATTTTTTGATCAAATGCAATAGAAACCAAATATTCAAAAAATATTTGACCAATTGTAACAATTCATAGTAACAAGATCTATTTTCAATGCTTAAAGTGTCTCAAGTAGGTGTGGTTATTGCAATCGTGATCAAAGTAGAATTCAAATGTGGATGCAATTATACAAAATATCACTATATTTATACCCAAAAAGATTGTCAAAGAATGGTTATTTTTATAGTGTTTTGTTTTAATGTGCTTGCTAATGCTATATGATTTGTTTAATCAAATTACATATTTGATTATAATCTTGAATGATCTTGCATAAGTATTTTGGTGGAATATATGACTAAGGATTATATTCCATACATTCAATATATTTGGAATAAGCATCTTGTAAGATATGATAGTGAGTTGTACTATGTATTTTATTTGTTCTATTTACTTGCTCAAAGTATCAAATAGTAAAACCTTACAAGCATTGTAAAGCTCATATGAGTTGTGTTGAAAATGACTAAATACTAGAAAAGTTGTTTCATCTTTCTATAATTTAGAAATGGACTATAACTTGACAACGTCTATAAACTTATATTTTGATCAATTGATTTTTTCTATCATATTTAATTGTAAGGCTAACAAATCACCACTTGCAATAGCCTTCATTCCATCTAAACTTTATATATCAAATCACATACACAATTGATTATCTCAACAACAAACCAATTCCAATGTCCCTATCCAATTAATTGAATTTGTCTATACAACCTTATGATTTCATCTCCCAATACCTTTCAAAATTTTGGCACATATCACCCACAAATATTGAGAGATGAAAATAATAGGGTTGCAATGTACTTCCAATACTTATATAGAAAGTAGGAACATAAAGTCTCTATATAAGCATCAATTGGATTAAATCTACTATACCCAATCTCCCAAAATACTATGAAAACTAGGCTAACATAATGAAAAATCATAGTTCTACATCACATAAGTGACATTTTACTTCATTATTACTAGCCAAACTTAAAAACTTAAAAAACTAAACTACCCAATATTACCACATGAGAAATCCCTCAATATTAACTAAAAACTATCAATGTCACATATGATATATACATCATTGTTAAAATGTATATATATAATGAAGTAATCAAAATAGGCTGCACAAAGTACACAAATTAGTTCACAAGAATGATATCAAATATACTATTACTTCTACATTCAAGTGAGTTACATAAGGTGGAATCACAATATACCCTACATTGAGACACTTCTATGTACTATGATACAAACAAATATCACTCAAGTCCACTTCAACACTACTAAAATGATCAAAAACTTCAATTATCTATTTAACAAACTTTGAGGAGCATCTTGAGTACAAATCTCTATTTGTATTGATAAGGTAGTATAACATAGAATCCACCTATAAAAAGAAGGAAACACAATTGTCCAATAGACTTTGATATCTTGTCATAAACAAACATAGTCAAAACTTCTTGCAAAACCTAAAAAGTGATCAAAGTTTGGAATTATAGTACATTTTTGAGGATAAGGTCAAAGAAAGTTTATATCAAATAGAAAGTAACCTCAAAATTTTGAAAATTCTTCTATGTATATATATTATTATGAAGAACATTATAGTATTGCCTACAATTATGTGTCATTCAATAATTATAAAATTTGATAGACTGGGATTATTGGCACAAAGTTAAAATTCCAATAAAATAATCAATTTTGAGAAAAAGAATTCAAATCAATTAGCTTCTAATTCATAAGAATATAAGATCAACTTTATGGCTAAAACTCGCTTCTAAAATTTGCACCTGAAGCTAGATACGCACAGGAAATGGTGAATACTGGAACGCAAAATTGTTGGGAGCACCTCAGTGAGCTCTTGCATATATTTGACATGCTATAAGTTAGTATGACATTTCTATCTTATTTCACCTCAGGCATCTCTTGTTGCAAGGAATTTTCTCGAACATGCATCTAACACAAATCTTTCAACCTTCACAATATCTACTACGGAGCAAAAAATGATGGACAGTGTGAAATATCCAAGTCCAGAGAAATATCCACCAAACGTTAAAGAACGGCAGTGATTTCAATTCAATCCTTGGTTTAAGTTGGAGTAATATTAAAGTATGTACAAGCGTTTGAGACAACGCTATCAACATTCGACTCTATCAGACAGCACAGCCATTTTGCCGATGGATCTGCTGTTGTTTGCTACATGAACCTAAAATTGTTCTTGGCACCCAATGAACGGAATCTTCATCTGTGGATACTGAAACGTACCTGTCTTAACCTACATGTTGAAATTTGAGAGCTCTGAAAACACAATGTGCTCACCAATTCTTTTACAATATGTACCAGCAGTATATGCACATCCAGAAGAATAAGGAGAACATACAATACGCACGGCAATGATGGTGAAGCTGATATGCATGTGGCAAAGCAAAATATCTGCACGACGGCTATCCACTCGTAATCTGTACTGTGATGAATCTGGTTAACGTCACACGTCTTAAACTTGCAGCAAGCGTCTTCGAAGCTCAGTCCTGACCCCATCACAACCCCAGAGAGCATAAGGAAGTCGCAATCTTCAACTAAATGGCATACGCAACTTTATTTTCAAATAATGATTTCCATGGCCCTTCACTGATTCTTGAATCTACCAACCTATTGCGACTCATGTAAACTTCTGTTTAGATATTTTCCAGAAAATGACCCCTAAAATGACATTTAATAGGAACACCCTCCCTGACCAAACAGGACTCGGTGGGAATTTAGGGTATCATTGGTATGGCGCTGAAGCACTTCAATCTAAAACTTAATCAAAGCAGTCAAGAAATTATGAGCAAGGAAATTATGAGCAAGGTTGTCATACAGAGCAAGTGAAGGAAAGCATGGCACCTGATAGCCTGACGTTCGAAAACAGTGTTGCCCAGAAGTCCACGGTTCTCCTCCGCACGTCTGACAAGGTAGGGAATCACCTCAGGAACAGGGCCGAAAGGTAGATACTTGCTCACTCTAAAGCCCGCTTGTGCCAATGACAGTGATAAAACATCAGCCATTCCCTTCAGTTGTGCAAATTGTAATCGAGGATCTTCTCTCGATAGTCCCAACTCTTGGGCTTTAGCAGCCGCTTTTCGGCCTGAATTATAGTCCAGCAGTCAGAGAGCTCAAATAGTTTGTCAATCGTCCTCAAGTTGAAATCACGCCACTATGAACCAGAGCATAATAAACAAAATGACTTGTATTTCACAGCACACAGAATCTCCTAAGTGAAAATGTAAGAAATTCTTGGATATACTAGGCATACAGGGAATGAAATATGGCCCGGGATTCCTTTGCTCACATAGCAACTGCAATCACTCACAGTAGAGAGAGAGAAATGCACTTGACGTACCGGAATCCATGTTGTGAGTGGCAACCACCAATGCCCCATCCCCATTAGCTGCTTGCTCCAGCATGAATGCAGCACATAAGTTGTAGCACCGGTGTGTCCCTTCAATATTGGAATGAATCGGAGAAGGAACTCGCGAAGAAGATGCCAGTTCCTTCTCTCGAGACATGTAAGCCCCTCGAACAAGTTTCACACCATAGGAAAGTCCCCGATCGTGAGAACCTTTCACTGCAAGTTTAAGCCGTGAAAATGAATCTTTCAGGTATGCCTGAATAGTTCCGTAGATGATTGGTCGAGCACATTTGTTGAATTCGGCCGCAGCTGAGTGAATGATATAATCAATTGCTGGCTGAACGGATGAATACTCCGCATCAACCAGCAGAGGTAGACCTTCCTGTTCACAAGCCTTGCACAGTCTTGACAGGCGATCATGAGCGAGTGCCAAGTCTATTTCTTCTTCTTTCGTAAGAGGCTCTGGGGGCGAAGTTACATAGTATGTGGGACTAGCTTCAGCTAGGAAAGGGATCACATCCTGCTTCCATGGCAGCTTGAATTCCTCGTGCACATGCTGCCATCGGAGTAGATTGCTAACTCGCTCTAAAAGTTGGATAGGGCAAATGGCGGAAATCTTCACGCACGAGGCGCTCACCTGCAGAAAGATCACGCGAAATGTCGAAAACTCAGACATTGATTCGACTCGATAATGCGAGGGAATACAAACACAACGATACATCGTACATTTATAAAAAAAATAACAGGCTTGTCAAAGCTCAAGATTGCAGGAAATTGGATAATGAAAATGGCACATGGTAACGGTAAGGATCTGAACCCTAAGTACAATCAATCAACTTTCCAGATTTGACGTAATATCAGACCAAAGAACAAACTGAAACCTATTTTCAAGAGAAGATCACGTCCGCTACTTACCGATCCTAGAGGAAGTTGGCTGGTCTGCTGGACCACTTGGACGAAATTCTCGAGGTTTTCATCACAAGATTTGTTGTCTGTTGCATCTTCTGAACCGTAATCCAAAACTCCTCGTAGCCCCACTTCCCACATTCTTTGTAATGTCCTCGAGGCTTCCTCGACATTCTCTCCAGCACAAAAATGGGAATAAGCAGTCCGCTTCACCACGTGATTTACAGGCACATGGACCAGGGCATATCTCATCATGGGAGAAGTAAGAACCTTCAAGCTTAAATCCACTACTGGCTCGTACGCAACCAGATGTAGATTTAAAAGTGTCCTTCCAAGCTCCTTCGAGCTGAATCCAGCAAAGATAGCCTCGCCATTCTTCGTTTGCGGCAAGACGTCAGAGGTGTCTTCCGTGGTCGTAGGAGGTGAGTTGAATGTTGTCACTCCTCTGACAAATAGAGGGCTTCTTGGCAAACTTTTGGACGAATATCCACGCTGGAAGAGAACCTGGCTGTAGCGCCATGCCATAGAAGGTCAACACACTGTTGAGAATCAGAAGAGTTGTGTAGAATCCTCCTTGCCGAGATGAAACTGCAGTCAACATTGTGGACACAATCGTGGTCAGCTCCATCTGTCAAACATTTGCTCTGGAAAAACTTGGATACCGAAAACAGAACGAGCAGGCATCATATCTACCAATAGAAATGAATTGATAATTGATTCTGCTCTCCGAATAACGAACAGTCAGAACAATAAAACGCTAAGGGCTCGATAAGCGAAATAAGTGTGACACAATATATACCGTTGCATTGAGAACATTAAAACACAACTGAAGTTTTCACTTGAGGGATGAACTTTCGCGAATGAGAGCCAGTCCCGGTGGAGGTTAAAATCCATTAACAAAATTTCCAAATAGCCTTGTCCAGCAGAAAGCTAAGCATTCTGCAGTTGGTGTATTGTAGAACAAAATCTCTCAACAGTTCCAACCACACTGAAAAGCAATGCGAATTTCGAAACAGATCTAGCACACGAGTACATCCTGTGAGACATCCTGTGTTTTTCCCCTGCATCTCGTCTGTAGCCGACGCGACGAAAATATTCTTAAATTTTAACGAAGAGAATATTTGCAGATGCGCTGCAATTCTCCTGGCATTCATTTCGGATGGAGGCTACAGACGAGATAAAGGGAAAAAGTAGTCACAGAGTCTCCCTCCTATTCGTTAAACAGTAAATGTGCACGTGTAGCTTCAGGCGCAAATTTCGAGCGATTAATTAGCAGTACCAATTGCGGAACTTCGCAGAGATAAATTGGCAGGAAAAGAGTACGAAAAGAAGACAGGAAGGCGCGCATCTTTCACAGACGTTAGCTCAAAGATCAATTATACACCGCTCTACTTCGCAATAATATCAACAACAAGGGATAACCGTATTCGGGCTCACAAACCTGAACAGATTAAATCCCTTGAAGACGTTCTTCAGTCCGCTCTTCCACTGAAATCCACAGAAACAGGTACTTCCGCGCCACCCGCACGTAACTTGTCCAGAAGCTCTCACTATCCACAGAATTCCCCTCTAAAGAATCACAACACAATGTTTTCTCCTCCCGATCCCACTAGCAAGACCAAGAAACTCCACACTCAAAGCTTCGGTTCGTCCAAATTTCACAAGCCAGAGTGGTCTCGGTGAGAATCTCTTCAACTGAGGAGCACCAGAAATTAAAAGTGAAATGAAAAACTGTCGCACAATATCAGAAAAACGCTTTCTCTACCCAATTGCACTGGCAAGGCAAAAAACTACTGTACACAACAAACACAGGATCCCGGGCCTCCACTGCACCAAATTTCACAGGAATGGTGTCGATGAGAAGCTTTGCATCTGGAGATCAATAAAAAACGAAAAGCAGAGTGGAACGCGGACGTTAACTAAGATCAGTACGCGGGGCACAACTGAGCGTCGCGCTTGATCAAAGGTAGCATTCTGCTCTGCGACGTGTGCGACAACGGGCACGGCCATGGGTACTGTACACACGAACGGCGGGAGTGGACTTTTCACCGTGTGACAGCGTGTCGATGTAAGAGCACGTGATTGGCGCAGGTCCTGGCAAGGGGAAGTGACGGGTCCCACTGGCATTCCACGTCAGGGCATATGCTGGCCAACGAGATCCACATCAGCCTTGACAGTGACACTTCGACCGTTCTTAGCGGTTGGCTTTCTGACGAAAAGCCTTCCTGGACATGCGTCGGTCGGGCCAACGAACGGGGGAAACCGGTGGCCAGGAAGGAAACATCGACGCTAACCAGCTGAGCTGAAACCTGAATTTGGGGAGGTGAAACTTCTTAAAATAATTTTCAATGAAATTTTTTTGAAAGACATAAACGGAATTGGCATCTCAGTAACCTAAGTAGTTTTGGAGCTTTGTGGAATCAGTTACGAGCTTTTAAAGTTGAAATGGCATAGGGTTCTAAAATGGCCTACCTCCCTCAATTGTACATTATTTGTACATAGTTGATGCAATGAAAAAAGAAACATGTATAAATAGTGTACATTTGAGGAGGTGGATAGAATTAGGGGCGGTTTATACTTGGGGCTGAATTGAAGGCCGGCCGGAACACTCCAAGTTTGAACCAATAGGATCACTCAATTTCTCCAAATCCGGCCCAAGGGGTTTATACTTGGGGCCGGCCGGAACTATGATTCATCCTACGTGTCATCTTAGGTGGCATGGTTTTGGCGCCAAACCATCCGGCCCCAAGGGAGTAATCGGGACGAGGTTTGGGGTGGCCGGAACTCCCATCTAGGGCCAGATTGGACTCTTCCGTTGGATCAAAGAAATCTCTACCTTCAATTTTTTAAACTTCACTTTTGTTTTCTTAAAATCTCTATTTTTTTCTTCCTTGTTTGTCTTAAAGTGGCTTTTTATTTCTGCAGTATGTTTTACTTGGTTCCTGACTTCCTGTGCACAATTATATGCTGGTTGTGATGATCAATCACTGGTTCTGTTTGGTAGGTTAGTAATGCAAGGAGTATGAATTTTTATTCAAATAATTGTTAATATAATTATTAATTTAAATAATTGTTAATATAATTATTAATTTAAATAATTGTTAATATAATTATTAATTTAAATAATTGTTAATATAATTTTAATTTAAATGATTATTTAAATAATTTTTATTCAAATAATTATTCAAATATTTATGGTTCAAATAATTATTTAAATAATTTTAATCTTCATAATAATAGTTTAATAATTTCTTAAAAATGAAAAATAAATTAACCTCAAATGGTTTAATTTTTTTTTAAATTATTATATTTAACAATTTGAATAAATTTAATTGTTTACTTGCTAAAAATTACCATTAAAAATAGTTCATATTTCTCTATTTCATTGTTGGGATGTGAAAGGAATTTTCTATAGACCAAAGAATGCAACATTTGGATACTATATTATATTTTTATGTTTCAAAATAGTTTTAGCAAAATATGGTAGTCTACTTTTCAAGCTACCATTTAAGATCTTATTGACTTTTCAAAGAAGTTGAACTCCTTCAAACAATTTTCAAAAAATTGTAGGAAGAATAAAGTTGAATTTGGCATTTAATTCAAGTCATCTTATATTCTAGCGAAAATCAATTTTATAAATTAGTAGCACATCAAATCCTCCATCTTCCTTTTAAACATTTGAAACCTCTTTCTATAGCCATTGTAGTGCTAAATTGTATGAAATTTCAATGAATTTTTTTCCTTGATAGTCCATCTTATACATCTTTGAATCGTCTCATTAGATTTGCACCACCTCCCACTAATTTGTAAGGTAAAAAAATTTGTAGAAAAATAATGTTTTTATTTTGGAAGTAAAATAAATATGAAGAAAAGAGAGGAACAAAAGCAAATGTTTTTTTGTTTATTTTTCAATAAAGATTAGAGGAAGAGAAAAGATAAATACGCATATTTTTAAGTTTTTTTTAAAAATTTCTTAATTGATTTTATTGGGCATTGAGAAAATCTAAGAGCACATGAATTAGAGATTAGGCCCTAGAATCCGGCCCAAGGGGTTTATATTAACAAGGGCTGGATGGGAAAATTGGAGCCGGATTGAAGGCAAATCCGGCCGACCTTCCATCCGACCCCAGGCCCAGTATAAACCGGCCCTTAGAACCAAAGTGTTTTTTAGAATTTCTTACCTAGTGTGCCTTGTATCAATGTCATAGGCAAAGCACAAGTAATTTTCTAATTTTCTAATTCATTCAATCTTTGAAATTCAATGTCTTTTTTTGTTGTAAGTCAAAACACCACCAAAGAAAATTCATTCATCCTTCCTCACAAAGACAAAGAGCTTTTTCTTAGTACTAGAACACAATTGAGAGATGTACAATTATTCTTAAGATCTCGCTATAACAAACAAAATAAAATAAAACAAGCAACCTCATTCAATGTATGGAATAGTTTGCCATGTGCCATTATCACAATTGAAATGAAAGTAAAAATACATTTTTAATTTACTGATTCAAAAATAATTTTAAAAAAAAAAAATTTATACCATAAATCAAAAGGCTACAAAGCAAAGCCTCTATATCCCGCCTTGCATAAAACTTTCCAATGATACCATGCACACAATTGGAGATATATGGTGTAGAACATCTTACTATAACTAACAAGACTATTCAAAACAAATAGTCTAACTAAAAGTATGGATGCTTACTACAATTAACTATTAAATACATATCATTTGTGTTGGATTTTGAACTATTTATTAAGGTTTATTTTTTCATTACCAAAGGTAGTCAAGAAATAATGTGAAACCTTTTGCAAGGAAGGTCACTACATGTGCTAATTTGATAGATAATGGCAAAAATATGTAGCTAAATTATTATTATTTTTTCCTTACTCTATGGTGCTTTTTGGTCATGGGTGTCCATTTAAAATTTATAGTTTGCATTGCTCCACCATGTGACATATACCTCTCGCATTGCCATTCAGTGGCAATATGGTGTTGCACCCTTGTTTGGGGTAAATTTACAGCTTGAAAATCATGCCATTTTCATACCTCAAAACTGAGACCCCATCATTTCATTTATTTTCAGTAAATTTTTGTTAAAAAAAATATTTTGTCTCATGGAAAGTGAAAGAGGATTCCAAAGTACTTTAGCAAGTGTTATTTGGACACTTTATGAAAAATTATGAAATTTCTACAGATTGTGACTCTAGGCTCTCCTATTATTTTGCTAGTGCACTCATTTTCTCAATGTATTCATCAATATTTAAGTTTCATTGTGACTTTTGAATTCAAATGTAGGTAATGCATTGTGGGCAACCTATACTATAAGGTAGGTTGATCGTTTTGTTTTGTTTTGTTTGTTACATTGAGATTTCCTAAACTATACATCTTCTAAATTAATCTCATTCTTAGTATTATTTGAAAGCCCTCAACAATGACAGGTGCACAAGTTTTGTTTTTTTAAAATTATTTCAAGGTATTTGGACCTATAGTTGGAAAGTTATGGATTTTTGAGTTATTTTTTCTTTCTAAAAATTAAAAAATTACTTTTATTTTTGTTTTGGTTGTAGTAATGATACAGGCACACTAGCGAGTGTGAGATAAACCCTTCAAAAGATGAGGAGGACCATTGCCAAGTTATGCAATGTTATACTTGCTCGACACTTTAACCTCAAACAAGTGCTTTAATTTGGATTTTGTCAAACAAGTGATTGACATTGTACCCAAAACATAGATTTCCGTAGTAACAATTTCAAAATTTAATTATTATTTTTCAACATTTAAAGGATGTTCAAAGCGCTATTTGTAGTAATGTACACGGTGTTGTTTGTGTATTTCAAATGGCGTTAATTATAATGTTAGTGAGTGTAACAATAAGGGACCTTTTCACACTACATCCCCAAAAAACTCCCTTGCACAACAGACCAATGGTTGTGAAAATCATGTATTTTAATACCATGTGACATCCTCTACTTCCAATCAGCCAAATACACTCCTTAGAAGTCAAAGTAGTATAGAAGATCTCCCTTTTCCATTGCTAATACCGAGGATGAATAGTTACACTTCTGTCCTACAAGAAAAGATTCTTTGTCATCCATCCGACCATTCCGGTCCACGGGGTTAACTGTTCTAACTTCCAAATCATCGTGGTTGGTGCCGTGCACAGCCAGCTCTTCCAACGGTTTGCAGAACTCAAGATTGATCCACCAAAAGTATCAATTGATGCACAAAAGTTAGTTCCCAAATGGATGGCCAGCAATTCAGTTGAAGGTTGAGTCAACCAGCTTGCAACTGAACCCACGAGTATATTATTCGAAGTTATTCCAGCCTTGCCTGGATACTGGCAGGCTATTCCACTTGTTGCCTTTCTACGGTACTGCCTGAAAGGGGGACAGGACTGCAGGAGGTAGGTTTGGGTTGTGGTCATGTGGAACCATGTCTTGTGGGGTCGGAATGTTGACCATAGAAAGGGGACAAGCATCTGGGAAAAACTAAACTGAAGGCCGGGTTTACAGCATCACCACCCGCCCACAGTCCGGGGAGTTTTGTGAGCCAAACGGTAGATTTTCGGTAGAACTTCATCCATCCCAGTGTTTTCAAAAATTGGTCGGAAGTGTGCCGGGAGGTTGTAGAAATTGCCGGCCAATTTCCTAGAATATTTTTTTTCTCCCGGTTGCATTGCCACCATTGTCCTATTCCAACCGGAAATTTTCCTTCAAAGTGAAAATCTATCCGGTTGTAATTTTTTCGGTTTTATTCTTCATTCTTGAAGTGGCTTTGTTTTGCTTCAAAATTGTTTTTTAAATATTATTCCTAGTAGGATTTGAACTTGGCATTGCCCCTACCAAATTAGGGCCAAGGATTTAGCCTTCCGAAAATGCACAAATCCAAAAGAGGGTCCATGCATTTTTAGGAGGTTGGTTAGTACGACATACCCACAACATTCACATTTACAAGAATCAAACAACATGAGATAAAAAAAAATGGGGAGATTAGTGAAAAGAAGCCAACTAGGTGCCTCAGTGCTTGGGTGTCTTAGTAAGTGTCTTACACTCTTAACCCTAGAAGGCCCATAGCCATTTTGGGTTCAAAAAATTTTAGCTTTTGAAGTGCAATAAATCTAAATGTGACTAAGTAATACACATCTTAACTTTACAATCTTGTAGTGAGCATGTTGTAGGTGGCGTGGATCAAATTTGAAGTTATTTGACCACATAGATTGCAAGATTAAAATGTTTCAGTGTTGAAAAAGAATGCTGAAATTTTCCTAAAAACTCATTTAGAGGTGAAATTTGACTTCTAAACCTAAGCAAATGAAAAAACTTTAAACTACAAAGTGATTCAAAATCATCATATAAACACATTGGTGAAAAAAATATCATTCAATTGACTCAATGCGTTTGCAAAATGGCTTGCAAATGTCAAAAAATAGGTAAGAAAAGTTGCAAAAAACACATCTAGGGCTGAACCTCCTTCTACTTGAATGCACCTCAGTCATTGAGAAATTCTTGGATTGATGTGAAATTTTAGTGACACAAACTAGACTAATATGCGCAACTTTTCCAAAAAAAATTATTGGAATTGGACACTGTATGAAGAAGATACAAGCCGCCAAAGTTCACTGAAGTTGCAAAATGGCGGGATTTTGAATTTCGAATTGCTCCCAAACAATCTAAAGTCTAAACAACTTGGATTGACTTGAAAATTTTACCACAGTAACTAGACTTCAAGGGGAGTAGAACCCAACAAATTTTATTCAAATCAAACATTGAATGAAGGAGATACAAGCCCCTGAAGTTGCAGCCATGAAGTGCACTTTGGTGAATCACATTAAACCTCTATGAACTTCGATTGGCTTCCACACAATCATCACCTCTTAGATTGATCTGAAAATTTTACCACACGAACTAGAATAATAGGCGCAAATTTTACAACAAGTTTCATTGAATTTGAACATTGGATGCAAAAGTTACAACACTTTGAATTCTATGAGAGGCCACTTTGTGGCCCCTTGGGCAGTTTAGGGTTAAGTCTTCATTAGAGAGTTAGTGAAGTACTAATTATTGAAGTTATGGTCTGTAATGACTGTAAATTCCTAAGGTAGAATACTATGTATCTATCAATCTATATAATATTGTAGATTTGTATGTACCTTAGGACCTAGTTTACTATATAAAAAATTTCCTTCAAAGTATAATCCTAGCCGGCTAAAAACTGGAATCATGTAATTTGAATCGGTAATTTTCCGACATGTTTCTAGAGTAAACGGCAAAAAGCCGATATTTTATTTTAGTATCCGGTCCATTTCTGAAAATCTTTTTTTTCATCCGGAACCTCTGCCGAAACTTTTCTATCTCAATCGGAAATTCTCAAAATCAACCGACTACAATGCTACTAAATGCCGGTACTCCCCGTTCATTGCACTCACCTAGGATTTTGGATGACTTGTTAACAGGCGCCTGCAAATCGGCCCCACCCGTCTGGCAAAACGGATGGCCTGTTAACAGGAGGAGGCTACGGATGCACTCCGGCTGGCAAAACGAGGTGAGTTTGCAAGCCAATCCGCGGCTGGGAAAGCAAGAAGCGACAAGAGGAGAATGCTTTGCCGAAACTTGAGGGGAAGGTTTTTCACTGTTTTTAGCAATTTCAATGGCCTGCTAAGAGGTTGCGGGTGGGGCAACCCTTGCTTCTTGGCTGGCAAAGCCGATGCCCCCCCCCCCCCATTATGCTAGCCTCAACCACCCGCATTTTGCCAGGCGGGTGGTGCTTTGGCTGGCATTATGCCAGCCATCCAGTTTGCATCCAGGATGCCCCACCCATGGCCTCTTAGCAGGCTGAGTTCGAATGTTTTGACAAGTTAAAATTAAATGATAAGTACTAAAATTGAAGGCTACGAAGTGGTTCAGATTTGAAGTTGCATCCCGAAGTTGCGGAAAGCCCCCACGAAGTTGCGGAGGAGTCGCAATATATTTGTCCTATACTGTCTTACAGGCCGGAGGGTGGCTGGCAAAATGGGCCTGATATGCTAGCCGATACAAGTTTGCAGGCTGGTGGGATGAGCCAGCCATCCAAAATGCAGGACATGTGGGGCAAATTTGGGGATCGGCCTAGAGAAGTCATCCAAAATGCAGGACGAGTGGTGATGCTCTTAGACTAGAGTTCGGGACCAAGAAACTTTGAAAATTGAGCAATCCTATTGGTTGAGAGTAATTATGTTGGTTGTGAGGTTTTCTCGACCTAGATTTAGACTCTAATCTAATCCTGACCAGCCCTTTTTTTTTAGTTTTTGAAAAAGTGCTAAGCTGGTGACTATTTAAAATTTGGTGAAGCATTGTATATCTCCATCCATCCATCCTTTTTACCAATAAATGCTTTTCAGTCATATCCATGCACTTTTTCATCCAAATTTGGCGATTTCATCTATACTTCGAATAGAAATGAAGAAGTTTTGGTGAAAAAAGATTACTTTTATCTAACAAAAAATAGACATTTATTTTGGAATGGTGCAATCTGGCACCATATCGCCCCCCAAAAAGGATTGATCTTGACCTTAAGGTAGGAGGCTTGAAAACCGCCCCAGCTCCAAAACCGTCCACCTTCCAAAACGTACCTTATTTGTACATGATATTTTTTAATATTTACAGGATTGTACAAACAGTGTACATTTTAGGGTGGGGGCGGTTTTGGAGCCCTATGCCACATTGACTTCAGAAATTCATAACTAGTTCCAAAAAGCTCCAAAAAATATGAAACGACTTGGGTTAAATGCCTATTCTGCTTGTATTTCAAGGTAAATTTGCTGAAAAATATTTCAAGATGTTTTACCCCCAAAAATTCAGTTCCAGCCCTTAGATGGTTGGTGAATGGACCTCCTACCTTAGTTGAACATGAAGCAAGCTTGATAGTTGCAAGCAAGCACTATTGAATTGCAATGAAAATTAACATTGTTTCCTATTGAATGGTTTACCCTATTGGCATTCTTGAATCTTTTTTTTTTTAAATCCACAAGAGTTGGGACAAATGTGAGAAATTGAAAGAGCAATTGACATTTTATTTTTAAGGCAAAATATGAATTTGTTATGAATTTTTGAAGTGTGCTACCCCCGGGGCTACCCAAGTTCTTCATTTGAAGTGTTTTAAAGCTTACTAAGAAAATGTAGCTCCAATCATCTACTTTTGATTCCATTTTTCTTAAAAGCTATTAAAATTATAGTTCTTTGGAATTCTTTGAAGGTAGCATCTTGAAAGTTTAAAATACACTACTATTAAACTTATCCCTATAAATTTTTCTTGGTGTGAGATCAAAATGTGCATCAATTACATCATAATGTTTTTCATTGAGATCTCCATTTTTATAAATATTATTGATTCTTACAAATTTCAAATATAAAATTTTCAAATTTAATAAAGTTTTAATTATATATTCTTAATCCAAAATGCCTAATTCACGCAATACTTTGGTGTCAATTAGACTTTGAAGTTAAATAAAATCTTACCAAAAGACTATTTATGATTTTTTTTTTTGGTTGAGTGCCCTTAAAAAAGTCTATTTAACACATTAAAGACCAAGAGTTCAAATTTTAGACAACAAATGAATGAAAACACATTCCAAGCATACAAAACTTCATTTTTTCATCTATTGATGTTTTTCAAGGATCTTGTATTAGATCTTTAACTGCTAAATGCCTAAGGTCTTCTTTGAGTGTCTACTTTTTTGCTTTGAATTGAACAAAAATCCAACATTTTGATATGTTCTATCATTTTTTTAAATTGTAATTGTACAAATTCAAACTAGACATGTTAGAAATTACATGGAAAAAAATACAACAATATCATTTATGGATTGAAAGATTATAATGTTTGATCATGAAGGTTTTTAATTGTAAAAGTGATTTGAAGTCTTTCAATCCTCTTTTTTACATGTTGAATCTACAAAATTTATCATTGACCAAATATAAAGTTAAAGGATGTAATATGCATAATTTTAATCAATTTATGGCTTCTCAAAATCTATTCTAAGTTTTATTGATTGAATTTTTATGTGATTTTTTCACCAAGATCTAGTAAGTTTGAGGTTCATTTCCAAGAGCCTTCAATACTAAAAAGTCAAGATTTACAATGGACACCCTTTCATAGAATCTTTAACAAGAAAAATCATAATCATTCATCTTCAAAATTGTATTTTTGATGCTAAAACTAGAATTTTAAAAAAACTTTTCAAGACTATAAATCATTGAAAATAGTAACTAATTTAATTAGAGTTTATCTAACTACCAACACTAGAATTTTGTGCCTTAAGCATCTACGAATTAACATTTGTAACTTAGATACAAAATTTGAAGACTTTTCTCTGTATATATTCTATTATTCAAAAGAAACTAGAAGGTTTGGCCTAAAAAAATATTTTTTTTAATTCAAAAAATGATGTGAATAAAAAATAAAATAAAAATCTTCAAAAATGACCATGATTGAAATTCAACATTTTGAACTTAAAGAAGTAGACTCTTGTGAAATCACAAATATAAAATATAAAATCTATTTTAGAAGTGTTTTCCAATTCTTGGCTTCAAATTTTATTGCAAAAATTGATTTGTGAACTAGTTAATCTAACTATGTAGATATAATTTATGAATCAAATGTTTTAATGATTTTTATAGAGACATCATTAAAATATTCTTCTAAATTTCATTCTATAATACACCTTCAAAATTTTGGAAATATGGACTACCCCCTAGTCTTTAAAGGGTTAAGCATTGAAAATCTAATTTTGAATAAACTATTGATGATTTTTCCATTGAATATTTTGTACAAGAGTGTCCATTGCAAATCTTGATTTTTTAGGATCTCTTGGATACCCGGGGAGGACACTTCTTGTGTATTTGGGGGACCCACGTGCGGCGGTGGGGTATTTTTAGGGGGGCTATCAATTACTTGTAATCATTACTTGGCAACATTAAAAGAGCCCCTATTTTACCATAAAGCGGAAAAATCAACCATATTATCATCCCTATTTTATTTTTAAAACAGTTTGCCTTTTTAATGTCCCCTATTTTATATATAAATTTCTTATAAATTTTACCCAAGATTATTTAAATGTACCCTATCTTCCGCCACATGTAGGTTATTAAAAAACGGGAAGTGTCCTCCCCTAGCTTGGATATGAAACTCAAATATAGTGGCTTTTGATTGTAATGACATTGAAAATTCATTAAAAAAATGGTAGAATAGATTGTAAGAATGTATAGAATGATTGTAATTTTGCTATGTTATGCTTTTAACCTCATATTTTTTCCGTGACCTCAATCATAGATTTGACATATTAAAAAAGAATTGAAACACTTCATTTGATAAAACTTATTACTGCTAAAGCTTTTTGTTACTTTTGTAAACTTCAAGCAGTTCAAACAAGAACTTCAGTGTTTAGAGGTCAATGTTGGAGTTTATGTATTTTTATTAGATTAGATTTGTTTTGTTTGGTCAATCATAATCATTCCAAAAAGATGGTAAGAATTTTCATTCAAATTGTATAATGGAGGATATTATTTACGGTTCAGTTGTCACTAAGGTGCAAAGAAGTACAATACTGGAGGAAATCAATTGGTTGTAAAAGGTTAATCATGAGCATTCCAAAAGCAGTCCATGATTAAAAAAAAATTGCTCACTTAAAATCATACCATATCCGCAGGTTAAATTTGGCACCCTAGGCTATTGATGAATTAGTTTAATTTTGGGATTTTGATAGTTCAGCAACTTGTTTTTCTTTTCTTGGATTTCAGCACTTTGTTCTCCCTAATTTTTTGAAACTTCTAATTTTGAATTAATTTTTTGAATTAATGGATTAATGGATTAATTTTTCTAAATTTTTTTAAGAATAATTTTTGGTTACTTGGAAATGGCAACAATGAAACATTTTAGATTTTCAAGAAATTATTATAGAATTCTTTTAAATTTTGGACAAATTCCAAATTTTCTTTAATTGTTTATGAAACTGACCTACATGTATAGTAGAAAAGTATCTTTGAACCACCTAAATACATTGGGAAATCAACTCCTTTGAAAAGAGAGCCTCAACTATAAAAGAAAGCCTACTGCATTTTAATTTGAACACGGATTCCTTCCATTGGTTGTCCCTAATGGATTTTAGGCTATTCATCTCAAATTTGAATTCAATTTACAAAACTAGAAGTTAAATAGTGAGTTTTGAATATTTACTAAAAAAAATCATGTTTTTTCAATACTTCATGGGAAGGTTGCAATATTTAAGATAGAATTTATATTATTTTAATTTTCAACAACAAAAACTTATGCATTCTATTTTTTATTATTGACAAAATTTTCATTCAAATATATGAAAATATACAATTTAAAAAAAATTACCAATCAAAATTTTTATAACCAATTAAAAAAATTCTTTATTTTTTTCATCACAAATATAAAGTATCCTTTATAAATTATTAAAAATGTCCTATAGAATAATTGATTGGATCATGCATAATCATATTTTCCAATCATTTAGGATTTTATTTATAAAAAAAAAGCTCAAATATACATATTAGAAAAATTACTGCATACTTTGTATAATTAATTTGAAAAAATCCTATAAATATATTAAATTAATTGCTAGAAAAATGTTGTTTATCATAACATAAGTGAAAAATTATACAAATTTTAATGTAATGTTTAGAAATAACTCTTGTATATTGGTAATTTTGCTATAGAATCATTTTCCAAATTTTTCCTAGAGGCTTCTTCCAAAAGCATTATTTAGATTACGTGTTCTTTTCAAAACATTCTTCAATCACACCATAGATGGTAGAACATTCAAGGGTTAAAAAAATTGTATTTTAAACAAATTGTACAAGGTCTATACATCCATAATTATAGATGTCTATGACGAACTCTTTATAGGTTACTTCAAGGATTGCCGTTGGTTAATGAGACATATAAGACAATTTTGATCACTATAGAGATCTCTTTTTTCAAGGATGCAAAAAGGGCTCTGGCCTCATTGGTAAACAATGTTATGAAGACCTCTCCATTTCAAAAATCAAAGTTTGAACATCTATACTTTACTTTACATATTTTGCATTGAAGGATTATCAATCATCCATCCAACACTTAGTGTTGCCAAACATGTAATATGGATATTAATTTTTTTTTAAAGATTATTGGTGGTTGACTAGTCATCATCTTGGTCTTGCCCAATAAAATAACAAATTTGTACAATGCAACTGAGGCTTCAATGTGCTTAATCCTTGTTTGAAGGATGGAGTGGTGGCTATAAAAATCATGCATTTTGACACCATGGGATGTCATCTACTTTGAGTAAGCCAAATATACTCATTGGAAGTCAAACCACTATAGAAGATCTCCCTTTTTGACCCTTATTACTAAGGACCAATAGTTGTATTCTTGTCCTACAAGGATAGATTCATTGTCATTCATATATCCTTGTCGAAGTTCAAGGGTTAAGAGCATCTCCACTCCAAAGATGGCCAAATGGTCCCGGCAAGGAGCACTTGCTGAGCCATTAAGGAAGCCCGGGCCCAGCCAAAAAAATTTGCTCGACCCCAAATGCCAACAAGCATGAGGAAACAACCATTTCTGGATTTTGAGGTATCCTCTCTTGCTTCCAAGGTCAGTGCCAACAAGGCTAAACCTTTTCTAATTCTAAAGTGCCTCAAAAATAGCAATTAAATACCGAAAAATCCCACTGAGCCTAGCTAAATACTCTCCATTTGGCCGGGCCATCATCACATTTGGCCGGGCCCAACGTTTTTTTTGGCTTCGCTATGCATGCCATGGGGCAATTAAAATGGTTGGGGCCAACCTCTTATCTAATTTGTGCCATTCTTTGCGTTGCGGTGGAGATGCTTTAACATTATTAATTGCAATTTATCTTACTAAAGTCTCAACTGCATTGCACTAATGACTAATTCCCGAGAGATTGAGTTGCAAATTGCGATTATAATGGCATTTCTAAAATTCTAAGTTAACCCCTCAAGGCCCACGGTCTTTTTGAGTTTTAAAACATTCTTGTTTTTCAAGCCTTATAAGTCTATATGTCAGTGAGGTATGGAAATCTCAACTGTACAATCCTGTAGTGTGCATGTTTTAAATGACATGGATCAAATTTGGAGTCATTTGGCCACATAGATTGTAAGATTATAATGTTTTAGTGTTGAAAAGATGCTGAGATTTGAATTCTAAACCTACTCAAATGAAAAAACTTGAAACAAAAAAGTGCTTCAAAATCAACATTCAAAGACATTGGTGAAAAAAATGTCATTCAATTGACTCATTGTATTTGCGAGATGACCTTGAAATAGTAGAGAAATAGCAAAAGAGGGTGGAAAAAACTCATATGTGATTGAACCTCCTTCTACTTAAATGCTTTTGAGTCACTTATAACGTTATGGATTGATATGAAACTTAAGTCACACAATCTAGACTAAAATGCGCAACTTTTGCAATTTTTTAAAATTAGAAATGGACACCATATGAAGAAACAAGCTGCCAAAGTTCACTGCAATCTGTAAATGTTTGGCATTTGAACTTTGAATTGCTCCCAAACATTCAAAACAACTTGGATTGCCATGAAAATTTGACCACAACAACTATGCTTTTAGAGGAAACATAACTCAACAAATTTGATTGAAAACAAGCATTGGACAAAGGAGATACAAGCCTCCAAAGTTGCTACCATCCACTTTAGTTTGATGAACTCAAATTAAACTAGTGAACTTCAATTGGCTTCCAAAAAATTTGTACATCTTGGATTGATTTAAAAATTTAACCTTACAAACTAGACTAGGATGCGTAGCTTTCCCAACAAGTTTTGCTGAATTAAGACATTGCATGCAAAAGTTATAGCATCATGAATTGGACTTCTAGACTATGTGAGGCTAAGGTAGAAGGCTTAGTAATTGCCCATCTAAAGGCTGAAACAGAATTTCAGGGAGGTAGAACTTCTAGAAATATTTTTCAGTACATTTTCCTTGAAAGACAAGTGGAATTGACATCTAATCCAAGTCGTTTCATATTTTTTGGAGCTTTGTGGAATTAGTTATCAAATTTTGAAGTTAAAAGAGCATAAGGCTCTCATAACATTCAGTAGCGCTCTACAGGTCTGCCTTCCCAAGGACAGAATCGTGGGGAATATCCCACATCATTTCATCCAAAAGGATGAAATGGTGTGGAATATTCCACACCAAATCAATAACTTTTATTCAGTAGCAAGGCATGTCAGAGTTTCAGCTTGGAATTCGTGGATGACTCTCCCTGCTTGGAAAAGGCAGAGTCTCTTCTTGCTACTGAATGTTATGCTAAAATGGTGCCCTAGCTAAAATGTACATTGTTAGTACACTGTTGAAGGCTATGAAAAAGAAACATGTACAAGTACTGTACATTTAAGGTAGGGCACCATTTTAGAACCCGCTCCATTTAAGAGCCTCCTACCTTACTTTTAAGCCCCTTGGGCGTTGCCAGGGGTTAAACACTGGTCTGTCCAGTCATGTTGAATCTAAAATCCCTTTTGCATCTTTTCTTTCAATGAAATTCTGTTTCATTTGTGCTAAAAAAAATTCTCAAATCCCCATATAACTTAGTGTCCACGCCACTGGTGACTGTTTTCATGCTGTCTGGCGGCTGCCACTCACACTTTTAGAAAATGAGACAGTCTTTGCTTGGGAGGAGGAGCAGAAGGATTATCAGATTGGGTACTAACAACAAAGCAGCAACAAGCTACAATACACTACCACTACCATTGGCTTTGTCCATGTAACTCAGATTGGCATACTTTTCAAGTAAGATCTCCATCTTCCTCAAAACCCATAGTGTAGAGTCAATACCGAATGTGGGTAAAGAGTTTGGGTCTTTTAACCTCTAAATGTCCAAGCATTTCCAAGTGTATTTTGAATAGAAAAAAGAACACTGACTTCTAGTTATCCCCAATCAAGCAAATTGTTTTCTTTTTTCCATATCTAAGCATATAGATGTTTATAGAGCTTATTTATTAGTATGCACACCAATTTTGAGTGGAAAATTTTATAGGAGTTGTGAGATTATACCAAGAGAAATGTACATTTTCTATTTTTAGTATGATGTCTTTGTTCACAATGTTTTAGAAATTTGTATTTAAAAGGTCTTTGGGATTGGAGGTAACATGAGCAACTATAAAGTGTGTTAGCTCACTAGTAAAAATGCACTTCCAAAAAACTGAATTTCACATGAACAAACATCAAGCTCATTACACAATCCACCTCGCAATTGTTGAAATGCAATTTTCTTTTATAAGTAGAAATTGCAAATAGCTTCAAATCAACACTTGAATGTATGTTAAAATTTTCAATGGTGAAAATCATGAAAAGACTTCAAACTTTTCATTAAGACCATTCTCAAAGCAAATGGATATTAACCCTAAAGCCTTGAGGTGCGTTTTTTGGCATTATAAATTTTTTGGGAGCTCACTACGAATGGAGTTTTTATTTATTTTTTGTTGAAGTTTTTACACAAGATGTGCCCAAGGAGTAGCTTTAAGGCCCAACAATTTTCGTAACTTTTCACTTTGTGGTTAAAAAGTTATGGCATGATATGTCATTTTCTTTACTCGGAGGGCAGCCCGGGCAGCTGAAAAAACTTCTTAAATTTTTTTTTTTCAAAAGTGAAATTTCAAATTGATTTTTTAGGTTTTTACAGACATGGCAAGCTTTTTTTCATCCCATTTGGATCAAGGAGTCAAAAGTTATGAGCAATTTTAGTTTGCGGGTAGGTATGGTTTTCAAAAATTCCATACCTACCGGCAAACTAAAATTGCTCATAACTTTTGACTCCTTGATCCAAATGGGATGAAAAAAAGCTTCCCATGTCTGTAAAAACCTAAAAAATCAATTTGAAATTTCACTTTTGAAAAAAAAGTTTTTTTAAAGAAGTTTTTTCAGCTGCCCGGGCTACCCTCTGAGTAAAGAAAATGACATATCATGCTATAACTTTTTAACCAAAAAGTCAAAAGTTACGAAAATTGTTGGGCCTTAAAGCTACTCCTTGGGCACATCTTGTGTAAAAATTTCAGCAAAAAATAAATAAAAACTCCATTCGTAGTGAGCTACCCAAAAAATTTATAATGCCAAAAAACGCACCTCAAGGCTTTAGGGGTTAAGTGCAATTTCTTAGATCTCAAATCAAGTGAAATTGCCAAGCTTTGCATAAAGTTGGGAAATGAAGAAAAACTTGCAAGTTTTATACTCCACTTATAGTATAAATATGCCTTTGAAGACCTCTCAATAATGAAATATGCACTTTTTTCACTGAAAAATGAAAATTTTCAATAAAATAAGTGTTGAAACTGCTTGAATTTTTTTTAAGTGGTCAAAGGAATTTAACTACTTGTACAAAAATGGGCTTGAAACTATATATGGTCAATTGGGAAGTTACGGATTAAGGTGAATTGGGAGTGAAATTATATGAGATTTCATTATCAATGCTATGTTTGTAAAGAATTAATAGTTAGTTCAAAGTTAGCCAATGGAATTAGCAAAGAATAAGGGTTGCAAATCAAAAATATTGGCAAAACTCCTAATAGAAAAATCTATGAGTATTTTTTTGCTATGTGAAGTTGTGAGGACAATTTTTTCAGCCTTTGGTACAATGACATTTTGTGAGTCAAAGTTTGACATGGATGTAAAAAATCATTCTTTCAACTACACATGTTTGTAAATTTCCAATATCTTTTTATTGATGAATCTTTTAAAGTTGGACTTTTAGTACATATCTTATCAACATACAAATAATCTCACAAAAAAAAATTCATGGCAAATAAACAATTTTTCAACCCTTGGGAAGGTGTCGAAGTTGACAATAGTGAAATTATTTCTCACAATTACACATGTTCATAAATTTTTGAATATATATATTTTTGAATATGTTGACCTTGAAATTTGGCACATATGTTATCAATATAGAGATGATGTTGTGCCAAAAGTTTCATGATAAAAAACAATTCTTCAACCCTTGGGAGGGTGTCAAAGTTGGCAATAAGTTATAATTTTTATCACAACTCTACATATTCGTAGATTTGAATATTTTTTTTTCTCAATCTTTTGGCCTTGAAATTTGACACACATATTCTTTACATATAGGTGAAGTGGTGCCAAGAATTTCATAGGAAAAAAAGCAATTTTTTAGCCTGTGGGAGGGGGTCAAAGTTGGTAACTTAAGATTTTCTGCTGACCCTGCCCTACTGCTACGGCATTCAAATTGCACTAATTTGCAACTGTGACTGATTAGCTGAAGTATAAGATACTTCTGTGATGAAGTTTTGTCTATGCTCCATAATGAAATTTTAAGTCAGCTCACGCTTGAAGTCTTCAGTTGGGGGGATAGGATTTCACTTTTTTGAGAGCAAAAACTGAAAAATATTACAAGAAAAATTGCTGTCTATTTCCTGTATGCAATTTAATGAATCAAATTGGTATATTCTGTTGGTTCGAAGTGCTCAAAAATTTCTACTTAGGGTAGCAAAGTGCTATCGATTTGCACGTCAACATGGCCGAGTGGTGATGGCGACGGAGATCAGTTCCGTTGGGCTCAGTCCGTCGCAGGTTCGAACCCTGCTGTTGACTCCTTTTTGTGCTCCAAAATACCATGGTTCCAAAATTTAAATTTAATGCTGGCAACGCTCGGAAGGTATTATGCTTTGGTAACTTACGGTGGAAACACCCAAAACCGTCCAAATAAGGAATTCAGCATAGTTGGAGGCAGCTTTTCCTAAAAATAACATTTTTTTTAGTATTAGCGAGTGAAAATCAAGAATATTCAAAAAAAAAATTAGATTTTTCGGATGTTGTATGTAATTTTTATAAATTTCTAAAGTGTTGACTCCCTAAACCATTGGAACTATTCAATAGATGCCCCCAATTCTGAACGCTGCTAAAATCAATAGTGAGCTAATCAAATTTCGGTATGTGTCCATAATATGCATCAACAAATTAGAGTCAAGCATTTGGCAAACACACTAATTGTAGTTTAGGGATGGTTTTGGATGAGTCTAGGGTCCAATGCAAGGTACAAGTGCTGTATTGAGTGTTTCTCCCTTAGATGTTTGGGAAACTTGTAAGGGAGTTATTAGTTAATTCAATAATTCAACAATTGGGATTTTGGTCAAAGAGTCATGGAATATAATTTTGTTTGTTGAAGAGGTTTCTTTTAGGATGTGAAAAAGACCTTTGCCTCATTGGTAAACAATGTTATTAAGGAGAACTAGACCTTTGATTGGCCGAACCACTAGATTTTCTTTGTAATAAATATTAAATGTCTTTTATTTCACGTGGTTTGGTTAAATATATATCTCTTGAAATCATTCAAGATTTTTTATTTTGTTGATGAATTCAAATTTTCCAAAGTTTATCATTACTTGGTAAATTATATGTTCCAACATTTTTTCTTGGATGATAAATTATACATTCCAACAGTTTTTCTTGCAGGTGATTAAAGAAGCAATGTCAATTCTCTGTTAGTTGCTTGATGAAGAAAAGATTGAAGACCTATAGCCACTCAAGTCAAGAAACTAACTAATGTTTTACTTGTTGCCAATATAGGTAATTCTAATAGAATGAATTCTAAATGTAAATTAAGTTCTTCAAATGTTAACAATTTAGCTTCTAAAGACCAATTAGGCAATTCATCCCAATATTAGTAAGCCAAATTAGAGAATCAAACCTAAAGCATATTCGAGCCATGCGATATACTTGTGGAGCAATTGTCAATTGATATAGGTATTTAGTTAGCAAGAAGCAATGATCCCTTGTAGCACAAATGGCAAGTTTTGAGAATCTCTAGTCTCATCAATATATCTAGACAATATCTTTAAATCTATAAGAATGGAGTCTATGAACAATTAGTCAAACTTCAAAACTATATAGAATTACTCTAACTATTTCTTCTAAGGTTCCTTGACTACCTAAAATGGATAATTTGAAGTCAAGATGCATTTATTATCCTTCTGTTGACCAAAATTTGGATCTTCAATATGTTATGACTAATGCCACAACAATAAAAAAAATAGAAATAAAAGTTAGCTTTAGTGCTTTGTCATATAACCCTAGAACAACCCTTAGGGTTTCTCTACATACCATCATAAATTCATGATTATTAACCCTATAATGTTGTTGCAGATACTAAGTGTCCAATAGATGATAAAGAATTCTTCCATATAAGATAGAATTGCAATTGTTCATCCTTGAAATTTTGTGCAAAAAGTGGGAGGTCAACAATAGTAGTTTGGTCTCCAATGAATACTTTTGAATTTTTTTAAAGTAGATGATTTGCACGATTTCAAAAATCATGATTTCCATAGAGACTGGCTTATCTTTACAAAGTTAATTTCCCTTACATTAAAAAATGTTTAATCAATATTTTTTCTAATCAAATACCACTATATTTATAATATACTATATGAAGTCACAAAAGGCTTTTAGGCACTTCTAGGGTTAAGTGAAAAATGTTAACTCTTCCAAATAGGATCTATAGGAGGAGGTTCTTAAATAGAGCGGTCAATTTGAATTGCCTCTACAAAGGGCTTTAAAACAATGCACATGCTTTGGAAAATGGATAAGTTTTCTTGAACCCGCAAAATGTCTTTAGAAGTGAGTGGTTTTAAGATAGTTAGTAGTCAATGTGGACAACCATTATGTGTAGTATATGGTTTAGTACTATGTGATTGAATGGCTTGAACAGAAATCCACATGACATTCAAAGCAACATTAAAATGTGATTCATTAGATGAGATTTGAGGCCTCTGGAAGACCATGAGTTATCAAACTAATAGTATGAGAATGCAGTAATTGTTGTGCGAATGCAGAAATACCGGAAGTTGACGTAGCCAAGACCATGTCACATCATTAATTTTTTTTTCAAATTTTTTTTTCAAATTTTTTTTTCAAATTTTTTGACTTTTCTTTTGCATTTTAGGACCAATTTTTATTTATTTATTCTTTATTTTTTAAATTAAAAAAAAATTGTTGACCTGACAACAATTAGCAATTTTTGGAACTGTCTTAGGAACAAACTTAAAACAGCCCTCATGAGGCTTCAAACCTCATCTAATGACTTGTTAGGTTTTGGCCAAATGAGTGGCATATATGTGTCTTTCTTGTTTTTGTTGTCTTGTTTTTTAAATAAATGAAATGAAATTTCAATTGCTAAAAGAACTTGCTTGGTTTTTGATGGTTTTTGACACTCTATTGGTGCATGAGCAAACTTTGATGAACACTCACATCATCCTTTTAATCGATTTTTTGATTCTTGTGCCATTGAAAGCCACAATCCAAGTGATCATTATTGCTCTCTCTATATATAAGTAGCACCCTATGCACCTTTGCCTTCTAAATTTTTTATCTTATTTAGTTGGGATAAAAAATTTACCAAAAAATTTGCTATACATGTGTTTCTTTTCCTCCATCTACCAAAAAAAAATCTAAAATGTTTGGATATACATCCTAAACTTCAAATCAATCTTTCTTCTTAGATGGTCAATTTTTGAACCACTTACCTTACTAAGGTAGAACCACCTATTCTCCACCAAGGACCCATATCCAACTTGTAGGATGTGCCTATTCCCAACCAAGGGTAGAGGAGAGTTTCAATCAAACCTTAAAATGTACTTTTTCCTCATTTTCAAGGTTGGCTCTAATGAGGTCATGACACTTATCTTGAAGTGTTATAAAGTGTGCTTGAAGTACCAATCAAGAAAGAAGTCTCTTGAATGATTGGAATTGAAATTGGAACAACCTAGACATTGGCTAAGGGTTTTAAAGCACTTTTTGGCTTTCAAAAATCATAGTAATTTCAGTTATGGGAATAAAATTATGAAAATTTGCAATCCCCATATTTCCTATCTTACTACATGAGAATAATTTGCATAGCCTCATACTCCTCATGATGTGTTCCAAAATTGCTTAAGTGATCGAGTATAGGTGATTCTACCTTACAAGAATGACTCTTTGTAATGAGTACCTAAGGATTGAGGAGTTTTTTTAAAAAGTTTTCATCACTTACCTTGGCAGGAATCATCACTCTCATGAAAATTGGGTTGACGATGTTTATAAGGTTGTCATATCAGCAGTCTGTTGTATCATTGCAGAATTCATCACCATCATAAAACTTTTACCAGTTGTAAAACTGACATGCTCCTTCACCTCAATCCTGTTCTTCTCAATCATGACAGGTTCAGAGTCTGCACAGCCATATCGTCCGAGATTGTGGAAAGGCAGTTAAGTTACTGCCTCTTTTGAACTCATTGCCAATATCATTGTTCTTGTCATTGTGAGACAAATATTCTCAGTGAGCTACAAACAAGGAATATATTGATTGCATTTTACAAAATATATATTTTCTTGTCTGACCACACCCCATCTCCTATACTTGTACTTTTCAAGATGCATAATGACTATAATTAATATGGGATTTATGGCACCACCATATTCATATTTGTATTCATATATTGAGTAGGTACATACATACTTCATCTATATTACATATTTGGTACCCATATTCATAACATGTGTCCTAAATCCAAATTTATATTTGTATTTCATACTATACATCATATCTTATATTTGAAGGCCTTGAAGATCTGACAGCTAACTGACATCAACAACTTCATTTTTTTGGAAAGATTGATGGTAAGATGGGGTGTGCAATTAATTTCCAGTACAAATTGACAGTCTTCAATACGAATCCAAAGTGGGGGGATTGATACAAAACACATCAATTGCCTCTTTTCAGTAAATTTTCAGTACATTGTGTGAGGGTCACTTGAGACAAATGTGGTGCAGGTCACAGAGTTCATGGCAATATAAATCACATCAAGAATAATGAAAGACATCATGAACAATTGTGGTGAAAGTAAGTGTCTATGAGAATGAAATGAGCAACGATAGACACATAGAAACAATCTCAAATAATGGTGCTACTGTTAATTCCTATGACCATGACTTACCACTGGAAGATTGCAGTTGATGTTTCAAAGAAGTTGTAAGTGGTGTGAACATATTCTATATTATCGTTAATAGATTTAGCATTGACAAACACAGCGCACACTGAGGATTAAACAGACCTAGTTGAAATGAAATTATGGTCATGGTGGCAGCAGGAACTAGCTACAAAAAGAGAGGACAAGGAAAATTGGAACTACCTGACAAATCACCCGACGAATGGATCAGGAGCCGTGTACTTTTGTCGATCTGTCGCAAATAATCAACCTGCTTCAGGCCTTTGCGACAAGAGTAGAGAAAATTAGGGGTTCTTTGTTACTGCATTTTGCCAAATCCATCCAAGTGAGGACTGGGATTTGCCAAGTCTTTCTTATTATTAAAACTATGAACACACAAATAGAAAAATATAGTTAAAAGTAGTATAAACTGGCGTCCTTATCTTACAGACGATCGCACATGAGCGACATGGCTGGAGGGCAGGAAATTTACCCTGATTCAGGAGATAAATGGGTTTCTATTTTTTGAATTTAATAGACTAAATGGAGACGCCTTAATTCTACTTGGAAAGTGCCACTGGCATTTAAAGTGCGTTGGGCAAGATTTCGGATGTCTTCTCTAGAACACTCTCGAGAAATTCGTACCAGTTCCCACAAGGCCCCGCCTAAAACAAGATCCTTGGCATTCACTTCTGCAAATTCATGACATTACCAAAGTATTAGGTGCCTGATCGCAAATACCGATAGACTGCGGTTTGATATTCGATTATTCGTCACGGCAAATAATCACCCTTTGGTGGATATGACCTTTGGTGCATATTTCGTCAGTCAAGCATCATTCAGCCAGAAAAAATTCGTGCAACTATTGCAAAATTTCCTCCCAAATACAAGCAAATGAACACAAGTGAAACGAAGTGAAGAAAGACAATTGTTCCGTACCATGCTGGGCTAAGTGACAGAGAGCTAGCTCAATGTGACGGCGTATGGGTGATGCTTCGTTGTTAGCATTGGCCACAATCCAGGGCAAGGCTCCATCATCAATAAGTAAAGACCTGCCCAACTTGTAACCTGCAGATGTTCAATAGAGAATCAATCCAAAATGCCTCAAAATCAATAAGTATGAGGTATAGATTACATCAAGGCATGAATAAGCACTAATACGTTACCTTGAGCAGCACCCCGTGATTCACACTTGGCAAAGTTGGCGATTCCCCTCGCAACTTGGGCCAGCACGTCAGGATGCCTTGATCGAACCATACCAAGGAGTGCACGAATGCCACCCTCCTCTCTCAGTTTGACTTGGAGCTTGTCTGCACGATTCCAAAGACAATAAGGCCTCACTCTTGAAATCTTCTATCCTCGGAAGGCATCACCCACCAAGAATCCACGAAAATATGCAAAAATCCAGTGACACAAGCGGTATGCCATGTGGAAGACTAAAACTGTAGAACTGAACAGAAATCTGGTGAGATTTGCAGATAACAAATGGGAAGGAGAAACACCATTGCCGCATAAGTTTGCTATAGCACCAGCAACCATTCGCAGTGTCTGCGGGTCCTCAGCATCGTCCGCTGTTCGAGCAAGAAGACCTATTCCACCTTGAGACATAATTAACTCCTGGTTTGTTTCTGCATCCAAAACAAAGAAGGTGAACTCCTTTCCAACCAGAAGAAATATGCAATGAAAACCTCTAGGCACCTCTAGGCAAAAGAAGATCCAATGATGAAGTTACCGTTCATGGCAAGGTTGGCCACAGCGCCAGCCGCTACACGCCTGATAGTCTCATCTTCTGAACTCTGCAGAAGCATGAGCAAGGACCCCAACCCCCCAGCCTCTACAATTTTCTCTTGGTTGGCTTCTGAAATGACAGTCACACATGAGTTATGTATCATGGAATTTAACATTGCATCTAGTGGAGCATTAGAAAACTGGTAAGCACGGTACACAGGAGGTGATTTCACAATTAACTGTAATGTAACAACGCCAATAATGGAGCAAAATTTCCAATCTTCAGTCGCAACGAAAGGGGCCTATAGAAACGCAATGTCAACACTCTTGGTTGCTCGAAGTCCAGAGAGTCTGGAATAGCCAACCCTCGCACATTCTCAAGACGTGGTTGCTTTCTCTGCAACAAAAATAAATGAGCCAACCAGGGCTGACGTTTCAACTTAAGACGGAGAGAGTTACCTTCGGCCGCAAGATTTGCAACAACCTTCACAGCGTGGACGCGCACATCAACATCCTCAGATTCCAACAACGAAAGTATTTTGTGAAGGCCAACTATAAACCACCAAACGAACGATTATAAATTCAGACTCAACTCTTTGAACAGTTGCATAAATCCCAGGTCATGCAATCAAAATTCGAAATTTAGAGAAAATGATGGTCTCGACAATCCGTAGAACCAATACGAAAAAATTACCGATCGTATTTGATTAAACTGCATGTTATTTCCAAAGAAATTCAAACCTCAACAAAAATAAAATCAAAGAGTCGTTATATCTGGCATAAAAAGTAAGGTGACCCTACCTTGTTCGAAGAGTTTGGCGATGGTTGCTCTCTGGCCATTGATGGTGTCACGCATATGGTTAGGCTTGCTGAGGCTTACAAGAGGGCTTTCCGAACCAAGTGAGCTTCTACCCGAACCTCCATTCGTCATTATTCTCCGTGCATGCTACCACCATTATACCAGTGAGAAAAAGAGTTCAGTAATTACGAGCCAAAAAATCTTGCGAGATCAAAACCAAAGCACCAATGTCAGCAATTCCAAAACGTATCCACAATAGTGCAACTTCTCAGTCTTTGGTGCAATAACACACGAAGAGCCTGACAGGGTGTGCAGTTGCTAAGGAGATGGCTGTGATTAACTACCTCATCATGCTCCTCAGTAAGGACAGAAACTTGCTCTTTAAGATGCCGAACTTCCTCCTCTAGTCTCTCCCTCTCCCTCAACTCCTCGTCCAGTCTGTGTCTCACCGTCAGAAGTTCATCGCCTTGTTGCCTTGTCAGAGTACCATTTACATTTCTCTTAGACATCTGTGTTTTGGCAACCCTGAGCTCTTGTTCAAGCTGATCACGGTTCTGACGTTCATTTTCCAGCAGTGTCCGGAGCTCTGCAATCTCAATGGTTTGCTCTTCAAAATGTAAGACCTTCTGACGTTCATTATCTAGCAATGTCTGAAGTTCCGCAATCTCTATGCTTTGTTCATTAGCCCGTTCCAGCTTCTGGCGTTCCTTCTCCAGCTGTGCTCGAAGTTCCGCAATCTGAACGCTTTGGTCATCAGACTGTTCGAGCTCCTGGCGTTCCTTTTCCAGACGTGCACGTAGCTCCTCGATCTCAAAGCTTTGAAAACTAGACTGCTGCTGAAAATATATCAGTAAACAAATATCAGCGCATGTTTCATAGATTCCAAAAACAAGACAAACCTGATTGTTACTTGTCAAAGTTCTGAAAACAAATGTGATGGAAAAATCTAATCACTACTTTTAGAACGGCACTTTTCTCGCTAAAGGGATCTCTCTGCCATGCATGGGTCACACTCCGAAAATTTATAAAGCCACTTAACCTCACGACCATTGGAGACAGGGTGACCAGAAACCTGAAGAAAACGATCATTTGAATCAGCTGGGAAACCCACAAACTAGTTTAAACTTATTCGAAAATGCAAAAGACCACGACTGCAAGCGATAGACATTTACCTAATCATATCAAGGTAGGTAAAGAGCAGATTCTTGATTTGATGCAAACGAAGTTGCAATACCCAGATTAAATCAGCACTTGTTGATGGCTAGTGCAAAAATAGTGCGAGTATTCCGTGAGTTACAGTCTGAGAAGATCACTAGGAATCACTTACCTCCGAATCACGTTGGATTTGAGGCGTGGCAGCCCGGAGGTCCTTCTCCATGCGCTCAAACTGCGCAAGCTGGAGACGGTGGCTGCCCAGCTCCTCCTCCAAGTGTTCACGATGTGAACGCTCAAGCTTTAGACTGGCCAGCGCTTCTCCCAGTTCCTTTTCATGCTTCTCGATCAGTTCTTTCCTTTCCTTACGATGCTTTTCCATTTTCTCTTTGTGCATCTTCAGGTTCTCTACTTGAATGTGTTTCTGAAACCACAGTCAACAAAAGCAGATTCAATTGTTGACTGTGGTAAGCGTATCTGCACGTCACATCCGTCGGCTATCGCTCACCACTCGATCATTGCATGCCCTACTAATCTACATCTCTCATAACTCAGGGATTTAACACTACTACAAATTAACATTATAATACAAGAGGATATAGCAGATAAATGACACAAAACACAGTGATCTTTAAGCAGGTCCCTGTCACTAACGACAAACAACCTAATCAAAGGTATAATCCAAAAAGACTAAAGGCCTCTTCTACACAAGCACAATCATCTCAAAAGCGATTCCGTAGTTCTAAACTGAGGTTCATCACAGTCACTCACCTCTTGTTGCTCATTCTGGCGTTCAAGTGCCAATACTTTGACTTCGTCCTGCAACATATCCCGAACATGAATAACTTCTTCCAGCCTCTGCCGAAGTTCTTCCACCTCTTCACATCCCTTCTCACACTTCTGCCGTAACTCCTCCACTTCTTGTTCGTAGATAATTTTCTCGGTCATCATAGACTGCAAACATTAAAATAGTTCAATTTACGACCACAAGATATAGGCCAAGGCAGAACAGAAGATAACGAGTCGAATTTCTCACAAACGGAACCAGTGCAAGTCAAACGTGTATAACACCAACTAGAAGATCAGTAGACGGTGTACAGTGGTAAGAATCTCAACAGTCTCTAGAGATATGAGGGGATAAGAGATTTTGTTCATTTATGAATTGAGCACTTGCTAACTTGGTCTTCAATGAACAGTGTTAAGCTCCCACGTTGAACGTGAAATAGTTTGACATACTTCTAGAGCAGTTTGAAGGCGATTCTCGGCCTCTATCACAAGCAATCGACTTTCTTCTACTGTCCGATCTAGTTCTTCATCGTTTTCTTGCCGAGCTTTCGTCTGCCTCTCGTTTTCTGCAACGAGCCTGTCTAGTTCAGCTTCCATTCTTCGGCAAAGGCTTTTATAGTCAAACTCCTCCTTAAGCTTTACCATGTTCTCGACCTTCATTGCCTGTTACAATTTATGAAAGTTCCATGTCAAAGGATAGGAACAAAAGAGTTTCATACTAAAAATGTCCAGACTGAATACATCTGAAAATTGTAAATTGAACGCAACGGCTTACTCTCTGGCCAAACATGATAGTACTAGTTGTTTCTCCTCTATGCCTCGGTGAAGGTCCAATCGTAACAATCAAAGATGTACGAGCCGTTCCTGCGGTCAGAGACATCGATGAATTTCAGGAAACAGCGTTTTACCGTAAAATAGGAGGCTTTTGGTACAGTTAACTTCCTGTCTCAAATCCACAGAATCTCCCCTGTATTACAGGAGAGATACATTCTCCGCCAAAGCATTGAAATATTTCCTTAACACTGTCAATCGCAGCTACCAGCTATGAAACAAAATGGAACAAGTAAAAAGCAGAAAGACAGACAGTAACGTCTTACCACCGAAGGAATCACGCAATAGCCTTGTTAACTTAGAGTCCCGAATGGGGACATGAGGACTGTTTTCCGCTAAAGCATTGATACATTTCCCCAACGCTGTCAATGACAAGTTGATGGACTTTGCTTCCTCCAATGTGTGCCCCTCACTGCCTGTGATAAACCAATAGAATATTTTCATGGTTACCCGCTACTGCCCTAGAAGAGGAGAATGAGATTCTTGCAAAGGAAGCATCGTCAAAGATGCATTATGTAGATATAGCATACTAACACAAGTCTGCTTGATCACCAATGGGATGGAAAAGGAATCCAAACCAAACCTGATTTATCAACACGCTCCGAACCAGCGAGATCCACAATAAGAAGTTTGCTTCTTCGAATTGTAGGTGCACGCATCCCCTTTGTAGAATTCGAGCCTCCATTCCCATTTTCAGTAGGTATTAGAAGGTCCTTATTTCTAACTGCTTTTTTGACTTGTACCTGCAATGACAGCAGTTCGATATCTAAACTGTTCCAGACTAGTCGCTTAGACTTCAAATTGCGTACCAAATCTGGAGATCATTGCACAGTGAAACTACATGGAGATTATAGTCGTGATAACTTGGTCAAATTTTCTGTCATAACCGATTGTTGACTTTGCAACTCATAACCTTTTTTCCTTTCAACTTGCTTCCGACAATCTTGGATCACGAAGATCAAAGGTTGTGATTGGAAAGTCAACAACCGGTTATGTATCATAACCTATTCGCCGCTAACACGGCTCATCGGTTATCTAATACATAGTGGGACAAGTGCTTCGAGCCAATAAACCCTACAGCAGAGTAAATGCCACGCACCAGCAGAATCGCATGACTCCGCGACGACTCTGTATTAAGTTTTGTATTGGCAGCAAATCGATTCGCTTCACCGACGTCTAGGAGATTGCAGAAGCTCTGGTGATCAGTCAGCTGTATCTGAGTTGCTCCAGGCACAGACACGTCCCCTGTCTTGGGGTCTTCTTGAATGTGGCAATTGTCCCTTTCAGGTGCTAGGAGATCTTGTACTGATTCCATGTAGAGCTGCAACCCGACTTAGCATTTACGTTTAGGTTCGATTATCCGGACGTTCAAGAAATGAAAACGAGAAATTCCGAAACATGTAACCAGGGTCACAGAGTTAAATTGTACCTGTAAGTACGAAACAGTTACAGTATCATCAACGTGGTTGACATTGGCTAAGATATCCTCCAAAGCCCGAACCATAATTCCTCGCTCAGCCGTGTCTTCATCACCTAGCTTTCCGAGCGTGAAAGTCTTTCCAGTTCCTGTCTGGCCATAGGCCATGACCGTGCCATTGTACCCTTCAAGAACGCTCTGAACGGAAACATAGAATGTATCAGACTTGAATTGCAGATCTAGAATAGATAAATTCGCAAGAAAGTATCAACCAAACCCTAGACCTTAATATAAGTTACAGTCAATGACCATGGCTCTGTTGAGTGAAGAAGCATCGTCAGAAATGACCGTTGAAAAGAAATGATGCAGATACTAGCAGGAAATCTCAGAGAATCATAAAAATGGGTTAATAATCCTCGAAGCCTATGAAGATGGAAAAATAAAATGTGAAGGTCGGCTCAGAACCTCTACAACAGGTTTCGCGACGACTTCGTAGACACGTTTCTGAGAAGCTGTCTCCGTGAGAATTTCATCAAATTGATAAGTCTCGCAATCCCAGTTATTCTTACGCAGCTTCAACCTTTTCAGCTGCACAAACGAACCACAGTACTGTTATCATCTCCTGACCTTGAACAATTCCATTCCAAAATGTTCACAGATAGGTAGAATTTTCTTAAACGAATGGATCCATACCTCAGGTTGAAGCTCCACACAATCAGCAAAATCAAGATCGGCCTCCAATTCTTCTGCATTCCTTGGACGCAACCTTACTGTTACTCGAACTCGGTTAGCTACTGCAAACGCCCAAAATATCTTAATCCGTTAGCCCCTCTGCCCTAAAATTACATGTTTCGGGCGTGAGACAGATCAGTATGTGACCAAGGCCATGAATTGATGTTTTCGATTACAGATACGAAGCTCAAGACAGTTTCTCTATCCCTAAACTATGGGCTCCAAAACTTCATCTCGCTGCAGGATAGAAGAATAACTCATGAGGGCTAAAATATCCTGTAAAGTTCTCCACAGGCGGTAGATTCAGATTTGTGATCGGTACATGCACAACAGAGAAGCTATCAGATACCACGCTGCAAAACGACGTGATGCAATTCTTACAAGACTATCGTTTTCCCCAACGAATGACACGAAAACAAGGGCTGAGAATTCGGCAGCATAGGAATTTGGCTATCCAGTAACAGTTGACATGGAATTAGCGCTCGATTCAGGTGACGCCACTCTAGCGAATATGCTGAAAATCCCGCTGACTATGAGGACCAAATGGATGATGGCAGAACTGAGCAGAATAAACTGCCATGGAATACTGTTTTCTTCATCGACCTAAATTCCCAAGTAGAAAAAAGAGCAAGCCTTCCGTCGAGATAGTGGAAACTAACGATCTGAAAGGTAATCCGAGGAATTCAGATTCCAGCGACCCCCGAAGTTAAAATAAGGTGACTGTTAATGTGACTCAGGCGATGAATTGTTCATCTAGTCATAGAATACTAGATCAATAAGAGAATTCTTCGCGACTATATATCATTCGAAATTAGTGTGGGCTTATACACGTTGCAAAATCAAAATTGGAGTCTTTTCGGGAAGCTAGTCAGATCGGGATTGTGGAGACTACTCTTTACTAATCAATACTTACGGGACAATTGGGAATGCTAAGGATTCGAATCAGATAACTGAAATACTTTATGACAAAATCTCGGCAATGCCAGGTTGCATGAAGAGCTACACGGGGCATAAACCTTGAGCCACTCTCAATCTCAATCTACGAGTCTAGAGCTTACAGAAAGATCTGAAAACGTCCCTCACTTGCAGAATAGGCTAGGAGAAATAAACCTCCTGTGATCTAGTGATGAAAACCAAGATATAGCAGAAAGCGGTTACAAAGGACGAATGTGCTGAGAGAAAAGAATAACCAAGCAGAGGGACGCGAGGTGTTGCAACGAATGATTGGGAATGCTAATGTCTCATAAACTGAAAGCCTCCAAATCAAAATCCCTACAATGCGTTTCTATGGCGCTTCACGGCACATAAACCTTGAGACACTCTCGTTCTCAATCTAGTAAGTATCGGACTTGCAAAGAAGATCTGAAAACCTCCTCTCTTGTGGATTAGGCTGGAAGGAATCGAGTTCCGGTGATCTAGTGATGTCAACCAAGACAATATGGAGAGCTATTACTCAGGGCCAGTTTCACTTCATATTTCTGGCATTCTCGCAATTACGAAAAACGAAGACAAGAATAAGCAGGCAATGACACACGAATGCAAGGACTCAGCAGGTAATGAAAATGTACCCCCGCCATCATGTGATTGTCTAACAGATCCATTGCTCTGCCTCCTCGTGTTAGTGGCGGAGGCCGAGACAGTGGTGGTGGCCGGCGAGGCGGACTTGGTGCGCGTGTGCGAAGGCGTAGCAGCAGGATGGGAAGGCGACGGCGACGGCGAAATGCGCGGGAGGTCATTCTTTAGCGAGTTCACAGACAGAGGCCGACCGGTCTTGTGCGCCTGGGCGAATGCCATGCTTCCCGTCTACCTCCCTCACGGCATCCAGAAAGATCGCTCCTCCTCACAATCCAACCTCGCACCGTTGATTGGCGATTCCTTCAATCGCCTCCCCGGCCAAAATCAAATCAAAAATCAAGAATGCCGACACCAGAGCTTCCCCCCACCAAAACACTCCCGAATTTCCCGAATCCTAAGAGCTTTCAAAAACCGCACCGACCAGCACCGTCGTCAATCAATTCTCCGACGCACTCCTCATCGGCCACCCCCCTCCCGACCTTCATTTCACACTCCTTCAATTCCGAGTGTCCGATCCACTGATCCTGGCACCACCAAATCCACCACAGACGCAATGAAACACAAGCGCGGAAACTCAAAAATCGACCAGGCAGAAGAGATGGCAATGCGCAGATCCACATCCCCGGAAAATGGCAACTTACCGTGTCCAGAGCTGGAATGGCGCGAACTCGTTAGATCCAGGACGAAAACAGCGCAATGCGAGCGAGCGACCCCGAGCTGGATCTCAAATGAGAATGGGGATGAGAAGAAGAGTGCCAAGCGCGGGGAGTGGACAAGAGTGGGCGCGCTATGGCGATGGAGGCGTGATCTGGGGTTGGCAACACATATGCTTTGCTGCCCGCAGCTGCGGGAGCGGCAGCTCCGGGCTCAGTCTCTGCTGCTGCGAGCGGGAGAGGACCCGGTGATTCACCGGGCCCGGGGGGCCTGATGGCGCTGGGATCCAGGTTCCTTTCGAAGCCGGCGGGCGCGGATGGCGACGGGGTCCCTTTGAATACGACAGCCCGAAGGTTACGGAAGGCTGGTATTCGGTTTCTTTGTCCAAGTACATGTATTCGTTTGGACTCGGTATCAATACCTTATCGTAGGGTGGTGCGGGGATACACGCTAGCTGAGTAACTGACTTCCCAGGGAATTCTCAAGGGACTGTACAGTAGAACCTGTCTAACTCAATGGGTCCCAGCCTTGTCTAACACGTTGAGTTACAAAGGTTTATTGACTAAGAGAGAGGGTCAGAGAGAGGGTCAGACTTAGGGCCGGTTTCCATTGGCCCACTAGACGTCCAAGGGCTGGAGGGTGGCCCGGAGGAAACAACAGAATCCACATCTTTTAGGCGCGGCTTGTCCATTTTCCCGAGTCCGCTTTTTAAAGTCCATTTCCTCTGGGTTTGGCTTGAATTATACTCCCTCTGTTCACTAAAAAGCTCCAAATTAGATAGAATCTTTGTTCCACAAAAACCCTCTGCTTCTTAATTTTGACCATTTAGTATTAGTTTTTTTTTCAAGTTTTTTGTCATGAATGACCTTGTGAGGGCAAGTGAAACAATGAGGTAGCAAGCCTTAAGATTTGAAAGCTTAGCCTTGCCCATTTAAAGCTCATTGCATGAATTGCTCCTTCAAATACTAGTATTAACAATGCATTATGTGCCCACTTTGTACTTGTGCAAATTTGATTATAAAGTCAACTAGTTTGTTTTTTTGGATATTTAGGTTAGAGAAGAAGTTTCTAGAATCTTAGTGTTGCCACCATCCTTTAAATAATTTAATAATAATAGAAGCGGTAACATTTCCAAACTATGCTCAAAAATCATACTTTGCATATGGGTTTTAGATGTTTAAACGATAGCACCTAAACTAAACATTTTGCATAGATTTGGGGATGGGTTAATTGTTCTTCAATGTATGTATTTCTAGCACTATGGCTTAAAAAATAGTTAATTTCTCAAGGGGAAGATTTTAGGAGGTTTATAGTAGAACAGAGGGAATATATCAATTTGGAGGGTCTAGTCTGTCATCCAACCCCTCTAGGGCTATATTTCCTAAGAATATGACCTAGAAGTTAGACCCCAGCTTGGACCCTTGCCTAGAGTTATACTTGGACATTCAGGTCCTCCTCCTAGTGAATGGCAAGGTTCTGAACCAGTGTTTTTTTTCATTTCTTATAAAGCGCCAAAGTGGTGATACTTCATTTTATTGTGGAGCTCCAAATCTCAACATTCATCCATATATTGGATAGAAAATATCATATTAGCACATAATACATATCTATCATTCTAATTTCATCCACTATTTGGCAATTTCATCTAGTATTCTTTAAAAATTGAAGTTTACTAACGATTTTATCCAAAATTTTACTGTTTATTTTCTATAGGCTTGGTGCCAGGCCAAAAAATTTGGTGAAATTTTGTACCCAATGGAAACGGGCTATTAGTCACAATTTTTGTAAGTAGGCTTAGATGAGGATCGGTTTAATACATTAAGTTAGACAGGATTATTGGCTTAGAGAAGATCAAATTATAGAGGTTCTATAGCAATTGATAAAGAGCTAAAAATCAAGACTCTTTGAGACTTCACACTATATTCCAAGTCCTAATGCACTTAGAAATGTTTACATGGCAATGCTTTCTAGAAGTTTTGGATGTCAAGCTATTGGATCTTGGTACTCAAGCTAAGGTAAGAGGTCCATAAATCAACCATTGAAGGCCAAAACTGAATTTTGACGGGGTGAAACTTCAATAAATATTATTTAGTAAATTTTCCTTGATAGAAAAGTAAAATTGACATCTAATCCAAGTTGTATCATATTTTTTGAAACTTTGTGGGATTAGTTAAGAAATTTTGAAGTTAAAATGGCTTAGGGCTCTAAAATTGCCCACCTTCTAAAATGTACATTGTTTGTACATTGCTAAAGGCTATGAAAAAGAAACAATCACAAATAGTGCACATTTGAATTTTAGACTGTATTTATTCTTAGAACCTTCTACTTTAGAGTTTCAACAAAGTAATAAAATAAACATTAGGCTTCATTAGCCTCAATTGATGCAAGTCAATTCTTCTTTAATCCACAACCAACAAACTTTGATTGAAGGATCCTCACTAAGATATTACTTATTGTTATTTATGTTTGCCTAGGCTACTTTACATTATGTTTAAATTTTTAAATATACAAGTCTGGTTTGAATAACAAGTGATGGTGAAGTGTGGTATTGATGACAATAATGGTTGTACATTAGGAGTGGGGGACCTATGCATGATCACCCAAAGCTAAAAAATTGTATTATAAAGAAATTACCCATTGAAATGTTATTCAGACTACTAATAGTAGTTGGTGCAAGAGTGTTGGAGATTTTTATGACATTGGAAATGGAGACTAAGCCTCCCTACATAGTCATTCCCAACAATCCTAAGTATTGTACGATGTGAAAAAAACAAAGGGTGAAGACTATGAATGCAATTTCTTTACTTCTGTACTCGATTTCCGCTTATAGTTATAGTAAAGTATAGTCATGAAATGCAAAGTGGAGAGAAGGATGAGTGCTCAATTTTGGTGTAGGCAAGTACTTGTCTAAAGAATTTGTAGAGTGATGCAGTGCCATCATTGTCACTACAATAATCACTTGCCTTGGAAAATTATAGATGTATCCAAACATTCATTAGCATGGGGAGTGCTTGCTTTGAGGCTTTGGAGAGTGTTTTCAAAAATAAAAAATGACAACAATATCTATAGTTGAACGCGTGGGCACCAAAGGGACATTCCAATCTTTGCATTAGAAAATTCAATTAACCCCTAAATGAAAAAACTCTATTTTTTGGCAACATAGCAATTTTGGGCACCTCACTACTATCAGAGTTTGAAATTCTTTTTTTGAGTTTTTCACACAACATGCACCCAAAGAGTAGCTTTGAGGCCCAATAATTTTCACAACTTTTTGACTTCATAGTTAAAAAATTATTGCATGATATGTGATTTTTGTTGTTTGGCAGAAGCCCAAGCAACTCAAAAAACTTCTTTAAGAAACATTTTTAAAATAAAATAAAATTTGAAATTGATTCTTTAGGTTTTATATAGACATGAATAATTTTGAATTATTCCATTTGGATTAATGAGATGAAAGTTATGAGGAGTTTTAGTTTGTGAGTAGGTATGGTTTTCAAAGACTCTATTCCTATCCGCAAACTAAAATTCCTTATAAATTTCATCTCATTAATCCAAATGGATTGATTCAAAGCTACACATGTCTAAATGAATCTAAAGAATCAATTTCAAATTTTAATTTGAAAAAAAGTGTTGATTAAAGAAGTTTTTTGAATTGCTCGGGTTGCCCACCAAACAACAAAAGTCACATATTATGTAATAACTTTTTAACCACAAAATTAAAAGTTAAGAAAATTATTGGGCCTTAAAGCTACTCCTTGGGCATATGTTTTGTAAAGATTTTTTTCAAAAAGAAGTAAGAACTCTAGCTATAGTGAGTTGCCCAAAATCACTATATTGCCCAAAATCACAACTTGTTCCTTTAGGGGTTAAAATATATTTTATTTTAGAAAAAACATAACTTTTATGTTGTAGGTCCAAATATTGCAAACAAAGCCATTGCACTCATTCATGTATAAAATTTTCTATTTCTATGAAGAATGCATTAAAGTTATAAATTTTAGAAAAAAATGGATGAATTTCTTTTTAAATCACTTTTCCTTTTAAGTTGAGCTCCATACTTGTATATTTGAGGAATCAATTTCTAGTATATTCGATATGGGATATTTTTTTGTATTTTTTTTATATCTACATCCATACTATATATCCGTATCTATATTCATGTTTCAAAACAACTATATCTATATGTTGTATCCATATTTCGTATATATATACTATAACATACTCTAAAACTATATTCTAAAATTGTCTTTTGTATCCATATTTCTATGGCCAAGATTGTCCGCTCAATGGACATCAATGGATTTTATTCTTTAATAACATTGACAAAATTAGAGGGGGGGGAGAATTTTTTTTTGGATATTCATTAATAATTTTATTTTTTTTCCTGGGGGAGAGAAATTGAAGTTGAATATCTTGTTCACATCTTTTCAATGGATAGTAGGCAACTTCTTAAACAACTTTGTGAAATATATGATATAACCCTCCTATACTTTTCAAATATTGCAAGTATTTTTGTAAATATTAGATACATATTGCAGTACAGTAAGCAATGAGTCGAACAAATTCAAGTTGCAATACAATAGTACCATTCTAACCATATTCAAATTCAACTTATTCCATGGTCTAAGATTAAGGGGAAAAAACTTCTAATTTTCAACACTATAATATTCTTCCAATTAAAGTAGTGAAAAGGGCTAAACATTTTTCTACATTCACATAGTTGCATTGTACACCTCTATAGTTTGGTACTTTTAAAAAATATATTTACTTTTTCATTTTTCCTCAAAACATCAAAATTGATAGTTTTAGACAATCTTTGTTGAGATTTATCTATAAAAATGGCTATCATTCATCAATGTGAACCCAAAATATTTATCTTTTTGGATGAAAATTTTTCATTGAACTTACTTGGTAAAATCTATGAATTTAGTAATTATTTGAAAAAATGTATTAAAAATAGATACCCTCATCTAGTAATGATGAAATGATCATTTCAATGCACTTAATAGATAGTTATATTAGGGTCAAAGTTTTGATTTATCTAATTTTATCCCCAAAGCTATAGAATCCATTCAATATTTGTAATACGAGGATAAGACCCCTACTTCTTATAAGTAGAGTAATCAAAGTAGAATATGCAAATTAGAATAATGTAAGAACTCAACTAGTTACAACTAAAAGAAATTACAACCTCCTTTTTGTGAAGGTTAGATTCAACTAAAATTAAATAATTTTTGTAAAAAAAGTGCACTATGTCATCTTGTTAATAGTACGGACCCTTGAGAATGTAACATGGAATTTCAATTTTGATACTTGAGTGCTAAATTAGAACTTCACATGTGAAATCGAGTGTAGTAGGCTTATTTTTTTGACAAGAACCATTCAATTTAGAAATTGTGGGAAATCAAGTCAAATTTACAACTCCAAATTCATTCATGATTGGTATCTTCAATCAAAAGCAAAGGACAAACTCCCTTCCCCTTTTACATGTGTGTCCACAACTTTTCGTTGAAGGCTCCAAATCACAATCGTGTTTCTTGGATTGCAAGTTAACTTCATTTTACAAGTACTTTTAGTTGGTTAAATTTTGACAAAAGCTGATTTGTCTTGCGTAAATGAGGTGCACAATTCATCTGACTATTTCTTGCAGGTCTCACTCCTTTGCTACGGTATTCATTACTCCGATCCATGTGAAACCTGATGCATCGCCATAATTTGTTGCAACCGTTTATGACATTCCATTCAAAGCACAACGAAGTGAAAATAAATCTTTCCAGTGCCACTTTTATCCCTACTGGGCAGCTGCCAGTGATGGCCTTGTATGAAAAAAATTGATACGAAAACGTGATAAACTTCTGACCTTCGCAGTGAGCTCAAAGCCCTCACTACTTCCAAATGGTTTCCTGGGCCAGGCAAGTGAACAGAGCCGCTTAATTCAAAAGCAGAAAATTAACGTTTGAAATTTTCTTTCTCTGACTTTCAATCCATGCCTGGCACCCACATGTCCCTGAAACCGAAAATTCTTCCTCAACATCTCAATGTGCCCAGGCTTTGGGGCCAATATCGTAGGCTATTAAATTCATCATCATAGGTGCTGAATTCTTTCTTCAACCCAACTGAAGTGTGTGCTTTTGCATTCGATGGAGAAGCTCCTATTCTGTGCACAGGAGTCCACAGGAGTACTTTGTTCACATTTAGGATCCTCTCATCAACTGGTGTCATGTCATTCCTCCGTTGTCTCCTCGGCACATGTGATGCATGGCCTTCTCTTGGTATTGAAAAAAGAGTACTTGCCGAATTAGTTTGGCTTGTTTAGGCAGATGTAGTTCCTTCCAATCAGGAATTGTATCTGTATCCCTTACTGCTATCTTTTCCCTCCAACTTGGGCCTCTTTGCCCTTTCCGCATTGTTAGACTCGTGAACAAACGCACAACTGTTGCCGTTGCGACAACCCCTGGAGGTCGTGAAATATATGCAAGCCTTCCTTGATTTTCCTCGGGACTGCCCAGACCGACTTTCCTCACCTGACCTTCCTCCTCCAATGTCCATCATGTCCACATCTCGGTCTGCCCACCTTGCTCCCGAATCCAGCCTCTCACCTCTCTCTGTTCGGTCCGCCTTTTCCAACTTCCTGTTGTCTCGGTCAGACCCATTGGCCCTGCTGCTTAGTCCTCGCCCCCCGAAGCTGGTTTCCGTTTCAACAGCAGCACCTCCTCCCCAGAGCGTTTCCTCGTTTTTCCTCCCGTGCTGTGAAATCAGGTCTTTGTAGTATTGATCATCTCGCTGTCGGCCCGAGCCAGATACCGGCGGGGGGGAAATCGATTGTTGAGGCAGCCCTTGAGGAGGGGGGGCGTATGCTCCAAAGCCAGGGGGCCTGTCAAAGCTCGAATGAGGATCGGACGACGGCTCCACAGAGTACCTCGGGCCACCTTTACTCTCCGTCGTCGTCGGGTTCCAAGCGCGTCGACCACCGTTTCCGATTTCGGAAGCTCCTGGTGGATTTTGCGCGAGCTTTTCAGAAAGGTTCTGGAGCATGGAGGGGTTCGTGAGGAACTTGATCAGCAGCTCCCGGTCTATCATGGTAGAGTCGTTTGATTGCGACAGGGCTGCGTATGCAGCAGCGGCAGCTGCAGCAACGTCGGGTCCTGAGCCCTCGTTTGGTGTGCGGGCAGAGGGTGCCACGGTTCCCGTCCGAGCATTTGTAGTAGTCTGCATTGCAATGCCGTTTGGAGGAAGGATGTTTGTGGGCGGGCCCAAAATATGTGCTGTGGACGACGCTGGTAACGACGTAATATTCTCTTGAGGAACTTCGGGAAACCAGCTTCGAGATTTTGCAGGTAAGCCCGGCAAGTTGAAACCCGGCGGAGGAGACAGGGATTTTCCTTCTGCAGGTGAAGTCTCGTAAGTTCAGTTCACAATCAACTCAAGTACTTCGAAGAGTCAAAGAAATTTATCAAAGACGTCACAACCTTCAATAGTGAACATACAACCTTCAATTAAGGCGTAAAGTGAACACGACAAACGCAGTAACATTAACCAAAATATACACCATAAAAATAATCAAATTAAAAATCAAAATGTCATTCTCGAACTCTTAAACTGTATAAAACAAAACGACGTGAATCCTGTCTGGTCGATTCACTCTGTATATGTGAAACACACTCCAGGCAAGACTTACTTGGAAATGAGTACTCCTCAAGTATATCATATGCGCTACCTGAAGTGATCGGAGCATCGTCCGGGTCAGGTGAGTCATCATCGTCTAGCGGAACAACTGGGATTATCAGAGTGTTTGCATCGCTGGCGTCAAAATGAAACTGAGGTTCGGAAGGCTCTGCAGGACTGAAAGGCATCGACGGCGTCAGCCGTTGAGCAACACACTAGTTCCACATCACTACCTTTACCCAAGCTCTTGCGGTGCTCAGAGGCTAAGACACAACAATGAAGTTATCTTTTTCGTTTCGTAACAAGAGTTCATCATCAATGGAACATAGAACGCAACATATGAAAGGAAGACTCTGACAGCATTCTGCACAATACCTATCAGGAATTGCAGAGGGTCGTGGATATACAGCCTCGAGAGTTCTGTTCTCTCGCTGCCTTTGAACGAGCATCTCTTTACTTTCTCCTCCGGCCATAACAAGCCAACTTGGGTCCAATTTGTACTGCAAATTTACACTCGACATTAGTGCATTGGTCTGTGCACTGCGTTCATCGATTATACGAGTATCCAAGACTACAATAAATGGACTATGTAACTACAAAAATTACCTTCTTAAAAGAGGACCTCCTGCACATATTTGACCAATAAAGCGGCAGCGAAATGAAAACAGTACCCACGTGCTAAAATGAGCACTGGAGAAAGAATGAAACGTACGCGTTCTGGAGTACGCCATGGCATCTGTGGCACAATGTTTGCTACAGCTGGCTTCAAACCCATTTGGGCAGAAGGTCCAAATCCTGGCGGGAGGTCCACATGCACTACAGGATTTATCATGTGCATGAATCTTGCCTTTTTCGGCAGAAGCATCTCTTGGGTAGTACTACTAGATTGAGCAGGTGGGTCTTCTGCCGCGAAAAGCCGCACCTGTAGCATGACACAATTGTACAAAGATCAGTTAGCAGACCTCCAGAAGGGAGATCTCTCATATTTATCCCGAGACAGAGACTCCTAAGACACAAAGAAAAACAATTGTTCTCAAATGATCACGTCCAAGATGGCAAGAACAAACGTTGCGCTCTGCCCTGCCCACATTCTTCATCATATTCTAAGAGAAGAGGCACAATCGAAAGGTAGATGACGTCCGTAACACATGCCGCCGAAGCATACAATCTAAAAGCGACGGTCTAGAGAAGCGATGGCCCTTAGAAGCCAAACACACACTAACTTTTGAAAACAGTTGTGTACGGTCGAAGAAAGATGTGGCATGTTCAAGGTCTTTCATGTGTGAACTCATGGTCCTTCAAGTGCGAAGTATAAGAAGAGTTCCAGTTCAAACGATGGATTCTAGATTTACGATATCTTCGATCCATACTTTTGGCATGAGTAGTGACATGAGCAAGTCTCTAGTTGACACACTCCCACGATTGACCATGTCTGGATAAATTATTAAAAAGGTGACCTATAGTCCTTCAGCAGACTGTAAAACCAACAGACTGCGAATTTGAACAAAATAAAAATAAATATTCAAACCTTCCTTCTATGTGACTGCACCGACTGTTCAACAGGAGGTTGTAAAAGCCTGATCAGATGTACAGAATCTAAAGCTTGTACAAATGAACCGAGCAAGAGCAAACTCAGGAAACACAAAAACGGACTACATCTGCGATTCGAGTTTCGACAACTCACTAAAAGAGTACACACGAGCACGCGGATAGTAACTTAAGAATCTGGCCGTACAATCTGTACCACAAATGGGACAGGAAATACTCGAATGACTAAATAACGGCACCGACATGGTAGTGAGAGAAGGGGCATTGACATTTGACAAGATGTAACAAAACCCATGTGAGCCTACAGCAGGGCATGCAGACAACAGCGAGCGAGGGGACGCCTGCAATGAAGTTCTAATGATGACCACACATGATTTCGAAACAGAATGAATACCCTAAGTCTAGCTACACGTACTGAAAGGAGGCACTGGATTTCGACAACGGAAATAAGACCGGTACAGAAACCTTCACGAAGAGTATTCAACATCTGCGCAAAGAAACCTCGTAGACTCGAAACAAATAGAGAAGTCTGGAATATGTCGAGAACAAACTAGGCTCAGAGCATAATCCCTCTACAGAAAATATAAAGACCGAAAACGCTCCCTTGCCCCACGACTTGTGCATCCCGTGAAGGATAAACCTCATCGCCCTTGACCTTAGCGGCAAAAGAGCATCCGCTTGTTTCACGGTTGCAGATCTGTCTGAAAGATGAGGCAATATTTGTAAAAACCAATTAGCTTTTTCGATACTTATTGTTTTCAATAACCACAGTGTTTCTGATGGTTTGTGCTCAAGCTCCTTAGCAGATGATTGTTTGTAGTCATGGATCCCGCAAAGAGTTCGGTTTTCACATTTGTTTCTGATATGCTGTTCTTGAGTCTGGCGAATTCCCAGATAGTCGGAATTTCACAGAGGTCAAAGACGGTGCTCATGATGCTTCTTCTCGTTTCGACACTCACTTTTACGCACCGATCAGGTCAGAATAGGACACCGTTCCAAACCTTCTGTCTCTTAGAAAGTTCAATCTTATCACACAATAGACAAGGGGGTGAAACGATGGATGGAGGATGGAGGATGGAGAATGACCTGACACAGGCTGTCTTCCGAGGCCCATGACACTTTCTTACTCTCTCGTGCCTTCTTTGAAGCGTTTGTCTGCGGAATGTGATGAAGGACAGGATAAGGTCCTGGCACTGCCCCCTCGAAGCCAGGCGGAAAAGAGGAGGCCATGGCCATCACTTACACCCTCTCAACCTTCCTATCCTTTCCCTTCCCTCTTTTCCACTCCCAACACGAAACCCTAACCAGAAAACCTGACTCAATAAAATACCCCTGCCCACCCAATCTCTCTCCCGGACGGATCCAACGCACCCTCAAACCTTAACAACCCTCGCTAATCTTCTCCAAACATCCCGCCATTGCTCAATCACAAAGCCATCACCACAAGCAAAGTTCCAATCTCTCAACCCGCGAGTGTCTCCCTCCCCCTAACAGAACTCTCCTCACAAAGACAAACAAACACGCAACACCAGGGCAGAGGAGAAGAAAAATTTTATATTACAAAAAAGAAAAGCACACACACGCACACACCAACGGACGCGACGCAACAAATGGAAGACGCCGGTGCCGCGAGCAGACATATGAGAGGGAGCAAGCCGGGACGAAGCTCGGCGGATACCCCCGAAACACCTGGTGTGACGAGGATAGCAAACTGGGCGTGCGGTGGCACCCAATCAGTGATTGCAAGGATGGGCAACAGGCAGCAAGGAGCGCCGCGGAGCGACTGCCGGCCGATCCAGCTGGAGAGACGGAGCCAAGGAAGGAAGGAAGAGGGGGGCGGAGGGAAAAGCAAAAGGTGCCGGGCAGTCTCGAGGGAAGGAAAGCTTATTAGCGGCAGCAAAGCTGCTGCGGCCACAGAAAAAGGAGCGGAAAGGCAGGATTAGGGTTTGGTGCCCACGCCAGAGTGCAGTAGCCAGTGAGGGCCCTTTCGTTCGGCTCAGCCTCACCCACTGCGCAGCCATAGGACGTGCGTCTCATAATGGCCTTATTATTTTTAGCCTTGGAGAGAGAGATAGAGAAAAAATTCCATTTTTTTTCCTCCTTAAGGTTCGCAAAACTTAAGGGGTGCTTCAAACTATGACTATGAAAAGTGAAATGTAAAAGTGATGTTCACCGATAATTACAAAAAAAATTTATAATCAAAAATCCAAAGTGTTTTAGTTTTTTTGACACAAGCGTGTTGAGGAAACACACTGTGAGGGGCCCATCAGGAGGAGAGGCTAATTTTACGCTAGGTAGAGAACCTGCTGCCACCAAGAATCGAACCCGCAACCACGGCATTCGCTTTGGGTACCTCACGACCATCATCCGGTAGTTTAGGGTCGTTGCGGACCAACCCAAAGTGCTTTCAACACCAAAGGGAGAGTAATAATATGAATAGTGAGACAAGTGAATTAGTGGATACCTAACTTATCTTAAAAGATAAGTGTAAGATTCTCTATCAAGTTAGAAGAAGTGTTCTAGGATATGTTCTCATTTTCTTTCATATAGATTTCTTTACCAAGTTAGAAAAATGAAGGCTCTATACCAATGACTCTCCCCACTAGAATGGTTCACACATTTTCTAATCTAGCAATAAATTCATATAAATTGCATTATTGTCAAAGTTTTGTCAATACAAGATTTGCATTTATGATCATTTATTCCTTGCAAAAAATCCAAATTGATGTCACATACAATATTTTATTTTTGTGAAAATATAATATAATATAGTATAGTAAAATTTCAATTTATATTAATTTTAAACAATGTGACTTTGATAAACTAGGATTTACAAGATAAATTAGTTAAGCTAAAATTCTACACTTAACAAGGGTTTTAGAGGACCCATATTAATTAATCGACACTTCATACAATATAAATATCTAACTTTGTTGTACATCAATAGACATTGAAGTATTTAAGGATTGTACATCTACAAACATCTACAATTTTCTATAGTGAATCCCTTTGATTTGTTGGTATCCTTATGATTCCTATATTGAATGTAGTTACTTATTTGCAAATATTTAGATAGATTAGGGTTTGGATGGGGATTAATTTTAGATGTTTTCTTTGGTTATAAATGTAAATGTTTCAATCTTTGTTGTAATTTTCTTTTGCCTTGAGATATTATTTTTGAATCCTATATGAAGTGTTGGAAAGCTATGAAAGATGCCATTCGACAATGAGGCCACATGTAAGGTTGATTTCTTGGGATCAAAAAGTAAGATCAAGTTTATTTCTACATTATTGATATTATTAATTTCTTTTTTGTTAGACACTTTAGTACAATTTGTCATTCTATTTTTCTCTAAAGCAAGGGGGGATCCAAAGAACAACTGTCAAAGTCTTAGAGTAAAAAGAATGTACCAAGAATCTCATAATTTATTATCAACTAGCTTAATAATCCATATTTCAACCATGCATTTTCAATCTTAACTTCATCATACAACAATAATAATATCATTCAATCCTATTGCATGCCACTTAATAGCTACTTGAATCAAATTGAAATGAATTTTGGATACCTTGTAGAAAATGTGTTATCTTACAATTTCATTTGTAGCTTGTGGCTTAAGAGTTTGTGGTATATAGCAAATCATTCAAAAGCTTTCAAGCCCCAACCCTAAAAACCCTTTTTTAGCAAGTTTTTAATAAATTTACATAACCTCAAATCCTAAACTTCTATATTATTCAAAAACTTGCGTAAAACTACTTTGAAGTACTATCCTTGAAAATAATATTTGATTTTGCTTTAACATCATTTGACCTTATTCAACAAGTCATATGAATTTTTTTGCATTTTTTTGCTTTGTAATTAAGTGAGAGTAAGGGGGAAGTTGTGCCTTTAATTTCAATGAGTCACACACTTTTGTATTTGGTAGGCAATTGTTTTACCTATTGCATATAAATGTAAAAAAAATAAAATTTGTTGAAGGATTGGATTGTTTTTCGAACCAAATTTTGATTGGAATCTCATAGATATTCCATTGTTTTTGGTTGAAAAAGTAGAGTTTATTATGCGATACATCAACCTTTGAGATGCAAATACAATGGCTCTCTAAATATATAATGTACATGATGATTTAGATATGAGCATTAATTTGACAAACTCTATTTGTATAGTCAAGTCCAACACTTATAATTAGACAATTCAATCATCATTTATTTTTCTCTCTAACAAATAGTGTTATCGTTTGATTTTATCCCTTGGCACTCCAACATCCCATTTTTGGACAATGGAATACACATTTTTTTTAAAGTAGTTGACTAAGCCAAAATTGCATGATCTAGTTCAAAATTAAATTTTCAAAAATGAGGTCATATATATAAAGAACACAAAATTTTCAAAAAATCACCGTGTCAAAAAAACCTCATTTCAAATCCATTCCAACAATTTATTTTTTATTTTTTGTGGGCGTAGCCATGGGACTCCCCGTAGCACCAAGAGGTACTAAGAAACAAGACGGAGGGGAGAAATCACAAAAATCTAAATTTAAATGAAATAACCTCATTTGATTTCAAAAGAATTCTAATCAATATCCAAATTTTTTTCTTTCAAAAAACTAACAAAGCACAATAAATGGTATAACAAGGTTGTTCAAGGGACCACAACAATAGGTCCACAACAATAGGTCCACAATAATAGGTCCACAATAATAGGTCCATACTAATAGGTCCATACTAATAGTTACTAAAATTTACTAAAGTTAAGCCAAAAATTTTAGATTGAATCTTTTAAAATTGTATACTCATATGCTCACAAGTTGACGTTCATGCTCACAAAATAGCAACCCTAATAGCAATTTTGGATAGCTTTGATTATAAATGGAGTTTTCATTCTTTTTCTTTGAATTTTTCACGCAAAATGTGTACAAAGAGTATCTTTAACCCCTAAAAGACTAAAGTCCCCTTGGGGACACTTGGAATTTCGGGTAAGCTTGTGTGACTTGAATTTTTGCTTTGATTTTTTGAAACTTTTTTTGAAGATAGGAAATCTGATTAACTTTCCAAAAATATAATATTTATTTCAATTTGTGCTTGGAAGCAAAAGTTATGCCATTCTAAGTCCATAAAGCAGTTCACCGGGCAGAAAAAAAAAATACAAAAAAAAATATTTTTTTAATTTTTAATTTTTTCTCAAAGATTATGTTTTGTTCTACATCTGAAGCTTTGGTTTATTTTATTTGGACTAATAATGAGAAAGTTATAGACAATCTTGTATTTTGGACAATCTAAGCACCTTCTTCAAAAAATAACTCATAGAAATTCATTTTTGAATGCAATTTTTCAAATTTTCTTTTTTGATAGGGTTTAGGATGTTTGCAAGAAGAAGCTCACCGTTGGGATCATGGTTTTCCAATTACATCTTAAAGTTATGAACAACTTAGTTAGTGTTTTGTTCAATCTTGGACCTACTTCTAAACAATTTTTTAATGAATGAAAATCAAGTAGTTTTAAAAAAAAAAATTCCTTAATTCCCAACTCAAATTTTCAACATAAATTTTTTTAACTTCATGGTCCATAGTGCAAAAAAATTCAACAAATGGCAATCAAAGTCATCTGAAATTGCAAGTCAGAGTTCAGGAAAAACTTTTTTTTCCAACTTTGGATGCTAATATCTTCCCATCGGTACGGTCAAACTTCATGAAATTTTTACCACATGATCTCAAACAAGTAATTTACAAGATCCTATAGTTAGATTCTAATAAAATTGTTTTTTGTTTTGTTTTTTTGGGAGGAAGTAGCAAACATGGCAGTTTTGAGTGGTTTTCAAGCCAGAAAATGCCTCAGTCCTTTAGGGGTTAAGGCCCAACAAATTTTATAACTTTTAAATACATGGTTAAAAAACTATGGCTTGATATGTGATTTTCTTTTATCATTGGATAGCCTATGCAATTCAAAAAACTTCTTTAAAAATCTCTTTTTGAAAAATTAAAAAATTGAAATTGTTTTATTAAATTTATATCTATGTGGAAAACTTAGAATCACTCCATTTAATTAATGAGATGAAATTTATGAGGAGTTTTTCTTTGGGGTAGTTTGTAGGTAGTTATAGAATCTCTACTCTACAACAAAGATTGAAATCCTTTATTTAATTCAATTTTAAATATTTTTGGAAAAAAATTAAAACACAAGATGAAGCCTCAATCTTACAATATTATAATAATTAGAATTGGAATGTTTCATTTCCATAAATAAATTGTTCACAATTTTGTATTTTGAATCATTTTCTACTTCTTTCTACTTACTATTATTTTCCTATATGTTGTACAATTCCAGATGATTTGAAATTTTTTTGAGCATTTAAAAAACTTGGATTGAAGAATAAATTCAAAGAATAACTACCATTTTAAACATTTTTTAATACAAATGTGACCTTTGAAGAGAAGTTGCCCAAATTTTTGTAGGAATAAAAAAGGATTTTTGTCAATTCATATGTTAATATCTTGCAATCTACTTGGCAGAAATCTCTAAAATATTTTCCACATCTTTTCAAACCATCTTACTACAAGATCCTATAGTTGTATGTGTCAAAAAATGTTTTTCTTTTCTAAAAAATTTCATTTGTATTTGAAATTGCAGTTTTAGAGAGTTCTTGGTGAAAATATAGTCAAAAACCTTTAATAGTTAAGTAAAGCAATCGGAGCACCCCTATGGAAGCTCTCCAAGTAGCTCAAATACAATCATTGGTAGTGCAAGGCCAACTTCAATATCTCATGGTAGGCATGATAAGGTTAAAAAATGATGGGCCACCACCAAATTTGACGAGTATATGGTCAAATGAAGTATCTTGACCATGGCTTAGTATGGGTTTTGATTGTCCTTTTGACTCTAATTTTGAGGTACCAAACCCCACCTAAATGTCAAATGTATTCAAGAATTTTTTTCTTAAACTTTTTTGGAAAACAAACAAAATCCAAGACTTTAAATCCTACCATTGAAGGAGGGTCCAACAAGGTAAATTTTAGGTTCTTTGGGTGAAAGTGATAAAAAAAGCCTTCTATTTTGTGCCATGTTTTGGATATATTCTAGACCTCTTTCAACTAAATTAGGGTCTCTAATTGTATTTATGAATTCAAAATTTGCTAAAATTTTTTTTTGCAAAAAATGAAATTTTTAAAAGTTTTTTCCCAAGATAAATCCACCTATTGGGCCCACCTCCAATGGTAAGGATTCTATGTTTTACAAATAAAATGCTCAAAAGTATTTCATCTACTAACAATGAAGTTTTCTTTACTTGTATAAAAAAAAGAAGACAAAAATAGACTTTCAAGTTTGAACTCAAACCCAGTTGCCAATACTTAAATTGAGGCAATGTGAATTATTCCCTTTTTTTTTTTCATTTGAACACATTTGAGATGTAAGGTAGTTCTCAAAGAAATGCAAGTTAAATTGTTTATGGTTTAATTTTGAGGCAAAGTAAACTACATTTTCCAGACGTTGTGCTGCCGTGCTTCATTCACTGGTTTGCTGTGGGACAGACGGCCACCACATGGGCCAGCCATATCTCAATTTTCAAGAGATCGCCAAACAGCCCAATCGTGCACCTCTCTCATGCGTCAGAACTCTCAGAACTCTATCAGCACTCTGCGTGAGCTTGCTGGAGTTTGTACAACAGCGGGCACGTCATTGCATTGATAGTTTCAGTACATTCCAAATAGAAGCTTCAATTCATCGCCGCCATTGCATAGAGAGCTGCGTGCAGTACAGTACAGGTAGCGCGCGCACAACAGAGCTAGCTAGGTTAGCAGTGATGAATAGTTATGATACATTCCGGATGGCCCATAAAGGTTGGTCTAGATGGTACCACCGTCAACAAATCATGCAAGATATTAACTTATATAACAAATTATCTCCAGCAGCATGCACTTCCCCTACTTGGAGGATGGTTTTGTTTTGTTTTGTTTTGTTTAGTTTCACAAATGAAACGGAATTTCATTGCAGGAAATATAATACAGAGCCACCAACCGCAAGCGGCCTGGCGGAGGGACGAACTCAGGACCAACCCACCCAGACAAACAGATCCTATTTGGAGGTTGGCTTCCAAGATTTCAGAGGAGGGCTGCTGATATATTGGAAGGTCGTCTCCAGGGCGGCCTCCGTGTATCGTTCCCCTGCAATCTCACTGACAGGCACCGCTGCTTCCAGCTCTTCCAAGTCTTCTTTTGACAGAGAAACTCCCAGCGAACCGATGTTCGAGTCCAAATTGGCGATCTTCGTCGTCCCTGAAATAAATCACATAACAGGGTTGCCCATGACATCGATCATGACGCAATGCAGTGAAGGGTTGCTTACTAATGCTGTGAAGGAAATTAATCCCTAAGATTGAATGCACAACTTGGAATCGAATCCGTTTACAGAGACCAAGTCAGCGGCGGTACTGTTGGTTACCTGGAATGGGAACAATGTCGGCGCCTCTGTGATTCACCCACGCTAGTGCAAGCTGGCTCAGCGTGCACTTTTTGGCTTTGGCAATAGCTTCCACTCGAGCAAGAAGCTCTTGATTCTTCACCAGATTCGCGCCCTGGAACCACGGCAGCGTTGCGCGGAAATCGTACTCCTTCGATCCGTCTGTGGGTGCCTTTCCCTTAAACCCCGCCAGAAATCCTCGTCCCAGGGGACTGTAAGGTACGATTCCGATCCCCAGTTCCCTGCAATCAATTGCCCAGGCTCGGTTTCAAATTCAAAATGGATTACGAGAAGAGGGCAAGAGATGAAGCACTTTGTAAATTGAATTAGTAGTGCAATCATGCGAATTCTCGTGAAGTTAATGTAGGCGTCGCTTACCTGCAAGTGGGAATGATGTCTTTTTCGATGTCGCGGACCCAAAGGGAGTATTCGATCTGCACCGCCGAAATGGGATGCACGGCGTGTGCGCGCCGAATATCCGCAGCAGAAGCTTCAGAGAGACCCAGATACTTCACCTTCCCCGCGTCCACCAATTCCTTCATGGCGCCGACCTGTTTTTCGATGTGCCCACATGTCAGCCATAGCCGCATGCGAGCGGAACCAGATTGCGCGTGCCTGGTAACCCCTTTCAATAGCCATTGTGACCAGCTTCCTCGATCGAGCATTTACACTTTGGTATTATATATACATTTTCTTCATCACATCGAGTTCAAATTCACCATCTACAGGTAACTTAGTACTGCTTGGCACCCTTAGTTTCGTACATAATCTGAAAGATTTGGAAGACAGTGCAAACAAATGTTTGGTCCCTGACGCTCTGTAGTGCAATATATTGAAAACACCTGCATTCAAAAGAATTCTCCAAGCAAGGATTGAGGAATTTAAAGCATGCATGCCATAGCTTACCGTGATTTCGATGGGGACTTTGTCATCCACCCGATGCTGATAGTAAAGGTCGATGTAGTCCACCTCCAGCCTCTTCAAACTGCCCTCGCAACACGAACGCACATACTCCGGATCCCCTCGCACCTTCATGGTCGGCCCATCGAAATAATTCCCGAACTTCGTGGCGATCTGCACCTTGTCGCGAATCCCCTTCAAAGCCTGGAAAGAAAAACGATCCAGAACGCTGATATATCAGCATCTAACCAGAATCGAGTCACAGCAACTCAAATTGGCACCTTGAATCAGACATCCGAAGCGCGTAAGGCCGGGATCGGCTATGGCCAACATAACAAATTTAAATTGTAGCGTGCGCCATGAGTGCCAGAGAGGTGCGAGATAGAGACGTCGATTCACCCACCTTTCCTACCAGAATCTCGTTCGCATGCGGCCCATACACGTCTGCGGTGTCGAAGAGCGTGACGCCTTGCTCCACCGCATGGTGAATGAGCTTCGTCACTTCCTCCTGCGTCTTGGAGGTCCCGTATGCTTGGCTCATGCCCATGCACCCCAAGCCGAGCGCAGAAACCTCCAGACCCTGCGACCCCAGCTTCACTCTCGGCACCTTCGCCATCGCTGAATCTAGCTCCGTCGCTCTCCGAAAAGCCCGACTGCAATCCAAAATTACCACACTGAGAAAGATGGTGACAGTCTACAAGTTGCCTACAGTTATAGCTCAGTGATTTCGTTTCGCCAAGTAAGATACTGTACCTTTCGTGCGTGCCGTAGGAGTGAGTGAATGTTTGAAAGGTCCGAGTTCGATTATGTTCCAAAACAAACATTTATCAATAAGAACTTTCAGAAAATTGTAATGGAATGATAACTTACTGTAAGTTAGAGCCAACTTGACAAGTTATTCAGTTGTTTCCACTGGTCCTTCCACTTTATTATATTAAGCTTAACGTATGAAATTCTACGTTAAATTCAGGCCATAAGATTTGTGCCGAGAAAACTGAAAAGGCTTTGAACAAGTGCAGGAATGCAGGATATCTGGGCTCAAGTGTCAAGTGCGCTCTCGTTCATTTCCAAGTGGCAGCTGGTATTGACATTTTGGCTCTGTTAATACTTATTTACTTACACATGAGCAAGTGAAGTATCTGACTTGGCCACTACAATGAACAGCCAGTTATTTCACACTACGGTGGAAGCACCCAAAACCGTCCAAATAAGGAATTCAGCGTAGTTGGAGGCATTTTTTTTCTTCTAAAAATAACATTTTTTTAGTATTAGTGAGTGAAAATCATGAATATTTTTTTTAATATAGATGTTTTGGATGTCATCTGTAATTTCTATGATTTTTCAAAGTGTTGGCTCCCTAAATTATTGAAATTGTTCAATAGATGTCTCCAAATCTGAACCAATGAGCCAATTTAGCAACAGTGAGCCAATGAAATTTTGATATGTGTCCTTTGAATGCGTTAGTGAATTAGAGCTAAGCATTTGGTGAAGACATTAATTGAATTTTAGGGACGGTTTTGGATGAGTTTAGGGTTCAAGGCAATGGACAAGTGCTATATTGGGTGTTTCTCCTTTACATTCCAAGTCTCAACTTTCTAAATCTTGGTTCAAAATCAAATCCCAATTTGCTTGGATTGTTAGAATGTGAGATTAAAATAATAAATGTGGGACTTGGAACTAAGGGTTTTGGATGAGTTTAGGGTTCAAGGCAATGGACAAGTGTTGTATTGGGTGTTTCTCCTTTACATTCGAAGTCTCAACTTTCTAAATCTTGGTTCAAAATCAAATCCCAATTTTCTTGGATTGTTAGAATGTGAAATTAAAATAATAAATGTGGGGCTTTGAACTAAGGGTTTGAAGACCAAAGTTCCAACTCTTAGTCCCAACTTGTCTCTTGTACAATATTTTATAGCAACTAATTAACTGCCCAGAAAATGAATGAGAAAGTTAAAACCCCACTTTGGGGTGTACTTTTAGCATCAAATCTTCATTGGGCAAATTTGGAGAAAAATTCACCATGCTACAAAGCCTTGTAAGGTAGTTTTTTTCTTCCTTTCACATTCAAAAAAAATATTAAAACATCAAGGTTGGATTTTCATTTGGCTAAACCATAATTGTCAATTAAATGAGAACTACAATGAATTATATGATAGGATAAATAACAGTTTAAATACTATAACACAAAATTTCATTATTAGTGTTATACAACTTTTCATTTCTATATAATTTATAATTTTTTTTTCATTTGGTTCTCAAAAGAAAATATTATGCCATCCATAGCATAATGTTTTTTTTAGGCACCCAAAGATATTGCAAAAAATTAAAATATATATTATATATTTATAATATTTTCCTAAGCATATTTTATCCACTTCAAAAACATTGGTCCATTCCATTGGATTACTAGTGTGAAAATTTGTGAACACTCTATTTTGGGGCAATTAAAGCGTTTTCTTGAGAAATAATTTATAAGATTTGTCTTAAAAGTCAATTCTCACCATTTTGAAAAAAAAAAAAGCCTACACAGTTCAAATTATTTGCTTAAGCTATCATCATTCAAATTGATATGTCACAATTCAATCTTAGAAATTATTAAAAATTTAGTCTTTCTTTCCATTTTGTACTTTGTTTCTCTTTAACAATTTTTAAAAGAAGGAAAAAATAAAAATAAAGAATTTGAGAAGTTATTACATAATCAAGATTCATTTCTTGTGTTCATTTTCAAAAAAACACTAAAAACTACAAACCAATAAAAAATTTGAAAATTATTATTATAGGGCATCTAACCTTAGTAAGCTACACTTAATGTGCATGAAAAATGTGTGAAATAAATAAATAAATAATTTATATATATATATATATATATATATATATATATGTGATTGCAAGAAATATTTGGATGTCCTATTTCAGTTAGTATTCGACATGTGGTTTTTTGCTCATAACTTTTGCATCTTTTATTCATTTGACATGAAATTTCAAATGAATATACCTAAAATAGTTGTGGTCGTTGAGTAATTTTTTCAAATTTTTTCAAATTTTTTCAATTTTAAAACTGTCCTTGATTTGGTATCCACCAAGGCCATTTTTTGGAAGTTATCAATCCTATTTATGACCCAAAAATAAAAATTTGAAGGTCAAAATTGGCATGCAAGGACTTCTACTAAAGTTACACAAGCCCATGAAGAGATTTTCTAGAAATAGTAAAATTGTCCACCTTCTACATGTTCTCAAAGTACACTACCTTTGCTCACTTGTGGAGAACACAATTTATTTTTCTAAGGATGAAAATGGTGAAGAAAGATCATCTTTAAGTTAGAAAATTTTGGATTTTTGTTTCACCTTTTTGAAATAATTTCTATTTTCTAAAAATCAAACAACAACTATCTATTTTCTTAGTATTTCCCGTTGTACTTTTTTAGATATAACTTTTAGAGGCAAATTTTTTTAGGTCTTTATAGGTTTGAATTTCTAAAGACATCCTATTTTCAATGCTTTTAAAATTATTCATACTTTTTTTTTATTTAAAAAAATCTATTCCAAAAGTTATGATACTCACTAAAATAGTCTATTTTGATCCAAAAATGATAAGTGTTTCTTGCAAAAATCCATATATATATATATTTATATATTTATATACACCTCTATAGACAAAAGCAAACCAAAATCAATACATCGTTAATCCTCACACTACAGAAGTGTATAAAACATATTCTTTATTAATGTTTCTCTTGAACTTTGTAGCCCGTTGGAAGGTGTCAAGAAGGAAAGAAGGCTTTTTATAGAAATAAAAAGAGAGAAAAAAAATGTTGAAGGCTAAAAATAATAAGTCTAAAGAGACAAGAACTACAACATCCAACTACAATCACTATAAGCACCCCGCATTTAAGGTGACAAGCCTAAACCATTTAAAAACAGATTATAGGTGATATCCAATGCAAACAACTCCATGTTTTGAAGTCAAAATTGATGTTATTTTGGATGTTTTGTTGACATAAAAATATGGAGTTGTTGCATTGGACATCACTTAAAATCCATTTAAAAAAAATAGACTTATCACTTAAAACTCATGTTTTTTACTTTCTTATAGAGAATAGATGCATGACAAATTATATAATGAAGGTTGTTATCAACTTTGACTTTGGGTTATGCACATATGACCTTATGGAGGCTCTAAAGTGAAGTTAGTCTAAAACTAACCTACCCTCCTAAGGTGTGGTTTGTAATATGTGGGATATATTTTACAAAATTAGAAAAAAATTTAATGAAAAAAGTAAACTTTTAATTGCAAACTAAAGAGGTATAAACACCAATGTTATATCTTTTCAATAAAAAGAGTATAGTGAGAGGTGTATCAACACTCACTAGTAGAAACCCTTGTTTAATGTGATTAGGCCTAATTTTTCTTGACGGATTTTGCTAGGCATCAAAAGTAACAACTCGTGTTTTTATGTCAGTATTGATGTTATGTTGAACGTTTTTGTTGATATAAAAACATAGGTTGTTACTTTTGATGCCTAGCAAAATCCATCAAGAAAAATTAGGCCTTGTCACATTAAATAAGGGTTTCTACTAGTGACTTGACATAAATCCATCTAATAGTAACCATCAACCGTCTAACAATGACATGCACTTCACAAAACAATTGGGAAAAATCATTAGGTGTAATTAGTAGCCCTAATGCACACACAATTGATGATTACAAAGTACAAGGAATGTGAAATCAGTCCTTGAATTTATCACAATTATCCCATACCTTAGATATGGTAGAATGAGAATTTTAATTTACAAAATCTTTTCCTACCAAAAGACCTACCAAATTCGAATTTTGAACTTCCTATTTTGTACCTATAAACTACAAAGACTTCATTACGATGACTACAACTACATTGGGTAGGAAGAAATCATGAGTGAAGTACAAGCACCTATATTATGCCTATTTGCAAGGCAAACTTTGAGTACAACAAGTATATCTATATAGCAAGTCTAAACTTTGAATGCAATAAGTATATCCATGTAGCAAGTCTAAACTTTGATAAAGTGAATCTACTTCTCAAAAGTAGCAATCTCTAAGACAATGTGTATCCATTTGGCAATTGATAGTCAAGACACATGTGTTTAAAGATGGTTAAATGATGGTCCATTAATGTAAGTGACAAATGCTTTACTAGCATAAGAGGATTTTTGGGCCTTTGGAAGACTATTTCATGGCCTTTCCTTGAAACTGTTGCCACTGTTGTAGACCAACCCTTGTTGGTCTTAATTTTTGAATTTCAAAAAAAAAGAAAAATTCCTAAAAGTTTCAAAATGTATCAGAAAGAAAAAATTATTTAAATAATTATTCTTTTCAATTTCAAAAACAATAATTAATTAATATTATCTGATATGGTAGTCACTCAACCATGTCATCCAGTTGATGTGGCAACATTCCCAGAGTTCAAGAACTCATAGTCTTTTAAAATGGCCAAAAATCCTTTTACAAGTAGTTAATTCAAGGTGGGAGTATTGTTTGGCACCTAGTAAGGACAATTGGCAATGAAATCATTTGTAAAATGTATACATAAAAAAATCCATAAAAAATGCCAAATTCAAATAAATAACATATAAAATTGAATGTTTGTTTTTATAAAGTTACCTTGAAGATGTATCTTGGTTTTGAAGAGCCCTAAACGAGCCTTTGAGATGTGAACAAAGTCTTTTTGAAAAATTGCAAATAATTCACAATAAATCAAGAAATTTCTATTTCCAAATCATTAAAATGTTTCTTTTGATTTTGTACAAGATGTTTATAACATTCTTGCTATTTTTTTTCTATTTTTTTGGATGATTACAATGAAATTTATCTTTGACAAAAAAAAATGTTATTAATAAAATATTTGTAATCTTGACTATATCCATTCAAATGAAGTGTACAAGAATTGAAGACATTGTGAATTATTTTCCTATAAATACTTTAAAGTTATCTTGAGGTTCCTAGACACTCTAAAGTATCTTGCAAAAAGCATCTAAAACTCTCAAACATTTGCCAAAATATTGTTTACTTTTTGTTATAATTTGAAATTCCATATTATCTAGTCTAAAAGCAAGTTCTCACTTTTTCCTCTTCATCAATCAAAAGGAAGAATATACAATTGACAATACAATGATTGAAGTGCATATTTGATTCTCAATACACTCGTTAGCAAAGTTTGTGTAGTGATTTCACTTGCAAAATAGTCATAAAACAATGGATGGAGAGAACTATAGGATATATGCAAATAAGGCCTTCCATAGATGGATGATGCATGGATAATATGGATGAAATTCATTAGTTCACTATATTTATGATAGTATTTTTTTGTTGCAAGAGAGGCCATGCAATCACTATTGGCCCTACCTGCAACATTTGAAAGTTAAATTAACTCCTCTAAATATATATTTTTAATTCTAAAACAATTTTTCAAGAAAATCCTTATTTCAATTACTTTCACACAACTACTTTGTGTCAAACATTATAACTTATTAGTGTATTATGTCTATGTTTAGAAAAAAGGCTTAGTAAACACTCAAGTCTAAACATTTGTTGCCGTCACTCCCCACTAACACTCTAACATTGTTGCCTTCTCAATTGCATATGAGTTCACATACTGCACCTTATTTTTACTAATTTAAGTTTCTTTAATTTCTAATAGCTTATTTGAGATGGATTGCTAAAGTGATGTAGTCACCACTTGCAAATACAAGTGGCAAGTACATTCATTAATTCATCAATACCATAATAGAATTCAACACTCTAAACCACACCAATTCAAGGTATGGACAATCCAATACATCTCCTTGTCTTGTTCATTCTACACCTACTTTTTTACTATATATTTTTCACAATATATAGAAATTGGGAGGATGATATAGAAGGTCTAGGAGATGATAATATGCATATTGAAGGTGAAGAGGAGTCCAATGGAGTAGCATTTCATGATTATGTGTTTGACAAAAGTTCTTGTGTTGAGGGCTTTCATGGTAGATGACATTTGAGAATGGTTCATGTTCCTACTATAAATTATGATAGTAGTAGTGAAGTAGAGTTGAACTATAGCACTTCAAATTCAAGCGAGGAAGAAGAAGAAGATTTTGTATAAGGCAATGCGCAAGGAGGAGGGCATTTTGCCAAGAAAAGGCTCAAGAGTAGGGTAGAGCTCAATAAGGAAGTATTTTTTTTCCAAAATGTCCAATACAAGAGGAATCAATGCCTAATGTAAACTGCAAGTGGGCAACATGATATTTTTAGATGATTGAAATTTTTTGGATGAAATAGTCATAATGCCCAATTATGTAGGCAAAATTGTATAGTTGGATATTATGGGTATGAAAACCCTAATTGTGGCACAAAATCCTTCCACGAAATGAATAAGGCAAATTTTGGCAATGATTTACAACAATAAACTAGATGTTGTGGTCAATCCCTTGTGCTTAAAGTAGTTAGAAATATTGATTGTTAAATAGGGTGTATGTAGTACAAACAATTGAAGTGCAACACCAAATCTTCATCATTATCATTCACGATTGGACCTTATCACAACTTCAAACCACACACTTCAATGACTATCTCTAGTCCTCAAAAATCAACAAGATCATAAACAACCTCTCATTATTAACTTTATTTGATAGACAAAGTTGTTTACAAAGTTTGCAATAGGAGGTTGTTGCTTTAAGAACAAGATGTAGACTGTAATAAATCTTGGTAATCAAGAGCCAAAACATAATATGAAGAAATCTTCTAGAATCTGTTTCAAACCTACTAATAAGGTATGCCATTCTATTTATATAACTAAGGTGTTACAATAGTTAATACATGGGAATGTAAATAGGCTGTTACAATTAATTTGTGTCCCAAATAGAACAACTGACTTCACCCCTAAGTGTTGAAGGCACCAAAATGTAGAGTTTGCAAAACTTTGAAGTTAAATAAAATCTATGCAAGTTGCTATTTTTAATAGTTTATATTTTTGAAAAACTCTTTTAGAAGTCTAATTTAAGCATCAAAAATCTAATCTTAAAAATGATTGATTATGATTTTTCTATTCAAGATATTTTGCAAAGATGTCCATTCTAATCTTGACTTTTTGTGGTGTTAAGGACTTGTGGAAACAAGTGACTCAAATGCACTAGATCTTGGAGAAAAAATCACATTAGAAATTCATTCAAAAAAATTGTCAAGTAGATTTTGGAAAGCCATAATTGATGGAGGTTATGCATGTTAGGCCCTCTACTAATGTAACAAAAAGCTAGTCTTTGTAGAAATCATCTTTAAGTAATAACCTACTTAAAATAGTGCAAATAATCTACTTTTAAAAACTCAAAAATTCATTGGAGACCAAACTACTATTTATGACCTCTATTGCACTTCTATCATCTATCACACCATTCTAGTCTACAACACCCTTATAAGATTAAACTCATGTTTTTTAGTGATCAACTTTTTAGATTTGACATGTAAAAAGAAGATTGAAAGACTTCAAATTACTTTTGCAATTTTAGCACCTTCATGATCAAACATTATAATCTTCAATCCAAAATTAAATGTGTCTTGTTTTCTTTCCTAAAGTTATCTTTAACATGTCTAGTTTGAAGTTGTACAATTACAATTCAAATTTTTTTATAAAGCCTATCAAAATGTCATCTTTTTGTTCAATTTAAAGCAAATTCCTAAAAGCTCAAGAAAAACCTTGCACATATAAGGTAGGTACACCCAAAAGCGCCATCTACAATGTGCATACATTTCCAAAATCAATCATGTTCACAGACTATAGATGGCGCTTTCAGAAACAAACTTTGACCATTAATAACTCTTGCATACGATATCCAAATCCTATGTTTTTTGATGAGTTGGAATGTGCTTTCACTTGCCAACAAGACTATATGAAAATCTAAACAGCCTAATCACAGTACCTAGGTGCAGTATGAATAAGTGGCGCTTTTAGGTGTACCCACCTTAGGGGTTAAATTGATAGAGGAGTTTCACAAAGTAGAAAGCACTAACAGCTCTTCACATTGAGTTGTCTTCAAACTGAAAAACACATCTCTTCAAAAGAAACAGCCCCTGCTGAAGTGATGCACAGACATCACCCCATCAGTGCGAATCTGAAATTCCACGACCCTGAAATTCTGTAACAAGGTCACGGACAACTCATGCTTCACTTGGTTTAATAGACTAAGAAGTTGTTCACAAAGTCAGCCACTGGCCCAACAGCCAGATGTTGCCCCCAGAAAAACTCCCAGCAACCCAAAGCCAGGAACATAAGTTAGCACAAGTAAATCTCTCTTGCATTGCCTATTTCCAGATTCCGACTGCCAAGGAAATGTAGACGTTTACACTATGAGCTTGCAGTACTCGAACTTCAGCATCGAAGACACTCTGCAGGTAGGAAATGTGAAGCTCGAAACATGTTGGGTTACACCGATGAGAGGGGTTGAAGCTTTGACTGAAGTGGAGATACCTAAATACCACATCGATTGAAACAGTGCCTCCAATGTACTGGCACAAGCTCAACTCGATTTGAAGAAAACCAACCCGATTTCAAATATTTACAGGTATCTGCCAACATGCTGTCCAGTAACTCCCTCTATTTCCGTCGTGCATGATGGGCCTGACGGGCAGCTTGTTCATCGCGAGCAATCCTTTCTGTACAGTACAATAAGGTCCAAAAAACTTAGAAACTTTTTCAGTCAGTTTCAATAAAAGTTCAGCAACTTCAGGAAGCTCTAGCATGCTAAAAAATGAAACCGATTTTGAAACCACAAATTGCATTGGAATTGCAATGAAAGTGCACTTCAACTTCATAATGACTGAAAAATGAAATTTTTAAAATCATATAACGATTAGGATTGCTTTTATACACTATCTACCATTCAATGAGAATCTTTGGAAGATAGTCAAAGATTATTCACAATAGGGTGAAAGGACAAGCAAGAAATCATTCATGCAATTCAAGTAGTATGAAATCAAAAATCTCTACAGCAATTGTGAAGGCTCCTTTCTAATATGTAGAATTAAATACAAGTTGTAATTTTAGCAAATGGTGGCAACAGTAGATTGTAGAAAATGTATACAAAACATAAAACTCATTCTATGATTTTAAATTACATGTGTATATTTGTAATGATGATGAAGACGACTTTAGTATGATTCCAACAAGATTTGCATTTCAAAATTCCGTTCATTTTTGATCGCACATAACTGGAGTAACTTACACATGGTACTGTCCTCAGAGTACGATCGGGAAAAAGGTAAAGCCTGTTGTGAGGAAATAGTAAATAACGCACGAGTCTTGGTTCACTGCAACATTGAAGTTGGGTGTATCTTATTTCAGAAAAAGACCTCATTAATAACTCCGATGGCGAACATATCATCACGATTTTAGACGACTCTATAGAAAACCAATGCTTCTGATAAATAATAACTCGTATCCAGCGCAGAATATTACCCTCACGAGGTGACATGCTGAAAAATACCTTTTGCATAAGCACTGAATCCTTGAACAATACTCGAATAGTCCATGAGCATACCAAAATGCCCAGCATGCCTAGCTGCTTTATAAACACTAAAGCAGGCAGTTACAAGTCCGCTGTTTACAATTCCCTTCCTGCAGGACACTAATTTGATTAGAATTTTCATGCACTCTGGATGTCTTTTGTTGAAGATAGATAACAATTTTGAACCAAAAATCCCACGTTGTCCAATCCTTACGTGTCCAGATTCTCTAGTAAGTGCAAGACAAATGAAGATATAGCAGAGTTCTGGAAACCGGAAGAGTTCCATAGAAATTTCAAACTATTAAGGGTTAGGAACCCAGTATGAATGGTAGATAAGGTTCAAATCCTCACCTAACAACAGAAGGCCTTTCAAGAACCTCAACTCTGAGCAAATTTCAGCAAAAGAAGGTCGTTCCTGAGCCTCGGTTCTCCAACACTTTTGGATCATACTACTCAAGGGACGGGGACAATAAGTTGGTAGAGTTGGACGCTCATGCCGCCGCACCATCCTCTTCACTTCATTTGGATAGATTTTCTCAAATGGAAAACGGCCGGTCAATATTTCATAGCATACCATCCCGAAACTGTACACATCACTCTTAAACGGGTGCCTTGACACAGTCTTCATGTCTGAAGATCCTCGCTGCTTACCAAAGGAACCTCTTTTTTCAATTCGAATCAATTCTGGAGCCATCCATGCAGTTGTGCCAGTATTATAAGTTAGGGGGTTCAAAGTGATGCTCTTTTCCTTCGTTCTGGAGATCCCCAAATCAGCAACTTTAGCAAGTATAAATTCAACACCCTCCATCTTCACAATCTTGACTAGAATGTTACGTGATTTCAAATCTCTATGAAGAACTCTCTTCCGGTAGAGGTAATACATGCCTTCAGCTATTTGAAGCATAAGATCAACTGCTTCGTCTACAGAAAATGGATACCCACGGGTTTCATTCAGCTTCGATCGTTCTTCTATCAGTTTTGCAAGATCTTTCTCCATCAATTCAATCACGATGGAACACCTGGACTCTTCCTTCGCATAGCAAAACAAGGGTACAATATTAGGATGGGATAGCTTTGCTAAGATAGAAACCTCTGGCTCGAAAAAGAGGAGAGCCTTCCCGCCAGGAAAGGTCTTTTCAGCTGCGTGTATTCCCATCCACTTCACTTTGTTCACATCACATGCAGAACCCTTTCCCAACTTTCCCATTTGATGTAGACTATCATAATCGACTCTCATAAGGCTCAGGTGAGTAAGATCCAACTTCTGACAAACTGAGTCTGCCACGGTTGTTCTCAACTTTGCAAGTAGCGATCTTGAAGTCGCAAGCTGAAATTTTTTGGCATCGCTTACCAAGCTCTCTTCCTGGGCTAAGCATTTATCCTCTCCTTCCAAAATCGACAACAGAGCTATGTTCGGTGTGTGAGGGGTTGGGTTAGCCACAACTATCCTCAATCGCTTAACAAGAGCAGCAGCAAAGTGCCGTTCTTCTGGATTTTGAAAGCTCTCAGAAATCAAAGATGCTTCGACTATATTCAACAAATTGACCTGATCGCGAGAGCTCAAATCAGGCAAGTCAGTTGTTTCTACGACGTCAGGGTTCCAATCGTTAGCTAAGGTTGCTTCCAATTTTCCACGCAAAGAGGTGACACGTTCAAGTTCTTCTTGGTCTGAAATACTTGCAAGGTTGAAAGCTAAATCCACATAATTGGATAAATTGGCCGAATCGAGAGCTCGCGATCTTGTAAGCCTCCAGTAGTGGGATTCGTTGATGCAGGTCAATGCCAGCCTCAATGCTCTTCCTAATATGATTTTGTGTCTATTTCTGAAGCTCCACATGCACAACTCCAATTGGCAAATCAGTGAAGCTACATGCTCAAAAATATTCATTAACATGCTGGCAACTTGGACTTGCGCTTCTTGGCAGCATTCCTCGACCAAATGCATGATTTCTATTGCCAAACAAACCAGTAGCTTCCCATTTTCTGAAAACTCCGACGCTCGCCCATGTGAGGACGTGCAATCCACAGCGCATTGAACAGCTGTCTCGAGTTTATCAACAAGATAGACACACTGCCCATGGTTGAATTGGAGTGACATTAAAGCGTTTTCCGATGCCATATCTTGCAATTGCTGTAGAAGTCTTTTCGCAATATTTATGTAATGCTCTGTCATGTTCGCTAAAACAGTAGTGCAACCAGGCGAAGATAGAAATATGTTACTACAGCGTAGATCGTCGACAAATAATCTGTCTTCGATGACATTAAGAAAAACGATCCACAAAGTGAAAGACATGATATGAAATTGAACTACTGATACGAAACATCTACACTACACACTTGCATTTCCACCACTAACCAAGAAACACAAATGAGAAAGTAGCCCTGGCATATTGAACAAAAAAACAATGACTCTAGAACAGATATCCACTTTCTCATCTCGAAGGGAGCATAACCATTACCAGAATCAGGTGACTTCGAGTCAGAGACAATTGAGTCGGTCTGCTCGGCCATGATTCAAGCATACACCAATGCCTGTCATCAAATGTCACTAAAATTCAGATACGGCCTTTGCTCATCCTGTTAACGAAATGACTTCAGCATGAAACACAAGAACAAGAACTAAATGGAAAGCAGAATTATCGTCTCCGTTTGACCAGAGCCCCGCTGCCCCAAGTGATTCCACAAGACATCTCACCTGTTCTTGAAGGTATAAACAAATTCAACTTGAGTAAACGAGTGGGACACCTTTCTCCACTCACTGTTAATTATCACGTACTTCTACTTCAATCCATGATATCCAATTTCCAGTTACGCCACTTCTCAACCGAGCTGCTTGGAAGACCTGCTCCAGCATCACAGAACACAACCAAAACAACTCAAGTTGCAGTCAGGAACCGCAGCTGGAAATAGGAATCCACTTGGTGATGAACAATGTTTGTCAATTTACCCCAGAAGAGTCCCTGGGAGAGGGCAGATGTAAATTAGAGCATCTTCCCAAAATAAATTACCACATGAATAGAACCTAGGCATCAGATCTTCACTTTCACAAGTTTTTCTTCTCATCCCATCCCGATATGAACTCATTCTGAAACACATCCTTAAAAATAGACAAAGCTCTCATCATCCAACTAATTCAGGCCACACCATCATGTTCACTAAAGCTTAAGAAAAGTGAATATCCGCCCTCCCTCAATCGCAGGACTGTAATACCAACTAGAATTGGAATGATCCAGAACACCCCAGCTCGTAAAGAACTTGGCCTTCATGATCACTCCTCATCCAGTCAAATGGCTAGCAAACCGCTATACTGATCTTTTAGCGGAAGACAACTTCAACGATCTCGACGATCTCTTGTGATTAGGGTTCGCCGAAATCCTACATCTTGCTTGAAGTTCAGTGACTGTTATAAGCGACGACTCGCGAGTTTCTAAAGGGAGGAAATGCTCCACACAGGTCACTCGCAGATGACGAAACCTCTACTTGCCAGGTCCGAGGTCCGCAGTGAGGCTCGTTGGCCAGCTCTGACTCACATCAAAACGCCGCCACGAATACAAATGATCCGGACTTCAAGCAAAGCAAATTGGATTCGGGCGTCGCTTACCAAGAAATGATTAGATCCCGTGCCAGTGCCGGGTGCGCAAGCAACAGAGAGCTCAAGATCTTCGCAGCACAACGATCCGTCTGAAACCATGGCCACGCAAGTGAGCAGAGCAGGTGCTGACGCCCTCTTGAACCTTGAGGGCGTCCTAATGAAACCCCTAACCGTCCAGAGTCTTCTATAGAATTGACGATTTTTGGAAAAATCATCGCAAATTTACACTCTCTTATTAACCCCTTATGCAAGTTCGCTTGGAGGATACGGCCACTATACAAAAGCAGGAAATGAATACAGCGCACGATAACTTCCGCCCAGTGTGCAATACAAGGCCAAATTTTGAAGTGAACATACAAATTGGAGAGAAAATGAAGCTCTGAAATTTTGACCACCTTTGAAGTTCCCTAACTACTTCAAACATTTTCAGGTATAAATTGTCAAGAGAAAATCACGAAATAGTAGAAGTATTGACGATTTGAAACAACAGCAGGTGTAATGTACTAGGAAAGGTCGCTTGCCAATACACCTGCCGTGCTGCAAGTGCAATGATCATCCGGTAGGCCGGTCATTTGTGACCCGTTCAACCCGTCTACAAATTGGCGTAAGGTAGGTACACCCAAAATGGCACCTGACCTTAAAGCGCCATCTACAATGTGCATACATTTCCAAAATCAGTCATGTACCCAGATTGTAGATGGCACTTTCAGAAACAGACTTTGACCGTTAATAACTTTGGCATACAATATCCAAATCCTCTGTTCTTTGGTACGTTAGAACATGCTTTCACTCGCCAACAAGACTGTATAAAAATCTGAACAATATGATAACAAGACCTAGACACAATAAGAATAAGTGGTGCTTTTGGGTGTACCCACCTTATATGAAGGACACCCCGTGCAAAATTTTGCAGGCTCCAATCAGGACTGTGGGTTAGACTAATAAACTCTTTCCCAAGCACCCTTCCTTCAAGGGGCTAAGGTAGGTACACCCAAAATGGCACCTGACCTTAAAGCGCTCTGTACAACGTGCATAGATTTTCAAAATCAGTCATGTACCCAGATTGTAGATAGCGCTTTCAGGAACACACTTTGAATGTTAATAACTTTTGCATACGCTATCCAAATCCACTATTCTTTGGTGCGTTGGAACATGCTTTCACTCACCAACAAGACTGTAAAAAAATTTGAACAACATAGTAACAGGAACTAGGCACAGTATGAAAAACTGGCGCTTTTGGGTGTACCTACCTTAGTGCAGCTACACTAAACCCTCAACATAGGATAACTGCCATCACCACCTCTGTAGCTGGTCACAGTACATGTCCTTGTCTGTATTGAAGGACATATAGCTTTGCACTTCATTTTGTGCGAAAATCCATGTAACTTGCTTGAATATGTACAATACGACATTATTCTAGCAACAAAATTCAAAGGCTCGATTAAAAAAAATTGGAAAATTGCATAATTTTGACTGTAGTAGTGCCGAACTACTTCATTCTTGTTGGATCAACATTGAAGTGGTGGAAGACCTTCAAACCCCTAAAAGACAAAGAACCATAGGCTAGTTTGGCCCTGTACAACATTTAGGGGTTAACCTTGTTGTGGCGGACCAAAGAGGTCTTATGAATGACAAGGAATTCTTGCATGTAGGACAAAAATGCAATCATTCATTCTTAGTTTTAGGAGTGGAAAGTGAAGATCTTCTACAGTTCTTTGATTTTAAATGAGTTTTTTCGAATGTTTCATTACCAATGATTCCCACAGTTTTAGAAATCATGAATTTCACAGAGACCTCTCTCATCTTTCCAAGGTTAAACCCTCTCTAAGTGAAGAGGCTCAGAAACTACTCATTTAACGTTGAAGGACAAACTGGACAAAGACGGAGGGGGCATGTGCCCCTTGCAAAGAAAGACACATGCTAAGGTAAGTACACCCAAAAGCGCCCTGTTCCTAAAAGCGCCATCTACAGTGCACATACATTTCCGAAATCAGTCATGTTCACAGAGTGTACATGGCGCTTTCAGAAACAGACTTTGACTGTTAATAACTTTTGCATATGGTATCCAAATCTGGCATTCTTTGGTGTGTTGGAACATGCTTTCACTTGCCAACAAGACTAGATCAAAATTTGAACTCATTGATAGGAGGAACTAGGCTCAGTATGAATAAGTGGCGCTTTTAGGTGTACCTACCTTAAATACAGCCGGCCAAAGAGGAGAGGGCCCAAACGTCTCAAGTCGCAGTCGATCAGGGAGGTTGGAAATCACTACTAGAAATTGGCGTCCAAATCAACACTTTTTTGACACTTGGTTGTTGATTTGGGTACTGAAGTACCCTAATCAACAAGAATGTGTTAACTATGAAAAAGTGTGCTTGAATCCCAACATTTTTTTGTTGATTTGGGTACTTCACATTTCTGGTGTACTTGAATTCACCATTGAACATCAAAAAGGTGTGTAAGGATTATTTTTTTTCTCCTTTCCATATTTATAGTCCAAACAGAACTACATGATTTTAATGGGGGGATGCACTATGCCCTCATTCAAGCAAACTTTTCAAATGTAAATTGACAGTACTCATTTTTGTACATCCTGCTTTATTTATTTAAGAAGATGTATAACGAAATGATATATAACTTTGCACTGTCCTTCTCCAAGGTATTATAAAGCTGGAGTCACTTGCACTTTTGAAAAGCAAAACATGGATGGACATTCAAATCATAGCTACAAAGTCTTTGAAATTGGTGCACACTGTAATGAGAAGCTTACAGTTCCCCTAAGCCTTCAGGACTCCTCTTGACTCTGAACTTGGCTAACATCTTGAATTCATGAAATAGCGTGCTTGGTTTTATCTAGTTTCATTCCAATAGAAGAAGCAGACATTGCAGTACTCCTATTGATGGATCATGACACTTCAAACTACATGTAATCTTGTCACTAGTGCTCAAATGCATCTTGCATACCTGGATGCATTTCTCTCAGCAGTCCACAAGACTCCATGAAGAAGAAATGTAACTACCTCTATTTGTTGCACCTAAACCCTTACTAGAATTGAAGTTCTAGTTCTTCTTTCCTCCCTCTTTGTCAATATAGCTGATTAGCAGGTCCACAAAAACTCCAGTTACCTCTTGCTCTTATCTACATCAGACAGAAGAAGTAGTCAGACTATGTATACATTAAGCAGAGCACTCTCACTGACCTCATTCTACCAATATAGATTACACGTCTCCATAGAACAGCATTTTCTCCTCTGTCTTCCCTTATAATAAAAAAAGACATTGCTTTCACTAATTCGATTGGAAACAAACAAAACCACAAGGAGACCATCACGTACTTTGTGCATCCTGCCAGGACTACTCATGAAGTACTGTGTTAAACTTTAACCTCAGACACTTTGTTCCCTCTTGCATTACCTACACTGAAACAAAACTCTATTCAAATAATTATCAAGTTCAGCCTTCAAAAGATAATTACCTTTTGCTTTAAAAGAGTTTAACTACCATGCAACCACCTCTACATGAGCACAGCTTTGTCAAATAAGAAATGACCGCTTCCATCTGCGGATACGCATTATACAAAAACCTACAAATATATCCCTCTGCTAAGCCCTATTCAGTACTGTCAGCTTCATCATGGATGCACAAATCAAGCACAGGCATGTTGCAAGCACTGCCTTCCAGTTCAGCAAATACACTTACAGAACGCCAATCCTGTGCTATGTTACACCATGAACCTCAGCACAGAGTAAGTAACTTCCACTCCTGTTCAGGACTACTGAATCTCGCGTAATTTCAAATATTCATTCAACATGAAGATGCTTCATGTAAACTTCCTACAGAAGTACATGAATTGAAAAATTAAATACAAAGCTAAGCGGCTCTAAGTTCATAAGTTCCAGAGACTGTCACAAAAGAACCTCCATATGCCATTCCAATGCACTACTGCCACTTCTCACTTTCACATGGTCAACCTAATTCAAGGAAGCATCTCCATTCCTTACAGATTATCATATTATTTTAATCCAGTGACTTCCGTTCACTTGAGAAAATGCAAGTCCCACTCTCTCAAAGCAACAACAGTCATGAATAGTTACTTCATTATAAAAAACATAAAACATGAAAACCAAAAAATTCCCACTCAAATTTCCCTTAAATGAAATACAACTTCAATTCTGATGACGATGTATGATTAGTACTATGTGACATGACCTTCTCCCAACAATTCCAAAACTCTGAGTTCATTCTAATATTGTCTGTGACATGTAGTTCAAATGAATATGATATCCCCTTATCACTTATATCTTTGACTCCTAAATTTTTTGGTTCTATACGCCTACAAATACGCTTTTTGAACTCCCTAACCACTTAAATATGAGGGGTAATTGAATCCTTTCATTCATTAGGACTTCCCCCTAATGTCTGCACTACCATCTTACAAAAAGGTTCAAGGCCCATTAATCACCCAAATAAGGGCTAAAACTGAATTCCGGGCAGGCAAAACATCTCTGAGTATTTCTCTGCATGGTTTGTTTGGAAGTCATGTGCACTTGATATCTAACCCAAGTCATTTCATATTCCTTAAAGCTTCATGAAATTACTTATCCAATTCTAAAGTCCCAAGGGCACAGACCTCTGAAATGGTGCCTATCTAAAAAACAGAAGGTGCTCATTAACTGATGAAGGCTATGCAAAAGTAACATATACAAATACTGTACACTGCTTGAAGGGCACCATTTTGGGACTCCCTCTATTTATGATCCTCCTACCGCACTCCCACTCCTGGACTTATGCCACTTCATTTCACATCAATGTATTTCCTCCATACAATTCCTTCTCATTTGGATTTCTTTAGTTTCAAAACAGTCTTCAAATCAAATTTCACTTCCAATACTATCTTCTGCCTACATAGTGAACAACAAGTTTAGGCACTATAATTAACTCATTTTGAAGACAAATTCATGGCCTCCACTGGTAGTTTTATATATCTACCTCCACTTGCAGTTAGTGCTGCATTCATTTTTAGTTATCAATCAAAAAAAGGATTACCTCACCTACTTCCAAGGTACACGCATTTCTGTCTTGGGATGGGATTGAAAGCACTGAAAACAACTAGGCCACTTGTGCCTTCTGGCTAAACTACTTCCTCTTGATATGAAATTATATTCCATTTGTTGAAACAAAATACAAAAATAAAAACCCTTCCTACATTTTATTCTTACCAGACTTCACGGAATTGTGACTTCAGTCCTCCTCTTCTGAAGACTCCCCCATGTCCCTATCAAATTGAGTATCACGCTCTTCCATGCACTCATTGAGTACATTGTTCAATTCGATATTCCGTCCACTTGGTAGTGGATTTGGGTCTGCCTCCGAAACTTCAGAAGCTCCTCGTAGCCCCGGATAATCAGCATCTCTTCCCATGGAGAAGAGCTCTGGCTCCCCATCATCGTCTACCCCAATGTGTTGTCAACGACCTCGTACTTCTGTTCGCAAAACAACTTTCCATGCCGGATCGTCCTCATCATCATTGAAAAAAACCTGATTACAGTGAATTGGAAATGCCAAGGACTCATATCTAAAAGGGACACGTGCTCGAAAGTTTGCTACTGTGAAGCCCCACTCATCTTTCTTGACTGTAGCATTCCTACCTCTATAGTTCGCCTTCACCCAATCACAAACTAACAGGACTAAGCAATGCCTCCTGTAATTCAACTCCACTATCTCCAAAATTTCACCAACATATTCAAGGTCCGCTGTTACATAGTTCTGATTGAGTCTGCCTGAGCGACAAGGTTGTCTGAAGATAGCTGCAACTCCTGAGTCACATGTGCTTTTTGAACTGCTCTCTGTGCTTTTTATTCGATAATGATATCCATATGCATACATGCTTTTAAAAGTCTTTGCTTCCAGTGATGGTAGTTTGGAAGAGTCTTGGACATCAATGGGAACCTCTGTTCCTTGGTTCATAGCATTTTCTACTTCCTCTTCAAGCCATTCAGCAAAACATGGAAGCTCTTCCATACCAGCTGGAAACGGAGCAGCTCTTCTACCATGTCTGGAGGGATGCGTCCTTCTGAACTCATTTCGAGTGTCTACTCTCTCTTGCAATTGTTCCTGATATTGCCTGCACCACAATATTCTCAAATTCTTAATGACTACTGGAAATTACTGAGTAGAAAAGTTTTTTTTTTGCTTCACATGGACAAAATTTGCCCTCTTCTCTAGGACTCCAGGACTTTTCTCTTGGCTTCCTTTTGCCACTTCATAGAAGAAAACGGAATTTGGCCTAAAACCACTGAGAAAACTATGAAAAAACTTGGATATTCGAATGAAATCACTGAACAACTTTGAAATGAACAAAAATATTTCCTGCATACTCCCGAGACTGCAAGAAATCCATACTATACATCCCGAATATAGATGATTATTGCAATTTGGAGCACCCCCATAATATTTCATGTCACCACTTTGGCTACTCTTATACAAAGAAAACAAATGCTTCATACTCACTTGATCACCTTCAACTGTTTAATTTCTGAAAACTATGAGGAAATGTTTCCACTTCCACAACTCTTTTTAGGACTACATTTAATAGATACTAATTTCATTTTCCCATTTCATATTCAAAGCATATACGGCTTGGACATTTTCTTTTTTACTGTGTAACTTCCAAATCCCATATGACTTCCACTAATGGAAGGAATCATTCTTCAACTTGATGAACATACATTCATTGATTTCTGAAACCAACTTCCACTCCAATTCAATGAACCTCTGCTGTGCCCCCCTAACCCTTTAAGGACTGACCTGAAACCACTAACTGAAAGCCTAGTACCCATTACATAGTTCGTTGCCATTTTCGAAGAACGTCTACATGAGAAAATAACAAATATTTTTCAAATTCGTACATTCTGGCCTTTCTTTACTCTTAAAATTGTTTACTTCCCTTTACATAATTTCATTTTCATTCCAATTGTTAAATAAATCATGAAGAATAATCACATTAACCGGGAAGTATTTAAAAAAATCTTGAATAGTCAAAATGACCACATGTCAATGACAATAATTGAAATGCAAAATGATATCCGCAAGCACTCTGTACTTAAAGTTCAGTTTCCATTTCCAAATCATCAGAACTTGAAAATGTAAAGAATTTATTAATTTCCAGAATGATTCAGAATTCAGATCCCAGATTAACCTCTCGAACATGAATTTCATTCTGTTAGGGGGGGAGGTTCATAAACTGACCATCTAAAGGCTGGAGTAGAATTTTGGGCTAGTCTAATATCTTGAAATATTTTTCAGTGAGCTTTCCTTGATAGACAGCTTGAATAGGCATCTAACCCAAGTCGTTTCATATTCTTTGGAGCTATCTAGAATTAGTTATCAAATTTTGAAGTTGAAAGGGCATAGGGCTCTAAAATGGTGCCATAGCTAAAATGTACACTGTCAGTACACTGCTGAAGCCTATGAAAATGAAACATGCGCAAATACTGTACATTTAAGATAGGGCACCATTTTAGAACCCACTCCATTTAAGAGCCTCTTCCTATAGTTGAACTCATCCTCCAAAAATGACATTTCCATAAACCTTTCTTGGTTTAACAGCAGTAAGAAACAACTTCCAAAAAGGCATTGGAATAGCATGTTCTTTTGTCTCTTTCCTTTGACTGAACTATCTACTCTGCCCACACAAATATTAGGAAGATTACGAATTCAATCCTACAGTCTTCAGAACCCTACATGAAAGGTCACCAAAAACAGAATACTAGAAACAATTTCTAGTATATATCCTTGTTGATCATGTTGACGCTATCCACAAGCGACAACATAGCTCTACTGAATTCAACATGTCACTACTGTCTGACACTATCATTCCCTCAATTTCACACTAAGAGAGTGATCAAATGACAAGTTATACTATTCTGGATGAGAATACTTAACTATAGTCACTACTTAGTAACAAACTCAAAACTACAAAATAATGGTCTGCACTCAAACAAGTGTTTTTCTTAAGCATTTCAAGCAATTAAAGAAAACCTCATTGTCACTTAAACATGTTTTGTTTGAGTACTTCCCCACTACTTGCCTTTACATTAAGTTTCAAAAATGCACTTGCAGAAAGGAAGACTTCTACATAATTTACTGACTTGTATACATCTAAAAGAGTAATTATTACTACTGCACTACATGTATGTGATTAGGCTGTTCTGATTTTCATGCACTGTAGTTAGAGGATGACAGCACATTCCAATGCATCAGGAAGCTAAGGACTTGGATATCATTTGCAAAAGCTAATAACTGTCACAGTCTGTTCCAGAAAGCACCATCTACAGTCTCTGAACATGACTGATTTTGTAAATGTTTGCACATTGTACATGACGATTCTACGAACGTCATGCTTTTGGGTGTACCTACCTCACTTACTTCTTAATTATTACTGAGGAAGAAAATCCAACTACCTAAAAGTACCTCATCCATGACTCCCAGACATCACAAACGCAGTTACTAACTAAGATCCTACTGAAGCCTACATCTTCCTGATGCCCTACGCTTAATTTGGCACTCATCGGACACATATTACATTTTACACATTCTATTGCTTTTAGGGCAACACATACTAAGTTACACCTCTGTGCCCTGTCTGATATTTTCAAACGTATGGTTCTATTCTTTCAACATTAGGGTATTCATTTACGGAACTGTCACAAACCTACTTCAACAAGACGAGTACATTCTGTGCAGACATTCTGACTATATTTCATGACACACACACTCATAATTTTGACTTCAGAGAGTTACATGTACACTTCTGTACACTAAATTAAATTCTAAATCAATGCATTCGCGAGCAATACAGACTCCTTTCTTTTCACATGTGTTAATAGCTACATAAATCTTGCAACACAGAAGTGACTAATTTACTAAAACATATGCTGGCATATAAATTGCAAATTAAATATAATGATAAAAAAAAAGGATAAGAGAACATACCGTCGGTATGGATCTATGTGTGACACATTGTCCAAAACGAATTCGTGCATTACATTCCTCAGCTCTTCAGACAATAGCTTCTGCTTTCCTTTACCTTCCAATATCTCATCCACCATTGTGGGCTCCTCCTCACTATCCCAAACTCTTCTTGTTGTCAAGTTGTAAGTACTCATGTACTCCGTAATGAATCCCAGTGCCTCCTCGATTTGGTATCCTTGTGCAATACTACCTTCAGGCTTAGCCAAATTTCTGACATGTCCCTTCAAACTTTTAAAGTACCGTTCATACGGGTACATCCACCTCGTGTGAACAGGTCCACACAAAAAAGCTCTTCCACTAAGTGATGAGGTAAATGTGACATGATATCAAAAAATGATGGAGGCATTTCCTTCTCCACGATACACATAGTTTCAGCACAATCTTCTGTCAATTGTTGCTTGTCTTGTACATCCACTGTTTTTGAACACATTTTGCGAAAAACTTTGTTCAAACGTATGATTGTTCCTGCCAGAGCCTTATTGGAAACCTTCCTGAAACATAATGGCAAAATTTGTTGTAGAAGCACATGATAATCATGTGATTTCAGACAACTGAATTTCCCTTTCACAATTTTTTTGTGTAGGGCTGACACGTAATGGGTGGGTGTTCTCAGTGACTGTAGTACTTTCAAAACCTTTGCTTTATCATCCTGCGAGAGAACATAAGAGGCATTTGGCATAAACAGTCTTTCAAGATTTGGTCCTACACGCTGCAGATGGAGATGGGATTGTATTCCTCGAGCCTGCATGTCCGTTCGCACAACTGGAGAGTCTTTTTCCCCAAAAGCTGTCTTCAAGAAATTCTCACATATATTTTTCTCACAATGCATCATATCTAAAACATGGCGTACAAGGAGGTCCTGCTCATGAAAAAAAAGAGTTAGGTAGCACATACTTTGCAATGATTACTTGGTATTCACAATTATATATCAGAAAACATTGGTGCACTAACATTTCCAAGTGAAGACTTCTATGACCTCACTATAGATGACCTTATCATGTACACTACTGACAAAATTCAAAACAACAAATGTGCATTTCCATCCTCAGAATGAAAAGGACATACAATGTTGCTTGGTGGGTGGCCATGCCTGCAGATTGGTACTTCTAGGTGACATTGACCTTCCTCTTCTAATACGTTTACCAATTTTGGCATTCACTTATCCTGTCACTCATGAACTCTGATAAAAGATGTAGCTTCTTTGAAAATATCATTCCTCCATTCAGTACTGCCTATGTTTTGGGTTCAGATTCTGTACCTATACCCACATTGCAAACTCAACAGAACCAATTCCTCTTAAAATTTATTGAATACTTATTACAGATGTTGTACAAGTTCTGGTGCAGAAATATGAAGTTTATACTACGGTCATGACATGCTTTTCTTAATTTTAGCATTACATTGTCTGCTAATAATTGAGTGATTACAAAATCCTACGTCAAGGGTCTCCACGCTCATGAACTCATGTGAAGCCTATGTTCTGTACTCTAGCCTGATGAACCTCATGCTCATTGCTTACTAGAATCACACATCCTTGCATACCTTGAATCAGACATGAAGGGAGCATATTATTTCCTTAATGCAAGATCTGTATGTCCAGAAGTGTAATTTCCCTGTCTTTTTTAAAAACCTATTTTCAGCTATCTAGTTATCCGTACTTCTACCACACCATGCCCAAGTTCTGCATTATTAGACAATGTGGAAAACACTGTACAATAAAAACAGCATGTGAAGAGAAGTTATTAAATGTAAAAACAAGAAGTCTGTAAAATAAATTAACACATACCTCTTCAATGATACAACCCATATTACCGGAGCACAAGTGCACCAGGCCTACTTTAAGAATAAGTAATCAGCTATAGCCATTACAATGCTACAGAAAACCCTGACTCATATCCTTATGCTACTACACACTAGAATAAAGCAAAACTACATTGCAGATGTTCTTTGTTATTTCCACATAGAAAATACATGAAATCCAAGCCATAACATCATGTACACAGAAGACAAGCAGGACATATTACATGATTTTTTACAGACCTTGAATTCATTAGGTCAATGCGTGCTCTTCTATTTCAACTTCTGAAAACAAAGACACATTTCAAAACTCAGATTACTACTCCTGTTATAAAAAAATATGTACATATCATTCTTTTGATAACAAATTCATCTTCAGATGACTGTTACTTACGCTATTTATTTTTTAATTCACTCTCATGCTGTTCTCCTGAATGTGTTCCTTCTCTTTTTATTGGTCAGTGCCAAGAAAAAACTAACCTTCCAATATGGCAAGTCAAAAAAAATACTATGACGCTTTACTCCATGCAATTTCACTGGGTCGTCATTGGAATTCTCAACACCACCATTCGCGAGAAATTCAGATCGTTCTGAACCCCAACGTAACACTTCTTCACTAGTTGGTCTGCGTGGAGGCAATTGCATCTCTGGGTGCAAATTAAATGCAGCCCGAGCTCTTCTAAATCGATGATTTGTTGGCAAGAAACGTCTAGCACCTAAATAAATCATTTTGCCAAGAAGGCGTGCATGCTCTGCACAAGTCTCTAGACCACATAATGGACATGCTTTATATCCATGCACTTGTTGCCCTGAAAGTAAACCATAAGCTGGAAAATCGTTTATTATCCACATCAAAAGAGCTCTTAAAGTGAACCTCCTCTCATTCTGAGGTTTAGACATGTTCACTGCTCGTACACCCCTCCAAAGCTTCTGCAGGTCTCGAACAACTGGGGCTAAGAAAATATCAATATTCTCTGCAGTGGGCGCTGAAGGCCCGGGAATTAAAACAGCAAGAGAAATAAAGAATTTTTTTGTCAATAGCCATGGAGGAAGATTATAAATGGTAATTAGCAAAACCCACGTAGAGTGCTTGATGGCATTATTCTTGAAAGGAATAATGCCATCCCCTACTAGTCCAAGCCGAAGATTAGTCATGACTTCAGCAAACTGAGGATAAAGTCGATCAATTGTCTTCCATTGTTCACTGTCCACTACTGAACGCATTTTTCCATCTTGAGATTTATGATCTGCATGCCAAGTCATATGCTTTGCAATCTCAGGACATTTAAACATCCTCAGCAAGTGCTTTATAATATCAAAATAACGGACTACCCGTTGAGGTACTTTGTTTGAACCTGGAATATATCGAGGATGGTGACACGTTGGACATTCTTGAAGGTCTTCATTATCCCCATCATATAGCATATGCCCTTCAGGGCAGGTGTGCACCTATCGGTGCTTCAAGCCCCACTTCATCAACATGGTTTTGATTTCATAGGAGGTTCGTGGGAAGCAATTTGAAGTCGGCAACAAATCACCAGCGATCCAAGTTAAAAGTGCATCAATAAATGTGTTTGGTACGGAGTATAAGTTGCACAAAGAGAACAACACAATACCACACTGGAGACGGTTCAAATTACTGCCTTCGAAGATCTTCTCTGTTGAATCCCTCAGAAGAGTCTCCAAATTCATTTCACTAAGATCTTCATCATCTTCCATGTCCATGTTGTCAAAGGGTGTTGCCTGCTCCTCATTCATGAAATCATTGTGGATTTCATCACAACGCATGAATGCATCTCGGACCATTCCGTCAATATCCACAGCACTCCTATCTGGCCAAGTGAAAGTGTCTCTACCATCCTGTCTCTCTACGTGACGGTTATATTGCTCTTGTTCGTCGTGTTGGTCAGTAGGGCCGCGTATACTTTCTCCCTCCACTGTCTACAGCAAAAAACAAAAAACATGTCAATTGGAAAGAAGTTATGCAATTTCGAAGCACTCAGTGCTTCTGACACTGAAATAATTCATGGAAATTCTTGAAAGCTTTGAATAAAAATGGCAGGTCCAACCAAGATGACAATTATTCGTTGATGGTCACCACCACTTCTGTTATCCGTGACAAGTAACCTGTACTGTCGACGAGGCATGTTAATCCGTATCGATTGAATGCAAAACATGTATGAATGCTTCGTGGAAGCGGAAATACTGAAATGAACTCACCAGGACCGGGTACATTAGATAAGGGTCTCGACCATTCTTGCTATGATGCTTAGCAACAGTGGATACTTTCCTCACTATTGCGCCTCTACATCGGTTGCATGCACATGGATACTCATGTAATTTCAAGCGGTTTGCAATTGAACGCTCGATATGGTAAGCCGAACTGTGTGTCCTCCGCATCCTACAAGCACATCAAGCACTTATAAGTACTGAAAATTGCTGACACACCTACAACTTCATCGTCAATGCAAAATTTCATTCACTGGTAACTTCATGAATGGTGCTGCTTCTTATTGAGAAAGCTTCTTATGACTTCTTAATCCAATACCTAGGACATGTGGTCCAACCAACTCTCCATTACAAATTCCATCATCGTGATGACAGAATCTTAGACTTCCTTTCATTACATTAATCTGAAGTACAGCAAACATAACTTAATGTTCCAATGACACAGGTTCCATGGATTGGTTCAGTTTCGGGGATATCGTCACTGTAACGCGCTGCAGGTCTCGAACAGTATGTTCATCAAAATTGCACGAGTATTTCTTCGATAACTGACACTCTTTTACTCCCAGACACTACCATGCTAAGAGGAGCATGAAAATTTCCATATCATATTTTATGTTCCGACCACGTCGCATACTATTCATGCAAGCGAAGTTAAAATCCGTAGTCATTTGCTGAAACGAAACTCACAGTCCATTCAATGAAAGGTACAGCAAACATGTTGGAGTGGGCATCCTACACTTTCTGAAGTCGAAAGAGAAATGTTTACTAACCTTGCTGGCTGAACTCACAAAAACCACCTTCTTTTAAACTTCTTCCTCTGATGCCTGCAAATGCACATATTCAATTACTGACATGCAATGAAACAATTCATTTCGTAAATGAACGTAATTCAAATGAAGTAGACCTCTGTTCCATGTTAAGAACTAATCGATGCTTCCGTTCTTTTTGAAGACTTTAGAAGAACAAATCAACTTCAAGTACTGAAGCAAAGCAAAACTGGAATGTCATGGTCAGTCCTTCAGAGCAACAAGGACATGTTTTTCTTGCAGGAGAAAGTATCAATCAACGCAAGTGCACAGAAATGCTAATGTGACTTGCCTTTCTAGCTGATTATGACCTCTGGTCTCCTTGGTAATGTTTCTGTTAATTGAAGTGCCCCTTGTATTTGGCAAACCTGCTAATGCGTTGTAAGATAGATATAGCCTTTTTTCTTTGAAAATGTACGAGCTCAGTGATCAAGCATGGATACAATAGAATGATAGACCAATATTCCAAGTGAATATCATCCTACAACAACTGCTTCTATAATCTTAAATTTGAAAGAAACGGAAATGAAATTCTGGCGCAACAGTAAGTAGATGTCCTGTCTAGTGCATAATTATGCACTTTAAAGAGATAACAGAATGACCAAAATTGAGAACTTATGAGCACCCACATATACTGAGATTGACCACCCTATCATTCCATTCCTACTAAGCAAAATTATTAGCCACACACAATAAGGAAACGGAAAATTAGTTCCACAGATCTAGCTCTAGAAAATGCTTCAAGGGACACAGTTCTCTAAGTGAACCCTTCCAGTACTTCGGAGAACAGTAAGTCTTGAATTCATATTATTTTCTTGATAGAATCATCAATGTACCGTAAACTATGTAATTCATTTAATTCACTCTACCAGAAAACTAGAAATGTTTTACATGAACCCAAAAAAAAGAACAACTACATAACTCCATTACACTTCGAAAATTAGAATGGCAATTTCATACCTCTTTACTAGTAAGAGCACTATGCAAGAACTCTCCACTTCACAGTAACTCTCCCATAGTGCAGACGAACTCTCTGAACAAACGAACATGGATGATGCCGTCATGAACAAATCGAAGCCTGCAATTAACTGAATTTACAAGAATGTGTAGCAAAGCTTTTATGGGACGTGCAATTCAATTTGAAATCAACTTTGGAATATGCCTTCGTATTCAGAATCCCATCACCGTTACAGTCTTATGATAAAATAGAATCTCTAACTAATCTGAGTGAGGACGTTCACTCTCCTCACAAATCTCTTTCAACATGAGAAGAGATTGTCTTTTTAGGAGAGTGACCTTCTCTAGAAGTATGGATGACTGCTCTAGTAGGTCCAACAATTGCTTTTTGATCTTTGCCTTCCTATTCTGACTATTGCGAGGTCCTTCTGCATTCCTTGTGCTCATATTCTCTATTGAAGAACAAGTACAGATGGTGCAGTCACAGCCATATTGAGGCGTTGTGAGAGACAGCATGCAGAGCTCGCAATCACCCCCGCAATCACACAGGAATGGGTAGCACGAATTGTCGGTGCCATTTCCATTACTTCGCTCGGCTAACATGCTTACAGCTTCTTTCCGTCCAAAATTTTCCGAGGTCCTAAATCCTTTCAAAACAAACGTCTCCAAGGACTACGTGCCTTCCTGCAGTCTTATCATGAAGAACTTGTGGCACATGAATTGCTTGTTCCTAACATTAATGATGTGTGTCTGTACTTCCAATAGAGGAACTGTTCATTGACGTTATCAACACTGAAATGAATAACACTGAAGACATTACAGAAATCGCACTTCAATGTGAACATAGTCTTAAAATGTGAACGCCGCTTTATGGTTGCAAAGAATCGAGAACTCCCAATTCTGACTACAACTAACTACGGACTTTATGGATAAATACGGTCATGTCATTTCTATTATTGCAATTTTATGGTTTTTCCCTTCGAAGATAATCGATTCAGTCAGAAGAATCACTGCAATGATAGAAACAGCTTTTCAAAGAAGTACTTACCAAAAGGATGCTATTCAATTCATTGAACGCATTGCCCTCGCAGGAGTTGCTGTATCAATTGTGTGGTCTCAGGTCAAATACTGCAAAATACGGATGAATTTATTAGAAGGGATGACAACGAAGTTCCAATAAACTTGTGCGCTAATTATTTGACCAATGCACTTGAACTGGATTTGGAAATGTGCTTTTGAAAGGGGCATGTCAGTATGCGTCGAAAACAGGAAACACTGCACTGCAACGTTTCTCGAATACGCAATTCACAGAAAACAGTTTCAAAAAGCAATACACACCACCACTTTCATATCTTACATGGCTGCATCGCTCAAACACTTCTGTTTCTATTAATATGTACAAATGCACACACCTTTTACAATTCTTCTTGAATGAGTAATGGTCATTCATCGTCACTGACACATTGAACAAAAACCCACTGTGCTCTACACTTCACAGTAACCTCACCGAAAGATTCCTTCGATTCACTGAACGGACTGCTGCCGCGGACATGCACATGGATAAAAAACAGAACTTCCTTCCCCACTCTTCATCAATTTTTGCAAATATAACAGTAAAGTAATGACGCATTCTCTGTCTAGTTCGTCTACATGCGGACACATGCTCAACTATTCTTCATTTAATTTGTTTTCAATGAGACTTACCCAATTTTAGACGCCCTTCTGTGACTGCTCTCATCAAGTATTTTGCGATTGGAGAGGCTGCAAGGTAAGGTATCTTCGCAAACCCTACAAATGCAGATAAACACAGGAAGATGTTAAAGTCCACAAATCCGCGTCCATCTGTTATCGGAAAGTGAAGTGTCCACGTAAAACATTGACATGCACGTCACTAATGCGAAGTACAGGAAAAAGAAAGGCACGGAATTCACAAGGGTGTTTATCTTTAGGAGCGCCTTCACAAATGTGAACAGAAAAGCATGCTTCACTTCAAATTCTCCAGTGTCCTCATACATTTTGCTTTCAGAACCAATACAAGCAGTATCTTCATCCAAAATTCACTTCCTTATACTCCCAAATAGAAAGCGAGTCCACTTCTCTACAAGGAAGCAGAAAACTTTGAAGTGCTGAAGATGCATTGAAGAGGGCCAGCGGAAACAACCACTCTTCTCCTCATCTTACATTCTGAATGGCAGACTCACTGAAGCCTGAAGGGAAGAAACAAGCTACTATGGGGACCGTGAATCTAACTCTGTAGGCACTTTTTCACGAAAGCCAGTTAATGAAAAAAACGACCGCAGAGAGCAATTCGTGAATGGATTGAGCAGCCCTAAACGTCCTCCTCCTCTTAACAAGGATTCATGAGTGAAATTTAGTGTCACAACGTATGCGTCGCTACCACGCTAAAACTGAATGCATTTAACTCAAATTCTATTGAGTTCGAAGTACATCCAACTACCGCTTCCGAAAATAACCCTACACTGTCAACATCAACTGAAACAGCAATTACTCCAATGAGATTGACTAGTTAATCTTCATGATTGCTTCTTAATTGGAGATGTGAACAGCTTGCGTATACTTCATTAATTGCATCATAAACTTTTTGAGACTGTCCTTTATGTGTAAGAAGCTCTCACCTGCTTGATATTCTCTCACTTGCTTTTCCTGAAAATGTTTTAGGCCGCTATGCTGGCAACTGTAGAAGAATGCCTCGACCTCTACCGTGACTGTCGTTTGTGGCACACAGTCGGAGCAGCTAGATCCTTCCCCTCACTTTGTTCCGACGAATCCTTACTTCCCAGCGAGAGTCAGGAAGAGCACTTTCGTTCGTAGAGTTTGGAACTAATGCAGGGAAATGAACTTCTCCACTTGCAAGCACAGGAGGACTACCGCAGCATGTACACAAATAGCGATGACATGAACAAGAAAGAGTGAGTTCCTCTGTTGTGCACACTAATTTCCTTCGGAGACCATCCTCGTTGTGTGGGAAAAGTTTTTCGTCTACTGACAAAAGGAAGGTAACTTGCGAAGTGAGCAAAGGAATTTCTTACCTTGTCTTTGTTCCTATGAAACAGTGGGAAGTGAATCCCGAATATGTCTTGTCGTTCATAGCCGCTGTAGTAGGACAGTATTGAACCATATTCCCTCGAAATGAAGAATTTCGGCTTCCAGATATAGGAGTCTCCACATCTCTGGTACAGCATCACTTGTGCAGAAGCGTACTCAAACTAAGATTAGGTCTTCGAAGTAGGGCAGTGCTCTTCCATATCCAAGGTTAGGTTGTCTGAATTAAGCAAAGACGGCAGCTTAATAACTGACCGGGATATTTGCGATCGCAACTGGACACGCAGACCAGTAAAGGAGCGTGGCAACTCTGTTGCGTGACCTTTGTGCAGCCATTTTTGGAAAAGCTCCGCCGTAGCGACGTCTGAGTAAAAGCCGTGTCCTTCTTCTCGAATTCTGTGCCTTGACAATATGTAAACCTAGTGTTCGTCTATGGATGAAAGTCATTGACTTCAGCGTCTCGGTGCCTTTAAGAAGGCGCATTCTTTTAGCCGATCGTGTGCGGACAATGCGGAGTCTGCTGCTGTTGCTTCGTTTGTGCATTAGAAAATGCTCTGCACTGTTGAAATTCTCTTGACCCAATCGTATCGTGGAACTTGTCAATCTGTCTACAAACCCTTCTGCCGCTTATTTTCTACTGGTACGAAGCGGTGAATTAACTTAAAGTTAAATCAGTGTAGGCCTACTTTCACTGGAGCGTATGCACAATTGTATGGTGTTCCCTTCTCCTGATGAAGCTAAGCAATTCACTGTTTCGTTGCATTCAGATTCTCAGAATCGAACCTGACTGCCGATAAGGACGGCCAGCATATTCGTGTAAGTAGTGGCGTGACCACAACATGTGAAGCACCAGCGACGAAATTACGAAGGAATTCCATTAACCTTCACAGTGGAAGAAGTGGTGCACCAGAAGATTTTGTGAGGACAATGGGCAGACGTGGTATTCCAAATAACACGGCGGTGGTGGACGTGATACTTTTACTGTCCAGTGACTCCGAGGAAAACTTCTGCCAATGCGATGAAGTGGAAGCGCAGTGTCGGAGTATTTTGCAGCCAATGAAGTGCACTGACACAATCGTTTCGAACACTCTCTCGTACTCGAGCACTGGTATTTCAAGCAGTGATTCGGAAAGCAGTGGAACAGGAAGTTCATTTGATTACGTTCCGGTAGAAGAGACAGACTCCGAGCAAGAGGAGGACAACACCAACAAGCGACGTCATCGGAGGAAAGTTAAGAAGAACAAAATAGGAGGACGTCGAGGCCGAAAAGTCAAAATTAATAGGGTAAGTCATCACCCAAACCGCCCACGAACTCTAGAGATATTCCCGTGCATCATGTGTGATCGAGCAGGAGTTGTGGACTCGTACTGTAATACAACGACAGAATGGGAAGTGAAGTTAAGTATGTCAGATGCACGACCTCATAGTTTTCTCACAAAGTCTAATATGAAGTAATTGTCTTCCATACCTTCCTTTGACTTTTTTTCTGAAGTTTGATGACTGAGGTGTTTTCCAATCGGCTTTCAGAACCTTCCGCTTGTTGCACAAGCAAATACTATTTAGCAGTTATCAACTGTTGGCCTAGGAACATACCCAATCCATACTCTATAGTATGGACGAAGACATACGTACAAATCAGTCTACATTCTCTAAACATTTTCCAGATAACAGCGCTGAAACACAATGACAGGAAAGTGAAATGGACTCGTTCTCGGACTGTCCACAAGTACAAGGTCATATATAGCGGCGGATTGCTGCCTTCCATTTTGCAGCCGTACACTAATCATCCTGCAACGAACATGTCGTCTAGAATTCCATGAGACGTCCATGGACATTATGGTATTCAGTATTCACACATCTCAGGTTTTGAGAGACAAGGAAGTATGGATTCAAACATGGTCATCGCATACTACTGGAATGCAGCAACCGTAGTTCTGGCTCGCATACTTCCGTAGTCTTTCCATTTTCTTATTACAGAGCGTAGTGAATGTACTGATCATGGGTTGGACTTGGTAATGGTGGGTGACAATTCCCAATATCATGGCGAATGGTTTTTTTCTTGTGTTAAGCATGCATGTTCCGACTTCCGACTGATTGGCATGCTCAGCACAGGAATTAGGGTTCAAGACTCTTCCAAACTTTGTTTCTTCAAGGTATTACGGAAGTCTTGTTTTCCCTTGGAACAGCATGCTGTTAGCTTGTTAATTACATTTTGGTATTCGAATAATTGATCGATGAAAGGAGAACGAAAGTGGAGACCATATTCACTGTTGATAGAATTGTCTTTTTAATAACCTATTCTTTGTTCTTGGAGTAAGGTAAAAGAGGTCTTGTATAATGGAATTGTTTATTACGTCTTTGTGCTTCATATTGGTATTGTTTCTGATGAAATGAAGAATTCGTGAACGCTTTTGTTTCTTAATTTGAAGAACAATCATGTTGGTAGTTGTTTAGGGAGAATTGAATAGGCTTCAGGTCTTCATCACTGTGCACTTCATCTCAGGTCTTTGATATATCTGTGAGAACCTCTAAGTTGTGGTTCTTTAATTAACTTCACAGTTCAAGACAGTTGTGGGACCTTTTCTTGAAAGAGACGTCTATGTTCTTTGTTATCTTAGTTTCTATGACTAGGATATGGTTTATCAGGAATTAGAACTCCATTAGTATGCACTTGGCACTCTGCAATGCACGTGTTTTCTAGTCATGTGACTCTAATGTCAAGGTTCTCGACAAAGGAACTCCATGGTAGAGTGGAATACAGTTCAATCGTACTAGCTTTGGTGCCACGTTAGCAATAGCACGATTGTGGAATTCCATTATGAGGGTCGACCTAGTCATGTGCATGTGAATATTGAATATGATTTCAGCATTACATTTTTATGTCCACAGAGGTCACCAGTCGAAGTGAATTATGTTTTGGATGATCCGCTGTAACAAGGTCTATGGTACTGAAGTATGTGTTTGTGAACTCTGTGAAGTGTGAAGTTGTCACCTTGTCAGTACGTAATACTTACATTGTGGTCGTAGCCCAGGCATTTGCATTTCAAAGTAAAGGTTATTGAGGGTTCAGGTTGTTTAAACACAGTGAATACAATGCAATTCCTTAGTATGATGAATTGAATTGCAACATGTCAAAAAGGTGCTGAACATGAAGTTGTCATGTATGCATGCATGACCACCCTAGACATATTTCTTTGTGGATGAAAGCGTGTTGCATCATTTGTTAGCCACTGCTGTCTTCAGTGTTCAGAATTGGACACGGGGATAGATAGACATTGAAAATACTTGCCACTTTCGTTTTCGTCATCTCTGTGTGAAATCAAATGTAGAGCAGTTTCATTATTTTATTTTTGTCTATCTCAATGTCCAGTGCTAAAGTATTTTGCATGTTCTTGTGAATTACTGTAGGAGTGGCAGAAAGGAGGATCAGAAATGGAGATGTCCTTGGAGCATGAAAATTTGCCACCGCAGAATTTGAGAAAAAGAAGAGGACGACCTCCTATCCAGAGACAAGCTGGAGGGAATGCAGAAATATCTTCGAAGAAACAACCTTAGCATGAGGAGGAAGGGGAAGGAAGTCACATTGCAGTTGATTTTCGGCGGAAAGCGAAGAAGAATGGGTCCGGAAAACCACAAAGCCAAAAAAAAGACAAAAAAATTCCTCCTGCAGTTTTAGAGGCTGTCTTTGGTAATCTACAAAGTTGTATGGCTGATGTAGAAGAACTTCGTCGGAAGAGGGACGAAGACGCTTTGAAGTGTGGGCGCGTAGCAATGTCAGTCGGAAATGCACCCACTGTGAACGCCGCCCCAAACAACATGGACATTGACCTTGTCGACGGAGTCGTCATGAAAAATTCAGGAGATGATTATACCCGTGATGATTCAAAGTCTCATGACAACAGCACGCGCAATCAAATGGCAACAGGTGGGTTCTTATATCGATAAATGCTTGGAATGTTGTGATACTGCAGTTCTAGGAAGGTGACGTTTCAAATATCTTGGAAAGGTGTGGCATTGTGAATCCATTCTTATGAACAGACGTCTTCTTCAAGAGAAATTAAATGATTTAGAGCAGAACTAAATCAGCTAGCATTGCCAGTTCGGAGTGACTGTTGACTAATCTTTAAAGGTAAAAAGATAATTCTCATATGAGGTGGCATTATTCTGCAGATGAAGTCTTGTAATGGCGGTATAATGGCAAATTTTCAGTACAATGTGAATGGAGTCTTAATGTAATGGAATTTCACTTAATTGTTTGATTGTTCCCATACCCGTGTTCTCATCTAGTGCATCATTGTTGCATGTAGGAACTCTGGCTGAAGTAGAAGAGAAGGAGGTAGGAGAAGATGTCAACGAGCGATCCTCAAGGAGTAGAATCTATCTGAAACCCCAAACTTTGAATTTTGATAAGGCGAAGCCAAGGAAATCGACCTTCGAAAACAATGAGAATAGAAGGTTGTCAGATTTTCCCATGCTAAAGGATAAGCACCATGCATCCGTCAATCAACAATTGCAACCTCCTGCGAACCGAATGCAAAATGGAAAAAGCGTATCACCTACCCGGGAATACGATTGCATTGTAAGATGTGCTTCTTAGTTGAGAACAGTCTTTTCTACTTCCACTGTTGGCGTGTCGCCACTCTGTTTGGTGTCATGAAGTGCCCAGGTCAGTTGAGTCTGGAAAATAGAAACCTCAGAGGTCTCATTCCTTAAGAACTTCATTAAGCATAATCATGTACATTAATGTTCTACTTTAGGAATTTTAATTTATCTAATTTAATGTCACATGATTACCCTGAGTTCTTGACATTAATTTCATTTCAAGTTGCAAGCTTACGGTTACATGTGCCCTCTACATGAACTTTGTTTCTCCATGCACATGGAGTGTGTATTAGAAAAGGAAATTGACATGGAGATGTGTCTCGCATACTAGGTTTATAGTGAAATTACTTTTTTCTACAGTGTCCTTTAAAATAAGTTCTAACGTCATCATCATGTATAGAGTAATGCAAATTTTCACTGTTTTGCATGTTGCAGAGGAGTTAATGTTAGTGTCATAAGACATGGAAAACTGGAGTCACACTCTGAAGTTCATTCAGTAGAAACCGCTGTAACCATTTGGAGAGCAGGGTGTGTTTTGCAAAGTGGACTTCATGAACATGACAAATGAAAGGACCTTGAAGTGCCATATAAATGGAAATGCCAACTGTTTGTGCAGGATCACCGTAGGAAGGACAAGCGTCCACAGGTTTCTGCCCAACATGAACAGCAAGGCCAGCGTCATGTATTACGTGATTCCAGTTCGGGTAGACATCCTCTGCTTGATAGATCCTACACAGGCGAAGACAGTGGAACTTGGAGAAGGCGTAGTCGTTCATAGAGTCCATCGAGTGAATGGAGAGATGCTGGACACTCGAGGGACTTAGATTTTTCTGAAGATCATTCGAGAGGCAAAAGCCTCCAAAGAAACACTAACAGTAAATGTCAGTGACTTTGCGGAGTTGGACGGAAACAAAATTCTTCATCATTTCCTTTTTTGAATATTTTCTTATATATTGCTTGCATGTACCCTTCATTGTCCTTTGAAGGAGCTTGAAGACCTCCGTCGACGGCTAATGTGTGTGTGCAGTCGTGGAAATTGTTTGTGAGTGAAGTGTTTGTATTACTCAAATGTCAGTGTATATGTATGGTTGTACGTGTAAACGTAGGTCTGTATGTTAGGAAAAAGGTTTTTGTGAGAGAGGATTTTCACTTTCACTTCTCATAATGCTTTTTTTCTTTACCTCCGATGATGCCGTTTCAGTTAGTTCTCAGTGATTCCCTTTCTAAATCCGTTGCTTCACTCATCAATTGTTTTTCTCTGTTGGTGTAATTGTAATTAACTAATTATTGACTGTGGAGTTTACCGAATGATGAAAGAATTGCACAGTTGAAAAGTACGCATGAATTCCATCATTTCTGATGTATAATGTCATTCCACTCCATAATAGCAGTGAAAATGGTATTCACGTAGTGCTGGAGAGACGATCCAATTACAAGACGTTTTCATTGGATGAGATTGCGGAATGCATGATGTACATGGCATGTTCATTACGACAAGTTCATTAATTCAGTTGGTTTGTTCTCTTTAGGTCCTCGTGGAAGAAGCGGTCCACCAATCGAAGATGTTGTACCTGGACAAAGTAGGTACTCTCCCAGCCGTTACAGGAATATGAGGTCATCTTCTCCCATCCAGAGTCTTGAAAAGATAAGAGATAATCCAAGGTCTCGAAGGTCTAGATCACCTATTCAGTCATTGGTGTGTTCCGCACCTGAATTTCGAAGTACAGAGGGGAAAGCAGTGGACAATGGGAACGAAGACAATGATTTGGTTTTGCGGTCCTCCTTGGATAGGAAAACAAGGCGTCATAAGCAAGCAGGCAGGGAGTCGCAGAAAATGCAACGAGAGAAAGAAGGAAGTAAACCATTCTACGTTACAGTTGACTTCGAAGGACGGCCTTATGGACCAGGAAGAGCAGCGTGGATATCCGAAATTAACAAATTAGCAATGGGTTTAGATGCCTCGTGCACTGACATAAGGAAGCAAGCTCATGGTGATATATGCATTTTCAAAGACCGTCTGAATGAAAGCTTTGAATACTCCAGGGACTTGAACGAGAACTACTTGAGAGGATTCATGGGGAAGGCTGTCACTAGGAGAAGGACTGATCTCATAGATTTCATCAATAAAGACGGTAAGCGCCCACCTTATTTCAATGAAGACGTCTGGAAGCGATTGGAGAGACTGGCAGGCAGTCAGCAGAGAGAGAAGATAACAGAACATGGATGTTACGCCAATGCATATCGAAGGACATTTGGGAGGACAGGTGCATTAGGTGAAGAGGGAGTACGACAGCGCCTTCGGGATTTGCTCCGAAGGTCACCAGATCCTGAAGAAGTGGCAGCAGAAATTCAACGTGATAAAGGGTACGGTAAGTTTGGACTAGGAACATCCGGAGGACGTAAGCACTGGCGAGAAAGTACTTCACACGACGAAGTTGATGTAATAGACAAGAACTTTCAGGCACGCCAGTCCGAGTTGCAGCTTTCTAGCGTCGGCAAGGACGATGATGGCAATCAGTATTCGCCAAATAAAACAATGAGTCAGGTATTGTTTGCAGAGAAATAGCAATGTCACTGGATCATGCAAAACTGAGAGCATCTCACATTGGTTTACCTTCGCCGACTTACAAGTTACTGAAGCTGTACAATTTCAGTGCCATCTCTTCTGACGTGGAGTTTTATTAATTCTGATAATTGATGAATTGATGAAAACGCTGTAGAAATTCAGCAGAGTTGAACACGGCAGAACTAGTTTCGTGTAATTGAAGCGAGGTCAATGAAGTGGAGAAGACGTTGGTGAATTCTCCTTCAACGTGAAGTGTGGTATCTTCATTCTATAATGTTCTGTTCCTAATGAGTATAGGACTAATTTTCAGGAGGACTGTATCTATTAGGTTGTCCTAGTTTGCATGCCCTATATTGCAGTGAAACCGTAATTTTGAATTAGTTGACACTTTCTACATGTTGGAAGATTGAAATGTTTTCAATGGAATCATGGTCATGAAGACGGAGGAGGATTTGTCTAGAAGGCAATTCGAAGCGGACAAAGGAATGGGAGGCAGTGGTAGTCGTCGCGTGAGGCAGACCATATCGAAAGACGAGTACATAGCGCAACTGGAAGCGCAATTGAGAAGTATTAGAAGCAATGGAGGCATGAAGTCCTCAATGAAACCTTGCCCTTCACATTCAGGAGGTAGTGGAACCGATGACGACGCCGAGAGGCAGGTATACAGAAGATTTTTCTTAGTAGACATATTTATTTTGACAGAGGGTAACAACGTGCATTAAATATAGTTGTAATCAATTCTTGTGATGGTAGTATTAGAAGACATCAGCTGCAAGAGTGTTATAGTACAATGATCTTGACTGAAATGCACTCAGGAGGGGACTCATGGGAGGTCATTGATGAAGAGTTCGGGGGCGGAAGGAAATAAGCGACAGCGTGTTCCTGAAATGCACAACGTCGGTGGCAGCGGACGTTCATGAAGGGAGCTGACGGCTACAAGGATCGAACGTCATGTACTCAGCATTTTGATGTCTGTTTAGTTATGAGTAGTTGTATGTGTGGAAGTGAAAGTTTGATTTTAAATAAGAGTCAGTGTGTCTACTAAGTTGGTTGTGGATTTCTGACGATCTCTATTAATGTCATGTTGCTCTGCCTTTTGATTGTGTCGATGTCGGACTTCTTGAGGGAATGGAAGGCAGTCGTCCTATGGAAATAGGTGAAAACCGAAGTAGGACGAGGCCAACCGTTCAGGAAATAACGTGAGTTAATTTCTTAGAAGAAGGAAAATGTCTAGGGAGTAGTACAGTGGCACCTGTGCCAAGATGCAGAGGACATTGACTTTTGTGGATGATGAAATGTTTTTTCATGTTGAAGTGTGCTTGCAGTGACAAGTTAGAGACTTAGAATGTTTTAATATAAGTTGTTTATTTTTGCGTGTGCATGAAATGATGAAATAGTGTTAATTGTCGAATTTCAATTGGAATGCGCTTTTGAAATGTATGTGCAATGTAATTTGTGGATGAAGAAGATCTAGTGATTGAAAGAGAGTGCGCTCCATGTTGGTAGAAATTCTATTCGTGGTCTTCAGTGTTTCTGCTTTAACTAACTTTTCGTATTCTGCTTCCTTCTGTACCGTGATTGCCCGGAATGGTGTATTACTGGAATTTTGGAAGTAGCAAATGTGAAGAAATCTTATCGTCTAGATGTGTTCTTTCATTTCTTTGTACGTGTTTTTCATGTATGTGTAGTTGTGGATGAATAGTAGGAAAGAGTTTTTAGTTCCAGGAATTAATAGGAATGCCAAACGGGCCTTCCATGCCGTTAAGTTTTTCTTTGGCAATTTGATATTCTTATGTCCTGATGGAGCTGCCATTGAAGTTCTCCAAGTGCGTACTCTGTCGAATTTTCGGTAACGAAATGGGGTGAAATCCGTATGGAACAATCCAGGGAGAAGAGAAGAAGTAGGCGTGAGTGCACTTACTGCTTTCAACTATGTGTTTTCATTATTTTGTGGTTTCCATGTAGGAAACATAGTGTCATGAAATAGTAATTTCAGTTATCTTTGTGAGAAGTTTTTATCTGTCATCCAGTGAGTTTATTTCAGCTTGCAGGACAGAAAGTGGAGCTCGAAATGAAGGTAAAAGATGACCTGATTCAGGGTAATAGGAGACCTTGAATTCGGGAGGGTGGACCCTAGTGGACGATAAAGTAATGGAGCACGGCACGGAACCACAGACGATGGGGTTGCTAGTGCCATGAGGTACCTGAAGCAGGAAGCACGTAATTGGCAGCAATTTTGTTGTTCGTTATGCTTCAATGAGTATTAAATGTGTTTTGGGTGGGGGGGGCTGAGATATTGGAGGATGGACTAATAAATGGGAGCTTCCATGTCCACAGTGCGGACATGATTTCATAATGACTCGTATAGGAGTGGAGTACATATTTAAGTGGTTAGAGTTTAAAAAAGAAGGGAGTCGGTACTAATGGTTGAAGAACAGTAGTACTTGTAAGCAACATTCTGGCTTTTGTTCCTTCACATGCAATGAAATGCCAGTGCTATAGGTAGGCAGTGGTAGTAGTGCAGTTGTGTTTTTGTGGTTGATGCCATGTGTGACCTGCACAGGAGGTATGTGATGGACTTCCTTAGTTGAACAGCTAATAGTGTTGTAGGAGAAGGTGTTACTGTAGATTGTGGTCGTGCTGAAGTGGAAGCAATTGTTTGGTCAACGGTTTTATCTTTCCTGCAAAAGCAATCCTGAATCCCATAATTGCTGTAGTGAATGATGTTTTCTTTTCCATATTGTTTTTTGAATTCCATTGTAGCGGATGAACCCGTACTTGAACTTATGTCAGAGTGTTCTATGTTTCTCATGACACGGTGCTCATGAAGTTCTTGCCTTGTCTTAAGAGAAGTGGATAGAGTAATCCAGAGAGGAATGTAGATAAGGATTCCCATTCCTTTGCTAAAAGAACGTAATGTAAAGAAGGATCACTAGAATGAACAGGGAATTCAGTATTTTAGGGGAAGAGTGTGTTATTCTTTGTAAGTACATAGTTTGAACTGAGGTGGACTAATAAGGAATGTGTAAATATCAGAGGGATTGAAGTTGTCACAGGTAATTACAACGGAGAAAGCGCATTGTCTGAAATTTATTGCGGTCCATGTGAAGTGCTATGGCGCTGAAGAAATGAAGTTCTGTTGAAGGGGAAGTTGAGGATTTCACCAATTTTGGGGAACTTCGTGATGTCATTTTCAGGGAAGTAGCAGCGAAGATCAGAAACTTCTTTGGTAATCCGTCATATTCCACAACGACTTGGTAATAACCCTGCACTGTTTGGAAGTGAGTGGCAGTCGAAGGGATGCTTCGTGTGTTGACTTTTCTGCATCCAATTATGACGCAGTGGATTGTTGGCGAGGGCACAATAACTTCTTCAGAAGACAAGGTATGCTTCAGATGTTAGTAGCTAAAATTAGAGGATCTGAACTCCTGTGGAAGCATTTTTAGACATTTTTGTGTAGGGCACAGTAGCATGAATGCAGTGACAGAAGTATGGTATATCAGACTTTCCTTGGGTGAGTAAGTTCCTTCAATTAATCTTCCTGGAAATTTAGAACATGTCATGATCACAGTGAGGTCGAGGAAGTCGGACCTGGGTATATTTGTTTATGGGAGGCTCCATTGGTTTTCCCTGAGTTATGTGAAGAAGTTTCAAATGAAGCGGAACTGGCTTACCCAAAGAATTGGAGAAGGTGAAAGTAGGGGCAGTCCTATGTGTCTTTGAGTAGTACGCTGTTTTTGCTGTCCTTAATGGAAATGCAGATGTGGAAGGCTTGTGGAGCTATGGGAAATGGAATGATGTAATGGATGATGAGGTGAGCAGAGCGTTTTAACGCCTCCGACATTGAGGTTGAAGTTCATGATGTCATTAGAGCAGTGCTTGAGTTTGACATTGAAAAGTTTGAAGTGTTGTGCTTGTAGCATTCCTGAGTTCGGTATGTGTGATTGCACTGTTGGTGAAGAGTATGTGTAAGAATTTATCGTTCTTTTTCGCAGGGATGTACGTGTTGTCCGTCGGAACATAAAGCAAAACCTTATAGCGGTCTAGGGCGATGTATTAGGATTTTTGAATTCCATTTGTGGCAACTTGCAATGTCAATGGTAGGCTGATTGAATAATTGGCGTCGTCGACAGCGTCGTCGGGCCTACTGTAATTTTTGAATCCTGTAGAGTACTATTTCAGATTGTGAGGGTAGTTCTTTAAATAGTACCGTATATAATCTGCTGCTTTTCTGTGGTTTTCGGGAAGCATACAATGAGGTTGTGTCCTCTGTGTCGGCTGTGCAATCAATTAAGAAATCATTTTTCTTAGTCCGTTGCCAGGCATAGGTCAGTTGGAGAAACGTCTTAGGATATTTGGAGTGGATAGAGGATGTGGTGTTCAAGATGACTTCCAAAGACTGTTGAAGCTACGAGAAGGTTCGAATGAAGTCGATTTCGGTGATGAAATTGTTGTCGCCTATGCCCCTCTCTCACGTACTGATTTCAGGCTATGTAGCCCAAGAACGTCCAATCACATGTCGAGGGCATGCGAAAGTAGCAACAGTAAATGAAAATGGAGATGGAAGTAGCGTCGTCGTGCTCTCTAAGTGTGTAGAAATCTGTAGACGTCTGCTGAAGCAGCGGGGAGCAGGTGCACCTGAGTAAAATGAAGCCTTCTTGAGTCAAACCTAGTCTTCTGCCGTGACAGTAAACCATACTAAGTCCCATAGTGTCTCTGTGCTGCAGAGACATGGAAGTTGTCTACAGAGCTAACTTTCTTGTCAATGTATTGACGGTGGAAGAGGTCCGGCAGTGAAGAAAGTTGGTTGGATATCATGTCGAAAAAATATGCTTCCAATGAGTATCTGGAACTTCAGGTATTCTAGTGAGAATAATGTAATGTGCCTGTGACGCTTCCTTTTTCCAGGATTAGGAACATCTTGCCACAGCGCACTGATGAGGCAGAAGTGACGACATGGGGCAAGGGCATTTCCGGACTCTGGAATGAGAGGTAGTCCTCGAACGTGTGTGCTTTGTTCTGGGATTTGAAATTAAGGAGAAACTGTGTTCTAGGGTGATTGTCTAATTGTTTGTGAACTCAGAGAATTGGATGTTGTTGCTATGGTAGTTGAAGGAAAATTCAATTGCTGAGACTCTTCTTGTGTATGTGGAAATCATACGAGATATGTAGGTGGGTGTCCTTCTTTCTTGAAGGTAATTGGAATCATGAACGTAAACAGTTTACTGAATTGGAGGTCCGATGAGTAGTGTTAAAGGGAAATGAAACGAATGAAATCATAATAATGCTTTGGTGGTCTCAATAATGCAAATTCAGATTGCATATCAGATCCAACATGCATCGTAAATATGAAATGGTGAGAGGCACGTGTGCGAAAGCTTTTCGAAAATTAGAGTGCAGTATGTGGAATTGACTATAAATTTATGTGCAAGGATGACAGACAACATAGAGAGGTATTGGTGTCTGAGAACGATTCGCTAAGAAATCATTCTGGTTTCGAGTAGTTTTCTTTGCTAATGATGGTCGAGAATGTGAATTGCATAAATTTTTACCGATTTCGAATTGTGCGTGTTGTCATAAGTGATTGACCAGAATGAGCAGGTATCCTACAGTTATTGATTCCAGTAGTTGTAGATGAGAGAATGCAACGAATGTAATATTGGTCATTGATGCAGAAGTGTCCTGTCCTTCGAGTATCGTAGTGCTCAGTAAGTCTTAGTCCTTTGAAGTGTAAAGGATGTTGAAGTTACTATGATAACTGTAAGTAATCCTAAACCGAAACAGAAGCCAACTACAAATTGACAGGTAATCCCACCTTCCTAACCAAAATCTGCGAAGAGGGTTGCTTCATTGTAGGATGATTGCATCCAATGAGTACCTACATCGTATGGAAGACCTCTTGTTTGAGGGAAAACCTTTTTTTTTTCCTAAGTGACCCACCTCCATATATTTTTGAAATCGAAGAGAATGGAGCCGATGAACATGTTGTTCTGATAATTATCGAGCATTACCTAACTGTATATAACTAATATCTTTTCGCAGAGTGCGCTTACATGTGGTTGCGTTCTTCTCAATATTTGGGAGGTCGGAAATCAAAACAAGGTTACATGCATTTCGATGTTGTGCAGGTGAGGGAAGAGAGGACACGAACATGTATTTCATGAAGTGCAAGTGTAGTGCGTAAGTATTGTAGTGTGAATGCTTTGTGCCGTGTATAAGGTTGAACCCATAGTTCGATGGCAGTTTACTGCATGGCATATATTAGTGTGGCATTTTATTGAATTCATGGAGAACAGAATTGTCTTGTTGGAGACCACTGCAAGGAAGCACACCTAACAGTGCATGCGCTGTTGTGATAGCTTCGGAAGTGCTATGTGACATTGCGGCTCTCAATGGACCTTTACATAGAATTTGGTAAAGAAATTACTTCAAAATGTATGGCAACCCACAAGGAGTATGGAAATTAAGAAATTCTTGCTTGCAATGTAGTAGGTGTTGGTTGCAGAAGTGGAATGCTGGTAAAGCAATGTCGGAATGTGGAAGAGGATTGAAGCAAGTGAACCATTACAAGCCGCATTGGAAGCCGTCTGTGGTGAGTTTTACTAAACTGAGGAGCCATAGCGGCAGTCCATGACGTGTAGCAATAGTTATGTTCATGTGGAGCTGTTGTTCAGAGAGAGGAGTCAGGTATTGGGAAGAAGCCATTGAAATGTTGATGGCATTTGTGAAAAGGCTTCTGGAAGACTAGTTTTCATGTGTTGCATGTGTGAACCATTCCAAAACTGAATGATATTTACTTTGTATTGAGTGACTACGTTTCAGAGATTTTGCATGTAGAAATGAGTTGTTGATAGTCTTCTTACTTTATGCAACTTCTGGAGCCACTGGAACTATGTTATGAATCCATATGTGAGGGTGGCAGCAGCAGAGTTTTTGACGTCAATGTCGTTGATGTGAGCACGAAGTTCCGAGTTCAGGAATGAGCTTCGAGAATGCGGGCGTTACAGAGATGTGCAAACGGCATGTGAAAGTTGTCAATGCAGTCACGGAATTCCTACAGTGAAGGTGGTACTGGGATTGGACGTGAAAACCTCGGCAGGTATTGTTCTTGCAGTAGTTCAATGCTCTAAATCCCCGAACACTTTCTTTAATGTTCTATTGAGCACATACAAAGTATTGCCGTTGCAAGTGTCGCACAGTACACTCACCGAATCTGTCATATGAATGAATCGAGTTGAAAAGTAGTCATGCATACAAAAATAAATGAGCGTCTGTGGTGTACATAGAGTGTTACACTGTATGTGTTAGAGAAGCGGGAGCGAAGAAAAATGTCCGTGTTGTGTGGTCTAATCGAAGCTGTTGAAGTAGGCGTTTCTCAGTTGAGGACATGCGACAGAAAGGGCTCCAGAGAGGTAAGACTGCTTTCTACGAATTTCATTCTTACGGGTGTTGTTTTATAGAGGTGCAAGAGCTTCTGTTTTTTTTGTACGGTGTCCAAGAACTTTTGTGAATTGCAATAATCTCCCTTGCCTTCAGAAATGTTGTTGAGCACCTTCTGGATTGGATACTGGTGGTCATAAGATTGAAGGCAGTTAATGACGTCCACGTCTCGTCTTTCAGCTTTGTTCATGTGAGGAAAAACATTATTAAGTGAACTTGATGTGAGTATTCTATAAAACCGTATGCAGTTAAAGGACCTACCACAGTTGATGTCGGAGCTAAAAGTGCTGAGTAGAGCTAAAAGTGCTTGAGAAGTCATAGATGCTCCATACTATATAGACATATTGTACACAGAAGAAAATATTGTAGGTTGCTTTAAGGTATGCAGGACTTAGCAAACAACCCTTAATGAGTAAGCAAAATTGGTTATGGACTTATAGTAGACATCGAAGAAGTGAAGGGAAATGACTTTGTATGTGATATGTGCGTAGGTTCAAAAAGTCTATTCCTTTGTGTTACATGAGAAGTGCATTTTATTGGAGCAGCTGTAGAAAGCAGAGACTGCATGCAGTACGATTGCAGGATTTATGCATCTTAAAAAAAAATGAATAGAAATTCTTGTACATTATAGGTCCACTGGTTCCCAAAGTAGCTAGGAAGCCCAATGGAAAGTCATGTACAAATTGTTAGAAGAAATTGAAATCTACAAATGTGAGGAAGCATATTATTTCTTCAATGAAACACCTTCTTGAAATGCAATGTCTGTGATGCAATGCTGAAATACAAGTTTAGAAGAGCTTGCATGTTGTCGTTCCATGACAGAATAGCTGTGTATTGTATCACAACTTGTATGCATGACACTGAAAAGAAACCAAGTTTTGATCTTTGGAATCCCCATTCGGAAGTAGCAAGAAAGTGTTGTCAAATTGGGCATCCAGATCAACATTTTTTAGTAGATGACTAACAAGAACGTGTGAAAATGGTCAGCAAAATGAACACTTTTATGTTGAAGAAGAACAAAAAAGTGTGAAATAAGTCGTCCAAACCAACACTTTTTGGTTGAGCGCTGTCCAAATCAACATGTCCTAATTAACAACTGAAATCAACACTTTCTTGTTAAATTTCTGTTAATTTGGACAGCTTTTTTCTAGTAGTGAATTGAAGCCAACAAACGGCCCAGCGGGATCCCAGAAATTACTAATGAATTTTCAAACACAATCTAGCATAGGGCCCTATTTGTGATTAGTAGGCCTTGAAAATCCACAGATGCTTGGTTTGGAAAAGAACATGGCTTTGTTCAGAAACTAACACTGCACCATGTAAAAAGTAAGTGAGATGGTTTCAAAATGCAACCCTTTCTAAATCTAAAATGAATGCTTGAATCAATCATTATTTCAGATTTTTTAACATTTGTAAGAAGGGTACAAATGAGCTATTAGGAGCCAACAAGGACATCGAGAAGGGTCCTTTTGGGGTTCCTTTTGAAATTTTAATGAAATGTTTTACTCAAAAACTTCATCAATTTCATCAAAATTAGTTCTAAAATTTTTTCAAAGTTGTCAACAATGACTAATTCTATCCAAAATGTCATCACTTTCAATGAAAAAGTTTCTAGATCATCTAATTTAAGATTCATCAAAAGAATAAAAAGCACTGGTTACATGAGGTTTTTTGTACTTAATTAAGATGAAATGATAAATTTATAGATTGAATAATTGTGAAGCATGACAAGATAACATATACAAAACATGAAGTACATTTATTTTGGAGAAATTTATAAAATCTTGAGCTACACATCAATAATGGTACAAAAAAAGCAATGGTTACGTTTCAAGTGGCTCCTAATAGCTCATTTGCACCCAGAAGGTAGTTGAACTACCAATTCTTACTTTGAATAAAATTAGTAGACACCTCTCCAATTAGGAATGAACCCATTTTGGATCTTAAACCATCCATTGAAGAAGTTAAAAACAACTCTGATCATGCTCTAATGTAATCAAAAGTCTATTTCCCCACAATTTGGTATCCATTTCACTACCTCCTACTAGACAATTCAAAAAGCCCACACCATTTTCAAGCCCTCTCCTATAGGCCAATAAACTTTTGTAACTCAATGTATCAAACCAGTCCTATACTGACAAAGGATGTGAATTAATTTGATCCTCTCTCTAAGTGAATAAACCTCTATAATTCAATGTGTTAGAGTAGGCCGGGATCAATTGAATTAGAGAGGTTCTATTGTATGTGGAAAAACATTTTGGAATTGATATACAAATAAAAGTTATAGACCAAGTTCTAGATTCCATCCATACAATTCAATTCTTCAATGCTATCACCAAAAAAATTCTATAAAACTTGAAAGAAATTCCTTGATTTCCTTCTAAATTCAATTATAAGATATTGTCATTTTTTGAGTAAATTTTGTGGAAATGGATTTGAAATGAGATTTTCTACTTCTCTTGACATAGTAATTTAAGAAAAAAATTGTGTCCTTAAAATCTATTACCTCATTTTTACAAATCCAATTTTGAATTGAAGTCAATGTAATTTTGGCTTGGTCAACCACTTGACACACTCTCACATTTGTAATCTTAGAAAAATATATGTAAGCCAATGCTTGAGGAAGAGGGGAATGCTTGAAAATATGTGTTGACAAAGAAGGTAGAGTACAACTAGGAGGCACATTTCTTACTACAATTCTTGATGACAATGACATTGCTTGATTTAAACTATTGCCAGAAAATCACCAGAATACATGATCATGAGGGATGAAAGGTGGATGTTGGATGAAGAGCTCGTAATACTCAATTATGTGGGCAAAGTGAGTGATGAAGCATTATGACTTGATTGTGTAGTAGAACTTACTTAGAAATTCAATGCATGATTTTTTGGGAGCAGTTTACATACTCTAGTAACACCAAATCCAACCCTTAGATGAGACAAAAACTTAATAAAGTATCTCCTCAAATTAGAATGACTTTCATCTAAGCAATAATGAGAAAGAAAAGTGTCATTTTCAATCTATTCATTGTCCATAAATTGGACATTGGAGCACTTAAGGGTTAATCAAGATGCATCCATTTCTAATATGTGAGTCATTATTTGTATCTGAAGCAAAACTTTTCTGGTCTTCTACTCCAAGAAACCGATGCCAACATTGATATTGGCTTGAAGAAATTGATAAGGTAGTATGATTGAAAAGCAACCATTTAAAGGCTGGTTGCAATTTTTTATGGGATTTTGTAGAGAGAAATATTTTTTTCTTATTTTTCATAGAGAAAAAAATGGATGTCGCATGCAATAAAAGTAGTTTCATAATTTTCAGAGCAATATTGAATTAGTTATGATTTTTCAAAGATGGCAGTCCTAAGTACCTATTTTTGACTACAAGCTTGACAAAATGTGAACACATGTGGTATGTAAAGAGAGATGGGGAAATCTAGAAAGAGCTTGCTGATTTGCTATAAAAGAAGGTCCTTAATGTGACCAATGGTAGCTTTAACCTTGGAGCGTGTCGACGTCCAGAAAATGGACGACGAACAGATTGGGAAACGCACAGAACATTCAGAACAACGCCTTTTCATCCGATTTTTTTTACTAATGTGTACAGCTAAGTTTTTCATTGTTCCATGCTTACAACACTTGCTCAAGCACACTCAATACACAAGGAAAAATTAGAGAACAGGTATGTGCATAGTTGTGGGTGAAAATATAAGATGCCCGAGGCCTCTAAAGGTGTGCACTGGAAATTTTTGCTTCCAATTTTGAAGAGGGTTAGTAAAGATAGCCCCACTGCGTATTCATTTTGAATATGAATTCAGTTCTCTACATAGCCCATAAAGAACAATATCCATTATTCTTGTTAGCTACGTGAGTTATTGACGACAAATACAGAGCTTACTGTAATTTTGTAATTATTGTCTAATATTGTCATCAGATACACAGTTACACGTCTGCATTCTGTGAGCGCTTCTAACCCCATCCTTGAGCTAAAATTTTATCACACGGGTTCTATGTCTAATCAAGTAATTCTCTCTAATTGGGTGTTCTAAGAGTGCCTTCCAAGCAATGAACTCTTAAAATGACGTCTTCTGAGTACTAATTCTACTATCAAGTTTTACTGATAGTTCGAGCCTTTGTGGTAGATATTCCTAGTTCTATTAACTAATCTAACCTATTCTATTTCATCGAGTGTGATTTTGTCAAATCCTAATTCCAAACAATCGGGAAAAAGAAACTTAATAGTAAAACAATGAGAATAAAAATCAACTGGGATCAATTTACCTCTTCCGTATAGATCTCCATAGTCCTGTTGTCAAACATCATCATGTGAAGGTATTCTCCTACGACCTCGCCATTGAAATCATCACGGCTCTCCATCTAATCCATAATAATTCTCACGTCGTTGGTAAATTAAATCTATCCTGGTTAAAAGAAAATTAATGGTGATATAGCTCTAAATTAATTGCGTATTTCCTTTTATTCCTATTTTTCTGGTAATTGAAAAATACCACAAATTAACTTAGTCTACCTTATTTGGTTAATTCCCTAGCAAATAAATCTATTCTAATGCAAATAATTAATAGGACGTTTTAATTGAATTGTTAGTTTTTGTTATTGTTTGTTTTTGTTTTAATTCAATATTCTAAATTCAAGGATTTTTAATTAGGGAAGAACCTTAAATTCTAACCAAATCTTTTCAAATCCAATTAATTTTTTAAATCCTTTTTAAATCTTAAAGAAATTAGTTGTCAATTTGTCCTTTTCCCTTTTGGCTTATTAGGTGAATTAATTGTTTTGAATCAAAAATTATCTTCAAATCTTTTCAAATCTAATTAGTTTTTTAATTTCTTTGAAATCCTAAGAAATTGGTTGTCAATTTGTTTTTTGCTATTTGGCTTATTAGGCCTAATAAAACAAAACCAACAAAATCCAAACCTTTTAAGAATCTAATTAATAACTAACTACCAAAGAATGTAGAACATTCCTAAAGAACGAGAATAATCCTAATAGTTATATTCTAAAGAAATTGGTTTTTTATTCTCAAGTGTCAACCCCCAAGGAATAAGAATCAAGTTCAATAGTGTTATTTTGCGAAAATGAATTTTTTAATGGGAATTGCTTCTCATATTAGGATTCCGTCGCCTTAATCTTCCTAATCCCCCCTCCTTCTATCTCATTCTTGTTTCAAAGTGTTTTGCAACAACTTTGAGAGAGATATGGCTATGGCTATTAGGAGATTGAGTGGAGTTTTAGTGAAGAATTTTTGAGATTTCAAAAATTAGATTTTGAGAGAAAATTAAAAAAAAGATGGAAGGGTTGTGGCTCCAACTGCCAACCCGGTGATTTTCTTAAAAAATCAAGTTTTTGTGATTTTGATCAAGTGATCTATGAGACCTTGAACTCACCGAATTCTATCTGGACCCTACTAGACTCCCGACCCCCAGTGCCGCCCCCGACTCCCCAGTTCCTACGCTGGACCCTTTAGTCGCAATCCTTGTTGGTACCCTTCAATCGCAGCCACATGGGCACCCCGGGTTGGCCGGACCCCTCGCTGGGCTACGTCAACGCCCGCCACATAGCATGGCATAACTGGGCGAGCGGGGTGGGTCTCAGTTGAAGGCTGGCCAGACTGAGCCAATCCGACGGTTGAAGGTTGGTTTTGTAGTCTTAAGTTTTTTGATCTAAAATTTGGTTAATAAGTAAAGGCTATTGTGTGGAATTTTGGGATCAATACTTAACCACTAACAACTCTAATTTTAACTTTCCTCTAACTAACGAGCATAACAAACGGAGTGAATGATAAACTAATACTATGGAATGGTTGAGGGACTATTGGACTAAGACAACAGGGTCATTGCAAGAAAGACCTGCCGCAAAGCGTAGCGTTTTGCACAGTACTCACTTTTTTCTTTGGGAGTACTGTATAAATAGTAAATCAATTTTAAAAAAAAGTGAAAAATATGTTTGATGTATATACCTTTAAGAAGAAGATACCCTAGGAAGGAAAAGCATAGAAAAATTCTCTAAGTAGGAGAACTAGAAAAGTACTGAATTTTGTGAAAATTGTAACTTTCACTATATTTTCACATTTTAATTTGTAAAAAATAGGGAAAGTAATTTTTCTTAAAACTAAAAATTTTCCATTTGGTAAGACTTTATGTTAAAGGTATTTCACCAAAATAATGATCCAAAAACTATCTTGATTGTTCAAAAATGTGCGCGCAAGGGAGGCCTGTTAGCACACATGTAGAGGAAAGAGAATAATGATTTTTTAAATTTCCTTCAGTGGAAACATGACTACTTAATGTAGGAATAGACCCTAGAAATCTGAGCTCTAAATTATTAATTTAAAGTACTCCCCAGTACTAAAAACCCCTAAACCGCAAAGTGTGACAAATTAGAGAAATTAGAATTTAAATATAAAATGATTTTTGAAAATTTATAAAAAATAAGGGTTTTGATAACTATCAAGTCAGTCATCTTCAATAAAAATTTCAAGTTCAAAGAGTTAATGCTTCAAAAGTTATAGCTCATGACAACTCCGTCACTCAAAGTGTGACGCCAAATAGTACAAGTCTTTCTTGCATTCACCCAACATCTAAACCAGTTTCTCCTTTAATTCCAAGCTTTTGGGAGTCATGGAATGTCACAGATAATGAGATAAATGTTGACCCAATAGCCTTTTACCTGGATTTGCCTAGGATCCAATTATGAATTTGGGTTTTTTTATGACGTTTTAGATTTTCACCGTTTTTTCAAAATTAAATGGAAGGCTATAGCTTCGCCGTATGGGGATTTTTCCAATGGTATTTTGAGAATTTTATTCGCAAAAAGAGGTACACATGATAGTGTTTAACCGAACTTTCACTTTAAATTCTCAAAATGTCTTAGTATTTCAAGATCTCGCCACCAATGGAGGTACACATGACAGTGTTTAAACTGAACTTTGGTGCTGAATACTTAAAATTTCTACGAGATAGTTACAACAAGAAGTTGAGGCTTAGCCTCTTCATGGAAGAAAGGATGAGAATCAATTGAAGGGGCCCTAAGCCTTCAAAGCTTCAATATTAAAACATAAAACAAAACTTCGCCAAGATCTTTGGTCCAAGTTGTGCTCCGACCATGTCGATAGCATGGGAGAAGAACAAAGTGTCGGTGCACGAAAGAAAAGGGTACTGGCAACCTCAAAGAGGGTCCTTATATACCCGTAGCCAGGCCCTCCCCGGTAAATTGCTAGTAAAATTACTTTGTTACTTTTTCCCTAAACTACCCTAATGTAATTTCAAAATAATACTTGTTTAATGGTGGAAATTTCTAGAAATATACCCATTTAGATAATGAAATCTTGGCCAAATCAAATCCAAGATCTTAACCCAAGATATTTTGAAATTAACCCTAATTTACGTAGATATTTTGCAAATTAACCAAAAGTCATTTTGAAAATTGTCTTTCTTTAGCCCAAAGATGGCTTTTTACGCAAGAGAGAGATCTTGACCAAATCCAATCTTTGATTTTCCAAGAGATATTTCCAAAATCACTTTTAATTAACCGCAATTAACGATTAAAAAATTAAATTAAGAGCTGACCCTCTCTATCTTTTAGGGAACAACTCGAAACGGAAAACCGTCTACACCATTGTCTTTAGAAGACCCCAATTAGCCAGAGAGACCCCTAGCCCCTCACTCCTAGGCCGTTTGTGCGCTCAATTTGGAATTACGGTAACTCCAATCAAAAGTCAAAAATCTAACTTTTAGGATTTGCGCATTTTGATGAATCTGTCAGGCCAGGGTCGTTAGGAATGTTTGTGAGAGCAAGGAATGTCTCCTCATTTGTATCAATCGGACATCATTTGCTCCTGATACGCCAATCAACCCGCCGCCAATTTGTAAATTCTGTTGAAATTTGATGTCAATGCCGGTTCTGGTATTTGAGAATGTCAGAATGTCTTCAAACTTGATGGGGCACTTATTAAGCACACAAAAACCTATCCTAATTTTTAGTGAGATTTTACCGCATCATACGCAATTTCTAGGAATTTATGAATATTTTTATGTGCGGTTGACTTCCCATGGAGTCAATGTGTAATTTCAAAAAAATCTGAAATAAATTGGGTAACATCTAGGGTACTCCTATATTCTTAGTGTAAGTTCCACGCGATCTTATACTTGTCTATTTTTAGTAATTTGGAATTACTTTGCCCAATTGGACAATTTAATTCTCGATGCCCGAGAATCTTGGACAATTGCTTGATCCTTGTTCGCTCCTGGCATGTTCCTACCCTTGAAACACCTCTTTGTAGTCTTCAATCTCCAATTCCTCCATCTTCCATATCTTTAAATCTCAATTCTCCAAGTCCCACAAAATTGTTTTACTTCTAAATCCAATTTATTCTCAAAATCGAATTTAGGCCTTGGTAAACTTCCCAAGCTCGTAGTAGATTCTTTTGGCTTAGTCCGTACGTCATGTGCATCCTTAAAATGTTGATTTTGCACAAACAGACACTAGAACTGACTAACTCTCATTTTCTTACTTCTCTCAGAATTACTAAATCTTCACTCAAACTTACTTCTAGGACTTAGAATGTTGGAAATTCCTAGAATTAGGAATTTTCCACCTTCTTAGCTGGTTACGTCCATTTTAGTGGAGATTACCATCAAGACTCTTCCAACACTCTTTTTTATGTCTTTTCTTTGTATTTTTGACTAAATTTCAGGAATTATTCGCAAAAAATGGACCCAAAGTTCCAAGTGCCATCTTGAGGGCTCACACATTCCAAAATAGAACTTGGAAATCAATGTGCTGGGAATTGCAATAACCATTAAAGAAGAGTACAACAAAAAACCTACAAAGGAAAATATCCTCGTCATCATAGGACGCCGTTTTCACAGTAAATCAATTTGTGCTTGCTTAGTACAATATGAATTGCGGAGAATGGCTAAAAGAAAAGAAAGTAATAGTATGCAAGAAAATTATGGCGTCATTTTACTAATGTTTTCTATAGACCTCTGAAATTAGCATTAGGTGCTCTAATTAGCTATGTGCACATTTTCTTGAACTTGTAATAAACATACACCATAAGCTACTAATGGCGGCTGCAAGCAAGAACCACCATAGACACTGGTAATGTACATCTAGCATCCCCTAAACTGCATTAGCCCTCACTTACTCTACAACTTTCTTCATGACAATGGTAGTCGACAGTAGAACATACCTCACAAACTCAATCAAATGATATTAGTATGTGAAGCATGAATGAGAGAACCTTCAAATTATTGAGAGAAATGACTTTCATTGTCTATTGTTAGAGCGTTGCCCCTGCAGATTCAGTTTTTTCTGCACCATGCCATTGCTAAATTAGGACGTTGCATTAGAGTACACAAAGAAAGCACACAACATTTTCAATGATGATATATACATGTGCACACATCTTACATGCGGCTCTTCTTGAGTAAGGTACGACCCTAACACTTTCAATCACATATTTTTTCTATCAATGGTAGCAATTGGAATATTGGATTGCTAGTTTGTGACTCTGTAATGAAGCGCTTGCATACCTTTACTATTTTCAATCATGAATTGCTTGCAAAAATGTTGTACTTGATTTGCTCATAAGATGTCGTTGTCCTGCATCACAGAATTGTTGATTTACCATCGATCTTGCTCTGCTAAACTGTACAACCTTCACTTTCACCAAGCGCATTTTATTTCCTTGAAACCTTCCACCATGCACATCACTTTGTCATGGGTACTGCTCATTGCAACAACAGTGCTTTACTAGCCAACCGATTAGCTATTGAGGAATGGAGTAGCGGAATCGGTGCAACAAAATCTCAGAGAAGACAAATTTTACAGCTCCTCGACAAAGATACCTTGCTGCACAAAGCTATTCACAAAAGACTAGAGAAGATTGACATTCCGCGTGGCCTTTGTTTCCTCTTCCGCTACTACATTGCAAAAATTCTTGGGTGGAAGCGACGAGTCCCTAAGGGTGCCGCCGCCGGTTTCAATAATGTTGTTAACAAAGCGCTACAAGTCCTATTGTGGCCAGACAACAGAAATGGACATCCTCGAGAAGTGGTTGAATCTTCCACTACCTGAAAGCCCTGACGTTGTGCCTTGGAAAGATGTGTTTGCTGAAGTAAGCAATCTTTTTGCAATGGTGGGCAAACACAAACCTATAGAGCACATCCTTCCTACTAGAAAACTTACTAATGACAGTGTCATGGGCCTGTGCATTCTGAGGAACAGCATCACATCATCAACATTCCATAATGAAGCCCCACCCACAAAGAACAAGTGACGACAAAGCGAGCGGCTGAAGACTACCCAAATAAAAGAGGATGAATCACTTCAACGCATGGTTTTTCATCTCCCTTAGACGATGAACTCCAACATGTGCAACATCGACATGCAAAACCCGGTTCCAACTATACACGCCATCAATAAGCCACTAGTTTGGGGAGGTGCCCTATATGCACTTGTGGAAGCTGGAGATGCATGCCTGCTTGCATCTATAATAGAACCCACTCTTGTGAGGATTCGGCGATCGAGTGTACCGCACCTTCCAAAACGACTGCTCTGCACTGGTATTGACGACTAGCTCGCCGGAATAGCTATCCAGTCATACATACAACATAGGTAACACGAGCTCATGTACATCATTCTGCTTGATGATGGAGAGGAGATTCACGTACCTTGTGGACAAGTAGAACGCATTCAATTGGCACCTGAGCTTCACGATAGTGAGCATACAAGATATGTAGCATCTATGAAAAGAGAGAAGTACCAAGGTCACCCATCATCGCTTACCAATCCCAATGATGTTAACAATTGCACTGACAGCAGCTATGTACTGAGGACGTTCTCTTCCCACCAATATATGGAGCAATCACATCTGAGAGACTCTACTCAATCCATTAGAAGAAAATCGGGGCTTTTGTGACTACAGTTAGCAACTAGTTTTGTAGTTGCATAACACATTTGCAATTGGATGATAATTTGGAGCCCACAATTGCAGTGGACAAGTTGCACTAGTTGCAATGTAGTTGCAAAATAAAAAAGATTGTTTTCATTAGATAGCCTATGTGGAACTTCATCGATGAAGTCTTCTGACATGGAACTTGCTTTTGTGCAACTTGCTTGCAACTTGTGTGTAACTGCTTTGCAACTAGTTTCTGATTGCTTTGCAATTAGTTTGCGATTGCTTTGCAACTAGTTTGTAACTTGTAGATTTATAGATTTTTTTATCTTAATGATAGTAGATTTCAGAAATTGAATCTCAATGATCTATAGTTTTTAAAATTTTAGATCATGCTTTTTTTAGATTATCAAATTCAAATATTGATATTAAATAGATTTCACAAGTTTACAAAATTTAAAATTTCTTATACTTTAAATATTTGTAGATTTCTACAAGTTGTAAAACTCTACAAAGTGTAGAAATATTACAATTGTAATATTAAACTTTATTACTTAAAGATGGTATAACTTACAACTCTTATCCATCCAATCTAATGGTACTCTTGACAATTGAGATGGGACAATTGATATAAAACTTGATTTAATTATTTTCTAGTTGTATTCTAGTTGCAAAGTAGTTGCATCCTAATTGCAAAGTAGTCGCATTCTAGTTGCAAAGTAGTTGCATTCTAGTTGAATTGTAGTCAAACTTAGATTATTCCCAACTATAGTTTGATACACTCGACTTTACAAAACCTAAAGTGGTCCATGTTGACAAGTGTGATGAATTTTGGATGTAGAATGCATCACAAAAATTCTTTTGTTAGATTTTTGTAATCCAAACTTCAACCTATAACTACTTTGCAATTACATGCAACCCGAAACTTCAATTTATAACTACTTTGCGACTACTTTGCGACTACTTTGCGACTATAGTAGTGTAAACATTAAATTTAGTGCAAATACAGAGGGTTGTAATTGCAGGGAAGTCATGTTGGACACATAGTTGCATATCAGTTGGTTGCAGTGGACGTGATTTTCTTCTAGTGATCGCATTCTATCAGAAAGCCCCCTCCTCATTATGCACACTTAGTCTCAGCTTCAAAGATGCTCTCCACTCTCAGACATAGATGTCCCAGTGAAGGCATCTTCCACACCAACTCTAGTAAAGATCCTACGCAGGCAATGCATTCTAGACTGTTGTTAACGCCTATAATGCCAACAAATAGCAAAGACTTCCTATTTCCTTTCAGCCCTCTATTCCAAACTCATTTGCTAAGTACAAGCATTTTTCCTCCCACACAAGCATTGTTCATTCGCGAAACCATCGGTACTGAATGCACAGACTCCTCTATAGGACCTACTAAAGTGGCTGTACAACTTCCCAAGACAATACAATATGCAAATGGAGATGCAACTGTTCTGTCAACAAGGTCCGCAGTGAACACGAGTGTTTTCTCTACTAGAGCACGGAAGAAGAGACCAATTCAACAGCACATCAACGTGAACAACGCTGATGCCGCAGCAGCTAGGCCCTCCACTCAACTTGCCTTTCCCATTTTGGCACCTAAAGGAGATGCACGGAAGGAAGAGTAATCATTTCAAGTGCCATTGTTGCTGACGGAGATGGCCGTTGGAAGATCCGTTGATGAGAGGGCTGCAAGCCAGGTGGACCTTGACACGATGGCCCTTGCACCAAGTTATTATGCTCGCATTCCGCATCCAAGTACTAAAGCTGCAGAAATTATTGCCTTTGCCAACGAATTTGCAAAGGTGACGTGTACAACAAATCATGCCACCTACTTACATGACCGAGTCCACTTCACACGTCCCCTACTGGGCCCATCATTTCCTTATCAACGCTTGGCATCGAAGGTCAGCTTATTCGGACGCTTCTAGAGTGAGAAGACACTTCAACGAATCTGTGACAAAACCAATAGATATGCCAGCAAGATTGATTCGCCAACCAAGTTACCAATTGGAGGTGTGCATTTGTAGGTGCTTAGTCCAATGGAACTTTGAGCATTCTTTGGAATTTTGTTCCTTATGGGGACAAAAAAGAGCCTAATTATAAATCCTACTGGGATAAGAAATTTCCATTCTTGTATTGCCAAACCATAGTGAGCACAATGTCTCAAAGTTGATTTGAGGACCTCACTCGCTGCCTACATATATGTGATGACGCAATGCTTGACAGAGAAGACATGACAACGGATGAGAAGAAATTAGTCAAGTTCAATTGGCTCATAGCAGAGGTGTAGGAAAAGTGAAAATTGAATTGGAACTTACATAGGGAAGTCATTGTGGATGAATCCATGGTATGTTACAAAGGCAAGTATTGCCCAATATGTCAATACATTCCCAAGAAGCCTACAAAGTGGGGAATCAAGATTTGGTGTTTGGCGAATGCTCAGAAGAAGTATGTATATGACTTCGATGTTAACATTGGTTCTCTGAAGCGAATTGGTCACAAGTGTGGTGAGCCAAGGGGTGCAAAGACACCTTACGAAGTTGTCATGCTCTTGTTGCGTGACTTGCATCATAGAGCATATGTTGTTGTGACTGATTGCCTATTCATGAGTGTGAATCTTCTCGTAGACTTGTGCGCACTCGGTACATATGCAATCGAGACAGTCATGAGTAATTAGCGTGGCCTACCGAGGTACTTAGCGCAACAACAGCTATTTACTAGTACGGTCCAAGATACCGTTGAGTGGCGCATGCATGCGAGTCAGAAATTGAGTTGCGTGGTTTGGGTGGATTACAAGGCTGTGCTACTGTTGTCATCTTTCTACCCACCTGTGTTGCGTTTGGGTGAAGAGTGGCCTACTGTTCCCCGCCGCGTGAATGGAAAGGAAGAACAGATAGAGACCTCATCAGTGTATAAAGGTTACACCACTTTTATGCATGGTGTTGACATTGCCGACCAAATGAGGGTGTATACTCGTCACAGACACAAAGCTAGAAGTGGTGGCACAAGCTCTTTTTTTACCTACTGGATACGACCATGAATTGTTTCGTACTGTACAAGGCCATGTGCAAGAGATTGGTGCAGAGGACTATTCCTTGACGAGAGTTTCAGTTGAGCTTGGTGGAGGCACTATGTAAACCATGGGCACTACATCATGCCATCATGGATGCATCTTTCAATTTCGACTTGCTATCTCGGCAGTTCATACCCTTGTCCAAACAAACAAATGGAGGAAGTGTAGATTCTTTTTGTCAAAGACAAGAACCAACTTCTCATGTTTGCAGTGTGGAGGCCTATATTTTCACTTGGGAGATTGCTTCACCAGTAGTCACTTTTTCCTTCGTCGCTAAAGGAAGACAAAATCACTAAATCAGTCGTCGTCAAAGGGTGTCAAGGCAGCAACAAAGTTATTGGTAGATGGGGATTCACGTCTAGGAGGGAGTGTTTTTTCTGTCATTGTACAATGTGAAATATTTTTTTTCCTTTCACGTTGGCAATTTCAAGAGTAATTACCTTTGCTATTTAATAGGTTACTTCACATTAACGGGTTTGATTTGACATCGACATCGGTAGTCATCTTGGTTAGTGGAGCAGCGGTTGCTTCTAATGTTTGAAGCTCATGTCGATCTCGGCAAGGCAAATCCTTGGACTTTGCAAATCAGTGCAACACTATTATAGTTGTCGATGTAAGGCAATACCTGTAGTCTTCCTCAAGAAGTGTCACGTAGAAATGATGACTTCAATGATTGTACGTCTATCAAGGGAAACGTAGTTGAAGCTTATATAGACTCAATCACTATGAAGGGCAAGACTTATCAGAGAGTGGAATCATATGTCAAGCTTTGAAGTTGTTGTGCATATGATCAAGTACAGCGCTTGCCCTTGTTGACATGCAAAAATTCACATTACGGCACGAAAGGTATTGATCCAACTTTATCGTTTTGTTTAACTTTGATGAGTTATTAGGAATTGCGCATGTGCATATTGACGTGTTTGATGTGGAATCGGCAATGACTCCTACTATGCAGAAGTGATGGAGGGCAAAAAAACGGCCGATTAGAGGAGCAGGAACAAGTTTGTTCTTTTCAAATATGATATCTTATGTTCATTTATGTGATTTTGTTGTGGATAAGAATGCTTACATGTGTGTCTGAAGTCGTGACTTGTAAGCAAAAATAAGACGGCAATGACTCCTTCTACAATATGGATCAGGAAGCAAAGTTGTCGGAATCCACTATGACTTTGACAAGTTCCTGAAGTGAAACAGATGACGTTGGGGATGCAGTGGCCGAGGCAGTACTTGTGGGAGGACGTACTTGAGATATTAGCTACGGATATTGAATTGGAAAGCACACCTTTCAAGCACTGCAGAAAGTGAAGGTGCAAGAAAACTAATGAGGGGTGCATGTATATACATACTCTCGTCTTCATGAAAGAGCATGATGTAGTACAGAGCTCCACCAAAAGTGGTAGAGTTGTAGAGTACATATGCATGGTCCTGTGACTTCAATTGGGTGTTGGCATCACGAAGACTATGCCATTTTCATGTTTTTCGTAGATGATAATGAAAATCATGGCTAATATATTTGTATGTGAATAGCAAATCAAAAATCATGGCTAATATATATGTATGTGAATAGCAAATCGAAAATCATGGCTAATATATTTGTATGTGAATAGCAAAAGTTTGGTGTATAAGTTGCTATTGCTATGAAAGAATGCAACAAAGATTTGTAGTAATTCGAGTCTGTGGGGGCAGCAGTGTTGTCGACTAATGTCCATAGAGCTCTCCACATGGGATAGAGGAATGAACAGGAGAATGTGGTCGTATACAAGATGACATCACTATCAGTGATAAACACATATAGAAACTACACCTCGGGTCATTTCTTAGTCATTTCAATAACACGTTGCTAATTTTATGTGGAGTTTAGCAAACGACGTTGGACAAGCTAAGAGTTGGAGCAGCTCTGACCGCAATTGGCTTCTTTACGGACATCGAAAAATGTCATTGCATTACAAGCTCCTGATATTCTGGAATGCACAACTTCAGATCACGAATTAGGCACAATCATTGTCTTCACGTCTTCCTCTTACCTTACCATTTTTCCGAGCATTTTTTGGAGCTTTTCTCTAGTTGTGAAGGCTTCACGAACAGAGAAGAGATCTTCTACCTGCCATGGTCAACCGCTCATTTGTCACAGTCAAAGCTTATGATCTGTGCATCGTCAAACTTCTAGATGAAAATCCAAGCGTTGGCGAAGAGTATGCGTGGTAATCCACAAGATCATACGGCAACTTTTTCTATTCCTATGATCGCTGTTGAACTACTAGAGGCTACAAATTCTACAGTTTTTCAGTGCCGTGGCATTTTCCAAATGAGAGCCGACGCTCTAGGATTAAAGATTTTAGATTGTATATACTTTTTCAGAGGTTGTTGTCCATCCAAATCTGATTTTAAATGTATTAATGTACACATGTTATAGCTTTTTGAAATGGAACACATTGCATATAAAACCAATCCACATTACAACCTAATGCACCTTCACTTCTTCTTCAGGCCATTTGGGTCATTGCAAGAAACACTTACCAGTTTTGGCTCAAAATGGCTCAAAATCAATGAGTCTTGTGAGTCCTATGACCCTTTGAAATAAAATTTTCTTAAATTGAAAAAAATATGGATAATTTGAAGAGCAATGAGAATATTATGTCTCTTGAAATTCAGACCTAAGAAAAAATTTCTCTAAATGTTATAGACAATGGAAAATACAATGAAAATAGCTCTTTTTTCACTAATTTGGTAAAAATAGTAAAAAAATTCAAAAAATGAAAATGAAAAATCCTTTTTTTCTTCAAGTAAAGGTCTTTCTTTTCCAACAAATTTCATCTTTGGAAAAAATAAATTCTATTCTCTACACTTGCGCAAAGTCAGCCACTTTGACAACATGTGGAGGTTGAACAGTATAGTATTTTCAAAAAATCTCTTTGTAGTCTTGGGTAACTTTAGGTGAGGTCCTTGCATGCCAATTTTCAGCTCAAAATTTGCATTTTTGGGTCAAAAATAGGACTAAAATCCCCCAAAATGGCCAAGGTAGACAACCAATCGGGGGCAATTTAAAAATAGTAAACTAATTTCTTAAAAATTGAAAAAATTACACAACATATAAAACTTTTGTGTGCACCTTCATTCCAAATTTCAAGTTGATAAAGCAAAAGATGCAAAAGTTATGAGCAAAAAAATACTTGTTGGAGGTCAAGGGGACAAAAAATAGGACAAGTGTTTCTTGCAATCACCCATTTACACTTTTCTTTTAGAACTACATCATGTCTTTTTTATCCTCAATTATAGGAGCCATTTTAACCCCTAAAGGACCAAGCCTTGTTTTCTGCCAAAAAACATTGAAAACTACCATTTTCATAGCAAAGAGTAAAAAAAAAATTAAATTTTGTTTTTGCACATCTAACTATAGTATCTTACACCTTACTAGTATATAAAAGTGTGGAAAAAAATTCAAAATTTTTGCATTTAAAGTGAAAAAAACAAGTTTTTCAACATATTGTAGGATTGAATTTTTTGACTTTGGACATTTTTAACTTAAAAATTTTGCACTTCAGAGTTTTGAGCTTTAAATTTTTAAAGTACAAAATTGAGTTGAGAATCTAGGATTAAAAAAAAAAATTTAATTAATTTTCATACTTAAAGAAATTGTTAAGTAGAAGTAGGTACGAGATAGAAGGAAAATCTAAAACATTAATATCTTCTAGATGGAATTAAAATGCACTAATCCTAATGGTGAGATTATTCTAGAAAGAAAACTAAACCATGAAATTTTATTTTTTTTGAAAAATTGCAGAAATTGCATTCAGAAACGAATCCTACAAGTTGTTGTTTTCAAGAAGATGCTCTAACTACCCAAAAAACAAGAATGATCATAACTTTCTCATAACAAATCCAAATGAAATGAATCAAAGCTTTCTAGATAGACAAAAATATAATCTATAGGGTGAAAAAAATTTAATTTCAAAGTTTTCTTTGCTACCCGAACTGCCCGTTGTCCCCTATTTTGAGCTTATTTGGGCATAACTTTTGTTCCCGGGCACCGATTGAAAAAAAAAATTATATCCTACAAAGATATTCAGTTTTTTTTTATCTCCAAAAGAAATTTCAAAAAATCAGGACAAAAATTCAGCTCATAAGTACTTGCCTGAAATTGCATTTGTCCCTCGAAGGGACAATGGTCCTTTAAGGGTTAAGACAACGCTCACTTTTAGAACACACTACCTTACATGTTGTGAAGCAACTAAACAAGGTTCTTTTCTCCTAAAGGTAGCTTGCTTTACCATTGATTGTGTTTCCATGTACTGCATTTCCAACTACAAGCAATATAAATCAAAGACTTGGTTAGTTGGTTTCCCATTTCCATTGCTTGAGTGCATCAATTAGGGACCTTGCCCCAAAATTTTGTGTTAACTCATTAACCCTAGAACGCCGCCGCGGACATTTGGCGTCCTTTAAATGACAAAGAATCTTTTTATATAGGACAAAATTGCAACTTTTCATCCTTGGTATTAGGGGTGAAAAGGAAAGATCTTCCATAGGACTTTGACTTCCAATGAGTATTTTTGGCTTTTTCAAACTAGATGATGTCACACGGTATCAAAATGCATGATTTCTACGGCTACCAATTTCTCCTTTTAAGGATTAAGGATTGTCAATCACTTTTTAGTTGATATTGACACTTTTTCATTGGTAGCTAAAGTTTTAGAATGGCTTTAGATACAAAAAAAAGGGGACATGTGTAGAGAATGGCAAATTGAATGCAATGGGATAAGAATTACAACAATCTTTGCTAGCATGTGACTTAGGGGTTGAAAAAACTAACAAAATATGGGCTAAAAATACAAAAATCTTCCAACAAGAGAACCTTCAAAATTTATTGTAGGTTCCAAGTATTCATGCCAATTTCATTATTATGGTTAAATATTTAGAATGCATCACAATTTGGTATTTTTTTTCTATGTTTAGCTTAGGGCTAGAAAATGTTTTGCCTAACCTGAAAATCAATCATGGTCCTTAATGGATTAATGTTGCAATCTTATTTCTAATCTTCAAACATGTTCAACCAAAGTTCTTTTAGACAATTAAGTGCCTAATGTCCTTAAAAAAATGGACAACTTCAAGCCTATAGAAAAAAATGAGGATTAATGTGTTAAAAAAAGCCACACTATAATCACAGCCTTGCACATTGTTGCCACAATGCTTCCAAAACCTCATTTCATCCATCATGCAAAGCCAATACATACAAAAATGCATACAAAAATTGCATACTCAAAATTACCCTCCTTCAAGTAAAGCCCCCTAAAGAAAGGAGCCAAACAACTTTGAACCTTCTTGGAAAGAAGGCCACATAACCATTGGTCCCAAAAAAAACAAAAAAAACACTATGATCAATTGCAAGATATTCTTTCAAACAAGTCATTGCACAACAATCATTTCCTATGTACATGTGCTTTCCAAAATGAATTCACCATATTAATTGAAGAAAAATTGCATGTGATTGTAACATGGTAATAGACTTCAATAACTATTCAAATCTATGATGACCAACCCATCCTTTCAAGGTTAAATTTGTAATACTAGGTGATTGCAAGAAACACTTGTCCTATTTTTTTATCCCCTTGGCTTTTGAGGGGTGGTTTTTTACTCATAATGTTTGCATCGTTTGTCCATTTCACACGAAACTTGAAGTGAAGGTATATATAAAATTTCTAGATATAATGTAATTTTTGAAATTTCTTAAAATTAGTTTACTATTTTTAAATAGGCCCTGATTAGATGTCTATCTTGGCTATTTTTGGGTTTTTTAGTCCTATTTTTGACCCCAAAATAAAAATTTTAAGCTCAAAATTGGCATAGAAGGACTTTTACTAAAACATTAGGAGAGATTTGAGGGCTTTAGGAGCCCACGAGTTCCCACAGCCCGAAATCGCATAATCTATCGCGGGAATGTAGTTCTGCAGGAATCCTATATGGTCAAGCAACTGCCATGTCATTAACCTTTTTTTTAAAAAGTATTTTTTGGACTTTTTTTCATCTTTCAAGATCCCCCCAATTTTTATTTTTATTTTTTTTGAGAAATGTTGGCCTGATAGCAGCCAACCATTCCCCAGACCAATTTCGGGAACAGTCCCGAAATGGCCCTTTGGAGCCCTCAAATCCCTCCTAATGTTACACAATGTGTTCAAAATGGACTACCTTTGTATATGTGTAAAGAACACAATTTATTTTTCTCAAAGATGAAAATGGTTGAAAAGAAGCATCTTGAAGTTCGAAAAAATTGATTTTTTAATTATGTTTTTTACTATTTAAAAAAATCAAACATCAAAATGTCTATTTTCATTGTATTTTCCATTGTAATTTTTTTGTACATAAGTTTTAGAGTTAAGTTTTCTTAGGTTTGAATTTCAAGAGACACAACAGGCCATTTTGAGCCAAAAACAGTAAGTGTTTTTTGCAACAACCCTACTACATCAACGAGTGAATGACTTTGTAACAAGGTTGTCTTCTTCATGAGTGTACTTGGGAGGTGTGTAATGGTGTGCAAGGGTTTTGATTGACTTAAAAATTTCAAGGCCTATTTTAATACCTAATATAGGAGCATCTTTTGCATTGCACACTTGTAACTACATTTGTCTTTTGAGATGGCTTACAAGGTAGGAAATACAATTTTCCACCTAACTTTTGTATAAGAAGGTGCTCAAATACATTTTCAAATTGGTATTGAATATTACCTTATTATAGTGTTTTTCTACTTAACCCCCAAAGGACCAGAAGGTGTTTGAGCATAGGTCTTGATTTTTTTACAAGCTTTTATAACAAGCATAATTCTTCATTTTTAAGGAATAATTTATATGATCACCACCATTGAAATGAAAATGACTTAATTAGCTTCCCTATGAATTAAAGATTGGAAAAATTGTACAATCTCTTAGAAAATGCCACTATTGAAAATATTGATAAAAGGTGTTTGGATAGGTAATACTTTGAATGTATTGTGAAATCAAAAAAGCTCAAAAATGTTGACAAAACTTGATTTTTTTCCATAGGTACATATCATGATGCTTTTAATGTGTAATTTTTTCAATTCATTTTGAGGTGTGAAAAAAAAAACAAGATATGAAGACTTGAAGTGATTTGTCTAAACCATACAACCAAACAAATTGGAAAAAATGAATTGCCCCCATTCCATTTCAATTTTCTACATAATTTGGAACATAAAATCTACTCATGCATCTCCATTTGTCTAATTTATGGCCCCCTATCATGCAAGACTAGTAGGCAAAAAGAGCACTAAATAAAGATTTGACCGATTGTGTTGCCAACCTCAGTGAGTGGAAAAGGAGCATTTTACGTTTCACTAGAATAATTAGACAATTCCATTATGTGGATGGCCTAACTTGAAAGAAACCAATATGTATGCTATTTTTACTCAATCTCTATCCATCTACCGGATCCACATATCACTCAAATTGCCAACCTCAGACCTTATAGCTTCCAAACAAACTTCATCTATAAGTCTCATATGGTAGGAGGCCCTAATAAGAAATTCATCTTAGCAGCTAACCAATTACCTCCATCAACTATAGTAGTCTAGCATTGAATGGACGACTAATGAAGTAGTACCATGGGGTCCAAAATGTGTCTAAGGGACATTTCACACTACAGCTATCCAAGTTGAAAGTCCATCAATTCCACTAATTAAATTTTAGAAACCATGATTTCTACCAATTAGATTTGAGAAAACTATGGCTTCTTGATTTGGATGGCCGTAGTGTGAAACACCTCTAAACTATTGCAACAAGTCTCTTTCCATGGAATGATTTCTATAGTAGAGGGACACATTCCTAACCAATGCCTCATCAACAATGATTAGGATATCGTAATTCCAACCAAGGTAGGAATGGATTTCCATTTTTTCCTTTGAGTGCATGTTTTTTCACTTTTCAAGGTTTGGACCAATAAATTCATGACATATAAGTGAGCAAGAAAGTAGGAATCAATGAATAGAAAAATAGTTCTTGAATGACTAAAATTGGATGATTCTAGGTGTTGGTCAATGGTCAAAGCCCAACTTTTGCCTTTCAAATTTCACTAGGGTGGCCCGTGCCGTTGCCACGGTCCAGAAAAACAACAGAATAAATAATTTTCTAATTTTTTTAATATACAGAAACTTCAAAATTCAATAACTTTCATGCCGTAGGTTGGAACACCATGAATCAAAGCCCGTGCACCCCTCCTCACCGAGGGCTTTCCAATGGTACCAAACATGCACCTAGGGGACTCACGGTCAGGGAGATCTAAATTTTTTAATGTATAGAAACTTCAAAATTCAATAACTTTCATTCCGTAGGTTGGAACACCATGAATCAAAGCCCGTGCACCCCTCCTCGCCGAGGGCTTTCCAACAGTACCAAACACGCACCCGGGGGACTCACGGTTCGGGAGATCTCAACGTAACATATAGAAACTTCAAAATTCAATAACTTTCATGCCGTAGGTTGGAACACCATGAATCAAAGCCCGTGCACCCCTCCTCGCCGAGGGCTTTCCGACGGTACCAAACAAGCACCCGGGGGACTCACAGTCCGAGAGATCTCAATGTAGCAAACATCCAAACAAACAAACAGCGTATCTTCATAGGAGGATAGTAGTTTCAATTCAAAAGATAAAATAACAATTTTTTTTACAATCTCCATCAGTTCAATCAATGCACCTCTAAAAATATTTTCTATGCCTTGCTCTACCCTACATCATGTCCAGATGTGCTTGTTTTATCGGTCATGGGTCCCTCTACAGTAACTGGGCAACCATGCCTTGCATTGCCGCCCCGCATTGAACATTCCCTTGCTGCTGCCAAATTTGCATTCCCTTGCTGCTACAGTAGACTTTCCGCTCCCCCTCCCGCTTGTTGCAGATCTGGCCAGTACACGTGTCGGCTCCCTTGTCGACCTGCAAAGGTCATTTCCCTCATCACTCTGTTTGAGTAGAACGTTAAATCTTACCATCGAAGGTCGGCCCAACGGAATAAAACTTGTTTTACTAGGGGTTGACAAGGGTTTAGGGTTTACTTTTGTGTTGGATTTTGTGGTTTGTTTTGACCCTTCCTAAATAATTTGGGGTCTCTGATTACAAATATGAATTTAAAATTTATAAAAAAATAAAAAAATAAAAACTTTTAGTGTTTTCTCTTGAAATAAATCTAGCGTGTGGACCCACCTTCAATGGTAGGATTTAACATTGCACCTCTATTTGCACACTCCTCTTCTTTGTGTACATAGGTAATTTTCCTCATTGTTCTGTGTGCAAGTGCTCTCTTTCGTGTTGGGTCATTGTGTGGTGTTGTGAGCATGAAGCCAATGGACGCTCCCATGAAACAAAACATTAAGAATCACAACTACTGAAGAGCAATAAGGTAGAACCACCTATTCCCAATCAAGGACCCATACCCAACTTGTAAGATGTAGCTATTTCCAACCAAGGTTAGAAGAAATTTCCAATCAAAGCTTGGAATGTAGTTTTTTCCCATTTTTCAAGGTTGGGACTAATAAAGTCATGATACATGTCCCAAAGTGTCATAAAGTGTGTGAAAAGTACTAAGTAGAAAAGTCCTCCTAGCTATGATTCGAATTGGAGGATTCTAAACATTGACTATGGGTTCAAAGCTCTTTAATTTTGGCTTCTAATAATCATAGGAATAATTTTAGTTTTGGAAATAAAATTATGAAAAATTTGCAATCCCTATATTTCCTATCTTTCTACATGGGACTTGGCTAGACTACATCTTTGTGCATCCAATGCATTGTGATAGAAAATTCAGTATTGAGCATGTTTCAAAATATAAAACTGAGCTTGGAATAAAAGTACTAAGTTTGAGATTTATCTATATATACTGATTGAATTCCATCCCCTCAAATGAGGAATAAGGGAGAGGCACCCAATGGCATCCATGTACCCAATGCCGTCCGTTTCTAAGTCAGTCATTCATTCTAGAACAAAAATGTAGCGGGACTGTAGATTGCTTATTGTTTTAGGTCAAAAGAAATAAGCCATGTACTGCCTACCTACATTTATAGCCTCAAATGATTGTACGCTGTAGAAACGGACGGCATTGGATACAGGGACGCCATTGGGTGCCTCTCCCTTATGGAGACGGAGATTGAGCAAGGACAACAAGGACATGCTTCCACTTCATTGTCTTTTCCCTTTTGCAATATAAAGATACATTGTTGAGTTTCCCTTGTTTCTTCTTCTGGCACCAATAAAAGCTTCACTTCAATGCAAAAGCCAGGTAAATTACAACTTGAAATTGTGAAAAATATTTGTTCAATGAGATAATTTTGCAAGCGAGTCTCTCAATGGGATTATTGAACTTTGGAGTAATAAAAAACTACCGAAACTACAAAATAGTTGTTGTCAATAGCAGTTCCATTTTCGTTGGAAGATCATCAACACAAAACACATGCTTTTTTTGGCATTGTGCTTGTTGTGTACAATCCAAGATAAGCTTAATTGCCTCACCATTACCCCAATATTCTTGCAACACTACATGGCGAGGTGTGAGTACTAATTGGACCATTGAAAAGAGCCTCCGCAATAATTTCAAGTGAGAAAAAAATGAGAAGGAGGAGTGCGCCACAGAGTGATGACAGAGATGACCTTTGTAGGATGACAAGGGGAGCTAGTGCGTGCAATTCAAATCTTCAACAATCCAACGTCAAGTATGAGGGGGAGCAAAAAGATCGGTGGCAAAGCAACCATTTCAGAGTTGGTTGCATTCTTCATGGGCTTATGTGAATAGAGATAGTTTTTTATTATTTTTGAGAGAAAGAAATGGATGTTGCATGCAATAAAAGTGATTTCATCATTTTTATAGTAATATTGCATTAGTTATGATTTTTCTAAGATGTCAATTCTAGGTATCTATTCTTAGTTGTAGAATTGACAAAATGTGAACACATGTGGAATGTAAAGAGAGATGATGGAAATCAAAAAGAAGCTTGCTAATTTGCAATGAAGAACAAGGGAGGGTCCTTAAAATGACCAATGCTAGTTTTTAAGGTTCTAAATTTTGTATATTTTTTCAAGAGGTTGTTGGCTAGCCAAATCTGATTTTAAATACATTTATTTACATATGTTACAACTTTTTGAAATGGACCACATTGCATGTTGAACCAATCCACACACAATCCAAGTACATTATTGACACACTTGAATGTGCCCTCATGTCTTTTCCAACCCATTTACTGTCAATTATATTTCTACTTTAGAATTACATCATGTCCATTTTATCCTAAATTGTAGGGTCCACTTGAAGATAGTGGTCATGTATAGAACAAACTACTGTAGTCTAGTAGCAACAAGAGAATGTTCAATGTGGTGTGTCACAAGGCAAGGCCTAGCTCCCAATTGAAAGCCTTGGCCCCCCAAGCTTCGAGGGTGTAAGGTAGGTACACCCAAAAGCGCCATGTTCCTAAAAGCGCCATCTATAATGCACATACATTTCCAAAATCAGTCATGTTCGTAGACTGTAGATGACACTTTCAGAAATAGACTTTGATTATTAATAACGTCTGCATACGGTATCCAAATCCTACGTTTTTTGGTGCATTGGAACATGCTTTCACTTTCCCACAAGAGTGCATAAAAATTTGAACTAGCTAATAACAGGAACTAGGCACAGTATGAAAAACTGGCTTTTGGGGGTGTACCTACCTTAGTCCTTGAAAAATAAGGATATAGGTGTGAATACTACTTAGAAAAAAACAGTAGCTAAAAAACACTAGTAGAAAAAAACAGTGCCTAAATTAACAAAAATCAACACAAAAGTGTTGATTTTTTTTGTTGATTTGGACGTGTTAATTTGGGTACTTTTTAACACAAAAGTGTTGATTTATTTGAAAATTAATTTTTTTTCAAATTGGACCAATAAGAAGCTACCACGTGGCAAAAGCCATGTAGGCAATCCGAAAATTAATTTTTTTTCAAATTGGACCAATAAGAAGCTACCACGTGGCAAAAGCCATGTAGGCAATCCGAAAATTAATTTTTTTTCAAATTGGACCAATAAGAAGCTACCACGTGGCAAAAGCCATATAGGCAATCCGCCACGCAAGCAGGACACGTGGCAGCTCCCTTTGGGTGCCACTACCAAGGTTCGAACCTTGCACCCCATGGCTGAGGTGCAAGGTCCCAGCCATTGCACCACCTTTACACATGCATGTCTATATTTGAAGTTTTAAAAATTTTATGTAGCTTCAGTGGGTTTTTTCCCTTTCTTTTTAAAGTCAGCGAACTTTGAAGGCCATTGAAGCATAGAAAAACAATTAAAATAAAACAAATTTGAACTAAGAGAAGTTCCAAAATAGAAGTATCTTTCATCTCCAAAAATCAGTTTGCAATTTGAAGTCTTTTATCAAAAGTTATGAATTAATTTCAAAGAGGGTTTTTCATAATGTCAAAAAAAATCCAAAGCAACCCCTTTCTGAAATTTAGTCATAACTTTTGATTGAAGACTTGAAATTGCAAACAGATTTTTGGAGATGAAAGATAATTCTATTTCTAAACTTTTCTTAGTTCAAAATTTTTCTAAAAAAGTTGTTTTTCTATGCCTAAATGGTCTCTAAAGTCTGCTGAATTTTAAAAATACCGTATGGAGAATTTTTTTAAATTTTTTTATTGTGAATACACTATTTATAGAATATTAATTAAGATAATTTAAACATTTTCCAAATAGAAAATTTTACTTGAAATATTTTTTAGTCAAAATTAACAAAAAAGTGTTGATTTTTTGTTACTTTGAAGATGCAGTATCCAAATCAACAAAAAATTTGTTGATTTGGGCAGTTTTTACATAAATTTACAAAAAACTGTGAAAATGGACGATGTAGTATCGAAATCAACACAAATTTGTTGATGTTTTGTTAATTTGGGCACTGTTTTTCTACTAGTGTAAATAGTTAATAGGAGGTATCACTTTTTATCTACAGATTTTTTTGCACTCTATCAATATATAATTTTTCAATGAGTTACATTAAAAAGGCCACATAAATTAATTTTAATTCCCAATTACCATGAATAAATGGTTTGCTATTTTCATATGAAACAAAATCTATTGCATTAATTTTTTTCACTACATTTTTTTTGGCACACCATTTTCTTTCCACCACTTAGTTGTCACAATTAGTAAATTTAGTGTAGTGTGTAGTCTATAAATTTGATACTTTTAAAATACATTCCAAAACTAAATATACATATTTCTTATCGAATATATATTTTCCTTCATTAAAAAATACAATCACTACTAAAATAGAAATACAAATCAACCCAACATTACCAATGATGAACAATGTAAATTATAATGTAATTTATAAGCTAGCCCAAATTAATAAGTCTTATTAAATTTGTTTTTAGTCATTTGATAAGCCAATTCCTAAGCCATGATTTCCAAATAGTACAATTTACATCTATTTTTCAACATTTAACACACCAACTCATAAGCCAATCCCAATTAATCCTCAAAGGACCATTTGTTCCTTTGGGGGACAATATAGATTTTGGATAGGTACCTATCATTTCAATTTTGTTCATGATTTTTCGAAACTTTTTTTGATGATAGAAAAACAAATTATCTTTGTGGAAATATAATTTTTATTTCAATTGGTACTTGGGAACAAAAGTTATGCCAAGAAATGAAAGTTTTCTTCAAAATTGGAGAGACTGGCAGTAGAAAAAATTCAAAAATTTTAAATTTTAAATAAATTTTTTTTTTCCCTATAGATTAAATTTTGTCTACATGAAAAACTTTGATTCATTTCATTTGAATAAGTTATGTGAAAATTATAGACAATCTTGTTTTCCAAATAATCTAAGTACCTTCTTGGAAAAATAACTTTAACGATTCATTTTTCATGCATTTTGTAAAATTTTTTAAAAAACAATTCTATATGATTTAATTTTCTTACTAAAACAATCTCGCCATTTGGATTAGTATATTTTAATAATTTAAGTTTTCCTTCTTTCTTATACCTACAACTACTTAATAATTTCTTAAAAAACGAAAATTATATTTTTTTCCTAGACTCTCAACCAAATTTCCTACCATAAAGATTTAAAGTTAAAAACTTTGTACTGTAAAAAGTTTAAGCTAAGAAGGTTCAAAGTCAAATAATCTAGTCCTACAATATATTCAAAAACTTGTTTTTTTTCACTTTAAACATTGATATCTTGCAATTTATGTAGTCAAAAATTTTGAAATTTTTCCCACACATTTTCATACTAGTTAGGTGTAAGATCCTTTGGTTAGATGTGCAAAAACAAATTCAATTTCTTTACTCTTTGCAATAGAAATGGTAGTTTTGAGTGTGTGCTTTTGGCAAAAGAAGGCCTTGTTCCATTAGAAGTTAATAAGACTTTTGTTTAAAAAATTGAATATACAAGGGGGTTATTTTAAGTCTACTTTTTTTCCTAATGGAATATATCTAATGGTATATTATATACACTATAGAATAATGAATAAAATTATTATTTTTATCCCTATTATTTTTTTGGCATCCTATCATTTGTTTACATCTATATCTCTACCTCTACCACTTACTACACCCTCCAAGCCCAAAAGAGGCTTATTGTAGTAGCTTAGGTACTATCATGTTGTCTAATATGGAATTGGCTCTAATATGAAGCTACAATAATTGGGGTGAACTAACTCCCTTGCTTGTCCCCCAAGCCATTCTAAAAGTGTAGGTAAAGAAAAAAAAACTACTTTATGCTTGATTGATTTATCCCATGCACTTCTTCTAGCTAATTAGATGCCTTTGATTGCAAACATGAATTCAAAATTTGCAAATTTTATCTTATATAGAAAATAAAAAATTATAGTATTTTCCCTAGGGACAAGCAAGGGGCTTAGTTCCCCCACGCCTTGAAGCCATAGTCCCTCAACTTAAGGGCCTAACTCACCAATTTGGCCCGATGTATAATTTAGTGCTTGTATTAGATTGATTATATCATTTTTTTAGATTGGGGACTTCTACTTAGGATGGTTGTGCTACTTACTCCCGAAGTTGCCTAGCTAGACTTCATGAGTCTAGAGTGCCTCCTTGATTCTTTGCAAATTCATCAAAAATCATGCCATGCATCATTTTTTGATTGAATTGGTGCTTTGTATTGAGCTTAAATTTTTTTGCAAGGTTTCTTTGATTATCCAAATGTATTAGTGGGGTTTTCAATATTTCATTTTCTACAAGTATAGCTATAAAAGCCATCTAGTGGCTTAGTAGTTCTTTAGAGGTTAAGAACTTCCTTACTACAACACTACGTGAAGTACAAATTAGGTCAATGGTCTAGCCTCCTGAAAGTCAAAAGTGGAATTCAAACCTCACTATTAATATTAAGATGGGGTGGTAGGAGGTCCTCTAAACCATGTACGGGATATGAAACCATGAACTAGTGGGAGTTCCTACTAATTCATGCTCTCATACAACCCACATGGGTTGGAGGACCTCCTACCGCCCCATCTTTATATTAATAGTCCACTTCTTACTTGAAAACTCAAACCAAGTAGACAATACTTACAAGGCAATATGAGGTAGTCCATTTCATTAATTTGGAAACAAATGAAATATGAGGTAGTTATCAAAGAATTGAAAATTAAATTGTTTATAGTTTCATTTAAAAGCAAAGTAAATTAAATTTGTTGATGAAACTACTACCGTAGGATTCATAACATAGTCTATTTTCTTAAAATAATTATTATTATAAGAAAAATTCAAAATTTGAGAATAGAAAGCTAAAGAAATAGGGGTAGAAACCAAAAAATGGTTCCTTGGATCATTAGGGGTCAAGAAAATGTTGATCCCAAGATCACTATGTAGAGTATTGTGACATCTTTCAAGTCTTAGCTCTTGTTGTGAATTTAAGCCATGAAAATGATTTTTTTAAAATTGAGTCCAACCCATGAAATGAAGTGTTATTTCTACTCCAATTTGAAAACTTGAGTATTTGAAATTGAATAGTTCACTATAAATTGATCTTTGAATCCATCACCACATTATTGATTGTCTATTTGTAAAAAAACATGATAAATATTTTTACTCTAAGGTACTTTAAACTATTACATCCATCCATGGAGAAACTTCATATTAATTGAGAATATTTTGTATGACATCAATTTACTTCACTTTTTCCTTGAAACATTCACAATAATTTCAAAAATTTACATGACTTTTAGAAGATATATTTAGGTATTTTTGTATAAATTTAAAAGAAATTTAGATAGCTTACCAGGTATGTGACTAAAAAAAAATCATTTTAGATACAAATTGCCAAAAATAAACACATACTTACAAAATGAAAAGATTTTGAATTTCAAATCCATAGTCATAGGCCTATCTTTTGGTAAATGGAGATCCCAACTAAAGAAATTGAAGAAATGATAACTAGTTTTCTTCATGCCTCTCAAATCCTTGAGTAGTAGGGACATGCAAGAGACCTCGTAACTCTACACATATTTCACCAAAAGAAGGACGTGCCTTTGCATCTCCATTCCAACAACTTTTGATGAGAGTCTCTAATTTGGGAGGACAAGATTTTGGCAGTTCAGGTCGTAACCCCTTCAACACTATTTCCTTTAGTACTTCAATTTGATCTTGCTTCAATCCCTTCAAAGGTAAATCTTGATTACCACGGAATTCCTCCAGATTGATGTTAGCAAAAGGCACATCCCCAGTCAAGATTTCAAAACACACCATAGCAAAGCTATAAACATCACATTTGAATAAGTCATAGTTTCGTGAGTCAATGTGGATATCTTCTCCATTCTTGAATATCTCAGGAGCCATCCATCTAAGTGTACCAACATAATCGAATACACTCTCAAAATTGCTAGCTTCACTTTTCTTCTTAGAAACCCCAAAATCAGCCACTTTCACACGCAAATACTTCACATTTGGTCCATTGTTTTGGACTAAAATGTTGCAAGTCTTCAAATCCCTATGTGCAACATTCTGCAAGTGAATGTAAAGCATGCCTTGTGCTATTTGTAGCATAATAAAGATTGCTTCATCCATAGCAAAGACGCCTTTTTGAATTGAATTACCTTGAAACCTTCTTTGATGCATTAGATCATGGAGATCTCCATCCATCTTTTCCATAATAATAGAACATGAACGAGTGTCTGTTACATAACCAAACAAACGTACAACATTTTGGTGTTTCAAACTTGCTAAAATTGTAATTTCCTTTTTGAACTCTTCATTGTTTGCTCCAATAAACCTCTTTTGGGCAATACGATGTTGAACCATATTAGATTGATGCCAATATCCAGAGTACACAGTTGTCTCGGACCCACCTTTTCCCAATTGCATTTCACGGTGTAAGCATGAAAGTTCAATTTTCAAATGTGATAATCTTGGTAAGTCAAGGATTGCAATAGGTTGGTCTTGTTGATGAGTTTGGATTTGGCTGAAGGGCTCTGGTATTCACACAAACTTAGTTAGTTCATAAAGCATAGTAAAGAAGCATAGCAAATGGTCATTTTTCACACAATTTACACTAAGATGAAAACAAAATTAATGGTAAAGGCAGATAAGCCTATGATTGAGGTAGTTGGACAAAAAATGATACAATTTTAGAATGAATAGGTGTATTATTTGTTACTAAAAAAAGAACCTTAAAAATCAATCATTGGTCACTTTTTGTCCTTCACAACAATATTATATTTCTAATGTAGGAATCAATACAACTCTCAAATTGAAACAATAGCTTGATGCAATCCAAACCAATGGTAAAGCTATCAAATTACATCATATGTAATGGTGGTGCATCATCCCTCTCTTTGCCCTACTTTGGACACAAGCAAACCCTTCTTTGACCCCTATTACTAGGGATAGTCTATATTTCTAAGAAAACAAAGTTCTATAATGAAGAGCAATTTTAAGGAGGAATGTAATGATGGATATTAAACAAAACTTGTAAACTATGACACACATCACATTCTTGTGATTTATCACTACTAATGTTATCCACAAGAATTTTTTCCTTTGATATTTAATTAAATCTTGATTAATCAAAAGGTCCACTATATCTAAAGGCCTATTATTTGAACTAGAAAAGCTATTTTTTAATGTGAAATATCATTATGGTGTTTCTTTAAATTAATATTTGCAAATAATTGTCACCAAAGACTTGTTCCTTTGATTCATTGTACTTTTTCCCTCTCATCAGTGAAAATTGTCCATGTATTTTAGGGGAAAAAAACAATTAATACTTGCAAAGAAGAGTATTGCAAATCTTTAAAATGTTTTCAAGCAAATGAAAATTTCAATCCCACCTAGCTAACTCAACACTAGAAATTACAACCTAAAAAGTTCTAAAACATAAATTAACCTATGTTTTCTAATGGTTGTTTATTGTCAAAAGTCTATAACTTCAAAGAATAATTTTACTTCCATTGATTGAAAGTGTTCAAAGTGGGGATTAAGGAAGAATGAGACATTGTTATATATAAGATAACTATAGAGAACTCCAAATTCTAATTAAACTACAAATGAAATACATATACATACACAATAATCAATTCATAAACAATTAGTTTTTAATCAAACCTTTAGAATGATGAAGTAAACTCTTTGAAACAATTTTAAACTAAAGTCAAACTATATATGAAAGAATACATCATACATCTCTAAACATTATAGAAATTGATTATCTAAGAGAACAAATTAATAGTCACAGCAATGCCAAAATCCATTTTTTAAATGTGAAAATGGATTCAAAGGAAAAATACATACTCGTACTTGATTCCAAAAACAAACAAACCTTGTAGTTTTAAAGAAATAAACAAAACACATATAAAAGTGAGGAAAAGTGAGCAACATACCTAAGAGAGTTAAACATTTGAGATATCTCAATTCTTCACAAATTTCAGAAAAAAAAGGACGTTGTTCAGCATCTGAGGTCCAACAAATCTCAATCAAACTCTTTAGGTCTTCGGGACATTGAGCAGGCAACATCGGACGACCACCCTCCAGTACTATACGTGTTACTTCATCTAATTTGGATATGTTTGAGAAAGGGACATCCCCAGTTAAGATTTCATAACAGAGCATGGCAAAACTGTAAACATCAGATTTGAAGGAAAGTGCTTCTGGGGCAGCCCATCTGTTTCCACCAATACCACGACGAGATATTATCGAGAACTCGTGTTGTAAGTTCCTCATCGCCCAAATGTCAGCCACTTTGGCAGCGATCTTCGCTTCCTTTCCCTTGATATGCTTCACCAAAATGTGGTTAGATTTCAGATCTCCGTGAATAATTCTGTTTTGGTGAAGGTAATTCACTCCTTCTGCCACCTGAAGCATGAGGTCCACAGCCTCCGCAATGGTGAATGGAGTCTTCATCTCCTCTCCATCGCTGTGAGAATTGTTTCTTCCGTTAATCAAAGATGAAAGGTCCTCGTCCATCAACTCTAGGATAACGGAAATGTCATCCCCTCTACCGTCCTGGTAATATCCAAGCCCATTTACAATATTTGGATGAGACAGACTTGCCAAAACGTCCAGTTCCTTTCGAAGAAGATTTGCAAAATGTCCATGAGTCGACCTCACAGCAACTTCTGCTCCCATCCAGATTCCTTTAGACATTAAACCAGAAGAACCTTTTCCCAAAAGTTTCAAACTTTTGATCCTCGTAATTCCAGAGTTGGCTATTAAAAAACTCGATTGAGGTGATGGTGATGAGCTTGCAGTCTGCATAGCTTTCGGTGCCTCTTTCGAGGTTAGTCTTGCAAGAATTATTTTGGCTCGCTGAGATTCTTCAGTTCGTACATTCTGTGACAAAGCAATCAGAGATTCTATCAAAGTGCTTCGATCAAGTAGAGCTCTCTTCGTAACTGATTGCAACTCAACTTGACTAAGGCCCTCAAGTTTGGCGCACACCAGCAACGCCGATCCCAGTTTGTTGTTGTTGCGCAAGAGTTCTGTGCATAACTCCAAATAGTACCCCAATGAAGTCACACGGATAGGCATACTCGCCCACAACAATGCAGATTGCATCCAAGTATCTTCGCAGCAATCCTGTATGAACCTCTCAACTTCAGTCGACGACTGGTAGAGGAGCTTCAGACTCTCGAAGCACTCTGCTTTGTGCTCAGGAGACGAAGAACGAAAGAATGACTCTGTGCAGCTTGCAACGGTCGTTTCCAGTTTTTCAACTAGATACTCGCACTGATTGCGGTTCAATTTCAGTTTATCGCCTCCAATTATCACCTTTTTCACTTCCTCCATACATTTTGTGGCACGGCTCAAGTATAATTCAGGTGATTCGACTGAATCAGTAGCTTTGGAAGTTTGTCCAGAATCAAACAGTAGTGGCTTATTTTGTGCCTGATGGCTGAATCGTGACAAACCCAGAGAATGGATAACATTTTTCTTGTTCAACACCGACTTCATCCAGGCCGTAATTTGGGCCATGATCAATGAACACACCAAAGCCAGTATACATAAACTCTAAGCAACTAGAAAGTGGCCATCTGTCACCCTGTTCAAGACACGAACAAGATTTGTTATCGCAGGTTTAGTTAAAACCACATATGCGGAACCAAACCTCACTGCAAGCCTTCGATAGCCTAAGCAATAACCAGTGAATCATATCGCCAGCAGAGATTAGGACATATATTAGAGTTATCCAATATATAGTACAAACACAATATTAGGATGGTATGAGATCCTAAAGTCTTGACCAAACTGTCATTGGTGGAAAGCTCTAGATGAAACTCATTGAGTACTCAAAGGATATCTCTATTGAGTCCCAACCATGCAAATATCAGCCTCCAAAGACAATACACAAAGGCTTGCTTAAGGTAGCCAGCCCATTTCTTATCACTCCCATTTTCAAAGTCTATGCTATTCTATTTTCTAACATAGAAAGTGTGGGTAACCGGTCCATCATGTTGATTTCCTCTAAAATTCCTGACTAGATTCAAGTAAAATAAGACATACCTATGTCAAGAATAGGTTTCACTAAATCTTAACCAAAAAAATTCATGGTAGTTTTGTTTTGGGGCAAAAAAATGTGGAAAAAATTTCAAATCCATCTCAAATCTATTTCCTTGCATGGGAAAAAAAATTCTCCCACCAAACTCAACCAAGCTATTCTAAATTCTTTAAAGTGATTGGAAATGAGTTGAAAGCTTCTATAAAGCTTCTAATAAAAGTTGAGGACTCAAAATCCATCTTGAGACAAATTGCTAAAATCTTTCTAAATGAACTCTTTCATTAACCCCTAAAAAGGTCCTCACATCTATAAACAAGATGTAATTAGGTTATAATTTTCAAAATACCCATTTTTAGTATTTGATTTAAACTAACCAAATAAAGCCTATTCTACTCCATTTGAATTTTTTTTTTTTAAATTCAGAAATGTAATGAATATTGGAATTGCAAAGACTATATAGGAGAGGGCTTTGAAATCACTCAGGCTTTTGCAACCATCCAGTAGGAGGCTGTGGAATGGAACTTGACTGTGGGTAAATGAATTTTGAATTACATTGGAGCATGATAAGAGTTTGTTTTTTCCTTCTTCAATGGATGGTTTCAGAGCCACAATGGCTTCACTCTCAACTAAGTGAATAAAATAAGACTTGATTGTTGAACTCCCTTCTTACAAGTGTTGCAAAATTTGAAATAATGATTAATTCAAGCATTTAGGAAAGAACCCATTTAGAAACCACCTTGATTACTTTTTCCATATTGCAATGCTAGTTTCTGAATAAAACCAGATTATTTCCAAACTGTGCATGTATGAGTTTGGGAGGCTTATTGATCACAAATAGGGCCCTATGCTAGACTGTGTTTGAAAATTCATAACTAATTTAGTGATGCTTCAAAAAATATGAAACAACTTGTGTTAGATTCCTAGAATATTTTTCTTTGACAAAAAAATAAGTTCAAAATATTTGCATCAAAAGAAATATATGAAAAACGGAGATCAACTCTTAAATGAGTGGTTTCTGAGCCTCCTCCCTTAGGTTAAAATCCAAATTACAAAAGTTTGTATGTTTTTTATTAATATATTTTAATTTTAAATTGATTTTTAAAAATAAATTAGAAAGTAGTGTCTTTCATTCTAATTCTCATTTTAGTGAAAATTCCAAATTATTATGATATATTTTAGAATTGATGTAATTTTATTTACATATTAATTATTTTCAAAACACAATAATTTGATTTTTCCACTAAAATTTCTGAAAAAATCAACTTCTTCAAGAAGAGTGTTTTTTGATTTGTAAGAAAATCAGAAATTTATCAATAAAACAAATTTAGCTTAGAAGTGGTAATTTGCCTTGAAACTCATTGCCAAGCCCAAAGGTGTTCTTAATGTAACAATAAATAAATAAATAAAACAATTACTCAAGAAATTTTCAAACTATTCCTCTTTCCAATTGTACCACATGAAAAAGATCCAATTAATTGGATTCTTTTTTTTAAATTTACTAATTTATTTTTATATTTTAAAATAAAAATATATCAATGACAACTTTCTACAAAATTCAAAAAGATTGTCCATATTGGTAGTATATAGTTTCAAGTAGTAAAAATATAAAAATGTAAGATCCAAACTCAAATATAATTTTAAAGGATAAATTGAACTTAAGAAACATATTTAACCACATGGCACTAAAATTCATGTATTAGAGGTTAGTCCCTAAACACCACCAATGCCATTTTGTAGCATTGGAATGACCAAAAGCTCTAGAGATTGAAAACATTTTACCATCCATTTTTGGTTTGTTGACCTTTTACAAAGGGTATTGAAGAACATCTAATTAAATTTGTAGTCTTACTAGTGTTTGTCTTCACATGAATGAGAAGTAAGAAAAATAAATGGCAAAATTTACTATTACAATATATTTTGCTCCTTACTTTAAATGTCTTCAAAAATAACATTTTCTAAATTTAGATCCAACTAATGGAATGAAGACCATGTAAGGTAAAACAACCCATTACAAACTAAATGAATTTGCCCTCATATCATTGCTAAAATCTTCTAATCTTTTCCCACATGTAGAACAAATGATAGAAATGATGAGAGCAATTTAAACTATTTTTTTTTGGACAAAGTGCAAATTTGTTACGAATTTTTGAAGTGTTCCACCCATCATGATTTCTAGACTACCCCCAAACCAACTAAAGCTATATCCATAATGGTCATCTTACTCACCTAATGCAATCATAATATTTTCTAACACAAAAGGCTTGAAAGAGTCACTTCCTACATTGAATTAACATTGTCAAGCTAAAAGTTCCTATAATGGTCACTAACCACCCCATTCCAATTAGCTAAGACATTGGTTGTAGCCAAAATCTCAATCTTTGGAAGAAAACTGTAATGGGCTCATTCCTAAGAGTCTATAATGGATAAAAAGTTCAAGAAAGGCTCTTTAACCTTACTCTAGTTTCTAATTCAATTAAATTTTTTGAAGAATTCACAAAATTAAATAATTTAGCAAAAGAAAACGCTGCCGAAAGAGCAACCAAGTTCATAAAGACAAGATCTACAACCAAAAAGCTGTGACGTAAATGTACTCCAAGAACAGCAAGTCAGTAATGTTTCACTGAACCATTCAAAACTGCCCCGTTCAGAACGAAACTCCAGAGAGATTCCGGTTGAAGAGAAAATATCAACACCAGCAAACGTCCTCAAGTCCTTCAGAGTGGCTCATACCGCCAGAAATGAATGTTACCGTCCTCATGTGACCAGACCCCTGATTCCGCTCGTGCACCAACTATTCCATTCCCGAGGACATCTCACCTATTCCAAAGAGGAGAAATCATTCCACCCACAATAGACTCACGACAAGTTCCATCACGAACATACAGTACATTACAACAACGTGACTCCGCAGACGGATTCTTTGGCCTCTGACTTGAGGCGATTCTAAATGCGATCACCCGCGTAAAGGTCAAGGTATTACTTACAATCACTTCCTCAGCAGTGGAAGTTCCTTCGAATGCAAGTTGCAAGTCCAAGCCGACTCACCGTCACCATTCTTGACACTTCTACAAACCTGACAGTCAGGGTGTGAAGCAGTACACTTGTGCACTCCTCCCTCAAACCTTGCCAAAGAAACAACAGAGGCTGTCAGTAGAGTAGGACGGCAACGACGGAAGCTCCAGTTGCAAACTATTTGTTTTTAAGATACTATTGACAGCGTCTTGAGAAAGGTGGAGGTTATGGTCCAGGTGTAGCCTACAACAAGCGAGAGACTTTTCTATTCACTGTTATTAATCAACTACTTCTAATTCAAATCCTCAGCAATCCGATTTTAGGCCTCCCTTGCCTCCCCTCAACCGAGCTCCTGGGAATGGTAAACATCTAGCCGCAGACCAATATTACCACTACAACCTCCCAGCATCCAACTAAGGTCACAACTACATATTCTCTAGAGCAGCCGCCGATTTTGCTAAGACTAAAGTATTCTCAACGATTTCAGTTAATAGAACCACTTTAATGCTGCCTAGGATGATAATGATATAGAACATCGGAGTCTGCTAAAAACTTGCTTACGCCCCTCGCCGACAAAGTCACTCGGCATACGGTCGGGTGGCCGGCAAATCGCTTCACCAAATTCTTACTCGACGTCGAGTTCGAACATCTCGACCATCCCACCTGTAATTAAGGTTTACTAAAATCGCACATCTAGCTTGACGTACTGCGAATGTTACTACCGACAAATCACATGCTACAAAGGGAGGAAACGATCCACCCATGTAAATCCAGAAGACACAGGCCACTCACCGCTGATGAAGCCTCCACTTGCCAATACCATCACGAAGGTCAAACACAGAGCCACAGCATGATTCCGCAGAGGATTAGCCCTCACTGGCATCAGGCTGCAACAAAGCTGTTGAATCGCACGCAAGCAAGGTAAATGAGGACGCCGCCTACTCAGAACCGCGTGCAATACTCAGAACCGCGTGCGAGTGCCGGCCGAAAACGTCTGCGGAGTCCAAAAGCTGGACGATCCGTCTGAAACCCTCACCGAGCAGACGAGCAAGTAAGCGCTGCTAATACAAGACAGACACATACACACACAATTCACGAGGTAGCGACGACACTGTTGAAGAGCCAAGAATACAGGGATACAGGAAGATACTGTATCCCTCTGTGTGCCCCACTGATTGAAGCATCACAATCCCCGAGGTCCGTATTCTACAAGTTTCTGGTCATGGCCAAATCCCATCTTCCTTGGGATCAGGGCTTTTTTTTTCATATTTACAGAAATGCCACAGTGGTGATATAAAATGTTACTAGGGTGGCCCGTGCCGTTGCCACAGTCTAATTTTTTTAATGTGTAGAAACTTCAAAATTCAATAACTTTCATGCCGTAGGTTGAAACACCATGAATCAAAGCCCGTGCACCCCTCCTCGTCGAGGGCTTTCTGACGGTACCAAAAACACACCCGGGGGACTCACGGTCCTGGAGATCTCAATGTAACAAACAAACAAACATCCAAACAAATAGCGTATCTTCATAGGGGGATAGTCGTACTCCAAATTGCAACATTCATCCACTTATTGGATGTATAGTATGGTTTTCATCCACAATTAGGCAATTTCATCTAATTTTTTTTTAAATTTCAAAGTTGTCTGCTGATTTCATCCAAATTTTTTGGCATTTTTTTGTAGTGTTTTTTAGCCAAATTATTTTTTTTGGTGCAATCTGACATTAGAAAGCCAAAAATTAAGCCCTACTTGAGATATAGGGAGTGTGTTCCAACAATCAACTTTAATTGGGGGTTTTGAGTGATATTTCGATCAAAAGCGATAAAAAAAAATTTGAGGGAGTGTTAGGCAATATATTCTTCCATTTTTAGTAGATGAAATTGCTAACTTGCTACATATTCTTAAAGTTGTATAGCTCCTTTTTGGATAAATGTGCACTTCTAGGTGAATAATTTCAGTTATATCCTATTTTTCACATTTCATCCATTTATATTCATGTAAACAATTGCATCACTCCAGCAATAATTTCTTTTTGCACTACCCAAAATTAATGATAATAATCTTTAATTGACACTAATTACAATTGAACATAGTTACTATTAATGAATATAAATTTTTTAGAAGATCTTACTAGCAAGTGAAAGAAGATTTCAATGCAATTGACTATACATTCTTTGGACACGTTTATATTGAAAAGTTTTAAATCTCAAATATTGTCTCTATGTGTAACAAAAATTAACGGTAGGCTTTCATAGATTTTTATGTTTTGATTGTGTACATCTTATGTCATCAATATTTGGATTTTAGCTTTGCCCTATAGTCTATGTGTTGCATTTTAGGCTTTATTGATTATATATATATCAAAAGGTGAATAACAAAATATAACAAGGGGAATTTGAAGCATCTTAGTGAATAAAGACCAAAGCTTCAATTTAAGACCAAAGTTTCAATTTAAGACCAAAGTCATTTCATATATGATATGATGTGGGAAAATATATGCTTCAAAATGGATTTTGACATATATTTTCCATATCATTTTATATATGAAAGATATAAAAGATTTGAAAGTCATTGAAGTTTTGGAGCATTATTAAGTATAGAGTCTATAATGGTCAAACTTGTTAGCAAAATTGAGCTACAAAGATGTTTGATGTAATGTGTATTTTTCTCATACAATACAAAAAACAATAGTTGGATCTCCATTTTATTGAATCGACAAGGTATAGGTACTAGTTTTTTTGTGCCTAAATCCCAAAAAGTATTGTTATGTCAAGATTTCTAAAAGCAATAGAGATTAGAACTTAGAATATAGTAGAAATCCCCAAGTTTCAATTTGCAAACCTTTTCAAATGAGATTTTGAAAATTTGGTGGGATTTGAGAGTTAGAACATAGTACCAATCAACCATTTGGCCATTTCATCAATGAACATTCTTTCCTAGAAAAATTAAGGATCTTCCTACAACTAGTAGATATTAATTGTTATTCACCTTAGAGTCTATCAACACTTTGAAGTGAAAGAATAAATTAACATAAAGTCAAATTCCAAAATCCTTTAAAAGTATGCTAATTCGTTGTATTAGTGCACCTACAACTAATTTGTCAATTGTCATAGTCATAATATTTAAAATTGATCTAAGTTGTATGAATATATTTATACTATAGTAATTTCAACAAAAATAAACTTTTGTAATAATAATAATTTTGTAAGTAAATTTTTTTGCAAATTCACTAATAGAACAAATTAATGTACTTTGTACATTTCATTATGCTATTAAGGTCAAGGAACCTAACTCTAGTCACTTAAAGAATTTTGGTGTTGAAGATAATTGTAAAAATTTGAAAAATTATATAACTTTAGTAGCATAGGAAGTTAAAGATTATTGATCTTTTTTAAGTAGAAAGAAAATTGAGTTAATAGATATAACAAACTTTCTCTACCATCTTTGTTAGATACGAAAAGAATGATAATAAATAATAAAAAACTTAGTCAAAATTTAGATTTAGGAGTGAAAATAAACTTGAAAGAAATTCTATAAATGCAATTTGGAGGGAACGAAATTGCAATAAGGAACCAAAAAATCAAAATAGACAATACTAAATGAAAATGTAACATGTGTTAAAATTAAAATAAATAATGCAAGATAATTGTAAGGTATAGACGTATAGTCGATGGCTAGTTCTAGGAAAAACAACAAATTGGCATGTATGATACTTAATATTTTATAAATAAATTTTATATAGAAGATTCTACTAAATATTAAATATTAAATAAAAACATAATACATCCTTTTTGACGTAAAGATACTTGCTATTAATTAATTTTTTGTTAGTTTAGAGATAATATCACATTTTTCATTCATGATATTATTAATAAATTATATAAGGTCTAAATTAAGTTGAAAGAGAGTCAAATATGTAGAAAATAATGTTTTTTTAAGGACAATGTGGCCTAACCTCCATAGGTGGTTTAAAATTAAAGCATGATTCCTTTACAAAGCATAGTTTCTTGAAAAGCTATGTGCTCATTAAAAACGTTATAAAAATTCATAAATTCCTCATTTGTTTTTTATAAGAGCTTGAAATTATTGTGAATTTTGATGAAAAAGTTATATAAACTTTGTATCAAATTCAAAATGTGTTTAACCACTAAGAACCTAGAAGGAGATAGATGTAGAACCTTGTACAATAGTCGTAGAGTACCAAATGACCATTCTAATTGCATTATTAAAAGTAGACGACACTTGCTTCTCCATTGTACTTAGATGTATTCCATCCAATTCTTGTAACTTTGACAATTAACTCTTAAAAACATTCATAATTCAATATTTTGGATGGTGGCTTTTTTAGGAGAATATAAGTATGGAATTTCTAAATTCATAGGTGTATTGGAGTGTGGAACAAAACTCTATGACATTGAATATTTAGAAATGTTATTATAGACTTCAACTTCAAAATACAATAAATATTTAAAGGAGAAGAAATAAGTCCTTGAAAATATTTATTAAATATAAATTCATGGACTTTTTCCAAATATACTCCAAAACAAAGGACTAATATCCAAAAGAATATAATGATAAGATATAGTACTAAAATGAACAATTACTATATAACAATCCAATTTACTATTCATATGTGTATTGTACATAAAAAATGTTGTACTATGTCCAAATGAGGTTCAAAATTCGATCTTTATCACAATTCCTGCGTTTTCACTTAACCATGAGTGGTGGAGCTCTTCTTTGTCCTAATTCACATATCCCACATGGTTTGTTTCACCTACCACTATCCCATTAGTAAAAAGACCTTCTCTCCTCTCCAAGTTCTATACAAGATTGGCCAAGAGGCTCAAAATGAGAGTAGATGGAAAAATGAAATATGTGGCACAAAAGTCACGTCATTGGTCCAATTTTCTCATTGACAATTTTGTATTCTATTGCAATCTATTCTACTTTGTAGCTTGGATGAGTGGATTGACAACTTTGGAAGAATTCTTGTTAGTTGACACTACAAGAAAAGGTGTGTAAGGATGGGGAAAAATCAATTTAAGGCAAAATAAAAGCAGTTTCTGCCCACATTCCAGGCCTGCCCCTAAAAGAAGCTCATTGCGTCAAACCACACCCCTGTAAATACACCTAATTTTTTACTAACAACAGGTACAAACATACCTTTAGTGTAGTAGGAATTCAGAGAATTAGGAGGCATGTCATACACCATTGAAAGCACAATTTTGGTGTTTTTTGAATGGTGTAAGATACAATTCCAAACTCTCCAAACTCATAGGTCATCAAGCATGCGAAGTTGCAGATCAATATTCAAGTGTTGTAAACTTCACCTAATCACCCTTCACATAATCTATATTTATACCATTTATTCTACAAAGGTATTTTGTATTGTAATGAATTTTGCATGAAAAAAATGGATGAGAAACAAGAGAGCAAGGATTCTAACCTTGGTTTAATTTTGCACGTGAGAGAGTTACTTCATTGGCATTCACTTAGAAAACTATATGCAATAAAAGATAGGATCCATATAATTCCATCCTCGGGAGGACACTTCTTGTATATTTGGGGGACCTACGTGTGGCAGTGGGGTATTTTTAGGGGGGCTATCAATTACTTGTAATCATTACTTGGCAACATTAAAAGAGCCCCTATTTTACCATAAAGCGAAAAAATCAGCCATATTATCATCCCTATTTTATTTTTAAAACACTTTGCCTTTTTAATGTCCCCTATTTTATATGTAAATTGCTTATAAATTTTACCTAAGATTATTTAAATGTACCCTATATTTCGCCGCACGAAGGTTATTAAAAAACGGGAAGTGTCCTCCCCTAGAATTCCATTTTGACAAATTTAAGAAAACTTTAGGACTAAATATGCATCTTTGTATTTCTCATATCATTATCAAATTTAAGTAAGATAGGGATCATTTTAATGTTGTAAATTTTTCTCATTCCTAAAAAGAACATAATATGGTTTTTCTTTGATATAATTAACATTATTTTAGTAGAATATATAGTAATTGACAACCTCACCATCAGAGGCTTCAAAAATTATGCATTAGATATTGTTCATTGGTTTTAAAAATGACATGGATTGTCACTTTTGGATAGTTGGATGCATTATATGGGATTCTCTAACATCCATGTTGTATATACATACATGAGTTTTAAGCTAAAATTACTAGTTGAGTGGATGAGTTTTGCTATCATGGGATTTAAATCAATGTTATGTGTGCCTAATTGTGTACAATACATACAAGTGCTTAGCTTTGCACAAGAAGTTCCGTAGGAAAATTGGTGTATTTTGTACATATTTTCACTTGCCTCAATTTCGTTGAAATCTATCAAGAAGTATACTGAAAGGTAGAAAAAATTCCTGATCCATTTCCTATAGCTTGATTTTCCTTTTGGTGGCATTTGCCACCATTGTCAATTTTCATTTGGAATTCTTTTTTAACTTAGTGAATCCTATTAGTTCTAAATTTTTTTGTTTCTCTTGCTTAAGTTGCTTTTGTTTTACTTTGAAGGTTCTTCATTTGGATAGAGTGATACTCCTAGTATGATTTGAACTTGGGATTGCCTTTATGAGCTTACAATAGGGACAAGTATTAAACCTTCCAACAATGAATTGATACAAGGGAGGGTCCATGTATTTTGAGAGGCTAGTTAGTACAATATGTCCACAAAACACCATTTAGGGGAATCATGCTAATCTACATCTTCATTTTAGCAAGATGCATTATTTGTACTAGAATCTATGGTAAGAACATACAAATAAATAGATAGGTTAGTATAAAGAAATTTGTATTTCATTTCATTTTTCTACAAGGATATAGCATTCTAGAATATACAAGACAATGAGGGTAATTTGTGACTTATTCAACATTTTAAGAAAATGGTGATAAAAGTATAAAATATATTGATATTAGATAAAATTTGAAGCCTCTAAGAGACTACAAGTTCCCAACATAGAAATTGTAGAATCGTAGGAATCTAATGTAATCACGACTATGCCACGTCATTAAAAAAAATTGAAAAAAAATAAATTTTTGGACCTTTTTGCATTTCAGGACCCCCAACTTTTTTGGTAAATGTTGGCTTGACAATAGCTAGTCATTTCGAAGATTGTTTTGAGAATAGACTTGAAATGGCCCTTTGGAGGCTTGAAATTTCATCTAATGTCTGTAGAGGTGACTAATATTGAAAAATTTGAAGAAATGAGTGAGAATGAGTTGACAACAACTTAAGCCTATAAGAGTTTATTTGCAGTAGCCAACTTGTGAATCTTTAGGTGTCAATAATAGTAAGCCTATTGAAACCAATATATCTTTGTATTTGTTGAGCCTAGTTAGAGGTAGAGTTGGCAAATGCACAAAAGAAGTATTATGTTTGATGAAATTTGACTAAAATACATAAGCACAATGCTATATAGTGTATATTAATGATTGTGGAAAGTTAAGATTGCAATGGACCTTCTTATTCAAAATCTTGAATAGAAAAATCATAATCAACAATTGTTTTTTTGTACTTGAACTAGACCTTGAAAAGGAGTTTCTAAAAATATTAAATATTAAAATATTAAATATTAAACATAGAAACTTTTATTTAACTTCAAAGTTTTGCAAATACCAGATTTTCGTGCTTTGGGCATTTAGGGGTTAAATTCCGATCAGGGCGGTTGCGCTCCGCCCCACCCTGCCGCGCGTCCGCGCCACGTCCACAGGGCTGCTTTCTATGCACCGTTTACACGTGCTTGCTTCCCACTGGCAGATGAAAGATGCGCTTGTTCCACCTTTCCTCCCCACTCCTCGTTGTTCGAACTTCTCCCGCACTGGCTGTTGCCGATGCATGGCTATGCGTGGAGTCGACGATCTCGAACCCGGCAATCATCTTGTGGCTCTGGAAGGTTTCTCAAATTCTCGATCTCCTCTTCTGCATCTCAGCTTCATTTGTGAGAATTTGTTGGAACTCTTTCTTGCCTTCTGTTCTTGGTCATGGCGGACACAATTTCGAGTTTGCGCATGTGGCCCTAACACAAAGTCTGTGGAATATTTGTCTTTTCTTTGCAGGTCTGTGGTAGCTCCATGAGTTTCCGGCGGAGGTGGAGTGGTTGGCTCATTTTGTAGTTCGGAGAGCGGAAAGTCGGTTTGATTGGAGCAAATAGGGCTCAGTTGCGAAATGGCGGCTTCCATCTCGGGTTTAGTCGCGCAAAAGCCGTGGGATCCATCCGTTTTTTCTCAGAGTGCTAAGCAAAGGAGGTCGAAGCTTCAGGTATGGAGTAGCAAGAAGTTCATTTTGGAGTCTTTTTGGTTTAGTTGATGAATTCTTAGCTCACAGTAAGAATTGCGTGACCGAGCCTGTCTTAGAAAAGACGGCGTCTCAGAGGAATCTCAGGGAATTTTTGAATTGCAAAATTAGACCTTCACCTTCTGCCTATGTCAGAAGAGCTAGGCATAAGCTGATTAATGCGTAGAAGCTCATCAATTTTACTTTTCTTATTTGTGTCTGCATAATTTTCTTCACATGAATAGGACATGAAGCACTTCGACTGACGATGTCTTGAGGGGTTTGAGGGGTTCGCTGCGTCTTGCTTTGGACTAGGGTTTTACCAAAGGCGTGAGAGATTGAGAATCTCAAAGTTCTTTGATTAATCAGGCATGCAACAGTTTGTTTGCAATTTTGATTCTGATAACATTGTGAATCTCATCCCTCACACTCGCATGTGGCATTGGAGACTATCTTGAAGAAAACTGAACAGTTCAGGAAAATTTTATACCATGTGATCTCAGTGGACATCTATATTCGCCATCTTAAAATTTGTTTGAATGTGTTTTGCAGAATTCATTCAAAGGTGATGAAGTGAAACTGAACTGTAGATTCATTACTCGTCGGAAAGCGCAACTCTCTCAATGTGTGTCTGTTCTGGAGAAGCCGATCGGCAAAGCAGGAAACTTTGGTCCGACAGGTGGGAATGGGCAGTTAAATCCCGCTATAGCAGCTTTAGAACGACTCATTCAGCAGGCGCAGTGGCAGGAAGATAAGACATCTGATCCAAATATCCAAAATGGAAAAGGGATTGAGCATACCGTAAATGAGCTTGAATTGGACCTTAATATTGTCCTCAATGCTTTGAAAGCCAAAGAGGCAGAGCTTGGGGAAGCTGAGCAGGCTGTGAGGGCTGACCAATGGGATTTGCAAAGAACACGGTCGGCATTGCTAAACAGAGAGGAGGAACTGGAAGCTGCCTACAAAAGCCACTCGATTAAGCAGGAAGAGCTTCAACGTGCACATGAGGTCTTTTTGTCTAGAAGCCAAGCGTTAAGAACTGCGGAAGAGGTGAGCAATATGTCAGTCGTAGTTTTCCTATTGCAGTTTTCCTCTTTTGCTTGATAGATACAACCAGTGCGGGCAATGCTGAGGCCTGGTCTCCCATTTACTGGCGGGTCATGTTGAACATTTTGGGTCATGATGTGGGTCACACTATTTTTCTTGAACGTTACTCCTGTTTTGCTGCTCTGAGTTAGCATGGTGATTCAATTGATTATATGTTGAGTATCTCTGTGGAAATCGTGATGGAAAGCAGACCTTTACGACCTGACCCTCTTGTTCTTATTTTGTTTGTATTGAATGGTCTGGCTGATATAATTCTGGGTACCGTAAGGCCTTCTTTGTGAATGAGGAAATTTGGGGGTTGTAATTAGGGTTTCCCACATGAATTTTTTTTGAGACGGGGACATGTGATTAGTTTGTACTGTGAGAGCATTTCGAAGGGCCTATTAAGCTTTAGAGCTTGTTGTTACCTAGATATTCATGTTAATGGTTTGATGAACTCTTGTAGGTGGTCAATCAAAATAAAGCTGTATTCGAAGATGCGCGAAAAGAGCTAGCCAAGAAACAAGATGATCTTAGAGAACTCCAAAATCAGTTGTTAGAGAAAGACGGAGCTCTTCAGGAGGTAGCCTCGAATCTCACGTTGAAAGAACTCGAGCTTCAGCGAACAAAGGATCTTCTTTCCACGAAGGCGGCTGACAATGAGTCGCTGCAAGCATCTTTACTGGACAAGGATTCTGACTTGGGAAAATTGCGAGAAGACAGGGATTGGAAGCAAGACATTCTGCGTAAGTTGGAAGCTGAGTTAGAAGAGAGGACTAAGGCGTGGTCAAGTGCACAGGATGATTTGAGAAGCTTGGAACAAGAATTGGCCAGCAGTAAGGTCAGAGGAAAAGCTCGTCTAACTGAGCTTTCGCAACTCAAAGTCTTGCTCACCGAGGTGCAGGCGGAACTTTCGGAATCCCAATCGACGGTAGCCAGTCTTCGTCAATCTGTTGATGAGCAGAACAAGTTGATTGAGCAGCAAGAGAAGGATCTCGCATCTAAGAGAGCCATGTTAGCTTCTTTGGAGAAGAATTTGGAATCTGCTCAGAACGTGCTTGAGAAGGAGCAAGAGCACACGAGGCTTGCCAGGTTATCTTACGAAGCTCTTCAAGAAGAGCTTCGACGGGATAAGGAGGCTAATTTTGAACTGCAGGCAGCTCTATCAGACGAGAAGCGTAGGGTACAAGAATTAATGCAAGAGTTGAATGTCTCTACGAGGCTCTTACAGGAGAGGGATTCACTACTCTCTGATACAGAGCTAGCTTTGCAGTTGAAGGAAACTGAGTTGGTGGGTACCAAATTGGAGCTGCAGAACTTTAAGTCTGAGCTTTTCTCAGTGAAATTAGCTCTGAACCAGAAGGATATTCAACTTCAAGCAGCTCAGGAATCCTTGAAGTCGTTGCAAGAGGAGGTGATGCATGCCAGAGGCCTACTGCAAACCAAGGAGGATCAGCTATCTAAAGTATCGCTGCTTTTGAAGAAAAAGGAAGAAGAGGTTGCCGTTCTACGGGTTGGTTTAAATGACAGTCATTTGCAGCTCAACCAGGCCACATCTGTGGTAGAACAAATCACTGAACTTTCTCGAGCACTTGTTCAGGACTCAAGTTTAAGACAGGATGTTTTGGAAGAGTCATTGCTTATGCAAAAAACATCAGAACTTGTTTCCACAAAACGAGCACTCTTCGAGTCTCAATTGCAAGTAGAGCATTTGCAGGAGCAGTTCCTCGATGAGGGCCTATGGCGGCGAGAGATCAACGCCTTGAAGGAGGACCTGCAGAAAAAAGATCTGCATCTGCTGGAGGCACAAACTGAACTTGCTAGCAAAGATCGAGAGCTGCAAGAGCTGTTACGTCAGTGGGGTGATCGAGAAAAGGATCTTAATATGCTGCGGCAGGATGTGATCGACGAAGCCAAAATTTTAAGTCGAGTGCGAATGTTACAGTTGCAAGGGCTAGATGGAGATACTGCGTCACAACTCTTAGCAGGTGGAAGGGCAAAACTTGAAGCAGAAACGGCGATTGAAGCCCTTCGTAATCTGACTAACTTGAGCCACAACCTTGTTCAGGAGTGCCAACCGGGAACAAGCATTGAAAGCCGATCCGACGACGCTTCATCTGACGAAGCTCAGCTCCCGGAGCCTTCGGGAGGACTTCAAGTCCTTGAAAGCGCGGAGGATTTGGGGGATTTGAAAAACCGGTTGATTGAGAAGGATACGGCCATAGAGATTACCAAGCGTGCAATGGCAGAGCTTACAAATTTGACGAAAAAGTTGATGAAGGAGGCTGGAGTTGATGACCTCGGCTTCCATGGAGCAGCGTCAGCAGGCGCGTAATGCATCGTACTACTTGTTATGTCATCGTACTTGAGAGTTGATTTGTCTAAAGTTTAGAATTAATTAGTCTCTCGAGTCTTTACCCAAGTTTCAGCGTGATTTACTTCAGCTTATCACCAACAGATCTAGTCAGGGTAATTGTACCATAGTTTTCTCTTGCAATAGAACGAGTTCTATTTGTTGTCTGAAAATGTTCACATCTTAAAGTTACTGAGACTCCTGGATCTGAACCAACAAACTGGTATAAATAACGTCCCCTCTTTTGTTGCCTTGTAATTTGGAGTACCTTTTGATTCTTGCGAAGCATGCCGATTCCCCTTGCAAAGACAGGAAGTTTTTTATATCAAGGGCGCCATTTCGGAATGAAGAGGGTCAATGTTATCGTAAATTGATGTACCAGAGTTTCTCCTTCAACTCGTTCAGAGTACAAATTCTGACCTTGTTTCAGTAAGTAGGAATGAATTTAATGCTTAATGCTGTGAATAATGTTGTGAATAGTTGTTGGCAAGCGCTCTTTGGGTGATTCAAACCTGAATCTGAAATATTGCTGATTGATATTTTCATTTAGTTGATGTACAAGTGTTTTCAGAAGTTAGAACCCCATTGCTAATCCCCATTGCTGAGAGTTATTTTCCTGTTTGCCTCACAGGCCGCCAGGGAGAACCAACGCATGAGCTCAGCCCCCGGTGAAAACACTGGAATTGATTATTTATCCCTGATGGAAATTTTGAAATACGTGTTTGGATTTGGACATGCCCAAATTAGGTAGGAGAGGGTAGGAAAGGATAGGGATTAGGGAATGCAAAATTAACCAACTATAGAATATAGGGCAGATTTTTATTACGAGACCTAGGCAGATCTCTTAAGTCGGAGCATTTGGATTAGTTTGTCCAAACTCTTTTGAAGAAATCATGTTTAGGCCTCGTAGAATCTATTATAATGTTGGAGAGAGTAGCGAAGATGGTGAAAGGACCCATTCTTTGGAGAAAATGGAGAGCATTTGGATTAGTTTGCCCAAACTCATTTGAAGAAATCATGTATAAGCTTCTTAGAGTCTATTGTAATGAAGATAGTAGATTGAAGATGGTGGAAGAACCAATTGTCTTCAAGAAAATGGAGAACAACTTTAGAAGTTTAGAAAGGAACAATAATTTTAAGAGATTGATCTTTATTCAAGAACATTATGCTTATTTGAAATTCAACCACATAAAATTATACTAGATTTCTTATAGAAGTATGTGGAAAAAATTGAAGGAACATCAACTATGTAGATTACAAGATACTACATTTGAAGTTAAAAGAAAAAGTTTTTTTCTAACTAGAATAAATGCTCAATACAATTGAATCCCTAATTTCCTATACAACCATTTAAATTGCTTGATAATCGGGTTTTTTATATGAACTCAAACTATACAAAAAGATCAAAGTTTTTTAAAATACTGTAGAAGAAATAATGGTGATTTCGTGATTATATCTTTGGACATTATTTTTAACCTTGTCAATCTTTCAACATTGGCAATATTGATCATTTCTATTCATGATGCATAATGAAAACCTCATCAATTTGTTGAAGTCCTATTTTATAGTTCACTTAAATTTTTTCCGAACTTGCTTAGGAGTCATTAGAGTTAATGCCTCTTATAGTTGGGCTTTGTATTACTAATATGTATTGCTTCTAGCAATTCCATACTACCAAAGCTATAGGATTGGATTAACAAAGTGTTTTATTTTAATTGGAATTTTTTTAAATGAACAAGAAAAGCTATCAAGTCACAAGAATGAATCTCTAAGCGTTGAGACTCATCTCTAGAATTGATGATTTTTGAAAAATCATCATAAAGTACTAATATTTTGGAATTGAGATGCAAATAAAAGTTGTAGAATTTTTTATTATACCCATATGGTTAGACTCACCATTTCTAACACCAATTTTTTCCAAAAAATTTTGAAAGAAAAAATTCAATATTCCTTCTAAATTGAATTACAAGCAAAATACTGTCACTTTTTGAGTAAATTTTGTTGGAATGGATTTAGAATGAGGTTCTCTTGATATAGTGGTTTTTGGGGATTTTTGTGTTCTTTGATTCTATAACCTCATTTTTTGCAATTCCAAGTTTGAATTATAGTTAACGCAAGCCAACCACATGACATACTTGCACATTTGCAATTTTTGAAAAAAATTGTACTTTAGTAATACCAAATCCAACCTTTGGATAGGACAATAACTTTAAAAAGTATCTCTAAAAATTAGGATGACTTTCATCTAAGTTGTAATGAAAAATATATCTAGTTTTGAATCTATTCATTATCCAAAAATTAGACATCAAAGTGCTTAAGGGTTAAAAGATGACATAGTAGAAAAATAAATGTCCAATATTAGCCCAAAAGTCCAAAATACATGACATTCAATAGTTCTCAACCAAGTTGCCTTTCCTCCAATGGAATGATATAGAATATTTCACATCCATCAATAGCTATAAGGGCAAATGGCATTTAATAGGAGACTAATCAATACCGTATCCAAATAGAAGCTTCAACATTGCAATGCAAAATATTTAAATAAAGTATAAAAATAAGATTAAGAATTTTAAAACAAATTTTTTTTAAATTTCAGAAATTCATTGAAAATAAAAAATGTAGCAACTATCTTAAAAAGCTATAAAAAACCACTTATGTATTGTGTTTCAAAGTAAGAAGACAAACTCTCTATATTGATAAATGGGGTAGTAGTAGGTAAAACAACCCATATGAGATACATAAATTAGGATTGGAGTAGGATTTCAACTACTTGTAGTAAAGTCAAAAGCAAGAACTTTGTTCAAAGTAGAATTTTAAACCTCATTTAGACAATGTGGAATAATTTTTTTCTAAAAACTTTGAACTCTGCTAATGTAGTAAATCAAGCAAATTTTAATTTCCAAAAATTCTTTTGAGTTTCAATCCTTCACTCAAAAGTTGTGGACAAAGTTCAAAGAAGAGTTGGAAGGCACATTTTTTTTGACATTTTCAAACATCTTCTTTGAATTTTTTCTATAAATTTTTTTTGGAGGTTCAAAATTATAAAAGGAATTTTTGGGATGAAATTTATTTTTATTTCTCACATTTTCTTAGGTTAAATTTTTTTTTTAAAAATTGTTCTATGAAGCCAAAATCAAGTCTTAAATTCTACTTTGAACACAATTCCTATTGGTTTTAGCAATGAGCAATCAAATCCTCATCTTCAAATTTTCTCATACACCTTGAGGATTCATGATAGACAATCAAAATGATTATAAAAATCAGATCATAATTCTTCATTCTCACTAAATATCTATGAAACAATTCCTTCATTGATGCCACTAAAATATTTCCTGATGCTAGATTGTCAAATGACTTTGATAGCACTTAATTTTAATTTTACATTGTCATTTTATATTTGGCATCAATGTCTCAACCCTAATCTATAGCTATGGTATATCATATTAGTTGACTGCCAAATCTTGGAAGCTAAAGAGGGCTTTAGCAAAAATTGCCTAACATTGCCTTCCTACTACTGATAAAACTTCAAACAACATAATTTTGGATACAAGCACCAAATTGGGAAAAAATGATATTCCTATAAAGCTTTGCAATTTTTGTCAATTTTTAGAAATGATACATTCAAATTTGACTTCATAAGAAATTACCTAAATTTTCTTTTGAAGTTTAGAGGTTAAGCCCTAAAGGACCAAATGAACACTAAATGTATCTAGTGATCTTAGGTAGGCGCATATGAAGCCACTATTTACTAGATGTTCTTTAAATTTTGACATAGAGTATGGATATGTACCCATTTAGTGGAAATATAATTCTCTTCCAATCAAGTGACCATATCAAAAATCATATTTCCTAAACTTAGGAGGCAAGCCAAGTAGCTTTGAGTATAATTTATGAAACTTTCTTTTAATTTTGCAATTTCACAAGCATGTAATTTACATGATACAAGAAGCAAATGTCATAAAAGAAATAACCATGTATAGTGTTGCAACTTCACAAAGAATTAAAGTCTGTTGACCCTTTCAAACAAGATTAGAAAAAACATTTTCATCTAACTTGAAACATTATAATCTTTCCATATGTACAATGTATAGAGAAAGTTTATAAAAAAAATTCCACACATTCATATGGTAGTATAGTACAAATCTATACATTTTGAATTTGAAAAAAACTTTTTTTGTCATTTTTTTCCTACTATCTTGAAAAGTGATAGCTTTTTATATTTTGTGCCCAAAATGTGCTTTAGTCCTTTATTGTTTCATATCTTGCTTTTTCTCAAAAAAATGAATTAAAATCCATTAATAGTTTGGATCCCTACTCTTAGTATAGTGGAGGTTTTTGTTTACCATCATGTCCAAGTGCTAAATACAAAAAGGTTCCACTTCTAAATTTAAAATTTTGGAGGTTGATCTTGAAGAGAAACGATTAGCATCTCCAAAAAATACAATTAAATTGGAAATTTTTGTACAAGAGGCTTTCTAAGAACTCTGTTTTGGAGGCTAACATTAATCAAGACTTCATTTGTCCATGAGCCCACCAAAGTCCACAAGACAATAAGCATGTTGGTTCAAGACCCACACCAAAGTCCACAATGTTGTACGCTACAAGTTTGTTCAACATCCACACCAAACTACACAAGACAATGGAAGAGAGTACAAAACTAAAATTCAAAGGATGGAGTCAATGCTTGGTAAACACATAAGCAAAGAGATTTTGGTGCAAGGGATCCTCCCACCAAAGTCCACAAGTCAATAAGACAATAAGCATGTTGGTTCAATACCCACACCAAAGTCTTGCACAGTGTTGTACACTGTCAGTTTGTTCAACATCCACACCAAAGTACACAAGACAATGGAAGAGAGTTGAAAAAGTAAATTCAAAGGGTGGAGTCAATGCTTGGAGAATACATAAGCAAAGAGATTCTGGTGCAAGGGGTCTTCAATAAAATCAAAAAGATTATCTACGGGTCCTTTCTGTGTTACCAAAGCTTGCACGTAAAATCCTAACCATGCCACCATAGCAAGACGGCCGTTCTTCATCTCCTTCACCTTTAAATCTTCGAAAGCTGCAGCATCTTTCGTCAAGCCCAAAGGGTCGAAAAGAGCCCCGCCCGGGTAGTTGATGTCTCCAGGAAGAAAGATTCCTAAAGGCTCCAATGCCTCAATACCACAATATCTTGCGTACTCTGGTCCAAGCTGTAAAATAGGTAACACGCTGCGTAAATATGGAATTCTAAATAAATAAAAACATCCTAATACCTTGAGATTTTCTCCTTAAGGTCCCTCTGTGACACTTCACCAAAGTATAAAATATCAATTCCTGAAGGTGTTTTAATTAAAGTGGTCATTAACATCTCAATAGCAAGGTCCCTATTTAATAGTTAATAGTGTTATAAATTGGAGTGAAAGCAGGTCGACACCGCTACCGAGAACAAGAGGTGAAATGGAAATTCTGATGATTTAAAATTAGTTGGTGAGCTAACCATACCATAAGAATAACCTGACAGAATGTTATAACAAGAACTCCTTGAGCACCAGCAATGTGCAGTCCAGGAATGCCGAGATAGTCGAGTGTATCACCCTGCAACTCAGCATTCGGATATTTCAAATAAGCAATGAACAATACAGAAATTCAAGACGTAAGTTGGCTGTTCTCAAAGTATAAACACGAGCCAAAAAACTGTATCATCTTTCAGTTCATGTGCAAAAAGAACAAGCGGCTAATCGCTAGTATCTATCACAAATAGAATAATTATGTAAAATTTTCATGTAATTCCATATAATCCTCAGTAAAATCCTCTTCATAATCCTCACAGATAAAAAAGTTGAAAATCATACTTGACGATCATAAAATGGTACGGTTTCTATAATTAAATGTCACGATTACATTAGACAAGCAATTCTTTCCTTTGGAATGACGAGCCCTTCAACATTCTACTAGCATTTTATCTCATTGTTGTCATAAATACAATACCTTTCTACATTTTCAAGTCAGTGCTTCATTTCTCCTTTGGGACATAGACAATATAGAAGAACTGCAAAGTGAAAAAATAGGGCATTCGAGAATCTGAACCTGAAGCTTCGCGTATCCAACTTTCCACCAAACAGGCTCTGAAAATTGAACTCCACCAAAGCGATCTAAAAGCTCTGGGATTACCACACCCAAAGCGGCCAGCATAGCCCAGCGAGAATGCAGGATCTCGAAGCTGATCACGAAAAAAGAAACAGCGAAGGGAGAGATTTAGTTAATCCGTAAGTGCCCGAATGGCCAAACCTGTCTGCTTTCATATCTATAAATTGGATATAAATGAATTCGGAAGCTTCAAGGAAGGTAATGAAATGTGTCAATAAAAAGAAGGAACCATATCATACATTTTTTTCAAATGGAAATGTGATTTGAAAGTCGCTATGATTGACTAATAGCTTCCAAAGTGAGCTTCATAGATTTAGATTGGGCACTTCAGGGGTAAAATCTATCATAAAACTTTTGTAGTGGACAAACAGAAACATAAAATCGTAAATCACAAACGTAAGGCTCAAAGAACAGAACAGGAACGATGTGGAAACATGTGGAAATATAGCACATACTTGAAATACTTGTCGAAGTCTGTAGATTTACGAGCTAATCCTAATATGTCGAAGCCGTAGTCACCTGGAGCCTCTCCTCGAAGGTGGTCTGGATAATCATATGGTATTGGCCCTAGCCACTTTGCACGACCTTCCCTGTACCACACACTGCACTAATACTCCAATTTTAGTTGTTGCCAGTGAGATAATTGAATTGCAAAGCTGCGTAACAGGATTAAAGATACAGCCGAAAAAGGCCACTAGTATACGTGATACACAGGCATTATTAACCCCCAAATGACCAGGAAACCTCGTGTTTCTCGTAGCACTTTTGCGTACGTCATATATGGACTTACTTTAGTCCATTTAGTATACTTTTTGACCAGGACATGCGATGTTCTTCAATGACCCTGGTCATATAAATTTTGGCCGGGTCTGAAATATGTTTTCCATAATTTGATCAATGGGATTGGTCATTTTACAACCATGAAATCTCTAACCTTTAGGAATAAATCATTACCTGACATTTCTTGCGTTGCTTTGAGCTTCACGAGCCTCGCCTGCAGCCGCTTGGGCAGCAGCCTTTGTTTTCAGCATATTCTGTTGGAGTTGCTCACCAATGGAGCTGTTGGCAATGCCTTTAACAATGGTGAAAGGGAGTGCGGAGAAGACTACCACTCCTGCTAGCTAACCACATCACCCAAACAGGCACGCTGAGCAAGGTGGAGAATACAGTAATACGGTTATATGAAAAATTGAATTCTTTCAAAAGTAAACTAAAAAAAGTCATGAGCACATTGATCATGGAGTCAAGATAAGCATGATGTAACTTAGAGGGAGACCTTCCCATGATTCATAAAGAGGTCTTTTTATAATCAAACTACTCGCAAGGTGATGATGGTACTAGAAGAATATTATTTCATAGTTTCTTAACAATTTCAAGAAATTTATGGGGAGCTCTCCCTACGGCTGACCCCATTAAACCCACAATATCTACCCTTATGGTCGTGCAAAGCTTGGAGTGTTCTACCTAAACCCTAAAACCCTGAGTGGCACTCTTCCACTAGTTTTTTGGGCATCCTACATTGATTCCCGCATTGATGATATAGCAACATAAAACGTAATGCTTAGTTGCCATCCCCTCATTCCACACCTCCCAATGATGATGTCCGAAAATCGCAGTAAAGTCTAGTTTTACTAAAAACCAGGGTACATGCATATGTCATCTTACATTGAACGTTGCGAGAAACACTATACAGATTCTGAGAAAGGAAACAAGCTGGATGAAATGGTACAACTTTTGCAACATATACAAAACCCCACTCAGAGTAATACTTATTCCATTTCCATTCCTTGAGTGATTCAGTTGAATTCCTACCAACCAACGTACCTCCTGCCAAGCTGCTCTACATAGAGAATGGTGACCTGTCCGACGAGTATTGAATCCACGCTTCAGCTTCACTTCATCGCCTTTAAATGGACTCTACAATGCACAAACATCAATACCCAGACAGTGTGAGCATATATATGTTGCTTCATACTAAGTTGCAATCATCTCTTCAAAAAGATTCAGATAGTAAGAAAATATACGTAAAGTTCAACAAAAGACATTCGGGGAGAGCTAACAAATACCATTAATCTGCAGTAATATCAGTGTTACATGTTTAGCCCCTAAAAGGCCTCAGCCCGAACTGGTCCTCATGTTTTTCTTAAGAACTCTTGAGCATTTCATATGCGGACGGGTTAATTTTCAATTTCAGTCATTTAAGGCCAATACATACAATGCATAAACGTGGCCATATGAGAGTTAGTTTCTCACAAAATGATGAATTGAATAAATTTCGAACCATGAATCCAGGTCCATTTTGATTAGCTGCAACGTGATCCTCGCGGAGATGACTTTCACCCAAGAAATTAAACCTGCTCCTCCGACACGCTACATTCTGTCTCAATTCATTAGCTACGGTATCCATACCTAATTGTGACACATTTAAACACAACTCTCCAAAATCTTGCACAACAAGAACTTCTGATTTTGAAAATGCAGACCACCTCAACATCAGAACTCCTGTCAATTTAGAATTTAGGTCATTTACCGCAAAAACTTTGACACCTAATAACTTTTGCGCATAGTATCAAAACAATGCATTCTTTGGAGTGCTGGAATCACATTTGATGTGCTAACAAGAGCACTTAAAAGTGTCCTAATTGAGTTTCGTTCACCAGGACCAAAAGCTAAAACAAACCTCCACCAAGAAGGAGTACTCCTGTCCGGTCAATGTGTACCTGAAGTTTCGACCTCCATTGAGTTGCACGGCGAGCAAAACCGGATGGATGTGGCGTTTGCAACACCAAACCCGACATTCTTCACACCAACGACACCTCAATTGGATTGAAGAAATCAAACCACCGTATTTCTTCAAAGGGTCAGGGACACAAGAGAAATGTCCACCGAAACGTAAGAAATTCGGCACAGATTGGAAACTCCAGATTAACTTTGCGTCGAATCAATCCACCCAATATTACCGACCTCTCAAACAGAATACCAAAGTGCGCTTCAAGGGCCAAGAGAAGAGAAGGAAACCTGCAGAAATTTCGAGACCCACAAAGAGCTGGTGATTAAATTGAAGACTTTCAAGCGCAATAGCTGGCCACATGAAGAAAATTTCAGCTCTTTGAGTAGCATGCACAGCCAATTGGCAAGAGACACTAGAACTGCGCAGTGGCTTTCCCGAGGAACCCTGACCGTTTTTCCACGGTGGCACAGACGCGCGGCAGGAAACAAACAGCGGCTGCGTTTGACTGCGTTTTGCCGCGTTAAGTTAGTGCCTTAATCCTTAGCCCCTTGGAAATCATTGGTTAACCCATTCTGTCGATGAACAAGACTGAATCTTTCTGAATATGATGGAAATGCAGTTATTCATCCTTGGAATTAGGGGTGGAAAGGGAAGATCTTTCATAGTGCTTTGACTTCCAATGAGAGCTTTTGATTTTTTTGGAACCAATGATTCCCACGGTATCAAAATTCATGATTTCCACGGTCACCAACTCGTCATATAGGAGTTAAACGATGCCGAAGCCATTTTTTGATCCATGAACACAAAGAGAATCTTTTTATGTAGGACATAATTGCAATCATTCATCCTAGGAATTAGGGGTGGAAAGGCAAGATCTTCTACAGTGCTTTTACTTCCAACAAGTGCTTTTAGATTTTTTTGAACCAAAGATTCCTACGGTATCAAAATTCTTCTTTTTCACGGCCACTAGCTCATCGTTAGGGGTTAAGAAAAATCCAAAAGCACACATTGGAAGTCCAACTACTATAGAAGATCTTCTTTTTCCAATAGTTGCAATTATATTGTGCACAATAAGATGATATTTCATTCATCAATTAAAAAACAACTATGGAATTCTTTTTGGGTTAAAGAACAGAGTACTGACTGTGAAAATCATTCATTTTGATACCATGGAAATCACTAGTTTAATAAAATCCATAAATACTCATTGGAAGTCAAAGTACTATAGAAGATTTATCTTTTTCACTAAAAACTCTAAGGATAAATAGTTGAACTTCTATCCTACATAAAAAAAATTGTGTCATCTATTAGATATAAAACTTTTGCCTTAACATTTAAGGGTAAAAGACTATAATACCTTATGTGCCCAACTTAAATATAATAAAATTATTTTTGAAAATTTTAGTATGAATAACTAAAATTCCTCCCAAATCTCTGTACCATTGACTCAAATAGGTTGAATAGTGAAATTAGATAGTCCCTTACTAATTTCTCAATATTTAACACTAAATAAATATTTATAGCTAATGTACAAGGATTCAATAATTTTCATCAACTGAGAAACATGCGCATGGTATAGGTTGGTGCACCAATTTAAGGTTCAATTTAGAGAGTCATATGCACCTCTAGATGGACAAGCACTAAATCATGAGGTAACTTTTTTTAGATAAGGCAATCTAATGTTACTATTTTTTGTAGAATATTTTGTCTTTTTTCAATTGATGATTTTTCTTAAAGCCTCTTTAAGGAATAATTGATTAGAGGAATTATACATATCACAACTTTCATCATCCATCCAATGGATGATTAAGCATTTCACAATTAAAGACCATTGGATTCATAGGTTTGAATTGACTATAATTTCAATTGATCGTAATATAGAGAGTAGAAATTTGATGCGGAAGAAGTTCATGTATGAGTTCATAATTTGTTCATTCAATGCTCAAATAATGTATGCTAAAGTACATGGAATCATCCTTCACTTGTCAATAAATTTGAAAAAAATAGTTCAAGGCCTTTTTCATTTTATTTAAGGCCTAGAGGACCAATGCCTTCGGGAGGGGGGGCCAAAAACATTCAAAACTACTATTTTTATTCCAAGGTGCAAAACTTTTTAAAATTTGTTTTTTTACTCATGCATTTGTAGGATCTTGCACGTGACAAGTACAAGAATGTGAGGTAGAAATTTCATGAACTTTGAGTGCATAGATTGCAAGATTTTTGTATTAAAAAAGAAGAAATCATTTTTGGGGCATCTTCAATGACTAGATTTTTAAAAATTTGAATATTTTTAACTTTAAATTTGTGCACTATTGATATTTTTATCTATATTTTTTATTTTTTATTTTAAATTAATTTCCTTCTGATTTGAGAGTCTTAAAAAAAATTAAAAACTAATTTTCATCCTTTGAAAAATTATTATGTAGAAGTTCTAAGATGGAATTGAATACACTAATCACAATGGTGAGATTGTTCGAACTTTTTTTTTTAAAGATGCTTGGACTGTCTAAAAATAATGATTGTAGTAGCTTTTCTATTACTAGTCCAAATGAAAAAAAAGTTTATACAAACAAAAATATTTTCTGTAAGAAAAAAATTTCAAAAAAATTATTTTGAATTTTTGTGATTTTTTTATTGTCATCCAACAAACTACTTTCTAAAGCTTAGTATCGCATATTTTTGCTCATAGACACTAGACTAAACCGACAATTGAAATAAAACTTATATTTTCACAAAACTAATGTATTTTTAAATCTTAAAAATAAATTAGGATACTACATTAAATTTAAGATGAAAATAACTTGCCTAAACCTTGCAATGTCCTTTAAAGAGACTCTTGGTCTTTTAGGGGTTAACAATGATAATTATATTCAACTGCTATAAGTGATGATTAAGAAAACATATACTTTAGCAACAAGTGACCACATTCTTGACCTATCATTTGACACACATGTATTGTTATTTGCGTCCAAAATATTTAATTTATTTAACCATATAATATTTTGCATGATCACTACAAGATAAAAAAACATCTTCGAGGCAAGAACTAATATATGTTGATTACATTTATTGGTTAGGACATATTGATTTGGACAATAATCAATACAACTATGTTGATTTTATTTTGAGATTTGGTCGAAGTTTCATTATTGAAGACTCTAACTAATAGGTTGATAAATAGGCAATAAACGCCACATAGACACAACTACCATATCAACAAATTTACCACTTGCATAGGAGTATAAAATTTAATTTTAGAAAATTTAGTACTACATTCAAAGTAGTTCAACATATACTAACTTTGAATCATTTGAGGGGATTTCAAGGCAAAAGAAGCCCACTTCAACCTTGATCCCAAAATTGTTCCCAAACTGTTGGCAGTTGTTAGGCCAACTGTTGATAAAAAAAATAAAAATTGGGGGGTCCAAAAATGTGAAACAAAAAATTTAGTTTAAAAATAATTGATGACATGGCACTCTCTCTCGACCATGTTGAATTCGTATTCCCATGGCAAATTCTATGTTTCCGTATTCTAGTAACTTATAGTCTTCTGCAGCTCTGAAATCCCTTCTAACGGTTGTTTATCTCAATGTTTAAAGAGGAGAGAAGATAAGCTCTTTATACAAGTGGGGTGGTAGGAGGGTGAAAAAACCATATGGCATATGTAAATTAGGATGAGTAAGAGCCCAACCACTAATAGTTAAGTCATGACTAGAAACTTTGTTTACAATAGAATTTTAGACTTTAATTAAGCGTAGTAGAGTATTTTTTACAAAAAATTAACCCTAAAGAAAGTCAAGAAGTCGAAACAAATTTCATCTCTAAAAATTTGTTTAACATTTCAAGCCTCCAATCAAAAGTTATAGACAATTTTTAGAGTGGAAGTTTTAAATTGTCAAAGAGAATGGCCTTTCCAATTTGCCTTTGAAATTTGTCCATGACTTTTGATTGGAGTCTTTAAAATCTCAAATGTTTTTTTCAATAGAAATTTCATTTCAATTCCCACATTTTCTTGGTTCAAAGTTTAAGAAAAAAACTATTCAACTATACTTAAATGCAATCTGAAATTCTACTTCTAATGTTTTTGATGGATATGGGTGACTTTACCTTAAATGACTTTGAAATGGACATGAGATGGTCCTTCAATTGGCCTCTAACGACCCTTTTTAATCCTCAAATTTCTCCAAATGATATATTTATATTCTTTGAAAAATGAGCTAAATTTATTTTCTTCTAAGGAATTGCATGAAAAAGTCAAACTAGCTTATAGATGAGCAATTTCTAAGCCTCCTACCTTAAATGTATGAAAAAAATTTAAAGAGGTCTTCTTATCAAATTTCCAAATTACAATGGTTGTTAGCTTTACATTCTTCATAGATATTTATACTCGACGAGAAATTTTGGAATCTATTGTGTACATGTTTTAATTGTTGGAAATTGATACAATAGTATTCTAAAAACTTCACAATTTTGCAACAACTACTATTAACCCCAAAACGTCAACCCATATGTTCAATGTCTAATAGGTCACAAAATATCTCTTTGTGTAGGATAGAAGTGCAACTATTTATCCTCAGAAATTTTGCTTAGAAAGTAAAAATCTTCTACAATAGTTTGACTTCCAATACATTTTTTAAAATTTTAAAATTTTTTTTTGAAATGATTGAAATGGAATTTCAATGCAAAGGGGTGAAATAACTTACACAGGCTGCCAGCCACAAGCTTTTGGATTTTTATTCAAACCAATTATTCCCACGGTATCAAAAATGGATGATTTCCACGGCACGGTCACCAGCCCTTTAAAGGTTAAGGAATTGATTTATCATTATAATCTCAAGCGCACGCCAGACTGCAAGTGGACAACATCTGACTCATCCTAAGAATCCCTATTGTAAGGTTTTGGGTTCTGTGCCAAAGACGTTGAAAACTTGAAATCACATTTTTTTTAAAATTTAAAAAAAACTTGAAATCACAATCAAAATATATTGATTCACAGTCCGGGAAGAAATTTTAGCTTAATCGACTAAAATCCTACATTTTCTTGCACCAACCGGTTGCTTGGAGAACACTCTCAGCTAGGCCTTAAGAAAATAAAGAATATTCTTTTTTTTCCTCTAAAATGATTGGGTTTTTTCCTAAGATTTTGAACTTCATTCGGAAATTTTGGATTTCAACTGGCTAACTTGTAACTGAATGCCGGTACTCCCCGTTCATTGTATTGATTACTAAGATGCGACAACCTTTTTTTTTCTTTCTTTCTTTTTTCTTTTTTCTATTCCAATGAAATGGAAGCCTTGGAGTAAGTTAATTGAAGTAAATTAGTACAGAGTATCAAGTAACCTATATTTACTGAAAGCTTTAGTGAAATAAGCTTATCAATGCTTTTTTTTTTTTTCATTTCTTGTGAAGTGTCAAAGTGACGATACTTCATTTTATTGTGGTGCTCCAAATTGCAACATTCATCCATGTATTAGATAGAAAATATCATATTAGGACATAATACATATCTATCATCCTATTTTCATCCATTATTTGGTGATTTCATCCAATGGTTTGAAATTTATTGACAATTTCATTCAAAATTTTACTATTTATTTTCTATAAGCGTGGTGCCACGGAAAAAAATTTGGTGCAAGTTTGCTCCAAATCACCAGGGAAAACCCCACTGAAGCTTATATAAATTTCATAAACCTTGGAGGAGGCAAAGATGTATGACTTTGCCATCAAGTAAGTTAAGTTCAGCTTACCTTTAAGTTATTAGACACATTTTACAAGACCTGCTTTTGTCATGGAGCTACTCATAAATTGTCAGCTGATGTATACTTTAAATACAATTTGTTGCTATGGATATTTGGTTCTAATAAGTTTTGTATCCCAAGCCACCTTATAGGGAGGAGGTCCATAAACCGACCATCCAAGGGCTGGAACAGAATTTTGGGCAGGTGAAACATCTTAAAATGATTTTCAGTGAACTTTTCTAGAAAGACAGCTTGAATAGGCATCTAACCCAAGTCGTTTCATATTTTTTGGAGCTCTGTAGAATTAGTTATGAATTTCTGAAGTCTATATGGCATAAGGCTCCAAAACCGTCCACCCCTTCAAATGTTCATTGTTTGTACATTACTGTAAAGATTGAAAAGCATCATGTACCAGAAATATACATTTCAGAAAGCGAGTGGTTTTGGAGCCGGAGTGATTTTTGAGCCTCCTCCCTTAGACTAAAGTATTAGAAAATTCAGTATTTGACACTTTGACCATGAAGTAAATTCATGCATTTTCATACAGTCAATCTGCAAGCTCTTAAAAAATCTTCATGCTGATTGAGTCTCCCTCTCCTCTAGCTGTTGTCATTTGCCTATGGAAGCACAAGCATTGCAAGTTCTTTTTGCTCCAATTTTTTCCTTAAACCATTGGCCTCTTGAGTGAGGGATAGATCAAAGTTCTAATAATCCAATGCAAAGTCCTGAGTCATGTAATTATTGTTCATGCCAATCATTTGAAAATTGCAAGAAAAACATTCACTGTAGACAAATGGAATAAATGGAGTGTCCATGGCATCCATTACAGAAATTTGATAATGTATCATACATGTCAAAAAAAGAAAAAAAAAAGGATGAAACCAATCCCATGAGGTGAAAAAGAAAAGCATACTGCAATCTGGAATGTTCTCACCCTCATTAGTTTGAACATTTGGGTAAGTTACAGCATTGGGGTCAAGCTAGGGTCAAGTGAAGCCAACCCTGTAAAGACAAAGAAAAGGAGAAAATGCCAAATAATTCACATATCTGGTTCTTCCAAGAATTATGCATAGATTCCTAGATTCTACACAGCAAAAAAATAATAACACTCCAGGACTCTACACCCAAAACTTGCAAAGTTGCGATCAATCAATTCCATCAGTGTAAAATATAAATAAATAAATAAATAAATCTTGCAATTAATTTGCCAACAGAATCAAGGTAGCCTGTTTGCTGAAAGATATCAATATATTGACGTATAATCTAAATACAATTTGTTTTTTAATTTGTTTTTGGAACCAAATGGACAATTTCCATTGATTGAGGGAAACAGTACATAGGAGCCCCAGGGAACAAACGATATTTTTGTTTATAGGGATACAGGCCACAGAGCTTAGATGTAAATACAGATTTTTTTTTTTAACAAATGGAGAACCTAAATACAGATTTCATAGACCTCAGAAGACTAAGTAAAGGTAAAGCTTTGTAGTTTTGCCTTCAGGTGTACCACATTTGACAAGCTATCGAAAGTTTCTTCAGCTGCCATTTTCATAACAGATGATGTTTAATTTAAATACACTTTGATGATACTGATTTCCAGTTCTAATCAACTTGGTGTCCTAAATAGGCACCTTACAGGCCATGATAAAGTCTTTTGCATTGGAGACTTTGACTATGAAGTGAAGTCTTGCACTTTCATACAACTAATCCGCAAGTTCTTGAAAAATCTTCATGTTGATTGGGTCTTCCTTTCCTTCGTTGACGTTTGTCAATGGAAGCAAAAGCATTGCATGTTCGCTTTGTTCCAATTTTTTCTTTGAGCCATTCGCCTCTTGATAGTTCTTTTGGTTCCGTTGAATTGCTCCTTCTCCATTTGCCCGTGTCTAAGGTAGAGAGACCTCTTGGAAGTTCTTCCGGTTCCTTTGGATTGCTCCTTCTCCATTTGCCCGTGTCCAAGGTAGAGAGGCCTTGTGGAAGTTCTTTTGGTTCATTATTTGGATTGTCCTTCTTCCATTTGCCCATGTCCAAGGTAGAAGCATCATTGCAAGGAGAAGAAACAACATAATCCTTCAAATCTTCAATTTCCGCAAGAAAAGAATGCCCCTCCCCATGGAGCTTTGTATAATCAACTACAAAGTCTACAAAAGAAGGCATGAGGGCATTAAGAGGAACAAGTTTATCAGTAGTCATGGCTAATGAATGGGCAACTTTCAATCCCTACTTTCAAATTTTCTAGCTTGGGTCCTTTTGAATCTTCTACAAGAGATGGAAAATTTAGTGAAGTTTGAAATTTTGTATTGATAAAGTTGGCCAATGATGCAATCTATGTGAGTTTCTTGCTAAGTTGCAAAAAGATGTGTGAGCCATTAGCATGTTGAGAGCACTTTGAGTTTTTGTTTGAGAAGGTTTGTCTAATTTATAGGTAATGGCTTGAATATGTCTTTTCCATTTCACTTTTACTTTCACTTGACCATCCATGTTCTACATTCATTGGACATTCATCTTTATATTTCATTTTACTTTAGTCTATTTCATTTCTCTTTTACATTGTCTTTTCCATTTCATTTTGCGTTTGTCTTTTCCATTTCATTTTGCATTTGTCTTTCACATTGCATTTTACATTTGTCTTTTACTTTGCATTTTACATCCATTGTCTACATTTCATTGCTTACATTCATTTTCTAAATTTCAATATATCTATATTCCACATTTTATTGAACATTCATATGCTATTCTTTAATTTGCATCCCATTACACATTCCATTTTGCCATTTCATTTAGTCCTTTAAAGTATGCTACAAATTGGTTATTGTTATCTATGTTGCATACTTTAACCCCTAAAAGTTTGTCTATCCATCAAGTGTTTGTGGCTTAGTCAACCTTCATTGAAACTTTCAAAATAAACATTTTTGGTATTTAATATTAGTTAAAAAAATTAATTGAGCAATAAGTTTTGTTTTTAAAAATTTGAAAACATTCAAGAATTGAAAGAATTAGTATACTTACAAGTTCAATGTCTTAAAATTCAACTTATATAACCTTTTCACTCTTTCATTTGTATTATTTTGTTAAATTTTATTTAATTTAAATTACGGAATATCATTTTTCATCCTCACCTTTTTTTAAGGTAAAATTCTAGATTATTCCAATACATATTGTAGTTGAAAACTTTTTACAAAATGAATTGAAGTTCTTCATGGTAATAAAAAAAATTCATAATAGGGGAGAGTTGGAGAGAGGTTAATAGTTAAATGCAATTTGAAAGCCAAATTTAGCACAAGCATGATATTTGACCATTTTACGATGGATCTAGTCCTTAATGAATCAACTTTGTATTTTTTTCATCACCACAATTTTTAATTTGACATTAAAAAAAAATTTAATACTTAAAATCCATTTTCATTTCTTTACTGTCTCATGATCAAGCACTATAATATTTTCATTTTATATGTGATATTGTTGTGTTTTCTTAAGTAATATTTAATTATACATAAAATTTAAGATGATACCATTATAATTCAGATTAAAAGTTGAAACTTTTGAAAGCTCTATAATTTTTATTTTTATTTTTTTCAACAAATTTTGCAGAATTGATTACAATCTCAAATTGATTTGCAAGTCTATAGACATTCTTGAAATTTTTTAAATCATGTGGAATTATACAACATATAGAAGAAAATTAATAAGTAGCAAGAAGCAAGGAATGATTCAAAATATTAAATCTTAAAAATTTAAGTTATGAGGTTAAAAAATGTCAATCCCAATGACTGAAATGTTATGATAAAAAATTTACACCAATATATATATATTTATTTTCAAAAATATTTTATTTTAGAATAGACACTACAAGTGAAAGGAATGTTTTTAGTGAATTTTTAATTATTGTCCTACATATAAGATTATAAATAATGACCTTTAAGTAGATTTTTAGTAAAAGTTTACTAGATATATAAAAAATTTCAATAAATTTTTACAAAAACATCATTAATGATCATTATTTATAATCTTATACCTTAGACTCTACTTTAAAACTCACTTAAAACAACCTTTTTCTTGTAGTGAGATAATCCATAATTGCTAGCAAACTAAAAGTCTTTGTAACTTTCATCTCATTAATCAAATGGAATGATTGAAAGATTTCTACACATATAGAAATATTGGAAAATCATTTCAAATTTTTATTTCTTAAAAAGGTTACTTTAAAAAAAAATTGGTTATCCAAAAATCAATGAAACTTATGTATCATACAATAACTTCTTAACAATGTAATCAATAGTTATGAAAATTGTTACACCCTATAGCTACTCTTTAGGCACATGTTGTGTGAAAACTTCAAAGGAATTTTTAAATTCATAACAAGCTCTCCAAATTTCTATGTTGCCAAAAAAACACTATTTGGTCCTTTAGGGGTTAATTCAATTTTTAAGATCTTTGGAAAAATAAATCATTCGATGTAAAGTGTTCTTTACAATATTATGGCCATTGGAAATAAGCCCTTTTTTTTTTTTGAGAAAGGGCTAAGACGGAAATCATTTAAAATTTGGTGAAGCATTGTATTTCTTGCATCCATTCATCTTTTGGGCCAAAAAACACTTTTCAATTATATTCATACACTTTTTCATCCAAATTTGGCAATTTCATCCATATTTTGAATAGAATTGAGAAAAATTGGTGAAATTTTTTTTCTTTTATTTGGTGAAAAATAGACATTATTTTCAAATGGTTCAATTTAGCACCATAATGCCAAAAAAAGAGGATTGATTGGGATAGAAAAAAATTGATTCCATAAATAAATTAATAATAACTTAATATTTTTAATCATACACTACTTGACTACTTCTTTCTACTTAATATTTCTTTTAGTATGAGTATGAAAAAACAATTATATTTTTATGTGTATCTCCAATTTCTTTCTTCAACACATCAATCCCTAAAGGTTTTTGACTATATTTTCACCAAAAATGCTTTAAAACTACCATTCCTAGTACAACTACCAACTTTTAGGAAAAAAACCATTTCTAGACATGTATAAAAATAGGATCTTGTAGTAAATTGGTTTGAAAAGATGTAGAAAAAATTTACAATTTTATATCATGTAGATTGCAAGATTTGAACATTTGAACTAACAAAATAATTTTTTAACCCCTTTAAAAGAAACATGCAACTATGGTTCAAATGATTGCATTTGTATGAAAAAATGTCCAAAATGATGGTAACTCTCTAGTTCTTCAAAGCAAGTTGGCTACATGCTTGAAAATTTTTAAAGGAAAAAAAATAATAAGTAGAAAGAAGTATGATCCAAAATACTAAATTATTAACAATTTATTCATAGAATTGAAAAATGCCAATCGCAATGGTTGTAATGTTGTAATAAACAACCTACACCTAAAGTTTTTATTTTATTTTTCAAATTTTTTTAAAAATGGATCAATGAATGGACTCAAACTTTTTTTTTGTAGTATAGAGATTCTATAACTACCTGCAAACTACCTCAAACTAAAAATTCTCATGACCTTTGACTCTTTAATGAAAATATAATGATTCAAAGCATAGCACTTAGATATAAATCTAGAAAACCAATTTCAAAATTTTATTTTTCTTAAAAGTTATTTTTGAAGAATTTTGTTTTTGCTACCAAGCAATGAAAACTACATATCATACAATAACTTTCTAACTATGTAGTCAAAAGTTATGAAAATTGTTGGGTTTTAAAGGTACTCCTCGGGAAAATATTGTGTGAATTCTTTTTTAAAAACCACCCGTCCACTTGTAGTGAGTTGCTTAAATTTGCTAGGTTGCCAAAAAACACAATTTTGTACTTTTGGGCTTGAAGAAAGTTGTGAGTTGTAGGGTCTATATAGTTTTGTGTAAAAAGTTTGAAATATGAAACCTAACCATTTGGAAAGAATAGAAAACGTTTATTATTGAATTCCAAGCATCATATTTTTGCAAGTGGTAAGGTTATTTATTCTTGAATTTTAGAAGGGTATACACTAACAAGGTAACTAAGGATCTTAAGGTTGAATTTGCTAATGAATAAATTTAGATGAAGATTTTAGCCTTGCTCACTTAGAGATTGTATATCTTGAAGCAATTTTGGGCCTAAAAACATTAAATTTGTTCATTATTTTATCCTAGATTGTTGAGTACTTAGGAGTTAAGGTGAATCAACCTATTACCATCTTCATTCCAAATTCCACCCTCATATATATACTCCTTAGGTATACACTCCACCTCAAGAATGTACTCCTTAGGTATACACTCATGGGCACAATTGGGATGAAAATTCATAAAATGACAAATTTGACTTAGTGTGGGGCTCAAATCTTAGAGGCTATGCAAACCAAGTTTCTATTGAGGTAAGCAAACCCAATGTGGACAAAATGACATTAGAAATGTACATTTTAGAACTTGAACATACACCACCATTCCAATTTTTTTACCCCAATTTTTTACCCCACACTCGACTCACCTACGTTAGTGTGCGACCAAATTGCATCCGACCATTTCACCTTAGTTTATTCAATTTTAGAGTCATTTTTTCCCCTTAGCATATTTTACGTTCCTCCCTTTAGTTGGAGGAATGTTGCCGGCCATTATATAAGCTTACATTCATTGTGAAAAGGGCCAACTGAAGAAAGCACATGGCAGACATGGAAGCTACTCCTTACAGAACAAGAACTCAAGTGTCTTCCAGGGCTCTTTTTTTTGGCTTTCTAGTGCACCAGGAACAAATTATTTGGCTAAAAATAGCAACAAAATGTGAAGTTTTTCTCCAAAAATTTATGGGGAAAAAAGGTCTTGGATGAAAATGTCAAATTGTGGATGAAAACCATATCATGGATATGTAATATGTATGAATGTGATATTTTCTATCCAATATGTGAATGAATGTTGAAATTTAGAGGATTGCTATAACATTTTATATTGCCACTTTGGGACTTCATAAAAAATGGGGAGGAAAAACCGTGGTGCCTTTCCCTTCTCCTTCCCCTCCGAGAGAGAGATTCATCAAAGTTAGTCCTATTTGTATAACTTAGATGCTCTGACCATTAGTTTTTTTATTGGCTAAAAATTGCCAAAATTCACCCACCATCCATTTACTTCAATTTTATTATAGGATTTGAAGGAGTAGATATTTTATTTCCTCACCTAATTTCACTATTCACTCATTGTATTTAGCCATCTAGCCTCATGCCACAAGCTCATGTTGTCATTAAATTCAATAATCACAAGTCTATAGTTGCCAATACTACTCTCATTATGACCATACATTTGAAATAAAGTTGTCAAATCTTTAGCCATTAGAGCACATCCAATGCGTCTCTGCAAACAACACGGGAACGGTGCAAATGGGCGTTTTGACATCGCTTTGCTAAAAACTACTTCCCAATGCATCCGCTACTGCCAACCGCATTTCCCAGGGCTTTGCATATAAGAGCCCTGCTTTGCATATTTGGGTGATTTGCCGAGCACGGAATATAACTCCGTGAGTAGATTCTCTGACAATGATGACATGTAGTGGTGGTTCCAGGGTTCAAAGATGCAAAGATTCTTTGGAAAGATTAAAAAAGGAGAGTTTGCCGTCTCCGATCTCTTGTCGCATTGGGGCATCGAAAGCTGAAAATGAACTTGACCCGGTCCCTTCTACGGCAATAGACCTAGGCCTTACAATTTTCTGTATTGTTTTTAGGATAAGCATTGAAATCACATTTAGAGTTCTCACTAAGGTAAGAGGTCCTATAATGGACCATCTAAGGGGTGAAACTGAATTTCAGGGAGGTAAAACTTCTAGAAATATTTTTCAGTAAATTTTCCTTGAAAGACAAGTAGAATTGGCATTAAACCCAAGTCGTTTCATATTTTTCTGAGTTTTTTTGAATTAGTTATCAAATTTTGAAGTTGAAAGGTTATAAAGTTCTAAAATGGTGCCCTAGCTAAAATGTACACTACTGAAGGCTATGAAATAGCAACATATATTAGCATTGTACATTTAAGATAGGGCACCATTTTAGAACCCGCTCCATTTAAGAGCCTTTTACCTTAGTATGCATCTAATCTGAAGATTTACATCTATTTTCTCCCTATTTTCTCCTTAGAATGATTTGGCATAACCACTTCATTGACATTACATTCAGTAGCAGATTGTCACACTACCTTTCAATGGATGAAATAGTGTGGAATATCCCACACCATTCCATCCAACACCAATGGTATTCCAAGCCATTCAGTAACTAAAGTTGCAACTCCAAGAAATGTCAGATGAAAATTAGGTGATGGGGATTTCACCAAGGGGAAGGCAGTCCTTCCATGGGCTACTGAATGTTATGGAAACTTATTGCCAGGAACTTAAGGGCAAAACACCCATTCCCGTTCATGTATCCATTCCTATCCATATGTACCAGGGGTGCACATTTTTCAAAGAAAAATGTACACCCCTGGTACATATGGACGGGAATGGATACATGGACGGGAATGGATACATGGACGGGAATGGGTGTTCCCACCTTAGTTAGAAAAAAAGCTAACTCACTAAATAAAACACGCTGGTTCCGACCCACATCGCACATGGCAGTTGCCGTGCCAGGACTGAGCTGAGCTCTGTGAGCCCAACCTGTCTCCGCTTCCACAAGTGAAGGAGGCGTTTTGTGCTCCAGACTGTGACGGAGTCTTTCTTAATGGCCAGTCGGTGGCTGTCGGTCGCAGTGGAGGAACACTTGGTCCGCTGATTCCGCTCAGCTCAAGGTCTCGTTCAGTTGGGATCCCAGGTGGTCAGGTCAGTAGCTTCCAAACTTTCAGTTCCAACCAGTGATAAGGTAGAACCACCCGTAACCGATCATTTAAGGTATTTTAGGCATGCTCTAGTGTAGTGCAAAGCAAAACAAATATTTTCAGAGGTGTAAAAATAAAAATGATGGGGATTCCAAAAACTTTGGTAATTTTATCACATGAATTGAAATTACTATGAATTTTCGAAGGCATAAAGTGTGCTTGACCAAATACCAATCTGTGGAGTCTTCTAATGTCGATCACGCAAAAAACTACATTTTTACTCACTCTTTTCTACTTTCTTGCACACTACATTGGAACATGTGCCATGAACTTTTACTCCCAACTTTAAAAATGAGAAAAAAACTCATTCTAGCCTTGGTTGGAAATGCATCCATCAAAAGGTTGACTAAAGGGACCCTATTGGTTATAGGTAGTTCTACCTTAACTTGCAGGGAGGACGTGAAATCCTAACATACATCGGAGGTAGGCTCACCAGGGTGGATTTCACTTACCAAGAATGTTTTTGTTCTTTGCAGACAATTTTCTTTTGAATTCATAATCACAATCAGAGACCCCAAATTTGATGGGAGAGGTGTAGAACATATCGTAGACATGGCACAAAACAAGGGCCTTTTTTCACTATTATCCCAGATAATTCAACTGCTCATAACATGCAGTAGCCTTCAGAGAGGCTGCCTTTCCTTCTCTAAAGGCCCTCATCCATCAGAAACATCTACATGGGGAACTAAAGTGTAATAAAGAAGATTTTTTTTGCTATTAGTTGTACTATGGTTTTCTGTTTTGTGACCTTGGCACTGGCTAATCAAGTAAATTTCTCCATGTGACAATTTTGACATATGTGACACATATTAGTAGTTATTAATTTTGGTGATTGTGGAATATTCTACACCAATTCATCCCACAAATGAAATGATGTAGAATGTTCCGCATAATTTTGTTAAACCAGAGGCAAGCTGCAGCGTTGCTACAAAACATTATGCTCAGTCCACCTCCAATGGTAGGATTTAACAGTCAAGATGAACTGGCCAAGCGAGGGGGTCAGTTTGCCCCAAGGTAGGATTTAACGTCCTGCTCCTCCTGTAGGATAGTTCCGTTTAACGTCCTGGTCCAGTAGTACTGTAGTATAAGATAGTTCCGTTTTGTTATTTGTTTTATTTGGAAACAATTGAATTGACTGTTCCGTTTTCCCTTCCGGCCTGGGAGTAACTTAAGATAAAGCTCGTCTAGTTCAGTTGCACCCGCAGCGAGCAGGTCGGGCCGGGTGGGTCAGACGGACTGTCAGAGAGCCAGCCAGATGATCCCGCCAGCTGAAGGTTCAGTTCAGTTCGTCAGTCGTGATTCGAATCTGGCGCCAGAGGTTTCCCAAATTTGGCTCCCTTGCCGAGTGCTGCAGGCTCTCCCACTGACAGGCCCCAACTGAACAAGTGAAGAGCAGAGCAGCTGAGCAGCCCATTGGGGCGGGACTGCGAATCGATGGAGCCAGTTGGGTGGGGTTCAGGCTTCAGACCTCATCACTTGTCTTGCTGCGAAGGAAAGGAAAAGGGACTGTCAGGGTTGCCGTGTTGGGGAGGGGACTGAGGGAGCACGGCAGGGCCTCAGACTCCCCACTTTGGAGTTTCGTCGGGGCAGAGGAACCGCAGGCAGGACGCGTTGAATCCCAACTTTCCATCGAAGCTGCCGTACGCCCAGCAGCGTGAGTGGACTTAAGGTGGGTAAGGTAAGAGGTCCTATAATGGACCATCTAAGGGCTGAAACATAATTTCAGGGAGGTAAAACCTCTAGAAATATTTTTGTAAATTTTCCTTGAAAAACAAGTAGAATTGGTATTTAACCCAAGTCGTTTCACATTTTAATGATTTTTTTGAATTAGTTATCAAATTTTGAAGTTGAAAGGACAGAGGGCTGTAAAATGGTACCCTAGCTATAATGTACACTGCTGAAGGCTATGAAAAAGAAACATATACAACTACTGTACATTTAAGATAGGGCACCATTTAAGAACCCGCTCCATTTAAGAACTTTCTATCTTCTATCTAAAAGTGCCACTTTTTGGTACTATGCCTAGTAACTATTATTGGTCTGATCAAATTTTCATATAGTCTTCTTGGCAAGTGAAAGCACGTTCCAATGCACCAAAAAAACATAGCATTTGGATACGGTATGTAAAAGTTATTAAGGTTCAAAGTCTGTTTCTAAAAGTGCTCCAGCCAAATAGGTACATAATGGAATTCAAAAATGTATAGCAACTATAGATGGCACTTTTAGGTGAGGTGCAATTTTAGGTGTACCCACCTTAAGGTAGACCAACCTACTAAGTTACCACCTTGATTTGAAATTTGGCTATCTTGGGGTCAATTTCAAGAGGAGCACATATTTTTCAAAGGTGTGTGCATGTTTCGCAAATCAAATCCAAGTGGAATTATAATTTTTTGATCAAAAGTGTAATTTATATGAATTTTTGAAGTGTTCCAACCCTAAATAACAAAAGTGCCCATGACTAAGGGTCATAAAAGCCCTAATAACAACCGATAACCACCTTCTTATGTCCCTATAAGCATCTAGTTATTCACCAGAGATCAATTATTGCAATGTTACCCTGTTGACATAAATGCACTAAGTTTAGTCAGATTTCTAAATGAAATTGGCTCATTTCTAAACAAATTTGGATGGTGGAATGGGTGGAAATGGGGCCAAATCAAGGATGATGGAAATGGCTTGGAGACGGAATTAGGCTAGTTTACTTTGCTTCAAGGGAAAAAAAAATGCAAGAATTTCTTTATTTTTGCAAATAATATTTTCAGCAAATTTTTTTTTGCAAATTCAGAATTCATATTTGTAATTTGAGACCCCAAGGTTGAGGACATACCTTAGACAGGGTACAGAATAGTATCCTTTTTCACTTTTATCCCAAAGAACCCAAAATTCATCTTGTTGGACCCACCTTTGATGGTAGGATTTAATGTCCTACAAGGCCCTTTCTGACATAAATGGAAAAAAAGTATTACCATCTACATGAATTAATTGATATTTGGCATAAATCAAAGCATAGTTGAAAGGGGGAAAAAAGAGCCACTTGTCATCTTGTGAATGGTGTGAAGTGATGTAGACTCTTGAGTATGTGACATAAAATTCAATCTTGACACATAAGTGTTGGATTGATTCTTCACAAATGGTATTTATTGCGGATGATAAAAATTTGGGAAATTCAAATTTATATTTGGAATCAAGGACTATGAAAGACAAAAAGAAATAGTATTCCTTATAAAGGTTACATTTGGTAGAGATTAAGACATTTTTGTAATTTAAAAAAAAATCATGTTCCATCTTGTGAATGGTATGTGAGGTGATATAGATTCTTGAAAATCTCATGTTGGAATTCAATTGGAACACTAGAATGCTAAATTAGACCTTTACATATGATATTTATTATGGATGATAAAATTCAAAAAAATTGAAATTATATTTGGAATTGAGGACTCTAAATTAGAAAAGAGAGGCCATAAAATACAAATATTAATTTATTTTCATCCGAGATGACCCTAAACTACTAGATGATAGTGGAGAGGTTCCTAAACTAAGTAGCATGGTTGTAGGTTTGAAACCTAGCTCTGACAGGTGATTTACCTAGAGTGAAAGAAGCCCCTTTTCTTGATGTAACCCTTGTAGTATCTCCTTCAATGCAATTGTTTAAAAATAATAAAATAATAAAATAATATTTCCTACTCCACAATAAGGGCCACGGTTTTATACTAATCCCTAAATGGTGGAAGTCAAGGGAAAAAAATATTTTTTCAAAAGTTGGCTTGCTACCTCCCTCCTAAATCCTAATGAATGAGGAGTGATTCATTTGGGTGATTGCAAGAAACACACGTCCTATTTGTTGCATTTGGCTGATTTTTTCGGGATAATCAAAAGTACTTAAAAATTTAAAAATTAATTTAAAAAAATTTGAATAATTTGAATAATGTATATACCTCTAAGATGAAGGTTTTCACTGAAGGAAATGGATAGAAAATTCTCTAAGTAGGAGAACTCGAAAAGTGCCAAACCTCCAAAAAATACATATCTTCATGTTTTAATTAGGGAAAAATAGTAAAAATAGATATTTTCAAAAAATAAAAAGTGTCTATTTGCAACAACTTTATAGAGATGGTCATTCACCAAAAAAACCACCAAAGTAATATTTTATGTGTTTCAAAATACAAGCAGAAGGGAGCTCACTTTGTAAACCTCCACACTACATAAAATTAACTATTTTTTAAAATCCTTTCCCAAAGAGATATGAATATACTAGAAGACCATCTCATCCAAATTTCATGTAAAAATCAATAAAAAAATATTATTCCCTAGTACTAAAAATCCCTAAACTGCCAAGTGTGACATCCAATCAGGGTCCATTTTTGTATAGTAAAATATTTTTGAAAATTATGAAAAAATTATGGAAGGTTTATAATAGTTATGAGTACCTTCCCTACAAATCTTGAGTCAATAAGAGCTAAAACACAAAATTTATGGCCAAAAAACAGATCAGCATGCAACATGTGACACAAAATAGGATGTGTTTCTTGCAATCACCCATTTGTTCTCCTTTTATTTGTGACAATGGGAAAGAACCACCAAACTTTATGAAGTCATCATTGGTAGATTTGTAATTTGCCCTAACTTGCAATGAAATTATGTTCCATTGGTGTAAAAAAAGAAAACTTTATAAAGTAGTGTAGGTATGTAAAGTGATCTTCTTTTTTGCAAAGGTAACACCAATGTAAAATAAAATGTAAAAGACAATATCAAATGAAATAGAAAGGTATAAATAAAATGAAATGTGAGAGATAACATAAAATGAAATAAATAAAATATAAATAAAGTGAAATGTAAAGATAAATGTCCAATGGATGTAGAACATAGATGTTCAAATAAAAGTAAAAGTAAAATGTAAAAGGCATGTTCAAGAAATCACTTGTGAATTAGAAAAACCTACACATCTTCTTCTTACCTAGTAAGAAACTCACATAGATTGTATAGTTGTCTATTTTATTCAATACAAAATTTCCATTACTAAAATTCTCATCTCTCATAGACGATTCAAAAGGACCCAAGCTAGAAAATTTGAAATAGAGAGTGAAAGTTGCCTATTTATTAGCCATGACTACTAATACACTTGTTCCCCTTAGTGTCCTCATGCCTTCTTTTGTAGACTTTGTTGTTGATTATACAAAGCTTCATGGGGCAGGACATTCTTTTCTTGCAGAAATTGAAGATTTGAAGGATTATGTTGTTTCCTCTCCTTACAATGATGTCTTGGACATAGGCAAATGGAAGGACAATCCAAATAATGAACCAAAAGAACTTCTAAGAGGCCAATGGATTAGGGATAAAATTGGAACAGAACGAACTTGCAATACTTTTGCTTCTATAGACAGGCGTAAGTAGAGGTGAAGAAGACTCAATCAATATAAACATTTCCAAGAGCTTGAACATTAGTTGTATAAAACATAAGAGGATTTTTCAGGGCTTTAGAAGACCGTTTCAGCCCTGTTCCCTAGTCTGCAAACACGTCAGATAAAATAATAATAAAATAATAAAATAATAAAATAATAATAATAAAATAATAATAAAATAATAAAATAATAAAATAATAATAAAATAATTTTTTATATTAAAATATTATTTAAAAAATTTAAAAAAAATTTAAAAAAAAATTTAAAATATTAATTAAATATGATTATCTGATGTGGCAGTCTCTTGGCCACATCAGATCGCCTCAGTGGCAGCGTTCAGAGAGTTCCCATGGCCTGAGAACTCACGGTCTTCCAGAGTAGCTGAAAATCCTCTTATGATGCATAACTTTACTTCATAGTTATAGTATCAAATACAAAAGATTTTTATCATAGCTTGCAAGGTGCTTTAGAATACAAAGCTTATTAGAAAAAGAAACCTATATCAATAAAATATCAATAAAGTGTATTTAAATTATACATCACATGTTGTGAGGAGGGGCTTCAAAAACTATGTTTTGTAAAATGCCATATAAGGTGCAAGTACTCAAAATCATCAATATAAGCAATTCTACATAGTTGGAGGTACCTTTTCCTACAAAATAGTATTTTGTAGTATTAACAAGTAAAAAATTGTGAATATTAAAATTAGTTAAATTTTTTGGATGTTGTATGTAATTTTTATGATTTTTCAAATTGTTGACTCCCTAGTCTAAGAATATTATTACATCCATTGAAAGTACAAGAATGGAACATGTGCGCTGATGGGTATTTCTACCTTAGTGCACATGAAGGGAAAGCCTCAATTCTTTCAATTCATAAGTCCAAGGTTTATAGAATATATAAGTTAAGTGTGATATCTTTCACACTAATATTTTATAAGTTTTAATTTACTTAAATTACTTAAAGATTGCATCTTAGGATCTTAATTTTATTCTAATTATGATTTCAACTTCTTTAGAAAAAAATCCAAAGCCCTACAAAAAAATCCTTGCAATGGAATTTGTTTAATTTCTTTAAAAAGAAAAAGGAAAAAGCCCTACAAAAGGGAAATGAATCCAATGTTGTGCTGAGATAATGAATTATGAAAGTTTGTGGAGTTTAAGGGTATTGACTATATAACCTAGTATCAACTGGTGTGCCCTGTGCCATTGCTACAACCAAAAACTAAAGTAAAAGTAATTTTTCAATTTTAGCTCAAAAATAGCTCAAAAATCCATAACTTTTCCACTATAGGTTAGAACATCACAAAACAAAGCCCATGTACTTTTCCACACCGAGAGTTTTCCAATGGTACCAAACATGCAACTAAGGGACACGTGGTCCATGAGACCTCAATGTCACAAACAACAAACAACCAAACAAACAAACAACCTATCTTAACCCCTAAAGGACCATTGTCCCCTCGGGGGACAATTTGAAGTTCGGGCAGGTTCCGTAGACCTCAATTTTTAATGAATCTTTTTGAAACTTTCTCATAAGATAGGAAAACTGATTAGCTTCATGGGAATGTAATTTTTATTTCAATTGGTGACCGGGAGCAAAAGTTATACCACAAAAAGACCAAATTTTCATTTGGTGGGCAGAATTTTTTTTTTGCAAAAAGTCAAAATTTAATTTTTTAAATTTTTTTTCTAAAACAATATATTTTTGCCTACATGTGAAGCTTTGATTCACTCTATTTGGACTTATGATGAGAAAGTTATGGACAATCTTTTTTTTCGGGCAATCTAAACAATTTCTTGAAAAAATAACTTATAGGATTCATTTTTGAATGCAATTTTCACAATTTTTCAAAAAGAATTGTTGGACAAGGTTATGTTTACTTTCTAGAACAATCTCACCATTGGGATTATTGTATTTCAATCCCATCTTAGAGTTATTAACCATTTAGTTTTTCTTTCAATCTTGGACCTACATCTACTTAACAATTTTTCAAAGAATGAAAATCAAGTGTTTTTTGTGTGAAATTTTTTTCCTAGACTCTCAACTCAATTTCTTAACACAAAAAACTATAAATTCAAAGTCTATAGTGCAATTTTTTAATACAAATTCCAGTCAAAGTCATCTGAAATTGCAAACTACAGTTCAAAAAAACTTGTATTTCCAACTTTGAATGCTCATATCTTCCAATCTGTACGGTCAAACTTCATGAAATTTTTACCACTTGATCTCAATCAAGTTAAGTACAAGATCCTATGGTTAGATTCTTAAAAATATATATTTTTTGTTTTCTTGGATGAATGCAATAGAAATGGCAGTTTTGAGAGGTTTTTTGACAGAAAAAAGGCCTTGGTCCTTTAGGGGTTAAGGTACAGATTCCTATCAATTATAGTATACAATTGAGTTATTTGTAAAGTACACTAAATCGGGGTTTAAATCCATGAGTTTTGTGAAAAAGACGGTTGAGTTAAAAAAATTGAAATAAAAGTGGGTATGAAACTTATTTTTCCATCAAAATGGTGCCTAAAAAGTTTGGTCCCCACTTTTGAAGTCATGTGACAGAAGTATCTTGCAAAAAAGTTTCACGCTTCAACTATAGTTCCCTTCTCAACTTCAAAAAAGTCATGTCCAAAGGGGGGGGACTTTACAAATAACTCAAATGTATTCAATAGATTTCAAATTTTCACATAAGGCGAGAACACCCGAAATCATCAATATAAACAATTCATCATAGTTGGAGGCATCTTTTCCTAAAATAATGTTTTCATAATATTAGCAAGCAAAAATCATGAATATTGAAAAAAGTTTTAAAAAATTTGGATGTCATGTGTAATTTTCATAATTTTTCAAGGTATTGGCTACGTAAACCACTAAAACTATCACATAGGTGCATCCGAATCTAAACTCTACAAAAATCAACCATCCATAAATCTTAGTTAAATATGTGTCCTTCAAATGCATCAATGAATTAATATTTAGCCTTTGAAAGACACATTCATCAAAGTCTAAGGGCATAGATGAGTCAAGCTAAGGACAAACATTAAAAGAGATTTAAGGCCTCCAAAGGGTCGTGTCACGTCTATTTCCAGAATTGTTGGTTGCTATCAAGCCAACAATTATAAAAAAATTGATCTTGAAGTGTAAAAACAATTCAAAAACTAAAAATTCACTAAAATAAAAATCTAATGAAGTAGCATAGTCTTGACCATGTCAAATTTATGCATTTTTGCATTCCCGCAACAATTTGTACATTCCCATAGTCTAAGAACTTGCAATCTTCCAAAGGCCTCATATTTCTTCTAATGGAATTGGAATACATGCTCAAATGGGTGTTTCTACCGTAAAGTTAAAATTTTTGTGAAGAATTTAAAGTTGATAACTATGGTGATATGTCTTGGTGCAATTAGAAATTTGATAGTGTAAAAAATAACCCTTCAAGTTGTGTTTTTTTTAGTAAATCTCTATGTGCATAATAAAATATATTTCTTCCATTTTGAAATAAATCCACAATTTCAAAATATACTTATCCCATTTTAAATTTGTAATTGGTTCTCCACAACTTGATGGACAACAACTAAAGCTAGTTTGAGTACCTTGAAGCAAAAAATGTACACTACCATATTCCAAAGACTATATAGCAACTTGATCATTGCAAACCAAATCAAAACACAATCTCTAACTAACCAAAGATGAAGAATCTACCTACAACTGTACTTCAACTACTACTAATAAAATTCTTCTTGAAAATTTCTTAAAACTAAATCAAAAGACATTGTTGGAATTGAATATAGAGGACATCATAGACATCACTCCACCAATGTTATTTAGAAAATGATAAAAATGAATACCAAGAGAGTAGTTATGAAAATAGAAAAAAAAACTCAATTTTGCCATTTGTTTTCAACATGCACTACTTCATTGTTGACTTCTATTCTCACACCTAGAGGGGCTTAATAGAAGCTATAGTATCTACAAAATCCATCTAATATAGGAGCAACTCATGCATTAATCTAGCCATTTCTAGGAAACCCTAGATTTATTTCTAAATAGATTTGGTAAGTTTTATAAAAGAAAGCGTCCATTAAATAGGACTCTTTTTAGTACAAAGTTCAAAATTTTCCTATACAATCTACTCTGAGAAAAAATTTAGAGATTTGTTTCAAAATAATTTTGACTTACAATTCATGAAAAAGTGTAGTTCATTTTTTTCTTCTTTTGAAAATTTTAATGATAGGTCAAAATTGTATCTTCTATTAATTTGTAAAGAATACCAAGGCTTTAAAGACGAGATCATCAAGAGTTTCTTCAAATATCAAATTTTCTATTACTACACAAATATTAAACATCTTATACTATTTTCATTGATATAAAGATATTTGAATGTAGCCATCTTAGTTTGGAATATGAAATAGAAAGACGAATCCACCTAGTTCATACATTAGGAAATATATATATATATATATATATATATATATATATATATATATATATATATATATATATATATATATATATACATATATATATATATATATGTGTATATACATATATATATATACATACATACATACATACATATATTTTTTTTTTCTTTCATTCATTGTCTAGAAAGCTACTCCAAATTTGGCATTGTCTATAGAATGGTTGATTGGAGGGTTTATAATAAGTTGATTCTAGTTTGTGAAATTTCTAAGGTATAAGTATCTATAGTTGATCAATTAAACCTTGAATGCAAAAAATGTTTTTTTTTGGCAACATGGCAATTTTTGGTAGCTCATTTTGAATGGAGTTTTTTTCCTTCAAAATTCTCACATAACATGTGCCTAAGGAGTAGCTTTAAGGCCCAATAATTTTCATAACTTTTGATTACAAGTTATGAAAATCATCAGGCCTTAATTCCTAAAGGATCAAGGCCATTTTCTTTCAAAACCACTCCAAATTGTCATTTTTGTTGTATTCATCCAAGAGAACAAAAAGATTATTATTTTTAGAATCTAATCATAGGATCTTGTACAATACTTGATTAAAATCATGTGATATAATTTTTATAAACTTTGGCCATTTAGATTGAAAGATATTAGCATTCAAAGTAGGATTTTTTTTTATGAACATTGACTTGTAATTTCAGATGACTTTGATTGCCATTTGTAGGAACTTTTTACACTATAAACCTTGATTTTGAATTTTTTGTGTTGATGAATTGAATTGAAAGTCTAAATTTTTTTCAAAGAATAAGCACTCCATTTTCATTATTTAAAAAATTAATAAGTAGAAATAGGTTCAAGTTTGAAAGAAAAACTAAATCATTAATAGCTTTAAGATGGGATTGAAACTTAATAATCCCAAATTAAGGTGAGATTGCTCAAGCAAATGAACTTAACCTTTTCAAATAATTTTTTTAAATTATAAAAATTACATTTAGAAATAAGGCCTATACATTATTTTTTCTAAAAAATGCTCAAATTGACCAAAAAATGAGATTGTCCATAACTTTTATATTGCTAATCCTAATGGAATGAATCTAAGCTTCACATGTAGACAAAAATAAGATTTATAAGGACAAAAAAATTTGTTTTTAATTTCAAATTTTTGTGGTTTTTCTTTTTGCCCGACAACATGAAAATTATGTTTAAGATGGTATAATTCTTGCTACTAGGCAATGATTGAAATACAAATTATATTCCTACAAGGTTGATAATTTTTTCTATATTATGAGAAAGTTTCAAAGAAATTTACTAAAAATTGAGGTCATAGGTACTTACCCAAACTCTTCAAAGTTCCCTAAGGGGACTTTTGGTCCTTTAGGATTAAATCTACTCCTTGGACACATGTTGTATGAAAATTTCAAAGAAAAATAAAATTAAAACTCCATTTGTAGTGAGTTGCACAAAATTTCTATGTTGCCAAAAAATGTAGCATGGTGCTTTAAGAATTTAGCCATTTTCAAGTAGATTGTATACAATATAACATAAGTAAAATTTTTGTTATATAGGAAGATAGGAAATATGGGGACTACAAATTTTTCACAATTTTATTTCCAAATTGAAATTACTGTAATTTTAGGAAGCCAAAAAGTTGCCTGGATTAATAGCCATTGTTTAGACTCTTCCAATTCCGATGATAGACTAAGTACTTTTTTGCTCACTACTTCCTACTTTCTTGCTCATTACTTTTGCACATGTGTCATGATCTCATTGGGCCCAAGGATAAAAGTAAAAAATTTCCCTATTTTATACTGTGTTTTAGGATATGCTAATGGCTCTCCCTATTTAATTTTGGGTCTCTGATTGCAAATGTAAAATTTAGAATTTGCAAAAAGAAATTTAATTTTAGAAGAAAAAAAATTCAGCGTTTACCCCCGGGATAAATCCAGCCTGCTGGGCCCACCTTCCATGGTATGATTTAACGTTCTGCATCGAACAGAGCAAGTTGAAACTTGTTTGACATTTGAAGAGAGTACAATCAAAACTTCAAAAATTATTGGATTGACTGGAAAATCGTACCCCACACGTACATTGTGTACGTAACGTAGCCTCGCATGTGCCGTCCCAAATTCAACTCCAAATTCAAACATTTACCTTACCTCGGACCACTCAAGTGAGATTTGAATCTGAAAATGCCCAGTTTGCCTGCCACTGGTAGTTACAAAATCCTGACTCAGGCTCTGCCAGCCAGTGCCGTCTGCAGCGTGCCGAGACAAATGCTTATGCCAAGCAGTCAGTTAACGACTCCCTGCGCTTCACATGATCCATAGTTCTGAAAATGGTTTCCGTGTCTTGTCCGTCTGCTCACTGGGCTTCTTTTTTTACCAGTGTCCCCTGTGCTGGCCTCACTGCAGAGGCCAGATTTTGGAGGGACGAATTAGTAGAGGTCAGAATTCTGACAAACTGGCAAAATTTTGCCGGAAAAAAACACCCTGCTGCTCAGTACTCACCAAGGCTTTCTTTTTCTTTTTCCTTTTTTTCCTTTTTTTCATGAAGTGCTAAAGTGGTGATATAAAATGTTCCAGTGGTGATCCAAATTTCATCATTCATCTACATATTGGCTAAAAAATATCACATTAATACATATCACATGAATATAATTATTTCGATTTTCTTCCATTATTTTGTAGTTTCATCCAAGATGTATTGTAATATGAAGTTTCATATCAAGAAACTTCATGATTTGGTACCATTTCTGAAGCCATTTCTTTTTTTCTAGTACAATCTGGCACAAGAAAGCCAAAAAATACAATAACCTAATTTGGCCCCGGGCAGCTTGTGTCTGGGCACATGTTCCCTTTTTTCTTGCAATAAAGGTTCCTTTACTTGTGTAAAAAAAGGATTTAAAAAAAAATCCATGTGTTTAAAAATTATTATTATTATTTAAAAAAAATAAAATCCGAAATGGGTGAACAAACAACTGAATGTCATGGGGACTGATAAGTTGGTAGAAGGAAAACCTGACCAAACTCCTTCATTTGCTGACTGCTTGACATCAGGCTTCCACTGGAAGATCCTGCAGATCACTACCGTATAATTGCAGTGCATTCAAGGCTCTACTCCCTCGTCTGTAGTTTTGTCATGGCTGGTGAGGGAATGACATCATGGTTCCTGCAAGAAAAACAACAAAACAATGATGGAAACATGGAAATTCTGTTTCATTTGTTTCAGAAAAAGGGGAAAAAAAAGGAAAAGAATGACAGAAAAATGTGTGAAATTGATGAAATAAGCAATAATTAAAGCATTATAATTCTTCAAAGGGAAACAATCAAATGATTCTCACTTGATCCTGTTGTTGGAAGTCATGATACACATCCTTATCCATACCTTAACCCCTCAACACCCGTGGCAGAAACATGTTCAAAAACATGATAGCTTTTGAAGCCTTATAGATCTAAATGTCACTAAGCTATACAAATCTCAACCGTACAATCTTATAGTAGACATGTTGTAGATGACATGTACAAAATCTGGAGTCATTTGACAGCATAGATTGCAAGATTATAATATTTTAATGCTAAAAATGGATGCTGAGATTTTCCCAAAACACATTCGGAGGTGAAATTTAATTTTCAAACCTACTCAAATGAAAAAAATTAACACAACAAAATGATCCAAAACTAGTATACAAACACATTGGTGAAAAAAAAATTCACTCAATTAACTCATTGTGTCTACAAAACAACTTTGAAGTGTCAAAAATTAGCAAGAAAAACTACAAAAACTACATCTAAGGTTGAACCTCCATTTACTAAAACGCTTCTCAGTCACTCATTACTGCTTGGATTGACATGAAACTTTAGTCACACAAAGTAGACTAGTATGCACAAATTTTTCAACAAATTTTATTGAAAATGGACTCTATATGAAGAAGAAACAAGCTGTCAAAGTTGACTATATTCTAGAAATGGCAGGGTTTTGGACTTTGAATTGCTCCCAAACATTCAAAAAAACTTGAATTGACACAAAAATTTTACCACACATTCAAACTAGACTTCAAGGGAAACAAAACCTAGCAAATTTTATTGAAAATGATCATCTGATGAAAGAGAAACAAGCCCCCAAAGTTGCAGCCCTAAAATGCAGTTTCTGAACTCAAATTGAACCTTTGAACTTTGATTGGCTGCCAAAAAATCATAATGTTTTGGATAGATCTGAAAATTTTACTACACAAACTAAAAGACAACACACAACTTTTCCAACAAGTTTGGTTGAATTCGAATATTAGATGCAAAAGTTATAGCACTTTGAATTTGACTGAAATCTTTGAAAGGTACTATTTGTGCCCCTTGGGTGTTGAGGGATAAGTTTGTTTGTTTGCTATGGTGAGACTATCTCACAAATTGTGCACTTAGCAATCATGTTCTCAATATTGTTGGAAAGCTCTTTGCAAACAAGGGTGCATGGACTTTGTTTCATAACATTTTGATTTATGGTATACAAGTTATTGAATTTTTAAAAATAATAATAAGTAAATAATTAGAAAATTACTTTTACTTTTATTTCGATTGTAGAATGGTACAAAGTACACTAGTTGCAATGAATAGGAAGAATTGCCATAAATAGTTGATGTATTTCTCCAATTTGCAAGTTGTAATAAAAAAACAATAGGCACATTGTAAGTTACTACTTCAAAAAATGCATATATATTTTAGGTGAAATTTAAAAGGAAATAGTCAAAGATTATCAATAAATAAAAATACTTTCCAATAGAAAACTACAAAGAACTTCGTAGATGGCTGGGCTCAAATTTCTTCTCAAACTGACACTATTATATTTAGTCTCTATCCATGTAATTTATGAACATTGTATGACTAAACTATGAGGTTTCAACGGTAGTGACAATAAATGTAGTTGAAATTGTGACTAGATTATCATTAGTATTTTGTACATTTTATAGAAGAGGGCTCTAAAAGTGAGCGGGCATTTTCAACCATCCAGTAGGGGCTCTAAAATGGACATGTGAACTTTGGAAAAATGAACTCTGGATTACAATGGAACTTGATGAGATTTGTTTATACTTCTTCAATAGATGGTTTAAAAATCACCCTTGGTTCAGTCTAACTAAGTGGCTAGGTATGTACTAATTTAATTCAATTTAATTCAAAATTAGAATTGGTTGTTCAACTACTATCTTTCAAGTATTGAAAATTTTGAAATAATGATTAAATCAAGCATTCATTTGAGATTTAGAAAGGGACACTTTTAGAAACCATTTCAATTACTTTACACATGTTGCAATGCTAGTTTTTGAACAAGGCCTAATTTTTTCTTGAAACTATGCATGGATGGGTTTCTTGGGGCCTATGATCACTAATAGTAGGGACCTACACCAGATTGTGTTCAAAAATTCATAACTAATTCAATAATGCTTCAAAAAAATATGAAACAACTTGTGTTAGATCCCTCATCTATTTTTCTTTGACTGAAAAATAAGCTAAAAATATTTACATCTCAGGTTGTACATAAAAAAGGCACATTGGGGCTTCGATGATCGCTTTTTGAGCCTCTTACCTTAGACAAGAATCTACACATTTGGTTTTTGAGCAATTAGGTGCAAACAACTTTATTCAATACAATTGAGGGCCCCTCAAATTCCTTAGTAAAATATAATCCGTGCATCTAAAAGTGTCTTAATAAACATTGAGTGTGATTCCATCACTCCATCAATACCCATGATACAAGTCTTTTATAAATATTAAGGTTGTGATATGGAGTTTCTCATGTGTGAGAAGATAAAACAACTAGACAATTAACTTTTTTTTCCTTACAATCTAAAAAAAATTGATGTATTTATTAATAATAATCAAGAAGAGATCAATTATTCGAGTTGGTCATGCCTTACATAATGTATTTAAATTTTAAAAAAATTAATTTTTTACAAAAGATATATCTCATTATTCATAAAATAAAGTTTAATCTTTATGGTTTTTAATAGATCTAGAACCCTAAAATTTTGATTTTTTTAAATACAAGGTCTAAAGTGTATTATAGTCATTGACTCAGTCAACTTCAAAATGATTGTAAGAACTTCAATTATTAGAATACTTTTGATTTGTAAGATGATTACTAAACCAAAAATTTAAATTTTTTTTTTTTGTTTCATTAATTGAATTTTTAAAAATATATAAGTTTTCTTTAATCCTAAGTTTATACTTGAAATGCATCATTGAAAAGAACAAGAAATTTAGGATAGAAGTGTAATCCAATTAGGATTAGTATGTTGTACCAAATGGTTAACAAACATTTTAAAAATATATACCATAATTAGTGGGGAAATTATTTTTATATAATAATAAGATACCTTTATTCTTGAGTATTTGTGGAATTACAATTTTCAAGTTTAATTAATTATTTAGCAAACAATATTGACCTTGACAACAATCTAAAGGTAGAATATTAGGATAGAATAAGTGAAAAATTACCTAAATAAATCATAGTGTTTAGTTGGAAACTAAAAGATGATTTAGGTTCTTCCAACGTGGGTTTTTTTACAATATAGCAAACCAACAAAATTGAGTACAAATTTGAATTTTTTTTATTCAAACAACCAAACCATAAGCATCATTGTAGTAGACAAAGTCCAAAAGTAGATATAAAAAAGTTTTAGTGTGTGACTTACTACACATTTCCATGGAAGTTTGAAGATTTTTTATTTGTGATTTTAAAGAAAAATAATTTCAATTTTAGACATGTCTAAAAGTTGGTTTTGTTCACTGTAATTTAGAATTACTTTATCTTGTAACAATTTTTTCTTTGAACTCAAATTTTTCTTTTTGCCTTTCTATATTGGTGTATATCATTTTGGATAGTTGTACACAAAAATTGAAAGAAGTTGATATTTTATAGAATTAAAAATATTAACAATTTGACAAATATACAAATGATGTTGGTTTTCACAATATTTGAATTCATTTTTTGAATTGAGATCATAGATTTGCATTGGCCATTATAGAAAGACTATAAATTGCAATATGGACCACTGTTCTATCTAAATGCTTTTGTATTTGAAATATTTATTGAATAAGACAATATATTTAATTTATATTTTATAGCTACAAAATGCTTTTGTAGTTTCAATTTTTTTTCTAAAGACTAGAATTCGTGATGTACATAATTTGTTTAATTTGTTTAAAAAAATTACTATCAATGTCATCAAAAAAATAAAAAATTTCATAAATTAAACTAACATTTATCAAATTTTAATTAGGTTAGGTATCCTACCATCATGGTTTGGGTTTTGCCTAATACTTATATTAGGCAAGTTATAAAAGTGTTCAAAATGTGAAAAAAGTTTCTTCAAAACTACCTAATCTTGGTAAAAATCAACATTTCAAAAAAAAAACACTAAATGTAAATGAATGTCTTCTAAAGAAATTAAAATTTCCATCAATTAGATGATATAATGAAAGTTGAAGAATAGCCTTGGTTCTAAAATTGTTCATAGTATAGTTCATTTACTAGCTTGAATTGCAATTGCACTAACTTTGTGCTACACAATGTACTAAAAAGTGTTTGCACCCCCCTAGTCAATTAATATCCCCCCCTCTTTCAAAAATTTTATAGGCCATCAATGCAAAACTCCATAGTAGATACTTTGAACTACAACCATTCTAAGAGCACTTGAAGGAATACAATTTAGGAGAGACATGTGTAGGGCAAGTATATAAGTCTAAGGATATTATAAAAATAACACTTTATTTGCCTAAACTTACACAAAATAACAATGTACCTAAGTTAGTTTTTTCACCTACATTATAGCTATTAGACAAAGTTTGCCAAATTTACTATGACAGTAGGGTAGTTGATTACTACTAGTGTAGATTGAATGCTTCTTATCTAATAGCTAGTCAAGATATGTTTGGATGTACCTAGTTCAATAAAAATGCACAACAAATCTAATAATTTTTGAGACCTTGAATGCTCATTCATATATAAATCAGTTCAAGGTTCTTATACATTTTTTAGAATTTGTTTAACCTAGACTAAAAAATAATTTCAAATTTCAAATTTTTTTTTATCAATTCATTTGAATTGTAATCTTATAGTCTTGCTTTAAACATGTTATGGGTCATTTAAAAAAAATGTACAACAATATTACATATAAACTAAAAATATTGCAATGTTTGATCATGAAAGGGTTAATCAAATGAAAGTGATTTAAACTCTTTCAATCCCCATTTTGCATGTCAAATTCTAATAGTGATTATAAAAAATATACATGTTCAACCTTTCAAGAAATAGATCCATTATAGAGCACTCAAATATTGTATTGATCTAAATTCACCCCTTCAAATTGTATTCAACTATTAATCTTGTATTAGTATTATTTGACATAAAGATTGTTTATTATTGTGATAATTTTTAATTCATTTTATAAAAAAATTCAATTATTAGATTTTTGTAATAAAATAAAATGATAAATATAATTGTATGAAACAAAGTAGAAAACATTGCAAAAGTAGTTCAATCTATTTGATTTTTTCAATAGGTATAAGTAGCAATGGAGATTGGTGTACAAGTTTTTCAACTAAATATTTTATTTTTTACATCTGAAATACCCTTGGAAATAAATCTCAAGTCACTTTTGATAATCAGGCTAAATTTGTCCTTTCATATACTTTATATTTCAAATTATGATACTTTTTAGTTGTAAGAAAGCTTATTTTCTATTCATATTGAGCTTCCACATTTTTTGATGGAAAACAAAGTTAGTGTGATTTTTTAAAGAAAAAGGTGGAAATAGAATTATATCAACTCTAATATACATTAGAATATTATGGAATTTAGACCAAGAATAAATTTAAGAATGAGAAATTTAATTTTGTACTTTAAATTCATTAAACATTTTCAAAAATAAAAATAAAAATAAAATATAGTATGTAATTAAAAAATTTCACACTTAGACCTTGCAGTTAAAATAATTATTTGGATACCTGAATTTTTGAATATGAAGTTAAAAAAACTCTTATTACACTTGATTTTCTTGAATTAAGTCAGATATTTAAAATGGTATTTTGAAAGTTAAAATGAAGGTTGACCAAGTTACAAATACTTCATAGATGTATGGACTTTTAATGGTGAAAGGATGTAACATAATCAATTTGTAGCATACGTTGAAGGACTAAATGAATTGGTAAAATGAAATACAAATACAATGTTCATTGAGGAATAAAATATGGATGTGTAATATAGATGTAGAATGAGATGTAGACAATGGATGTAAAATGAAAAGTAAAAGACAAATGCAAAATGAAATGGAAAAGACAATGTAAAAGAGAAATGAAATAGACTAAAGTAAAATGAAATATAAAGATGAATGTACAATGAATGTAGAACATGGATGGTTAAGTGAAAGTAAAAGTAAAATGGAAAAGACATATTCAAGCCATTACCTATAAATTAGACAAACCTTCTCAAACAAAAACTCAAAGTGCTCTCAACATGCTAATGGCTCACACATCTTTTTGCAACTTAGCAAGAAACTCACATAGATTGCATCATTGGCTAACTTTATCAATACAACATTTCCATCTTCACTAAATTTCCCATCACTTGTAGGCAATTCAAAACAATCCAAGCTAGAAAATTTGAAAGTAGGGATTGAAAGTTGCCCATTCAATAGCCATGACTAGTGATAAACTTGTTCCTCTCAATGCCCTCATGCCTTCTTTTGTAGACTTTGTAGTTGATTATACAAAGCTCCATGGGGAGGGGCATTCTTTTCTTGCGGAAATTGAAGATTTGAAGGATTATGTGGTTTCTTCTCCTTGCAATGATGCTTCTACTTTGGACACGGGCAAATGAAGAAGGAGCAATCCAAAAGAACCGGAAGAACTTCCAAGAGGTCTCTCTACCTTAGACACGGGCAAATGGAGAAGGAGCAATTCAACGGAACCAAAAGAACTGTCAAGAGGCGAATGGCTCAAAGAAAAAATTGGAACAAAGCGAACTTGCAATGCTTTTGCTTCCATTGACAAACGTCAACGAAGGAAAGGAAGACCCAATGAACACGAAGATTTTTCAAGAACTTGCAGATTAGTTGTATGAAAGTGCAAGACTTCACTTCATAGTCAAAGTCTCCAATGCAAAAGACTTTATCATGGCCTGTAAGGTGCCTATTTAGGACACCAAGCTGATTAGAACTGGAAATCAGTATCATCAATGTGTATTTAAATTAGACATCATCTGTTGTGAAAATGGCAGCTGAAGAAACTTTTGGTAGCTTGTCAAATGTGGTACACCTGAAGGCAAAACCACAAATCTTTACCTTAACTTAGTCTTCCGAGGTTTATGAAATCTGTATTTAGGTTCTCCATTTGTTAAAAATTTTAAAAAAAAAGAAAAAAGTTTGTATTTACATCTAAGCTCTGTGGCCTCTATCCCTATAAACAAAAATATCCTTGCCAGGGACTTGTTCCCCTAGTCTCCTATGTACTGTTTCCCTCTACCAATGGAAATTGTCCATTTGGTTAAAAAACCAAAAAAACCCAAAAAAAACCCTGCATTTAGATTATACGAGTCAATATACTGATATCTTTCAGCAAACAGGCTTCTACTGTGATTCTGTTGGTAACTCAATTGCAAGATTGATTTTTAACTTAAATTTTATTTTATTTTACGCTGATGAAATGGTTTTATTTTATTTTACACTTATGAAATGGATTGATTGCAAGTTTTGGGTGGAGAGTACTGGAGTGTTATTATTTTACTGTATAAAATCTAGGAATCTATGCATAATTCTTGGAAGAACCAGAAGTGTGAATTATTTGGCATTTTCTCCTTTTCTTTGTCTTTACAGGGTTGGCTTCACTTGACCTTGGCTTGACCCAAATACCCAAATGTTCAAAACTAAGGGTAAGTTAACAGTTCAGATTGCAACATGATTATTTTCACCTGATGGGATTGGTTTCACATTTTTTTTTATTTTCTTTTTGACAGAAAGGAAATGATTTCATATTTTTTCTATTGATGGGCACCCATGTTTTTCTGTTTGTCTACAGTGATGTCTCTCTTGCTGTTTCAAATGATTGGCATGAATGATAATTACATGACTCATGATTACTGGATTATGAAAACCTCACTCACTCACACAGCATGAGTTTCTTTTCCTTCTGATATCATACTGTAATTACCGTCTATCTCACGGGGGTATGAACCCTAAAATCATGATCCCTTGTCAGTCAAGACAGCCTTAGGATCATCATCATGTAATAAAACCCAGAATTTCAAGCTTCCAAACTGGGCTAAGCTTAGTCAGTTGATAACGTGCTTGCCAAGCACTCATCATTCAACCATGCTAGGACCACCCATTGCCAACCAGGGATCCATAGCCACCATGACCTTGGTTGGAACAGATTTTTAATCAAAGTTTGGAATGTGTTTTTTTAGTCTTTTTTCAAATTCAGTATAAGGTAGGGAGCTGGAAAGGGCAATTGCAAGAAACACTTGTCCTATTTTTCGTCACACCTCATGTGTTGATTCGTTTTTTGGCCATAATTTTTATGTTTTGGCTCCAAATGACTCAAGATTTATAGAGAAGATATTCATAGGTACCATACACATTCTCTAATTTTTTTCACAATTTTCAAAATAGTTTGATTTCAAAATAGTACTAATGATTGAATGTCACACTTGACAATTTAGGGGATTTTAGTCACTAAGGAGTACCTTTTTTTTAATGATTTTGAGATGAAATTTGGATGAGATGGTCTCCTAATAGACTTATAGCTCTCCACATGAGGGATTTTGAGAAAAGTTATTTTTATGACGTGTGGAAGTCCACAAAGTGAGCTTCCTTCTGGTTGCATTTTGAAACATATAAAGTATTATTTTAGTGATTTTTTTTTATGAATGACCATCTCCATAAAGTTGTTGCAAATGGTCACTTTTTATTTTTTGTATTTACTTATTTTTATTAACCCCTAAACGCTCAAGCGACCATTTTCTAGTCGCTGCCTGACTTCGGGCAGAATTTTCGAGCAAAAAAAAAACTTTTTTCAAATTTTTTTTTTTCAGTTTTGAAAAAATTGGGTTTTCTTTCAACATTGATATTCAAAACTAAGATCAGTACAGTCAAAAAAAAGTTATAGCAAAAAAAAGGAGAAATAGTACAAAGTGTCTAAAATTGCTTAGTGTTGAAAAACTTACTATTTGGGGGAATTACTGATGCTCTCATTAGTAAATACTTTTTATTTTTTTACAAGTCATTAAAAAACATAATTTTGACCAATCAAAAAAAAAATTCAAATCATAAAAATAGAAATTGTATTTTTGGTGAATTTTTGAAGTTATATCTTCAAAATTCATTTGAAGAGAATCTATAAATATTTTTTAAATTTTGATCATATGTATACTTTCTACTTTTTGTGCTTCACATTATCTTCTTTGATGTTAACTTCAAAAAAGTTGTAAAGCTTATATTTTATAACACATTTGTATTTTGTCTTAATCCCTTGGGCTTTTAGAGGTTGAATATTTTGCATTTTTCTATAAATCAATAAAAAACACAATTTTGACCAATCAAAAAAAATTCAAATCCTAAAAATAGAAATTGTATTTTTGGTGAATTTTTGAAGTTATATCTTCAAAATTCATTTAAAAATAATCTAAAAACATTTTTTTTACTTTGACTGCATGGATACTTTCTACTTGTTGTGCTTTACATTATCTTCTTTGATACTAACTTCAAAAAAGTTGTAATTCTTATATTTTATAGCACATTTGTGTTTTGTCCTAACCCCTTGGGCTTTTAGGGGTTAATTTTCCCGAATTAAAACATGAAGGTATGTATTTTCTTAAGATTTGACACTTTTTAAGTTCTCCTACTTAGAGAAATTTTCTATCAATTTCCTTCGGTGAAAACCTTCATTTTAGAGGTGTATACATTATTCATATTTTTCAAATTTTTTTAAAATTAATTTTCTAATTTTAAAGTACTCCAAAAAAAGTCACAAGTACTGTAGTAAAATACAACAAATAGGACAAGTGTTTCTTGCAATCACCCTAAAAGCGCCCCTTTACTAGCTGATTTGCATTTTGGATAACCCTAAACTTCTTAAAACAATTTTTTGTAAATTTTTGTGGTAAAAAAATGGAATTGGCATCTATCCCAAGTCATTTCATATTTTTTGGACCTTCATGGAATTAGTTATGAATTATTGAAGTTGAAAATATAGTGGTTTTTAAAAGTGATCCCCTCTTGAAATGTACACTTCTGGTACATGTTAGAGGCGAAATCTACCAGATCGCTTTTAGAGACAGGGTCGCTTTTACAGCCCCCTACCTTAACCCCTAAAGGACCAACATGCGTTTTTTGGCCATATAGAAATTTTGGGCAAGTACGTGTGATTGGAAATTTGAATATTTTGGGCTGAAAATTTAATAGAAGGTGGGGGCAAGGAATATCTTCATGTGTACCAAATTTCATATCATTTGGAAATAGGAGTCAAAAGTTATGGCCTAATATGTTACTTTTTTCATAATGGGGCAGTCCGGGCAGATTAAAAAAATCACTTCTTTCAAAAATAAAAATTTTAAACTTGTTTTCTACATTTATATATAAATTAAAAGCTTTGAATCATTCCATTTCGATCAAAGAGTCAAAAGTTATGAGGTTTTTTTGTTTGCAGGCAGTTATGGATTCTCCACTATTAAAAAAACTTTGAAGTTGTTTATTTCACTCAATTTTCAATATTTTTGGAAAAAAATAAAACCCTAGGATGTAGATTGATTACTATAACATTACAACCATTGGGATTGGCATTTTTCAATTCCATAATTAAATTCTTAACAATTTAGTATTATGAATCATTCTCTACTTCTTTCTACTTACTATTTTTTTCCTATATCTTGTACAATTCCAAATGACGTGAAATTTTTTGAGCATATCTCCATCTTGTTTAGGAGACTGAATTCAAAGAAGCACCAACATTTTCAACATTTTTTCCTTGGGAAGTGAGCTTGTGAAGTGCAACTGCCCGATTTTTTGCAGGATTGAAAAAATGGTTTTGGTGAATTTGAAGGCTTATGTCTTTTGATCCACATGGTGGAATTTTTTGAAATTTTTACCAATTTCTTTTTAGACATTATACTACAAGATCCTATGGTTACATGTGTCAAAAATTATTTTTTTCAAAAAAATTGGTATTTGTACTAGAAATGGCAGTTTTGGAGTGTTTTTGGTGAATATATAGTAATGGAACTTTAGGGGTTAAGTGGGAGGCATCCAAAACAAGTCACTCACATAATTCCTCTAAGATCAATTTTCAAAATTTAGCAACATAGCAAATTTGGGCATGTATGTGTAATTGGAGATTTTTATGTTTTGGATTTAGAATTTAATAGAAGAAGGGGACAAAGAATATCTTTCATGTGCACTCAAAATCAAGACATTTGGAAATATAAGTCAAAAGTTGTAGCCTAATATGTGACTTTTTTTTGTAAATGGACACTTTGGGGCAGACTAAAAAAATCACTTTTTTTAGAATCAAAAATTAAAATTGATTTTCTGGATCAATGTATTTGTAGAAAGGTTTGAATCATTCCATTTTGATCAATGAGTCAAAAAATTTGGAGAGTTTTTTGTTAGTAAGAAGACATAAATTTTCTACTCTTAAATAAACCTTTGAAGTCATTTATTTGATTCAATTTTCAATATTTTTGAAAAAAATAAATAATAGGATGTAGATTATTTATTACAACATTGCAACAATTGGGATTGGCATTTTTCAAGTTCATAAATAAATCTTTAACAACTGTATACTTTGAATCATTGTCTTCTTCTCTTTTTATTAACTAATTTTTTCCTATATGTTGCACAATTCCAAATGATCTAATTTTTTTTAAAAACATGTAGCCAACTTGACTTGAAGAATGAATAAAAAGAAGTATCGCCAAGATGGATATATTTTCATGTAATTGTGAGCTTGTGAAGTGTAGTTGCACAATTTTTGGAAGGCAAAAAAGAATATTTTGGAATTTAAATACTAATATCTTGCAATCCATGAGGTGGTAATTTTTGAAATTTTTTCCTTATGTTTTCAAGTCATCAAACTACAAGATCTTGTGGTTACATGTATTTCAAAATGATTCTTTTTACCAAAATAAGGATTTTGTACTAAAAATAGCAATATTAGAATGTTTAGGGTAAAAAGATAGTAAACGATCTTTAAAGGTTAAGGTGTTCCAAACATGATGTGCTAAAGGATGAAGCAAAGTGAATATGTAAGCTTAGATAATTGCAAAGATAAAAATGAAAGAGATAACTAAAGGTTTGGTAATTTTATACTAAACAAAGAATTTACAACAAAATTTTGACCTTAGAGTCTTCCTAATATTGTCCACCAATAGAATACTTGTTGTTCGTTGAGGCACACAAAGTGACGGACATGTGGTAGCTACCTATTAGGTAGCTCATTATAACCCTTCCAAATTAAAAGAATGGAAATGAGTGTCAACCTCTCCCTCAATTAAGCCACTTTAATTATTGCTTGAAGGGGCTTTGATTGGGAATGGGTGGTCTTACCTTAGTAAGTCCAAGACACATATCTAAAATTAGTGAGTAAAAAAATAATTCTTAAATGGTCAAAGCTAGAAAACTATATACATTGGTAATGGGAGCACACCAATTTGGGCTTCTAAAACTCTTAGTAATTTGAATTCAAAGAAAATAATCATGGCAAATTAGCAATCACCATAATTTATATCTTCTTATACGGCAAAAATTTTACTTTGCCTTATATTGCTTTAGAAATGTATGGAATGGCTTAAGTGGTTCTACCAATAGCCTACTAAGGTTGTAGCACCAATAACCAACTACACTCAAAAACCAACCTATAGGGTGCGCTATTTCCAACCTTGGGGTAGAAATAAACTTTAGAATTTTTTTTTTCTTCTTTTTGTCCTATTCAAGGTTGGGACTAGTAAGGTTATGATATATACTAGAAAGAAGTCAATGGAAAAGTAGTTATAGATTGATTGGAATTGGAAGACTCTAGGATTGGAAATGGGTGCAATGTACTTTTTAGCTCCCAAAATTTACATTTTGAGAGTAAAAAATAAATCAAATTCTCTATCTCTATACTTCCTATTTTCTTACTTGATAAATGTTTCATTTAGCTTGTATTCCTCACCATCTAATCCAAAATTGCTTAAATGATTAGCTAATGGTACTTCAACCTCAGTAACTAGTGCGAGTTCATCCCTAAATATCTAAGGCTTCTTTTAAAGGTTCTTCAAATTGAACTAAAAGCCAACATTTTAGTAAGCTTTATCAATTTTTTTCAAATTGTAACCATACAAATTCAAACTAGATCATCCCAAAGTTGATCACCCAAAAAATGAGCTTTGAGGGCCTAACATGCATAACTCCAATCAATTTGTGGATTCTCAAAATCTACTTTGTATTTTTTTAAATGAATTTATAATATGGTTTATTCTCCAAACTCTAGTGTATTTGAAGCTCATTTCCAAGAGCCCTCAACACGTAGAAAGTCAAGATTGTAATGGACACCTTTGCACAAAATCATGAATAGAGAAATCACAATCTATCATTTTCAAAATCAGATTTTTGATGCTAAAATTAGACTTCAAAAATAACTATTTAAAAATATAGACTACTAAAAATAGCAACTTGATTAGGTTTTATTAAACTTCTCAGTTTTGCAAACACCAGATTTTGATGCCTCCAGCATTTAGGGGTTAACTTACAGCATTTCATGCTTCAAAATTGTCTTGTACAGTATTCCTTGAAAAGGTCCTATGATATCAATAATAGGTGCTATTATGATTTCAATTTTGGAAATTCATAGTTTATTCATATAGTATTAGAAAATTCTGAAAAAACAAGTGTCTGTTTTAGGTGAAGATACGTACCTCATATCAGTCCCCCAGAGCACCTGAACTGGCCTGCCAACCCAAACGAAAACCTGGGCACAATAATCGAAGCGTAGCTCCCATTCATTTCGCACGCTCCCCGTCTGCCATCATTCCTCAACGGCACCCGATTGCCCGGACACCCCCACAAGGAAAAGATGGACCCCAGAAAGATAAAGAAAAAGGGGGAAATGATCCCAGTGCACACATCCTGTTCCCCACCTGTCTACGGTGGAGGAGTCTAGAATCTAGGTTCATAGTCATAGTGCTCAAAATAAGTTAATCAACTCTCCTGTACTGCACATTCGGAACTTGCAATTTACTTTGGGTAAGTTATTCTAAGGGGCCCCACAAACCGGCATGATTAATTTGGGTAAATCTCAAAAATCAATATGTATCTATATGGAAGAAACCATTTTTAGGATTGCTATTAAAACAAATTTTGATCCTTGGTTACTTTTGCATACAATAAGGAAGAACCATCCAAGGTAGTCTACTCTAAAAGCAACCATATTCTAAATGTGACTTCTATCTAAGAACGACTGCCATGTTGTTTGAAATACAGTGGAAACACCTAAAACTGTCCAAATAAGGAATTCAACATAGTTAGAGGCAGAGTTTTCTAAAATTGATATTTTTCCAGTATTAGTGAGTGAAAATCATGAATATAAAAAAAAATCAAAATTTTCGGAATCAATATGTAATTTTTATAAATTTCCAAAGTGTTGGCTTCCTAGACCATTGAAACCGTCCTATAGGTGTACCTTTAACTGAACACTTGCTGAAATTAGTTGTCACTAAATGAAAACTATACATGTGTCTTACAACTGTGTCAACAAATTAGAATTAAACATTTGTCGAACGTTTTAATGAATGCTTATGGACAGATTTAGTGGTACTCTAGGGTCCAGGAATGGGTCCAGGGATGGAAATGGGTGTTTCTCCCTTATGTACTACAATCCATGATGAGTTAGGTGGGCTTAAGTGGTTGCTTTTAGAGTAGACTACCTTATTCTTAATCAAGGACCCATACCCAACTTGTAGGATGCGTCTATTTTCAATCAAGTTTAGAAGAGATTTGCAATCAAAGCTTAGAATGTTCTTTTTTTCCATTTTCAAGGTTGGGACTAATAAGGTCATGACACATGGCCCAAAGTGTTTTAAAAAGTGTAAAAAGTACCAAGTAGGAAAGTAGTCTTAGCTATGATCCGAATTAGAAGACTCTAGACATTGGTTGTAGGTTCTATACAGTTTTTGGCTTCCAAAAATCATAGTAATTTCAGTTTTCAAAATAAAATGGTGAAAAATTTGTAATCCCCATATTTCCTATCTTTCTACGTGGGAAAAATTTGCATAGCCTCTTACTCCTCTTCATCTGTTCCAAAAATGCTAAAGTAATCCGGTATAGGTGGTTGTATTTTAATTGTCATGTTTCTTGGTGTTTTGGAACCTCCTTTCATTTGCTAACAAGAAAATACAAAAATTTGACCAATTTAATGCTCACAATTTGATTGAGTAATAGTAACTAGGCAAAAAAACAAATAGTAGTGGTATTAGGGGTACCCACATTAGATGAGATTCCGAGGCTCTGGAAGACTATGGGTTCCCAATCTATGGGAACATTGAAATTGCCACGGGAATGTGTTTCACTACTGCAGGATTTCATAAATTACATAGTCCAACATGGTCGAGACCGTGCTACATCATCGATTTTTTTTTAAAAAAAATTTCATAATTTGAGACCCATTTTTTTTTGAACTTCTGGTCACTATTTTAGGAACCATTTTGGGAACTGACCTGAAATGGCCTTCCCAAGGCCTTGAATCTCATATAATGCTTTAAATGTTTAAACTTGTGACAATAACTTTGTATGTGAAAAAATTCCAAACAACTCAATTTCATTAAAGCCTCATCATTGTGCATGGTCAAATTCCTAAGGTCAACTACTTCTATTGGGCTTAAGGATGGCCTCATCATTTGTGAGGATCTTTCTATTTCCACCATATCATGCTCAAATTGATTGGCAAAAATATTTTCCAGTGTTATATAATCCAAGGTTGTTATCATGTCTCAAAATTTGTCAAATTGCTACATGATATAATTAATGGATTATTTTACACATACAATTAGTCAACACTAGCTCCAAAAAATTTACTATAGAACTCGGCAATATGGATAGAAGAAAAAAAATTTGAATTGAATAATAGTTCAAATGCAATTTAGAATTAGAAGTATATATAGAATCATAGCATTGATAATTGTTAGATTCAATCTAAAGTTTTGAAGACTACAAAATCCATTTCTTCTCCCCTCCCCCCCCAAAAAAACAAAAACAATAACAACATAGATCACTATGTGCACTTAGTACACTCAGAAACACAATGTGCTCGATTGGAGAACATTATAAAAGATATTTATTAATAGTTTATTTCCAGAAAGAAGCACAAAATACAATCTTTGCTATCCTTCACTATACTTTTGTCCTACAACATTTAAGAAATGAATTCGAATGAAACCTTTATCACTCAAAAATCTTTTAAAGTTTTCAAAAGCAATTGGTGAATAAAAAAGAGTTATTGAAAACAATCAATTACAATTGAGACATTTTGTGCTTTATGAAAGTTTGTAAAATATAACTTTACAAAATAGTGAAATTAGATTGCCTTATCCATTAAGTAGCTTTACTCCAAGAAAGTTATTTTACAAGCCATAAAAAGCAACAAATATCTTTCCAAATATTTCTACAAATATTTACATTTGCACACATGGAAGTTGATGAGTGTCAATTACAACAATACCTAATTAAACAGTAGTGCATTCTTGTGTTGTAACAAAAATATTTATGTAGTGTCAAATGTCAAGAATCCCTAACATTCTTCATTTACAATGATCATCATTCACTACACATTTAGTCTTTGGAACAATGCATATTTTAATGTAACTATACCTCATTTTGGCCCATTTCTAAATTCAACCTCCAACAAGATCTAACAAAAAATAATCAATTTAAAAATAAAAATACTCCTTAAAATTCTTGTTTGGAGTCATTTAGGTATAGCAACCTATAAGTAGAATAAATTGTTTGGATTTTTCTATATCAACAATGTCAAGATCAATTGTAGGATAAAAAAGCTTGTTTCTCCTACTTCAAATTCTATTGATCCTTGTCGATCCATTTGAATTACAGAACTTATAGAAAAAGTTGAAGAATCTTGGGCCTGAGTTTTGATGAAATTGGCAAAAGATTATAGTAACTACACTGAAAATGGAGCACTCCTCTCAATCACCCCCTATTTTGGAAGGAAAAATGAATTAGGGAAGATACCCAAATGGTGCACATTACAAGTACAAGTATAAGGTGAAGTTGGGGGCAATTTTGAGTAGTGTGTAATTCTATTTATACTATTGTGAAGTTGACAATCTTACAAGTGATCAATTTTGAATAAACTTTATGTTGTTTTAACTTTTTCTTTGTAACATGCTTTGATACTTTTAGTGTCATTTCTTCCTAAGCATCAAATGCATTCTAGCATCAAATGCATTTCTTCATATGATACTTTTAGCACCCTATACCGTGCATCATTTGAAATTTTTTAACTAATTCACAATGTATCCAAAAATTATAAAACTATTTGAATTTTGATTCATAGTCCTTCACCAATGTGCAAAAAATTCTCTTCATTTTCTATGGCACATTAGATATGCCACATAGCTTATTTGTGCACTTTTAAATGGAGTTACATTATTTGATGAAACCTCAAATTTCCTATAGACTTGTTGTTGGCCCCTTCTTTAGATTGGTTTCATACTACAAATTGCTAAAAACATTTACGTTACTTAGCTTTGAGAATTCAAGGCTATTGTAGCATCTCTAATGTCATAAAAACACATCACGCTAAATTCTCCATTCAAAGTGGGCTCAACAAGGTCCATTTACCTTAGGGAAAACACAGAAATTTATTTATTTCTTCTAATAATCATTTTTGCAAATTCTGAATTCAAATTGGCAATCAGAGACCCCAAATTAGCTAGAGGTGGACTAGCTAGGGGGCCTTTTTTCACTTTTACCCCGGATAACCCAAAATTTACCCTGCTGCCATAAAAACACCCGCCAAATAATTGATATTTTAACCTCCCCTTAATTTCTCAACCTACGGTAACTAAATTGTACTTTTCGGAGGTTTCCACGTTCCCACCTCCCGGTCAGTCCTGAGTCCTGACTGACTTCCCCTGACTGCCTTGTGGGAACCGAAAATTTATGACCCCACCCGAGATCCAAGCCCAGTAGCCCTCCTCCCCCGAGAAAATCTGTGTCTGATAAACTACTACTCCCTAAAGTCACTACTCACTAGCAACGAAACCACTAACCGAGTCACTAATTATTCCAAGCGTGCGTCTCTGTGCAGGGCAGGCCGCAGGCGGCGTCACTTCCCGAGAAACCCGAAGTGGCACCGTTGCGCAAATCATTCCCTGCCCGTCCGAAACCCAAGCTCAACGTAACCTGCTTGATTGTCTCCTTCCGCCCTTCACTCATTGAGGTGTTACGCCAATCGGCAACCCAAGAATTTGCAATCCCGAATTCACAAATCCCAACTTTACAATCCCAAGTAGCAATCGCAAGTTTTGCAAACTCCCAGCTTCAAATCTAATCCACCAAATTAGCGGCGGTTGAAGTGGTTGGCGATGGCGTCACGCGTGAGAGGAAGCTCAAACACCAATTGAAGCGATTGTGCTTCTAGGTTTGAATTGAGATCGAGGCTTAGTAGAGCTTCATTATTGGAGGTCACATTTGGCTCTCGTAGTCGTGGAGTTGATTGACGTCGGATCGAAGTTTGAGAGATTTGAAGTTTGCAAGCTCTCTTAGTCGCGAACTTGATTGGAGTAGGATCGAGGTTTCTGAGATTGGAAGCTTGCAAGCTGTCGTAGTTGCGAGCTTGATTGACGTCCGATCGAAGTTTGAGGGATTTGAGGTTTGCAAGCCCTTAGTCGCGAACTTTGTTGACGTGGGACCGAAGTTTGCAGTTGTGAAAACGATGGATTTGGGTTGCGGAGGCGCAATGGTGGTCGCGCGAATGGGCATACATTCTGGGTGAATGTGGATTTTATTGGGGCGTACATTGTGTGAGTGCGAGTGTGTATGAGATTGAGAGAGATGGGTGCAGAGGAGGTGATTGAAATTGGAGAGTCGAGGCGCCTGAGCTCTGCGGAATTAGCAACGGATAGGCGCGCTGGCGGACGCAGGTTGTTAGTGGGGATGAAGCTCAACACTTCCTGCCGGGAGATGCTTACTTGGACGATCGCTAAGCTAGCGCAACCTGGCGATCACATCCTCGCGCTTCATGTTTCCTCACAGCAAGGTAACCTACCAGGAATTTCTCAAGGAATTTCCAGAATTGCACGAAACCCATCACTCAATTTCATCTGGAATCGAGACATTGGTCTCGCTCTTGCTAACCCACAACGGCTATGCCCCACTGTACAGCGCAATCAGTTTGCATTCCTGGGAGTGCCGGCTCTATGATTGCTTGCTTGTGTTGCTGCCCGAGCTTTCTTGGTGCAAAAAACGAGGTTGCGTGTAATATTCTAACGTATCAGCGTGGAAAGAGTCAAAAGAGTCGTCGCCGGCTTCACTTCGAAGTCCCCAGGCGTACGTTAGAAAGCCTTTTTTCCACATCAGATTGTTCTCTCGGAGGGACCGTTGCAGCTGTTCTGCAGTTTCTGAGGTCGCTTATTTTTTTTAAGGGGGACAACTCTACTTTTGTGTTTAGGGACAACCTCTGTTTTGGTTTGGGTTGTCGTCGTGAAAGCTCTCGTACGTTGTCATCGTCGTCGTCGTCATCATCGTCGCCACAGCCACTTGGATTCATTTCTTGTTCTATTAGCGCAATTGGCCTTTCTGACAAATTTGATTGCAAGCACTTGCCCATGCGCTGGCATCTGCATTACCGGCACGGTGCGTCATTTGTTCTAACTTAGTACCGGTAATTTATTGTTCGAGTGACGTCTCGGGATCTGTATTGTCTGTAGGACCTGAGTCAGCTTTCCTTCTTAGCTACTGCAGCTTTGGTTTAAGATCTCGTTGGTGGTTTGTTCCCATTGACTCTAACGAAGTGTTGGTAGTCTCCCTGTCTCTGAGGTGTGAGAATCCGCGTTCTTGGCAACCCTAGGGAGTGCGTTATTGTAGCAGTTTTGTAGGTTTAGGTGACAAGCATTTGAGTATTGGAGTGGTGATGGAGTAGCGCAAACTTTGATGATCACTCAGGAACACTAGAACCGTTTTTTGCAAACGTTGAGATGCCGTTACGTTCGAAGAGCATCAAGATGTGGGGTATAGATGGCGAGATTCAAAGCGCTCAATTATGAGCCTTTTCCTCTCTCTCCAGGTTGCAGCGAAGTTTGTGCCAATGTGCACTGTTCTTTTACCTCAATTATGATGTCGAACCTTTGTGGTAGTCATAGCTGTGACTGATTCAAGGGATATTCTGGAACAGGGTCCACGGTCGAGGAGGAGGACTCTCACGCCCAGCAGTTGGCCAACACCTTGCGTGGCGTTCTCTCCGTTTACGAAAGCTTGTGCAATCTGAAGCAAGTGCGTCTCTTGTGATTACACAAAACACTGTTCCGTTAATTCTTTTACGTATAGTAAGTCGCTTTGTACGCTGTAGCTATTCCTCAATCGTGGTCATGACTGACAGATTAAGCTGCAATTGGAGATCGTGAGTGGTGACAAGGTGAGAAACGTGCTGGTGGAAGTGGCCTCCAGTTATGAGGCTTGCAAACTCATTCTCGGTACCAACAAGAACTTCTCCGTTGGGTGAGTTTCTTCACCTTCTGTCTTCGCGATTTGTGTGTGGCGATGGCGTGATCGCCAAGTTACAGCGATAGCTACTTCATTTCCCTTCTAACGAATACCTTTGTAATCCTTCAGGCGGACCAAGGCTCTTGGTAGATACTGTTTGAATCGGCTGCCCTGCACTTGCACGGTTGTCATCCTCGAGCGGGGTGAGATCATCTTTGATAAGAAGGGGCGTCTCGGGGCAGACATGACACGTAATTATCTTGACCCTTTCTTCCAAGATTGGTTTCCTTTGAAATGCATTCGAATTGCGTAATTTCATGATGTTAGATTGAAATCGAATAGCTTTCTTTGTTCTTAGGGTAGCGGATACTGTTTTCCGTCCAGGATTTCAGCATTTTAACCAAAACGTTCGAGTGTGTTTCCATTCGAAGCTGAGTGTAGAGCTGTGGAGAGGTTACTGTGTGGACATTTCTTGGGATCAAAGTTTTTTTTATCACTGTGTCAGATTTATTACACAATAGTGGGAGGTTGTAGACCTCTTTTGAAGGGACCGACTTAGATTACCCCATTTCCATTGCAACATTGCTTACCTTAGACATTCAATCAAGGCCTGCTAATTGAAGTCCAATCAAGTGTTGATTGGAAGAGACGAGTATCTGTTGGTTCCAGGGTTTAGTCTGTAAGAGAGAGGATCAGGTCCAACACAGTTTTAGTATCCTCTACCTTAAAAGCTCCCTCGGTTCTACCCGAGATGACATTACCCTTCTTTAATCTCGCTACTGGAGTCCCAACTTACTCTCTAATGGGAGAAAACCCATTGCGAAAGAACCGAGTCCCAACTTTTTCACAACCACACTGCTTGACAATGTGACAAATCTGCTCCAGGCAACGAATCTCTGGCAACTGCACAAGATAATCTAAAATGTCATTTTTGGCAGACTCTCACAACCAAGAGATTTGAGTGTAACTTGCAAAACACTCACTAACTCACCTCTCTTTGTTTGCGTTTCAATATCATTCAGGATTAGACATGATCAAGGTATTCCGACGCAGTATGCGCCTAGGCAGGCACCGGAACCAGAAAAGCAGCCGAGTAGAAGAAGAGCCTGACGAGCACAACCACAACCACAACAGCAACAACAACAAAAACAACAGCAGCGGTAAAAGCAACAACAAGCCCACTCATGGACACCAAAGGAGCAAGTCAGAGATTCCTGACTACAGCTCCATTTCCAGCACCAATTTCTCCAACGCCCCCCCTGAACTGAGCTTCGGCTCCTGCTCCTCCATACTACTCCCAGAAGACTTCTCCCCCTCCCCTGTGAGTGTTCTCTCACGCAACAGCGCGGCGACATTCGAGGCTCTTCGCATCTCGTTTTCCAAACGGAGAGCCCAAGGGAGTCTCAAAGCTGCAGCTGCTGCTGCAACAACAGTGCAAAGATCCGACATGTACCTTCTCGAACAAAGTAAAGATATTAATAGTAGTACTAATAGTATTCATCGTGGTAGTGGTAATGGTAATGTTAATACTAAGGTTGAGGATGTTATTGTGCCGGGTTGGCCACTTCTGAACCATGCCTTAGGATTTGAGAAGCTTGTGGGGAGAACAGTGGACCGTGATCCTTCGCCTTCACCGAAAGAGTTTTGGGTTCGAGAGGGATTGGGAGAGACGAAGAGCCGAGTGCGAGACGGGAGCTTGAGAAATTTGGCACTAGATGTGGAGGGCCTTTGTTCGAACCGAGCTTGCATTGCGTTTGCTTACGAGGATCTGGAAGCTGCCACGTTGGGATTCTCTCAAGGTGAGTGTGATCGTCTCCCAAGCAGCAGTTTTGTAATTTACCTCCCGGGTGTTTTACATTTTGGATGATTCGGGGGGATGTTTTGTCCAAGTGAGTTCTCTGCCATCCAAAGTAACGCTTGAATCTTGAAGAAGAAAGCGTCCTTTTTGACATATTTTCATGGCAACAAAGAAGCCTAGTATTCTTTTTTCAATCACAATTGCTTGAAAGTGTATGAAAGTGGGGAAATGAAAGAGCTTTTAGATGTTATTCCTGGCGTGTGGACTGCTCTTGGGGAATTGGTTTTGCTTGCAAGTCTCTGTTGTTGTGTAATACTAGGCTCCCGTAATGGACTGAGTATTTAAAAATTAATTAATTTGTTTCTGCGATTTTCTACTTCTGCAGAGAATGTGGTAGGACGAGGAGGTGGAAGCGAAGTGTTCAGAGGCACCATGCGAGACGGGAGGGTCGTGGCTGTCAAGCGACTAAACCCGGGTCCCCAAGCGGAAGAGGAGCTTTTGATTGACATTGAAATTAATACAACTTTGGCCCACACTCATGTTGTGTCCCTGCTGGGATACTGTGTGGAGGCGTCGCATATGCTTCTTGTTTACGATTATCTACCTGAAGGAAACTTGGAAGATCATCTTCATGGTAAGCGTCGTCATGGAAATTAACCTTAACCTCTAGTTTCCCGAGTTAAAAAACCCAACAAATTTCCACTTTCCAAACTAGTTTTGAAAACTGTAGGAACGTTCAACACATTTCTTGGTGTGATTTTTTAGTTTCTAATGGTATATTTTTCTACCTTCCTTGATGCCTCTTAAATAATTTATTTCAACGCTTGTAGTTAAGGAAGCGTCCACTTTTGGTCATGTGGGCCTTGAGAGGTTCAACGACATCCTCAATGACTCAGAAAAGGACTAGTTATTGCATTCTTTTTTGATTAAATCCTAGCCATTGTGCGGAAGGCAATTGTTTATTTTTGCTTAAGGTAGATGTGTTTCATATGTGATTCTCAGCTCCAGGAAAGGATACGTCAGTTCTGCCATGGGAAGTGCGCTACAAAGTAGCCGTGGGCATTGCCAGGGCTCTAGAGTATCTCCACAAGGGCTGCACCAGGCCTGTCGTGCACCGAGATGTTAAAACGTCGAACATTCTCCTGACTGCTAACTTTGACTCTCAGGTTTTCTTCTACTCTGTCCTTTTCCCCTGATTTTCTAGATTTGATACCACAGCCTCTGTAGCCATTGGAATTCGTGTTTGAACAGTTATGTCTGTGTTCCCCGTGACAGGACTTTGTAGTTGAACTAAATATCTATTTCTAGTGAGAATTCTTTTGTATTAACACGGTGATTATTATAATTGGAATGTCTGCAGTTGTCAGACTGTGGGCTTGCGATGTGGGCACCCACCAAGGTTTCACACTTGCTGTGCAATGACGTTGTTGGAACGTTCGGGTAATGCAGCATATCTTCCTCTCTTTTAATGTTTTCAACTCCTGTTTATGGAAACTTCAAAGTAACCTGAAGTGCTCAATTGGCTAAAAGTGAGTGCACCATAACATTTTTTGAAACAAATCATATAAGAAGCTTCAAGGAAGGTAACAAATATGGAAATAGAATCAAGAACCCATACCTTATTCTTTTTTTAAGGATCGAAATATGTTTTGAGAGGTTAACCTGTTACCTGCACTGGCTTGATTGATATAAATAGTGTGCTCAACTTGAGATTTCGTGGAGGGATTATTATATTGAAAACGTGCGAGTTTTTTTAGTGATTTTAGTTCTTAGGCTGTATTTCTGACGAACTCTTCGTTTCTTCCAGGTATTTGGCCCCGGAATATTTCATGTTTGGGAGGGTGAACGACAAAACAGATGTTTATGCATTTGGTGTGGTGCTGCTGGAGCTCATCACGGGCAGGAAACCAATTGATACGACCAGGCCTAAAGGGGAAGAAAATCTCGTCAATTGGGTATGAGTCTTGGAATCATTCAATGCAACTACTAGTGTATTGTGTTTGTTACATAGCTTGCTAAATGTACGATGGACAGGTTCCTTTTGTGGCTAGAATGTACCTCTCAGGTACATTCTAAAGCTAAAAACAATTCGCTATCAGAGCATGCGTTAACTTTGGTTGGATGGCAAGTTAAGGCATGTGCTCATGGCAAAAAGTTTGCTCTAGAATGTATCCTCGGGATATATTCTAAACACAGAAAATGCATGTCCACTTTAGAGCAGACTAGTTTATGATTATGACTTTTAGTTTTTTTGTATGATGTTTGTTACCTACTGTATCATGCAAATAATTTTAAATGGACATATGCATTGCTGCTCTTACAGTAGAGTAAGGTTCCGATTGGGGTATTTTATTCTGGATATTTTCAGAATGAGAGAAGTGCCTTTTAACAATAAAGTCATATTTTAATCTGATAGAAAGTATATCATAATCTAATTAGTAAAAAAAAATATAACCCCTATATTACAAGCTTACTCCAACGTGTGAATACGAACTGACCTTCTGTTTTCTGAAACAGGCAAGGCCTTTGTTGGCGGAGAGAGCATTGAGCAGATTAGTGGACCCCCTGCTAGGAGGAGTCTACGACATAGCTCAAATGAACAACACGGTAGTAGCAGCATTCCTTTGCATCCAGCAATCAGCTCAACAAAGGCCGCAGATGAGTCAGGTATATTGATCACCCTTTGCTCTTAACCTCAAACTTGAAAAAACATAAAATTTTTATATGAAATGCTTACGTGTTCATGACATTCTTGAGCAACTTGATATGGGTCCTTAGTGTTTTAAGCTAGACTGAGGTACTAAGTAGACCCCAAAGCCTGACCTCACCAATCGTGTGTATCCTCTCCAAGTCTTTATGAGAGACACTCCAGTGTAGAAAACTTGGATAAGTGTAGATTTGGTGACACAGTTGGGTTGGGTTGGGGACGCTTTTTTTTTTACTTTACAGGACTGGTTCGTCTCCTTTGCAAGCCTCTTTGGCTAAATCCAATGGAACCTTGGACTGACTTTCTAGTCTGTTTCCAACAACTGTGATGTCCAAAGGGTTAAGTAGCTTGCAAGTACACCAGGAAGTTTTATTTCTTCAGTGTTGAAAGTCACTAAAGGATGAAAAGAAGTTGATCAAGAATGTTATGCACTTGGGCATGGCATGCAATTTTCAATTTATGCAGGATTTAATAATCAGTACGGTCTCCATTAACCCTAAAACACCGTGGAAATCACCTTGTTTGGTCCCGTGTGAAGCATTTGCTTAAACCCATTTGCACTTCTGTCTTCCATAGAAGGACTCTCTACCACCCATCGAACTCTTAGTGTCCGCAGCGACGTTACAGAGTTAATGAATGGAATGGTTGTAAGAGAATTGCAGAAGAGCAAGAAACTCCATCTCCCTGTAATTTATGAACTTCAACTTTCGCTCTTTGCTGCAGGTACTGCAGGTTCTTTCCGGTGACCACGACAAGACCCCGAGCATGCGCGTATCCAAGTTGGACGTGATGTCCATGTCCGATCCCGACGAGGTCGATCCCAACAACGACGACACCCACATCCGGAGCCACTTGGCTCTTGCGATGCTGGGAGTGGACGACGATGCAACTTCGCAGTGCAGCGTGGTGGACTTCCCCCAGTCCAACAAATACCTGGAGGACTATTTGGAGGGCCGGTTCAGCAGGTCCGCCAGTTTTGAGGATTAGTTGATACCATATCGATTTGGTTGGTTTCCGCAACATGGTGCTCCATGTCATTATTGAACTTACTCTTCTTGTCCTGTCCGGCGGTGGATGACCCATAGGAACCAATTCAGAGATTCATTTCTTGACTTTAGAAACCTCTGTACCATACCAGAGTGAGAGAGAGAGTAAGTAGCACTTTTTTTTCCGCCTTCTTCAAGAGATTCATAACACATGGAGCTTGGAGAAAGAGCGCGAGCTAGAATGGGCTGCCAACGACCGACATTGAAGTTGGGACTCCTATTTTTTGTACAATAATTCGGAGGTTCAACTGAGAACCTTGTGAGGTAGTTTAAGGAGACAGTTTTGTTTTTTGCATTAATTTTTGGTACTAGTAGAGGTTTCCATACATCAATCAAAACACTTGAGATTTTGTATATATGAGGTGGTAAGCATTGAAGAATAAGATTGTAGGGATAATTTTTTCCAGTGACGAGGGGATGCACTGTCATTTACGTTGTTGCATCTCCAAAATCTTTTGCTCTTCGACGGGAAGAAATTAGATCATGTTATTGGAGTTTTACTTGGGAGTTTTATGTGAGAATTAATCAGTTTTTTTCGGTCGTGATAGCAAGATAGCTTACCATTGTGGCTCTCAGTTTGTGGATTGATTGATCTATAGGAGCTCTAATCGTGCTTCCATCTTCTCGTGCATGCATTCCAATTCTATTTTTGCATTTTGTTTATCTTTTACTTTAGTTTATTTATAGGATGAACTAACACATTCTTTACATATTACTTTGATGTCTCTCTATATATAATTTCAAAATATTTGTTATATTGTAATTGTGTTGAAGTGTATTGAAGTTGTGCTCTAAAACTTTGTTTATTCAGTAGTGATTGGCTTTCTAGGGAAGCTATTCAAACTTTCTCTATGCTGATGCAAAACCTTCAATTTAGAGCGCATAAACTTCTTCTCAACATTTTCTGCAAGGATACGTTTCATCAAAGCAAAAGCTTTGGAGACAAACTTAGGATCTGCAAAGATACCATCAAATAGAAGGGAACTTGACGATGATGGTGTGTTTCGACCGTAACAAACTTGATGAACTCCGCTTTTTTGAGCCGTCTCAAATTGGGTCTACTGCGGAATATGATGCTTCATCGGCGTTGGTGGCAGCAAGCTTGGATGAATTCGTCAACCTCATTTCCGAGGGCAGCGACGTCGATGAGGACTGCATTATCTAATTCAGTACCCAACATGCTTCCCATTACTATCAAATTTATTTGTAAGCCACTAAAGCAAAGCAAAAGTCCTAGGAACTGAAACTGGATTATTAATTTTTGAATTAGATGAGTAGCCATTTCCCAAAGTAATCTTCACATGAAAACAACAGTGACCCCTAAATGGATATTGTAGAGCTTAATTGAAGTAGTTTTTAGCATTTCTCACCAGAGTATTTCTCAAAGTGTTTTTCTTTTTCAAATCTCATCACCAAAAAGTCTACTCAAATGGTCTATTTTTTATTTTTATTTTAAATGAAAATTCTTAGTTTTTGTTAATTTAAACATTGAAGTATCTATTTTCTTCACTGGAATTCTATGTCCAAAATTCTAGTGAAGAAAATACACCTTTGACATTTTAATTTGTAAAGAATAAGAAAACTAAATTTAAGCAAATCTGACAAATTTGCCACTTTAGGAGACTTTTTTTTATGAGATTTGAAAAAGAAAAACACCGAAATAATGTTTCATATGTTTCAAAATGCAAGCAACTCAAAGATGTCTTTGTAGACTTCTACACCACATAAAATTAACTATTTTTAGAATTTCTTTGGTCAATAGCTATAAGTATATTAAGAAAACCTCATCTCCAAATTTCACTATAAAATTCGTTTTTTTGGATTCAAAATAGTACTAAAAATCCCTAAATTGGAAAGTGTGACAAATTAACAAAATTGAATTTTAAATATTAAATGATTTTTTAAATTTTTTGAAAAATAAGGGTATCAATTGCAATCAAGATATCTATAGATAGTTTTTATTTTTATTTTTACATTGAGTTTATAATTCAATAATTAGAGCCTTTTTTAGAAATTCAAAGAAAATAAACGCAACAAATAGTACAAATGTTTCTTGCAATCACCCACACATCCTTTGATTGTATCATTGACAAGATTATAATGGTCAAACAAGGACATCTTTCAACAGTGAGGGGCACTTAGGAATTAACCCTTCACTACCTAGAGTCCAAATGCATTAGATGAAATTTGAGGGCACTAGGAGACTGCGGAAACGCTGTTTTTGCCATGCGAACTCAAATCCTATGTGGTTGTGATCTTGCCACGTAATTAAAAATAAATAAATAAATGAATTTTGGACTTATTTTCATATTTCAGGACCCGCAAATTTTTTTTTTTTGGATTAGAGTCGTCCTGACAACGATCGGCGGCATTGGGAGCCGTTTTGGGAATAGACCCAAAATGGCCTTGTAATGCCGTCAAATTTCTTCTAATGTGCCTGTAAGCATCCTTGCTTTTCAAGCCTTAGAAGTCTACATGTCATTAAGGTACAAAAATCTCAAGTGTACAATCTTGTAGTGTGCATATTGTAGATGATGTGGATCAAATTTAGAGTCATTTAACTATATAGATTGCAAGATTATAATGTCTTAAGGTTAAAATTTTCCTAAAAACAGATTTGGAGGAGAAATTTGATTTCTAAATCTACTCAAATGATAAAATTTTAAACTGAAAGTACTTTGAAATCAACATACAAACACATTGGTAAAAAATTTCATTCAATTGACTCATTGTGGTTGCAAAATGACTTTGAAATGTAAAAAAATAGCAAAAAAGAGTGCAACAAACTCATCTATAACTGAACCTCCTTCTACTAAAATGTCTCTCAGTCACTCACAACTTCTTGGATTGATATGAAATATTAGGCATTCAAACTAGACTAGAATGCGCAACTTTTCCAAAAAGAATTATTAGAAATGGACATTATATAAAGAAGAAACAAGCCACTAAAATTCATTGTAATCCAAAAATGTTTAGATTTGAACTTCAAATTGTTCCCAAACATTCAAAGCAAGTTGGATTACCATGAAAATATCACCACAATAACTAAACTTCTTTAGAAATATAATCCAAACAATTTTATTGAAAACAAACATTGGATGAAGGAGATACAAGCGTCCTAAGTTGCAACCATCAACTGCAATTTGGTGAACTCAAATTGAATTTGTAAACTTTGGTTGGCTCCCAAAAATTCATTACATCTTGGATTGATGTAAAAATTTTATCATAGAAACTAGACTAATATAATCATTTTTCCAATAAGTTTTATTGAATTTGAACCTTAGATGCAAAAGTTATAGAACTTTGAATTGGATTGCCCAACTAGTTGAGGACAAGTGCTTCTCATCCCCTTGGGTAGTGAGGGTCAAGCATGTAATGTTGCTGAGGAGATGGATGACAGAGAATCCTTCTATATAAGACCTTGTGCATAAGAAGTGTAGATGTTCATCATTGGAATTTTGTGAGAGAAGGGTAGATCTTGCACAATAGTTTGACCACTAGTAAGTGCTCTTGGATCAATCTTTTGGGTCTTTTAAGCACATGGTATGACAAGGATGACTTCCAAGGTGAGCAGCATGGTGTTCCAAGATGATGTTCGAGGGCAACAACTTTTCATTCCTGAGTTTCTTTTTTATAGTTTCACATATAATAAAATTAAAGTATTCTGTACTTGGGAAGAAAGTCAAGAAGCAAAATGTTTGTTTACACATGTATTGTTACGTGGAATGGGGTCAAATAATTAAAATTAGACATAATCCTTCACTTTGTTTTGTTGATCTGAGTTACTCTTACTAAGTGAGGAGGCTCGAAAACCACTCAGGCTCCAAAACCGCTCACCTTCTGAAATGTATATTTCTGGTACATGATACTTTTTGATCTTTACAGTAATGTACAAACAGTGAACATGTGAGGGGGTGGGCGGTTTTAGAGCCCTATGCCATGTCGACTTCAGAAATTCATAACTAATTTACAGAGCTCCAAAAAATCTGAAACGACTTGGTTTAGATGCCTATTCAAGCTGTCTTTCAAGAAAAATTCACTGAAAAATACTTCAAGATGTTTGACCTGCCCAAAATTTTGTTCCAGCCCTTAGATGGTCGGTTTATGGACCTCCTCCTTAGTATCTTACTAGCAGCCTCAAATACTTACAAAGCAGTCAATAAACACATCAACTTTGAATCAACAATAATTCTCCTCGACATCTGGTAGAGGAATTCAAAATTTGAAAAATATGGAATGCATACATGAGAAGGATGCATTAGCTCTCGTAAGCTTAGTAGACACCACTTGGATTTACCCACAACATCTGTAAACTTCTGTAAACTTGGCTAAGGTAAGAGGCTCAAAAAGTAATCATTTAAGCTCCGATATGCCTTTTTCATGTATCTCCTGAGATGGAAATATTTTCAGTTTATTTTTTAGTTAAAGAAAAATAAATGAAGAATCTAACACAAGTCGTTTCATTTTTTTTGAAGCATTATTGAATTAGGTATGAATTTTCAAAGACAATCTGGTATAGTCCCTATGATTTGTGATCATAGGCCCTTGGAAACCCATCCATGCATAGTTTGAGAAAAAAAAAGGGGGCTTGTTCAGAAACTAGCATTGCAACATGTATAAAGCAATAAAAATGGTTTCTCAAAGCATCCCTTTCTAAATCTGAAATGAATGCTTGAATTCATCATTATTTCAGATTTTTCAATACTTATAAGAAGCAGTTGAATAACGAATTCTTATTTTGAATTAAATTAGTAGACACCTGGTCACTTAGTTAGGAATGAATCTAGTGTGGCTCTTAATCCTAGAAGGCCCACGGCCATTTTGGGTTCAAAAAAATTGTAGCTTTTGAAGTGCTATAAATCTAAATGTGACTAAGTAATACACATCTTAACTGTACAATCTTGTAGTGAGCATGCTGTAGGTGGCATGGATCAAATTTGAAGTTATTTGACCACATAGATTGCAAGATTAAAATGTTTTAATGTTGAAAAAGAATGCTGAAATTTTCCTAAAAACTCATTTAGAGGTGAATTTGACTTCTAAACCTAAGCAAACGAAAAAACTTTAAACTACAAAGTGATTCAAAATCAGCATACAAACACATTGGTGAAAAAAATATCATTCAATTGACTCAATGCGTTTGCAAAATGGCTTGCAAATGTCAAAAAATAGGTAAGAAAAGTTGCAAAAAACACATCTAGGGCTGAACCTCCTTCTACTAGAATGCACCTCAGTCATTGATAACTTCTTGGATTGATGTGAAATTTAAAGCGACGCAAACTAGACTAATATGCGCAACTTTCCTAAAAAAATTTATTGGAATTGGACACTGTATGAAGAAGATACAAGCCACCAAAGTTCACTGAAGTTGCAAAATGGCGGGATTTTGAATTTCAAATTGCTCCCAAACAATCTAAACAACTTGGATTGACTTGAAAATTTCACCACAATAACTAGACTTCAAGGGGAGTAGAACCCAACAAATTTGATTCAAATCAAACTTTGGATGAAGGAGATACAAGCCCCTGAAGTTGCAGCCATGAAGTGCACTTTGGTGAATCACATTGAACCTCTGTGAACTTCGATTGGCTTCCACACAATCATCACCTCTTAGATTGATCTGAAAATTTTACCACACAAAATAGAATAATAGGCACAAATTTACCAACAAGTTTCATTGAATTTGGACATTGGATGCAAAAGTTATAGCACTTTGAATTCTATGAGGACACTTTTTGGCCCCTTGGGCGGTCTAGGGTTAAACCATCTATTGAACAAATAAAAACAAATCTTATCAAGCTCCATTGTAATCCGCAATTCATTTTCCCAAAATTCAAGTGTCTATTTTATAGCCCCTATTGGATGGTTGAAAATGCCCGCTTAGCTTTACAGCCCTCCCTATATGCATCTTGACATCCATCTAGTTGTTTCATCAATTTATCACAAATTAGTTTCAGGACCTCATCCTGCACACAAAAAGTATGAAATTCAATGGCTTGAGTACTTCTTACATGGCATTTACACAACATTTCCAAAGGAGTATTACTATAAAGCACAGTAAATATAGAACATTTGAAATATATAACAATTTTGACATTCTTTCAATAGACCAAATACCATTAGAGGGGATTTTAGGCCTCCAAAGGGCCGTTTTGCGGCTGTTCCCCAAAACTGTTCCCGTAACTCCTGGCCATTGTCAGGCCAGCATTTACCTAAATAATAATAATATTAATTAATTAATTAAAAAAATTTGAATCCTAAAATATGAAAAAAAACTCAAATTTTTATTTTTATTTTTTCAAGTCTTTTTTTATGATGTGGCACCCTCTCCCTAAATCCCGTAATGACGGTACATGTTCTGTTAGCTACTAGCAACCCAACAATTGTTGCCAACAATTGAAAGTATGGCAATTGAATTCACAAACTCCAAAGAGAAATTGTACATGAGCTTACCTTTGAATTTTTATCTTTGGCAATATTTTATCAAGAGCATCCAGATAAGGTGTGCTCCTTGATTCGCCTCCTCATTGTCATTGTGACTAGCCTACTATGTATTTCACCGTCCTCCCTAAGTGACCTGGTGTTGGAATCATCACTGCAAAGTTTTGCAATCTAAGGGCAAAACACCCATTCCCGTCCAAATGTAGCAGGGGTGCACATTTTTCAAAGAAAAATGTGCACCCCTGCTACATTTGGACGGTTTTGGATACATGGACGGGAATGGGTGTTTTGCCCTTAGTAAGCAAATTGATTTGATGAATGGCTTACCCAGTTACCAAGCTCCAACTATTGAGATTAAGGTGTCAGACCTCTGAAATTGTAAAAATTGCTACAATAGTATTAAGGTAGAGGGTTCATATTGCGACCCTGTCTCTAAAAGTGATCTGGTAGAATTTGCCTCTAACATGTACCAGAAGTGTACATTTCAGGAGGGGGTTGCTTTTAGAAACCACTGTGTTTTCAACTTCAAAAATTCATAACTAATTTTATGAAGGTTCAAAAAATATGAAATGACTTGGGTTTGATGCCAATTCCATTTTTCTTACCACAAAAATTTACTAAAAATTGTTTTAAGGAGTTTAGCTTCCCAAAATGCAAATCAGCTGGTAAAGGGTTGCTTTTACAGCCCTCTACTTATTATAGTATGCCGTTGTGCCAAGGTCTTTAAGCATACATGAAGGCACTTAACTTACTTGTAAGCATTTCTATTGAATATTTGCACAATGTAAGAAGGGCTACTATAGCTGAAGTTGAATTAATAGTTTGTAGCTTGTAAGTTAAGCTATATCCACAAACTAATCATGGAAGAAATCCAAAATGCAAGTTGAATCCATGTCTTTTTGTTCCAAATTCCATTCCTTGTGTACCTGCTTGTGTATTCAGTTGGTATCCTATTATGGAATTCTTCAAAAATTGTATAAATGAACATTTAGGACATCTTTCTCCTTTGTGGTTAATCATACTCATACACAATCAAAGCCCATCCACTTACATTAGGGACAACCATCACCGCAAAGTGTCACTAGATTAATATGAGGCATCATCATTTATTCTAAAACACTTGTGTTGAGGTACTATTTTGTTTGTGTTCTGTTAATTCTCTTAGTACTTCAAATGCTCAATTGATCACCTGAAAACGAGACTGTGAGGATCTCATCGACATACATACAATGCATCCTTAGCTTGTGAACATGCATGGTGCTCTAGATCTAGTTGGCCAATATAAGGTCCTCAAGGAATACAAGAAATTCTAGAATAAGATCAAAGCTAGACAATATCAATAAGAATTTTTTTAAATTAAAAAAATAAAATTATATATATGTGTGTGTATGTATATATGTGTATATGTATATGTATATGTATATAAATGTATATATGGGGCAAGACAAACATAATGATGGCCATCCAAAAGTGAAGGATTTGAAATATATTCAATTTAATTAAAGGTAACCCCAATGCCAAATACATATAAATCCTTGTTGTTAAAATTACTGCTAGATTGGCTTGTCAACATACAAAGGTTAATTAATTAATTAAAATTTTGCTAAGCAAAATTAGCGATGTCAATCAATCATGTATTGACTCCGTGCTAACTATAGTGGAAACACCCAAAACCGTCCAAATAAGGAATTCAACATACTTCGAGGCAGCGTTTTCTAAAATTGATATTTTTCCAGTATTAGCAAGTGAAAATCATGAATATTAAAAAAAATCAAAGTTTTCGAAATCAGTATGTAATTTCTATAAATTTCCAAAGTGTTGGCTCCCTAGACCACTGGAACCGTCTGCTGAAATCAGTTGTCAGTGAATGAAAACTATACATGTGTCTTACAACTGCGTCAACAAATTAGAATTAAACATTTGTTGGATGCTTTAACCCCTAAACCCCTAAACAACGTTTTTTGAGATTATAGATTTTTTGGGCAGCTCACTACGGATGGAGTTTTTATTTTCTTTCTTTGAAATTTTGATACAATGTGTGTCCGAGGAGTAGCTTTAAGGCCCGACAATTTTCATAACTTTTGACTTTGTGGATAAAAATTTATGGCATGATATGTCACTTTGTTTGCTCGGCGGGCAGACCAGGCAGCTGAAAAAACTTTTTCAATTAAACTTCTTTTTGAAAAGTGAAATTTCAAATTGGTTCTTTAGGTTTATACAGACATGTGAAGCTTTGAATCAATCCATTCCGATCAATGAGTCAAAAGTTATGAAGATTTTGAGTTTAGGGTAGTTTGCGGCCAGTTACAGAATCTCCACAGCACAAAAAAAGTTTGAAATTCTTCATTTAATTCAATTTTTCATATTTTTGGAAAAAAATAAAAACAAAAGGTGTAGATTGTTTATTTCAACATTTTAACCATTGGGATTGAAAATTTTCAATTCCATGAATAAAATGTTCACAATTTAGTACTTTGGCTCATTTTTTACTTCTTTCTACTTACTTATTTTTTCCTATATGTTGTACAATTCCAAATGATTTGAAATTTTTTGAGAATGTAGCCAACTTGCATTGAAGTATGAATTCAAAGAGTAACCACCATTTTGAAAAAAAATTCACACAAATGTGACCTTGTGAAGTGCAGCTGCCCAGATTTTCGCAGGGATAAAAAAACAGTTTTTGTCAATTCAAATGCTTATATCTTGCAATCTACACGGTGAAAATTTCTGAAAATTTTTCCACGTGTTTACAAACCACCTTACTACAAGATCCTACGGTTACATGAGTCAAAAATGTGTTTTTAAAAAAAAAATTGCTTTTGTATTAGAAATGGCAGTTTTGGAGCAGTTTTTTTTGATGAAAACGTTGTTAGGGGTTTAGGGGTTAATGAATGCTTATGGACAGATTTAGTGGTACTCTAAGGTCCAAGAATAGGTGCAGGGACGGGAATGGATGTTTCTCCCTTAGCTTACTTCAATCAATGCAGGCTTACAGACTAATTAAATTATTGCAGTTGGTTTAATTGTCCATTCTATTTATGTTCTACGTGTAGTACATCCATCCATCACTATTCCACCTTGGGTTTTTTCCCATGGGACAATTACATCAAAGATAATTGTCAATAAAATAGACATTACTTCAATGGAAATTGTCCATTTGTTTAAGAAAAAGAAAAGAAAAAAAGACTCTAAGGTAGGAGGTCTATAAGGCGATCATCTAAGTGTTGAAGCTGAATTTTGGGAGGGAAAGCATCTTGAAATATTTTTCAATAAATTGTCTTTGAAAGATAAGAGGAAATGACATCCAATCCAAGTTGTTTCATATTTTATGGAGCTTTATGAAATTATATAGTTATGAAATTTTGAAGTTGAAATGCTATAGGGTTCTAAAAGCAACGATCTCTAGAATGTATATAGCTTGTACATTCTGGTATATTGAAGAAAGCAAAATGTACCTCTAAGTCATGTTCGGTTCAAAATGCCCTGTCAAAGTTTTATGAAACAGGAAATAGAAAATCTATTACACAAAGTTGTTTCTAGTGGTCGGATCAATAGTCTTTGTTTTCTTGCTACATACTAGTATTTGTTGCCCATTTGTCTCATTTTACCATATATTATAACGAAATAGTGGAAAACAGAAAAAGTTTTGCTTTGATGGGCTAATACCATATAATGCTTACCCCAAAAAACTATTGCAAACTAAATTATTCCTAGAACATCATGTTGGTCACCGTGGAAATCATCCTATTTTGGATCATGTGAATCAATGATTTGCTTAAAAAAATCCAAGAACACTTCTTGGAAGTCAAACTACTATGCAAGACCTCCTCTTTTCACACAAGATTCCCCAAAATGAACATCTACACATAGAAGGATTCTTTGTCATCCATCGAACATCAAAAACTTAAAGTCCACAACAACATTTAAAAGTTAAATCATGAATTCCAATGGAAAAATTGTGCTTATATTATGGTTCATGTTTTTAGTTTCTACTATTTGGTATTCTAATTTTGTTGAATTCAAACAATCAAGAGTCACATTGGACTCTACTTATTAGCTACCCCTCCTAAAGACAAAGGTAGATTAGAACTATGGATAAATTTAAGTGATTCTAAAAAAGGTTTTGCAAAGCCACTTTTACATTAGGTTTTGCAATCAATCGAAGCACAGATTTAGCTTCAAATTAAAAAAAAATACATCTTACTTAGTAGGAATGGAGTCATTTGTCATGGACTTACATATTTGATTCCTTCTTTCATGTGGATGCAAAAAGATTTTATTTTTGTTGGCACTTAGAAATCAGGTCAAGCCATCACTTTTTGTACTATGATCAAAGCTTACAAAATCAATATATCATCAAGAGCTAACAAAGACAAAAGTTACAAAACCAACACCTAACAATTCTTTCTATAGGCCAACTTATTGCATATAACTCCTTACAAAACAACCGGTTCAAGAATAGATTTCAAAATCACTTGGTTGTGATTAGATGCAACCCTCGCAACATGAGATTGGAGTTCTATACATGTAGCATAACACAAGTTGATTCCAATTGAGAAAATGAAAACTCATGCAAATGAAATTGGTGTTTTAAAAGCTTGACACAAGAAGCCATTGATCTTAGATATTTGCTATGGCCTACTTTGTGTCATGTTTTTGTAATTAAGAACTTATTTTGTCAATATTTTCACCCTCAAAGATCAAGTCAAATACCTCAATCTATACCCTCAAAACAAGAATTGATGGTTGCTTAAGAGTCCTAATCACAGGTTGTTGCAAGAAACACTTACTGGTTTTGGCTCAAAATGGCTCAAAATCAGTGAGTCATGTGAGTCCTGTGACTTTTGGAATAATTTTTTTTTAAATTGAAAAAAATATGGATAATTTGAAGAGAAATGAGAATATTATGTCTCTTGAAATTCAGACCTAAGAAAAAATTTCTCTAAATGTTATAGACAATGGAAAATACAATGAAAATAGCTCTTTTTTCACTAATTTGGTAAAAATAGTATAAAAATGAAAAAATGAAAAATGAAAAATATATTTTTTTCCCAAGTATAGGTCTTTCTTTTACAACAAATTTCATCTTTGGAAAAAATTAATTCTATTCTCCACACTTGCGCAAAGTCAGCCACTTTGACAACATGTGCAGGTTGAATAGTATAGTATTTTCAAAAAATCTCTTTGCGGTCTTGTGTAAATTTAGGTGAGGTCCTTTCATGCCAATTTTCAGCTGAAAATTTTCATTTTGGGGTAAAAAATAGGACTAATAATCCCCAAAATGGCCAAAGTAGACACCCAATTGGGGGCAATTTAAAAATAGTAAACTAATTTTGAAAAAATTGAAAAAATTACACAAAATTTGAAACTTTTGTAATCACCTTAGTTTTAAGTTTCAAGTCAAATTAACAAAAGATGCAAAAGTTATGAGCAAAAAACTACCTCTTGAAGGTCAAGGGGACAAAAAAAAGGACAACTGTTTCTTGCAATTACCCTCACACCCTTGTCCTAATCCAAATCTTGAAACAAAAAAGAAAGCTTGGAAATCTAAAGAAAGATACTCAAATTTCAATGTTCTTTGATCACAAAAGATGTCAACTAAAGAGATGCAAATGCCCACAAAAATTAATACCTACAATTGAAACAAACCCCTTTCAACCCTTTTCTTGTTGACCACTTCTCCTCCTTTCATGGTCTCCTAATTATTTCATTAAATGATACCACCAAGGTCCCTATGCTTAAAAGGGTGCCTACATACAACTTAATTATATTCTTTGCTTCAAAGTCTACATCAACAATGAAGGGTACATAAGGATCTATGATAATGTCATCGGTTTAGTTTGCACCTTCAATTCAAGATTTACTAACCATCCTATATGAAAGCCAATATTGCTTTTAGAAACTAGACCAGTCACCACTTCTACATAGAACTCATGTTTTCATAAATATGTCCAAGAGAATACACATATGCATTAAGTCATGGATGTAATACCAAATAGTGTTTCATTTGACAGCACCTTCATGAAGCATAAACCCTTATTAGACAATCACCAACAAAAAAAGAGTATCAACTTGTCATTCATAGATGTGCAATGAAAGGAAGAGAAATGACATGGTACCTAAATAAAGGCTTCCATTGTGTGCCTTGTGGATGTCTAGTGGTTCGATCAGTGTACATACTAAAGGAACATGCACTAGGTCATTGCAAGAAACACTTACCTTTTGGGCTCAAAATGGCCTATTTTAGTGACTCTTGTGACTTTTGGAATAAATTTATTTTAAATAAAATAAAATACAAATGATTTGAAGAACAATGAGAATATTGTGTCTCTTGAAATTTAGACCTAAGAAAATTTAACTCTAAAAGTTATGTACAAAAAAAAGCACAATATAAAATACAATGAAAATGAAAACTTTAATGTTTGATTTTTTTATAATATCAAGATAATAATATTAAAAAAAAATTGAAATCATTTTTTCTAACTTAAAGGTGCTCTTCTTCAATTGTTTTCACCTTTGAGAAAAATAGATTGTGTTTTCTACATCTGCTCAAAGGTGTACTTTGAGCACATATGGAAGTTGGACAATTTATTATTTAAGAAAAAAATCTTTGAAACCTTTTGTAACTTTAGTAGAAGTCCTTGCATGCCAATTTTGAGCTTAAATTTTCATTTGGGGGTCAATAATATAGGACTAAAAAACTCCCAAATGGCCAAGGTAGATATCCAATTGGGAGCTATTTAAAATATCAAATTAATTTTTTTTTAATTCAAAAAATTATGTAATGTCTAGACCTATTATATATACCTTTGTTTCAAGTTTTGTATGAAATGGAAAAGCAACGCAAAAGTTATGGGTTGAAAACCACTTATCCAAGGGCATGGGGACAAAAAATAGGACAAGTGTTTCTTGCAATCACCCACAACAACAAGAAGATAAACCCATTGAACGGAACCTTGTTTCTAACACAATGCCCACATATTTTAGAAAAAACTAAGACCACACCTACCAAATTTCTCAACCCTCTCTCTTAGCTTCCACTTCCAAATCCAAGTCCTGGAAATTCATTTCAACAACAACAAACATGTAAATATCATAGCGCAATTATGTTTTTGGACCAACTACAAGAAAGCTTGACTCCCCACTCAACCATTACAATTGAAACCCTAATCTAATGAAACTAAAAGAATGCTACAAAACTCACTAACTAATCTATAAATCATACAAACATGTAGACTACCAAACAATATCTAATACTTTAAAGGGGATTCATTGATTCGATCATAGTTTGAAAGGTGTAGTAGCCAAACTCTTTAGTCATCAACATTGAACTAGAGCAAACATCCACTACTACCACTACGACAAAACATGGTAAAAAAACATGCATTCAAATCAAATGCAATTATTTTTGTTAGAGTTTTATACATGCACGCTTAGTGGATAGTCAATTTCTTTTGCAATTTCTTACTACAATTTTTTGAATTCTAGAGTGTGAAGTATACCCTTGTAAAGATAGTTTCAATAACTTTCCAAAAATATATTACATTTTAAAAATTTCTAAAAATTGCAATGGAAAATTGCATAAAAGATTGACCCCAAAAATAGTTAGCCTACACTAAACCATCGTAAAAAGAACCACTTGATCTCAATTTTGAATGCAATTTGTTTTACCATGTTCTATTATAGTCCACCCTCTCTCGTGCAAGTGTTGCTATTGCCTACAAACTTCTATACAACATTATTATTTCAACTCAAAAATTAGCACACTTTGGCAAACCAAAACTATTATTCAACTTGATTATGCAAAGAAAAATGGTCGCCCAAGGCCCAAGGGATATTGTAACAAATTGCACCTTCAAAGGACATGGTGGCCTAAGTGAAGACGGTCAAAGGTGCTTCCAAGCACCACAATAAAATATTTATTTGGTTGAATTGTGTTGTATTGTTCATAGTTGCCAAACTAAAGCCATCATATGCCACAACCACACTTTGTTACTCCCTTAACATCCAAACAACCCCTACAATTTGGTTGCATGCAAAAACCTAGAGAAATCACTATAGAAGCCATGAATTCAATGAAGTACGAAAACATGAATTAAAAAATTTGATACATCAACAAACTCTCTAATTCTTCTATTATTGTATTCATATTTTTCTATTCCTATACATTTATACTTTTCAAGAATAATAAGACAAAATTGGATCACAAAACATAACTTCACCATTTACAACTAACAAACAACTAACTTTATCCTTGTAGCACATTGGTTTCTAAAGCAACTTTTAGTAAACTTCACCCTCGTGCCCTATCTAAATTTTTTTTAATAATTTTTTGTGAATCTCTCCCTTCTAATTCTATTGATTCAATCTTGAAAGTCCTATAGAGAGACAAAATAGAGCAGAACTAAACTAAGTTAATTTGCTCACTACAACTCATTTCATTATCTTCTCATGCGTGTCAATTCTAGTTTTGCTTTTAGTTTATCCTAAGCCATTTTGCTTTTGCTTTAGTTTACTTTTACTAACACATTCTATGTGCACTTTTACTTTTGTAGATCAACACAATTTAAAGAGGTTTATTACAAATAAAAGTACATGTTATATTGTAGTTTGTTAAAGTTGTATTGAAGTTTGTATTCAAAAGTCTTGTCTATATAGCATTGACCTACATACATTCTAAATTTTTTGAATAAGGGAGATACTCAAACTTCCTTGAGATCACTTTTGTTGATGCAAAGCCTTCTCCCCAGATTTCAATTTAGAACCAATAAACTCATTCTTGCCAAAACTTTCTAATAGTTCACTTGTTTGATCAATGCAGTATAAACATTGCAATCACCTTCCACCATAGCTAGAAATCTACTTTAGTTTTGCTTGTAGTTTATATCATTCTAGGAGTTAGGCTTGTTTGTTGGCAACCATGGTGTCTTTGGTATCTATGATGCCAAGGGCAATGATGGAGAAGTTGCATAGAAACATAGAGGTTAAGGTCGCAAAGAAAGTATTTTCCTCAACCAATACATTGCACTTGTTGTACAAATCAGAGTTTCATTGCAAGCAAGTAGTGACAATGAAGCTCGTTTTTCAAACCGACCATAAGCATGCTATAGCTAGGATTTCGAAGGAAATTAAACCTGGTGAAGGCAATTGTAAAGGTAGCACTGACAACAATTGTAATGGAGGTAGAAATCGAAATGACGGTGACGGTGACAATTACTTTCACTACCTCATTGATAATGGCACCCAAGAAGGACAATTTAGAAGGTGTGACCTAGTTCTTGAGAATTTTAATTCAAACTTCATGCAAACAATTCTTCAGAAGTCGGATACAAGAATTTGTTCCTTGCCTAGTGAAATTCACCAAGATATAAAAATGAAGATAATAAACTCAACTCAGATGGTGAGGTTTCTATCAACATATGCCCAATCCATTATGGCAAGATTCTTCTCTCGCATGCCGCCCGAGTTTGTTTCAAGAATTTTTATGGGACGTATCCTCGCAAATCATGCATTTCTATACAGGCTCCTAGTTCATAATATGGTAACAATTGCTTTTGTTTTAAGGAAGGAGTTTAAATATAGAAAAAATATGAAGGAAGAGTGGGACATTGTTGTTGTAAATGTATTAACAACGGTTGTAAGCACGACGTATATAAATTGGGCACTAGCCCCCATCCAATCTCATAATTTAATTTTTAAGTATGGATTTCGAAATGCACTTCAAGAGCTTCCAAATCATATATCTGACAAGAGCTTTTTTCTTCAAAAATTTGGCATGGCAAAAAGGGTTTTGAATTTTATTTACAAAGTTGGCGAGCTTACTTTATTTGGCTTGGTGATCGAAGCTTTAGCTAGTGTTATACCTTTGCCCAAAGGTATGAACATGTCTGCTCCTATGTTTTCTATGAATAGAAGAGCATGGAGTTACATGGTGTTCTTGGGACTTTTAGGGAATTTGAGGTATCAAGTGGTTTTTGCATTGGAGAGGCATTTGCAAGACCATTTGGAGCACTTGCAATTTGTTTTGTTCATCTCTGCATTGTTGAGAGCTTTCAATGTTCAAATTGGTGATATCAATTACCATTCAAAGACCAACTACCATTCAAAGATCAACAATCACAAACATTAAGTGAATTCATACATGTAGGTCTTGTTTATGTGAATTTTGCTCATAAGGCCTACAAATATTATGAAACAATGACTTATTGGAAACAAAGATCAATTTAGGAGTGATGATTGATTTGCCTCTAAACCAACTTTAGAACCTTTTACATTAAATGACAAAGATCTTGAACTTTCACAATGAGATATATGACTTTCTAAATTTCAACTTTTTCATCTTTGTGATAATTACAGACTTCTCCTACCTTGAGCGTTTATTCCAATAAGGGATTTCTATCAACATAAATTGCAACCACCAACAAAATTACAAATATCACAAACCTTATTCCATACTTGATATATGCATAATATAATCCTTTAGAGTAGATATTAATGGAAAACAAACATTTCACACATTATATAGTGTATTCTAGTCCATTCTAGCTCTTCGTATTCCTTGAGGTTCATACTACCCAAGAAACATCAAGAAGGCAGCATCATGGGGCCATCAATATCAAATGCCTATTCATTCTATTGGCAAAGCTTGACCAAATTAGGAAGGTAGCATGACTTTCAAAGAATCTCATCATGACTTTATGGATTTCAAGTTTTCAATGTCCATTGAAAGTGGCCTACTCTCTTCTAGAGAAATTGTCAAATTTTCCATTGTCATTTTGGGATACTTACACATGATTAGAAAAAACAAAAGACCTTATTAAAAACTTTCAAATGCATTGCTTACAAGGAAAAAAGATTGGGTAAGCCCCTAGCTTGTGATCTTGATTGCAAGTTGTTCAAATGGGGTTAGACTATCTTAACCATTGGCACACATACACCATCAATATTGATTGCAAAGACTAGATTCTATTCTCTGTAATGGGAAATTAAGCACACGATTAGGTTCAATTTTGTTCCTATGACATACTTCTACACAAATTCTTAGTGTAAATCATTGTCTAATCTTTTTTTGATAGAATGACCAAATTAGGCAAATACCATTATCTTTGAAAGACCTTTGTCGATCATCTTTGATTGATGTGCACATACTCAATCATTTAATTGGAAGAATTTAATAAGTTTCTCTTGAAGTTAAATCACCCCCCCAAAAAAGGGCTGGAAGTAATTACAAAAAAATAGATGGTAGAATTTGATGTTTTAGTGTATTTTGAGGAATTGAGTAAATTTGAAATTTCTCCTTCAAAATGACATTTTCCAGTATTTAAGTCCAACTAACAAAATGAAGGTCCTCACTTCTAGTTTCTATTCTAATTGGAATTTTTTAAACATTCATAAAATGGAATGTTTTATTGCATTTTGACTTTCAACTACATTTTTAATGTCCACTGTAACCTAGAAATAAATGTACACAGAAGTTGAGTTTACATTATAATGTTTGTCACTGTAATGTTCACACATCGTGAAATTTTCAGATTTTTTTAGATTATTTTCTATTTGATATGATTTTTTTTTCACTTTTTCTTCAAAAATTGTCATAAAAATCAATTTTCCCCCCAAAAAAATCTTAAATTTCTCTAAAGTATAGAAGACATGTACTTTCATCTCTGAAAAATAAAATAAATTTTTTTCATACATGACTAGTTCTAAAATGATAACAAATTGAGTGACGGGAAGGAGCCTTCAAACCAGTGATCACAATGTACTGAAAAGTTATAACCAGGGTTTTGCCATTAATTAACAGCCCCCTTTCTTCAAAAAATTGTGAGCCGTTGGGTTGGGGGGAAAAATTGCAACCCCCCCCCCCCCTTCAAAGAATTTTTTACAGCCATTGGATCAAATACAAATACGGTTGAGTATATATATGGCAGAATACAAATATGGTAGAATATAAATACGAGTACAACTGATATGTACACTTATGAGTACGAATACGTCTGAATACAAATACAAATACGTCTATGAATACGTCTGATGTGTATACGGCTCAAATACAAATACGTCTAAATATGAATACGAATATAGTTGGATGTGTACACAGGTGTACATTGGATTTGTCCCATATTGTTTGGAGTCCTCCCCCCCTCCAAAAATTACAAGAGGAGAAAGAGGGGGGGGCTCTAAATTACAATTTTTTAATTTTAATTTTTTTAATTCAACACCCCCTTTCCCCCTTCCAAAAAAATTTAAAATTTAATTTAAAAAAATTTGGGAGGGGGAAAGGGGGTGCTGAATTAAAAAAAATTTAATTAAATTTTTTTTCAAATCTGGGTACATTACCCAGAAGTGGCAGTAACTGCCATACACAATAAGGTCCATCCTTTAACCCTTTAGGGCCTAAGGAGCCCCAAGCAACCTCTTGAATTCTTCTATAATCAAATTTTCATATTAAAATTTTATAATTTAATAAAAATTATTATTTTTCTTCAAATAAGAATTCATATCTTCTATCCAATGTGATTTTTAATTTATTTTTGGAAAAAAAATGAAATTTATATGATTTTTTAAATTTTATGCCTTTGAAAAATCATAGTAATTACAAAAAAGCTCAATTTTCCATGAAATTTTTACTGAAAATAGAGTTCATTATATTGAACACTATGGTGAAGTTGGCATGCTCTCTTTAGTTATACACAAATAAATTCAATAGAGAAACATGTTCCACAATGCATTTTGAAACTCTAAAATTTCCAACTTCAAATTGCAATAGACAAATCATCATTGCTCCAAATTTGATGGCCAATGGCTCATTGGAAGCGGAATACCTGTGCCCTCACATCTTGTTCATACCCCAAGAAGAACTAAGGCCAAGAGAGTGTTCCAATTCCCAAAATTCAATTTAAAAGAACCAAAATTGGTTTTCTAGGCCCTAAAGAGTTAAGGGTTAGGGTTTTTTTTTGACTTCTTGAAACCCCGAGTACAGAAGTTCCATTTTCTATGGCCTGAATTCTAAGAATTTTTCATGCATTTAAATTTATTTTCAAATTATATAATTTTCTTTCATGTACTAAGGAATTCTTATAGCCATTTTAACTTGGAATGCAAAGCTAAAATAACATACACGAAATGAAGATTTTTTGAGGCCAAATATATCATTGAAAAACTAATAAAATGAGTTGGTTAGATACATGTATCACATGCAGAGATACCAGCTTGGGTGGCTTTTTCATAAGAAAATTATTTTAAATGGAGAAATTTTTGTATATGATTTTCAAAAACTAGGTGTAGACGTTTCAATTCCTCCTTTTTAGAATTCTTTGTTCTAAAATGTAAGTAATACAACATTTTTTACACACAATTTTCTTTTAATCAGACATTCACCTTTTTTTACTTGTCATATTAATTTGATATAATTTTAAATCCAAAGATATTCAATAATCTACTTTAATGTCAATGACAATGACTGTTGCATATAATACAGGAGTTTCATATTTTGTCTCCAAAAAAACTATTTTTGTCAAGATATAATAAGAAACGATTGTAACCCATGAATTACTGTAATTGATATTACAGTCAACATAAAATGACTTGAGGTAGTACTTATTGATTTTACTTAGTAGTTTAATTTTAGTTAGTTGTGCTTTCATAACATTCAGTAGCATTGGATGACTCTGCCTTCTGAAGGATGTGGAATATTCCACACCCCAACAGTGTTTCATCAGTAACTACTGATGTAAGAAGACATGATTGGTTGTGGGGTGTGGAATATGCCACACCCTTCATTGTAGAGAAAAGGGAGAGTTACAATGTGCTACTGAATGTTATGTTGTCTAAATCTCTTTCTTCTAATTTATTTTGCTTCAAAAAATCTAATAACCTTTCTACTTTATGGAAAAAAATTCAAAAATCTTCACAGGAAATTGAGCTCATAGGAACTTGCAAAAAATTCATTTTGCCTCCCTGAAGGAAAAATGGGACTTTAGGGATTAAATATAGAACTTTTAAATTTTATTAGATTAGAGATTCTATAACTATTTGCAAATTAAAATTCCTCAATACATTCATCTCACTTATGAAAATAGAATGATTTAAAGCTTTCTACATATATAAATATAATACAAATATAATACAAATATAAATATAAATATAAATATAAATGTAATATAAATATAATATATAATATAATATATAAAAATCTAAATCTAGATTATCGATTTCAAATTTGTATTTCTAAAAAAGAAGTCACTACAACACATGTGGGTATATTAAGTAGGGGATAATAGTAAGGAATTACTGAAAATACATGGAGTTCTTTGAAAGGTCAATCTGAAAACTCGAATGAGGTACATTCAGTCAAACAGTTCATTTCAGTCATTGAAACCTTCTGAAAATCTCGCTTTCCGGTCATGACAGATTGTGCTTGTTCATTCAGCCAGCTTTCCAGCAACCACTCCGAGGTGGCGAACGGAATCTTCTTTCCGGTAAAAGAGCGCAGAGCACAGACAACGTGGTAACTTCTGCGCTCGATTCCCATGCGGTTCTTTTCCTCATGTTCTTAACAGTTTCTCGTTCACGTGATGAAAAACATTTACAATGGATGGAAGTCTTCAAAGAATTTCAATGAATACACCGTGGACAGTCACTGCCGGAATGTGGATCACTTTCAGTTCTTCTGAATTCCCAGAATTCCTTATGTCGCAGCTGCACTTCTTGTCCGATGTCAAAGCGGTGCCCTTATTTCATTAAATGGTTTACGGAGTGCATTAAAAGGGAAGATAAGTAATATGTTCATTTAGAACTATCCAACTGTGGACATAGACGAAGTGCATGAAAGAATTAAATTAAGAATGCCTTGGACAAAACCTTCAATACTTTGTCAACAACTCGGCCTGTTCAAAAGATGAATGACGGAAAATAGCTATGTCTACCAGCCCCTACTCTTTCAGTTCCTCTCCACTTGAACTACAGTTGCACATATTCATTTCTCCCTTGCAGCCACATAGCGGTACATTTTCCTCCCAGAATGCCAGACGTGATTTGCATTTCAGAAGACGACCTCCTAATCACCCAAAGTGGACGACATGGGACGCAAATGAAAAAATAGAGCGTCCCTTTCGCTACTACTGTAACTACATTGTCGCCACTCCTGAAACTGCCAGTCCATTCCCTATCCGCCATGGAATACGGCAGTGCATGCTTGGTCCCTCAGCGGACGACAACCTAACCATGTTCTCCTGGAACTTGGTTATTTCTTCATATTCATCCGAACACGACAAGGATAATCCGTATACTCTTCTTCACCCCGAATTCCCTTTCCAGAGGCACTTGCACATGTGGCCCCTCCGTTCCTTGACACTTATTCCGTCTTTGGTCCCGACCTCTGTTCCGTCATGAAATAATCATGACAAATTCGAATAGAGTGTCGGAAAAACCAGTCTCACAAGATTCACCTCCCAAAAAGAGAAGCCACTACGAAAAATTACCTAATCCCTTACACTCCTGACCTCCCACATCTGATCCATTACTTCTGCCGCTTCCATGAAATGCCTTGAATTCATAATTCTACGCCGAAGTCTCTGCAACACTGTCATTGCACATGCTGCATAGGATGTATATCGAACATGACACCACTGCAGCTTAAGAAAACAGTATTCGTCCTGAACTCTTGACATGGCCTTCCTAACAAAGAATTTCCCCAATCACTACATTAGCTTCCAAAATAATAGAGAGGAACCCAAGAACAAAATGAAACATCACTTCACTGCAACCAAGGAACCTCCGAGATCGAACTCGTACGCAGTAGTATAATCTCCTTCATCACTCTCTGTCATGTACTTCACATGACATTACGAGCCGCGTACCATGACTAACTAACAGAAACACCTCCATACACTGGCCTTCTTCGCATGACAGAAGCGCCTTCAATTACGAACTTCCTTCTAGATGTTTAAATGATTGAACACCAGAAGCAACATAATAGTCTCCGGGAAACACATACCTTCAGAATTTCGTCATCGTCTCCCAGACGGCTCGAAGCCACCAAATAGAGAGTCACCATTGCAGCGACTGAGAACTAGTGTTTCCAGTGCTAATTTCGCCATCTGCATCACACTTTCCGTCCACACAAGCCACGACACTCTACCATTCCTGTTGAACTCAATACTGTGATGGTCACCTGAACATTCAGTAAGCAGATGACGTTCTTTTTTCACTGCCGCCATTCGTGTCCATCGTCCAACAGCAGCCCCAAAAACTTCGAATTCCTGGAGCCTCCCAACTAAAACAATTCTAAACTCTAGTATTCCCACTCACTGCACCCCCCTCACTCATATCATCCACATTTGGAAACAGGCTGCGCCACTTTCAAAAACTGCACTACATCCGCACACAGGTTATGAACACATGAATCAAGCTTACCGAGATTCTGTACGTTCAATAAATGGAGTGCCTTTCCAGCACTACTAAATCATTTCCTTGAAAATGAAAGAAAATGACGAATAGAACATGATTTCGCACTTCTTCATCGTAAACAAATAAAACGACAGTAGCCTTACCAATGCACAGCACATTCACTTCACAACATCGACGGCACAATAAGCAGTATACGCTAAACTTCTCGAATGCAATTATCATTCACCACAGAACCCCCCTTGACTCCCCTCCGCTTGCATTCACGCTGACATCAAACCTCAAGTCTCCACTAAGTCTTCTTCGAATCATGAATTCCGCTGTTCGTGTCAGTGAGACACAACTTTCTTTCCACACTTGCCAATACATTTAGTAGAACTCACTGACCACAATCGCCAACACACTAACGCAACTTCTCACTTCCACAGAACAGTTATCAAAACTGAGGAGGACCGGGACCACTGCGTTTGACACCAAAGCCTGGCATCAGTCTACCACACTATACAGTCCTGAACGTGCAACGCTAGAATTCAATGAGGACCTGCACTCCTGCATCTCTACTGCTCCTCATTTGGCCCCCTTTCTACGATGAAGATCTTCCTCTAGTCCACTTCCTCGTTATTTCATATCCGCTTACCATTCATTCTTCATCTGATCCTACTTGTAATAGACTGTCATCTTCCGAGCCATCACTGTCCAACTCTTCTGAGGCAGAAGGCATCGCCGAATTCGAAATTAAAAAGTCGGCATCCGTTACATGCTGCCACGCATGCTCTGTGTCCCCCCTCAATCCATCGACATCGTCGTCACCAGTAAGATCCTCAGCCGTCACTCCCAAGTCAACGTCTTCCCGGTCTAGTACAGAACCACTTCCTCCGCAATCCTTGTCTTCGAAAACTCGAGCAGACCTGGACTCACAATGCAACACTACACTCCACTCCGGGTCTTCAATGCAGTTGCAATAGAAGACTTGAGAAGCCTGTAGTGGGAAGACAAACGAATTTGACGACCTCCTCATCAGTCGATTTAACTTCACTAATGTGAAGCCATACGAGTCTTTTTTCACAGATGGATGGGGTCCTCTCGAGATAGGGAAAATCCAATCGCACAGTAGTAACACTGGACGCAAACGACCATAATCTAGTTGTAGTACTTCCACAACCCTCCCGTAATACGTCACAGCACCGGAAACCATATTCGCATCTGATACGGAACTGCGCTGCAAAGTCTCACACGTCGTGGTCACTCTTGAGTCCGCTGTCACCAACTTCTTTTCCGAATCGTAAGTGCGGAAGTTGTTTCCGTAAGCTCTCAATGATTTGAATGACTTCGCCTGTGCCCTTGGAGGCATGCACAAATCCACGACATCGTCTGGAAACTCTTCATCTCCAGCTCGTATTGCACTCTGCAACCATTGAGGAAAATCTGCGACCACATTTAACTCCACGGGGTAATTCAAACGGCGCCTCTGCCGAGGATGAACTCCTCTCCTGTACAAGGCCCTCCTCCTCGTAATCTCAGAGCTCAGGCGTTCATGAGTCCTGAAGGTCAAAACACAACTTTTGAGCCTACAGAATTCTCCCCACAATGTGCAATGCGAATAAAGAGTACATGAATGTCACAGTTCAATAATATCTTGACAACACCAGAAGATGGCGAACTAAGGGAAAACAGAAAACGAACAGAACGGAATCTGTGAACGCTGACACTTACTTCCTCAAGTCGTCCAAACAATTGGAGTTCTGTAAAATGTACGAGTGTGCCCACTGCAATTCCTCAGTAGACAGGAGCCGCATTCGATACGCAGAACATACCTGCTCTCCAGTCTCTCCCAACTCCTCGTCTGCATCCCAAACTCTTTTACCAGTCGACTCACACTCCAAAATATATTCCGTCGACAAACCCAGCCCAACCTCCATTGCTGTTCCTGTGGCCATGCAGCCTTCCGGTCGGGCCTTATTCTGAACATAAGACTTCATGTACTTCATGTACCTCTCCATAGGGTACATCCACCTGTTGTGAACCGGACCACACAAGTGCAGCTCCTCCACCAAGTGAATTGGCAAATGCGTTATACAATCGAAAAATGATGGTGGAAAATCTCTCTCCAATGATGACAGTGCCAATGCCACATCTTCATCCAGTTTCACCATTTCCAACGGTACCAAGGTCTTCAAACATATTTTCCGGAAAACTTTACTGAGTAGCAAAATTGTTTTCATAATGCGGTTTGGAAGCAAACCTCGTAAGCAAACAGGAAGTACTTGTTGAAGAAGAACATGATAGTCGTGGCTTTTTGGACCATGCAAACTGCCATCTTCATCTACCCTTGACCTCAAATTAGACATATAACCTGTAGGCATCTTAATTTGACGAAGCAATTGAATGAGCTTCTTACGGTTCTCAGTGGTCAAAACATATGGAGCTGGAGGGACATCGAAACCTGTACGTGGTGGTTTCGCAGGTCGGAGGTGAAGGGACTTCTTACAGCCGGCCTCCTTCATGTCGTTCCTCACGGACAAACCATCTTTCATCCCAAGTAATGTTGACAGTAAGTTCTCCGCTATATTCCTCTCACAGTGCATCACATCTAGCACATGCCTTACAAGGAGCTTCTGCAAACATCATTAACAGACGGGGCAGTCAGACTTCATTGACACTGAAAACACTACATGCCTTTCCCATAGAATTCTGTACTGCTTCGGTGTTCAGTACTCGAAGTAGTTTTAGTAGTCCTACGGGAATGGTGATATGAAGACAAAGGAATTAGTTACTCGCATCCCAGTAAGGCAACTGGAAGAGTGAAGAGTGCCGCTTCACTCCAAAGCGCTTGATAGGATCGTTTTCGTTGCCTGCGCTCCCACCCGCGTCCAACCACCTCTGACGTGATTCACCACGCCTTCGATGTTGCATGCCAGATACTCTTTCGGGTTTCTGACGGTGCTCTTCTTTACCATCAAAAGCATCTGTCATAAATTGGAAAGGATGGTTCTGTGGCAAATACCTGCGGTGTCCCTGAAAAACGGTCTTCCGCAAACTTTTAGAGAATCGAGACTGTACTTCAGGTCCGCAGATGGGGCATCCCCGGTAGCCCTTAGTGGCACATCCCGAAATGAGCCCGTAAGCTGGATAATCATGTATCGTCCACAGCAACATCGCACGCAACGTGAAGTTCTTTGAATGGTTCCCATCAGACATGTCCACTGCTGGGACTCCATCCCACAGCACCAGCAACTCGTCCACCAGAGGTTCTAGGTAAACATTGATGTTTGTAGATTTCACAGATTCTTTTCCGGGTATTAGAAGAGACAGCATCACGAAGAATCTTTTTGTTACCATCCAGCCAGGCAAATTGTAGTTAAGAAGAAACACGGGCCACGTGGAATGCCTACTGGACTTGTCCGCGAAGGGGTTCATACCGTCTAAGACTAAGCCAAGTTTAATGTTCCTACCGTTTTCAAAAAATGATCTATCAATATTTCGAACCTCTTTCCATGCTGGGCTATCTAGAGCTGATCTGATCTTCTCGTCAGTGGACCCATTTTCCTCATGCCATTTCATTAGCGATGCAATGTCACGGCAGCGGTACATTCTCAGAAGCCTCGGAATCAAAGGGAAATGCCTCAGCACTTTCACTGGAACAGAAGTGCTCCCAGCAACATATCTTGATGTTCTACATTTAGGACACTCAGATAATTGCTCTCTGTCTTTCCAAAACAAGGTACAACCGTTACGGCATACGTGGATGGAAGAGAATGACAGACCTAGACGACCTATGAGCTTGCTTGCTTCATGACGAGTCTTGGGTAATGCATTCGAGAAAGGAAGGACATCGAATCGGAGAAATGAAAACAGTTCATTCATGAAGGAGTTGCTGACGTTGTGTAGGTGTGCCAAGTTCATTAACACCAATACACAAGCAAGTGATGAAATCTTGGATCCTGAAAACAGCGGTACCTGGCACTGCTGAAGCCAGTCCTCCATTTCCGGGTTGTCCTCGTCCACTTCATCGTCGGACGTCCTGTCGTTATGAGGGTCGGGCATGTCGTCATTGTCGAATCCAGTGTTCCTTCTCTCATTGACTCGTTCGAACCATTCAGACGCTAGTCTCTGGAAGTCGAAACCTTCATTGAAGGTTTTAGGAACTGGAATCTCATCGTTCCGCTCCTCAGCAGGAACTGGATGGCCGCCGCCTTCGTTGTTGATGTCCAATTCGTCATCATCCTCTGGCTGCAACATAGAGAAGGCAAGGAGGAGACGTCAATCACATATACTCTTACACATCGAAGCACGTGAACGAGCAGGAGACGGTTCGTGACAGTAGTTCCCATGGGAATGAACAGGAATTTGTGCCAGAGCATTGCACGCGTTGGATTTGTAGCTTCTGTTTCACAGTAATCTTTGAGCGCATGAGAGGGACTGAACTCGTGGAACAGTGAAGCTAGGCAGTAGTCCCCTGTACTTTATATCTTCGCCTAACCTACCCATTCCGACTTCACAATAAGAGAAAGGTAATTATGTTACAGTTTCAATGTCTACTGATTCACTTGTGTATTGGAGGACACATAGTTCGTTGGAATAAAAATGGACACGAGGGTATGAATTACATCGTATACCTAAACGGCTTCTGCTAATAAGCTTCTAAGTCCTCTAGAGGAAGGCCTCAAAATGTGTACCGCAGGGTACGCCCGCAAGCGCAGTTCTAAAAGACCGAGTACGCCGTCGTCCTCTCCATCGAGCTGCACATGCTCTATGTACTTCTTCTTATTCATGTCAGCGGAGCTTGAATCGGGGAGGTGCACATGTTGCACACGCACTACACCAACGGAAGGAGACGTGATGAGGAGGTGGGCTCCCGCAGAACTGAACCCTTAACATACCGATGTCCTGGTCGGCATGTATTACTTCCTACATCGTCAGTTTCATTAGGGCGCACATACCCTAACGCTTTTTCCTAGCGTACAGAGGTAGCGAGTGGCAGCATCCACACCTCCGAAGGCAATCAGCAAGTCCGTTAGCCTTTTATTCCTTAAACATATGTATGACGAAGTAAGACGCGATTAGCAAGGGAAGAGGATCCGTCACGTGAGGGACGATGGAACTGCTGTCCCTGAACCCTAGAACTGAATAGCATGCGTTATAGAAGTGACGTCTCCCAGAAGCATCGGGCTGCCATAGTACTCATGAATAGGGTGTGTGCAAGAGTATTTGTGAAATTCGTTTTAAAACTATCCCGAATGGCAGAGGGAGAAGACGAGGAGGACATACCAACATACTGTGCTTCAAATTTGGATCTCGCCCGTGTCTACGCAAATGTGCTTCAATGGTGGAGCGGAAGATTGATCTTCCTCCGCCTTTACAGACATCACAGGGACACTTGTAGCTCCCCAGGAGTCGCGCGTTCGCCCGAGAGCGCTCCAGCGCGTTTAACGTTCTCGCAAGAACAGAGAATCTGGCGTCATTGTCGCCGCTGTTTTCCTCCATTGCGTTCTGGAGCACTCACGCACGACAGTCACAGAGAAGGAACCTCACGGACAGGCGCAAGAGAAGCAAGCAATGTAGGGTTTAGAGGGAGCTCTCGTTCACTCTGGCACTGAGGTATGATTCCTCCTCCTTCACTGGACAAGTATACTGTCGTGTATTGCGTGACGTGGAAATCCCTAATTTCGGAAATTAGAGCGCGAACTCCGATTACTTTTAAGTTAGAATCCTTGGGCTCAAAACTCGTACTTCTGGTTACTGTTCATTTTTTCCACAATTGTGTACAGTGATTTCGCAGAAAACTAACAAAGGAAGTCGACCAAGTACGGAATCCATTCTTTGCAGACGACAATGCATGGGGCAGAGGTTTCTCGTTATGAACTGAGGGCGCGGTTTCTATGCTCTGCCGTTTTCCATGAACTTGGATATAGCGTTGTACGGCTGCAGTCTGCTAACGTTCACAGAGGGTACGTCGTCCTTCACTGTTGCAGGTATATAGACGGAGGCGAGAGAAGTCCTGCTTTTGAAAGCTCGAGGACACTACTAGAAAAGTCACCCCGAATGAACTGAACTATGTTGATTAGGACATCTTGATTCGGATACTTTTAACACAATTGTGTTAAAAGTGTCCGAATCAAGATGTCCTAATCAACATAGTTCAGTTCATTCGGGGTGACTTTTCTAGTAGTGGGACCTGCTTACAATGGCTTCAGACGACCTTTTGTCTTCTTACGAGGACTTGCGTAATAGAAACATCGAGAGGAACAAAGACATGATGCGATTTCTTGGCTTAGTTCCAGCAAGGTATTGTGGAATTCATCTTTTATACTTCGGTGTTATTGACTGCAACGGTGCAATTCATTTCGGGCACTGAGGTCTTGCACATGTTATGAAGGTCCTCATCCTCCGATAAAGTGTGGTTCCGAGTTCCAGAGGACTGTGTACAGACTTCTCCATCAGAACAGGGGAAATGCCGTCTTGTTTGCGACTGAATTGTCAGTTGTAGCACAAATTAATTGTTTTCATGAAAACTGTTATCCTGTAGTCGTCCTGGATGTACACATGCGGTGCACGATTTCGTCAAAATTGAGGAGAATCAGTTTTCAGAGACAAAGTGTTCGCTTCGTGTATGGCAAAAACATGAGTGAGAAGGGAAGGGTGGGTCCAATGGGAAGAAAGGGTCCACGTATTAGAGGAGTTGTGGGCATCATGTGAAGCAGCCGCCTCTTCTGTGGGCTCCATGTCGTAGCATTTAAAGACCTTACTCAGAATTAGACATGTTGAGCCGTAGTTTTCGTTAAAAGGGAGGCCTCATACTCTCCGTTGGTAAAACACTGTAAAACTACTTGTCATTTACTTTGTAGTTAGTCACACCCTCTGTGCGGAACAGGTGCGCGTCAGTTGACTTAAAATGTTCTCATTAATTGCTTAAGTCTGCGGAGTGAATCGAAGTGTGTGCAAAATCTATTCTTAGTGAAGTCTATTTCAGAGAAAAATTGTTCTGCTGACTAGGAAGGTCCCTTGTACGCAGCGCTGAAAGTGAGAAGCCTGAGCGGACTTCTCGTAGACGAAGTTCTCTGAGGAATTCTCATGAAGTCCCAACTGAACCACAACGCAGCAAGAGGGTAGCGACCGTCGAGAAGCACTGCAATCTCGACGAAGCGGGGACTGGAACTGGAGGTCTTCAACTTCGAAGTGACCTTGCTTCTGCTGCACGGCAGGAAGATTCGCAGGAAGTTTTACCATCCACGCTGCACGCGCCTCACTCAGAAGAGAAAATGGTAAGTGACGTCTTCCTTTCGAGAACGTTATCGTGCGAAGAGATGTCATGAGCGTGCTAGTCCTGGTATGTGGTCATGTTGATTTCAAGCCATGAGGGACTGGAATAATATGGTCACTGCGGCACAGGTACGTCGAAGTCAGTTACAGATGGAGGTAAACACAAAGTCAGATGGTTACGACACCGACATATCTGTGGACAGCATGTACGCAGTTGAATTCGACATTGGTGGAGGGAGTACGGGAATTAAAGCGAAAGAGGACTTGCAGAAGCCTGAGGCGGCAACAGGCGGTGTCACAACGTCTCAGCCCATCAGTTCGGAGGCATCTCACGTTGAATTGGCTGCTGTTTTCGCAAATCAGTTTCAAGACATGATTTTCCGCGCTTTGATGCAGTCGTCTAGAGCGGGGAGTGCGGTACCCAGTGAGCCTCAGCCTATTTCAGGAGAGGTGTCAGCGGTGACAGAATCATTGAACGACGACGGAGTGGACCCTCCCAAAACTTGGAGCCAGCGTACTTACAACATCGTGAAGGCGAGGCGTCGTAGAGAGACGCAGATGACGAGGACGTCAGCTGGAGAGGGATCAGACTCTCAGAAAGACATGCCTGTACTTGAAAACGAAAGTCCACAGGAGAGAGCACTGAGAACACGTAGATTGAATCGTTTGAGGAAAAAAAGGGCTACAGATCTCGTGAACAACCGAAAGGCTTTCAAGAAACGACCGTACGTCCTGCATGTAGATGGAATGGCGAAGGCAAAAGGAATTCATAAACATGTATGGCGAGCGGCACTGAGAGGCCAGTGCGGACGTCTCGACCCGACGATGGACAACATTAACCATCATCCGAAGCATGTGGTCGACAGCATCTGGCAAGCTCTACAGAAGGAATGGGAATTCGAGGGATTCGTGCACAGGGCCCGAGAAATGTTTGAGAGATCGGCTACAAAATGCATGCGCAATCGGAAGATGCAGCTGAAGTACAAGTGCCAGAAAATAGTGGACAACTCCAAGCCTGACGACGTGAACAGCATTCACTGGGAGAAAATAGTGAAAGAGACAAAGAAAATAAAGGAAGAGACGAAGTCGACGGAGGTGGACGTAGTGAATTCGAAGGGTAAGCAGATAATTGAGGAGCAAGCGGAGGAGGGTGGAGATTTAGCCTAGGACGACGAGGTAAGTCATTAGTTTTCGCTTGCGTTGAATTTCATTTTAATCGCATTTCGGCACCCCTGCCGAGTTCTGCAGATTCCAGAATCCAGTGTCTCCTCTCTGAACAGTAGTCCACGTAATTGCTGTCTGAATTGGTTTGATTGACACTTTTAATTGTTGGAACAATAATTAATCAAATGAAGAACGTAGGTAATGGTAAGAGGAATTGATGTCGAAGTGATAATGAGCAGGAAGTGCTGCGTCAATGTGCCTCGGCGTGAGCCTATAGAGCACGAGTGCATGCGACACTGGTGGTTTTGCTTTTGGAATGGAATGTCAGTTGTGATGCACATTTTTTTGGGATGGCATGTCTGTATTCGTGAAGTCAGTCAATGTTTCCAAATATGTATGTGGCAGGAGATGGCAGAATGTGAGAACTCTTGCAGTGTCGAGAGTTTGCTGTGTGTGGGTGGAGCAGAGTTGATCGAGGCAGATGACGTGGATGCGAAAATTAAGAGTCTGCAAAAGGAGCTCCTAAGACTGCGCAAGACCAGAGAGGTATAGATGTCCGTGGTCATTGATGAAGATGAGTATGTAATGAGTCGAAGAGTAAGTTCATGTGTACTTCAATTTTTGGAAGAAGGTGCTCTCAGAATTTGCAGAAGAGGATTGCACTGCCGATTTCTAAGTCGGCATTGCATGAATTAATATGTGGCAATATCTAGTGCATTTGCGTGACAACAGTAGTTCATGTAAATCTTTCAAAGGTAGTTGCCATGAAGACTTCAACTGAAGTGGAGGTATTCGGCACTTTAGTAAATGAGAAGTTGAAAATACAGTGCATTCCATTTGTGGTGTGGGTGCTTCTCATCTAGAGTTCTGGTATTCGGTGTCGCAGGCCGATGGTGCTGGTGTGATGGCAGAAGTAGGTGAAGGAGTTGGACGGCACAAATACGACAAAGGTATGTACGGGAACTTCTGGTAAAAAATAAGGTTGCATTTATTTGTCTTGCAGTAGTGAGAGCAGCGTGCGAGGAAGTAGAAGCCTTCTCCATGTGAACAGAATTGATTTGAAATGGGGGTCAAGCAAGTATTTCAGTACTTGAAGTAACTGTTCAGCTAGTAAAGGTGTGGAGAGGAAATGCCATGGTGTTCAGGTGAAGTGCGTGAACGGAGTTACAATATGAGGACTATGCGTGAAGGATAGAGAACTCTATAACGGAGATTAAATTATGTGTTTCAGTTGACTTCTCGGTTGACATGGAGACTTGAATGAGTGTATGCATATTAAAAAAGTGTACAATGCCTAAGTTGCATTGAAGCCGTACTGAGGGATGGAGGCATTACGTTCACGAATTCTGAAGGAATCGTTGAAGAGGAGTAGGTACTGGGCAGGTATTGTTCAAGTGAAGCGTCCAGTACTTGGAGTCATGTATTGGCTTGCCCACAGTCATTGTCAGAAAAAGAATGACTGTAAGCTCAGAAACGGTAAAGGAGTCAGGAAGATGATGGAAATGAAGAGTACTGGGTGCTTTGAGTTCAGTGAAATCCCAAGACGTGAAGTATATGATGGTGGAAGGCAGTAAGGGTAGACTCGTCAGTGCGAGTCTACTAGAGCGTTGGAATTGGCCATGCTCAGAGTCCAGACTGAAGTGCCGTCCTCTTATGAGGGGCTAAGTGTCATTGAAATTGCTGTGTTATGGCAGTGTCGATGAAGATGAAGGAGAACGTCCAGCCGATGGACAGCAATGCACTTCATCCGGAGAAGACGGCTGCTGGATGCAACGTCAGTGGAGAACATCGACTGCAAGGCAGCTCTCTAGCGAAAGAGAAAGATAAAGCAGTGTCGGAAGTGCTCGGGAGAAGTGAGGGGGTGGCAGTTCAGGAGAACTCGACTGTGGAGATGAAAGATCTGCAGGTGACGCTACAATTACCTCTGAATTTGCATGTGTTGAAACTGTATGACAGGATTTGGGAGGGCAGTTGGCAGAGGTAGTAATTTAGAAGATGAAGGTCAAGGCTTAGTAGTTCAAGTGAAAATTTTGGAGAAGGGGACTGAGTGTGAAGTTGCTTGAAATTTGCTGAGACAAAGAAGGAACGGTCGACTTATCATTCCAGTGAATGCCCTTCGCGACGGTGCATGCAGTATTCTTTTCAGTGGAGCATATGCATTGCCGTACGTGGACGTTGGAGTCTTTCATTTTGAGAAGATATACGGAGTTTGCGGTAACGTTCGCAAAGGCAACGGACCTTTAGAAGAAATAATTACCTCGGCATTATGATATGCCAACCCTGGCATTCCTCTGTGATTTCTGTCGTTGTCCTCAAACTAAGGTGTCCGCAATGTACTGACGTCAATTGCACTCGGTTTTCTGCAGATGGATTGCGGTGATCTTGTGCGAGTGTTTGCTTACAGTGCAGGGGTTAAAGAAGAGATAGGCAAGGGCATTGTCATGGGCCTGGCTGGCTCGAAGTTCGCGAAGAAAATGATTCCAAAAGCATGGCGGAGCATCAGAATGACATCTTTCACAGAAGGAGGAGGCTCGAAAATTTGCCCATTTCCACCAGGATGGCCGGAGCAACTGAAGAGTAAGACCGTCAAGGAAATGAACGGCCGAATTATACTGTGGCCAGACATGCTTCTTCGAAGTATTGGGTACATGTAATTCCCATGGATTAGGCAGGAAGTCACATGTCGTTCTTCATTTTGTACAGAGAGTGCAATGTTGTAGCTTAGAGGTCCTTCTCCCTACTTCCCATGGGATGTAGGTAACAGTACTTCAAGTAGGTTCGTAAGTCGTTGACAGTGTATGAATAATGTCTTGGGGTATTTCGGACTGTGACTGCGTTGTGTGTGTAGTAGTTACCGAAGTGTTGGAAGACACTGACTGTGTCTGAAGTGGAACACCCAGAGCTGGGGAGTTTATAAAAAAATAAAGGGCGGAACTATACTATTACAAATATTCATGCACCGTGTACACGTGGATGGTTGATTTTCTTTTCCCGACTTAAAAACTCTTCTCTGCAATAGGGTACATGATCTGGAAAAGTCATGTCAACGAGGACAGACGTGGTGCCATGGGTCACAAACTGAGCAGTAGTTAAAAAAAGATTTCACCTGAGCCAGTAATTTCCAAGGATTGACTGAAAGCAAAAACCCTGCGCAGTTGTTCCCCTCCGTTCCTTAAAGGTCACGCACTATTTTGCTTGAAAGACAGTCGCTGACCTTCCAGACGTGTATATTAATGCAAGTCCTAGACACATGCTTTCAAGCATATTTTACTCAAAAGACAAGACCTTCTAGTATGGTTTTTGCACCTTAATATTCAACTTAAATGACCCCTTCTTCTTGTAGTGAGTATTTTTTAAGTTGCTACCTATAAAATAATGAATATTGTATATCATGGAATAAATTTTTATCCGTGTATTCGAAAGTTTATTAAAATTATCATGTCTTAATCTATTCCACAGTCAAATGTTGCTTGAAAATGTTTAAAAAAAAACATTTGTACACTATCCACAATTGCGGGAACTTCTCTAAATCACAATGTTACCAAAAAACAATGTTTGGATTTTTAAAGGTTAGATTAATGGATGATTTTCTTATGTTCAGTAGTATTACAAGGAGATGTTTTATCATTTATGATTTTCCATCCAATTTTTTAGATGTTTAAAAACAAAAAGATCTATCCATACACAATTTTATCAACTTTGACAAATATATAGTGAAATTTGACATTTTTTTATAGAAATTTTGACAAAAATAGATTTGTTACAAATAATCTAAATCACAAGATTCTTTTTGATAATCTTTTGGAATGGTGGTATTCATTTCAAAATAAGTTCCCAAGTCTTATTTAAAAGTTTTAGAATTATCAATTGTATTTATGTATTTGAGAAAATTTAGAATTGTTTAAAGCAAGAATTAAAGATAGTAGTTCTTAGATTTAACCCCTTGAGGTCCCACACATCTTCTTTTTCTATAAAAATACACCAATATATCAATTTACCTAAACCAACTCAATAAAAGCATATGTCACCACGTGGTGTTAAGAATTGATATCAATAATCAAAATCATAGATTGTTCAAACTTCAGTCCAAAACTCTACTGCTATGGTTTTTAATGATTCAAGCTAATAGAAAATATGATCATTTTAAGCATCCCACATTGTTGGAGTCTCGGTTGGAGTGCGATTTTTGTCAGAAGCATAGAGCTATGGCGACAAGAGACAATTGAAATTTCTTAATATTAACTATTTTGTATAATTGATAAAGGTTTTCACATCCATGAACCTAGATTTAAGTTTGGAATGTCAATAACAATTCATCTATTCATTTGTACGTGTATATATCGAGGTGTATATTCATTTGAAATGGTCCAATTTATTTTTTAAAGATTTTGTTCCAATTTAATAATCTAATGCATTCCAAACAAAAGAATATATCGTCAAACATTGAATCACAATAATTAGTGGGCCTACAATTGAGGTAGTCAACTAAAAATTATTAGATTCAATGAGTGCATTCTTCAATTCTACAATTTTTTCTAAAAATCATTCATTTGACACATTTTGTCCTCAACAACATTATGAGGTTAAGAGCAACAAAAACTTATGTATTTCCTCTTTAATGTGCAATAAATAAAAAATTTGAATAATAATTAAAAAAATTTGCAAATTGTCTACTACAAAATTAACTCTTAGAAGATGATTCCATTGATACAAGGTCATAATTTGTTTCTAAGATCAATCAAACCTTTTAATTCATAAAGGACTAGCTTGCCAAATTTGGCAACATAGTAATTTTCGATAGGTTCTTGTCACTAGAGATTTCCTTATTTTGAGTCCCAACTTTATAAGGAGTGGAATAAAAATATCTTTAATGTACCTTTACATTTAGGACATTTCAAAATATAAGTAAAAATTAGGGCCTAATATGTTTTTTTTTAATTTTTATAAATGAGTAGTTTGGCTATATTTGAAAATAATATTTTTTTTAGATTTATACATATGTGGAACACTTTGAACTCGAGTTTGAACTTGTTCAATTGTGATCAATGAGTCAAAAGTTATGAGGAGTTTTTGTTTGTGAGCAACTAGTTACAGATTCTCTACTCTAAAATAAACTTTCAAGTCCTCTATTTCACTGAAATTTCAACACTTTTTGAAAAAAATAAAATCGAAAGATGCAAATTGTTCACTACAACCAGGATTGTGCGGACGTCCTGACGTCTGCATCCGCGTCAAGCGTCCGGCGCCCCGCGGACGTCCTGTGACATTTCATTTTTCGTGATTTACCTGTCTTTGATAAAAAATTTCTTCTGCCAGGTAAAAACTGAGGCGGACGGCCTTGCTTTTTGTTGGCCGTCCACCCCGACTGCCAATGTTCGACTTGTCGTCTGCCACTCCGCCACATCTAGCGGCCCACATTGTCCGGATTGGAATGCGTCACTGCGTCCGCTGTTCTCGAGGGCCGGACTACGGTCGCGGTGCGCCGACTACGTCTCGCCATCCACTCTGACTGGCGACGCCCGCCACAACTGCGATCCCGTCTGCTCCGACCGACCGCGTCCGCCACGCGTCCGCCGCGACTGGAACTTACCGTCCGCCATTTTTATCCAATGTCCGTTGCCCCGCTACGTCCGGACGTCCAGATTTTGGACGTAATTTTACAAAATTCGTAGAGTTCGCACAACCCTGACTACAATATTACAAGCATTGGAATTGGCATTTTTTTAGTTCTATAATTAAATTCTTAACTTTTATGATTTTTGTTTGTCTATATTGATCTTAGTTTTGAATATAAATGTTGAAAGACAACCTAATTCTTTTTTAAATTAAAAAAAAAATTTGAAAAAAGTTTTAGTTTTGCTCGAAATTTTGCCTGAAGTGTCATTTGGGCGCTTAGTCGGGTATGGGGTACTTACCATTACCGGATATCAACCGGGTGTCGACCTCGAAGCCAGATTTCTTCATCTCCATGGAGTCGCATCGTAGCACTTGAAGTTTTGACGTTTTGGTGTTACATTGCTGAGTGATATGTGTTTTTGAAGCATTGTAACTTGCTTGAGATTTTTCACTTTTCTGTATGTGAGAGAATTGTAGACTGGTGGTTTCATTCACTTGTGGTGAAATTCGTAATTAATTTCAAGGCCGGATTGCGGAAGCGCGCAAGAGAATTAGTAAAGGTGACTTCAATTCGAATGAGTGGTTTGAAAGCCTTGCTAGGGCGATTCTTTGCAAATTGAGGTCGTGTACCATTGGGAGCAATACATGTACGTCCAAATTTCAAATGCAAGGAGTCTTTGACGTGTCTAGCGATTGCACTGCGGGAATTCCATTGTCACGTCGATCCATATGGTGAGTCTTCATCTTCCTTGTGGCTGGTGACTTAATATTCATTCAATTTAGGAATCGCATGTATTGAACTCATAAAATTTTGTTTAAATTATTTCTAGCATTGGAAGATAATTGCAATCGTCGTTTAACACCAGAAGAAGGTCGATTCTATTCACGGCACTATTTAAATGACAACAAGCACTACAAGAAATTGGGGGTATAAATGACTGTGTACAAATGACTGCATGTCTTGTTTCGCTAAACAATGACTGCTGTTTCTATAATTGCACCAACTCTACCCTCTTCACAATTTTAAAGTCATTCTATAGTCATGCTTATGACTCAAGGATGGAGAAAGGATGAAACTAGATATTCATTAGTAGAAATTCATTTAAAATGTCACTGACTAATTGCTTGTCATAAAATATGACTAATTATTAGTATTAAATGACTTTGAGATGACTAGAAGGTTCAAATAGCTTATAGTGCAATTTTTTGCATTGAAGACGGGCAGGGCACCAAGTTGACGTGGATGGCAATCATTTTTTTAATTACTAATCAATGACTGTGGTTTACTAGTATGTGATTGTAAAATGACTACAAAGTCTTAAATTGATTAGAGTGTAATTTTTTGCACTAAAAAAGGTTAGGGCACCAAGCTGATGTGTATGGCAGTCATTTTTTAATTACTAATCAATGATTGTGGTTTATTAGTATGTGATTGTAAAATGACTACAAAGTCTCAAATTGATTAGAGTGTAATTTTTTGCACTATAAAAGGTTAGGGCACTAAGTTGACGTCAATAGTAATCATTTTTTAATTACTAATCAATGACTGTATTTTACTAGTTTGCGTCTCTAAAATGACTACAAAGTTCTAAATTGGCTAGAGTGTAATTTTTTGCACTAAAAAAGGTTAGGGCACCAAGCTGATGTATATGGCAGTCATTTTTTTAATTACTAATCAATGACTGTGGTTTACTAGTATGTGATTGTAAAATGACTACAAAGTCTCAAATTGATTAGAGTGTAATTTTTTGCACTATAAAAGGTTAGGGCACCAAGTTGACGTCAATAGTAATCATTTTTTAATTACTAATCAATGAGTGTATTATACTAGTTTGCGACTCTAAAATGATTGCAAAGTTCAAAACTGGCTAGAGTGTAATTTTTTGCACCAAAAAAGGTTAGATCACTAAGTTGACGTGGATAATAGTCAATTTTGAATTACTAATATCTGATTGCACATTACTACTTTATGATTTTAAAATGACTACAAAGTCTTCATTAGACCATAATACAATGTTTTGCACTAAAAACAAATAGGGCACTAAGCTAATATAGACAATACTATTTCAAGGAAAACTTTAGCCCTTATAGAGACTAATTTCCTTCTAAAAGTTCCCTTCAATGATACTTGCAACCCTTTTAAACAACAATGATCACTAGCCATCATCAATGATGACTAGTGATCTATTACAAAATTTAAATTTTTAAAAAAATTTCAAATTTTTTCTTAAAAAAAATTATAAAATTTAAAACTTAAAAAAATTTTAAAATAATACTATTACATTTAAATTTTAAAATTTTGAAACTTATAATCTTGAAAATATCATGCTAATGTGGTAGTATTGATCCTTCATTAGATTTGAATTTCTATAATTTTTAATTTTTTAATATGAAGTTTTTAAAACATTTTTTTAATATTATAAAAATCAATTCATTCTTACTATTCCTACAATCCTACAATTTCAAGCACTTCCATTCACTAGCCTCAAAAATAGATTTCATTTTTTTTTGAATTTTTTTTTTGATTTTTTTTTAGCTTGGTTCCCTTGTTTTTCTTCACAACTCCTTCAAAGGCTGAAAATTTTCCTAATGGATGTTCACTTGTTTTTGAATTTCTACAATATGACTGTGTTTTACTACAATGCAACTCTAGAACAACTACAAGGTTGAAAATGATTGCAAGGTCAAAAATGACTACAAGGTCCTAAATAGACTATGGTGCAAATATATTTATAACTTTTGATTTAAGGCTCAAAATCTAAAACAGATTTTTGGAAATGAAAGTAGAATTGATTTCCTAACTTTTGGTAGTTCAAAATTTTTTGAAAAAAATTGATTTGCTATGTGTAAATGAGGCTTAAAATTTTACTTGTAACATAATTCCTGCATTTTATATATCCCACATGCTTTGTCTTGCCTCCTTCTATACCTTTAGTATAAAGGTCTTGTCATCTCATCCCTTTTTATTCTCATACTAAGAGGCTTTTGAAGCCATATGGCACATGACCACATGTGTCAAATGTAATGTATGATGTATACAATATTTTATATGGCATATTATATATGGTATATTGGATGTAATGTATTATGTATGATATATGGTGTATTATGTATGATGTATGGCTTATTGTGTATGATATAGTACTGTAGAACTTTGAATGTATTCATATGTGACTATGAAATGATTTACTCCATCCTAACTTTTGAATGATTACATTATAACTTTAAAATGACTTATGCATGACTCTAATGTGGATGTTCACGTCAGTAGTGCTTTGATTGTATCACGACTACGAAATGACTACTTCATAGGCTGATGTGGACGTCCATGTTTGCAAAATTTTCTTAAAAAATGGGCAGCTGCCCAAACTTTTCAAAAAATTTGTTTGTCCACCTCATTTGCCATGTAGACTTTGTCATCTATTTTCATCCAAGGCCAAAAATGGATGGTGATAATAGAATTGCAGTCATTCAAAGAATGACTTGTCCACTATGACTTCAGGGGCTCAAAGTCATTTTTCTGTCATTGTGATCCGAAATGACTATTTTGCAGTCATTTATACCCCCAATTTCTTGTAGTGAAGATTGTCACCAAGCCTGCATGTCCACGCGCCCGTGTCTCAAGAAGAGGAGTCTTTGGAATGGGGTAGAGAGGAGTACAAGCGGCTTGGTCATTCCTATCCAATCTCTTCAAAAATAAAGAGGGAAAATTGTACAAGATTTTGCTTGTGAACAAGAAAACAATTCATCGGGGTCACGGTAAGTTTTGTAAAATCTTCTTTGTTAAAGTTTAGCTTGAATGAACGAGGTTACTTTATGAATTTGGGATTTCTAACTAATAGTCCTTACGCACATTGGAGACTTTCTTGCCCATAGCGGTACCTACGCTTACGAGGCATCTTGTATACCTTATATGGCTCGAGGCAAGGCTACTAGGCCACGCAATCATCATTATCACTACGTTGGTAAGTACCGATGTTGACTATTCTATAATTCTTTTTACCAAATTCAACAATAAGGATAGGACATTGTTTTTTGATCAATCATGTTTATTGAAGCAAGAATGGACACACCGATATGCGTCTCGCATGGTGGCGCTGGGCCTGCCAACCATGATCGTGCCAGATGATTCTTGACAGCAAAAAGATAGCCGAAAACATGTTTGCCTTGGCAAGGGGGACTGCTCCAAGTGGATCTACTAAAATTGGCATCTTCTAGAGCTCCTCCCAAGAATGGTTCTATATGTTCTGGAGATCCCGTAGGAATTTTGTTCAGTAGAGTAGTTTATTCTTTGCCGTAATGTAGCGAGCTACTGACATCACCGTCTTCCGGAGCTACTCCCAAGGAACTATGTGGTGCTATATTCCGGAGATCCTGCAGGAATTTTTTGTCTCAGTCTACTATAGAACAGTTAAAGGTGAATTATTTGCCGTAATGTAGCTAGTAAGTGGCTCAAGACAGTGCAATATGTGCATAGAGGGTTGCCGTCATGTTACTACCCAAGCATCCTCTGAGTCATGCAAAAAAAACGCAGGTTGCTCATGTTCATTTTTTGGCCTTTCAAGATTTATGAAAAATGTTTTTTATTTCCCTGTTCAGTTTCTGTTTGTTTTTATTTTAAGTGAATGTTTGCATTTCTGCATTTCTGGGAAGACCATGCCCGGAGCCAAGAGAAACATCGTACTCCGGCATAGATTCTTGTGCGAAAATTTCTGATTCTAAGTTTGCCCAATTTCTGATCCTAAGTAATGCAGCTCAGGGGTGGGGGGTATGCAATACAATCCTTATTAAACCACCTGCTGGGCTTGCAGTTGTGCCTGATAAGTGGTCGTGTCGCTGCATCCATCACAAATGGAGAGTGGCTGACATGGAAGACTAGTTGCACACTTTAGTAGTTCCAAGAAAGTTGATTCTATGTTTACCTTTTTAAGTTTGTAGAACAACAGGAAGAACATGGATTTGGGTTATTTGAAGAGCTTCACATTCTTGAATTTGCGCGGCTTACTGACATGATGTTTTGTCTTTAGGTACTTCAATAGTTTTAGGATTTCAGCACATTCCAGTACAATGCGAGTGGAAGATTCTGGATAGTGGATGGACAGATTTAGTGGCCTCAGGTTGGAGTAGTTTAATATTGGGATCGTTTTAGGGGAGTAGGATTTCGAACGTGGTTTGGGGTCTTCATCCGGTCCTTCGCTTCAAAAGTGGGCTAGTTCTTCGCTATTTTAGTGTTCAAGATATTTTGTGCAAGCGGTGTGCTACTCTAGAATGGTAACTTGGTAAGGGACTTGTTTGAATATGAGATGCGTGTATTTATTGTGAGATTTTGAGTGGTTAACTCATTTTCTAGTGATGCAGATTTAGGGAGCATAAGAAGGAAATCGTAGTCTCACATGAAAGCCTAGACTTTTTGTGCAAGCGGGTTGTAGTAGTGTGAGAGAATTTATACTCTCGTCGATCACCTATTTTTTCATGAGAGTCATGCATCAATACAAACCTCACCAATGCAATTGTTTCCATAATTAGACTCAAGATTAAACCTCATTCATGTGAATTCACGTGTAAATATATTCATGTTAAGTCCAATACAAGTGAATGTCTTTTTCCTTGAACTCTCTACTCTTATCTCTCTCCCCCCAAAGTGGTTGCCTCATTAGACGGTTAAGTTCAAATGTCCACCAAGTATCTTCTCTTCATTGATATCTATTGCAAGAGAGTAAGTTACTTTTTAGCTATATCATCTCCACCACTCTTCGACTTGATTCACAAAATTTAATGAAATTCCAACTTCTCTAAAGAATAAACAATGCTATTAGGGGTTAACATTGACATATCTATACTATACCACTCACCTTTAATGGCTTCATAAGCTCAGTAATCATAAATAAAAATTTGTTGTACTACTTATTGAGTTGCCAAAGGTAACCATAATTTCAGTATTTATGAAAGATAATTTGTTCCTAATGAAAAAAAACTTGTTTGGAGTAGAAAGAAATTTTTTTCATAAAAAATATTATCCCTTTCATTTTACATTGTTGTTTATCCTTTATTTGCACTCATTGAGTTCAAATTCATTGTCAGTTTCTTATATTTTACATATTGAAATGCTTACATTATTTATTATATATACTTCTACCTCAAGTATTCTTTATAGAACTACACGAACAATTAAAATAACAAAATTGGAGTAAAAAGAAGGTTTTAATATTCCCACTAACATTCATCACTCATCCAAATGCTATGTAATGGCACGTGGACGGTTATTATGTTAACATGTTCAAAATCCTAGTTTGCCTCTACCACCATTGCATTTGCGTTTTGATGATAGTCCACGGTCATTGAAGAGGTTAATATTAGTTTTTTCCTATATTTTTATTAATAACCTTCGTAATCAAGTTATAAAGACTACATTGCAAATTTTGATAAAATGACCATATTTGTTGTGCCATTTACCAAAGTACACGGTCTGAATTGAAATCTAACATCTAGGATAGGTTTAGATTTTCAAACATCTAAAATTTGTATAGATTCCAATATTGGAGACGTATTTAGATTTCAAACAGCGTAATTTGAAACATCTACAACACCAGTAAATTTCAAATATCTATGACGGGTTTCAATTTCGGACCTCACGGGTTGAATTGGTAAAACTACCAAATTAATCGCATTTCATTGATTTAACAAAATTTGCCAATTAGCAATTTAACATTATCTCTTGTGAATACAAAAACCCTTCCAAACACACATACACATAGTAGAAGAAAAAACAAGGGACATTCATTAAAAGACCCCCTCCCCCTCTAAAGAACAAACAAAACCGTTGATTAAAAAAGGAAAGTACCCCCTCTTCTACCATCCATCTCCAAGGTGGTGCTTCATCTATACTGTTCATTTGAACTCCTGGATACAATACTGGTATGGTACATATTTTATATATGGTTATAGTATAAATATTGAATAGTGCAAATAGATACAAATATCGAAGGGGAGGGATGAGAGATAATCCCATATTGGTTGGCAAATTAATTGGTGTTGAAAACTATAAGTAGGGGGTGGGAGGGGAGGGATGGAAGATAATGAATTTTATTTAAATATTATTTAATTACAACCTAGGAGTGGTTGGAGGTAATTTTAAAATTAATAGTTTTTTTGGCACACTTTTCTATCATTCTTTTGGGAAGATCTATCCCTCACTATCCATTCAAAAGACAGCCCACTACCAATTTAAAAGACAACCAACTATCCATAACTAATATATATATATATATATATATATATATATATATATATATATATATATATATATATATATATATATATATATATATGGAAACTAATGTTTGTTTTTGTGTACTTTAGAATTAAATTTAAAAAAACGCATTAAAATTTTTCCATTTTAGAGTATTTTGAGAAACTATGTACATTTGAAATTTCTCCACAAAAATGATATTTTCTGAGTTTTAGCCCAACAAATGAAATGAAGGTCCTATATTCTAGTTCCTACTCCAATTGAAATTCTGTTGTAATTCATAATATTTCATATTTTACTGCAATTCAAACTTCCCGACCAATTACAATATCTATTGCATTCTTCTCATAGAAATATACAATCAATGAGTTTATTCCATGATTTTTTTACATCATAAAGTACACATACGATAAAAAGTAGATTGTCAAAGATTAATTTCTATGTTTTATTATGTTTTCTTCACTTCTGCTTTAAAATTTTTAGAGAAATCATTTTTCTTCAAAAATTTCATAAATGTTTATGAAGTAGAGAGAATATGTAATTCCATGTCTGAAAAATAAATTTAAGAATATTCTTTCATATTTCATTCTAAATTGGACAAATTTTTTGTGACAATCAAGCTAGCTTAGAAGCTGTGGTTTTAGGTCCATTTTTAATGGATTAATGTAGTATGCTCTAAAAGTGACCATTTAAGAGCTGATTGACCTTTAGTAGAAGCTAAACTCCTTGAATCAGTTTTGTAGTCAATTTTCATCGGAAGGAAAATGGAATCGGTATCTAATCCAAGTTATTCATCTTTTTTCGACCTTTGTAGAATTAGTTATGAATTTTTAAAGTTCAAAATGCAGTGGTCACTAAAAGCAACCACTTGTTGAAATTACACCACTAGTACATCTAAAACCAAAATGTACCCATGTACTGCTATCACTTATAGAACAACATCTGCTTTTTGAGCACATACCTTCAAAAGTAGTAGAAGATATAGAAATTGTTGGTTTCATGTGGTCATAATATCTTGATGCTACAAACTAGGATTTTCAATTTTTTTTTAACCAAATTGTGACATTCTAAAATACAAAATTAAAACTATTGCCAACTCCGATGGCAAGGATTGTACAATATGGTAGGAGGTTCAAAAAAACCCAGCCATTATGAATCGCTCCTAGAAAAGGGTAGAAAATGGTGGATGGCATGTTTAAAATGTATCCAGTTTTGGATTGTGGGCCCAATTTGAACAAAAGTGAGTCCTTCTAGCACCTTTGTGAGTTCACTGGAATTGCAATTTAGTTTCATTTTGTAAACAAGTTATGGTGATAATTGAAAGACATTTGAGTTATTTGTAAAGTCCCCCCACTTCGGACATGACTTTTTTTGAAGTTGAGAAGGCAACTATAGTTGAAGCATCAAACTTTTTTGTAAGATACTTATGTCACATGACTTCAAAAGTGGGGACCAAACTTTTTTAAGCACAATTTTGATGGAAAAATAAGTTTCATACCCACTTTTATTTCAACTTTTTTAACTCAACCGACTTTTTCACAAAACTCATGAGTTTAAATCCTAGTTTAGGGTACTTTACAAATAACTCAATTATAAAAAATAAATTTCTAACACATGTTTTTTTAAATAGAAGCACATGTGTATCTTATGTTAGGAGTCCTTCTTTTCATGCCACATACATAGAGATCCATTATCGCTTGTGTGCCAAACTTTACGAGTACTTCTAGAAAGTTTATTTGGCAATGCTTTCATGCATTCTACGATGTCCTTTGTCTCCTCATTGCCATTGGCATGCTCATTATAACTTCTACGGTCTATGAACAATAATAGGTAACTATTGTGTTTTTCCTTCAAAAATTTGTAATTAAAGTTTCCCGGCTCAAAAAATTCTCATGGAGGTTGCAAATGTTGCGTCATTGATTTGTCTTTGCATTTTAATTTCAAAAATATTCATCCAATGCCTTCATTTCTTCACAAAGGTCTTCTTCTTTTTACATGGTTGCTTTCTAGACCTCCTACCATAAGCAAGAAAAAAGGATAAAAAAATAAAAAAATGAGTGTCCACATAGCTCAAGTAAAATGTAATTGAAGAGGAACTCTCTTGTTCCTAAAAATATGAAGAACAGTGTCTATTTGAGAGAATAAGGATAATTGTTTCAGCACACAATTTTCTATAATAGAACTCAAATGTATTGTCATATGTGTATGGCCCTATTTGGCTACATTTTTATCAATACTTGTTGACTTCACAAGCGAAGGGTTTGTTAGTTACTTTGCTTATGTCATTTACTAATATTTTGACTAGGATATTCAGAGACATTAGATGAAATCTAAGGGCATTACAGGGTCCCGGGGAGGACACTTCCTGTGTATTTGGGGGACCCATGTGCGGCGGTGGGGTATTTTTAGGGGGGCTATCAATTACTTGTAATCATTACTTGGCAACATTAAAAGAGCCCCTATTTTACCATAAAGCGGAAAAATCATCCATATTATCATCCCTATTTTATTTTTAAAACACTTTGCCTTTTTAATGTCCCCTATTTTATATATAAATTTCTTATAAATTTTACCCAAGATTATTTAAATGTACCCTATCTTTCGCCACATGTAGGTTATTAAAAAATGGGAAGTGTCTTCCTATAGAACAGGGTCGTTTTGGGTCTGTTCCCAAAACGGCTCCCAATGTCGCTGATCACTATCAGGTCGACTTTTATCAAATAAATAAATAAATTTGGGTTCTGAAATATGAAAATAAGTCAAAAAAAAAATTTGAAAAAAAAAAAATTTATTACGTGGTAGTGTCCCGACCATGTAGGATTCGAGTTCACAGGGCAGAAACTGTGTTCCCGCAGTCCGAGAACCTGCAGTCTCCTAATGCCCTCAAATTTCATCTAATGATAGTTTCGGATCCACCTACATATTTACACTTATTTTAATATTTTATGGGTTGAACAATATGGAAACTCTTACCTTTAGAACCTAGAAATTGCATTCTTCTGTATTTACTATTTTTTTCCTGAGATAACAAGGAACCACTACATGAACCCCTAAATGTCATGTGCTTGAACTCCTTGAATTTTGCTCTTAATTGAACAAAATGCCAACATTATGAGAAGTTGTAATAATGTTTTTTATATTTTTTTCCTATGCAAATTAAAAGTGAAGATGTTATTAATTCCATTGGAAAAGAAAAGAGAGGAATATCACTAATGGAGGAAAACATGATAATGTTGGACTACAATAGTGTAAAAGGTGTAAATGAAATGCAAAGTCTTCTAATACTCTTTTTGAAAGTCTATCATGAAATATAGTGACAGAGAGATAGTTACTCAAAGGCTAACATACATAACTCCAATCACTGCTAATATATGGCTTCTCGATATGTACTCTACATTTTTTGCAAATGGATTTTTCCTATGATGATGGGTTCAAAATCTACTGTAAGTCTAGTAGATCACTTTCAATAGTTCCCAACACTGTGTTAATTGTATAAAATATAGTGCAAAAGTTACAACAATATCAATAAAATTTAAAGACACTTTTAATCAGCTCAAGCCATAAATTGTTTTAAATTAAATGTACTAGATCAGCATATGGTGGACTAAGTTTTGATTATGTGGTAATGTTTGCTATGAAACATAATTTCATCACCCATTACCCTTACATAACCCAATTGTATGACTTCTACTAATTAACCATCTTGATTGTTTTGTAGTAGTAGATTTTTTAAAGGTTATCATAGTAAATTTAATATTGAAGTGGCCTAAGGTCATTTTCTCTCAGAAATCAATTGTAATAACCATTTTCCCTAGTTTTGTCCACAAAAACATAATTAATTGTTTCAAAATATAAACAAAGGATTATATACTTTACTTGTTAAGATGTATGTACTAATTATTTTATGAAGTTTGAATATAGAACCTAGAAAAACTTAAGGTTAGAAGTTAGAAAATTCAGTTTAGGGAAACACTATCCTACAGTTTTAGTACACCTCAATTGTCTTATGTTGAATATTATTGTCATCCGAAATTTAAATTTTCTTTAAAATGCATGAAATAATTGAGTTTGAAGTTTAGGACAATTTTTTTTAATTGATTGATTTTCATTCCTAAAAAATGATTCAATACAAATAGTATCTCTATTTTGAGAAAAAAAACAAATTGTTAATGACTCTATGATGGAAATCAATCATTGTAATCCCAACCCTGCCATTCTCGTACATTAAAATTTTTACATTGTGAGCACATTTTCTCTTGAAACAATTGCAATTGAACCTCAATTCAATTTGTCAATACAACATTGAACAATGCACGGGCATGCTTGTTTGATGGAGAACTCACATTGTACTAAGGCTGCCTTGAAAATGGGTATGAGGATGGGTTGAGTTTTTACTAAATTTGCCTTCAAAAAGGACTTCAATTTTGGCTACATTGTATTCACTAAATTGGTGACATGTGCATAGAATCCCTTAATACATTGAATCCCTTAATTTGGATTGGAGGGCTTAGTTTCAATAATGTGATGTAAGATTTTCTCAATACTCTATTACGCCAATGAATATTAAAAAGAAACATTTGAACATACATTCTCTTCTTTCATTCCATTCCCTTCTCTAAAACAACAACAAAAAGTTACTTGCAATATGTTTGTTCTTAATTGGTCTAGATATTCTTTTTACTTAAAACAATTTTTTTTCTTATAATAACTTTCTTGATACATTACTGGGAAATGTTGCTGATGAATTAATGCCATCATACATACATATATACTTATCAAGGCAAACAAATAATTGAATCACTCACCATCTAGTCCTGCAATGGACAAGGAATGAGCCTTTAGAACTATAATACACTATATACAATTTTGCAAAAGTAATGTGAAGTCTCTATCCTTTTCTCACTACTAAAATGTGGGAAGTTTGTGACCAAAAATATTTGACTTAAAGTGCCTAAGATGCAAAACTCCAATCCATATATGACTTCTCAAAATCCACTCTAAATTTTTTGTTCATGAACCCCTAATGTATTTTTTTCTCTAACATTTATTGAATTGTAGGCTTTTCTGTAGATATTGTTTACTAAATAAAACCAAAATTTGCTATGGATACTCTTGCACAACATCAAGTCTGAAAACCCACCATCATCCATTTTTCATATTGGATTTTTGAAACTAAAAGTCGAATTCAAGAAGAGTTTTTCTGAAATTTAAAAATCTAGATTGCAACTTTGTTTTTTTCCTATTAAACTGTGAAGTTTTAGAAACCACATATTTCAAAGTTTTTGGATTTGTAGGGGTTAAGCATTTCAATTGATGGACTGAACATTTTTTAGAAAAAAAAAGTTATTTGAAGTTTTACTAAAAGCTATGAAAGAAGAAGATGTATTTGCTCTGTATAGTCATGAGAAACCGAATTGTAGATATGGCTAAAAATGAAATAGCCTTTTTTTAAAGTGCCAACTAACATTTCTTTCAAACTACAATGGTAATGTGAAATAGGACTTCTATTACAACTTCAATAATTACGTTCTTTGTCTTTGTCTACTGAGGATAAATAATGGTATTGTCGTATGAATTTTAATAATTTTCTTCTCTTTTCTTGTAGTCCCTTCAAATTTAAATCGTTCTTTGTCTTTGTCTACTGAGGATAAATAATGGTATTGTCGTATGAATTTTAATCATTTTCTTCTCTTCTCTTGTAGTCCCTTCAAATTTAAATCATAACATTCATGGAATTGTGTAATCGGACAATACAAAACTTCAAATTTCTTGAAAACATGGATTCATATGAAAATGCAGTTCCTCTAGAACTTGTAAGTGATCATCATTGAAGAATTTCTTTAGGAACTAAGAAGAGGAATTGAAATCCAAACAAACAAAATTTACCATTCATGACAAAATTCAAATAAAAAGTCACCTCTATGAACACATGCATGCATCCAAATGGAATCACACATAGAAGTTGAAAAATGTCCCAAAACTTCATTTAACTGTACATTTTTACCTTATCATTTGTTTTCAACTTACTTAGTGCAGACACAAATACAATGGTATCTATAATTTTGCACAATCTGGTAGGAAAAATGTAACAAAATCCGTTCACCATTTCCTTTAATGATGTGTAGATGTTTTGCACAAAATTGGCAGAGTCTGGGTACTGATAAAACAAATTTCCATTTTTCAAAATAGATGGAAGTTAAAAAAAAATTACCAATTGCTTCAGCGTCACCCAGGGACTGCTTGCCAGAGCCTAGACATTTGATTCTGTTTTCGCTTCTAGAAGCAACTTCTACTTTTCATTCGCCTGCACTCCCGCCAGTTCAGCTGAATAGGAACTAATCCAAAGAGCTTCCGTAGTCTTCAAGTATGCTACAAGCATCCGCTATTGTTCCGTATTCGAATCATAGTTTTCTACACAACTGAACGCGGGTTTGCATCTTGTACCAATTTCCTCAGAAGAATCTCCTATTATTACATTGTAAGTATCTTGTAAAAATTGCATCTAGCACATGACCTCCAGCATACAAATTCTATGAGATGAATAGAATCCAATGGCATTGAAAATGACCATGTCAATGCTGAACCTAGCCCCCACTCTGTAATCAACAGTAATACCGTGTTCTTCACACTAGTAAGCCACGATTGCTGCAAAAATGCTTGCACAAAAACAAACAGGATTGTGGTGGTGTCGATGCTCTCTAGAAAATCGTAAGTAACTCTGTGTACAGAGTTTCGGTGTTTCAAAATTACCAGGAATGATTGGCCAGTTGTAAAACACAGAATCCAACTTCGCATCTGCAGCCCAAGAGTAACGGCATGGACAAAGGCAGAATTTGGAATTCCTCCGAATAGAAAGGGGTGCAACCGCCGAGTGTCTGAACTTATTATTTTTCTCTGACACCGCCAATGATGTTATGGGACTTCTGTCGATGTGCGTGTGGTCCTTGCTAATCCATGCGATAGCCTCCCATGTCGAAAAGGGTTCCTTGCATCTTTCTGAAAAGAGGTTGGCCCACATGCCAAGATAGTAGTGCTCTAGGGCTTGCATGGAATTCGGAAATGGGAGCGTCCACGCAGTGAAATTGTTGAACGTCCCATATAAAGGCTCCACTACCTCGTCTATTTGTAGTCTAGGTAAAGTAGTTTCCGCAATAATATTCACCTCCACGATCTTTGAGATAGAGGTGGCCGATGACTTCGCCTGAAGACGAGATTGCACAGAACGATAAGCCTTTAAATAAACTGCCGAGTGAATGTCAATCTTATGACATCCAATGGTACGCACCTGACACTTTCTCAGGAGCTCATGCATCCACAACTCAAATTCAAATTCCTGTTGCAACTCCTTAAGGCTTTGCTACTAGTCAAGCAACGCACTGGAGGTTCTATCAATAGGGATGGCATCCCAAGTGGAGGAGTGTTTCTCTATGCCGCTCAAAAGCATTTGCCCTGCCACTTTCCTTCACTTGTTGGCCCAAAGTACAAAAACATTCCGTCAACTTGCAATTTGGGCTTCCAATTCTGCTTTAAATTTCATTATCCATGCCCTGTAATCGCCAATTGTGAAATATGCTGATGCTGGATTTTTGAGGACAACGTCAGTGCGTGCAAGCACTTCTGCAAAAAGGTTCTCCTTACCAAACAAACAAGTGTTTTTCCACATGAATTGAAATTGTAGCTCACTTATAGAGTCCTTGAAGGACAACCCCATGTCACTACAAAAAAATGAGTGTCCACAATGACTGCAAGATGACTGCAAAATGACTACTATAGTCATTTTGCAATCATCTTGCAGTCATTGTGGACACTCATTTCTTTTGTAGTGTGTGCAAGAAAAAAAATTTGACGTTCAAACATATATGCATCCTCATCACTTCCTACAAGTGGCACTAATTCCAACAGGTCATTCAAACTGTGGAAACTGAAGCTCTAGGGTAGTTCGGCGAGGAACCCAACTTTGCAAAAGGCGACGTTGTTAGCGAAAGGAGCAAGAACTTCGTTCTCCTCGGGGGCTCTCAAGAAAGAAAAATCTAAATAAAATTTCCTTAGAGGCACAAAATTAGCTTCCACAATCCGCTTCCACTGCTCTAAGCTTGCGAGTCGCATCACATCCAATGAAGATTTCTGATCCAACCTTATAAAATTGTCCTCATCCATGATCTCATGCTGCAAGTGAACACCCTTCCCTTTCAACTATTCAACTTCCGACTCAACAGATATTGTGCACAGCTTTGCTTTCTCCTGTGCTTTCTCAAGCAAAGTGCGACAGGCGTCTAGGTCTTTTTGTTTCCACCCCAAAGATTTTTGTACTTCTTACAGCCTAGCGCTTTCTACTTCCAAATTTTCTCTCAACAAGTTCACAGTCAAATCCGCATTGGCAATGCGCTGTGATTGCTTCTCTACCTGGTTCCAGTAGTTCTCCAATTTTGTCTACAATTGTGCATTAGCGTTGGCTAAATATTGTAGTTCAGCTCTGTCCCTTTCATTTTCCCCTTCGCCCAATTAGCATTGGAACTACTTCAGTACCAGTTGGGAAACAACTGGATCAACTGCGGACAATTTCGGAGATGACGAAGACTCAAGATTGGTTCTCACTGACGACTTTGGATCATGTTTATCCGGATCAGGTTTAGGCACAATCACCAATGAAGGTGGTAGAAAGGCTGGGGGATTGAATTCCTTAATCAATCTGCAGATGTATGATGCGCAGTGGAGGTTTTTCGGACTCAACTTAAAATCGACCACGCACTTTGAAATATTGCGCGCAAGAGGACGGGCCCAGTTAATCCTCAGCCTTTGACGGATTGCCACAACTTCCCTAAAAGTTCCAATGTCAACAAAAGATGTAGAAGGCTGGACGTGTAGGTAAATCTGAAGAAGTTTCAACGACGGCCTCTACTGTGGATGTATGTCAGAAATTTGAATGAAATCACTGTTACATGTAGAAGGGTATTGCGAATTGATGAAGCACACGTCAACTGCGTAGGTTTTGTCAGACGTCACAGTTAACAAAATTGCTCCACAATGGAGAACCTTCAAGATAGAGGCAATGCTCTCAACGTTATTGTTCATCCACTTTCCCCTACCCATACTCCTCCTCTCCGCTACATTGTAAGACCTAACAAATATGATAGTGCTAGCCTTCATTCTTGCCTTGGATTTATAGTTTTTGGTCTATTTCTTGAGTGCTTCAGTATATACATATACATATACATATACAAGTTTTTTTATAGAAGTGAAATGGAATTCCATTGCAAAAGATCCTATTTATGGGAGTGACGTTTTACTTCATGCTACAGAATCTTATCTTCCATTCATTTACCAGGGGAACTATGTTCCTTTTAACTCCTTTTTTTAACCCTTAAGCATGGGGCTGGTAAGCGTGGGAAAACGCGGGTAGTGAATAGTGACCATGTCAGTTTTGACCACTAAAGAAGTCACTGTTGTCAATACGTGAATAGAAGTAAAGGAATCATGAAGTCGGGCAACCCGGATGTGGCTGAGACTACCAATGGCGGCGCCACACATTTTGAAACTACCACCTCAGTGGCTACAGTGAAGGTCGCATCTCACACCCTTTATCTACGACGTTTTCTTAATATGTTCATAGAATTATAAGCTTAATTGATTTCATTTCTTTAAAAATAAATAGAATTTTTACCAGCAACCATGTACACTCAGTTTCTAAACTCTAGTTTTTGAAATGTGTTCATTGTTTTTCAGACATGCTTGTTAGATATGTGGAAGCTGAACATTTGCTAGCTATTTGATAGTTTTGGATGGGAAGCTCTCAATCTGCATTTGATCTCTAAAGTGTAATTTATTTTTCTGTAGTATTGTGTATTGATGAACACACATGAAGAGAGCGACAAACACATATAGGTAGCAAACTCTTTCACAAAAATTTAGGTTCAAAGTCTCGTTCACCTACACATATGATTTGAAGCAAAAATTTAGCCCAAGAAGCCATCTCTATGGCTCTACACTGTATATGCTTCACATGCATGCGTACAAAGTAACACCATGAATATAGTGCAATTAATGGAAAGGGAGGTATAAACGTTCAAGAAAAACCAAGTCGATGCACTCATTGAAGCATTTTGAACTTGCTTTGTTGTGGTCATGAGAACCCTTGCATTAGATTGTATTATACATTAGATGAAATTTGAGGGCATTAGGAGACTGCAGGTTCCCAAACTATGGGAATGCAATTTCTGCCTTGAAAACTCGAATCCTACGTGGTCGCGATCCTACCACGTAATTAATTTTTTTTTTCAAATTTTTTTTGACTTATTTTCATATTTCAGGCCCCCCCAAAATTTATTTATTTATTTTTATTAAAGCCGGCCTGACAATGGCCAGCAGCATTGGGAGCCATTTCGGGAACAGACCCGAAATGGCCCTATAATGCCCTCAGATTTCTTCTAATGGCCTTGCAAGGTTGTTGTAGACAATAGCAGCATGATGTCCTGTAGAAAAGAAAGTAGCCTACAATAGTGCAAGGGAGTATGATACTGTACTATAATCTGATCGACAAAACCTGTACAATTCCTTACCTCTTGCTACCTTGATGGAAATTATGAGAAGGGCAACATAAGATCTATCACCATTTGCGCGTATCTCCGTGGAATTTTCTATCAATGTAGGTTGCCTAAAATTACCAATAGAATCATCACCTCTATTTCTATGCTGAAATGATTGAGCGTGCCTTCACAATCACATCTTCAAAAGAAATGGATGATAAATATCTCTTCTACATCCAGTAGATTGATTTTTCGTCATCCATCAGATGCAAGACATCCGTGGCGAGGTTTAGGGGTTAAGGATGATGAAACTATCCTCTCAAAAGATGGCACTCACCCTAGTTTGCATTTGCCCCCCCTCCCCTTCTCCAAAAATTTACAAACCGTTGATATTTTAAAAAAAAAATGATGACCTTCAAAATCACCATTGATTTCTCAAAAAAATCACAATCCATTAATCTTGTGAGATTTAATCTCAACCGTCCAAATATGGATACAAATACGGATATAGTACAAATTATGTATATAATACACATCCAAATATGGATACAATACTAAATACACAAATAATATTGAATACGTACACTAAATATGTACACTGAATACATACATTGAATATGTATACTCAATATATATATTGAATACATACATTGAATATGTATACTCAATATATGTATTGAATATATATATTGAATATGTATACGGGTAAAATCCCATATTGATTGTCCATCCTATAACCTTTTGAAAATTATAAGAAGTGGGGGGGATGCAAATTTTATAATTTATAATTTATAATTTAAAAAAAAAATTAGTTTGTTAGGGAGGCGCTTGGGGGGGAATTAATAATTTAAAAAAATTTAATTTAAAATTCTTTTGGGTGGATAATGAAGCATGCCTCACTATTCTCCCAAAAGATGATGAAACAAATTTAGAGTAATGTGGTTAGATCTTTGAATGACCATGTGAGAGCTGATTTTGTTATTCAACTCAATAGAAGTGTTGCACCTAAACAATTTTCAATACATATCTATAAGATCTAAAACAACATTGACATCCAATCTAAGTTGTTTAAATATTTAGGACCTTCATTTAATTAGTATACAATTAGTGAAGTTGAAATGCAATGGTCACATAAATAATTATTCATTCATCAATCCCTAAAGGACCAAGGTGTGTTTGTGGCAACATAGCAATTTTTGGCAACTCATTACGAATGGAGTTTTTAATTTTTTTCTTTGGAATTTTCACACAATATGTGCCTAGGGAGTAGCTTTAAGGCCTAACAATTTTCATTACCTTTGACTGCATGATTGAAAAATTATTGCATGATATATAATATTCTTGATCTTTGGGTAGCCCGAGCAACTCAAAAAACTTCTTTGAAAATTCAAGAAGTTATGAGTGATTGAATTTAAGCATTTTGGAAGGGGGAGCAGTTATAGCTATGTTTTTTGCACCCTTTTTTGCTATTTTTTGACATTTTAAAGTCCTTTTGCAAATAGTGCAAAGCATTTGAATGAATTTTTTTTCCACAAATGTCTTTGTATGTTGATTTTGAAGCACTTTTAGTTTGACTTTTTTTCCATTTGAGTAGGTTTAGAAACCAAATTTCACCTCCAAATGTGCTCTTAGGAAAATTTCAGCATCTTTTTTCAATACTAAAACATTATGATTTTACAATTTATGCAACCAAATGATTCCAAATTTGATCCACATCATCTACAACATGCACACTATAAGATTGTGTGAATGAAATTTTCATAGCTTAGTGGCATTTAGACTTATAAGCCTTGAAAAGCAAGGATGTTGTTAGACATGTTTGAACCTTTGGCAATGAAGGGTTAAACCTTCTGGTTTTCATTGGCCTTGTTTCTTGTAGATTTTCTGAGTTTCATTGTGCATGGCATGACAAATGAGGCATGCACGTAGGGGGAGGTAGCATCCTGAACCTCCAACTTCAACCCAAACGGTAAGCCACTCACCCCATGCCACATGTCATGGTGGATGGCGGGTGGCGGGGTGGATTTTTGGCATGTGCATTGGCTGCATGCCTTCATGCGGTCAATGACGACTTTTTTGTGTGACTCTGCTTCATTGATTATGCTTTTCAACCAAAAAAATAGCTTCTCATGAAAAAGGGAAGAAGCAAAATAAGTCTACTTTAACCCTGGAAGGATGCTACAGACATTAAATGTTTGATGGATGAGAAAGAATTCTTGCATATAAGACAGAAGCATTATAGAAAAACAAGGGTATAAATGACTTGCCCACAATGACTATAGAAGTCATTTCTTGTCTGCAATGACTGTAAAACAATCATTTTGCAATCATTGTGGACACTTGTTTTTTGGTAGTGAAGTACAATTTTTCATCCTTGGAATTTTGTGCAAAAAGGGGAGATCATGAACAATAGTTCAATCTCCAATGAATACTTTTGAATTTTTTAAAGTAGATGATTTGCACAGTTTCAAAAAATATGATTTCCGGAGAGACCAACACATCCTTTAGAGGCTAATATTTACTCCGTATAATTTACCACCATCTTGAATTGTAGCTGTCTAATGAACAAAGAATGCTTTAATATATATAATTTACCACCAACTTGAATTCTAGCTGTCCAATGAACAAAGAATGCTTTAGCCTGGCTCAAGACGTCCAAGCTCTGCGAGCTTTATCCTGACAAAGTAGAAGTTTTCCTCCATCGCTTCGATAACACCTGGCTGCAAACAGAATTCTTTGGGACCCGGAGTCATCTGGTGATAAACTGGAAGCTGAAGCGTCCTCAAGTTGGGCGGTTTCAGTAATCTGGGTTACTTGTTGGCTGCCCTCTGTGCTTGTTATGTTGGGGCTGTTTTTCGCCTCCTTTTAGTTGTCTGTAAATCTTTACAATGTTGCCAGGGCTGTGCCTCTGGTTCGCTGTACTGTTTCCCTTGTTTGAATGGAAATTGTCCATGTGTTTCAAAAAAACAAAAAATGATCTATAATTTACCACCAAAGAATGCTTTAATATGATCTATAATATACCACCAATTTGAATTCTAGTTGTCCACTGAACAAAGAATATTGCTTGTACAGACTTGCCCTCCTGCCGACAGTCAAACAAACCTCCGAGGGCACCGACTGCATTGGCAATTAAAGGACTTCCTGCAGGGCATGGACAAATCAGTAAGAAGGATCTGCTCAGAGCTTTCAGGAATTGAAGTGGGCTATTGTTGAGTGAGTACGTGAGTGACAGGGTTAACTTTGCAGAGCCAGATTTGAGTTGCGCGTAGATCGGCAGGTCAAGAGTAACACCGTATCGCGGATCGGTGAGTTTGAAGGATAATAAGGAGGCGCACAAGTTTACAAGTTGCAATCAAAAGTTACAATCCTTAACTTCCATTGTTAACGTAGGATACATTGCCTGAAAGAAAGTTAGTCACAATCAATTTACAGGGCATTTGTCCAAATTTCCATACTAGATTTATCCTGTGCTACTAGTATTGTTTAATTACTTACTTCCGATTGATCTTGTACTCGAAGCTCCTGCAGAAGTCGTACTGGCCAGGCCACCATGTTCACAAGCTAGCAATTAATTCAAAGGGAAGGCATCGTTTGTTAAGGTGAGAATTCGAAGCACCGTCTTTTCTAGAGTTTGGAGGATTTGGACTTTTGGAGGGTCTAGCAAAGCTGTTTGTTAATTAGGTACATGGAACGTTTGAGAAGATTTTGGGTGCTTTAATGATGCTTTATCTTAGCAATGTTTTTCAGAAAAACATGGAAATCTAGGAACATATTTCAATTCTACAAACGTTGCTGTAACTCACCAGGGGTGATTCAAATGAATTTGAGTAGGGTGAGTGAAATCTAGCTACTTAACGCTAGCTAGCCGCATCAAACTAAACTGCGCCTCAACACTCGGAGAAGGATGACGACTCATTGCAGCGACGCTCCCACGGTGACACTGTTCACTAATGTAAGTTTTTAGGCTTTGATCTCAAGCTTGAGAACCTGCCAATTTTGAACTTAAGTCTACTTTGATGCAAATATATGTAAGTTTAACCATTTACAGATGAAGCAGCTCATACAGTATTGGAGCTCATGTTATTTTAAGGAGTTTTACAAAGTTGATATGGAGATTATAATTGGTTCAAAAAATTAATTTTTGAACAAACATCTACAAACTAAGTTCTTCACTCAATGTAATGATGTACGGATCTTTTGCATCTAGATTTTGCTTTCTACAAGACTACAACATGGTCAATCATAATGATTATTATACAATCATGAATGAGCCTCAAGTCTTTGTATTTTAAGTGTTTAATTAAGCTTGAAGTCTACGGTGATTGTAAAAAACTCTTATATTATTTGTTGCATTTTTTTTACGTCTTCAACAAAGCTCTAACTTTTGAATTATAAACTCAATGCAAAAAACAAAAAAAGTTGTTTCCTGATATCTTAATTGCAATTGATACCCTTATAATTCAAAAAAATTTAAAATTCATTTCATTGATATTTAAAAGTCAATTTTGTTAATTTGTCACACATTCCAATTTAGGGGGTTTTAGTACTATTTTCAACCCCAAAAAATAAATTTTGAGGTGAAATTTTGATAAGATGGTTTCTTAATATATTCATAATTATTGACTAAAGGAATTTCAAAAAAAGTTAATTTTATATGGCATAGAAGTCCACAAAGAGAGCTTTTGTACTACTTGCTTTTGCTTTTTGAAACTATGAAACATTATTTGGTGTTTTTTTTGTTCAAATCTCATCACCAAAAAGTACTCTAGAATGAACAATTTTTAGATTTGCTTTAATTTCTTTTTAATTTCTTACAAATTAAAATGTCAAAGTTGTATTTTCTTCACTAGAATTTTGGACATAGAATTCTAATGAAGAAAATAGATACTTGGGTGGTTGCAAGAAACACTTACCGGTTTTGGCTCAAAATGGCTCAAAATCAATGAGTCCTGTGAGTCCTATGACCCTTTGAAACAAATTTTTTTTAAATTGAAAAAAATATGGATAATTTGAAGAGCAATGACAGTATTGTGTCTCTTGAAATTCAGACCTAAGAAAAAATTTCTCTAAATGTTATAGACAATGGAAAATACAATGAAAATAGTTCTTTTTTCACTAATTTGGTAAAAATAGTAAAAAAATTCAAAAAATGAAAATGAAAAAATCCGTTTTTTCTTCAAGTAAAGGTCTTTCTTTTCCAACAAATTTCATCTTTGGAAAAAATTAATTCTATTCTCTACACTTGCGCAAAGTCAACCACTTTGACGACATGTGGAGGTTGAACAATATAGTATTTTCAAAAAATATCTTTGTGGTCTTGTGTAACTTTAGGTGAGGTCCTTGCATTCCAATTTTCAGCTCAAAATTTTCATTTTTGGGTCAAAAATAGGACTAAAACCCCCCAAAATGGCCAAGGTAGACAGCCAATCAAGGGCAGTTTAAAAATAGTAAACTAATTTTAAGAAAATTGAAAAAATTACACAACATAAAAAACTTTTTTGTGCACCTTCATTCCAAATTTCAAGTTGATAGGGCAAACGATGCAAAAGTTATGAGCAAAAAACTACTTGTTGGAGGTCAAGGGGACAAAAAATAGGACAAGTGTTTCTTGCAATCACCCACTTCAATGTTTAAATTAATAAAAAATAGTATTTTTTTTAAATTATTATTTTTTCATTCTATAATACTTTTTGGTGATGATATTTGAACAAAAAAAACCACCAATATAATATTTTTAATATGTTTCAAAAAGTAAATACGTAGTACTAAAGATCTCTTTGTGGACTTCTAAACTACATAAAATTAACTATTTTTAAAATTCCTTTGATCAATAGCTATAAGTGTATTAAGAATCCATCTTCTCCAAATTTCACCTCAAAATTAGTTTTGGGGGGTTCAAAATAGTACATAAACCCTTAAATTGGAATATATGACAAAACATTGGGGGCTGATTAAAAATAATAAAATATTTTTGAAAAATATTCAAAAAATAGAAAAGATATATAATAGTTATTAGTATGTTTCTATAAATTTTGATTCATTTAGAGCTAGAACACAAAAATCATAGCCAAAAAACTAGTCACCAAAAACATGTAAGTGAAAATAGTACAAGTGTTTCTTACATTCACCTTCCATATTCTAGGTGGTTTAGTTTGGAGGGATATTTTGTTCAAATAATTTTTTTATTCATCCCAATTAATGTGTGAATCTATATTAAACAATCTTCCTTTATAGCCAAGATGATGAATTTAAGTAGATAATATTTTTGTATCAAGATGTTGGCCTATGAAAAGTGTGCAAAATAAAAACATAGAATTTGGACATTAAATATCATTGTTGATACATTGTAGACATCAACACAATGGTGTAATGCTATACATGCTACCTTAGTTATTTCTCGATTTCGGAGGATTTTGTCTCAAAGTGCTCATCAACAAGGACTTCGAAGTCGTGAACACCTACAATCTAGTAAGTTTCTCTGTAAATCAATTAGTATACTAGACTGTGTACATTTTGCAATGGCAATTCTAATACCAAAACATTTTTTTATTGGGGTCATAGTTAGGAAAGAGCCTTTGTTGCATAGAGGTCCAAAACTAACCTCAACTCTACTCCTAATGCAAAATTTCATCAATTTTATACTAGCAAAAAAATCCTACTTGTACTCACAAGTAAGTACAAAATCATCATTAATCAATAAATGTCACACCTAGATTCTTGTGTAAATGAAGACATGAATTTTGAAGATGTGCAAGGTTTGAACACTAGACCTTTGTGTGCATTTATGGTGCACCTATCACTAATGTTTAAGAAATTAAAAACTTATTTTCACATTGTCCAAATAAAGCTTTGCAAATTATGTTGGAATGCATAACATTCAGTAACAGCCTGTCACATTGCCTCCTAGTGGATGAAATGGTGTGGAATATTCCACACCATTCAGTAACTAAAGTTGCAAACTTCAAGACATGTCAGATGAAATTAGGTGATGGGGACTTCACAAAGAGAAAGGCAATCTTTCTATGGGCTACTGAATGTTATGTGCCTATTCATCTGTTAGGTTAACTAGGAAGAAACAATTATTTTCATTTAAGAATAAATATATTTAGTTGCAATTTATTGTGATTAAAAGTAAGCATACCGGATGACCCTGATTCAATGTGCAGAATTTCAGGAGCAAAATGAACCTTGGAGTGAACTTGATGATACACTCAGTCAGGCTAGTCAAACTGAGGAAACAAATCAAGCAGCCACAGAAGCTCTTGATAGGGCATTGCAAGATACAAATCCAGAGGTCCGTAGTTCTACAACTCATCTTTGGAGTTTGTGAATTCTAACTAAGGTAGGAGTCTCAAACTCCTACCGGGCAGAAAAAGCCAACATGACTCAGAAGTACATTTTGCTTTCTTCAATGTACCAACTCTGCACATTTAAGAGGTGGTCGCTTTTGATGACCACCAATGACCACTTTGTTTCAACTTCAAAAAAATTGTACTGAATTTCACAGAGCTCAAAAAAATATGGAACAACTTGAGCTAGACGCCGATTACGTTTTTCTTGCTATGAAAATCTACTAAAACTTGTTTCAAGGAGCTTAGTTTTCCAGAAAAAGGCAATCAGCTCTTAAATGGTCGCTTTACAAGCCTCCTACCTTTCACCATTCTCGGTTCAATTGTTGGGTAGTGTGTAGCCAAGGGAACATGGACAGAATGTACAGTTTTTGCTGTCCATTGAGCAGCACTCATCCCCATGGCAATTGTAAGTTGTGGAAATGCCATGTTGTGTAGTACTTCGTAGACCGTTGAATTGAATGAATTCCATACTCCTCGTGTGCAGATTGAGGTCCTGAAACTGATCCGCGATGATTTGGCGAAACAACTGGATACCTACGGCCTTGTTCTTGTGCTGTTGGCCGGCATCACTTTCGTTGCCATTTTGCAGCCGCCAGGTTCGTTTGACAACGGGAAGCTCCAAGAATCCCTCCTGGTTTCACTGTTTATGCTCCTGGCCACCTTATCCTTCCTAATTGCCTGCACCGGCTTAGGCACAGTCATGGTGGGTTGTGCTGTACTCTTCCGACCCTTTTTTCATACCAAGTTAGCCAAGTATACCGATGTGAGCAAATCCAAGCCTCGAATTCTGCCAGTGGAAACCACAGCAACTTCTGCAAGACCAGGTGTCAACAAAACTGTTACGTCGCTTGGATGCTTTGCTCTTGGCCCGAACTCTGTTGGCATTGATGATATTGAAATGTTGGCCGAGCTCTGCATTGAAAATGTCTAGCGCATACGGCGCATCAGGCTCTACTTGGGAGCGGCTTTGGCGCTGTGCATTGCTGCCTACATCTGCGGCGCACTTGCAGTGATGGTGACCAACGATCGACAAAGATATCTGCTGGTTGGAGCCGTGGCTGTTGGTGGTGTCATCGTGTCATTTGAGGGGTGCATCAACTTATATGCTTTTTGGAGCCGTGGCTTGTGGTGGTGTCACACTTGTGTACGAGATATGCATCACCACACTGTCAGCATTGACCGATTACAGCAACCGACTGTCGCAGCGACTGAGGTTACACCAGCAATTGCTGAGGTTCACCAACAGATATGAGGAAGGCCATCCACACAGACACATCCAGAGACTGATTGAAACTGCATGCCAGACTCTTCCTTTAACCCTTAAGCGTCTCAATCCTTTTTTTTATTTTTGCACATTTTTGGTTATAGCTTTGCACAGATATATCATTTACCAGAATTTAATGAATTTGGTCATTAAAGAAGGTTGTCCTTTCTAGATTCAAGTATTACATTTGATAAATGAGAAGTTAATTGGATGAAACCAGGCCTTGAAGCCGTCTGTTCATTGTTCAGAATATGGACATTGGCGTGCTTCAGGGTTAAATGCTTTTTGACTTCTTTAACAATCTCTCAGTCCCCCTTCCCTTGCCTTTGATCCTGAATTGCTAGGTGAAGGTGGAAGCACCCAAAACCATCAATATAAACATTTTAGCAGAGATGGAGACACATTTTCCTAAAAACAATATTTTTATGGTGCTAGCGAGTGAAAATCATGAATAATGGAAAAAAAATTGATTTTTTGGATGTCATATGTAATTTCTATCATTTTTCAAAGTGTCAACTCCCTAAACCTGACTAAAACCGTTAGCTCCCTAAACCACTAAAGTACTAAATTGTCACATAGTTAAACACATAGGTGCACCCAAATCTGAAATTTGCAAAAATAGTAGTCAATGAATCAAAATTAAGTATGTTTCCTTCAAATGTATCAGCAAAGCAAAGTTAAACATTTGAAGGATACATTAACCAAAATCTAGGGACACAATTAGGTGAGTTTATGATATGAGAAAGGAAATAGGTGTGCTAATGGATGTTTCTACCTTAATAGGCAGACGCCACTTGATTTAGATGTATGGTTTGGATTTGCATGTTCTACATTATATATCTAGGTACTCTTGGATCTTATTGATGTTTCCAATAGTTAGAATACTTTGATAGAGTTCTCTAGCCACTTCATTATTCCATAACAACATTGATAAGTGATGTGAAACCATATTGAATCTTTTGTCAACATGAATCTTCTGTTTGTTAATCTTGAAATGCCTATTTGCCTAAAACAATAATGGCTTTTGAATGTAAATCAATAAAGCTATGATCAAAAATTTGAGGTTAGTAGAGGGCCCTTTTAGCTACAATGAAATGTGCAATTACAGGGAATTCAAAAAATAATTTCAAAAAAAATAATTTTTTTTTTTTTAAATTAATTTTTTTTTTTAATAATATTTTTAAAATCCGGAACTTGACAAGGTACATGAGTTGACTACTCACCTTACAAATTCTCTAACTGCTTTTTGGACTGATTTCTCTTCTAATTGCACATTTCATTGTAGTTGAAAGGGCCCTCTACTAGCCTCAAATTTTCTCTCATGCAAGGCTTCATTCACCACGAGTTTTTGAACTTTTGCTTGTCATAAGGACCTACAATGTAAAAGATATTGAATTTAAAAAAAAATTCTAGAGTTAAAAAATGATTTTCAATAATATTTTGGTTGTAGAAATGACACAAGGTATATTGGTCCATACCTTAAGTTAGGCTATTTGTTTTGTTTGTTATGGAGAGGTCTCCTAGATTGTACATCCTTGGTTATGTTTAATAGTACAATAAAAAAACACTTGACAAGGGGCATGTGCATAGGCTATGTTTTGTAGCATTTTACCTTACAACCATGGTTATCATACCGGGCGGACGTCCGGTTCGCCCGTCCGTCCGTCCGGGACGTCCGGTAGAGCTCTTGCCCATCCGGTAGAGTCAACACATAGTTGACTTTTTGATAATGGAAAAATAGGCCACGTGGCTGCCATGTGGATTCCAGAACATGTAGGGCGGGGACGCGATCGTCAGGGCGCAGACGGGATTTGGGACCACCTTAAAATTAATTAATATGCTTCTACATATTTCCTTTTTATATTCCATATTCCCACTTTCCTAGTCACTCCAACACTTTATATTTTTTTTAATGTTAGATCATATCACTCTAATTAGTCTAATACCCAAACCATTTTCATATCCAAATTACTCCACCATTCCATTTTTTTTAGGTGTGAAATTACATCACTCTAATATCCAAACCATTTTCATATCCAAATCACTACACCATTTTATATTTTTAGGAGGTGTTAAATTACCTCACTATAACATCCAAACCATTTCCATATCCAAATCACTCCACCATTCCATATATTTTTTGGGTGTTAGATCATATCACTCTAACACCTAAGCCATTTCTATATTCCAAAGCACTCCACCATCCCTTATTTCTTTTAATGTTAGATCATATTACTCCTAAAATGAATTGGTACGCTTTTCAAAAGCTTGGGTCACTTTACCTCCCCTTTTGGACATTGACTTTTGAAGCACACTTCCATTCCAAGTCTCTGCGATTATTTTTATTGGCGGAATCATTCCCTTTCCTATTTCTTCGCATCATTACCAAAACTCTTCGATTTTAATTCAATGCCATTTGTCTAGTGTAGAATGATTTCTTTTCCCTATTTTATTTCATGTGATTACCAAAATTGTTCCATTCCAACCAAAGGCCATTTATTTTTGGTTGATCATTAGCAAAACTCTTTCATCCCAACTCAATTCCATTTATTTTTTGTGGCATCCCAACTCTATCCCAACTCTATCCCAACTCAATGGTAATTTGTGTTGGTTGTTAGATGAAATCACTTTGACTCCTTATTTTTTGTGGACTTATCCCTCTTTCATTTTGTTTGCTTTTATCAACAACATTTTGTTAACATAAAGCTTAAACGGATTTTCAAAACCCAACAACATTTTATTTCCCTCCTTATTTTTGTTTATCATTCATATCACTTTAACATCCAAACCATTCCAAGTTTTTTTTAATGTTAGATCACATCACTGTAGCACCCAAACCATTCCCATATCCCTAGTCACTTTTACCATTCCAAAATTTTTTAAAGTGTTAAATCATTTCACTCTAACACCCAAACAACTTTAATTTATTATTCCATCATTTCCTTCCAATTTCTTTTGCATCATAAGCAAAACTCTCCCATCCCAAGTCAATGCCATTTGTTTTTTGTTAAATCATTCCCTTTTCTATTTTTCTCACCTCATTAATTAACAAAGCTTTTCTATTTTTTTCCTTGAATCCTAAAACTCTTTCATTCCAAATCATTGTCATTTTTTTGGATGAATCATTCCCTTTCCCTTTTTTTTTGGCTTCATTCCTAGAACTCTCCCATCTGAACTGAATGCCATTTCGTATTTGTTCCATCATTTCGTTTCCTATGTTTTTTATTAATTAGCGAAGCCCTTCTTATCCCAACTTCATGCCATTCTTTTTGGTTTAGCTCATTCTCTCTCTTATTTTTTTGGCTTCATTCCTAAAACTCTCCCATCCCAACTCATAGTTTTTCTTTTAGTTTTTCTTGAATAATTCCATCTTCGATTGTGTTTTGCTTCATTAATTAACAAGACTCTCCCATCCTAATTCAAAGCCATTTTTTTGTAATTCCATCATTCCCTTTCCTTTTGGGGGGCCTCCTTTCTAAAACCCTTCCATCCCAATTGAATCATTTTCTGTTCCATATTTTCTTTCCCTATTTTTTTGGCTTCATTCCTACAATTCTCCCATTCCAACTCATAGTTCTTGTTCTCTTTTTTGTTGAATCATTCCTTTTTCTTTTTTGTTTATCGTCATTAATTAGCAGGACTACTTTATTCCAACTCATAGTTTCTCTTTATTTGTTGAATCATTCCCTTCCCTATTTTATTTTTGTAATATTTCCTAAAGTTCTTCCATCCCAAGTCAAAGCCATTATTTTTTTGTTCCATCTTTCCTTTTCCTTTTTTTGTTTTCTCTTCATTCCTAAAATTCTTCCATTCTACTTCAATGTCATTCATTTTTTTGTTGGATCATTCATTTTCCCTTCTTTGGGGGGGCTTCATTAACTCCTAAAACATAGGCATAGTGAAAAAAATTAAGTGTATGCATTTTTATACCAAACTATTGCATCCATAGTTTTCATTTATGTTTTATCATCAATTCATAGAAGTCATAAAAAATGCCATGAGGAAAGAACAATGAAATGGCATATTAATATATTTTGGGATTTTGAGTATGGTACACAATTACACATCCGATTTAATATATATTCAAGGTGTTTGGCAATTGCCAAGTAGGTACATAGGCTCCTCTATGAGGATGATTTTCTTCTATGCCTGAAATATATGCTAAACTACAAAAAGTATTAAAAACAAAATACTATGTACGATAACAACAATCCGGCATCATCCAACAGTGGGGGGCCTTCTTCAATTTGTCTAGAACATCTGGCACTGATGCCCTTTCACGCACGTCTTCTTTTACGAGGCTTCCCAATTTGATCCTGAAATTCTGATACTGCTCTGGATTCTTCGTTGTGAAGTATTTAGGGTCCCACTCTTCATTCCAAATTGCAGAAGCTATCCATCCCATTGCATATGCATCTGCTGCCATAGAATACAAATGCGTTTTTTGCATGGCCTCAATGGAGTTTGATGAACCCTGCTCTCTGTATACATAAAACAATTCTGGGGCCACAAACCTTCGCTTTTTTTTCTCCTTCGCAAGGATCTCCATATTGGGATAGCCATACCTTGATGGCTCCTTCTCCACAACTCGGCTAGAAAGTCCCCAATCACATATCCCTATGTACACCCTATTTTGTTCCCAATTATCAAAATGGAGCAAAACATTGGATGGAGATATGTCGTTGTGCATGTACTGCGCATCATGGCATTTCCCTACAATGACAAGTAATGACAATGCCAATTTCACTCGATTTCTCCGATACGTTGCAACCCATGAAAGTTCCTCTTTCGTCAGCCCCGTAGAAATTTCACTCTCAATCTCATCCACATCCAGTGCTTCGCTCACTTTCGCATTGCATTTGGACAAGAAAGAAATTAGAGATCCTCCATTCCACCATAGTGTGTAGCCTTCCATTGTTTTAGGATGGAGGTACGCAATTCGAATGATGCTAGGATGATTCACTGGACACCCTCCTGCCTCATTGATGATTGCTTGGCGTTTCTCCTTTTCATTCTTAGTCTTCAAGCTCTTCCCAGCAAAAAATATCCAACTAGAAATGCTCTCAAGTTTCGTAAAGATCACCTTCCTCACGATCCCATACGACCCAATCGCAATCTATTTCGGCATGGGGATGACTTTCACGGAACTTTCTAGCCACTTGAATGTTCCACTCACGCAATGAGCCGTTATCGCTTCTTCAATTGTCACTTTCCATGGTGCTTGCTTTTTTTACGTGAAGAAGAATATCGTTGAACAAACATTTGAATCTCCTTCAATTTTGTAACCATCTCTCTGTCCTCCGTGTCCCAGTCGCTACCATCTTCTTTCTTACCCGTGTGGTAACACCAATTACACACTATATTGGTTGTCAAGGCGACCACTTGTTTATTCAGCCACTCTTGGTGCAACCAATAATCTGAGAAGTTGTTGAATTCTTTTGATTCTTCAAACTTTGACTCCAGCTCCCTTCGCAGGTCCCTCGTCAGTTTGTGGTATCCTTCTTCGTTGAGCGCCACATACTCCCTTATCAACATTTTTGTACTTCGACGAGTGTAGAACACCACAGCTATTGCTCTCCCTTCGACTATGAATTCATGTCCAGGTATTTGGGGATTTTGTGCTTTCTTGCATTTTTTCTGGCCTGATGAGGAAGGATTTGATGAACCTGAGGCCATCAACGTGTTTGTAGATGGAATTACCATCTCACCGACATCATCCAAGTCTACAAACATAGGACGTTTGTCCACCGACCCACTCCCTTTACCTGCCATAATGGGAAAAAAAAGTTCCAATGGGCCTCCATATCAATCCCGAAGCAAGACAGTTTCAAAAAATTTCAAAAAAACCAGGTCACATATGCAGGCCAAGCCCAACACCCACCAAACTCACTCGCACAGGCCGTGGGAACGAACTAGCATGTGAGGCATAGGGCGCGGACTTGGCAAAGGAATGAGGGTGGGGACTCGCTTTATATAGTCCCCCCGCGCACGTCCCCGCCCCGTCCCCATCGCGTTCCCGCCCCAACACGTGGAGTCCCCGCCTTGATTCCACGCGTCCCCGCCCTGACAATGGCGTCCGCGCCCGACAGCGATGGAGTCCCCGCCCTAACCCTAAAACCGCGCGCCGATAGCGATGGTGTCCCCGCCCTAACATTGGCGTCCGCGCCCCGACAGCGATGGAGTCCCCGCCCTGACGTCCCCGGCTACCCCTATATAAACCCGTCCCCGCCTCATTTGTCCCCGCCCTGCATACTCTCAGCCTTCCACCTCTTCATTGAGTTGGTTGTGAGCGTCATGCGGGGTCTTTTTGATTGCCACGTGGGAGGTTTTCACATTTTTCCGTGAAAATGGCTACACCGACAAGACCAAGGAAGGAGGAACGAGACAAGACCCGACTACGATCAGGAACCAAACATCCTAAGCGGTTGCATGTTTTACGTAACCCCGCAAAGCTTGCATTCAAAGGGTGGGAAGACGTGCCTGACCCATGGACTTACGAAGATTGTGTCAATTACATCGAATGGTGCCACATTGACAAGGCCTTCCCAGAAGAGCGACACAACTATCACCGACGCTTCTACAAGGCAAATTTAAAACATTGCATTGATGAGGAGTTTACAAATCGATGCATTGAAGTGTACCAGGCGTTGTATGATGTCCCTAACGTCAAACACAATGAAGTGCATCTCGTCATTGCACGAGGGGTCCATGCGGAGCTGAAGTTGAACAAGAGAGTGGACTGGTCAACTTTGAGGACAATGGGGAACAAAGTCAACATTCCTACCCCAGCAAATGGATTCATTCCAAGGGGGGTAAAAAGGTACCTGCAAGGTGGACTAGGTAAAACAACTACACAAGTTGAAGCACCACCATTACATGACACTGAGGACTCTGCTACAGATAACGACTCTGATGGATCTCATGTACCACATGCACTCAGCTATAGAACAAAACTACGGCTTAAAAAGAGGAGGGCTGAGCGTGCACCTGAAGAGGGTGTACAAGAAAATGTTGTGGAGGGACAGGTGCCAGCTATTGACGAATCAACAATAGGAATTGTTGATGTTACAACTGCTGCAGATTGAATTCAGAGTTTGAGGACTGAAGTGGAAGAAAGGAATGCGGATCTGCATTCTTTGTATGAAGATGTTAATAAATTGAGGGATGAAATCCAAGACAAGAACAATATTATAAGTGAACAACAACGTGAGATGGAGGCGCTGCGGCAGGCTCTTCAAGCAGCTACATTGGCCAATGATGGTCAAGATCCACGAGGGGGAGCGCAAGGGCCTCCAATCAATTCTGAAATTCCAGTGCAACATGTTGAAGTTGGTGCAACACAGGGTACTCAAGATGATGCACTGTCATTTGGAGAATTACCCACAAATGCAGGTCAAGCAATGCCAATTGACCAGAGCACCCAATTGACGGACGCGCTTGCAAACAATTTGATATTGAAAAAACAATTGGAAGCGTTGATGGAGCAATATTACCAATGGAAGATGGCATGCGTCTTTACTGTTGACAGGACTCGGCAAATGGTGTCAGAATTCCAAAAAATCGACAACCCTCGTGGATGATTATTTCAACATGGATGAAATGGTGACCAAAGACATTGGTGGTGGACCAACAATCATCGATTGGTCTAAACACCATTGGATTTCAAGAATGAAGTTGGCTCTTCCCTCGACCAGAACGGCAATCCACTATTATTGTGGCCAAATCCTTCAAGCTTCGTGTATGATGGTACTACGTGTCCCATTTGTCTAAATCCATTTGGCCCTGAAGGTGGAATGCACCTAGGCACATGTGAACACTTGTACCATCCATTCTGTTTGATTAGCTTGATGGTTGTTCGTCGACGGTGTTCCTTGTGCAAGGCTCCTTTCCATGAGCGCTTGTATGATTTGTTTGGATTAGTTCCGTACATGCCACCACATTGGGAATATAATACTGAAAATGCCCCTGATCATTCTCAGAAGTGGGGAACAGACTTGGTGTGGAGTTGGAAATTGAAGGTCCATTCGTTGGAGAAACAAAACCTTTCTGCCGAATGGGGTTGGGAAAAAGATCCAGCTCAAATAGTGGAGGTGTGTCACCACTTGATTCCAATGAAGGACAAGTTTAGCCAAGGATGACGGAATTTCTTCTATCAGTGCTTCAATGGGCATTGGGACGAGGTTGGGCAGAACTTTCAATTTGGACCTCATCCTAGACAGTGGTTGTGGAGTAGGGATGGAGTTTGTATTACTAACGACGATGGGATTCGTATGGTAGACGACATTGACATGCCTGACCCTACTGAACTAGCACAACTAGAGGAGTCAGAGTGGCGAGAAACCTTTCGACATGAAGGGATGGATTTCTTGCTTGAACAGCATAGCCCTCGAACTCGCCAATGTCTTGAGAGCCTCAAACAATCACAAATCATGAGGGTTGTATTGGAGGAAGATGGACCAGCGCGGAGAACTCGATCCGCAGTTCGTAGACTTCGTTTAGGCTCGGACGAAGACCTTTCCATCATTGCAGGGACACATAACAACGAGGCTAGCCCAAGTGGCAGTACAATGGACATAGACTAAGTGAAGTTTCTACTATGTAGCTAGTGAACTTATGTTTTCATAGAAGACTTAGGGTCCTAGCTTAATATAGGCTTATAGAATTTTGATCTCGGCAATAGATATTGTTCGCTATATTAGATATTGGCACATGCATTTTTAGATGGTATCATGGTCATGGTAACCTCGTCATATACTTTTCCAACTATGTATTCCATGACGCTTATGAAATATATATTATTTAGCCCAAAATCACTTCGTTTATTTTTTGCACATACTCATTTGAAACAACATCATACATATACAAAAATTATATCATGAAATGAAATGTCATTGAATTGGAGTATTATACTATAATTCATTTCCATTTTTCCATGAATGAATAAAATTAGGGAAGGACAACAAATGCCATTATATTGGAAAAAAACTCATTTCTAATGTTGCTAATGATAGAAAACAAGTAAATGGCATTCACTTGAGATACCACCAAAAAATAGAGGGCATTCTGGTGAGATGGAACAATTTTGCTAATCAAGTCCCAAAAAAATAGGGGGGAATGATATACAATAAATAAAGGGCATTGGGATGGCATGGGATAATGCTGCAAAATTAGCCAAAAACAATTAGGGAGGGAATGATATCCACAAAAAATGGCATTCAATTGGGACAAAATAATCTTCCAAATCAATAAAATAAAACTATAAAGGGTTTAGGAAATAAATCGTCTTTTGTTGGGATGGAACATTTGGCTAATGAATTTCGAAGAATTAGGAAGGTAATGATCAAAGAAAAATGAATGGCATTCGGTATTTCGGTTGGAAAAAAGTTAGGAAGACAAGAGTAATGCCATTTACTTCTTGTATAACTGTGAGTCGCTCAAATTTTTGATTTTTTGCAAATTGCCTTGTGTAGTGAGAATAGAGGCAATTTGTTAGGTCAAGTTTACACTTAGAAGGAATTAGAGGCTAATTGTCATTCAGATTCTAAAGGACATAGTATTCAAAGATATGAAGCAAGGCAAATTGACTTGGCAGTTTTCCCATGAACGGTTGATCTCCAGCATAGTCATATACTTAGTCGAATTGCCATTTTCATTTGTACAGCACTCTTGATTTTCATAGCTAGACTATTTGACGTATTCTATGTACCACTGAATTTCTTCAATTCAATAAAATATTTACTTGTCTAATCGTCTTGCTAGCTGAGTACCTGCGATGGGGCCAGCTTTTACGGCAAATTGACTGATTGAAAGTATTACTTGTGTTTTTGTGGGTCCAGGGATTGGACTTTGTCTTTGTGTGTGTGTGTTTATGAGTTAAGCAAATTTGACAAAGAGCAAATTGCCTCTGAACTCAGTTGAAGAAATTCTTTTAATTGTGACTTGATTCAGTGTTTGTATGAGAGTGTGGGAAAGAGTTAAGCAAATTTGACAAAGAGCAAATTGCCTCTGAACTCTACTTTAAATTGTTACTTGTGCCGGAAAGAGTTAAGCAAATTTGACAATGAGCAAATTGCCTCTGAACTCTACTTTAAAAACTTTACTTGTGTATTACTTAAGATTAGAATTTGAATAGAATTACTTTGGTATGTTTAGAACAATTTGCTGTGTATATAATTGAAATGCTGTGTGACTGTGATGATGTGTGAAGTGCTAAAACAAATTGTCTTTTTGTGATCTGTCTATTTGCCTTAGTTGCATTCAGTTTTTAAGGCATTGAAAATTATTAAAAAGCCATAATGCAACTAATTGTCATTGTGTCCTATATGTGAGCAATTTGCCATTGAACTGAACGAATTGCCTATGTGTTCAGTGCTAAATTGTTGAAAATTACTAAGAACATATGATACAGCTAATTGTCTTGGTATGGCATGTATGTAAAATCAGCCATGGAGCTTTAGCAAATTGACATGGCCATTGTTCATGTTAATGTATGCATGTGATGTGTAAGTCAAATCGTCTATGTGTGATGGAGAAGTGCAATCAGATTATTCCACCATACCTACAGTCGAATTGTCTTAAAGTTTAATTGCAAAATCAAATTGTCAGAATTAGTGAAAACTTGAGTGAGATTTTTCAGCAATTTGCCTGAGTGAATAAATATAAACAGCCAATTGCCCAGCATGAGTTGGTGTCACTACTAGAAAAGTCACCCCGAATGAACTGAACTATGTTGATTAGGACATCTTGATTCGGACACTTTTAACACAATTGTGTTAAAAGTGTCCGAATCAAGATGTCCTAATCAACATAGTTCAGTTCATTCGGGGTGACTTTTCTAGTAGTGTGTGGTTGGTGAAAAAGATGTGGCGAATTGCTTTGAAGTCAAATCGATGCAAAATTAAAGAAATGGAGAAATTTTGGCAAATTGCCAAAATACAAAGTGGAACTTGAAAAGATAAAACTAAAGCGACTTGGCCGAATTGCAAATTGACATCAAACATCAACCAGGGAGTTTTACCTAAATGATATTAAAAGTTTTATCTTATGTCTAATTGCATTTGTTATGATAACAAATTGTCATAAAATTAAAGATGAATAAATGAATAATTAAATCATAAATTGTGACAAATTGCTATTGTGCATTGAAATTTTATAATAAAACTACTTGTGAAATTGTTGTGAGTTTTGATTATAGAAAAATTCTATAATTAAAATTTAATTTAATTGCATTGATAAATTGCATTATCATAATTGTGAAAAATGTCAAACTTATAGAAAATACAATTTGATAAATATGAAGATGGAATTAAATTAGAGTCTAATTGCTGAAATTGATAAAACAAATTAAATTAATTCTCAAAAGGAATTAATTACATAATAATTATTCAAAAGATTAAATTCTTGATACATCTAATTGAAGAGAAACCATGGTCTTAGGTCCATAGGAAGTTACTATGACAAATTGCCTTATGACAAATTGCCTTGGTGTTGATGATGAAGAAAAATGACAAATGGCTTTGAAGTGTGATGGTGGAACAATATGACAAATTGCCTTGTGATTTAGAAAATCACCCATAAATTATTTTAATTAATATATTGAGGAACAAATTGCCATTGATATTATAAATTGTTCTAAGATAAAATTAAACTAACCAATTGATTTGAACATGTGCAGTGGCATGGAAATGAAGCCAATTGCATATACACTCATGCCTTGCATTTAATTAGGGACAAATTGCCTTAGGACTGGGACTGGTTTGATACTCATCTAAATTGTGATTAGGCTAGTTAAATAGTGACGGAAGACAAATTGCTTAGTAAAAGAATTTCATGGTAATTAAGGAATTGGCCGAAGAAGAATATTATATATATATTATATAACTTGTTGCAATGATTAAGTCGGATAGTGCATGCAGGTGACAAATTGCTACATACCCTTGACAATTTGCTATTCCCTTTTAGAATACTAGTCCAGGACTAGGACAGCACTCATGTGTCCATAGCATTATTAATGGACTGATCAACGAAATTATTTCCTGGGAATAAGAGTGAAACCCCAAATTGCCCATTCAAATGTCTTTGTATGTGGAAATTAGCAGTATATTTCAATCCATTCTGAATTACATGTGACTTTAGTCACAATACGTTAGACTATTTGACCATTCCTCTAGATTTGAACCCCTATACTATAGTCCTGGGTTTTGTGAAATTAACCAAAATCTAGACTACAATAACTTGAGATGGAACAATTATGCTAATTAAGCCAAAAAAAATGAAAAAAAAATGAATCCAACAAAAGAAAAGTCGAAAAGGCATTGACTTGGAATGTAAGTGCTTTCAAAATAAATGCACCCAAAAGAGGGGTGGAGAGACCCAAGCTTTCGTAAATTTTATTTGGGAATGATTCTAAACTTCACTTACAAGTTAAAGTGATTGACTATAATCCCAAACACTCATCCTTCAATTTGCTATCACGTAATTGCCAGAACTACAATGGAAGTGTATTGTTACCCAAAGTACAAAAAAATGGGAAAAGTAAATAGGGATGATTCAGTTGGCATGGAAATAAGTACATATTTAATAAAAAATGGTTACCAAATATAAAAAAATTTAGTGGCAAAAAAATCAAATTCATTGACTTGAAATTGATGAAGTAAAATGTCATTGAGTTGGAATAGGATTCAATCATAAAAACATGTACGGAATGAAATGAAAAGTCATTGAATTGGAGTGGGATTCATTTCCAGTCTATGAAAAAAATTAGGGAAGGAAAAAAGACGTCATTTAGTTGGAGTAAAAGTGCATTTTAGATGTTCTTAATAGAAGCAAACAAATGTGAAAGAGATATGAAACAAACATTGTGTTTGATTACCTATTTTAATAAACGAGAAATGGAAAGCGAATGGAAAGACTTCCATTTTTTACCATAAAAAACATTTATTATTGAGTTGGTATGGAAGAGTTTTTCTAATGAATAAAAAAAATAGGAAAGGGATTGACGGGAAAAAAAATGACAATTTGTTAAGACGGAAAAGATTTGGGTTTAGGATTAAAAAATAAGGAACGAGAATGAGGGCAAAAAGAAATTGGTATTGAGTTACATGGACAAGTTTTGCTAAACAATAAAGTAAAAACCATAATAAAAAATAGTAAAGGGGTTGGTTAGTTGGTGGTACAAAAAAAAAATCCCATTGACATTGGATGAAAGAGCTTTGCTAATCAATGAAGCCAAATACATTTAGGAAAGGCAATGGAATGATTCAACTAATAAATATTGGTATTGCTAATTAGAATAAAAGAGTTCTAGAAATTAATGAAGACCAATAGAAATGAAAATTTGAAAAGGAAATGGTGACAAAAAAAGATAGAATGATGCAACAAAAAAAGGATGGCATAGAGTTGGGGAATGAGAGCTTTGCTAATTAATAAGAAATAAATAGGAAAACGAATGACTTAAAAAAAAATTGGCATTCAATTTGAATGCAAGAGTTTTAGGAATGAAGTCCAAAAAAAAGGAGATAAAATGATTCAATAAAAAAGGAATGATGCCACAAAACAAGGAGGCTAAATAATTCAACAAAAAAGGAATGACAATGACTTCGCATAAAAGAATTTTTGCATTGGAGGCAAAAAATATAAGAGTTTTGCTAATTAATGAAGCAAGAAAAATGGAAAAGGAACTGAATTAAGAAATAAAAAGATGGCATTGACTTCGGATAAGATAGTTTTGCTTTCGATGCATAAAAAATTGGAAAGGGGATGATGAGATGAAAAATTGAAGTGGCGTACGAGAGGTCTAGAATTTTTTGTTTAAATCTCTACTACTTCTTTCATTTTAAACAAATTAAGTTTTACCCTTGTATCTAGTACACTACATTTCCTCTATATTCCCTAAATATTTCCTCAAAATATCCGGAACATTTGCTAAATAGAAGAATTTAGACTTCTTTTTTTAAATCTAAAATTCTTTTTAGTTCAAAGTACTAGTTTCTTTTTTGGGACACAAATAAGGTTCAAAGTAGTTCGGAGTGTTAGAAGACATAAGGAACGACATGTTCCACCACAACAAAGGGGACATGCTCTTCCACGAAGTTTCTTCCAAATCTTAGTCCATTGAGCTCTTTAATTTGGCATCTTGCTTTCATGGTCTTGTCGGAATGTAGAACAAGTTGTTCTTCCTAAAATTAAAGGTTCCCCCGCTCCAAGAAAAGGAAGGATTGAAGGATCTCATGCCCAAGCGCATTTCAAAGTCCTCCCTCCTGTGCTGTATGACCATGTCCGTGCCCTGACGTCAAGTCCGCGCCCTGGAGTCCGCGCCTTGACATGAAGTCCGCGCCATATATTTGAATTGTCCGCCCTCAAGTCCGCGCCCTGCGTCCATGCCCTGACATAGCCAATGTCACGAAAACATTGGTGAGAGAAAGCTTTCTTGTCTCTCCATCACTATAAAGAATCTAAAAGAAGGCATGATTGAATTTAATGGTTCCTGGTTTCCATGAAAAGGAGGGACACAATCTTGCAAGAGCAATAAATAGGAGCAAGGAGGGATCCCATGCGGGAAGTCAACCTCATTTGCAGTGCATGCACGTTTGCGCACCAAGAATGGTACGTGCTTGTGAGTGCTCCTAACTCCACCCTCGAGCTAAGAGTTTTTCACACGGGTCCTCTGTCTAATTGAGTTTTCTTTCTAATTGGGTGTTAAAAGAAAGCCTTCCAAGCAATGAACTCTTTTAGTCACGTCTTTTAAGTGTTTTTAATCTAATTTGTGGTTATAATCTTATCTAATCTATTATAAAAGTCAACCAAGCAATCCTACCATGGTTGTCATAACGGGCGAGTTAGGGTCACCGGACGTCCCGGACGGACGGGCGAACCGGACCGGACGAACCGGACCGGTTTATTTTCCAAAGTAGTGGAAATTTTTAGGGTTGACACGTCACCTCAGAACGCGAAATCTAGAGCGCGGACGCCTTTGTCAGGGCGCGGACGCGTACATGTAGGGCGCGGACTTCACCGTGACATTGTCAAGGCACGGACGCGTATAGGAAAGGCGTGGACTTCACCGTCAACGTCAGGGCGGGGACACAAAAAATGACAGGGCGCGGACGTCAACTTCTTTCTGCTTTTGCAATTGGAGTTTTGAGAATTTGGAGGCATGCAATATACCATTGGAAAGGTATTCAAAATACCTTTCCAATGGTATATTACACGCCTCTAAATTCTCAAAACTCCAATCGCAAATTGGAAAACAAATCTACTACCAAAATCCACTATGCAGAGAGTCCATGAGCAGGCGCGGACGCAAGGCTGGGCCGGGACGTCAGAGCGGGGACGCAAAGACGGGCGCGGACGCTAAGGCGCAGACGTCAACTTTCTTCTGCTTTTGCGATTGGAGTTTTGGGAATCTGGGGGGGTGTAATATACCATTAGAAAGGTATTTTGAATACCTTTCCAATGGTATATTACGCGCCCCCAGATTCTCAAAACTCCAATCGCAAATTGAAAAACAAATTTGCTGCCAACATCCACAATGCAGTAAATCCGAGGCAGGGCTCGGACGCGAGGCAAGGCGAGACCACAAACTGCGTGGGTGTTTTCAAATGGCCTTGGCCTTGGGATTCCTCTTCTTCACTAAACCCGCCCCCCCAAAAGGCCACATTAATTACTGGCAGCTCATTTGTGTACGGTTGACTAAATCTCCAAGTACATGGAGGTCAAATGGACACATTAAGAACTCTACCTACCAACTACAACTTGCACAAGGGTGGAGGCCTTTGAGAGCTAAGTGCATTTCTCTCTCTTGTGGCCTAACTCCTCAAATCTTCTTTCTCACAAGACCTTGGATTCTTCATTCTTGAATTGAATCTTTGGGAACTTGGAGGATAAAATAGTTCTTTTGTTTGTATTTGTTTTCCTCAATTTGATTCTTGAAGGCTTTGGATGGGGTTATTAGAGGGTGATGTAGCCCTTGCTATTTATTTACACCAAAGCTTGGATATGTAGGTTATTTTTTTACTTTTTCTTATAGTAGTTTTACTTAATTATTTATTGTGTAAATTCTAAAGAAGGGATTTAGTGAAGGGCACGTCTTTTTCCATTGCTTTTTTAAGTAATTTGGATGAATGGTTTTTTTTCCCTTACCATTTCTTTATTTTACTTTAGAAAGTGTGAAGAATTAATTAATAATAGTGGAGGCCCTCATTCTTCATTTATTTTAGGGCGGTGTACAATTGAGTTCCCCTAGGGATTGTTCATTTAGTTATTGAATGCATGAAGGAGGGATTTGGAAGAGAGGAGGAGGTGACTTTGTTGTATTTCTTAAAATCTTGAAGTAGAGTTTTTAGTTCTTGAGGAATTTTTTTTTTTTTTGGATGAATGTCTTAAAAAATGATACAATGGGGACCAAGGGCACTCTCTCCCCATTTTTCTTTTCATGTAGCATTTATATTGTTGAAGGGAATTTAGAATTTAATTTTTTAATGATTGAATGAAGGATTAATCACACAATTTTATTATCTCAATCCTTGAAGATCACAATGGATATAATTGGTAGGGCCACTAGGGCGGGGGCCTTACGGCTAGAACAACAATGGAGTGGAACCTTGGTAGGCCTTTCAAATGGACTTGGGGTCATATGATTATTCTTCTCTCTAAAATTGAGGGATTACCTCAATGTTGTCAACCCATTTTTGTACTACAAACTAAATCTACAAGTTCATGATGGTGAAATGGTCACATTAATTACTTCACCTACCTCAATTTGCAAAAGAGTTGAAGAATGAATGCATTCTTATTTTTGGGGGCCTACCTTTTTATGTCTTGTTTCTTCCCAAGCTCCTTGTCACTTCAATCTTCAACTAAACACCAAAAATTTAAGAGAGACACTTTGAATAATAAAAAAAATTGTCTATTGGAAGTGGAGGTTACTTCTTACCTAGTTTGGTTCAAGCCATTGTTGGAATAGAAAAGAAGGAACAAAAAGATAGGCACTTGAATTATTTTATTTTATTTTTCTACAATAGAAGTCAAGGTTATTCCTACCCTAGTATAGTCTAAGATTTAATTGTAGGAATAGAAAGAGGGAATTCAAGGAAAGCATTTGATTCATTGAATTTCTTTTCCTACAATATAAGTCAAGGTTATTTCTTGCCCAATATTGGATCATTAAATTGTAGGAATTCAAATGAAGGGAGGACTCTTGAAAAATTGATTATTTATTTATTTTAAAAATAAATAGAAATTTTATTTCCCTATTTAAATTTAGATCATTCAATTTTCGGAATGAAAAGAAGGGGAATTCTTAAGTCTGATATTTTTTTTTTTCCACAATAGGAGTCAAGGTTATTTTCTTTTCTTGGTTTGGATCATTGAATTGTGGAAATGGAAAAAAGGGGGAAACTTAAATCATTTAAAAAAAAATTTGTACAATATAAGTCAAAGTTTTTTTTGCCCAAACTTAGTTCAATAATTTAGTATGGGAAAAGAAAATATAGGAACAAGTGAGAAAAGTTTATATATTAACAAAAGCATTTTATATGTATTTTTTTAAGAGCTATTGGAAAGGTTTTTACCTTTTAAACATTTATCCTATCAATTGTTGAAAGAAAATAATAAGGCATTTAAGATTATAGGTTTTAGTGTTTTTTAAAGTTTGGGGTGTAGGAGTTAGAGTTTAACCTTTGAAAGAAACAATAAAGTATTTTAATGAATGAGTTATTTAGGTGCACAAGCGTGTGTGATTTCAAGCTAGGTGTGAATGTTATGGCATGGTTGTGAGGCCATACATTCTTTAACAAAGTCTTCCAACTTTAAATTGTACGGATGATAACACTACAATAGAGTAGAGACATTTGGATGTGGACATTTAGGCATAAAGGTAGTAGTTGGGCTTGAAAAATAGTACATTGTCTTTGGAAGGTTGAACCCTAAATTCTACATCTTAGTCCCTAAAACCTAAGAGAACCTAAATTGTATGATCCGAAGAAGTCTTCTTTTTTTGTTCCAACATTTAATAGAACAAATGATTGAGGAGTTGTAACCTTTTTAGATTCGTCCAAAAGAATATGAAAATGAAGTGCATATATAGTTATATATGAACATTACTCATTTATTTTCTTTTTCAATATTCCTACATTTAATTGCTTAGGCAAAAAATAACCTTTGTCTCTATTGGGAAAAAGAAATCATAATAAATCAAATACCTTTGTTGCTTTTGTATTTGTACAACTAAATGTTGATCCAAACTTAGGCAAAGAATATCCTTGGCTTCTATCATAGATAAAAAAAATTAAATGATTCAAGTGCCTCCCTTTTAATCCTTTCTTTTCTATTGCAACAACTAAATGTTAAAACAAGCTTAGGAAAGAAATAGCCTTTCTCTCTATTAGGCGAATAGAAATATTTAACAAATCAAACCCCTCCTTTTTAATTCCATTTATGCTATTTTCACAATCAAATATTAAACCAAGATTAGGCTAAAAATAATCTCTCTTTATTAGAGAATTTTTTTCAATGATTCAAGTACCTCTTCTTCTTTTCAATTTCTACAATTCCACAATCCTAGCTTAGTCAAGATTCAAGAACTAACCTTTACTCCTATGGTGAAAAGAAGTGTAAAGGATTCAAGTGTCCCCCCTCTTTTTCCATTTTTACAATTAAATGATCCAAACTTGGGTAAGGAAACAACCTTGACTCTTATTTTAAATAAAATAAAATAAAATGATTTAAGAGTTCCCTTTCATTCCTATTCCTATAATAAAATGTTGAATCAACCTCACACAAAACATAACATTGACTGGTATTTTAAAAGAGAAAAAAAATATTCAAGTGTTCTCCGTTCTTTTCCATTACCACAATTCAATGATCCAAGTTTGGGCAAGAAATAACCTTGACTTATATTGTAAGAAAAAATTCAATGAATCAAGTGCTTTTTTGGAATTCCCTCTTTCTATAATTCCCACAATTAAATGTTAGACCAAACTTAGGCAAAAAAAAACTTGATTCCTATTGTAGAAAAATAAAATAAAATAATTCAAGTGCCTCCCCTTTTGTTCCTTCTTTCCTATTCCAACAATAACTTGAACCAAACTAAGCAAGAAATAACCTCAACCTCCAATGGACAAAATTTTTTATTATTCAAAGTGTCTCTTTAAAATTTTTGGTGTTTAATTGAAGGTTGAAGTGGCAAGGTGCCTTGAGAGGAAACAAGACATAGAAAGGTAGGCCTCCAAAAATAAGAATGCATTCCTTCTTCAACTCCTTTGCAAATTGGGGTACGTGAAGTATTTAATGTAGCCATTTGACCATCATGTACTTGTGGATTTGGTTCATAGTACAAAAATGAGTTGACAACATTCAAGTGATCCCTCAATTTTAGGGAGAAGAAGAATCCTATGGCCCTAAGATCATTTGAAAGGCCCGCCAAGGTTCCCTCTCCATTCTTGTCCAAGCTGTAATGTCCACACCGTAGCGTCCACGGCCTGTCGCGGACGTTGGGGCGCAGACGTCAACTTTCTTCTGCTTTTGCGATTGGAGTTTTGGGAATCTGGGGGGGGGGTGTAATATACCATTAGAAAGGTATTTTGAATACCTTTCCAATGGTATATTACGCGCCCCCAGATTCTCAAAACTCCAATCGCAAATTGAAAAACAAATCTGCTGCCAACATCCACAATGCAGTAAATCCGAGGCAGGGCTCGGACGCGAGGCAGGGCGGGACCACAAACTGCGTGGGTGTTTTCAAATGGCCTTGGCCTTGGGATTCCTCTTCTTCACTAAACCCGCCCCCCCAAAAGGCCACATTAATTACTGGCAGCTCATTTGTGCACGGTTGACTAAATCTCCAAGTACATGGAGGTCAAATGGACACATTAAGAACTCCACCTACCAACTACAACTTGCACAAGGGTGGAGGCCTTTGAGAGCTAAGTGCATTTCTCTCTCTTGTGGCCTAACTCCTCAAATCTTCTTTCTCACAAGACCTTGGATTCTTCATTCTTGAATTGAATCTTTGGGAACTTGGAGGATAAAATAGTTCTTTTGTTTGTATTTGTTTTCCTCAATTTGATTCTTGAAGGCTTTGGATGGGGTTATTAGAGGGTGATGTAGCCCTTGCTATTTATTTACACCAAAGCTTGGATATGTAGGTTATTTTTTTACTTTTTCTTATAGTAGTTTTACTTAATTATTTATTGTGTAAATTCTAAAGAAGGGATTTAGTGAAGGGCACGTCTTTTTCCATTGCTTTTTTTAAGTAATTTGGATGAATGGTTTTTTTTAAAGTGTCCCTTTAAAAGTTTTGGTATTGAGTTGAAAATTGAAGTGACAAGGTGCTTGGATAGAAACAAGACATAGAGAGGTAGGCCCCAAAATTAAGAATGCATGCCTTTTCCAATCCTTTTAAAGATTGAGGTAGGTGAATTATTTAATGTGGCCATTTCAGCATCATGGACTTCTAGATTTGGTCTCTAGTACAAATATGACCTCACAACATGAAAGTAATTTCTTGATTTTAGGGAGAAGAAGAATCTCATTGCCCCAAGTCCATTGAAAAGGCTCGTGAAGGTTTCTTCTATACTTTTATCCATTGGTGCTGAAGCTTATACCTAGCTTTGCTTGATTCAAGTTATTGTTGGAATAGGAAAGAAGGAACAAGACGAGAGGCACTTGAATTATTTTATTGAACTAATTGAATTCATTTAAATTTTCTTTAAATGGAAAGAAAGATTATATGTTACCTAAGTTTGGTTCAACATCTAATTGTGAATATAAAAAGGATGGAACTAAAGTGGAGGCATTTTAATCATTTAAATTTATTTATTTGTATAATAGAAATCAATGTTATTTCATATTCCAGATAACTATACAATTAATTGTGTCAATAGGATAAATGGAAAATATTAGTTTTACCTAATTTTTGTCTTTCTTATTGCAATTGTGAGAAAGCTTGTCTTTTATTCAAGCTAAATTCAACTTTCAATAGAATTTTATTGAAAAGAAAGAATTGAAGTATTGAATTTAAGTTTAGAGTATCTAAGACTTTCCTTTGAAAATTTGGAAAAAAAATAATATCCACTATGACCTTCAAGAATTGAGATAATAAAATTGTGTGATTAATCCTTCATTCAATCATTAAAAAATTAAATTTTAAATTCCCTTCAACAATATAAATGCTACATAGAAAGAAAAATGGGGAGAGAGTGCCCTTGGTCCCCATTGTATCATTTTTTAAGACATTCATCCAAAAAAAAAAAAAAATTCCTCAAGAACTAAAAACTCTACTTCAAGATTTTAAGAAATACAACAAAGTCACCTCCTCCTCTCTTCCAAATCCCTCCTTCATGCATTCAATAACTAAATGAACAATCCCTAGGGGAACTCAATTGTACACCGCCCTAAAATAAATGAAGAACGAGGGCCTCCACTATTATTAATTAATTCTTCACACTTTCTAAAGTAAAATAAAGAAATGGTAAGGGAAAAAAAACCATTCATCCAAATTACTTAAAAAAAGCAATGGAAAAAGACGTGCCCTTCACTAAATCCCTTCTTTAGAATTTACACAATAAATAATTAAGTAAAACTACTATAAGAAAAAGTAAAAAAATAACCTACATATCCAAGCTTTGGTGTAAATAAATAGCAAGGGCTACATCACCCTCTAATAACCCCATCCAAAGCCTTCAAGAATCAAATTGAGGAAAACAAATACAAACAAAAGAACTATTTTATCCTCCAAGTTCCCAAAGATTCAATTCAAGAATGAAGAATCCAAGGTCTTGTGAGAAAGAAGATTTGAGGAGTTAGGCCACAAGAGAGAGAAATGCACTTAGCTCTCAAAGGCCTCCACCCTTGTGCAAGTTGTAGTTGGTAGGTGGAGTTCTTAATGTGTCCATTTGATCTCCATGTACTTGGAGATCTAGTCAACCGTGCACAAATGAGCTGCCAGTAATTAATGTGGCCTTTTGGGGGGGCGGGTTTAGTGAAGAAGAGGAATCCCAAGGCCAAGGCCATTTGAAAACATCCACGCAGTTTGTGGTCCCGCCCTACCTCGCGTCCGCGCCCTGACGTCCCCGCCCTGCCTCATGTCCGCGCCCTGCCTCGCGTCCGCGCCCTGCCTCGCGTCCGCGCCCTGCCTCGCGTCCGTGCCCTGCCTCGCGTCCGTGCCCTGCCTCGGATTTACTGCATTGTGGATGTTGGCAGCAAATTTGTTTTTCAATTTGCGATTGGAGTTTTGAGAATCTGGGGGCGCGTAATATACCATTGGAAAGGTATTCAAAATACCTTTCTAATGGTATATTACACCCCCCCAGATTCCCAAAACTCCAATCGCAAAAGCAGAAGAAAGTTGACGTCTGCGCCTTAGCGTCCGCGCCCGTCTTTGCGTCCCCGCTCTGACGTCCCGACCCGGCCTTGCGTTCGCGCCTGCTCATGGACTCTCTGCATAGTGGATTTTGGTAGTAGATTTGTTTTCCAATTTGCGATTGGAGTTTTGAGAATTTAGAGGCGTGTAATATACCATTGGAAAGGTATTTTGAATACCTTTCCAATGGTATATTGCATGCCTCCAAATTCTCAAAACTCCAATTGCAAAAGCAGAAAGAAGTTGACGTCCGCGCCCTGTCATTTTTCACATCCCCGCCTTGTCTCGCGTCCCCGCCTTGTTGAGTTGCGTCCGCGCCCGTGGTCTCTAGGTGGCATGAACTTAAATCCACGTGGATTTTTTTTTACCTTTTAAAAAAGTCAGCTATGTGTTGACCACATCGGACAGGTGAGAGTTCTATCGGACGGACGGGCGAACCGGACGTTCGTCCACTATGATAACCATGAATCCTACTCTACTCTATTCTATCAATTAATTTTGCCTAAATCTAATTCCAAGCATTTGGTAAAAAGAAACTTAATAGTAAAACAATGAGAATGAAAATCAAATGTGAGCGATTTACCTCTTCTGCGTAAATTTCCATGGTCCCGTCGTCAAACATCATCATGTGCAAATATTCTCCTACGACCTCGCCATCGAAATCATCCCGGCTCTCCATCTAATCCATAATAATTCTCACGTTGTTGGTCAATTTTGTCCTGTTTTAAAATAAATTAAAGGTTATGTAGCGTGAATTTAATTGCGTAATTCTTTTAATTCCTGCATCCTCGGTAATTAGGAAATACGGCAATTAAATTAGTCTACCTAGTTGATAAGGTTCTAGTCTAAATCAACGGAAATCTAATGGTTCACTTATTTGTTGTTGTTAGTTTTATTTTAATTCTAAATTGATATTATAAAATTCCAATGAATTCTATTTGAATTAAATTTGGATGGAAAATTCCCTTCAAATCTTTTCAAATCCAATTAATTTTTGAATTGATTTTAATTCTAAAGAAATTGGTTGTCAATTTGTTTGTTTCCCTTTTGGCTTATTAAAATATTTTAATCAAATCTATCATCAAATCTTTTAAAATCTAATTGATTTTAAATTTGCGTTAGTTTGCAAAGAAATTAGTTGTCAATTTGTTCTTTTCCCTTTTGGCTTATTAGGCCTAATAAAACAAAACTAACAAAATCCAAACTTCCTAAGAATCTAATTAATGACTAACTACCAAAGAATGTAGAACATTCCCAAAGAACGAGAATATTAGTAATAGTGATATTCCGAAGGAAACTAGTTTTTTATTCCCAAGGGTCAACCATCAAGAATAAGAATCTATTTCTATAGTGTTATTCCCCAAAAAATCAATTGTTTATTCGTAATTGGCTTCACGTGTCGAATTCCATCACCTTAATCATCCTAACCACTTCTCCTTCTCTCTCATTCTTGCTTAGTATGTTTTGCAAGTTTTTTGTGGAGAGAGGTGGCTATGGAGTTTAGAATGTGAAGAAGGTTATGAAATTTTTGTGACTTCCAAATGTTGGATTTTTGTTCAAAAAGCAAGGGTGTGGCGCCAACTGCCAACCATAAGTGTGAATTTATATCCAACTTTTGAGAGTTCCAAACTTACTTGAGTCCCTGGACTGAACCCGACTCCCTTCCAGTGACCTGGACTCCCCTCCCAACGACCTGGACTCCCTTCCAGCGCCCGACTCCCTACCGGCCCGCCTCCGTTACCCGGCCGCCTGGGTGGCTGTCCGCCTGGGGGCGCTGGTCTGCCTTTGGGGTGGTCTGGTGTATTGGTCCGCCCTTTTTATGTTAAAATTTTGAATTTTGGGATTCTCCACTATGTGAAATTTTGGGAATCCTCTCCAATTTTAAAACTAATAATTTGGGTTTTTTACTTTGGAATGGTTTAATAATGGAACCCGAGAATTTTGGTTCTAATTAATTTCCTTCCAAGGGCTTACGTGGTTTTTAACAGTTGAGAGTGAAATTCTCCCAATGTTTCAGTAAGTGTTACGGGTGCAAAGCTCCGCCGTGTCTTGATAATTGTAGTATTTTGAGAGTTTTATTCACAAAAGGAGGTACACATGACAATGTTTAAACCGGACTTTCACTTTAAACTCTTAAAATTTCCTAGTATTTTGGAATTTTGCAACGAAAGGAGGTACACATGACAGTGTTTAAACTGAACTTTGGCGCTCAATACTCAAAAATCAAAATCTCAGTGAACTAGTAGCAGAGAAAGTGTTGAGGCCTTGCCTCTGGAATGAAGTGACAAATAAATAAAAGTTGAAGGGGCCCTAAGCCTTCAAATTTGAAAAAAAACTAAACACAAACAAGACTTGGCCAAAATCTTGGTCCAAGTAGTGCCCCAACCGTGTCGGTGGCACAATAGCAGAAGAACAAAGTGTCGGTGCGAGAAATAAGGGTACTGGCAACCTCGAGGGGGGCCCTTATATACCCGTGGCCGGGCCCCTCTCGATAATTGCCGGTGAAAACACTTTGTTACTTCTTATCCTAAACTACCCTAATGTAATTTCAAAATATTAGTTGTTTAATGGTGGAAATTTCTAAAAACATCCCCATTTGGCAAAAGAAATCTTGGCCAAATCAAATCCAAGATCTTAATCCAAAATATTTTGGAATTAACCCTAATTTACTTAGATATTTTGCAAATTAACCAAAAGTCATTTGGGAAATTGTCTTTCTTTAGCCCAAAGATGGATTTTTACGCAAGAAAGAGATCTTGACCAAATCCAATCTTTGATTTTCCAAGAGATATTTCCAAAATCACTTCTAATTAACCGCAATTAACGATTAAAAAGTCAAACTAAGAGCTGACCCTCTCTATCTTTTAGGGAACAACTCGAAACGGAAAACCATCTGCGCCATTGTCTTCAGAAGACCCCAATTAGCCTATGGGACCCCTTGCCCCTTACTCCTAGGCCATTTGCATGCCCAAATTGGAATTACGGTAACTCCAATTAAAAGTCAAAAATCTAACTTTTAGGATTTGCGCATTTTGATGAATCTGTTAGGCCAGGGTTGTTAGGAATGTCCGTGAGAGTAAGGAATGACTCCTTATTTGCGACAATCGGACATCATTCGCTCCTGATACGCCGGTCAACCCGCTGCCAACTTGTAACTTCTAGTGAAATTCGATGTCGATGCCGGTTTTGGTAGTTGGGAATGTCGGAATGTCTTCAAACTTGACCGAGCGCTTATTAAGCACACAAAAACCTATCCTAATTTTTAGTGAGATTTTACCGCATCATACGTAATTTCTATGATTTTACGAACATTTCTATGTGCGGTTGACTTCCATCGAGTCAACGTGGAATTTCGGAAAAATCCGAAATAAATTGGGTAACATCTAGGGCACTCCTAGATTATTGGTGTAAGTCCCACGCCACCTTGCACCTTTCTAATTTTAGTAATTTGGAATTACTTTGCCCAATTGGACAATTTAATTCCCAATGCCTGGGAATCTTGGACAATTGTTTGATTCTTGTTCGCTCCTAGCATGCTCCTACCCTTGGAACACCTTTCTGTAGTCTTCAATCTCCAATCCTCCATCTTTTATCTCGTGAAGTTCGAATTCTCCAAATCCATTGTAGTGGTTTTACCTTTAAATCCAATTTGTTTCAAAATTGAACTTAAGCCCTGGTAACTCTCCCACGCTCGTAGTAGACTCTTCTAGCTTAGTCAGTATGTCATGTGCATCCTCAAAAGGTTGACTTTGCACAGAGACTTACTAGGACTGACTAACTCTCGATTCCTATTTCTCTCGGAATTACTAAATCTTTACATAAACTTGCTTTGGAGACTTAGAATGATTCGAATTTCTAGGATTAGGAATTTTCCACCTTCTAAGTTGGTTTTCCACCATTTTGGCATAGACTGACACCAAAACTCCCTCAACACTCTTTTTATGTCTTTTTCTTGAATATTTTGACTAATTTTCGCTATTTAATCGCGAAAAATGGACCCAGAGTCCTGAGTGCCATCTCGAGGGCTCACAGTGCCCTGGAGTCCGCGCCCTGAAGTCCGCGCCCTCACCTGATGTCCACGCCCTGAGTAGCGCCAACGTAGTGAAGTTCAAGCTTCCAACTCCTTCGCTGCCCTGGTTCTCATGCCCAATCGCATTTCAAAGTCCTCCCTCTTGTGCTGTATGCCCTGGCGTCCGCGCCCTCACTTCAAGTCCGCGCCCTGACACAGCCAATGTAACGAAAACATTGGTGAGAGAAAGCTTTCTTGTCTCTCCATCACCACAAGCAATCTAAAGGAAGGCATGACTGAATTTAATGGTTCCCGGTTTTCATGAAAAGGAGGGACACCATCTTCCAAGAGCAATAAATAGGAGCAAGGAGGGATCCCATGCGGGAGGTCAACCTCCTTTTCAGTGCATGCACGTTCGCGCACCAAGAATGGTCCGCACCCTGGAGTCTGCGCCTTGTGCAAGACTCCACGCCCTGCGCTGGAGTCCGCGCCTTGTGCTGGAGTCCCCGCCTTGAAGTCCGCGCCCTCACCTGACGTCCCCGCCCTGAGTAGCGCCAACGTAGTGAAGTTCAAGCGTCCAACTCCTTGGCTTCTTGGGTTCAAAGGTTTTAGGAGTGTAGGGTTTAGGGTTTGGAGTATTAGGGTTTAGGGTTTGAGTTTGGATTGTTTGACTTTCTTTCAGATGGTTTTAGGGTTGAATTAAAAAACAAATCGATGTACTCTAAACCTTCGGAAAAGAACCTATGTCATGCATCTGAAAAATATATCTTGTAAGTTCATGTAAAAAAAATTTTGTTGTAGCAATTATTTCTAATTGTGGATTCCATTCACAACCTTTCTACTTCAATTTAAGTTGTACGTTTTATTAAGGAAGAATCCATTGTAACAAGTATTTATAAAAATGGATCCTTTCACATTAAGAACAAAATATAACTTGTAATTTTTCATTTCCCCACAAAAATCCTTGTAGTTATTATGCAGAAAAAAGAATCCTTGCTTATGAATAATGGATTTGAAGAAATGAAACTCATTTGTTCATTTAAAAAATTCATTCTATCAATTATTCAAGAAAGTGAATCTTTTCATGTGAATCCAAAATAATGTAAAGTTCTCATTCAAAAGAATGATCTCTTGTACCTTTTATTTAGAAATGACTACCTTCTACGTGAATCTAAGAAACAAAACTTGGAAGTTTAAAAAAAATTATTTGTAACAAGCATCCACAAAAACAATTCCCTTCACGTGAATCCAAAAGAATGGAAGATCTAAGTTCTCGTTCAAAAAGAATCCCTTGTAGTTAGAATGGTCAAAAATGCATCCCTTTATAAGAATAGTTAATTCAAGAATATGATACTCATACCTTAGGCTACACAAATTATTTGTAACAAGCATCCACAAAAACAATTCCCTTCACGTGAATCCAAAAGAATGGAAGATCTAAGTTCTCGTTCAAAAAGAATCACTTGTAGTTAGAATGGTAAAAAATGAATCCCTTCCATGTGATTGAAATAAAACAAAATAGTATTCATTTAATGCAATGGTTTGCCACTCGTTTTAAAAACAAAAAACAAAAAACAAACAAAGCAATAGTAATTCATTAAAAAAAATCCCTTGTACGAAATATAAACCAAAAATGAATTTGTTTACGTAAATCCAAAAGAATGTAAGATTTAGTAAATCGTAAACCAGAATTGATCCCCTATAGCAATTGTTTAAAGAATTGAATGTGGTGAACATCAGTCTACAAGAATTGAATAACTTTCATTTCATAAATAATCCCTTTCAGCCAAACAATAATACTTTAAACATTCAACCAAATTGAGCATAATTTATGAAACGTAGCCTTTACGCAAACAAAGAATTTGCTTGAGGAATGTTGAAAATGAATAACAAAATATTTTGAGTTGTTTGTTTTCATTAGTACATATATTTTCCTTCAAAGTTGTTCTCAAGTGATACACAAAGTAAACAATGACATCTTCCAAATCAAATAAGGGGACATGGTCTTCCAAGAAGTTTCTTTGCAATCTTTTTTTGTTGATCTCTTAATTTTGGCATCTCCTTTTTTTAAAAGAAAACAACATGAAAAAACCATTGCATTTATTAAACAACAAGGCCAAAGGTTTTGTATGAATGATATGGTTTAAGTATGTCCTTTACATTTATTAAGTATTTCCTAAACATTCCTAAATCAAAGAATTTGTGTTTTTTTTTGGGAAATAAAATATTTCTTGCTTCAAAGTGGTAAAATGGTTAGGAGAACTAAGGAATGACATCTTGCAACACAAGAAACGGGACATGCACTTCCATAAATACCTTCCAAATCTTAGGCCGTTGAGCTCTTTAAGGTGGCATCTTGTTGTCATGGTCTTCTCTGAATTTAGAACAAGCTGTAATTGGGTACATTAATGGTTCTCCCGCTTCAACAAAAGGTGAATTCAAAGATCTCATGCCCAAGTGCACTGCAAATAGTGTTGGACGAAGACGTCCGCGCCCTGGCGTCCCCGCCCTGATGTCGCATCCGCGCCTTCATCTCAGTCCCCGCCTACAAGTCCGCGCCCTGACATGAAGTCCGCACCCTCCAGTCCTTCATTGTGAAGTTCCTCAGCCTTTGGCAATTGCCAAACCATGCGACCGCCTCCTGCATCCGCGCCCTATCCCCCCATTCAACACAAGCATTAATGGAACAAAGCGGTCGTGTCTTTCGAGACATATGAGGAATGTAAAAGAAGGTCGTCGCTGCAATTAATGGTTCATGAAAAGAAGGGATACCATCTTCTAAGAGCGGAAAAGAGGAAAAAAGTGGGATACCATGTTCAAGAAAATGAAGAAGGCCATGCGCTTCAACCACTTCTTGGCTCTGGTACACTCTGTGGAGTCCGTGCCTTGACTTCCCGTCCCCGCCCTCAAGTCCACGCCCTGTCTTCCCGTCCCTGCCCAGACCGCTAGGGATTCAGGTGTGCATTTTGAACGTTGTCAAAGTTCACCGCCCTCAAGTCCGCGCCTTGACTTCCCGTCCCCGCCCTCAAGTCCGCGCCCTGACGGCAGGGATTCAGGTGTGCATAGACTTTAGGACTGAAGACGTCCGCGCCCTGTTGACAAGGACAACGATGAAGTCCGCGCCCCTACCTTCCCCAAGTATATAAAGAAAATCCTGAACCCTACATTCCCTACATTTGTCACCTTGGCCTCTATCTCTTGGACTTCAATTCATTTTGAGCTCCTTGTGAGTCTACTTGGGTGGCAGATTGCCCTAGTTTGCTGCTGAGGTGATGTCAAAATCAGTTCAAGTAGTGGATTAGCGCTAACTGATGTTACTGATACTTTGTCCGTTAGATCTTCTATCTTCTTAAATTTAGCACAAAGAAGGGGAAGGCATTTCAAATTATCTGTGAATACAATGGCAAGTCAGAGGAAGCAGACCAAGGAATGGGAACCGTGGCTGAACTTCACGGAGAATGGGACTAAAGTGACTTGTGTTTTCTATATTGGGACCTTCAGTTACAAACGTGAGCGTGCTTTTGCACATTTCGGATATGGCTCGAAATCGGAGAGGTCAATTTGTCGAAGTATGCCTTGTGAAGTGCGACATAGGTTTGCCAATTGTACAGGTTTTGTCCCACTACGAATGGATGCCGGGAATATGTGTGAAGGAGAACCAATTCCAAGTGGGCCGACTAGAGCAACTCCGCTTGCAAGTTCAAGCGAAGCCACTGAAAATGAGGTGACGGGTGGGGTCACTGGTGGGAGAGCGGAAGAACGGGCAAACGTTTCTGAAGGAAATGAAATTCTACAAACGTCCAATAGTCTTGCAGGATCAAATTCTACGAGATCGGGATCATTACGTCAGCAACGCATGGCGGACGCATTCAACATTGCAAAGAGGAAGGAGTTGGATGAGAAGTGGGCAAGTTTTTTCTATGAAGCAAATGTGCCATTTAATGTGGCAAGGCATCCAGCCTTCATTGAAGCTGTGAGGGCAACCTCAGTGGCGAGGTTTGAATATAGTCCACCTTCTTACCATCAGTTCAGGACTAATTTAATTGAACCGAGGAGGTTGCAAATCGAGAAGAAGATTGAAGAGAAGGTTGGTTTTGCTGTCAAGCACTACGGGGTGACGATATGCACCGATGGTTGGGATGATGTCAATCGGAGGCCCCTCATGAATGTGATGATGTCATACCCCGCAGGTGATGTATTTTTGGGGTCAATTGACACTACCTCACAAAAGAAAACCATGCACTACATAGCAGACCAAATGAAAGTTTACATTGAGAAGGTGAATTCCAAATATGTGACACAAGTTTGCACAGATAATGCAGCAAACATGCTTGGGGCATTGAGAGACATTACTCTAACCTATCCGCACATTTTTGCGCAAGGCTGCATGGCACATGCATTGGATTTGATGTTGGAAGATTGGGCCAAGATCCAGGAATTTTCCGATTTAATTGACAGGGCAAAAAGATTGTGCCAATACATTCGAAACCATCATGCGACCATGTCGGGTTTTCGTTAGTTGAGTCCAAACCTACAACTCGTAGTGCCTAGCGAAACTTGCTTTGCTTGTAATTTCCTCATGTTACAGCGACTGGTGAAACTCAGAGGAGTCTTGGAGTGGTTGAATAACCACCCCCGTGTTATAAATTACTATGATACCCTACGAAACGAACAGAATGGACCACAGGCAGCTACCGCTTCACGTAATGTCAGAAGAACCATTGAAGATGTGGCCTTTTGGCAACGATGTGTGAATTACGTGTACATGACTGAAGACGTATTGAAGGCTTTGCGTGTGTTTGATGGACGAGAACCAGCCATGGGTCGGGCGTGGCTCGTGATGCACAACTTGCGAGGACACGTGTATTCTTTGAGAGAACCACCTTTTAGCTTACAAGATGACATAGCAGTCACTTTGGAGAGATCTTTCAATGAAAGATGGGACATGGTTTTTGAAGATATCCACTACGTCGCAGCCCTTTTGAATCCATACCTCTTGGATAACGTGGCGCTCAGGGTAGACGAAACTGCGCTACGTGCATTGTACAGAGTCATCCACAAAATGGCAGATGTAGTGGGTGTCACTTTTGATGATGTGTTGGCGGAATTAACTGAATTTGAGGAGGGTAGTGGACCGTACAGTGCAGCTGAGACACCCAACATCCGTGTGACACAAATGCTTCCCCACCAATGGTGGCATAGGGTTGGAGATCGGGCTCTTTCAAAAATTGCTGTGCGTATTCTATCCCTCACGTGTTCGGCCAGCTCTTGTGAAAGGAATTGGAGTATGTATTCCTTTGTTCACAATAAGGTCCGAAATCGATTAGCCCCCGCGAAGGCAGAGTCATTGGTATATATTTATACCAATAGCCGTGTACTTCAGGAAAGACCAGGAGCCGATCCAGTTCGTTGGTATGATGCAAATATGTACTCGGAGGATTCCGATCCAGATGCCCTTGGTCCGATCCCTTTGAATGAACGCAATCGGGAATTTGACGCAATGCAAGCAGAGGAAGAAGAAGAGGTTGGTGTGGAAGCCAATGAAGCACCTCAAGAGTATCCAGTGAACCCAGATCTTTGGAGGCGAGGTGCTGATCACCTCGAGGAAGCGAGAAACTACTATGGAGATGCTGACGATGGAGAGGAAGAACCCGTTGGTGGTCGTTGGGGTCCTTGGGTACCCAATCCTCGTCGCAGTCCTTCACCTCCTCTTCCTCAAAATGAAGGGGTCGCAAAAGTCCAAGCTTTGTCATCTTCTTCAGAGGCCGCCAATCCAAATGACGATAACGTAGATGATGGTATCTCCCATAACAACAACGACGATGATGACGACCTCCCTCCAGGAAATGGCGGCGGAAATGGAAATGGAAGCGGTAATGGAAGTGGCGGTGAAAATGAAAATGGCGGCGGAAATGGAAATGGTGGTGGAAATGGAATTGGTGGCGGAAACATGGGGAGGACTGCAAATCCAAATTGTGGAGGATCTTCTCACAATCAAGATGGCAATACAGGGCCTACAAGAATGGGGGCATCAGTTCATAGCAATAGAGTTGTCGAATGACACCATGACAGAAACGTTAGAAATGCAAGAATGGCACGCCCTATTGCAAGGAATCAATCGGCAAGTAATGTGAGAAGGCGTTTTGATCCAGAGCATGTAGACTACAATGATGTTTTTGCATTTATTGACGCACCAGAAGACCTTGCCCGTGAACCCACTCCAGTTGTGAGCCATCCAGTTGGTTTTGACCGAACTACCCAAGCGCCACATTCCCTAGACCCATCTTCACCAGCAACTTCCAATGCCATCCAAAGACCTTTTGAAGAAGGGTTAGGCTCTATGAGAAATGTTGATATGACTCCTCAAAACATTTCTCGTGGTACTGTTGGTGGTAGACCACCTACGGCACCTCGGCCCTCCATTCATCATGAAGTGGGTCAATATCAACAAGGTCGTGGAAGGATGGGAGGCCGTAGAAGGACGGGAGGTTGTGGAAGGACTGGAGGCCGAGGAGGGATTGGAGGCCGTGGAGGAACAGAAGGTCCACATATTAGAGAAGCATCATCGTCAAGGCCTACTCATCGTCCACTCCTTGGAATAGGGGCAAGAGACTCAAATAGGGTGGTAGAACCGTTCTTGAATACATACGTACCAAGACATAGTAGGTCAACCCCGGCATTTGTTGTTCCTCGAGTTTCAAGTGGGCCCACTATAAATTCTGATGCAGAAGACCCCAACGCACTGCGACATAAGAGGTTCAAGCGCAAACGTAGTCAAGGTCAAACTATTGTAGAGCTTCGAAATGAAAACTCAGAGATTGAAGGAAATTGGACCATAGATAGTGGTGAAGCAGAAGATGAATATGACAGCAACGAAGATGCCAATGACGAGGATGATCCAAACTGCGATGAGGCCCTATAGGATGATGATGTTGTTGTTCGAGATGCTAATGTAGTGGATCCAAGTGCCCAAGAAGTTCGTAGGTCGAGTCGTTTCAATAACTGAGTTGCACCAATGGTAGATCTCGTGTCTTTAAGAGTTGAAGAGAATTGTAGCAATTAAAAGAAAGATGGATGAGAAGCCAAAGGAATGTCTTAGATAACCGATGAGAAAGTGGGCATATTTTGGAAGTATAGATTCATTGTATTGTTATTGTACTTTGCAATGCATGAATTTTATAAATACTTTTGGTTATCATAAAGATTGAAGCATACTAATATGTCTATAATGTTTTTGTATTTGACATTTTGACGTGCATGTTGGAAACATTGGTGAGTGCAATCATGTAATATATTTTGTAGGCTAATTCTATTTAATATGAGAGGCACTTTGACTTCAATGATGAATTGGGTTTGATAGTTGAATTTAATTTCAAGGTCTGTGATGTGGCTATTTTATTTTGTACAATGGGGTACCAATAAAAAAAAGTCTTTTTTGAATTCGCAATGAGAAATTTTTTGGTATGGCCAACTTTGAAAGCCTCCCGAGAGCTCAAAAAGTAGTATTTAACCACGAAATTTTTACCACAGCATAACCTTGAATTTAATTATATGTATGACAAATTTCAAGGCCAAAAGATTTAGGGAAGAAAATTTATTCAAAATCTACCAAGATGGGTAGTAGTGAGAAACATTTCACTACTTTCAACTTTGACACCTTCCTAAGGAGTAAGGATTGAGTCTTGGTTCTTTTGCCGTGAAATTTTTGTCATAGAATAATCTCTATGTTCTTAATATGTATAAAAAATTTCAAGGTAAAAAAAGTTTTGGTGAAGAAGATATTTGAAATCTCTCAACAGGTGTAGTTCTCTGAAACTTTTGAGAATGACCAATTTTGACACCCTACCAAGGGCTAAAAAATTGGTTTCTTACCATGAATTTTTTTTGGTGAAGTCATCTCTATATTCATAATATATGCTACAAGTTTCAAGTTAAAATGAATTACCAAAAAAAAGATATACAAAATCTGACAAGATGTGTGGTTATGAGAAATATTTTACTATTGCCAACTTTGACACCCTCCCAAGGGCTGAAAATTTGTCTATTTAACATGGAATTATTTGAATAAAATCAACTTTATGTTGATGTTTCAAATTTCAAGTTCAAAACACATACCCCAAAAAAGATATTCAAAATCTGTCAACATGTGTAGTTGTGAGGTTGAGTTTCTACATTCGTGACAAACTTGGCTCCACAAAATAATACTATACTAAGGACTCAAGAACTTAATCTCATAACCACACATGTTGTGAGATTTTGTATATCTTTTTTTTGGTAATTCATTTTAACTTGAAATTTGTAGCATATATTATGAACATAGAGATAAATGCAGCCAAAAAGAATTCATGGTAAGAAACCAATTTTTTAGCCCTTGGTAGGGTGTCAAAATTGGTAATTCTTAAAAGTTTCAGAGAACTACACCTGTTGAGAGATTTCAAATATCTTCTTCACCAAAACTTTTTTTACCTTGAAATTTTTTATACATATTAAGAACATAGAGATTATTCCATGACAAAAATTTCACAGCAAAAGAACCAAGACTCAATCCTTACTCTTTAGGAAGGTGTCAAAGTTGAAAGTAGTGAAATGTTTCTCACCACTACCCATCTTGATAGATTTTGAATAACTTTTCTTTCCTGAATCTTTTGGCCTTGAAATTTGTCATACATATAATTAACTTCAAGGTTATGCTGTGGTAAAAATTTCGTGGTTAAATACTACTTTTTGAGCTCTCGGGAGGCTTTCAAAGTTGGCCATACCAAAAAAATTCTCACTGCGAATTCGAAAAAGACTTTTTTTAATTGGTACCCCATTGTACAAAATAAAATAACCAATTGAAAATTTTGCATGCTAAGCCCCATTACTACTTTTACTTTCCAAGGTAATTTCAAATAATTTAGATTGATTTTTCTATTTGTACTCATTTATATTCATTTTTTGCATCAAAAATTATAACAATTAGAAAATTGGTACAAAACAAATTGTAATTTCTCATGGTGATATAGAATTAAGAGTTTGAATTAGAATAAATTTCAGATTGTTGTTTGAACACTACCCGTACTCAAAAGGCTAAAATTAGTTCACATAAGAAGTTTGACCACTTCACAATTGACAAAGTCCTTAAGGGGTTACAGACCTTCTATCCTATAGAACCCATAACTCACTACCCATCCGCGCCCTGACCCTTATGTTGAGGTCCGCGCCCTAACACTGACGGTGAAGTCCGCGCCCTACCTATACACGTCCGCGCCCTGACGTACACGCTGAAGTCCGCGCCCTACTTGTTCGAGTCCGCGCCCTGACGCTAACGATGAAGTCCGCGCCCTACCTGTACGCATCCGCGCCCTGACGCACACGCTGAGGTCTGCGCCCTACTTGTTCGAGTCCGCGCCCTGACGCTGACGGTGAAGTCCGCGCCCTACCTGTACGCGTCCGCGCCTTGACGGTGACACGATGAAGTCCGCGCCCTACCTGTACGAGTCTGCGCCCTGACGGAGACGTCCGCGCCCTGGATCTCGCTTTCTAAGTTGACGTGTCAACCCAAAAAAATCCCACTACTTTGAAAAATGGAGCCGTCCAGTCCGTCCGGACCATCCGTCCGGGACGTCCGGTGACCCTAACTCGTCCGTTATGACAACCATGCTTACAACAAAAAAGACATTGAATTTCAAATTTTTTATGAATTCAAATTTTTTTAAATTACTTCTTTTATTCCATTTGGTTGTGGCAATGGCACAAGGCACACTAGTACATATGAAAACAAACATTTAACTTCTTGATTGACTTTCTTCCCTAGTAGAGAATATTTTTATTATGAAATTATTAAAAGGAAACTTAGGAGCACAAATTGTCTCTATAAAAACACATGATCATTGTGAAAATCGCACTTTTGGTACTACGTGAATCATGTGCTAAAAAAATCCCAAGAGCACTCACTAAAGGTTAAACTATTGTGCAAGATCTAACCCTCTCACACAAAATTTCAATAATGAACATCTACACTTCTAACATACAAGGTCTAACATAGAAGGATGCTTCGTCATCCATCATTGCAACAACACTTCACCGTTAAACCACAAGAGACAGCTTTGCACTCCAATGTAATAACTTAATCCTGCATGGACTATGATTCATGACAAAATTGATTGTTGATCATTCTAATTTCACTGAATTCATATGATATAGAACCACATTGGACTCTGTTTATTGGCTATGTCTCCTGGAGATTGAAGGCAAATAGAACTGGGGATTAAGTTAAGTGATTTATAAAAAGATTCAGCAGAGCCACTTTTACATTTGGTCACCCATGAAAGTGCAATCAGTAGAGGCACAAATTTAGCTTTAAGTTTCAGAGAATATAACTTAGTAGAGACAGAGTTGGTCTTCATGGACTTGCTTATTTTCTTCTTTCACGTGGATGTGAAAAGATTGCACTTGGAAATCAGACAGAGCTGAGTCTTTTGGTACAAACATTGAAGCTTTCATGGAAATTACTAAAAAAATTACTAGATCATCAGCTGAGCTAACAGAGAACCAACAGTTAATAATTCTTTACAGAAGCCAACTTATAGCATTGCACTTCTCACACAACAGCACAAGGATATGAAAACAACTCCATCATGATTTGTAGCAGCTCTCACAATATGAGATTGGAGTCCCACATAAGTAGCATGAAGCTGGATGATACAAACTAAAAAACACAAACTTGTGCAAATATAACTGGTTTTCTAGCAGCCTAACACAAGCAGACATTGATCTCAGGTATCTAAACTAGCCTGCTTCCAGTCATGTTCTCGTAATTGAATGGAACTTATCTTCTTAGTATTTCCATCCTCAAAGATCAAATCAACAACCTCAACTGGAACCCACAAAACAAGAGTTCATGGCTGCTTATTATGTGCTCCAATCCATATCTTGAAATAAAGAAGCACAGTAAGAAATTTGAAGAAATACTCCAATTCCAGTGTTGCTTGATCACAGAAGAGCACTGGCTCATTTTTTAAGTAAAGGCCTAATGAAACATCCTCCTATGCAGCTTTAGCTTTTGTCAATGCAAAGACTTTTCCCTTGGGTCCAAAGTCAACAAACAAGTACGGAAGAGAAGTCATACAATTTTGATTTTAGAACATTCCTTCTCATTCTAGACCCTATGCTTTAGGTCCCTTGGATATTCCAGAGGGCTCCAATTTTAGCACCTAAGGCTGTGACATAAAAAAGCCTGGATGCAGCTTGGTTGTGCCTCGCCACTTTGCCAGGAACAAAGGAATTGAGCTCCTGGGTGCGTTTTGAATTACCCCCAAGTCATCAATAGCACATTATCTTAGATTGGAGTCACAAACAAATGTATTGAACAAATTTGACCAGAATCTATCTGGCATTAAGAACAATAACCAGGTGATCTACAACAACAGCTTCCAAGGAGAGGAAAGTGCATCACCAAAAAAATCACTTAACTTGCCTCAAAAATTCCGCCTGTCAATCATTTTGGCATATGCCATGAATCCTATTCAATAGCAATCATATTGCGAGAAAAAAAGTGATATCCGTGCTACACAATTTAACCCTTACATGCAACAAACTATATATTTTTTGCAACATAGTGATTTTAGGCAACTCACTACAAATCAATGGGGTTTTTATTTTTTACTTTTTAAAAATTCACATAGAATGTGCCTGAGGAGTAGCCTTAAAGCCAAACAATTTTTATAACTTTTGACTACATAGTTAAAAAGTTATTGTGTGATATGAGATTTTCATTGTTCAGTGAGCAAAATTCTACAACTTAGAAAACTTCTTTTTAAATCACTTTTCCAAATAATGAAAAATTCAAAATTGGTTCTCTAGACTTATATACTTGTCAGAAGCTTTGAATTGTTCCATTTTGATTAATGAGATGAAAGTTATGAAGGATTTTAATTTAGAAGTAGATATAGTTTTCAAAGATTATTAAAAAAATATTGATTTTATAAAAAAAATTAGTAGAAATAGTAGTTTTGAGTGGTTTTTGACCCCAAAAAATGGCCTTTCAAATTTAGGGTTTGAAAGAGTGCTATTGGCTCTTAGATTATTTCTTGAATAACTACTACAACTTTCTCCAATTTATAGTCATTATTTGATTAACCAATATGAGACAATTATATCTTGTAAAATCTTCAAAAAAATTAAATTAAGAAAATTAATTAGAAAGAATGTAAGATTTACATATGTATTTGCAATATGGGTGATTGCACAAAACACCTATTAGTTTAGTTTAGTTTTAATTGTACTCATGCCTTTTTTTTCTATAATACTTTCAAATTAGAATTTTTTATTTTATTTTTATAATTATGAAAAATGTAAACACTTATAAGATGAAGAAAACATTCAAAGAAAAATCATAGGAAAAATATCATAGTACAAGATCTAGAAAAGTGCCAAATTTCAAGAAAATAGATATTTTGATGACTTAATTAATAAAAATAGCAAAAAATTTTTAAATTAAAAAATAATTCATTTGCAAGAACTTTATGGAGATGGTCATCTACCAAAAAAAATTATTTTTAGAAATATTTTGAACAATAGCTAAAAGTATACTATAAGATCATTTTTTCTAAATTTCATTTCCAAATTCATTTCTTTGGGTATTGTATTTTGTTCAAAATCCCCCAAAATTAGCATGTGTGACATATAATTAGAGTCTATTTTTGGATAGTAATACTTTTTTTTTAATTCCAAAAAATTATTCAAGGTGTGTAATTATCACAAATACCTTTTCTTATAAATTTCAAGTCATTTGAAGCCAAAATGAAAAAGTTATGACTAAAAGACTAATTAGCTAGAAAAGTGTGACAGAAAATAGTACAAGGAATAACCCTAGGGTGATTGCAAGAAACACCAGTTCTATTTTTTATAACAATTAGAGTAACATTGTTCTTTTCTACTATAACTTTTAAATTTAAAAATCTAAGAATATGAAATAATTAGTGGACCTCTCTAACTTGATGGTTTTCAAAGCCGTTATTGTCTAAAAATTCAAAAAAAATCATTTTATATTAAATTTTTTTTTGTTAATTTGTCACAAAATGAGTTTTAGGGTTTTTACTACATTAGGAGTCCCCAAATTTAATGATTTAAAGTTGAAATTATCATGGTGCATTTGTATAGTAGGAAAGTATATTCCTTCTAAAAAAATCTTTAAATATATTATTTTATGTCTTCCACATGCATGCAAACAACATTGCTATCGCACACAATTTTTGAACATTGATAATGGTGCTAAGACTAATTTTTTGGCAAAATCTCATCACCATCAACTCTTTCCAAATGGAAAATTTTTAGATTTAAAAATAAAAATGTAAATATGCATATTTTCATGATACTTTGCACTTTTCTAATTCTCCTCTTTAGAGAATTTTCCTAAGCTTTTCTTTCATGGGGGATACCTTCTTCTTTAAAGTGTATACATTAAACATATTTTTCATGTTTTTAATAAAATAATTCTAATTAAATAGTACTCCCCCCCTCCAAAAAAAAACTATCCAATTCAAAAACGCTATAGAAAATGGATGATGTTTCTTATAATGATCCCCATCTATATATTGAATCAAATATACATAGAAGATTCTATAAAAGAGTCCCATATTCCATACTCAAGCTAGCTATGAATTCTAATTCCATATGACAAAGATTTGGGAGATGTGCTTATTGTGAGCATATGATCAAGTGGCACATTTAGGCTTAAGGTACCTGAAACTCTAAAAGTACTAATTGATCGTATGCTCACAATAAGAATAAGCAAATAGATCTCCTAAATCAATTTATACCTATTTCTAAAAAGACAATTTATCCCCCTAAAAAAATTTGATCCAAAAAATTATTGATCCTTCATAACTTTGCATTCAAGTTCGAAACTTACAATGTAGTCTTTGATGCACTATCATTTATCAAATGAAAAATTATAAAATTTCAATATTCTGATAATAGAAATGTTAACCATAGAAAAAGTGGTGAGTTTAGATGTGCATGCCTTGACTTAAAACATGTGGTCAAGTACAAAATTCTACACTTCCATAATGTCTGTACATGAATAAATAATGCAGATTTTCTTATGTGACTTTGTTTTACCAATTATATGATAGATAACTACTGAACAACACTAGCTACAAATAAATTATCATACAATACTGGTTGTACATTTCTCAATCACAACCCTTGAAATTCATAATCTAAGGGTGTAGGAAGCAAGTTGAAAGGAAAGAAGGTTATAACGGCACCTGGCAGGTTCTCAATGGGATGGTGCATGTTGGTGGTAGAAAAGTCAACAACCAGTTATGCTTTACCGATTCTGCTTTTCAGAACTACTAAAAATTGCTTCTAGTGAGGAAGGGGAACTGTAGCTACACAGTCTTCTTCTATTATGTTTACCGATTCTGCTTTTCAGAACTACTAATAATTGCTTCTAGTGAGGAAGGGGAACTGTAGCTATACAGTCTTCTTCTATTATGTTTACCGATTCTGCTTTTCAGAACTACTACTAATTGTTTCTAGTGAGGAAGGGAAACTGTAGCTACTGTATACGTCTTCTTTTATTTACGTCCCGGCGCGCGTGCGTGGAAAAAAGAATCTTCGTACGGTCGTGAGCTGAGGGCAGTCGTGGAACCGTGAAGGACGTACTGCAAGGCGTGGACAAATCTGTAGGAAGGATATATCTGCTCAGATCAAGTGACAAGCTTTCGGGAATTGCATGAATTGAAGAGAGCTAAGCTTAAGGTATCGTTCACTTGAGTGAGTGCGAGAGTGACAGGGTTTTGCAGAGCCGGATTATAGTTGCGCAGATCGACGACAGGCCAAGAGTAGTACCGTATCAGTGAGTTCATAGCTAGGATTGTAAGCTATGGAGGTGCAAAATCAAAAGTTAAATTCCTTAATTCACTCCGTCTAGCTTGTCTGAGTAAGGCTTGCACACTCCGGAGACATTGATTCAAAAGGCACGATCAGTTAATTGCAGGGCGAGGTGAGGGTTCGAACTTCGAAGTACGGTCTTTTCCAGACTAGTTTGGAGGATTTGGAGGGATATATAGTTAGCAACGTTGTTGATTAGGTACATGTAGCGTTTTGGAAGCTAGATGCTTCAGCAGCGTTACGTTTTTCTGCAAAGAAAGTGGAAATTCAGATGGAAATTTGGGCTGGAACATACGTACTCGGATCGGCAAACCTGCGTTGTTAATTACCAGCAGCCTTCGTTCAAATATTGCTACAAACGTTCCTGTATCTCACTGGGGGTGAATTGAATGAATTCTAATTCTAATAGGCTGGGCGAACTGTGATTAATTAACGCCACGGCAGTAGCTAGCTGCGTATATCAAATTAAACTACGCCTACACGAGTGAGAATGGCGTCTCCTCGTTCCACCGACGCTCCGATGGTGACGCTGTCCTCTAATGTAAGTTTTTTGGCTTCGATCTCAAGCTTGAGAACCTGTTGATTTAAAACTTAAGTCTACTTAGATGCAAATATATGTTATATATAATCATGAATGAGCCTCAAGTCTTTGTAAGAATGTTTAATAACCTTATGTAGTTCATACTCTGAATGATGAGTAGAGTGCATTAGGTAGATATTTTATTCAAACTGATTTATTCACAAATCTTTACTAAACGACCTCTTTAAACAATCAAGTTGATGAATTGAAGGTAAGTAATACTTTTATACTGTAAAGAAGTTAGCTAGGGTAAGAAAAATGTGCAATTTAATTCAAAAAAACAAAGAGTTTGGGAATTAAATACCATTGTTGATACATTGCAGACATTGACACAATGGCGTAGTGCCATACGTGCTACTGTAGCTGTTTCACGACTTCGAAATCGTCAACAAGGATTTGGAAGCTCACAACACTTGCAACCTGGTAAATCATTCTCTACACTAGTTTGCATATTAAATTAAAGAAATTTGTAGTCTAATACTCGGACATTTTTTTATTAAGCTCCTCGGGAAGTTTTTTTTATCACCTACCAGTCTACAATTGGCCATAGGTTCTTGTCCCCATGCAATTAAATTTTCACCAGTTTCACACTAGTAAGGAAAAATGCAACTTGTACTTGTAGGTAAGTAAAATATCATCATTAACCAATAAATGTCATCTAATCTCTTTCCTAAATGAAGATGGTCTACATGAATTTTGAAGATGTACAAAACTTGAACACTACTTTGCATGCATTTGTACTGTACACCTATCCCTACAGTAGCACTTAGAGAATTTGCAACTTATTTTTATGTTGTCCAAATAATGCATTGCAAATTGTGTTGGAGTGCCTATTTATTTACCAATTTGACCAGATAGAAAGAATTCTTGCCATTTAATAGTAAATATGTTTAGTTGCAATTTATGGCGATTAAAAATGAACATACCATTGTACAAATTTATCTTTCTGGTTTTGTACAGACTTGTGGACATTCCTAATGCTCCATTATTGCTTTATTAATAGCTAGACAGTTACTAATAAGCTGCATTATAAACATATGTGCACTCATACTTAGATACACATGATAAATGGATGACCCTTAGAATTGAAATCTGCAGAATTTCAGACAACACAAAATGGACCTACAAGCGAACATGATGATACACACAGTCAACATGAGGATACAAATAAAGCAAGCCAGCTTGATAAGACATTAGAAGATAAAAATCCAGAGGTAAGTACAAAGTAACTCATCTGAAGTTAGAGTTTGTGAATTCAGCTGCCATGCTTTCAATTGTTGGGTAGCTTGAATCTCAGAGGACAAGGAAAGAATGCACAGTACAATGGGTGCTGTCCATGCAGCAACTCTCGTCCCCAATTGTAAGCTGTGGAAATGCCATGTTGTGTAGTAAACTTACTTCTTAGGCCATTGAATTGAATGAAATTCATACTCCTCGTGTGCAGATTGAGGTCCTGAAACTGATCCGCGATGAATTGGTGAAACAACTGGATGCATATGGCCTTGTTCTTGTGCTGTTGGCCGGCATCACTTTCGTTGCCATTTTGCAGCCGCCAGGTTCGTTTGACAACGGGAAGCTCCAAGGATCCCTCCTGGTTTCACTGTTTATGCTCCTGGCCACCTTATCCTTCTTCATTGCCTGCACCGGTTTAGGCGCAGTCATGGTGGGTTGCGCTCAACTCTTCCGACCCATTTTTTATCCCAAAATAGCCAAGTATACAGCTCTGAGTGAATCCCGGAGTGAATCCAAGCGGTTACCGCCCGATTACCTGCCAACACAAAAAAGTACTCTTGCAAGACAAGGGTTCGTAAATTGGTTGCTGGGATGCTGGAAAATCAGCCCTAGCCACGTCGCCTTTGACAATATTAATGTGCTGGCCAAGCTCTGTGTTGAAAATGTCTACCGGATAATGCGCATCAGGTTCTACTTGGGAATGGCTCTGGTGCTGTGCATTGCTGCCTACATCTGTGGCGCACTTGCAGTGATGGTGACCAATGATCGACAAAGATATCTGCTGGTTGGAGCCATGGGTGTTGGTGGTGTCATACTGATATTTGAGATCTGCATCACGGTGTCAGAAGCTTTGAAACCAGAGTCGAAGAGCAGTGACGGATCATTGCAGCCACGCGGATTGGAACAACGATTGCATGATTACACCAAGAGATATGGTGGTCATCCTGATACACAGACGCTTCCGTAGAACTGCTGTAGCTAGCACTTCCTGTTTTAGGTTTTGCCTTTCAACTTCGTTTCCTCTTCAATTTCCAACTGAAGTTAGCATGCCTGCCACGGCAGTGCAATACAGCCCCACCACAGAAACTCCTGCAAGGCAGAGGGTTCAGAAAGTGGTACGCTGCTTGAATTGCATGCTGGATAGTTGGCTCAAACTTAAGTTATGTTGCCTTGGATGGTATTCAATTCTTGGCAGATCGACCTCTGCATTGCAAATGTCTACCGGATCAATTAAATCGCATCCAATAACAGCGCATCGAATGTGCGAGGGAGTGGCTTTGATGCTGTGTATTGTTGCCTAGCTACATCTACGGAGCACTCGCAGTAACGGTGACCCAATGCTCGCCAAAGGTAAGTGATTGTTGGGAGCCACGGCTGTTGGTGTCATACTGTTAATCAAGCTCATACGAGATATGCATCACTTTGTCAGAAACCCTAAAGTTAAAGGCTGAAAGTATAGACGGATCACGGCAAACGGAGATTGCACCAGCGAATGTTGAAGTAACTTACACCAAGAGAGTCATCGTCACAAACCCAACCATAGAACTGCAGTACGGGTAGTCACAGCTCCTGCAAGAACCGGATTTCTTTGAAGTCGGAGAAATCAGCGAGAGAAAAGTGGACCCAATCCTGAACCTGTTCCATGTGAAGGAGGTGTGACCCCCTTTCTGCCGTTTGGAGAGATTCTCGAAGAATTTCTGACCTGCGAAGCTGGGTGGGAACTCTGCTGGGCTAAGCACTTTCAGGAATTCCACAAGAAATTTTTCAGAAGTGCCGTTTCTTAGGAGAAGAGGAGAAGAAACGACACTCCGAATTCTCTGGAAATTTCAGCTCCACCTTCTTACATAAGCTTACATGGTTTGCACTTGCATGTTCTGCACATACCCAGGTACTCGAATCTGACTGAATCAGATGTTTGGGAAGTCTGTTTGTATACTGTGACAGATTTCTGTGGCCACTGCAATTTTCCATAGGGGAGGAGGCTCATAAACCGCTCATCCAAGGGCTGGTCTGCCTTTTTCATGTATTTGTTTGGATGGTAATATTTTTCACTCATTTCTCAGTGAAAGAGAAATAAACGAGGAATCTAGCACAAGTTGCTTCATATTTTCTGAAGCATTATTGAATTAATTATGAATTTTCAAACACAATTTGGCATAGGGCCCTATCTATGATCAGTAGGCCTTGCAAACCCATACATGCGCACTTTGAAAAAAAATCTGGCTTGCTTCAAAAACTAGCACTACAACATGTAAAAAAGTAATAGCATTTGTTTCTAAAAGTATTCCTTTCTAAAACTGAAATGAATATTTGAATAAATCATTATTTCAGATTTTTGAACACTTGAAAGAAGGTACTTCAACAACTAATTCTTATTTTAAATACAATCATGAAACACCTAACCACTAAGTTGAGAATGAAGCCATTGGGACTCTGAAACCATCCATTCAATTAGCAAAAACCAAATCTTAGCATGCTTCAATGTAATCCACAATTCATTTTTTGACAATCAACTATCCATTTCAGAGTCTCCTAATGGACAGGTGCAAAAGCCTGAGCAATTTATGAGCCCTCTCCTATAACAACATTGATGAAGTGAGATGAAATTAAATTGAATTTTTAGATGATATGAATCTTCCATTTCAATGTTAACCTCAAAATGCCTATTGAACCTAAATTTGGCTTCTGGATGACATTGAAAGCCTATTGGAGGATGTAAATCAGCAAGTTCTCATCCAACTTTTTTTTGATGTAGTCCACTTGTACTCTCTCTTGTTCTGGTACACTAAACTAAATCATCATGGGTGTCTTGCATGTATGTTTTTGTATAAAATTTAACCCCTAAAGGACCAAGCTGCGTTTTTTTGGCAACATAGCAATTTTGGGTAGCTCACTACAGATGAAGTTTGTTTTTTCATTGAAATTTTCACACAACTTACGCCCAAGGAGTAGCTTTAAGGCCCAACAATTTTCATAACATTTGACTGCATAGTTCAAAAGTTATTGCATAATATGTGATTTCTTTTGAACTCTAGGCAATCTAGGTAGCTCAAAAAACTTCTTTAAAAATGAATTTTTTGATAAATGAAAATTTGAAATTGGTTCTTTATAATTTTGTATATGCAAGAAGCTTTGAATCATTCCATTTGGACTTATGAAGTGAAAGTTATGAGGAATTTTAGTTTGCGGGTAGGTATGGTTTTCAATATAAAAGTAGGGAATATAAAAGTAGAATATTGGAACATTCATTTTTTTTAGTCAAGCTTAAGGACGCTTAAAGTAAAAAAAACTATATGAAATTAAGGTTTGACTTTTTACAATGTCCCTTAGATTTGTTGCCCTTTAAGATTTAACCTTGTGTGCCATGCATGGACCACCTTGCTAATAGTGTGTTTGCAACTTCTAGCTCTAATACATATGTATTTTTAAATATCTACTCTATTCCACAACTTTGAAAAAAATAAAAAATTCTTTAAATTATTGCAATTAGAAGCTCCATATGCAAACATAAATTTGCTTGGATAGAAATCCTCTAATATCAAAAAATTAAAATTAAATATGAAGATTTTCCTTAGAGTACATCTAGGGAAGGATCAACGATAATCAATTTTTAAAATTACAAAGAGTTATCATAGTTTCAAAGATACAAATATTATTTTATTAAAAAGAAAATTTAATTCTTTTAAATTACAACATTTATTTACATGGATTTTAGAAATAAATAAATATGTATCCAATACAAATGTACAAACATTGTTATATTATACAAATATTTCTATCCTTGAGTTGTTGCAAAAAATACTAGCCTTTTGTGGCTCAAAATGGCCTGAGTATTGTAATACTATGACTTTGAAATAAAATTCTTAAAAATGAAACAAATTATGAATAATTTGTAAAGCACTCAAAATAAATATGTTTAAAAGTTGTAATTTAGAAAAAAAATTGTGAAATTTATGCACACTCAAAAAGTGATGGAAAATGTAAAATAATAGATACTTTGGAATTAGATTTCTAGAAATGATTATGTAAGAACTATTTAAAATTTTATTTTGGGAATGTAGTCTAATAAAAAAAAGGGCGAAGGTATAATGTTTCACCAATGAAAGGAGTATTAGAAATGGAAAAGAACATTTTTTGGACATTTCTAATCACTTTAATCTACACAAATAAACAAGATTTGAAGAGTTTAGTTTCAAGTTTTATTTTAGCAATTTTTAAAACTAAGAAGTTCAATCTAGTTTGATTAAGACAAAATAATTAGAATGATTCCAACTTTTATGGATATGTTTCAAAAATATGATAATGATATCAATTGTTAAATTACAAAATATAAACATATCTAAATTTTTTCTTTAAACTCAAATTCAATTAGGTCAATTTTTGCTTCCTATTCAATTTATTTGAAAATGTGTACAAAAATTAGAGAGTTTTTTATTTTTCAATTTTTTAAACTTTAGAATACTACATTTGCTTTAGATTCTAAGACAATTTTTTAGAAGGAATAGTGGTGGTGAAAAAGCATCATTCATCTTCTTCTTTTTTTGGAATTTCTCCAAATATTACATATTTTGCCTATAAAGTTGATCATTGAAAGTTGTTATAATTTAAAAACCCAATTGTCAAAATTTTCTAAAATTAATTCCATGCATACTAGATAAAGTAGTCTTAACGTTTGTATGATTAAAATTTAAAAAATTCAAGTGCATTTACATGCAAAAAATTATTAAAATGATACAATTCATTAAAAACCTTCATTATCAAAATGTTGTTGGGACTTAAGAGGTTAATAAAGGTTATAGTCAACAATATTTTGCATCAAGGAAGAATATAATCACTTGAGAAAATTTCACATTTTCTTTCATGTCTTCTTTTTACCTCTTCGATAAATTTCAAATTAATTGAATTATTATTTTTATATCCACCAATTTTTTTTATACATTATTAAAATATGTATAAAAATTAGAATTTATTTGGGAACTAGTAGTAAGAGGGATTTTTCATATTTTTAGATAACCTATAGGCTCATGTAACAAAATTATTACATTGAAATTTGAATATATTTTAAAAGCTTAGAAATGAAGTTAGACCATATGGCTAAGGAATTATCCTTTAGAGGTTAATGTCAATGTCTTCTTATAACAAATAATCTACCAAGAATTTTTATCACTAGTTAAATTTATTATCTACAATATGCCAATGAATGGATATATAAATTTTTGTTCCTCTTAGTTCCATAATATTGCTAAGGAAATAAAATGGTTGGATGAATGACCTTCCAAAAAGTTATAGAAGCAAAGACTATGCACCCACTAAATTTGATAAATTTTAGTTGACTATTGCTTGTGGGTCCATTGATTTTTTGGAATGAATATTTGACAATATATTCTCCCATTTACAATACGTAATATCACTAAATTAGAACAAAATCTTGAAAAAATATTTGTCCCTTTTGAATTAATATATGAATTATCATGGTCACAAATTTCATCTATGTAAGTTAAAGAGCTCCGCCATTTGCACTTGGCCCCCACACCCCACACCACACCCAAAAAAAAATGAAATAGGACATGAAATTCCTCCGGTTCTCCCGCGTGGCAGTCCCATCCACGGAAGCACCGGCCGCCGCCGCGCGTCTCTAGCCCGCGGCCGTCGACGTCAGTGTCCCGGCCTGAGGAACCTTCTTCACCAAGTACTGGGCTTCTCCCCTCACTGCAGCGCGTTTCATCAGTATATATTGTAAGGATTTGTGTGTGCTGCATTGCAACTACAGTTTCGAATTAGTCCGTTTCTGATTGCTGTGATTGCAAGAAATTTCGTGAACTTTTTTAGCATATTTTGGGACAGAGTGGGATTGCAACGCAAAGCTGTCGAGGTTTTTCATACAAAAACGGAGACTTCAAGACTTCAAGGTGGAGAAGCTTGACGTAGGAGTAGAGTTGCTTAGGGATGGGTCGGGAGTTCGTAAAATCACCGGAGATGGCGGGCGACGGGATCGACATGATTTGTGAGCGTCTCTCTCGTCAGCCGGATCTCTACTTGCCGCACGCGCTCGCTACGCGGGCTCAGCCCGTCACTCAGATTGAGCGAAAGGATCACCTTGCCAACCTTCTTCGTCGAGACGCTGCGGTGTTTTTAGGTTATCTCTCGCTTCCACCAAACCCTAGTGGCTATTTTATTGTGAAGTGCAATTTCCTGTGTCTTGAGTTCCCAGGATGACTACATGGGCGTTAATCTTGAACAAATAATCTCATAAGTTCAAAAGTAAAGATAATTTTACATATTTAGAATGGAATTGTCTGGTGCAAGCTGAGAACTTGAATAATATGGAACAATTATTTCAATATGGACACGTAAAGTTGTAAACTGTACTATAAGACATTAGTAATTCAAAGATATTTTATATTTTGTGAAGTAAGGGGCTAGTCTATTGTGTTTTTAGGTTATTTCTCTTCCACAATACTACCAACCTCTAGTGGCTCTTTCCTGTCAAGCGTCAAATCCCTGTGTTTTGAGTTCCTAGGGTGATAACTTGGTTGATAATCGTGAACAAATGATCTTAGAAGTTCAAAAGCAGACGTAATTTTACAGAGGTTAGAATGGAATTTGTCTGGTGCAAGCTGAGAACTATAACGAATAATTGAAGTTCAAAATTCGTAGTAGTTCTACACAACCGAAGATGGAATTGTCTAGTGCAAGTCGAGAACTTGATTAACATGCAATAATATCTCACTCTGAACGTGTAGACACACAATTATTCGAATTGATTCCTATTTTGTGGAGGAAAATTGGCTAGTGCGTATTGTACTAATAGAAAATCCTATTTATAATTTGCATAGTCTACTTAGTTATTTAGCTTATGTCAAATATTACATGCTGCTATCGAACGTACAAGAGTGCAAGTTTTGCCTTCAGTATGAAGTTTGCAAAATATGTAATGAAATTTTGGTTCATAGTCTAGGTTATTTGTATGAATAATGTTCAAAAGTCCATTCCTTTGATAATGTCTCTGGGCAAGCCTCCTGTAAGTTGCCACCTCTGGTTTGAGCTCCTTTCTCATACTTTTTGAATTTGTCTATGGCAGAACGCTATGGAAAGAGCCTGAATTCAGTTGAGCTACAAGAGTTTGAGATTCTCCAAGACGACTACGAAGTGAACTGGCATCTGAAGAGTCTGAAAAGTGCTATGAATCCGAGTGCTGAGAACCAGCGGTCACGAGCCGCCACAGTGCAAAACCGAAGGTTGGCTTACATGAATCGATTAGTTCAGGACGGCCAGTACTTTTCTGAAGACGCAATGCGGATGCGGTCCCCGCTGATGCATTACGAGCACCTCGGACAATTCCAGGTAAAATTATCTTAACGATACTGATCCGCTTCATCCTCAATCAACCCTATTGTTTTCAAACATCTATTACTCACAACTAAATGCTTTAATCAATGTAAATATATTGGACGGAGCTTGGTGAGGTTACTCTACTATGCCAGACTTGACGTTATTGGAATTTGCACTTTACTATGAGAATTATGAGAATAGGGTGCGAATTATGAGAACAGGATTGGGATGACTTTTTGTTCAAAATTGACCTAGGAAAATCAAGCTCGTGGGTCGAAGTAAGGAAAGAATTTTTAAAAATCTAGTATCACATTGGAAGTGTTATTTTGAATCCATTCCAACAGATTTTACTCAAATTTTATTACTTTATTTATAATTGATTTTAGAGGGAAATTTGAATTTTTTAGTTAAAAGTTTATGTATTGCGGTGATAGCAATCGTATGCTAAACTGAATGGTTGTTTCATTAACTGAAGGATAGTTGCAAATCTTTAAAGTAGAAGAAGGGTAGAAGCCATTGAAGGTTAACAATTGGTAAAATTGATGAACCATGACAGGTAATTTATACTCAGGTTTTAATAAATGTTTTTTGAGGATGTTCAGGACCCAGCAATTCGTGATCCAGGAGTTAGACCAGGAGAGCGATTTTCCGATACTCTGATTCGACGCTCAGAAGAGGCGTACATACAACAACGTTTGAGGGAAGAGAGAGTGGCAGCAGGAATACCAGTTGAGGAGGAGCCTGCTGAGCGTCGAACCCAGGAAGACGAGGAATCTGAATTCGAGGAGGAATATGTAAGTCCTTTGGCCTAGTAATGTACAAGTTTTGAATTTGTATTTCATTTTTAATAAGTATTATTTTCATTAAAATTTATTTGCTCGTGCTATCCTTTTTGGTTTTAGGTCACAACGTTCTAGAGGAGTGTTGACATCTCACCCTTTCATTGTGGGTTGCAATAACGGCACTTGCCTTCGACGGATGTTTGATATCAATGCTTTCATTCTTGAACTCAAAGACTTGAATGTATGTCTTAAAATAAGTTGTTAGAGAATCAGAGCATCCTAGATATCTTGATTTGTTTTGAATTAGCAGTTGGGCCCAAACTATTAACATCTATTTTTGAGAATGTTATGTCATACCAGTAGGATACATTGGTAATTATAGTTATCCTTTTAACTCGATATGGTTTAAAAGAAAGGCTAAATGAACCCAAAAATTGATCCTACAGATTCAACAGAGGTATTTTAAAAGTCTTGAAACTCATTCTCTCTTTGGTCCTTAGTTTGCTTCCAATTCAAGATTACATATGAATTTTTAATGAACATGTATTTTTTTGGAATGACAATGCATGATTGCATGCAATTCCATCACGTTGAGTTGTCTTTTTCCTAAATAGAGGTTCAGCCCTACCCTTGCAAAGAGAGGATCGAAAGTCTATTAACTCTTCCGTCGCCAAATTACTAGACAGTTTTAGATTGACCCCTACTTATGTACTGCCGTGACGCAGGAGCAGCACCTCACTTTGACAAAGTGAAAGAACACCTGTAACATCTACAAAATCGTCAATGGTGTGTTTTTCCTCCTGAGAATTAGCCCTTGGATGTTTTCTGACTGTCAATTATATGTTTCCCCATTCACAGGATACAGAGTCTGAAGACGAGGAACAGATGCCACAAGCAAATCAGAGAACACGGGACAACGTTACTGATTTAAGAGCAAGCCATCCCAGAGACGCCGAGAGTGAAGTCTCGGAAGGCGGGAGGCCAATGGAGCCTTCTCGGGAAGAAGTTGCTCAACCTTCTGCGGACATGGTAGGAGAGGAGACAACATCAAATGCCCAATACCTCTCTCCTGCAGAATTAGCTGATAAGATGGACGACCTCACTCGGGCGATGCAGGAGAAGTTCTTGTCCGGGATGGATAGTGAACATGTGGATTACGGACAGATTGATAACGATGCAGCTCTTGACGATGACTGGATGCCAGAAATTACAAGAGATGCTGAGGATAAATATTTTGAGGAAGATTGAAGGTGAGGATCACATTCAATGTCTCATTCTTCACCAATAATCCTTAACTTGGTCACTTCTGCTCTAGTCTAAGATTTGGGATGTATAAAGCTCCTAAGAATTAGAGACTTATGAGATTGATTGGATTTGAATTGGAAGTAACTGAGCGTTTTTCTTCTTGCCATGATTTCACAAAGTCATGCACTTCCTACTATACCTTATGGAGATTTTGGAGACAGGGAAGCAGTTTAGAAGTTAAGCAACATTTCTTAAGTCTGCAAGTTGTATCCCTTTCTTCTGGTAGACCCAAATGTAGTATAGTTAGTGGTTCTTTAAACAATTAGAAAATTTCTAGTGACTGCAAACTTGTACATTAGCGGATGTTTGAATGACATCCTTTTAGATCCCTTTTAAGCACAGTTTCTTACTTCGTTTACTTGTAAGAATTTGTCTTAAAGATATGCCACTGTTTAGTTTGAAACTGATGTATTGACTCAGTAATAATTTTTGAGGACATTTCTGTACAAACTCCATGGAGTCCATTCATTCTTTGACAAAATCATGATTCTACACTTTCTAGGCTCTTGGTGGCTGAAGGATTTTAGACTATTTGTCTGCTTGTATTCCATCATGAAATTTGTAATTTTCTCCACTTTGGATATCAAATTAGTAATCCAAATATTGCAGCAATTAAACGCTTAGGGCATACTTGAATGTCTCCAATGTCCACTTGTCTGTACAATTTTGCAAGGATGTTTATTCCTAGTCCACTTGCTGCACCCACCCTCCTTGATGAGTATGCATATTCATCATGCACCCTCAATCCAATTGCTTCCCTGCCTAAAATTATCCTATAAGGTAGCAACACCCATATAACCATTAGTTCACCTAATCCTTAACACTTGACTTACCTTGAAATTATCATCATGCTTAACCTTGAAGCGCCGGACCTATAACCATTGGTTTCAGGCTTCACTATCCATCACTCAGTTTGTTGCCATTTTGTAACCAGATGTGTATGAAAATTTTTATTTTTATTTTTCAGAGATGAAACTACATGTCTTCTATACATCCCAGAAATTTCAGATTTTTCTGAGGAAAATTGTATTTTCTGAAGTTTTCTGAAGTAAAACTGAAAAAAAATCATATCAAAGAGAAAATAATCTCAAAAAATCTGGAAATTTCAGCAAGTGTAAACATTACAGTGAAAAACATCATTGTGTAACTGATTTGCCGTGTACATCTATAATTAGAATGAAGTGGACATTAAAAATACAACCAAAGTTCAAACTGCAATAAAATATTCAATTTTACAAATTTATCCAAAATTCTAATTGGAGAAGAAAGTAGACTAGAAGACCTCCATTTCATTAGTTGGGCTTAAGTTCAAAAAATGTCGTTTTCAAGGAGAAATTCCAGATTTACTCAATTTCTCAAAATACACTTTAATGGCAAATTTTGCCATCCGTTTTTCTTAACCCCTAAGCGCTCAAATGACCATTTTTTGGTCACTGCCTAACTTTGGGTAGAATTTACAGGCAAAAAAAAACACTTTTTTCAAACTTTTTTTTTTCAGTTTTGAAAAAATTGGGTTTTCTTTCAACATTTATTTTCAAAACTAAGATGAGTACGGTCAAACAAAAATTATAAGAGATATATCACAAAAGGTTTAGAATTGCTTAGTGTTGAAAAACTTACTATTTGGGGAAAGTATTGATGGTCTCATTACTAGATCTTTTGCATTTTTTTCACAAATCAATAGAAACCACAATTTTAACCAATCAAGAAAAAATTCATATACTAAATAAAGAAATTGTATTTTTGGTGAATTCTTGAAGTTATATCTTTGAAATTCATTTGAAGAGAATCTAAAAATAATTTTATAATTTTGACCGTACGGATACTTTCTACATTTTGTGCTTCACATTATCTTCTTTGATACTAACTTCAAAAAAGTTACATAGCTTACATTTTATAACACATTTGTGTTTTGTCCTAACCCCTTGGGCTTTTAGGAGTTAATTACTTCTCAATTCATATGAAAAAAAACATCAATTAGACTAAGAATTCAGTTGGACATTCTTTGTAACTCAACATGAAAGGTCACTAAAAAAAATGGGTGAAGAAACTACTATTGAGGCCTTCTGGTGACCTAGTGAAGTTAGCTGAAAGCTATGAAATGGTGCCGCTAGTGTTTAGGGGTTAATTTTTGTTGGTAAGCTCTAATTTTTTTAGATTTTGGTATGACAATAAGGGCAGATTTACTAGAGTGTGGTTTAAGGTGTTCCAAGAAGTTCTATTTTGAAAATTCATAGAAATCAAATGCTTCATTCAAATTTTTATTTTTATTTTTAAATTCATGATTTTCTATTGCTAACATTGTGAAAATTCTTTTTCTACTAAAAGGTGCCTTCAACTATGTTAAACTGCTTATTTTGATGGTTATAGGTGTTGCTATTTTAAATTTTGTAGAGATGGAAGCAATTGGATTGAAGGTGCATATTTTATTAGTGGAACTAGATTGGATGTTTTGATCAAAACCTTTGTTGTAATGAAACACAGTTTCTGAATTCCAAGGGTTGAATTTAAGTAGATGAATACATTATTAGATGAAACATGAATGCTAGTATTATATCAAGTATGGTACATAAATTTAATCTAAGTATTTTCAACCCAAAGTTTTTGTGTAGTGAAGCAAGTAAATTATTTCATGCTGGCATCTTAATCTAGCAAAATCATCAATGCTTTGGAGGACTTTTTAACCCCTAAATGTATTTGACTATGTTTTGCCAAAAACACTCTAAAACTGCCACTTCTAGTACAACACCAAAATCTTTTTTTAAAAATTTTTTAAGACAAATGTAACCATAGGATCTTATAGTAAACTAGTTTGAGAATATGTGGAAAAAATTTCAGAAATTTCCACCATATAGATTGCAAGATAATAGTGTTTGAATTGTCAAAAATGCTTTTTTTGTCCCTGCGAAAATCCGGGCAGCTGCACTTCAGTAGCTCACTTTTGTATGAAAAAAAGTCCAAAATGGTTGTTACTCTTTCGATTCATTCTTTTAGTCAAGTTAGCTACATGCCTAAAAAATTTCAAATCATTTGGAGTTGTACAACATGTAGAAAACAATTAGTAAGTAGAAAGAGGTAGAAAATAAATCAAAATATTAAAATAGTAATAATTAATTTTTGAAATTGAAATTTCCAATCCCAATGGTTGTAATGTTGTAATAGACAATCTTCACCTAATGTGTTTATTTTTTTTCAAAAATATTAAAAATTGAGTAAAATAATGGACTTCAAAGTTTATTTTGGAGTAGAGATTCCATAACTTCCCACAAACTACCTTCAAACTAAAACTCCCATAACTTTCATTTCACAAATCAAAATGGAATAATTAAAAGCTTTCCAAGTAGATAAAAATTTAAAGAATGAATTTCAAATTTCAAATTTTAGAAAAAGTGATTTTTGAAGAAGTTTTTTCAGCTGCCCGGGCTGCCCGCCGAGCAAAAGAAATCACATATCATGCAATAACTTTTTATTCATGTTGTCAAAAGTTATGAAAATTGTTGGGCCTTAAAGCTACTCCTCGGACACACGTTGTATGAGAATTTCAAAGAAAAAAAATAAAAACTCCATTCGTAGTGAGCTGCCCAAAATTGCTATGTTGCCAAAAAATGCAGTTTGGGCGTTTAGGGGTTAAGAAAACAATTTCTAAAAGTCATGCAAGAAATGTTGGTTGCAAAGCTCAAAAGTTAAGTGACTTACAGTGGAAATACCCAAAACCGTGCAAATAAGGAATTCAGCATAGTTGGAGGTAGTATTTTCTAAAAATGATATTTTTCTAGTATTAGCGATTGAAAATCATGAAACCGTGCAAATAAGGAATTCAGCATAGTTGGAGGTAGTATTTTCTAAAAATGATATTTTTCTAGTATTAGCGATTGAAAATCATGAATATTCAATAAAATAAAATAAAATTTCCTATACAGTATGTAATTTCTACAAATTTTCAAAGTGTTGGCTCCCTAGATCTGTGAAATCGTTCAGTAGATGCCCCCAAAACTGACCCTTGCAAAAATCAACACTCGGCCAACTAGATTCTCCTACATGTCCTTCAACTGTGTCAGCTAATTATAATTACACATGTGGCGAACACATTGAAGAAAGTCTACTGACACAATTGGATGAATCTATAGTCCATTCCAAGGAACAAGTGCGAGAATGGATGTTTTGCCCTTACTACTTTTGTGCCATTGATAACTATACAATGTCTATCTTGGGAATAGAAAACAAAACAAAACTACAAAAGGTTGCAAAACCAAAAGCATCCAATTTGACCATGCAGATTGAACAATAATTGCATTCAAAGTGACAAGTATTTTTTGGGGGGGCTATACTTGAAAACTTCAGATGACTTTGACCCCCTCTTGTAGATGTGTAAAGTGCATTATAGATGTACAATTTGTTAATATTAGGATAGTCTAGAGACTCTATTGGGCCATGAAGGGCTGGACACTTCAAAAATTCATAACAAATAAATACTTTGGCAAAGAAAAATAGAATTTCTATTGCTCACAGTTTCTCATTCTTGTCTTATCTAAATAAGGTAGGTACACCCAAAAGCACCTTGTTCCTAAAAGCGCCATCTACAGTGCACATACATTTCCAAAATCAGTCATGTTCACAGACTGTAGATGGCGCTTTCAGAAATAGACTTTGACTGTTAATAACTTTTACATACGGTATTCAAATCCTGCGTTCTTTGATGCATTGGAACATGCTTTCACTTGCCAACAAGACTACATAAAAATTTGAACTAATTAATAGCAGGAACTAGGCTCAGTATGAATAAGTGGCGCTTTTGGGTGTACCTACCTTATGGGGATCTTACTTTCTTAAAGTCAACAATGGCATGTGTGCAAACTCCTAATTCTGATCACAATTGGCTGTTTTACCTTATTATTGACACAATTTAAGACACGCAAAAGAACAAACCCCATTTGAAGCAGACCTTCAAACTCCGGAAAACCAAACCCATAGCAAACAACTATGATTCACAACCAAAATATCAAAACACTAAATGATAAGAAAGGAGATATTTGAAACAACCAAATTCATATTATACAAGAGTCAAAAGTGGTACAATACTTCACTGACATATCAAAGTACAAGAATAGACAAAAACATAGGTGTTTCATCTATTTTTCATTCAGATTATTGGGACCCGCTGGTGGTGTTACTCACCTCCACAAAGAATTGGTTTTCCTACAGTTATATAAAGAAACCTACCGCCTACTCAAGCGAACCCTTGCTTGAACCTAAATGAAAAAAACAAAAACAAAAGCTCTGAGAAAAGCTTTTAGAGGCTCAAAACAGTTTCCACGAAGAAGGGAAACCAGAGGTATAGGTACAAGCTCTAACAATCTTGCTTTGAATCTAAACAAGCTCTTCCAAAAAGCTTTCCAAAACATGGAGATTTTAGGGTTGGTTAGGGTTGGTTTAGGGGTTAGGGGGTTCAAAACTGGGAGAATAATGTCACCAGGGATAATCTGAATTCGGCAGCCATGTAAACCTTTGTAACTAGAGTCACAAGTGACTGATCTGCACAAGAAAAACTTGGAACTCTAGGGTTTTAGCACTCGGGGTTTGAGGCTCAGGGTTTGCAAGTCAAATTGCACCAGTTCCGGAAACCATGGTGCATGTGCCGAACCGTGAGGATTTAGGGTTCGCAAGCTAATTTCCACCAGACTTGAAAATCAAAGTGCACACGCCGTGCCGGGAGGATTTAGGGTTCAGTTCGAATATTCATAGGGTTCCTGAATGTCAGCCTGAGAAGCGACTGACTCAGAGTCAGTTCGGCGTTTACTTAGAGTGGCGCGCTGCATAAGCCTCACCAGGGACTGCACCACTTCAGACATTGGAGGTCGGAATTCAGGTTCAGGCTGCACACAAAGCAAATGGGGTCCGATCCATCACATTGGGGGATGTCAGAGTTCGAGTTGAAGATAGAAGCAACTGGAATAACGCAATTTGAGATCTCTACATAGATCTCTACTTGGGGTAAGACCAGATTTGGCGGTTCAAAACTGTTTGGGGAAGGAACAAATTGAATAGCTGAAATCATAAACTAAATATTCAGAAATAACCCTGTTAGTTTAGAAAAAGATAAATCTAGAGCTCTTCTATATCACATTCTCTAAAATACCAACTTCTCCATTCTCTCAACCAGTGGAAACACTTGTGCAAATCCTAGGGGAAAGATGTGCCTGCCCAGCTCAAATCTCACTTATCCTTCGTTACGTTCACAAGAAATTGTGAAAATGAGAAGTTTGACAAGTGCAAAAAGGATTTTAGGTCACCTTTCTGACTCAAAGGATTCCAAATTCCTTGGTAAAGTCGAGTTTACGTGCACCACTATTGATTGCCACTATGTTACAAAACTCCATATTATTATTACAAGTCTTTTGGGCATTTCTAAGCTGTGACAGATTGTTGGACTCACCTGGACACACAAAGCAATGATGTCGGCGAGCCGGGAGAGGGACTTGGCGGGGTAAACACCCTCCAATGCTGGATCCACCATTCTTGCCAAGGCATCAATGTCATGCAGCTGGGGTGTTGCCCAGCGCACCAGATTTTGTTCAGACCTCGGCCTCGAGCTGCAAATTTACAACATTCAGGGGCAAAAAAATAAGAAAACAACAAACGCAGAAGAATATCATACCACTGCGTTTCAGCTTCAAAAATTCGTAACTAATTCCATGAATGTCCCAAAATAACGAAATGACTTGGGTTAGATGTCAATTTCAATTTTCTTTTGACAAAAGTTTACTGACAAATACTTCTCAAGAAGTTTAGCTTCCCCCAAATGCAAACCAGCTAGCAAATGGGTTCATCTATGGACCTCCCACCGAATTAATTGTAAGGAGTTATGTTCACATTACCTGTCCAAAGGTTTGCGTCCAGTTAAGAGCTCCAGCATCACAACACCAAAGCTATAAACATCGCTCTTGACTGTGTAAGTGCCAGACATGGTGTACTCAGGAGCACTGTACCCAGCAGTCCCGAGAATTTGAGCAGAAACCTGGCAATAAATCCAAATACCTTTAATCAACAAGCGGCAAATTACGAGTGTCTACACCACAAATAGAAATGAATATGATTTTCAATACAATCCCATGAATAATTAATTTCACAATCGATTAAAATTTCAAGACCCACTCAAAATGCCACAATTCCCACAACTGCATGTTACAATTCATTCATTGTGGAGAAATATGAACCCAATATGTTACTTGTGCTCTATAATAAATGTCTCATTTTCATTGGGTCCAAACGTTTCTATGTTTCTGAAGTCTCTTTCCCCATCACACTAGAGACAAAAAAACACAAGTATCAACTTACGTCAAGTTTCTAAAATTCTCATATCACTAATGCCGAAACAGAAGTCAAGAAATTTGCTGGAAATGGGTTAAATAAATAGTTTTTCTAGATAAAAAATAAATCCGTAAGCAAGATTTTCAATGGTCGAAGTTTAATTACAGAAATGGTCAGCTAGTCAAGGAGTAGAAGGTATTGTTAGATGTTATTTATTGATTTATAGATTTATTTCAATTATTGGTAATGGAGACACAAACCTGACGTTCAGAACCGGAAGGAGCGAGAGCTTCCAAACCACAATCCGACACATGCGGGTTCAGCTCATCATCCAAAAGAATATTTGCTGATTTGAAGTTACGATGCACAACAGGAGGTGAACAGGCTTCGTGCAAATACCTGCAAAATTCGACCCAAAATTCAAAACCAATCCAACCCAAAAATGAAAACCAAGTTCAACCCAAAATATAAAAAATATATCCCATCAGTTCATAGAAACTCACCATATAAGTTTCGAAGTACATCTAAAAGCAACCTAAAAAGCATCTGAGCATGGTTCTTATTATTAAAATTGTCTTAGATTTTAATAGGTCTTGTTGGCCATTGAAGGCGATTCAATCTTACTAACAAGCCAATGTCAATTTCTTCGTCAATCGTCACTTGTTTGTGGAACTTACTGCACCAAACAACGACAAAATAATCTGCCTCTTCGATTTGTATTATGGGAAACACTATCCAACCCTATTTCATATTGTTACGCAGTTCATGGTAATGATGACTTGATGGAAATAAGTTTCAGTAGTCAATAAATCATTGAAGATGAGAATTGATTCATTTCTAAGAAAATCATTCAACTCAAGTGGTTATGAGAGGGACGCACTCGAGAGCCCGCGCCGCGCCCAAAGCGATCTTCACACGCATGTTCCAAGACAAGCCCTTGTTCTCCTCAGAGGTGTGCAGAAGCTCATGGAGAGTCCCTCGGCCCAGGTACTTGTACACCAGCAGCCGTTGCTCATGCTCCACACAGTAGCCCACGAGCTCGGCCGTGTTTCCGTGTTGCAGCTTGGACAGCCCCTCCACGACATTCAGAAAATCGTCCTCGTTCTGCACCATGGAGGCTTTGGTGTCCAGTTTCTTCACAGCCAGGACCTGAGAAAAAACACAGGTTAGGGGAGGATCAACGGTTAGTGCATTAAAAACCAACGAAATAAACAAACATTTTTTTAAAATATTTCAAGCAAAAATTGGAGTAAACAACCATATAAGCTACATGAAAAAAAAATTAATTATAATAAAAGGAGCTAAAGCTTATTAACCAATGCAAGAGGTGTCTTTAATGCCCAAATCATTTTTGAAATTCTTGCATAATTTTGGGTATCTATATACAAATATTTGCAAAATATGATTGACCTCAATTTCATCAAATGGGAGGTAGCATTTTGAAAGATCCAAGCACTAGTTCTGATGATAAAGAACTGATTTGGACCAAAAAACTCCCAACGAGCTTTGTGCATCATCTAAAATATGGACTACCGAACAAATAGAAGATACAGTTCAGAGTCTAACAAGTAGAAAATATGCTACAAATAAGCCATTAATTTAGCCATTTATTGTGGGGAAGCCTTATGACTTGCTTTTAATGGTATGAACATCACCAACGGAGTGAGTTCACTGACCTGGCCATCAGGGAAATCCGCCCGGTAGACGTCCCCGAGAGTCCCTTCGCCCAACAAATTCTCCTCGGCGAAGCTGTTGGTGGCTGCCTGCAGCTCCGCCACGGAGAAGGCGACGGCGGAGATGTTGCTCTTGTTAACCTTCTTCCCCGTGGCTTTCTTGAAGAGGGACTCCGGGTATGCCGGCGGGGTTTTGAGGGTCTTCACTGGAGGTTGGGCCTTGATCTTGGGCGAATCCGTGCCCTTCTTCTCCTTGGGATCTGCCAAAAAAAACATTCCGAAATGGTCAACATTCATGATCAATCTCAAATTAATTCTTAAAAGGTGATCCTAAAAAACATATTAGATACATCTCAAAATAAATCCCATCAGATTCAAGAAAGTACCTAATGTTGATCTATTAGATCATTATTAATCTATTGCAAGTTCATGTTGACTTGATACCTTAGGAGTTATCAACGACATATTGAGTTACTACTAATGATATAAACATCACTACATGAATCTGATGCGTGTTAAATCTGCTCTACGAACAATATTATCAATTTGGAAGGGGACGGCCTCTGTGATGCAGAACTAATGTAAACGTGTTACTGCAGTTGACAGTATGGTCTAAAGCCTCACCTAGCTCAAAAACCTTCACTCTTGTCGGTTTTTCTGTTACAACCCACGTGGACAAAGAAAAACACTATCAGTTGAAGAACCATCGATCACAACATTTTCAGTTATCAATCACAAACGAGTAAAGAATCTTAAAGTTCAGCCAAAGTCAAGAATACAGCGAAAAAATAAGAAAAATATGCTGCGACTCTGGACACTAGATCGAATGGAACTAGGTAACCAAACAAGGGCAGTTGGGCCCAAGTTGGTTATCAGTCAAAACTACCTCCTCCAAACTCTACCAAGATCGTTAAGTTTTGGAGGGTTACAACTCTCTTTCAAGAGTGTGGGAAAGATGAGGTTATGTATTAGATAACCAGTCAAATGCCAAGTCCCGAGGTAATTATCGGGACATAACCCTCTCCACCAAACTAGATCAAGACCATCAGATCTTGCAGATGATTTACGGCTCTTTGCAAGCGCGAGGTTCAAGCTTGGTCCTGTTTCAAAAGCACAAAAGTTACAAGAGAGTATTATGAGGACCTTTTCTGTGAATGAGATGGATAGGCAAAAACCAACTCCGCCGGCTGCTGCTGTTGTTGTTGTTGCTGTGATTGGCTTCCAGATCGGAGCGTTTGGCACGCTCCGGTCGCTTTCGGAATTTCAAGAACCACACGGCTATGGCAGCAACTGCAAGCACCACAATGACTGCGACGGCAATGCCAGCAATCTTCGCGGCAGACAGGGAGCTCGAGGATTTCGAATTAGATGATCGAGGGACTGGTCTAGGGCTCTTCGGAGGTGGCGGTGGAGTGTACGGTGGCGGAGGTGGTGCTTGTTGACTGATTTGATTTCCTTGATAACTGTTCCAAAACAAGAACAGGAATCAGTTCTTTCAGTCTGGAGGATCAACAGTCTGATGAAGAAACAACTGTGAGTAACATAACTCAGGTATGTACACCCAAAATACAAAACCTACATTTGGACTAAAAGCATCACAAAGACATTGATTGCACAGGATGTACACAATCAAACCATGAAAGCTTCGTTTTGGGTTTTGGTACACCTAGAGATAGTACATTGAAAATTCAAAACTTGTACATGCGGTGTCCAAGTAATGCACGCTCAAGTGCACTGGAATCCTCTTACAAAAGAAAAAAATATAATAAAAATAATGATGTTTAATAGAAGTACAAATTCTCAGTTGTAATTAGTGACGAATCCAGGTGCGCGTACCTTACATCTAAGTTGGATAGTGTAGACATAGAGCGCAGTTCCTATTAGTAGACTAGCTCAGTCCATCAAATTTTGGAGACAAACTTTTGCTATTTCGAAGGGTGTGGAGAGGATAGAATTATGACCCTACATTTCCGTCTATTTCAACTGCAATGTTGTCAAGAATTGAGTGATGGTGCTCGAGTTGCATCTCATTAATGATGAATCTCACTTCCTCCGGGTCAAATATCAATCAAGCTCGTTCAATACGTTATGAAATGTTTTACTGTAAACTGATTCATCCTTTAGACAGATTCTGGAGCCCCATTATATTGAAATTTCTATCCAAACCCAGGAGTATAAATAGAGCATGAAACATGGAGACGTACTTGAAAGTGCTTGGATGAAAATTCGGTGGAAGATAGCCTGTAAGGTCGTTGTTGGAAACGTCACTGTTGCAAGCGATCAGGATATTAGCTAAATCAACTGACTGGTTTTCAAATAGAATCCATATAAAACGTCTAGAAAACATGCAAGCAGAATTCCAGAACTGGACAATTCATACAGAGAAAGAGACCCTCAAAAATGCAAGAAAAATGAAAGACGGTTAGGAACTTACAAGACTTGTATGGATACAAGATTAGACAAAGTTGCTGGGAGTGTACCATTGAGTTTATTGTTTTGCAAGTACCTAAGCACATGAAAATATCACTCTCAGTTCCAACTAATATGCTTTGGATTCAGCAAAAGTGAAAAGAAAAGAATATGTACTTACTCCTAAGAGGAGGAAATTCCCATTCAATTGTAAATACTCAAATTCAATTAGTGTAAGATGCACCGATTGTTTTGTGTCGCATGTTCCTACTAGAACAAAATTTTAGAGACTTCTGCACGAAGAAGATACTCTTCTCTTTTCCCGGTAGACACTAACCATGTGAAAATAACATGATTTTAGTAAATAAACCGCTATACTTGACAATTAGTATGTCTCGCAGTAATTGAATTAACTTGCGTCTGTAACATTTGGTCCAGTATAAGAAGGCCTCCGCAAAGAACTTACAAATTTTGTAGGCTGACCATGTCACCTACGGTTGCAGGAATCGGTCCTGTGAATTTGTTGTGGGATAAATCACTGCCGGCAGAAGGCCACACAAAGAAGCATTACAAACAGGACTAGTGTCTTTCCTATCAAATTCGATATAAATTTGAAATCTTGCTAAATATTTCTAATGTGTACTGATCACTTTCAGAAGGTAGAACAAGTAATAGTCTCTACTTACAGAGTGACCAAGTTGACAAGTTTGGAGAAAACTTGATCGTTGAGCGGTCCTTTCAGGTCATTGTTGTTCAACTTTCTGCCATAAAAAGGTTTTTTAAGTAATGAACATGAAAAGATAGAGGAAGGAAATTTAATTGACTGAAATTACCAAGCACATCACTAACCACACTATTATGGGTTGTTATATACTTCTATAAACAAGTCTTGAGGGCAAGCAAAAATTGACGCCAAGAAGGAACTGTTTGGACTCCATAGAACAAAATGGCAAGACGTTAAAAATAATTAGGCTTATTGATTTTTTCGATCATTTTGTGCTGGTCATTTTGACAAAGTATCAAGTCCTTAATGGTAACTTCCAAACTTTTGACCAATCACATTGCTAAATATCTTAACCTACAGTTGAAATGTAAGCTGACCACGACTCCACGAGTAGTAAGCTTGTTATTAATTTCCAACTAGAGCATCAATCATCATAATTCACTTTTTGAAGTGATTTTCAGATTTTTCCGTTTCATAACAGTCTGAATTTCTTTTGTATGCGTATCAGCAAAACTTACATGGACGTCAAAGTAGGGACGTTAATGAGCAGGTAAGGGAAGCTGCCTGAAAACTTGTTGTTGGACAAGTCTCTGCAAGAATAGGTAAATGACGAGAAATTAGCCTAAGTTCTAAAATCAACCTATTCTTCTAAAAGTATAGGCGACTCTCCTCTAAAAATCAACCTATTATCAACAGAAAAGCAATTGCCATTTGACACTGAATGAGGTGATCAGGTCAGCCTTAGGAAACACTCAAATTGGAGAACTCTATCTTTTCTGACCAGGATGAAAGCGTTAAGGTAGGGTGCTCTAATTCCAAACATTGGGCCCAAATTTCTATCAGATTTAGTCGTAAGAGTACTTCAGGCAGCATCAATGTTAGTCCACATTACATGCACTTCCTTCTACCCACTCAAAAAGTGGTGAATCTACCGAGGACTCACATTTTTATTCTCAGATGGACGCCGTAGACTCAACTAATGAAATTAGGTCCAGTGTCAGAATAAAAAACATCCTTCGCTTTCTACAAGGCGTGAAAGGTATCTTACAATTCAGTTAACTGGGGAGGGAACATATTAGGAAGGTCGTTGTCAAAGTTGTTGCCGCTAAGGTCACTGCAGAGAAACACACAAACACCATAAAATTAGCAGTTCGTTAAATTCAAGGAATGTAAACGATATGATGGTTGGCATCACTATATTACAAAAGTACAAAACTAGATCATGGCAATAAGGGGTCATAGTCTGGCTTACAGCACAGAGAGCTTCGCAAACTTCTGTAAAACCCATCCCTCCACTTTCCCCTGCAAATTCATATTGGGCAGATTGCTGCATCGCAAGAAGGCAGATCAACGATGTAATCAGAAAAGAAAACAAGCAAATGCCCAACAGCCAATGAACCTACAGGAACTCGGTTGCACATAAGGCTGCTTTGTTGGCTCCTCCCAGAGCTATTTTATTCTCTCCGAGATATTAGATTGTATTACCATCCTCTCCACTATTCTTTTGACCGATCATATTACTGCACATAAACCCTACATATAATTTCTATTAACAAGGGAGGACTGCCAAATAGATCAGGGAGTGCTGAGTATTGATTATGTCATCACAAAATTACGTTTCTTACATGGAGAGGTACTTTTCTAGCAACTGCACGTTCTCTTCCATTTCTCCTAGTCATTTGATTACAGCATCATCCTTTCCACTACTCTCTCCGTCATTCTTATTGCTCCACATAAACCTATGCATGACTTCTTCCCGTAGAGATGGTATTCAACTGGCTTAAGAATGCTATGCATTGATTGTGTCCTCCCAAAAATAATTTCTTTGCATAGAAAGGCTTCTACAAATTCTCCCTCCATTCTTTCCTAGTCATTGTCTATTGAACCATTCTTGTAGCTCCATATAAACCAACACACAAGGCCTCGAATCACACAAACGATACTCCAACTAGCTCAAGAAGGTTGGGCATTGATTGTATACCTCCAAGAAAATCATTTTTTAAGAGATAAGAAAGGCTTGTGGCTTGTGAAGGAAGACATGAAAAACTCACATTGTAGTGACGGAAGTGCCCTGACAAGAGACTCCTAACCATTGTTCCCCGCAGGGATCCCCAGCGCTTTGCACCCATCTCGTGAGCCTCACATCGTTTTCCAGGCCAGTGTACAAGGAATTCAACGCAGACACTACATCCACAAACACCACAGACACAACAAGGTCAAATCTTTAGAACTGGACCTAATCAATAACGCTCCTCACACACCAGGGAGATGCAAAACCAACCACAATTCTAAAATGGACAGTATGCCTTGAATACTCATCCTTGTGCACTCCAAAATGCATCCCTCCAATACACGTCATTTAATCCCTTTCATCAGCAAAGTTCAACTCTACTCACGTGGTGCATCCTCCCCATAATGCGAAGACTGGAGCTCCCAAAGTAGAAACCTTGACAAAGAAATCTCGTTCAGGTCAAGGAGAGACTACACATAGGGGCAAGTGATTACATGTAGTGGCATAGTGCTTGAAACTAAAGGCTACACCAGCGAAGTGGACCTAGTTTGTTTAGAAAGTTTCTTAGCAGGTGAAGGCCTACTCATGCGGTGCATCCTCCCGTATCAATGAAATGAGCGGTATTTCCACACCAGAAAACTCCACGGAGAAATCTCTTCCAAGTGAAGGAGAGACAACAGCTAGTGGCAAGAGATTATATTCCTTAACATAGTACTTCAAACTAAGAGACTGCGCTAGCCTATTCACCCTACCAGATCAACATATTCGCAATGGAGTTCGAACCCTGTTTCTCAAACTAAATCAAACACTCAGCATTTGGCTCCTCTCTCATGAGACCCAAGACCATAACCATATCCCCCATAACACAAAGGTGATATCAACACAAAGGTGGTATTCCCACGTCAGAAAACTCCGCCAAGAAATCTCCTTCACGTCAACAAGAGACTTCAGGTCGGAGCAAGTGAGAGCCATCACCAACCTCGTACTTCAACTCAAAGGCCACCCCAGCATATTCCCCCTACCAGATCGATCGATCGATCAATATAATCTCCAAGAGCTTTAACCCCGCCGTCTCCCACTAAATCAGACCCTCGGCATTAGGTTTCTCTCTCATGACACAAAGTATCCAGCCCAGGCCATGTCCCCTTCTACCCCTGTCCCCCACATTGCAAGCCTATCAAAGACAGGTACCCTAATCCTCCCCCAACTCTAAAGACTGCAACAACTACAATACTCACAACACCAAGGAAGGCTAGAAGCAGTAGGAACAAGGGAGAGTCCGCGTACCATCGCCCGGATCGGTAGCTCCATTAACCAAGACCACGAGCGCCACCACCACCCAAACACTCAGAGCCGAACGCCCTGCCCCTCTCCAGCCCGTCATCGTTTTCATCGTCTCCTCCCAGCCTCGCTCATCCGAGCACACCCAGCAGCAATAATCGATCGAATTCAACAGCAGGTGCGTACCCGGCCCACCCGCCCAAGCCTGTGATCCTCAACCTGGACACGCACGCACCCAGCAATCAACTCGAGTCCTCCGCCTGCACCACCTCGAACTGTACCAGAGCCTGCATGAATCACTCTAGCATCGCAAAATGTCTGAAGTGCAGCCCAAAGCTGCCTCCACCATTCCTTTCACCTTGGGAAGGCGAGATCGATCGATCGATCGATCGAGGCCAAGGAAGTCGTCGCGCGCTACCGACTCAGGGATTCCTTTGATCACGGTTCTATCTAAGTTAGCTGGGGATTTGGACTACTGAGTTGGGTTGGGTCTGGATCGGAGAAGGATCCTGGATGGAGCAATGGCGATTATACGCAAGGAGTGTGGTTGCGAGGAAGCTGGCGATGACGCCGGACGCGCACATCTGCTCCAACACCAAATGGGGGAGACGCACACTGAATGCAGCTGTTTACGCTGCGGACTGTCGGGAGGGAAGCTCGGCTGGGATGGGGGAGGGGGTCCTCGAAGATCTATCGGAGGGCAGGATTTGAGGCGGTGTGGGGATTACGTTACAACGTACAAGGGAGAGAAGGATGAGCATCCACAACCAATGTTCGGGGGACAACTGCCTGCTAAGTTACTTCATTTGGTTAGCCAAAGGAATTGGGAAAAAAATCGGTTGCAATTCAAAATCATCATGAAAACAAAATAGGTGTAAAAATCTGTGAATCTTCTGTGTTCAAATTTATCCTTGAGCGTTTTACAATGTTTTTTGTCCAATGGATGACAAAAATCAAGTCTATTGGTTGTAGGAATATTATTTTACATAAGGGGTTTTCATGAAAGTGGAGAGATGCTCTATTCTGTAAGGCCAAAAATAGGTTCATTGAATGTATTATCATTTTAGGTGTTGCAAATTGTAATAGAACTCCACTAAGATTCATAAGTATAGTGTAAGGGACAATGTTGCCCTTCATGTAATTTTGAAGAGGGCAAGCATGCAATGTAGACTTGCCCAATTTTAAATGGCATCCTTTCTTTTCATCATTAGTAACAATGACACTATTCACAACCACTTTCCTATACAGTGCTCTTTTGAGGGTTAAAGTAGAGGAAGGAAAATAAACTTGTTACTTGGAAAATTGGTTTCTAAAGGTTATTGAAAGACGAGAGCTAATAAAACTCAAAAATTAGGTAGATAATATATATTCATAAAGGTATAAGCAAATATATACAAAAATTTAAGAAATAATTTTAAAGTACTACTTGGATAATCATCATCACTACTCTACCTAACATGTGACATATATTGGGACCAAACATTACAAAAAATAATGCTCAAGGCAATTTCTCACTATATCTGAAGTTTGGTTTTGTTGAGTTCCACTTAAAGGTCAAATCTCAACTTTTTAACTTAAGAAGTGAAATACAAAATAATACATTAGAAGAATTTTTGGCCTTTAAGAGACTATTTTAGAGTCATTTTGTTAAACTATCGCTAATGTTGCAAATAAGCCATTCTTGGTTCAAATTTTCAAATTCAAAAAAAAATTCAAAAATCTTGGAATGTATTAAGAAGTGAAAAAATGATTTTTAAAATCTTCAATTTAAAAATATTTATTTAATAATTAATTTAATTAATCAATTAATTAATATTATCTAACATAGCACTCGTGCAACCACATCAAATTGCTAGTGTTGCAACATTCAAAGCATTTCCAATGTTTAGGAACCCACAATCTTCCAAAGGTTCAACTCTCCTCTAATGAATGGCAACCAAAAGCTTCATACTAAAATTGAAGGTCAATGTTCCAACTCATTAGGGAGATTTTCAAGCCTCCGAGAAACTATCATTAGATGAAATTTGAGGGCATTACAGGACCGTTTCGGGTCTGTTCCCGAAACGGCTCCCAATGCCGCAGGCCCCTGTCAGGCCAACTTTTATCGAAAAAAAATTTAAAAAAATAAAATTGGGTCCTGAAATATGAAAATAAGTCCAAAAAAAATAAAATATTACGTGGCAGTGTCCCGACCACGTAGGATTCAGGTTCACAGGGCAGAAACTGTGTTCCCGTAGTCCGGGAACTCGCAGTCTCCTAATGCCCTCAAATTTCTTCTAATGGAGTTCCCAAATTGTAGAAACATTGGGAACATTGCTTTGTCATCAATCTGACATAGTTGGGCAACTATTACATCAAATAGTATTAAGTAATAAATTAATCAAAATTATTAGTATTTTAAATTAATTTTTAATCATTGAAAGACATCAAACTCTTACCTTTTCAAATAAATGTAAAAAATAAACATTTGTGCAAACAATATATGACATGTTCAATTATAACAACTAACTATGCTCCATTTTTGAATTTGATCCCCACAATTATAATTAGAACATAAGGTTCAAATCCATCATGAAAGAATTGTCTATGGAGAGAAGTTTGAATAGCAATGCTTTGAAGGTATCAATCCATTACCTACATTTTGCTTTAAAATGTACATTTTCTATTTATTAAAAATAGGTTGGACTTTGAATACCTTGACACCAAAAAAATTAGCATCACTCTTTAAATGCCCAAGAAATACAAGCTAAGAAAAATCTAAAATTCTTTTTTATACTATCTCTCCCTCCAAATTGACTACAAAATTATATTATTAATGCTTATTAATTCAAACTACACTCTAAAGTTTTGTGTAGAAAATGTTGGACATTTTCAAATCATTTTTATTGAATGTATTATAAAAAAGAGGAAGCTTTCTATTCCCAAAAACTTTTTGTCATAAAATTTGAATAACTACCTTATTCAAAAAGTGCATCAATGCTATACAAATAAAGTCAATCATAGTGTAGCTTTTATTTATTTAATCTCCTCCATATCAAATGAAAAATAGAAATTTCTCTTTAAAAGCTTTTATCAAATAGGGATATTTGGGGAGAGTCACAAAAAGGGAGGGCTTTGAGTAGAGAGGAAAGTTTGTTGACCACTAGTTTGATGCTACATCACTCATTGAATTGAAGTCCTCAATAGAAGGGATTTGAGGGCAAGGGAAGCCCATTTCAAGGTTGTTCCCTAGCCCGTTCCTTGTACTATACAAAAACTACAAATTAGCCCTATTGGCTAAAATTTTTGGATTTTTGAGAAAAAAAAATTCAAAAATTGTGAAAGTGCTAAGAAACTTAAAGTTGAATATTAAATAAATAAATAATATTTTCTAACGCGGCACTCTCTCAACTATATTAGACTGTTGATGTTGCACATTCCCATAGTTTGGGAACTCAAAATAACATGCGAGCTTCCAATGCCCTCAAATTTCTTCTAATGATTATCATGATTCTCCCTAGTTTTTTTAATTTTTTTCCCAATTAGACGAAGTTCACAATTTTTTATCTATTATTGTTGTAGGTTGCTATACTTTTCTTGAAACTAATATTCCTATTGCCTCTTTATAAGCTTAATTTCTATTTAGGAACAATCTTTTTGAAATAAAGTATATGTGTCTCTTTTTGAAAGCCCACCCATCATGATTGTATAAAGGGGCCTATTGTCAACAATAATTGGATGTATCTTTTATTGAAAAAGATTCTTTGTTTGTACCTTCTCATCCCCTCATCATCCTTCCTTCCATGCTCGAGGAGAAGTATCAAAGCTAACTATAATAGGTGAGTCTAAGAGATTAGAATGGTTTCAAATGAAAAATTCATATTTGAATTGAATTAAATATTTGGTTTCATAAAAAAAAATAACTTTCTTTTCAGCATTCTTTCTCATTCTTATTTTCGCATACATTCAATTCATTTTCTAAATAAATTTTCCATATCCTACACCTTGAAATGCTTAAGTTACTTGTAGAAAATACATACCTCTACACAAAATAATGAAATTAGGTTCCCTTTGCAATGAGGTTGCCTTACTTTAAAAAAGTTACTCTCCGAGCCATCCAAATCAACAAATATTTCTACAAATACTTCTATTTGTATACATGAAGGTTTATAAGTTCCAACTACACCAATAACTATAGTAATTCAAAAGTAGTATGTTCTTATATATTATAATTACATAAAAATCTTCATGTGGTATCGAATGTCAAGAAATTAGTTAGGAACAATCTAGTTCACTATTTAGGTAGTGTACCTTAACCTTGTAAAGACAAGTTAGTCTTTCTGGAAATCATGATTTTTGAAACTATACAAATCATCTACTTAAAAAAAATTCAAAAATATTCATTGGAGACTAAACTACCATTCATACCCTTCCCTTTGTTTGTTTCAAATAATTTAAAAAAAAAATAACCTCCCCTTCTTGCACAAAATTCTAAGGATGAACAATTGCAATTCTATCTTACATGTAAGGATCTTTTGTCATCCATTGGGCACATAGTGGTGTTAGAGGGTTAAAGGGTACCCCAATTCCATCAATTAACTTCTAAATGCCCAAGGCCTTTTATGAGCTTATAGGAATTTGCTTTAAAGTGAACAAAAAGTCAACTTCATGATAAGCTTTATCAATTTAAAAAATGTAACCATACAAATTCAAATGAGACATATTAGAGATCATTTAGAAAAAGAAAAAATGACAATATCTTTCATGGATTGAAAAATTACAATGTTTGATTATAAGGGTGTTAGAATTGCAAAAGTGATGTGAAGTCTCTTGATCAACTTTTCTCAAGTCAAATCTAAAAATTTTGTATCCAAAAAAATATGACATGAAAGGGCTAAACATGCATAACCCCAATCAATTTATAGCTTCTCAAAATCTACTCTATAATTTTTTTAAATGAATCTAATGTGACTTTTTTTCCAAGATTTAGTGTATTTGAGGATTGTTTCCAAGAGCCTCAACACTAGAAAAAATCAAGATTGCAATGGGTACCCTTGCACAAAATCTTGAATAAAAAAATCATTGTCAATCATTTTCAAGATCCGGGTTCTAATGCTTAAAGAAGATTTTAAAAAGGATCCTTAAAAATATAAAACCACTAAAAATAGGAACTTGGTTAGGTTTTCTTTAACTTCAAAGTTTTGCAAATACAAAACTTTGGTGCCTTGGGTATTTATGGTAGACTAGCCTAATTCCGTCTGCAATCCATTTCTGTCACCCTATAAGATAGAACCACCTATTCTCGACTAAGGACCCGTATCCAATTTATAGGATGTGGCTATTTCCAACCAAGGCTAGAAGAGAATTACAATCAAAGCTTGGAATGTACTTTTCCCCCATTTCAAGGTTGGGACTAATAAGGCCATGACACATGTCCCAAAATGTCATAAAGTGTGTAAGAAATACCAATTGGGAAAGAAGTCTTAGCTATGATTTGAATTAGAAGACTCTAGACATTGGCTATAGGTTCACAATACTTTTTGGCTTCCAAAAATTATAGTAATTTCAATTTGGCTTCCAAAAATTATAGTAATTTCAATTTGGAGAATAAAATTATGAAAATTTTGTAATCCCCATCTTTCCTATCTTGCTACATGGGAAAAATTTGCATAGCCTCATATTCCTCACGGTCTGTTCCAGAATTGCTTAAGTGATCGAGTGAAGGTGGTTCTACCTTACTTGGCCCCATTTCCACCTATTCCACCATCCAAATCTATCTAGAAATGAGCCAATTCTCTTTGGAAATCTGACAAAATCAATGCATTTATGTCATTTAGGGGAACATGACAATAGCTTATTGATGAATACCTAGATGCTTGTACATGGACAGAAGAAGGTGGTTATAGGTTGTTATTAAGGTGTTCATGACCCTAGTCATGGGCACTTTTGTAATTTAGGGCTGCACACTTCAAAAATTCACAGAAATCACAATTTTGATAAAAATAATAATAATAATTCCACTTGGGATTGATTTGTGAAACATGCGCACACCTCTGACAAATATGTGTCCCTCTTGGAATTGCCCCAAAGATAGTCATATTGTAAATCCGGGTGGTAATAGGTTGGTCTACCTTAAGGGGTTAAGTGGGTAATAACCATTTGTGGATTAAAAGGGCGCGGAGTGGCTGACGAGGCAGTCGGGTTAGGAGTGCCTGTACAGTACGTTAACTTGATGGAATGGCTGCTGAGAGCATTCACTCATTCAGAGTTTTTTTTATCTTATTCTGTTTTAGGAGGGCTATTAAGTAAGGGATTACTTATTACTTCTTACCTGAGGTAATTTAATGTTGGTACAGTCCCGCCTTCCTGATTCCCTTATGACCAATTAATTTACTGATGGCGGAGTTGGTGCTCCACAATATAAATAAATAAGGTATGGAATGACAGCAGGGACTCAGCTACAGTACTGCACTGAAGGAGCAAGCAGGGGATTCGGCCATTGGGCGAATGCCGCGTGTCAGTCAGTGCTGCATCCGATCATGGTGAGGTAGCTTCATTCCTCCTTCCCTCCCCAGACCCCCTAAGTTAAATAAACTTAAGGCGAGCTCCCCCAACCACCACCGACTTTTTGCTACTGAACCTAGCAGTTGCTACAGTATTGTTTTTAGACTGGGTAAGCACAATTCCATTCCATTAGAAGAAATTTGAGGGCAGTGGAACTGCCGTTTTGGGTCGGTTCCCAATATCGTTGTCCACTTTCAGCCACCATAACCCCCCATTCTGTCTGCAAGTCATTTCTGTCACCCCTTATTTGGCCCCACTTCCACCCATTCCACCATCCAAATCTATCTAGAAATGCGCCAATTCTATCTAAAAATCTGATGAGATCAACATGTTTATGTCATTGAAAGTGGTGTGGCAACAGGTGATTGGTGAAAACCTAGATGTTTATACGGACATAAGAAGGTGGTTATGGGTTGTTATGTGAGTGTTTATGACCCTATAAACGCGTGCTTTTGAAATTTAGGGCTGAACTCTTCAAAAATTCACAGAAATTACAATTTTGATTATAAAATTATAATTCCACTTGGATTTGATTCATGAAACATGTGCATACCTCTGAAAAATATATGTCCCTCTTGGAATTGGCCTCGCGATAGTCAGATCGCAAATCAGGGTGGTAATAGGTTGGTCTACCTTCCTTGAACCTCCACGAAGGAATTGATGATTGGGACAACTGACGGAGGCTGGCCACTGGCATGGAGGCAGACGAGGGAACTCAAGAAAAGCTGCTGTTCTTCTTCTCAGCCACGAAGTTCAAGCCTAAGGTACCATCACTTAATTGCCGGCAGAGTCCGCCAGTGGCGTGCCATTCATCCAGTTGGCGCTGCGTGCAGCTGGAAGTGATGTTGAAGTCCCTCTGGAGTCCGCCTGTCTGGACTCTGGACTCTGCTGGACTCCCTCGGGACTCTGGAGGGAAGGGCTGACTGCTGACGGACTGACAGAGCCTTTTCTTGACAAACAAGCAGGGGAAGCGATGCGCTAATTCGGAGCTTTCCGTCACAAACACGCCATAACTGCCCTCTAAAGATTGTTGTCCATTCATCTTCTATGTCAGAGGAATGTCCTCCATGGATTTGCTTCATCATATTGCTGAGGGGTTGCTCTCGCAGGGTTAAGCGCTGGAGCGCCAGCTTCTTTTGTCATTTCCTCTTTCTCACCGAACAAAAAGTCCCTCTTCTACGGGCTGGCACTTTTTCCGGTGCTAGGCACTCGAATTTTTTTGTTACCGTGCCGAGCACGGTGAGAAAACTTCAATGATGTCACTTTTCCCAGTGCTTAACACAACAGGAGTCCACGATGTGAAGGTCCCGGCCTTCCTGGCTTCGGCTCCGCCCTTTCCTTCAGGCCAGGGCCCTCACATCACAGGAGGCCTTCCGGGGAGGCCTCCCACTACTTGTAAGGGAGAAGGTCCATAAACTGACCATCTAAGAACTGGAACAGAATTTTGGGCAGGTCAAGCATCTTGAAATATTTTTCAGTGAATTTCTCTTAAAATACAACTTGAATAAGCATCTAACCCAAGTTGTTTCATATTTTTTGGAGCTCTGTAAGATTAGTTATCAAATTTTGAAGTTGAAAGGGCATAGAGCTCTAAAGTATTGCCCTAGCTAAAAATATACACTGCTGAAAGCTATGAAAAAGCAACATGTACAAATACTCTACATTTAGGGTAGGGCACCATTTTAGAACCTGCTCCATTTAAGAGCCTTCTCCCTTACAGATGAGCAGAATAACGTACCTTACCTTATTGGGGAAGAGGACGTGGAACTCGGTCACTGCAGTCGTACCAGAGTGAAAGCCACGAGAACATGAATGAGAAGCTGAACTTACCAGAGCTGACTGACTGACTGACTGAGGGACGGGAGAAAATTAACGTAACTTAAGTAGCCATACGGCAGACTAGCTGCAAGTTGAAGGCAGGCATGCAGCCAATTGGGGTTTTTTTCCCATTAAGTTTTTCTCAATTTTCATTTTCTGCTCCCATTTTTGCTTGGTTCTAAATTTTTTAATTCATTTCTTTTTTTTGGAAACAAATGAAAAGGAACTTCTTTTTGCTTTATTTATGGCAGACGGATAGAGAGTGATTCAGTCCCGGCCAAAAATTGGATGGAGGCTCCGGGAGGGCGGGACTTACCGGAGGCTACCAGGTTTGACAGACTGGGCATACGGATTGGGATTGCAGTAGCCATGATGCAATAAGTTAGGGGTTGTCACAGCTCCTTCAAGAAGCAGATTTCTCTAAAGTCAGAGAAATTTTCAAGAGAAAAAAGGAGCCAATGGCACCTTGTTGCACATGAAGGAGGCCCTTTTGGTGGGTTGAGTGTGCACAATCAGAACTCAAGAATTAGTTACATGTGCATAAAATTGGGGCCCAATCAAATGCAGCACATAAATCTTACTACGTGAGTGACTTGTGCAATGAAGCAGAAGTGTGAAAGAGAGGGAGCGTGAGATAAAAGTTTCTTTAAGAAAGATGGGAGTAAGTGTTGTTTCTTCACCTCTGGAGGAGAAGAAACAACACCCGAAATTCTCTAGGAATTTCGGCTCTACCTTCTGCTCACGGTCCCCCACCACACACCACGTGGACTTTTGCAAGGAAAACAGAGTGCTTTGGAAGTGCCACAACAACTCCTAATACCTGTCAATTTGCAATAAATTTCAAAATGTCTAGTCTAACTGAGCGAGGATTTCATTCTCAAGCCTCCACAACTTAATCCCTCGATGCCCAAGGCCTTTTTGAGCTTTTGCAATCTGCTTTGAATTGAACAAAAAACCAACATCTTGATAAGTTGTATCAATTTTTTGGAATTGTAATTGTACAAATTGTAACCATACAAATTCAAACTAGACATGTCAAAGATCCTAACATTCATAATCAATCATTTTCAATATTGAATTTTTGACACTAAAACTAAACTTTGAAAATAATTTTTCAAAAATAAAAACTACTAAAAATCACAACTTGGTAAGGTTTTATTTAACTTCAAAGTATTGTCAACACAAAAATTTGGTACCTTCGACATTTTAGGAATTAATGATAATGGATGATGAACCTAGGTGACCATGTTGAAGTTATTTGGATAAGGTAGCCAAACCATTCCTGACCACTTAATGCAATGTAGCATATCTACACTATGCATAAAATGAAAGATAATTTTTTTCCCATCTAGAGAATTAAAAAAAAGTACAAATGGACAATTTCCATTGAAAGAGAAAGGTACATTAACTTGTCAAGGACTAGGGGACATAATGTGTCCTCTTCAAATTTTCAATGGCAAATTCTTGGTGGGGTAAAATAAATCTCAATATTTTGTAAATTAGGATCTTGTAGAGTAACAAGTTTACATATTTTATACATCCTTTGATTTTCAAAATTTGAATGTGAAAAGTATTAGAAAATTTATTTATAAAATGTAGTCTAATAGTAAAAGGGAGCAAATATAATGTTTTTCCAATGAAAGGAGTAGTAGAGATGGAAAAAAATCATTTTTTTGGACATTTCTAGTCTTTACTTTATACAAATAAACAAAATTTGGAGAATTTATTTTAGAAATTTAAAAATAAAGGATTCAATCTAGTGTGATTAAGAGCACAAAATAATTAGAATGATTCCAAATTTTTTGAAGATGTTACAAATAATATGATAATAATACTAATTTTAAATTAAAAATTTACAAATATATAAGTTTTAAGAAATTTTGTTGGATTTAATTTGGTTAATTTTGGCTTTCTATTCTTTTGCTTTGAAAATGTGTATAAAATTAATAGAGTTTTTTATTCCTCAAAATTTTAAATAAATAAATATTAAATTTGACTTAGATTCCAAGACTATTTTTGAAAGAGGGGGGGGGGGGGGAGCATTATGATTCTTTTATAAAAAAAATTCTCCAAATTTTGCGTTTTTTGCCTATGAAGTTCATCATCCAAAATTGTTATAATCTAAAAATCCAACAACCAAAATTCTACATAATTAATTCTATGTATTCTAGATAAGTTAGTCTTTACAATTGTATGGTTGAAATAAAAAAATTTAAGGACATCTATGTGCAAAAGAATATCAAAATGGCACGATTCATTGAAAACCTTCATTGTCAAAAAGTCGTTGGGCCTTGACGGGTTAAACCAAAGGGATAAGTCTCCAGTATCATTTTTAAAGATATTCCAACAAAAGAATACTCAACCAAAACTTGAAGCAAGACCTAGATCACTGAAATGGCTAGGGAGTCTTAGCCAAACCGATCAATTGAATTGTCTAAATTTGGAACATGTAAGATTCAATTGTATAGAAAAAACTTGGTGGAACTTCAAAGCACTTGATTTGTAACTAAGGTAGGAGGTCCTATATTAAAGCATCTAAGGGTTGCAACTGCAATTGATTTTTGGAGAGGTGAAACATCTTGAGATATTTTTCAATAAATTTTCTTTAAGAGACAAGGGGAATTAATATCTAACTCAAATTATTTCATGTTTTTAGAGCTTTGTAAAATTAATAATTAAATTTTGAAATTGAAGTGATACAAGGCTCAAAATGGTGCTGTCCTAAAATGTACATAGTTTATACATTGTTGAAGGCTATGAAAAAGAAACATGTACAAATTGTATACATTTAAGAAGATGCTCCATTTTAGAGTGTGCTCACTTTTAAGACCTCCTACCTTAGGTGCTATGAAAGCACCTTAGGAAGATCTCTCTCTTGTTAGAGTACAACTTACAAAATTTCTTTGTCTTTAGCCAAGCAACATGGAGGTAGTCAATGAAAACTTCCCATAATATCTACTCCAATTTCTAAGATGGCCAAGTGCAATTGTCAAAAACAAATGGCTTTGCAATTCAACCAAGAAACCCATAAGGCAGTGTGCTCATAAAGTGACCATTTAAGCCTACCTAATTCATCATTAACAGTAATACATATTCCAAACAACATGTCACTTATTCCTAATAGGGATCACATTCAAAATACACTCGCTTTTAGAACATATTGCTATGACTAATCCTCGTAGTCAAAGATCACATAAGGGAGAAACATCCAATACCACACTTGTACCTTGCATTAGACCCTAGACTCATCCAAAACCATCCCTAGACTACAATTAATGTGTTTACCAAATGCTAGGCTCTAATTCACTAATGCATATTAAGGACACATACCAAAATCTAATTGACTTAATGCTAATTTTAGCAATGTTCAGATTTGGGGGCATCTATTGAACAAGAATTCAATGGTCTAGAGAGACAACACTTTGAAAAATCATAAAAGTTACATACGACATCCGAAAAATCTACATTTTTTTTAATATTCATAATTTTCACTCGCTAATACTAGAAAAATATTGTTTTTAGAAAAATATGTCTTCAACTATGTTGAATTCCTTATTTGGACATTTTTGGATGTTTCCACCATAGAAGTGCCTTTTTTTAGGCATTTCAACAATTTGTAGCCTAGGATGCACTATTGTAACATTAGGTTAGGCTAGTGGTTGTTGATAGCTGGGATTTCTAAAGCTAGGTACAACATGGTAAGGGCAAACTTCCAAGCACATTGTGTCTTTTTGCAATGATGAAATATGTTAAAATTTTCAAAAACTATGAAAATATTTTTAACATATTTGAGTTATTTATAAAGTCCCCCCACTTTGGGCATGACTTTTTTTGAAGTTGAGAAGGCAACTATAGTAGTATAGTTGAAGCGTCAAACTTTTTTGCAAGATACTTATGTCACATGACTTCAAAAGTGGGGACCAAACTTTTTTAGGCACCATTTTGATGGAAAAATAAGTTTCATACCCACTTTTATTTCGACTTTTTAAACTCAACCGGCTTTTTCACAAAACTCATGGGTTTAAACCCCAGTTTAGGGTACTTTACGAATAACTCAATTTTATAAAAAATTTAAAATTATTAATTAATTAATATTATCTACTGCAATAGTGTCTCAACCATGTCAAATTGATAATGTAGCAAGTTCCTAAAATCTAAGAACTTTAAGAAATTTATAGGCTTCTTTAGGTCTAAAATCTCTTCTAATGTTGTTCCTTTGGTGAGCAAAATGGATTTTTGGTAAGACTAGTACCCCTTTTTAGGAACTTCTTTTATTCACTTTAATCAAATGAGATACTTTTGGACTTCTTTTTTGTAAATTGTAAAATTAATGTTTGAAAAGGAATTAAATAGGTTATTTTTACAAAAAAAATGCTTTGATTGCCCCTAAATAAGATTGTATATTACTTTTTCATCACTAAGTCAAGTAGAATAAATCTAATCTTTCTATATATCCAAAATTATTTTTTTGTAGAAAAAGAAATTAAAAAAAAAATTATTTTGACTTTTTGTGAATTTTTTTGGTGCTATTTGACAAACTCTATTTTGGACTCAAATTGGTGTAATTTTCCTTCCAAACATCAATTGAAATAAAAACTATATTCTTAAAAAATTAATTTTTTTTCTTATTTTTATAAATGGTTTCAAAAAATCCAATAAAAAATATTTAGAATCTAGAAAAAGACATTAGAGGGGAATTGAGGCCTCCAAAGGGCCGTTTCGGGGTTGTTCCCCGAAACTGTTTCCATAACTGTTGGCCACTATCAGGCTAGCATTTAACCAAAAAAAAAATAGGGGTCTTGAAATATGAAAAAAAGCCCCCCAATTTTTATTTTTTTTCAAAAAAGAAAATGACGTGGCACTCTCTCGGCCACATAGGATTTCTATTCATGCGGCAGAAACTGCGTTCCCACAGTTTGAGAACCTGCAGTCTTCCAATGGCCTCAAAAATCCTCTAATGCATTTTCATATAAAACTAGTACGCTATTTGTTGAAACTATATGCGACAACCATTAGTGTGCCATTTGTCCAACAATGTTAGCACTTGAATGCAAAAATGTGAACGTTTGAGAGTCAAACCTAGTCATAAATATGTACCTACAACCATTAGAAAGTGTTTATAATAAAATGCCTCTTTATCACAGTAAGACCACTGTTTCATTTGCATTTTACAAAAGAAACAAAAATTTAATTTTGAGATAGATGGAATATTAACCTAAAACACAAAATTAGTCTAATGCATTAGATGAAATTTGAGGGCATTGGAAGACTGTAGGTTCTCGGACTACGGGAACAAGAATCCTACGTGGTTGAGAGGTTGCTACATCATTAAAAAAAATTGAAAAAAATAAATTTAGACTTTTTTTCATATTTTAGGACCCTCTATTTATTTATTTATTGGTTTAATGTTGGCTGACAACAACCAGCAATATTAGGAAATGTTTTAGAAAGAGACCCAAAATGACCCTCGACTACCCTCAAATTTCTTTTAATGTGGAATGTGTTGATAACATGGGTACCTATAACATAAACACCTATAATCATAAAAAATATTTGTAATATAAATTGCTAGATTTATGGGCTTGTAGATTCTATCCTCACATACTAGCACTTTAGACCATTTTTTAATTAAGTCAAAAGCAATTAGGTTGCCCTATACAAATTTCTTGACATTTAGCTCTATATTAAAATATTTATTATTATTGTACAAAATTGCACTAATTTTGAATTAAGGTAGGTAATCCTCAAGCACCACTAATTGCTACTATGCTTGATTACTTACATTAAATTCTTCAAATTTTTTAAAATTTTCTTATTGGCAAGTACAAGGAGATTTCAATGCACAAAAGAATGCAACACGAACAAAGGAACAAAGTTAGATTCCAAAAGTATTTCTTCCACATAGATACATAATTGATTTTGAAAATGTACACTGACTTTAAATGGCAGTTAAGGATTAGTGGCTCTTTTGGGGTGCCTACCTAAAGTACTATTGTGATTGCGACTCATGAATCCCATGTGCACAAATGAAATTATTTGTAGAAATATTTGTTGACTTTGATGTCTTGCAAAAGAAATTCTCTTGGTCGGTGCAAGGCACCCTCATTTCACTGTTTTGAGTAGCTTGATAAAATGCCATTTATCGGCATTTTTAATTCCTAGAATCTCCTGAATTCAACATCTCCATTCTCCAGTCGGTCGTCTCTGATTTGGGCACGCCCCTTGAAAACAGGACATGTCCATATGGAATTGACCTCCTTCAACCGACCAGCATCGCATTACTCCATCGCATTAATAACACTCTGCAGCTCCTCCTTCACGATCGAGGAGGTTGCTCCGCAGCGAAGATCGAACTTTTCTTCAACAATTTTTCCAATTTTTCGGAGAGATCTGAAATTTCTGAACTCGAACTTGAGATGTCTTTTTGTGCTTTCGTGTTTTACGAGAAATTAGGTCACAATGACGGAAACCACGATTAGGGGCACAAGGGCATGACAAGCGTGAAGGAGCTCCCCGTGTTACAGGGTGGACGCGGCTTCCCTGCCGTGTGATACGCAAGGAGGATTGCCAATACGGGGCCCAGCGGAGTCACGGTGCTTCTGGTTTCCTCTGCTGTCATTGGTTGGGGCATGTACAAAGTTGGCCAGGGCAACATTCATCGCAGGTGCGCCTTCCATGGATGGCTTGGTTTAGGGTTTAGTTGAATTTCGACTCACATTATATTTCTACATTTCAAAGAGTTGTCACCAATAGAATGTGCATACTGTGCATTGAATCATGTTCCTGTGTTTTAAGCGTGTGTCAGAGGTTTGAAAGCGGAGGAAATTGTGGCTAGGCAAGCGATTGCTTCTCTAATTCAAGCTAAGGAGGATGCCAGGTTTGATTTCTGGATTTCATGTTCCTCAATGTTAGGGTTAGGGTTTTGTTGGAGTGGAGGAATGACGTTGCTCATTGGCATTCGAGGACTAGTTTAAGTTTATTTGTTGGTTACTGATGACATATGTGAACCCTAACGCATATATTTTCCAGCATTCGTGTTGACTTCTCAATGAATTCTTCCCCATTTTCTCAGATTAGCCTACGAACATTCCTCTGCTGTTGTTAGTTCTTCCCTGGAAATAAGTGTTGCATATGTGAGTAGCTGATAACGCTCAGGCTGGTGTGTACTGTCGAGGACCTGGAAGAAGAATCCAACAAATTAGAGGGTTCCTAATGTACTCTTAGGGTCTACTGAAAATTTTACCTTAGGGTTCTCAAAGAGTTGATCTTAGTGACCTTTGTTTTTATAAATACGGAGGGTCCTCTCTACTTTGGATAGGACTTGTTTGCACGGTGGGTCCTCTATTTTACTCATGTTTCCACATCCAGAGCTACATGTTGGTCATGGCGTGTGTATTTTATCGAGTCTTTGTTGGGTATGCAGGTTTGTGAGGGATCACGATAAACTTTAGGAAGCCAAAGTGATGGCAAATGTACCCGGCTGGAAGGTGGGTGAGAACGTATACAATTCTGGGAGATGGATGGCTCCATCCTCTGGCAAACTGAGTATGGACTCATAGCGTCATTCTGCAATTTTTGTGGCAGATCGCAGTTCATTTTTGTCTATAATAATTGGTCATTTTTCGAGTATTCTGTAATGCTCAATGCAAAGAAAGACGTTCGTTCAGCTGGAGTTGAGGACCATAACAGCTCAGGTGGGTAGTTCTTTCTCGCATATTGAAGTTGCTATGCTATTATGAAGGTGGCATTTCAAAGTTATTGCCCACTCTGATTCTTGTTGGAATCCGTTTCTCAGATGGCATCTCGTTTGGGATCTCTGTTTCACATTTCTCAACGGTGAGTAATATGGCCCTGCTTTTTTGTGATGGATTCACCAAAGATAAAGATTTGTGGTGCGTTATTTATGTGTGTTTGGCGCTAATCAGAGTGAACTGTTCACTAGGTAAAGCAAACACAATCAAACTGAGCACAGTTAAAAAGGCTTGAAGTGTTTTCTTTTAGGCGCAAACAAATTGAAAAGAACCTTCATTGGTGCAGGTACCTGGTTTGAAGCTCGACATGGATTCAGAAACATTTTGAGAACGTAATCGATACCCAGCATGAATTCACCAATATTGCGAAAATGGTTAAACAGAAAGTGACTGACAGCGATGGCATAGCTTTCGGTATTCGATCCATCCACACATTTTGCGAATAAGACCATGTGAAACACAACACCTCCAGAACATCACCAGCATCAGCACACAATGAAACAAAACAAAAACCTACAGGCAAGTCCTCACATGTTTGTCATTTTCTGTATAAAATCTACGTCGCTAGTGGATCCCCGATCGACCCAAAAGAATTGATTTCATGAATAAAATTCATAATATGGCTCATTGCTTTTGTAAAACAGATCCAGAATCATAATTCCTGTCCGCACACTCCGACTTTTCTACATTTCTGCTCTGCATCTGATTCAGGAAGCATTCTTTCCTACATCGAATTTCTCTCTCTGAAGGTACAGTAAACAATGTGATCGAAGAGAAGGGAAAGTATGCAAGCAACTGGCGTATTATCGTTAAAGATCCTCGTATATCGAATGCTCGGCAACCACCGAAAGATTCACAGCAGCAATGTCCCCAATGGTTGAGGATGGGCAAGGCAAGCAAGATGTATCGGTGCATGTGCTAATGCAGAAGAGAAGGCCGCAAAGATAGAGTTGCTTAACTTTGCAAGGAACTCCGTAAATCCTAATTCTCACCTCTCCTTCAACTCCGCCTCGAGTTCCTCCAGTTTCCTTTCGTCGGCAAGATCATCTTCCGCAACTTCTGCTTCAAGTCTTGTTATCGAGGTCCAAATCGTCAAGCTCGCCATAACAAGGCTGCATCACTTACACCTTCTCTTCAACCTCTTTCGTACGTACCGCTTACGGCATGCATCGCAAACTTCATATCAATCTTGAACGCATGTCCCAAGCACGCGTGTCTTGAGAAAACAAGTCGCTCTGAACTGTTCCCTGGCAGGATATGAGCAATCCCTACCCAGTCCTCTGCAAAGCCCACTACAAAAACGCCCTGATCCAGCACCTTTCAAGAAGATCTCGACAGTTCCCGAGAACTCCCATCTCCAACCCTTTGTAAATTTGCCAACACAAGTGTCGTCATTACCCTGATCAATTCCTTTGCCAAAACCACTACACAAACGTTGCGATCACCTCGCCTTGCGCGAACAGCAATGGATTGTTGCTTAAAGCGCCAATCTCCAACCCTTCGCAAATTTCATAAACAAAATGCTCCATGCTCAAGAAAATCCAGTATACTAATGCTGCAATCACGTCGCCTTTCATTTAAACAGCACCGAATTGTTGGGATACGAGCAAGTGTATCCAATTTTTCACAAGCTTTACAACAAAAGTGCTGTAAGGTTACGTGATCACGCTGCTCCAATCTTCGAGTTGGGATCACCTCGCCATATTGGTAGAATACTGGATTTTATTGGGATATGAGCACCTGCGTGATTGTATCCAATTCTCTGTAAAATTCTCTGTAAAGTCCACTGCACATGTGTTGTGATCAGCACCTGGACTTCAGCCAAGATTCAAATTGGAACCAGGAGTGCCAGGAGTGCAAGAAATCCAGGGGCTGCAAGAGTTGCTCTTACTACTGCCTGGCAGAGAGAGAAAGGTTTGATTGTGAAGACGAGAAATGATGAGTGCGCTGTCGAGGAAAAGGGTACAATTCAAGTGGAAGAGAGGTGAAGTGGCACTGCTATGTTATTGCAGTTCTACACCTAAAAGCGCCTGAGTTCCCATTATTATATTGAAATAATAGTCTTTTGTGGGGTCTGGTAGGTAGTTCACAAGGGATTCTAGAGGCTCTAAGAATGCATGTTTTGGATACCATATGAATGAACTATGAATATTCAAAGTGCTAAACAAAGGTGTTTTTAAAATCAGCCTTAGACTCTTGGGAATAGGCAGAGTATATTTTACACAAGTATCAATTATAGTGTAGGGGTAGGAATTAGTTGTTGTTACCTTAGTTGAAGTTGTGATGGCATTGAAGGGCATAAATTTGGTTGCCTTGGTTTCAATTATTTGGTATTGGTGTAAACTTTAACTTCAAAAGGACATAGGCAAATTTTTGGTGCAAATAGTGAAAAAAACGGACATTATTTAGGGAAGTGAGGAAAAAATGGAAAGAAAAGAAAAGTTTTTTTTTCCAAAATTCAAGCGTACAAGAAAAAACCACAAAAACTTTGATTGCACTAATTGAAAGATCATAATGTTTTAAATTAGAAAAAAGAAGGGTTTTTTTAATCTTGCGTGAAAGAACTTGGAAACTTTGACTCTTTCGAAATTGAGATTTTTACAATATATAGGGTTTATTTATTTTCTTACATTTGCATCTTGTATCTTGTAAGTTACATTCCAATAAAATTTCAAAAGTGGGGAGGAATTTGGCATATGTTGCTCAAAGTTATCTAAGTTGCCCAAAAAATTTAGGGGGAGATAACTTTTGATCAATGCATTAAATCAAAAAAGAATTATAAATTCACTAGGGAAAATACATATTTGCACCTTCTGTCAAAATTTGAAGAATATCTATTGAAAAATGACTTTATATGCACCTACCCAAGATCACCTATGTATGTTTAATAGGCATTCAATCCTTTAGAGTTCATGTTTTGGTACATGTGTATTTTCTTGTGAGGATGTCATAACATAGTTAATCAATGTTGGAGTGGGTAGAATGGTACATTTTTTTGGTACCAAATCCAAAATAGGCCTCCCCAAGCATTGGCTAGAAGTAGTGTAGTTATGGACAAGCATACCAATGAAAATCTTTGAGAATCTATAATTTCAATTGAAGGTCCTTTCTAAAGTATCTTAATAAGGGAATATTCTCTTATCTTAGTAAAAGAAGAAGGGGGGAGAAGTCCCCTTCCTTACAACAATATCATGGATTTTTATAAGTGTGTATGACTAGTTGTACTATAATATTGGTATATTTTCATGTGAGATTTTTGTCAACAAGTTTGTTTCATGAAGGAAGAGTGTAGTAAGAGTAGGTTTGGGGGTCCCTTTCGGCTTGTTCCTTCAATCTAAGGTGGCTCCCAACGTCCAACAATGGCCACAAGTAGTGCAATCATGGGTAAGCAAACCAATGAGGATCTTTGATATAAATTAAATATTCTCCAAATTAAGGTGTTTTAGAAAAGAGATACCTTCTTATCCTAAGAAGGAGGGTGGACGAAGTTATCATCTTCTATAGGATATATATGTTATAATATTGGTGTATTTTCATGTGAATTTTTTCTCATTAAGAAGTCAAAGTAGGCAAAGGTCTAAATAAGTTATAGTTGGGTATGGGAATTAAAAGGCCTAAACTACACTAATCCAAGAAGATAAACATACTATATACACCTACAAAGATCTCATCCATTGCTACAACACCTTTCAAAATGTAGGGTCAACTTTTAACTTGCTTATCAGCATATAGGTGTCCTTTCTCTCTCTATATACTATTTTTATATTGTTAAAAAATATATAAATTGAAATGCAAGTGAAAGAAAATTCATTTCAAGAGGAAAAAACATGGAATCTTTGTTTGTAAAACACTTAAGATAAAAAGGTAGCTAGCATGATGGTTAAAGGAATATGACCTCAAATCACTAAATCAAGTGTTCAAGCCTAGTTTACAACTACTAACGTAGAACTACTTATAATTGATCATTTGAAGCATTCAAGACATGATCTAGTGTAGTGGAAGGCAAAGCAAATATTTTTAGAGGTGTGATGATAGAAATGATGCGGATTGTAAAAATTTTGGCAATTTTATTGTTTAAATTGAAACTATGATGCATTTTGAGAGGCAAAAAGTGTGCCAGACCCATAGCCTGTTTGTGGACTCTTCTAATTTCAATCATATAAAAAAAAGACTCTTCTACTTAATCTTTCCTATTTTCTTGCACACTAGAACCTTGTAAACTATTTTTGATCACTTAAGGAATTCAACATAGCTCCTAGTTGAGTATGAAGGGGGGAAGTGTTTTCCTCTAGTATGCAAAAACAGATTTAAGACAAATTAATATGGAATTCTTCCATATTTTTCCACCCAAAAACAAACTATTGTAAATTTTTTTTGTTTAGATTTTTTGAAACTTGTTCTTGAGATATAAATATGTCTAAGGGGTATTTCACACTACAGTTGTCCAAGTCAAGAGGCCATGGTTTTCTCAAATCTGATTGGTAGAAATCATCGTTTCTAAAATATGATTGGTAGAATCGATGGCCTCTCAACTTGAACGACCATAATATGAAACACCCCTAATTCCAATCATAGGCTGGTGAAGAAATATAGAGGAAATCAATAGCTCTTAATACATTATAATATATGGTTTCATTACTTCCACTTCCTATGCTTGGAAATAGAACAATTTATACTTTGAAAATGGGGGGCTGATTGGAAAGGGATTGGCTACTTGACTTTGGGACATGTGCCATGAACATTTTAGCTTAGTCCCAACTCTGAAAAGGAAGAAAAAATACATTCTAGCCTTGGTTGGAAATACATCCATTGATAGGTTGGCTACATGGTGTTGCCTCATTATGAGTGGTTCTATCGTAATATTGAACCCCAAGGGCAAATGTTTGGTACTAAGTCACATACATTTTCTTTGCATTGTGGATCATTTCCCTACTAAGGTAGAACTACCCATTCTTGATCACCACCCATAACCAATCAATAGGGTACCATATATCTAACCAAGGTTGGAATGGCTTTCCATTTCCTCCTTGAAATGCATGTTTTGAACTTTTTTAAGGTTTGGACCAATAACTTAATGACACATAAGTGAGCAAGAAAGTATGAAGCAATGAGTGGAACAATAATTCTTGGATGATTAGAATTGAATGACTCTAGATGTTGGTCATAGGTTAAGCCCAACTTTTGCCTTTCAAAATTCATAGAAATTTCAAATTCATACAATAAAATTACCAATGTTTTTACAATCTAAATCATTTCTATCATTACACTTTTGGAAATATTTGTTTTGCCTTGCACTACGCTAAATCATGTCTAAAATATCTTAAATGATTGGTTATGGGTGGTTCTACCTTATACCCAAATCATATTTCCTCAAGTGAATATTAAAGTGGGTACATCCAAAAGCACCACTTATTCTTACTGTGCCTAGGTCTTGTTATCATGTTGTTCAAATTTTTATACAGTCTTGTTGGTGAGTGAAAGCATGTTCCAATGCACCAAAGAAGAGTCGATTTGGATACCATATGCAAAAGTTATTAGCCGTCAAAGTCTGTTTTTGAAAGCGCCATATACAGTCTGGGTACATGACTGATTTTGGAAATGTATGCACATTGTAGATGGCTTTTTAAAGTGAGGTGCCATTTTGGGTGTACCTACCTTATATCATTTTTCCCCCAACCATGTTGTTAAATGGGTATCATTGCCAGTGAGGAACTGAGACATTAGAGGGGATTTGAGGGCTCTAAAGGGCCGTTTTAGGATTGTTCCCGAAACTGGTCTGAGAACAGTTGGCCAATGTCAGGCCATTATTATTTTTTTAATTTTAAAATTTTAAAATTGGGGTCTTGAAATATGAAAAAAAGCCCAACATAAAATAAAATAAAATTTAATGATGTGACACTCTCAAGTCTCAACCACGTAAGATTCCTGCAAAACTGCGATCCTGCAGCAATTTTCACGTTTTCGGACTGTGGGAGCTCGTGGACTCCTAAGCCCTCGAATCTCCCCTAATGACTAGCTGATAGCTGATTCCTTTGGGGTTGATCATGGTGGAGTCGCCCAACTTGCCCGCATTGCTGCTGCGTCTGTCTGTCCAAGCCCAGCTGACTGGTTCTGGTTTGAACATCTGCATCTGACGGGAACACTGTCATTGTTGATTTCTGTGGCCGCGTGCACAAGCGAGGGAGGGAGAGAGCATGATAAACAAACTCACAGCATGCCCTTCTTGTGGGCTGCCACAGTGGGAACTCGCGTGGGACTTGGAACTTCCACAAAAGGACCATCCCCGCCAGGAGGGGTATCGTACATTGGAAAACAAAAAATAACAAAAAAAACTGTTTTAGAGTCTTTGTGGATGGAGGAAACAACACCTCGTGACCCCAATTGTAAAACTTGACTTTCTCATATTCCTTAGCTATAAGGTAGAAGTACCTATAACAAACAACTTAAGCATTTCAGCATGTAAGATGTGGGATATTCACTATGAAATTGAGCTCAGTGTGTGCAAACATAAGGATGAGGAACTATGCAAGAAAAGAAAAGAAAAATTTGATTTCTTCAAAAATGAGTATTTTATTCAATTTTAAAGTAGATTTTTTCATGAAGACCCATTCTGGATTCACAGACTCACCTTATTATTGCTTCAGCACTTCTCCATAAGCAATAAAGGAAGAAAGAAGATTAGATGAGAAGGTACGAACAAAGAATCTTTGTCAATAAATAGTGCATCCTAATGTTGTCCACAATAGGTCAGCCTATGAAGCCATTAAAGGGGGGTTTTCTGTTATAGGTACTTCTACCTTATATGAAGGAGATGGACATGTTTTTTCTTCCAAATACTGACTCCATTACTGTGCCGCAACTGAACATCAAATGGTGGTTTTTTTTTCTTTTTTTTCTGCAACTTCCAACTTTTGAGTTTGTTGCTGAAATTACTGTTAGCGAAGATTGGGAGATGGAGACTTGGGGGACAGAGGATGGTCTTTTTCTCTCAGTCATGGGGTGATGGGACTGCAGTAAGTTGAAGGGTAGATGCGAGCAGCAATTATTTCACTTGCAGATTAGCATCGTGGGGTGGTGGTGGTGGTGATTTATTGGATCTGGAGGCCACATCTGGAATTCTGGACTTGGCAAGGACACTAAATCCTCCATTCGAACTGGACCCTACAGGGTAATTTTGCAAGACGTTAAATCGGTCGCACAAAGTGGCTCCACCGGGGTAAAACGTGGTTCCAGTGGGGTAAAACTCATTTTACTAGGGGTTGATAGAGGTTTGGGGTTTATGTTTTTGTTGGGTGTTTTGGTTGTATTCACCCTCCACAAACTAAGGCCCTGTTTACACCAAAAAACTTTGGGTTGGGGCCTAAAAGAATGGAGTATTTTGATTGGAAGATAGCTATGGTACCAATCCAAAGTTCCAATCAGAAGACTCCATTCTTCTGGGCCCCAATCCAAAGCTTTTGGGTGTAAACAAGCCCTAATTCGGGGTCTTTGATGCAAAATATGAACTCAAAATTTGAAAAAAAACAAATTCTGCAAAAAAAAATAAAAAAATCAGCGTTTATCCATGTGATAAACTCAGGGACTTCATGGGACCAATTTAACATTGCGTGGTAATTTTGGGATTTTGTAAGATAAAAGTAAAAAAAAAGACTCCTATTTTTTTGTGTTTAAGGTATATTCTAGACTTGTCCTAGATAATTTGGGTCTTTGATTGCAAATATAAATTTAGAATTAAAAAAAAAAATTATGTGCAATTTTTTTTAAATCCTGTGTTTTCTCCTTAGATTAATCCACCTTGTTGGGCTCACTTCGAATGGAAGATTTAGTGTCCTCTTTGGACTTTTACCCTGTGAACATGTACACTAAATAGTATATTTAGTATTAGCAACACTATTTACGAACCATGACACTAAATATCATTAAACCTACTAAAGTAAGTAACATTAAATCTCATTTCTAACACTAAAAGTACTCTATGGTAAATCTGAAATCTGAAAAAGTTTACATTTAGTGTTAGAACAAAAGTTCCCAAATTTTGGGAACGTCAAGAACGCTATATTGATGTGGTCAAGCGACTGGTGACTACCACATCAGAAAATACTAATTTATTTATTTATTAACTTAATTATTAAATAATTTTTGAAAAAATTTATTAAAAAAAAATCTTGCTTTTTAATACATTCTGAAGTTTTTTGGAAGTTTTTTTTTTCAAAATTCAAAAATTCAGACCAGTAGGGGGCTGGTCTGCAGCAATGAGAACAGTTTCAAGGAATTGTCTGAAATTGGGCCCAGAAATCCTCTTATGTTTAACACTACACTATTTCCTCCAAAGTTGAGATTTAGTGTTGTGTGGAGTAGGGGGAAAATTACACTAAATGTAATCCAATACTAAATATACTATTTAATGTAGTATTCTTTAACTCTTGAAAGACCAAATTGCAGATTTGTAACCATAGATATAATACCTTATTTGAATGATAAAATTATAATTTTTAAAATTAAAGTATGGTAATACGTAAATTATTGGATTATTTTTCTACATTTTGCATCTTTCATTTTGAACGTCATTTTAACATTACACATACAACACCATTTAGGTAAAACATGTAACTATTTTAAAGTTTTTGAGACATGTAAAAGGTACAATAATGATATGAATTGTTGGAAGTGAATACAAAAATCCTTCATGCTAAAACCAAAATTGGACTTTTTAGAGGTTTTAGACCTTAAAGACTAAAGATTGTAAGAAATCCATATAAATGGTATGATGCTTGACTATGAAGACACAAAATATTTACTATACCAAGACAATTACCATTGGATTGACAATTCAATAATTAGCACAAGTGAGGGTCAATCTCATTAAATAGATGGAAATGAAAATTGAATTTCACAATGAAATTTTTAGAGGCCCAATTTATCACAAATCGATTACAAAGTGGCATGTAACATTTTTTGCCCCTCTCTAAAGTTATTTAAGGTAGTATCTTCCATTTTGATGTCATTTTAACATCTAAATGTTACCATGCTTGAATACAACACCATATAGGTAGAATATTTTATAATTTTGTGTTTCTCAAATACATTGGAGGTGCAATATTGATTCAAATTGGGAGTGTCATGTGTTAGTGGATCTATATGAATATGATGACAACCCTTTCTTATTAAAGTAATGCTTCATAATAATTTGAATGAATGATGCCTAATTACTTTGAAGAGATGGATGACTTTTAGATGAAATTAGGATGAATGGCAATGAAAATCTGATGGCAATTATATTATTTGAAATAATATGAAAATAATGTAGACCACATAATATTGCATTTTATTTAATATACTATAAACTTCTGTTGTTGAGCCTCATAAATTCTCATAATTCATGAATTACCATGAAATAGTTTTATAACCATTGGTCGCACAACCAATAATCCATTCCACTCAAACATTGAAAGGAGGGAAAGGGAGTTCTTTATAGACCCCCTACCTTTGGACTTTCAAATATTTATTATTCATTGTTTGTAGCCTTTCCAACATTGTATATTGTATTTCACGTAATTTTAACGCTTAAAAGATGTGGAGGCCATTTTCTAGTCCATGAATGAGAGAAAATCTTTTTGTCTAAGATAGAATTGCAACTATTCATCTTTGGAATTAGGGGTGGAAAGGAAAAATCTTTTATAGTGTTATGACTTCCAATGAATGCTTTTGGATTTTTTGAACCAAATAATTGTTAAGGTATCAAAATTTATGATTTCCATGATCATCCACTTATTCATTAAGGGTTAAAGTTGAAACAAAGAATAATGTTATAAGAAGCTCTATTTACAAAGCACTATCATCACTTCTAGCTTTTATCAATCTGGTAAATTTCGTTAAAATGGCAATATTCCATTAGTTTGACATTTCTTACAATTCGGATTGCGTAGTTTGAAATTGAAATCTATTATAGATTTTTGAAATCTATATGTGATGAAGATGTCTAAATTCTATACTTGTCAAAGATGTTTCAAACTGTATAGTTTGAAATCTAAATCTATCATAGATTTTTGAAATCTATATAAGTCTTAAAATTTCCAAAATTTTTACCGGTCGTAGATGTTAGTTTTTAGTTCAAATTGTGTGGTCTCAAAATTGGCTTATAGAATACCGTCATTTTAACAAAACTTGCCATCAATGCTAGTTAATCTTTACAATTCTTTGACTATGGTTTTCACCTAAAGTACTCTAAAACTGCCATTTCTAGTACAAGTACCAAATTGTAGGAAAAAAAATTATTTTTTGACACATGTAACTATAGAGTCTTGTAGTACATTGGTTTGAAGAGATGTAGAATTTTTTTAGAAATTTCCACCATGTGGATTGCAAGATGTTAGTGTTTAAATTGACAAAAATCCTTTTTTTGACATTGCAAAAAATTAGGCAATTGCACTTTACAAGGTCACACATTTGTTTGTATGAAAAAATATTCATATTTTTGTAATAAAAAATCTACATCCTATAAAAGAAACTTCAAAAAATATTCAAGACTTCAATGATAATTTTTTGAGTAGAAAATCGGCATAACTATCCACAAACTAAAACTCCTAATGACTTTCATCTCATTAATCAAAATAGAATGTTTAAAAGCTTTCTATATACGTAGAGAGAGAAAAAATCAATTTCAAATTTTGGTTTATAAAAAATAAATTTAAGAGATATCCAAACTACCCCGAGTTGAGAAAGAAATTATGTGTCATGCAATAACTTTTTTAACTGTGTAATCAAAAGTTTTGGAAATTGTTCGACCTTAAAGATATTCTTCATGCAAATGTTTTTTTCAAATAGCAATGATAAAATTTGCATTAGCAATAAGCTGCCCAAAATTTCTATGTTACCAAAAAAAAATAGATTGGTCTTTAAAGAGTCAAGAGCACAAAATGCTTAGAATAATACTAAATATTTTAAGAAGTTCCAAATAACATCAAGTAATATCAATTGTTAAATTAAAAACTCGTGCACTTATAATTATTTTTTAGGTTTGTAAGATTTAATTTGGTAAGTTTTGGCTTTCTATTCTTTCTATTTGAAAATGTGCACAAATTTGAAAGATTTTCTTAATTCCACATTTAAAAGAATAAAAATACTATATTTGCTTTAGATTCCAATACAATTTTGTGGAGGCGTAAGAAAGTATTATTATCTTCTTATAATTTGTCTTCCTCCAAATATGTGTTTTTCCTTGTAAAGCTAAACATCCAAAATGATTAGAATCTAGACTTTCAATGCTTTATATTTTCTAAAAATAATTCTATATACATTTGACCAATTAGACTACGTTTAAAATTAAAAACTTCAAGGTAAGTTATATACAAAAAAAATACCAAAGTGAAACAACTCATTGAAAACATCCATTGTAAAAAAGTTGCTTGGCTTTGAGGGTTTAAGAGTAAACTTCTATATTGTGTAAAAGTCCAAATGGCATTTGCCAAATTTTACCCCTCAACACTCTAATTTCCTAATTCTAGATGATGAAAACAGCGGTGCTATTCTGTGAGCTTGTGAGTGTGAGCCTGTGAGCGTGGAGTAGGGATTCTGTGAGTAGAGAGCTTAAAAATTTGAAGAAGCATTATAAAACTTAATTTTATTCATTAAAATTGATTCCATCTTAAAATTTGAATCAAAATTTTGTATTTCTAATAAGTTTTAGTACCTATTTTTATAGACCTATTACTATGAACCTATTATTGTGGTTATGTTGAAATTGGATGAAGATTCCAATTTTCAATCTTACTTAAAAGTATACATTACAAAAATGAAGAACTCAATTGATATGAAAGATGAATAAAGATGGAATTAAGTTAATATAGAGTATTTGTTGATCATTATCCTATAATAATATAGATCTTTTTGAGGCCTAGAGAAAGGTACTAATGATTTTTATTGATGTATTATTATTACAGTTGTTTAGATTTTAGAATGAAAATTTGTTGATAAAAATCTTTGCTACACTAAATTTTATTTTGGTTGATCATATCTTGTAGCATTATAAGTCTTGTCAAGGCCAATAGGAGGGCATCAATTATTCCCTCTTCATTTTTAAGTCAATGGACTTGTTTAAATTTTAGAAAAAAATTTGTTTGTATGATTTCATTATATATAGAAAGAACTTAGTTGCACCAAATTTCATGTTGTTTATGAGTATCTTATAGTAGCATAGGTCTTTTCAAAGGTGAATGTAGGGACCTATAGTTTTGTCTTAATGTATCAATAATGGAACTTGTTAAGATTTAAAAATCAATATTTGATTGATAGGGATTACTTTTGTAAAGAATTAACTTCGTTACACAAGATTATTGACTAGTTGACTCATTATCTTCTTGTTCATCCAATAAGGGGATTCATTTCTCCTTTCTTGATCCAATGGTTGTTTATTTATCATCTTGAAATAATACTTGTCAAGCTTTGCTAGATTTTTGTGAACACTCTCCTTGGTCTTGCTTCTTAGTAACCCTCGGCGTCGAGAAGAATCCTATGACTCCGATAAAATTATTATTGAAAAAAGATTTTTTTTTTTTAAATTTAATTTAATTGCGAGGGGCTCTCCTCGGCACAGAGGGAAGTCCCACAATTGCGAGGAAAAAAAGAATTTTTTTTAATCGGAGCTATGGGACTCCCCTCGGTGCCAAGGGGTATTAAGAAGCAAGACTAAGGAGAGTGTTCACAAAAATCTAAATTTGTGAAATAACCTCATTCGATTTTAAAAAAATTATAATTAATCACTCATTTTTTTTTCTTTATAAAATCTAGCAAAGTACAATAAATGGTAAAACAAAGTTATTCAAGGGACCACGGTAATAGGTCCATGGTAATAGGCACTAAAATTTACCAAAGTTAATCAAATTTGGCCAAGGATTTTAGATGGAATCTTCAAAAAATTGTGTAGGCTTACAGGCTCACAGGCTTATAAGCTCATGCTCATAGACTCACAAAATAGCAACCCTGATGATGAAAGTATTAAAATTCACATTTCTTTTCTCATTACTATTTGAATGAAGGTCACTCTAATTTGTAGGGATACTTTATCAAGTTATTGTCTTGTCCAATGTTTGAATTTGGAGTTACTAGAGAAAATATATATTTTTTAAATTACAAGTATAGAAGTATGTCAAGTAGCTGACCAAGCTTAAATTACATTCAATCTTACTGAAAACTAGATTTGCAAAAATGGAATCATAGATTTAAGGAACATAAGATTTTTAAAAATCACAATGTCAAAAAAACCTCATTTTAAAGCCATTCCAACAAATTTTACTCCAATATGCTAGTGTTTTTTTTGTAATTGAATCTAGAAGAAATTTTGAATTATATATATATATATATATATATATATATATATATATATATATAAATTAATGATAACATCATTGAATCTAACCAAATGGACAAAATGTATTGTTAACTACTATTCTTCCAAATAGTACTTTATGATGGTTTTCTTAAATCATTGATTTTCTAGGAAATGCTATTTTTGTTCAAAGGTCAATGATGTTTGCACTTCTATATAAGTAGGTAGAACCACATTCTAGAATCAACCTTACCTTGCTAAGCATCCAAATGTTATAGTTCAATTCCAATATTTAGATAGCTTTTGAAAAGTTGAAAATTTGTCTCCCACATTTTTTACAAGCGTCCCCTCTAAAGTTTCTCTACCACCTATTCTAATTTTCCTCTTGAAAAAACTGCACACTTGTATTTCACATTTTCTTTGTCTTTTTTGTAAAATTTGACCAATTCTAATTGCATTGAAATCAGTCCTATGGATCAAGTCCTTATTCCCTAAAGGACCAATCTACTAAATTTGGCAATATAACAATTTTGGACAAGTACGTGTCACTAGATACCTCCATATTTCTAGCCCAATTTTAATAGAAGTTGTGGATGAGGAATATCTTTCAAAAGTTATAGTCTAATATGTTTGCTTTTAAAAAATAGATAATGTCAATAGATTGGAAAAATTACTTTTTATTTCAAAAATGAAATTTTAAAATTGGTTTTCTTCATTTAAGTATCCATAGAAAGCTTTGAATCATTCTATTTTGATCAATGAGTTAAAAATTATGAGTTTTTGTTTGCAGGCAGTTATAGAATATATACTCTAAAATAAAATTTGAAGTCCTTTATTTTACTCAATTTTAAATATTTTTTGAAAAAAATATTATCGTAGGATTTAGATTGTTTATTACAAAATTGCAACCATTGAGATTGGCATTTTTGAATTCTAGAAACAAATTCTTAACAATTTTATATTTGAAATCATTCACTAGTTTTTTCTACTTACTATTTTTGTCCTATATGTTGTACAATTCGAAATAATTCGAATTTTTTTTGGCATGTACTCTATTTGGCCTCAACAAAGAATCCAAAGAAGTACCACAGTTTTAGACCACTATGACACCTTTTGAAGTGCATCTCCCCTATTCTTTGCAAGGTGAAAAAATTAATTTTGAGCATTTGAATGGTAATATCTTGCAATCTAGAAGGTGGAAAACTATTAAATTTTTTCTACATATTCTCAAGCTAATTTACTACAAGACCCTATGGTTATAAATTTCAAAATATGTTTTTAAATTTTACTTTTAAATTTGATATTGGTACTCGGAATGGAAGTTCTTGATTTTTTTCGGAATAGACATAATCAAGATACTTAAGGGGTTAAAAGATGAAATGGTTATCCCTGACAAGTTCCTTGTAGAAAGGTGAATGTCAATTTTAAACTTTGGGGACAAATGAAATATTGCATAACTAGAATTCTAACCTAGAAAAATTTATCTCTAAAAGTTATGTTCACTCAGAGAGTGATGAAAAATGCAAGGAAATAGATAATTTGGAATTTGATTTTTAGAAAATGGTAAAAAATTTTTTTAACAAAACTAAAATTATTCTTCTTAATTTGAGGATGTTTTTTCATCTTAAAAAAAAATTGTGTTCACCACGCATGCCCAAAAGTATTGCACTTTGGGCATATGTAGAAGGTGGATACCTTTATATTCTTTGAAAATACCTTCACAAGCTTATATAACTATAGTAGAAGTCTTTGTGTTCCAATTTTCACCTTCAAATTCCCATTTTGGGGTTGGAAATAGGATGAATGCACAAAACACTTGTACTGTTTGTTGCATTTAGTAACAATACTCATCAATTAAAATCGAATATTACATAGTACACATGTTCCATTTTCAAGATACTTCAAGAGTTCATAGGGACATAGGACATTCTCTATTTCTCCAATATAGCACCATCTAATGAAATTGCTTGTACAATTGCAGTATAATAGTATTGATCCTTTGAATTTGGGATGCTCCCTAATGCCTAATCCCACATTTAGAGAAATCCTTCAAATCACTAAATATATGTTACACATTTTGGTTGTTGCAAAAAACACTTAGTACCATTTTTGGCTCGAAATAGCCTATTTCAATGACACCTATGACTTTTGGAATTTTTTTTTTAAGTAAATAAAAAAATATGTAATTTGAAGAAAAATGAAAATATTGTGTCTCTTAAAATTCAGACCTAAAACTCTAATTTAACTCTAAAAGTTATGCACAAAAAAGCACAATGGAAAATACAATGAAAATAGACATTTTGATGTTTGATTTTTTCAAAATAGGAAAAAAAATTTAAGAAAAAAAACAAACACTTAAAGATTCTCTTCCTCAACCATTTTCGTCTTTGAAGAAACTTATTTGTGTTCTCTACACTAGGGGCTATTTAAAATAGAAAAAAAAAATTCAAAATAGAAAAAAAATTTATATTGTCAAGAACTATTATGTGTACCTTTATTTCAAATTTCGTGTAAAATAGATGAACAATGCAAAATTTATAAGTAAAAAAAGACCTCTCCAAGGCCAAGGGGACAAAAAATAACACGAGTGTTTCTTGCAATCATCAATTTGTATATTACAACAAGATGAATTCATGATATCATCTTTGATGTAGATGTATATTACAAACATGTGTGTTTATGTTTGAAGGTCAATTAAATTCTTCACTATTTAACCACTCATATTTTGGATATGAGATATCTTGTTGGCAATTTATAATTTAGAGAATATATATATATATATATATATATATATATATATATATATATATATATATATATATATATATATATATATATATATATATATATATATATATATATATAGGTATAAGAATGTAGGATAATAACTTCACTTATATTTTGTTGTATGAATGCAATACTTAATCTTGACCTACATTGTATTAAATTAAATTAAAGTGTTTAGAGCATTTTTAGCATTAATTTTTAATAGAATAATAAAATAATACAATCACTTGTATTATGTATACCTTGGTGATTGGAAATATCAATGCATATTACAACAAAATTTAAAGGCTACATGTTCTACTTTTATATAGTAGTACATGATAATTGATGCCTCGAACCCTAAAAACATTAAAAACATAAATCAATTAATCAATGAAGTCTACATATGACATAGTACATTCTAATAAGATTCGAAGTTAATTTAGGATTTCGGGTTTAGTCTATAGGCTATAGGATTTAGCATTTAGAGAGTAGATTTTAATGTATCTAGGAATAACCTGAATTATCCTTTCATATACAATAATGCTATATTAGATGCTTATAGCATTGAATAGTAGTCTTTGAAAGTTGATCTATACTTTTTAGAATCCATTGTTTTAACAAAGTAGTACTTCAAAAATAGTAAAGATATGAAAACATTAAATGGAAGAGTGGTGGATGAAGCCATTGTATGGCAAACAATTGACAATAAGGCAATTGGGTGGATGTAATCCAACTGTCAAATGGGGTGGATGCCAAACAATCTGCCCACTTATGAACAATTTACTTGCAATAATATTCTGCAAATAATCCCAACCCTATCGAGTCCCCCTTTTGGTCTCACTTCTGACAAAATAATTTTATTGTTTTAGTTGCAAGGCTAGAGATAGTAGTTGGAGCTTAATGTCACTTAAAAGTCTCCTTGCTTCTACACCACATGCATTGTTGCCCCTCTTGTTCATACCTTCTCCTTTTGTATGAAGATTCAAGGTCCAAGATCGATCATCTTGCAATCAACTTGTTCGAGAGGCACCATGGTCATGAAGTCACTTGTTTCCTTGTACTTTTGGTCTTGGATTACTACCTTAAAGTTTTGTAAAATGTGGCTCAACTATTGAGTTTCATTGCAACCCAAATCCAAACTCCTCATGACAATTGAGTAGGAGTAGAGCATAAAAGACACTCAAAGATGGAACAAATCCACCCAATTGAATTTGTCTCATAACTTTGTCATATTTACTTTGTCATATGTTTGTCATATGTTATTAACGTGTCACTAGTATGCATCTATTTTAATTAGCTTTAAAGAGGTTTTGATATGATTTTCTTTAAATTTTCTTTCATGTTTTCCATTTTTTCCATTTGTATCCTTTCAAAAGAGTCATAATTTCTTTTGTGCATTCATTCTAGTTTATAAAATACAACTTTGGTAAAATTAGCCTAGAATTTGGAGCATATAAATCTATATACACTTTATACACATATAACTTGTGATAATTACTATTGGATAGAGTTGAAATCCAAGTTCACATAATTAAATATATATAATATTATAATACAAATTTGTATACATTCATAATTGACACACATAATATTTAATTCTCGTGTCTTCAATTGAAACAATGCATATTATCTTGCATAATTATTATTTTTTATTTTGATTGATTTTTTCACAAATATAAACTACAAATGTACAAGAGGTTTAGTATTTTCTACTAAATAATTACTTAAAGCTAAAAAAAGTGATTTGAAATTTTTTTATATTATGCACAATTTGTTTTTTTTCTACATAATATTTTTCCTTTGAAATAACAATCTTCCAAAATTTTGGCAACTATTTTTAGAATTTTTTTCCAACCCTAACTTCCAAGTACACGATAACTAATTCCTATTGAAAGAAAATGTAGTTCAAACATCAACATCATCATTTTAGCAAGTTTTTTCCTTCTTGTTTCTATATAAACCCATTTAGAACCTTGTACAATAACTATGGGGCATTACATAATTGAATGCTAGTGGCATTGTTGAAGAATAGAGGGGTTTTTTTGTATTTTCAATATACTTGAACATACCTCATCTATTTTCTATAGCACCTATATGGTAGAGATACCTATTATTAACACATACACCATCAACAATAAATAAGGTACCCTATTCCAACCAAGATTGGAATGGATTTTCGTTTTCTCTTTGGAATGTGTGTCTTTGTACTTTTTCAAGGTTTGAACCAATAAGTGAATGACTCATGAGTGAACATGAAAGTAGGAAGTAATTAGCGGGAAAGTATTCTTGAATGATCGGAATTAGATGACTCTGGATGTTGGTTATGGGTCAAGCCCAACTTTTGCCTTTCAAAATTCATAGTAATTTCAATTCAAGAGATAAAATTACCAATTTTTTTGCAATCCCCATTATTTCTATCAATGCACCTCTAAATTTTTTTGCCTTGCCTTGCACTATCCTAGATCATGTCCAAATGTGCTTATTTTATCGATTATAGGTACCTCTACCATAGTTAGCTCTTGAAAACATTCAAGAGATGCCAATTCTCTAGCATGAATGAGGTGGGTACACCTAAAATGACCACTTATTCTTACTGTGCCTAGTTTCTATCATCATGTTGTTTAAGTTTTTATATAATCTTGTTGGTGAGTGAAAACATGTTCCAACACACCAAAGAACATAAGATTTGGATACCGTATATAAAAGTTATTAATGGTCAAAGTCTGTTTGTGAAATGGCCATCTACAATCTGGGTAGATGATTGATTTTGGAAATGTATGCTTATTGTAGATGGCACTTTAAGGTCAAGTGCCATTTTGGGTGTACCTACCTTAACTAAACCACTATCCAAGGTTCAAAGCAAGGTTTCTAAGTAGGGTTTTCAAAGCAAGGATTTCTGAGCATGGTTTTCTAAGCAAGGGTTTGTTAGTAGGGTTTGTGAGTAGGGTTTGTGAGTAGGGTTTGTGAGCAAGGGTTTGTGAGCAGGGTTTGTGAGTAGGGTTTGTGAGCAAGGGTTTTTGAGTAGGGTTTGTGAGCAAGGTTTGTGAGCAAGGGTTTGTGAATAGGGTTTCTGAGAGGGTTTGTGAGTAGGGTTTGTGATTAGGGTTTCTCAGCAGGGTTTCTAAAAGCAGGGTTAAGCCGTTTGGGATAAAATGCTATATAAAGTAAGTTTTTGATTTCCAGGCACCTTTTTTTTTTTCTGGGTGCGTCCCTTTTCATCCGTTCTGCTTTGATTGTGTCTTTTTTAGGTGCTGGAGCTGTACAGTAATGGCCACTCACCAACATGTGTGAAGTGCCTGATGCAGGGGCTGTGGTGGCTCTCATCAGCGTTGACAAGTGGCGCAGGGCAGAGCCCTGCTTGGCAATGGCAGGCGGAAGCCCCGCCAGGGTTTAAAATAATTAATTTATTCGGAGAAGGATTCCGGGCGGAGCATCCTTTGAATTATTTGGGAAGATTCCCATCATAACTTTTCCCAAACTCATCCAAATGGGGCCGGAAACTCAGTTCAATGAAGCCAACTGAACTGAACTGCAGGCAGACGGAAGAAGGATGGATGACGGATGGGTTTGTAGGTCCGTCTATAAGTACTAGGACCCGGCCGACAGGAAAAACATTTTTCATCCAATTGGGTTACACAGGTTTCTTGAACCTCATCAAACTAGTTTGATCCCTTTCTAAAATTGACCCTACAGTGGAAACACCCAAAACCGTCCATTTAAGGAATTCAGCAGAGTTGGAGGCATCTTTTTCTAAAAATGATATTTTTCTAGTCTTAGCGAGTGAAAATCATGAATATTCAAAAAAAAATTAAAATTTTCGGAATCAGTATGTAATTTCTATAAATTTCCAAAGTGTTGGCTCCCTAGACCACTGGAACCATCCTATAGGTGTATCTTTGACTAAACACTTGCTGAAATCAACTGTCAGTGAATGAAAACCATACATGTGTCTTACAACCATGTCAGCAAATTAGAATTAAACATTTGTCGGACACTTTAATGAATGCTTATGTATAGATTTAGTGGTACTCTAGGGTCCAGGAATAGGTACAAGGACGGAAATGGATGTTTCTCCCTTATATATTTTGTTTTGCCTAAAATGTACTATTTGTTATTCAGTTCATAAAAGTTCGGGGTTGGTTTTTGAAATACCTATTTTCAACATTTTGAATGTTCATAGTTCATTCTTATAGTATCCAAAAAATGTAATCTAAGAAAATGTAGAACCCTTTTCCAACTACCAACAAAAATTCACCAAAACAAAATTCAATATGATATTAGGTACCATGTTGAATTGATTATTTAGATGAAATTAGGTGTAGTTACTTTACATTGAAAGTTGTTGGAAATTTTCTTATTGTCATAACATTGTCTTGAACTAATTGGATGGGACCCCTTGGTATTCTACTCTTGTAGTTTATTTTATATATTTATCTTTCTAATTTATGGAGGTAATTGATTCACTCTCTACTCCATCAAATTTTCTTTGGTTGCCATATGTATAATAAAGTTCATGAATTTAAGTTTTGTTTTGTATTCTAAGACACTTTAGCTGAAATTATTCTTTTGACAAGGCTATGTATGCTTTTGGTTGAAATAGGTTTGCAATGGCCCATGAGATCATCTTTATTGTTGTTTTATTATGTTAGGTAGAATGAGAGTAATCTTTCCATGGGATAAGGCTTTTTAGCAAGGGAATTGTGAATTTACAAAGAACTGTAAGGATATCATTTGAAATATATTTGTAAGGGCCTTATGTAAGCATTTTTGTGGATATGTGACAAGTTGATTAAAGGTGTTTTATATGTACATATTAACATACAAAAAGACAATTCATACGTTTTTTTACAAAAAAGCATGTACAAAGGTGTGTTACAAATGTGGTCGTAGTGGTGTTATCAACTTTTTTATTGTACATGAGAAGATGCTAAATCTACAAATCACTTTGTAGTGTATTTTGGCAACTTCTAGCTCTTTTTCTTGATCAAAATCTTAGAACAATTATTAATCCTTAAAGTGTTAAGGTATAATTTATTAAGCCCTTCTATATACAATATTTATTGACTTCTTCTAGTGAAATTATCATGAGATTTGTGTGTTACTCCTAGCTTAAATTTTTTTACAAGGATCCAAATTGTCATTAAAAAATTATGCTTGAAAAGGACGTGTTGTTGAATTTAGGATAGTTTTAGGATAGCCATGATAGAAAGGTTAAATTGGTCTAATAAGTTTGTTGAGAGTATGTATATAAATCTTTCAAGAAGCTCATTTACATAATCAAAAGTTGAAAGGCATACACAATCCTTGCAAAAGATGCAGGCAGTCTTGGTCCAAAACCTCCCCTCCTTGAATAAGCACAACCATCGATTAGAACGAAGCTCCTTCTTTGTTGTCGATCTTTCCGAGGAGAAAAATGGAGGGCTATTAATGCAGCAGGTGGTCAACATCCACAACCGTCGATCTCAAAGGATAAAGTATGGATATGAATGTGATACAAATACAGAATACCAAATATGGTTACAAATATGGGATCAAATATGAATATGGGAACTAATATGACATTAATACAAAATACCAAATATAATTACAAATATAGGAGCATATATTGTCCCATATTGTTTGTTAAAATTATAAAGAGGAGGTGGGGTGTATTGAATTTAAAACATAAAGTTTAAATTAATTAATAATACCCGGGAGGTTTAGGGGAATTTTTAAATGCAAATGTTTTCTTGGCACACTATCTTTTGGGTGGGTGGAACATATCCCTCACTATCCACTCAATAGCATGATTTTGAGTCACAAGTGTTTGATATTGTTCTTTCTAAGTCTTAAACATTTCTCAAATGACAAAAAATTATTCATTTTGTCACTATTCAAAATTCAAAATGGAATTATTATGAAATTTTAGGTATAGAATTATTTTTAAGTATATATTTTTTATAACTTGTATTAAAAGATCTAAAAAGGTTTATAAAAAAAGATTAGAACAAAAATAATACTCCATAACATTTAATTTGACTTTGAAAAGTTGTAATTTTTTTTAATGGAGATGAAAAATTCATAATAACTTTCTAAATGAATTGCGGATTGCATAATTTCATAATTATTACATAAATCTTTGCATCATCAATAATTAATTGTTTTTTATTGATTATAATAATGATTATACATCAAACTTTCTTTTCTAGTTTAAATCAAATGTATCAAATGGACATTTTAAAATCATTTTACAATTCAATCTAACCAAGTCATTTTTAGTTTTTGAATGCAAAATCTTTTAGATATTAAACTATGCACTTAAATATATAAGGTGCATGCAAAAGAGGTTGTAAGGCATATTTTACAACCTTTCATTCCAAAACTTGCACATTGACATTGAAGTTTTTGAAAATAACATTTTAACCTTTAAAAGTCAATCTATAAGTTTGTTTGGTTTAATCCATGCCCTATAGGATATTTGCTTAGAAAGAGGTAGAAAAATATTTTCTTAGTCAAAATTATGAAATAAAATGATATTGCACAAACATTGCTTTATACCAAAACAATGTATTGGCAATTTCAAGGAAATAATACATTTGCTACAACATATTAACACCTAAAGCTTAGAGAGTTTTGTCAAAGGATTTTTGAAGGTTCGAGTACTAATGATCTCAATTTTTGGCAAAAATTAAATTTTTTTTTAAGTTGGAAAAAATAACTAGCTTTTGGAGAATATAGTTTTTATTTCAATCTATGCTTGTCAACAAAATATAAGCCACACTAAGCCCAAAACAAGTGAAGACATCCAAAATAAAATAAAATGCGAAAAATTGATATAGGTTTTAAAAAAACTAATTCCTTTTAGATAATATTTTTGCTTGTGTAAAAATATTTTTTTCATTCCATTTGGATATTGATTTGAGATTGAATGAAGCTTCTTGTTTTGTAAGCAATCTCAACAAATTTTTGTGACAATAAAATATTGGATAAATTGTTTATGAACACAATTTAACGATTGAAAAGAAGAAAGAATTGCACATGATTTATTTTGATTTCAAAAGTAGTTTCATCACTAGAATTAGTATATTTAAATTCTTTCTTAGTAAAATAAAATAAAATAAAGAAAAATAAAATTTTCAATTTGTAGTACAAAAATTTAAATTGAGATGATTCAAAGCCTTAAAATATTCTATATCTAAGACCCCCCAAAGTATTTCTTTAACTATAAACATTTGTACTTTGTGTTTAAATAAAGTTTAAGAAAGTTTAATTTCTACCCAATATTTTTGTACTACATTAGTGCATGTTCCTATCATTAAATATAAAAACAAGACAAGTGTTCAAATTTTTCGTTGTTGCATTAAAAGTGGGAGTTTTGGGGGTTTTTTTTTAATGAAAAACAACCTTGGAAATTTGGGAGTTAGATGTGAGAACATTTGTGACATGAAAATCAAAAGTAAGGATATGGTACAAATTTTTAAGTTTGTTAATTGATCTTTCAGTATATTTCATTGGTTTACATCTTAGAAAAGATAAGATTTAATTTAAGTGCACTTATTTTGTTTTATTTTTTTAATTATATTCATCTATTACTATAGAATTATAACAATTACATTGATTTTACTAAACCATTTTAAACTTATATACAATAGTTGGGCATACATAGCCAAGCTTTAGAAATAATACTCAAATATAAATTAATATGTTCAATTGGAATTCAAAGTGAAGTTTGATTATGCAACTTATATATATTTGCATACAAGGTCTTTTGTGATTAATTGATCCTAATAGTTTAAGGTCTTATTTTCTAAAACCATATATGCAATCTAAATTTAAATCTATGAAGAAAATCAATAGAGAGCCCCATAAGCTCTAATGTCCAATTTTACAAAAAGCCATATTTCAAAGCATAAATTTTTGAAATAGGTTGATTTTAATCCCTGCAAAAGAATGGAAATGGGTATGACGTATTTTCTACTTCAATAACTATAATGATCAAATATGTAACAATACTTGAAACCTTATCATTATAAATTGCTAGAAAGAGAGAAATGTTTTTATGTTGTAGTAGACAATTGAAAAGTTTGTTAAAAGAAAAGATGAAATTTTCTACTTCTATTTATTATTCCAAAAAGTAATGGATCAAGTCAATAGAATTGCAGTCTAGTTTAAGAAAATGTACTCTATATCATTTTGTAAGCATCAATTTATTACTATATATGTATGAATATATTTTTTTTCTAAAAATTAGGAATTTTGTGTCTTTTTCAAAAATAAATGAAGAGAATTCCTATCAAATATAAAATAATCTAAAAAGAATTGAGTTTCAATCAATCAAGTGTAATTAAAAAGATTCAATCTTTGTGACCTTGGAATATGAAGTCTCCCAACTTCAATAGTAATAAAGTTTACTTTTTATAAATCTTTCAAAATGTTCAAATATAAAAAATAGTAAATTTGAAAAAAAAATTGTTTTCTTTTCCTTGAAATTTCACAAATCTTCTTGAAGGTAAAAGGGATTGAATTTTATTGACTTTTGTTCAAGTATTTGAAAAAAGATAACAAATTCTCTTGGTATTCGCTTTCTAAACCTTGTATGAAATAATTTTAAATTTTCAAACTGTTGTCTATGGATGTATTCCAAAACAAGTACTTGATCATTCTAATTCATATTCAAATGGTGAATTATTAGGCTATAATCTATAATTTGCTACTATATAAAATAATCAACATTTAATAGGTGGATGGTGGACGTTTTTAAGGCAAATTGAAGGAGTTATCTTATATAGAAAAAATACATCTATAAATGAATTTAAAAGAAACTTACCCCTATTCATCAATGATGTCTCCATAGTAGCTTGGTTAGTTGATTCTTCACGATCCTTGTGTACAATTCGACATGATCATTGTGTACAGCTCGATATGTTCCTTGCATACAGCTCAATATGATCCTTGTGTACAACTCAACATCGAGTCATGCCACGATAGAAAGAATAGATGTATTCCAAAGCAAAAACTTGATCCATTCTAATTCATGTTCAATGGTGAATAATTAGGCAATAATATATAATTAACTACCATATAAAAACAATCAACATCTAATAGGTAGATGATGGAAGTTTTTAAGGTGTATTGAAGGAGCTATCTTACATAGAAGAAGTACATCTAAAAATGAATTTAAAAGCAACTTACCCCTATTCATCAATGATGTCTCCATAGTAGCTTGGTTAGTTGATTCTTCATGATCCTTGTGTACAACTCGACATTGGGTCATCCTATGATAGAAATAATAGATGTATTCCAAAGCAAGCACTTGATCCATTCTAATTCATATTCAAATGGTGAATAATTAGGCAATAATCTATTATTGTCTACGATGTAAAAACAATCAACATCTAATAGGTAAATGGAAATTTTTAAGACGTACAAAAGGAGCTATTTTATATGGAAGAAGTACATCTAAAGATGAATTTAAAAGCAACTTATCGCTATTCATCATTGATGTCTCCATAGTAGTTTGGGCGGTTGATTCTTTATGATCCTTGTGTACAACTTGACATCAAGTCATGCTACAATAGAAAGAATAGATGTGTTCCAAAGCAAGCATTTGATCCATTCTAATTTGTGTTCAAATGGTGAATAATTAGGCAATCATCTATAATTATCTACCATGTAAAAACAATCAACATTTAGTGGGTAGATGATGGATGTTTTTTAAGGCATATTGAAGGAGCTATCTTATATAGAAGAAGTACATCTAAAGATGAATTTAAAAGCAATTTACTGCTATTCATCAATGATGTCTCCACAACAGCTTAGTTGGTTGATTCTTTACGATCCTTATGTACAACTTGACATCAAGTCATGCTATAATAGAAAGAATAGATGTATTCCAAAGCAAAAACTTGATCCATTCTAATTCATGTTCAAATGGTGAATAATCAGGCAATAATCTATAATTAATTACCATGTAAAAACAATCAACATCTAATAGGTGGATGATGGACGTTTTCAAGGTGTACTGAAGGATCTATCTTATATAGAAGAAGTACATCTAAAAATGAATTTAAAAGCAACTCACCCCTATTCATCAATAATGTCTCTATAGTAGCTTGGTTAGTTGATTCTTCATGATCCTTGTGTACAACTCAATATCAAGTCATCCTATGATAGAAAAAAATTAATTCATTGCACAAATGAAGACATTTGTGAAAAATCTTGTGAAAATCTTTTTAGATATCTTGTTGAAATTATTTTTCCTCTAAATCTACATTTCTCTTCTTGAATCTATTAGGATTATGTACAAAATAATACTCCCTCTATTCCATTAAAAGCTTCCTGATTAGGCTGAATTGCAGTGTTTGCAGGAAGAATTTGGCAAGCTTTTAGTAGGACAAAGGGAATACTTGTGAACCTTCTTTTAAAGACTTGGATTCATCATGATTGTATAAATCTATATTGAAAATTTTAGAAAATTGTACCATGTAGTTTGTATTTTGATCATATGGATTCTAATCTTAAGAAATTAGAGACCTATCACCAAAGTAGTCAATAAAAATAATTCAAGTGTTGAAGCATTAGGTACTTTTTTTTATTTCTTTGGTATCCTTGAAAGTCATCCATCAATTACTTTTTGGCCCAAAACACATATCAAAAACAATGATGGTTGATGATAAAACAAAAAAAGAAACAATAGTATTAGATGTTTTGAGGAACCTCTGGAAGATAGTAATTTTTGTGATTGTAAAAATGTACTAGAAACTGTGAAAACAGTACCACTTAAGCAATTTGACATGGCCGATAAATTGCCATGTTACTTGATATTAATTAGTTATTCTTCCAAATTAATTAATTTTTTTTTTAGAGAATTAAAAAAAAAACAATTTTTGGTTCTTATACTTTCTAAGTTTATTTTCAAAAAATAAAAATAAACATTTTTTTAATTTTTTTAAATTCAAAATTTTAGACAAGTAGTGGCTAGTTCACTTTACAAAGAATGGTTTTGGGGAACAACTCTAAAATAGTCTTCTAGAGGGTTGAAAAAATATATAAGTTTTTTTTTGTGAAATATTTTGAAAGAGTGTAAAGTCCTTAAGCTTGTCTTCAAACTTGATCTAAGGTATACAAATAAATCATAATCAATACCCCCCAAAATGAAACTTCTACATTTTGATCAAAAGTGTTAGAATAACCTAGATAATTGTTGTATACAAAAGATGTACACAACAAAACACAAAAGTCAATGAAATCCTATTCTTAATTTTTAATATATATGCCTTGAGATGGTGCTTTGAAAATTCATTCTTTATTCCTTTGGTGTTCAAATAGTACATATTAAAGTGTACTAGATTTCTCTTTCATATAGTAATAAGATCAAGTAAAATATTAATATCTTAATAATAACTACACTCAATTGTAATTAAGGGCAATTAAAGGTGCACATACTTTATTTTGTTTCTGTGATCTTTGCAATATGCGTACAATGTGTATTGATAATTGTAGAGGGTATTTTTGGGTCAAAAACTTGTTATAAAAATTTAGAATTTTATATGGTTTAGTTTATATTAACTTACTACATTCTAAGTTTGTTATAATTTGTTTTTTTATTTTCATTGAATTAGTAGCAAATATATTTTGAAAATTAATATTCCATTGATGATTTGATTTAAGTAATATATTTCATTAGCTTTTGAAATCGAGTTTGTCCAAATTTAAAAATTTCTATTTATAGAATCTTCAAGCAATATCAAAACAACTTATCAATTGTAATTTTTAATACATTCAATATAATTGAAAGAAAAATACAAACAATACATATATTTCATTCTCTTACTTTATACAGGGATTAGACAAATTTTGATGTGCAAAATACTCAATTTCTATAGTGTTTGGAGAATTTATTAGATTCTTATCTAAATAGTTCATTAATTACATTTACAAGTTTTCCATTCTTCATTTTTACTTAGAAAAAACAAATAGCTTGATGAAAATGGGGATATGTTTTACTTCAATAACTAATTATTTAGTTTTGTATGAATGACCTCAATGGTTGTATAATTTGAAAATAAAATAAAGAATTAAAATATTTATTATAACAATTAAAATAGGATTCTATGATAACTTGTTATATATCTATTGAACCATAGTTTAGGTGAAAAATGATAAATTTATGATTAAAATTAAATAAATAAATATTAAATTCAACTTTGAATATTAAATATTGAATAATAGAATTCTATAGACAACCAATTACAATGAATCAATATTTAGATCTATTATACAACTCTTATTTGAATATTATTATCATTGTTTTCTTTATGTGATACTATACTTTATAACAAACATCCATATATTTTCAAATTTAAAGCCCTTATGACCATAGCTTAAGAAGTTAGAATAATGATCATAAATTATTTTATTTCATATAGATGAAAATTGGATAAAATCATGGATCTTTGTCAATTCAATTTTAAGCTGATTTCATATGGAGATTCACCAAAATACAATATTTAGTCATTGATAATATAGTTTTTTGGTCATAGTTTAAATTCAGAGACTGCAAACATTGCGTTATTTATCTATTAAATTTTTTACTTAAATAATTTACATCTCAAAGAATATTATTCTAAATTCAATATACTAAAAATATCATGACTATTACCTTAAAAAATGAAATAACACTATTGCATAAAAAAAATTAATTAGATTTAATTCCAAAACAAAAAATATACAAAATTGTAGTATGTTATAGAATCCTAAGGAGGTATATCACAAAGAATGCTAGTATGTGAGCATAAAATCCATGAGCTTATGAACATATGAGTTTATATTATAAACACCTTCTATCATTACTAGTAGGTGTATATGTTAGAGATTGTATCTATGTTATAGTGTATCTATATTATAGATACAAATGTTATAAATCCCTTCAAATGTTTGTAGGTAAATACCTACAAGTAGGTTCAAGGCTCGTAGGCTCGTAGGCTCATTTATCTACACTCAAGTGCTAGCATTATTGGATATAGTAGGCCGCATGGTTGCGCATTCATGAAAATATTATACAAATAGCCTTCTAGTAGTAATGTAATTTAGTCCTTGCATTGTAGCTAAAAGTTTGAAAGTTTTAGAAAACTAAAGATTATAAATATAGTCATTAATTGTTGATCGGAATTTTTTTGCACCTCATAAATTAAATCATTGAGCTCAAGATTAATAATTTTCTTAAGAACTAACATAGCAACAATCTACAATACATTTGGGCTTTGTTGCTTTTTGTACTACCAATTATGTCCGATTGAAAGTTTAACTTCTAAATGCTTGAGGTACCATATTTTGGTATTGAAAATATTTTGAAGTTAAATAAAACCTAATCAAATTACTATTTTTTAGTAATTTTTGTTTTTTGAATATCTTTTTTGGAGTCTAGTTTTAGCATCCAAAATCCAATTTTGAAAATGATTGATTATGATTTTTCTATTCAATAATTTTGTGCAAGGGGGTCCATTGCACACTTGACTTTCCATAGTATTGAGGGTTCTTGGAAAGTAGCCTCAAATATACTAATTCTTGGAGAAAAATTGACATTAGAAATTCATTCAAAAAAATTGTAGAATTGGTTTGAGAAGCCGTAAATTGATTGGTGTTATGCATGTTCGTCCCTTTAACCTTGTATTTTTTTTATGACCAATTTTTTAGATTTGACATGTGAAAAGAAGATTGAAAGACTTCAACTCACTTTTGCAATTTTAACACCCTCAAGATCAAACATTATAATCTTTCAATCCATAAGTAATATTTTTTTTTCCTATTTGATCTCTACTATTTGTAGTTAGAATTTGTATGGTTACAATTCCAAAAAAATTGTTACAAGTTATCAAAATGTTGGCTTGTTGTTCAATTTGGAGCAAATCTCAAAAAATCTCAAAAAAGGTCTTGGGCATTTAGAATTGAAAGTGCTACAACTTTAAAATTTGTGTGAAAATTACATATATACAATATTTAATCAATTTTGAAAAGAATTACTATCATTTCTTATTCTCCTAAAGTTTGATCCTAGGGCCATTTTTTTGTCAAAAGACATTCAAAAAGCAAACCATTTCCTATGCAAAAAGTGCAATTTCCAAACATTTAATTTTTTACATATCCAAGTTTAGAATCTTGCCACAGGGATTTATGAAAATGAGTGAATTGCATTTATACTGAAGAAAACCTATACCTATTGCATTGGATCTTAAGAATTTGAAACATCTTAACTTAACATTTATGCACTACAAATTTCAAATTGTATAAAATTTATATTTAAGAATTGAGTTGAAAATCAAGATAAATTTTTAAAATAAACTTATTTTCCATTCTTCAAGAAAATTCTAACTGGAAATAGTTGCAAGATTGAAGAAAAACCAAATTGTTAATAGTTATAAATTGAACTTCAAGCACACTAATTCTAATGATAAGATTGTTTTTGCAAATTGAAACTTATCTTTTTTTTTGGACAATTGTGAAAATCAAGTTTGAAAAATTGTTTTAATATATTATTTATCTAAGGAAATGCTATAATGCTATAAGATGCTTCATTACTTTTACAATACTAAAGTGTTAACACCCAAAACCATCCTTATACTCTTTGGTGCACTTATTAAAAGTGCTTTAACTTAACAATGGATTGTCACTAGTACTATTTGTTTGATATTTGGAGTATGATGAGGGGTATTTGAATCTTTGTATATTTGAAACCATGCCATGTATTTAATGCCATAGGTATCATAGAAATATATTACAATGATTATTGAGCAAATTTGCTCATGCTTAGGACCATATTAGAACCAATTAAGTGATTGCCTTCATATCATTAAGGTAATGCTATCATAGACTACCTCCAATTACTTTGGAATAGATTGTAATCAATTTTAAGACAATTCAAGGGCTCAAATATTCTCATTTTTGGCTTTATACAAATAATAAGTGGTGCTAGATAAAGTCAATAATAAACAAGTCTAGGATAAATTTTAGTACTTTATACATTTTTAACTTTAGGAAGTTATAGATCTCACATGTGTAGTTAGGAAAAATTATCCCCCCTATACTCTAAAGATAGTTTGCAAATATACTAAATTTTTTGTTTTGATGTTTTTAGGTATTTCCACCTTAATCCAAATGGAACAAATCAACATTTCCAAAAATATTTGTTGAAAAAAATACATTCTATTAGAAATATAAGTAATATTTCTTAATTTTAAATTTATTGTGATTTCTTTTTATTGCTTGAGTTTAATTATTTTGAGCTTTGTGTAGCATAAATTTTTCTTAGGCATCATTTTAAATAAAAATTTAATCTCTAGCTAGCTAGAGAGATAATTTATTTTTCTATTTTTACAATAATTTAGAAAATAATTCCAAATATTGAATTCATAGGAACCAAATTTGAACCTTTAATTGTCTCTATAGGTCTATTTGGGACATTTAGAGTGAAGGAATTAATTGAAATAGAATAAATCAAAGTTTTTTGAAAATAAATAAATCTAGTTGGTAGAATAGAAAGAAAAATTAATTTTTAAATATAAATTTATGGAGATGTCTGGGTGATTCAAGTGCATACACTTGTACTATTTGTTGTGTTTGCATGATTTTTTTTGGAGTACTTTAAAATCAAAAAAATAATCTTTAAATCTTAAAAAATATATAACTAATATATGCACCTTTAAAATGAAGAAAACCATCAAAGAAAATTTGTTAAGAAAATTTCTAAGTAGGAGAACTTGAAAAGTGCCAAAACTCAAGAAAAGACATATTTTGATGTTTTAATTAGGAAAAAATAGGATTTTTTCTTAAAATAAAATAAAATTAGGCCATCTGCAACAACTTTATGGAGATGGTCATTCACCCAAAAAAACTCACCAAAACCATTTTTTACATGTTTCAAAATGCATGCAAAAGAAAGCTTTTTTTTTTGTAGACTTCTACACCACATAAAAATAATTATTTTTATAAATTCCTTTAGCCGCTAGCTACAAGTCTACTAGAAGATCATCTCTTCCAAATTTCAGCTCAAAATTTGTGTTTTGGGTGCTAAATAGAAATAAAACCCCTCCAAATTGGCAAGTGTGACATTTAATTGGGGTCTATTTTTAAATAGTTTACTATTTTTGAAAACAAAAAAATTGGGCAAGGTGTATAATAATCATGACTACCTTTCCTATAAATCTTGAATAATTTAGAATCAAAATACAAAAGTTATAGCCAAAAAACAAATAAGTACATGTGGTGTGACACAAAATAGTACAAGTGTTTCTTGCATTCACTTGTCCACATTGGGATGGAAATTGAAAGTATGTGATTTAAGGTGACAAAGGTCTTTACACATCGCCAAATAGATGAGAAGTGCTTAAAATCCCTCCAAATTTTTCTTAATTACTTCATTTAAATAGGATAGACATACCAAATCAAATTTTAGTCATATTTTTTTCAATTTCATTTATAATTGATCAATTTACCATTTAAAAAATGCATTCTTTATATATGTAAAGGTTAGAGACAAGAAGTTGAATGGTTTTCCAAACTAATAGACCCCAAGAAAAATTCTTTTGGGTATGCAAAGGTGGTGATAGATTACCTTTTGAGTACCTACATCTTCAACAAAATGAAGGTTTGAAACATTTCCAAATTGAATGAGAAGTGTTCATGGCCTCCAAAAATGGTTTTCAACCACTCCATCCTCCCTAAGATAAACAATTCAATCAAGTTTATTTAATTATTCATTTATTTTACTCTTTTCCACTTATGATTGGTCAATTGACTAGTAATGAAATATGAATGTTGTGGGTAAAGGTGGGAGACAAAAGTAAAAAAACTTGATAATTTAGTGGATATGAAATTACAATGAGTTCATTTGGCAATGTTAGGTGGTGAGTACCTCTATATTTGAAATTTGTATTTGTATCCATATTTGCTACTATATTTTGAATTTATATTTGGATGGCTCAGATTAAATTTTACAAAGATTTTTTTGAGAAGAATGGAAGGGGGGACTAATGCAAATTAGGAGGTGACAACCTCTTTTGAGTGCATTGTTGTGTCAAGATGTGTATGGCAAAATGGATGAAATGTGCTTCAAATGGCTTGAAATTTCCTCCAACCATTCCACTCTATAATGCTAATGGTAAATATGTCAAATTAGAATCCATTTTTTTTTACTCCAATCCACTTATTATTGGTCAATTCATCATTTATAAAGACACATTTTGTACATAAAAGTGGGAGAGAAGAAGTTGAAAAGGTCCCGAATTAATAGACCTAAAATCATGACAACTTCATTTGACTATATTGGTTATCAAAATACCTTTGAGCTTGCTTGAATATGGCTAAGGTCTAATGCTCTACAAAAGTGGATAAGAGATACTTTTTATCCTTCCAAATATTATCCACCCTTCTATTACATCCTATAGTGCCTAGGATACCTATGACAAATTTAAGTTCATTTGATTCTTATTTCCATTCCACTTATGATTGGACAATTTACCATTTATGAAATATAAATTTATTGCTTGAAGGTAGAAGGCAAGAAGTTGGAAGGCTCACTCTCGCCTATAGAATTGAACTTATATTGTATTCATTTGGTTACATAGAAGTGAGCAACATCCTCACAATATCCTTTGAGCACCTCCATTCTAATATCACAAAATAATGCCAATATGAATATATTGGATGAGAAATTTCCTCCAGACAATCTTTTCAACCATGTTAAGGATAGATATACTAAATCTATTATTAGTTTATTTTATTTTCTATTTTATTTGTAATTAGCAAATTTATCATTTGTGAAAGATGTGCTTTGTGTATAAAGGTGGGAGACCATAAGTAAAAAGGCTCCCCAAATATATGGATATGCAATCATGACAAATCCACATAGTTATTATGGGATTGGAAACGCCTTTTTGAGCACCTCCTCACCAATACTATCAATGTTTGATGTAAGAGCAAAGGAGATGTGTGGTGCACTTTGACCCTTTTTAGTATACTCCAACCAACCTATTTCATAGAGTCAAAAGATATATAAACCAAATCAAAAGGTTTTTTTATATTTTTTTCTATCAAATTATATTTTTTTCGTTTCTCCATTCTACTTTCTGATTAATCAATTCATTGTTACAAACTTAAGTCACATTTAATGCACTTAGGTAAGAAGTGAAGATGATCTCTTAATCTATAGATATGGAATTAGAAAAAGTCCACTTGGGTATAGGATTATAGGAACGCCCTTTGAGTACCTTTACTCTAATAGTGTTGATACAAAGCCAAAATGGATGTTTGAATCTTTTCAAACATTCTTCAACCACTCCATCCATTAATACCAAGGATAGAGACACCAAAGCAAAGTTGATCAATTTTTTTTTCTCATCCTACTTTTGATTGAAGAGTTTTCTTTTGACTGAATACCATTCTAATGTATAAAGGTGGAAGACAAGAAGTTGAAAGGTCCTTCAATTCAATAGCTTTGAAATCACATCAAGTTCAAATTGGTGACAGTACCCGCTCAGTATTTCTACACCAATAAAACCTCGTCTTACACATGGCCAGAGTGGATGGGACCGATCCAATCACTTTTGTGCCTCGTACTCCATCCAACATCTGACTTCTACAGGAGTTCGAGGTTTCAAGCCTTCTCTTGCTTGTCTTTGATCTCACCTGAAACTATAGACATGTAATGTTGTGAATAGGCACGTGTTGCTCTTTCAACAAATTCACAAAAGATTTCTCCCAACTTGAAAAAAATTACTATTCCCATTCCCATCTAACTACCTACTGCTCTCCTTATCATACTCCATCCTACATCGTACTCCATCCTACATTCCCAGTCAAACAGACATGCCAAATTAAACTTGAATTTTTTTCCTTCTCCATCTTAATGATAATTGATCGTTTCACTAATTATGAAATACCCATTTAGTACCTATAAAGATGGGAAACACGAAGTTGAAACTCTCCCCCAAAATCAATACGTCCAAAATATATGACACCACTTCATTTAGCCAAGATGAAGGTGGGGAATGCCCTCAAATTTGCACCCCAAAGCCCCCCCAAAGTTAAGCAGCCCCTTAGCTCCGAGAGTTGACTTCTTTTTGTTCTTATCTCCACTCAAAAGGCCAAACCATTTTTTCAGACCCCTTACTACCAGTTTCCCTTTATCTCATTCTGTATTTTTTATTTCTTTAAATTGATTAATTTATTATTATTTTTGTTTCTGTATCCTTCCAATCTCATCGTCGTCTCCACATTGCCATTTGATGTTCTCGGTCCTTTCGTGGATTGCTTTGGCTTTGCTTAAGCTCGTCGTTGTTTGTCTTTGTCTTCCTTCTCTCTCTCTCTCTTTGTCTCTCTGTCTCTTCTCTCTCTCTCTCTCTCTTGCTTGCGCAAGGCTTCCTCAGGTCCTTATTATTCCCGATGGTTCTTATCTTTCTTCCATTGCTGGATTGGTTTTTAGTTATTGTTGAACGATTCTAGGGTCGTTTTTCTCCATTTCTTCTTCTCCAGTAGTGATCCTTCGAATGGTGACGACACCGGGAGCTTGTTGCAAAATCGGAATGTTTGAGAGAGAGAGAGCTTTTTCCTCTTGACCCATATTTTCCTATACAGGAGGCGAGGTTCCTGTGTTTTAAGAAGAGTTTGGGCGAAGCAATTGATTTTTTGGAAGGTCATTTGAGTGCTCCGGAGTCGAGCTTCGATGCCGATTTGACCTACCAGACGTTACTTTGATTCTTCTGCCGTTAACATTATTGATTTATTCTCGAGGGAGAGAGAGGGAGAGGGAGTTTGGCCTTTGGGTTTGAATTATGTGGGGAGAGTGTGGGTTGTAATTTTTCAGCTCAGTGGATTGATACAGAGGATTAGTTGTCCTTGGAAGAGCCGGCAACCGATAGAAGTGATTAGGGTGAGTGCGATGGAGTATGCAACTCTTTTTCGTGTGAAACCGCTCACTTATTGGACTTGCTAATGTGCATCTCAACGTTGTGCTATCTCCACTTGTGTATCGAGGTTTTGTGAAAGCGTTTTGATTTTTTATTTGGAAATCCTCACGGCATCTGTGCCTTACCTGCCTGGTCAATCCAGGTACGTCTCACGGATTTTCCTACAATGTTGAGATGCTGTGTTTGGAATTGGAGTAGGGGTGTTCAGCTAAGATGTAATGCATCTTATTTTTATGTAGTTGGGTAGAGATTTGCTGGAGCTGATCTTTGCTCTCTTTCTTTACCTGGAGTCGTTACATGGATTTGCGGTGAATTTGCATTAGTTCTGTGTTCAATCTTTTTTTTCTCTGTGCATTGTAGCGGATAAAGTGTGAGTCCGTTACTAATCCATCGCGAGTTATCTCTGTTTATGATTGCAGATGGGACGTGCGAAGGTAGTTTACAAGAAGGTTGCAAATGGCCGACCTGCGGAATCCAAAGAAGTTGCTGCGAGTAGCGCCTCGAGCCCGGCTCCTGTTCCGAAGAAGAGAGGTCGGCCTCGGAAGATCCCTAAGGAAGAGGTTCCCGTTGCTGTAGTCGAGGAGAAGAAGCCTGATGTGTTGAGCAACGACATCTCGCAGCTCTCCGTTTCGGATTCGGGGAAGAAGCGGAGTCGTACAATGAATGGAGACGATTCCTCAGAAGTGAGGACGGAGAAGAATGACGAAAACAAAAGGGATCATTCAGAAGAGCCTATCAAGCCAGTGATTACCAGACGTCAGGGCAGCCGGAGAAAGAGCGAGCCCAGGCGAGCTGCGGGAGCGTTCATGGATAGCAATTGATGCAGGGCTCCGAAGATCCCACCATCTCAGTTTGTCTTTTCTTTTTTTCTTTTTTCTTTTTCCCTTTTCTTACCCTTTTTTCCCTTTTTTATTTTTCTGCAGTTTTGTTTGTGGGAGGTGAATCCCAAATCCTTCTCCAGTTTTGTAGTGATGCTTACTCGGCAGCCGCTTTGCGCTGAGGCAAAGTAACTCCTAAACGATCACTCAGACAAGGTTCAACTTATTTCTTCTCACGGGTAGGGTTTAAGTGATTTATTTTTATACTCTTGGTTGTGGTATATCCTTTGGCAGCCCTTGTGGGGGAAGTGAAGGGTTGGGGGAGGGGGAAAGTTAGACTCGCAGACTTCAACGAGTCGCTGGGTTGACTTATAGAATGTGTCGATTTGAGTGACCTTTCTACCTTCCTTAAGCAGGCAGGCAAGGTGGGGTTGGGACTAGTTTAGCAGGCGAGCTATTCTTGGAATTGAAATTGCAGAATGTGTGTTGAGGATTGATGGTAGGTCGGAAACGACAGCTTAGGTTCAGTATGAGACTCTGTTCATGAAAAGCCCTGTGAACTGATTGTAGGGAATCATGCTGTCGATACTGCATCTCCTGGATGCCATGTTGGTTTCTCATGGATCGACAAAATCAATACAGAGATCTTGGGGTTTTATATTGTGAAGTCTAAGTTAGTTAAAGCTTCTTGTTGTCTTCCTGTTTTCTACTTGCTTTGATACTTACCCTGCTCCTCTCCCGTGGATGGTCAGGTTGCTGGCAACTCTCTTTGTTGTTGTCTTTAAGTGCGCATTTGGAATGCTTCCGTTGTTATTGTTGACTTGAAAATGTTTTAAGTTAATTGTGCTGTCTATGTTACCCTGTTCGCATCGGGGCACCCCAAAATGACGAATGCAACATTGTGGAGGGTGTAGTTCAGTGTTGCAAGCTCCTCTGGTCGGTCAAGTCATTATCTCCAAAGGATAATTTTAGTTTTGGTATCGTTCTCTTTTACACAAACACTGATTAAGTTCCGCGCTATTCTTAGATAGCCTCTTATGTGACATCTGGTGTCAATGCTCAGTATAACGGGAAGTGTTTGCAGCTTTGACATCTCTTGGAGGTTCGAGTAGGTGTGAACCAGGAAAAAGCATCACGGACCTGTCATCCAGGTGATCGATTTCGGTACATGGCTTCATAGCTACTGCTTTCTTCTTTTCCGTCTTCCCCTTGGGGTTTTCTTTCTCAAATCAATTGGAGTCTTCGTAACTCTCTCCATAGACTTGCTGCTTGGAATCTTTTTTTGTTTCAAGCAGTTGCGTTGAGAAATGTCAACCACTGATATAAGAAGAGCTGTTATTCTGTTGGGATGTGCTCGATAGTGGTGACAATGATGAGACCAGTTCGAGTAGGAAGTCCGTGCTGTAGCTCTGGGAATGCCAGCCGCATCTTCATCTAACTTAGCAGGGCTTGTGAATTCATGCGTTCGAATTCATGGGCAACAGTGCATCTTCGATGTGTTTTGTTTTTTTCCCACTCTGAGGTCAATCTTAGCCAGTCGGTGGCTCGGACAACACACAATGCCTGGTTTTAGGAATGAGTTGTCGGAGTTAACTATGTCCTCGTTTCTTGCATCTCTGTTAACCCCCAGATGTCTGTTATGATCGTTTTTTGGAGGATGGAGGGGCACGCTGCCGTGAGGTTGACACGGTTTCAATGCCCAACACGTACTTAAGGCACCGAATCACCACGGGTGTTGGAATGTACCCCTCCCGTACCGAAATTTAGTGAAGCAAAGCAGGACACTCGGTTTTCCAGCCCATTTCGTCCCATGAGCAGCAAAGAATCTCGATGAAGGTAATTCATTCTCAGCTCCAGGGATCACTTTTCTGCAACCCAGTGTAGGGAAGTGCTCCTTATCGTTGAAGATAACCTTCAAGAGCCAAGTGGGGGCTTGAGACTTCAGTTATCATGGGGATCACATTGATGAACTTATATAAAAGAGTTATGGGTCTCAACCTTCATCGATGACCCAGTTGCCTCATAAGATTCTGACTTAGCCTTATGATTAGAGTTTCCTGTCTTTCTCCCTTTTCGTTTCTGCAGGGAATGTGGTGAATCATTTCATTTCATTTCGTTTCGATGTTGCGCCAGCCTAAATGCACTGAATCTCTCAGTAATAATTCGTACGACATTTCGGGTAGTATCAACATTTATGAAGGTAGGCATGATTACACGTCTTTTCCTTCCTCTCTTCTTTTCATTCCATTTCCATTCCAATTTCCACGTAGAAAATTCGTTTACTAGGTCCAACTCCTTCATTTTTAAAGCTCCTGACCCTTGGAAACCAATAGAATCCGTAGAATTCTCCTGTTTGAGTAAGTATGATTTGGTACACCCTGTTTCCAGTGTGTCTTGGTGAACTCGTCCGCTCTGTTGTAGAACATCCGTGTCAAGTAATGGAACAGTGGCGAGAGAGAGGATGAGTGAACATGGGGAGAGTTCCAGGTGTCACGTTGTCAGAGGTGGGTTACTTCCTCCTCTACAGTGGTCCTCCCTCCCTCCGTGTAAGTTAACTGAAGGAATGGAGTCATGTCGGAATCTTACTTATACTCGTCTCCTTGAGATTCTAACTTCAGTGAGTTCGGTCAATTCTCTCTTCTTCTTTTTTTTTCTTTTTCCCTGGTGAAGAAATTCGTCCAAGTGAAGTGAAGTGAGTGAGGACTGGGATTGGGAATATTCGCCTTCGCCACAGTGAGTGGGTTTTTATTATTATTATTATTATTAGCTCTAATCATATTCATCTGCTGACGCTTGCAAAAGATATATCCGGTATCTTGGGAGTTTCTGCTTGGAAGGGCCGCAGATTTCCACGTAGACACTCGCACTGAGTCACTGACCCACCAAAAGGGGGACTGGAGAGGGGGAGACATGGCTATGGCGGGGTCAAGAAGAAAACTCCAAGCGCTTTTCTTTTTCTTGGGTTTAAAAAAAGAAATCTAATGAAACTCCAAGCGCTTTTGGAGGCGGGTGTGGATTAAAAGCTGACTGATTTGACCCCACACCTCACCAAGCACTACACTACTCTATTGGGAGAGGAATCTAAGTTATGGGGCGTGGGAAGGGATGGAGGTGGTGGTTTTGTTCATCTTCTTTAAGGGCTTCAGATGGAGGAAAGCGGGGGAGGTTTTGCATTAGGGGTAGTCACACCTTCTTCACTTAGTGTGGTTCTTAGGAGAATGAAAAGTGAGTGAGTGAAAAGTGAGTGAGGGAATATAGGAGCCAATTGGAAGTGATGATGGATGGAGGAGGTGTGACATCCTATAAATCAATTCTGAACGTAGAGAATTGATTTGCATAGAATCCTATAGCATATAGGTAATTCCAACCTTGTATGATTCAATTAGATGGGAGGAGTTTCGATGATGAAGACAACGAACTCGGCAACCACACCACAATCGGTGGGTAAGGTGAAACTGCCGTGAAATTCAAAGAATGCAAGATGAAAAAATTTGCTTGCGAAGGCTTCTTCATGCTTGTTATTCACCTCAGGAAGAGAAGAGGCAAGGCGGAGAACACTTCGCAAAAAAAGAATATTCTACTAAAAACAAGTGAACCTTGAGTCGCCACATCTAAGTTCTTCAAGGAATGGGTGTCAACCAAAGAAGGTGTGATGACCCCTATTGAGAAAAAGCTAAGGTGGGTATCCCAAAATTGCCACTTTGTAGTGTTTTGCTTAATTGCTCAAATCATAAATGGAGTTCAACTTTTATTCATTGAAAATGGGGGGAGGGTTTGCATTGAGAATAGCTGAGGTGGGTACTAGTGATTCCAAAACTAGCTAAATTTTGCTTGGTTGCTACTTAATTTTTTCATGCCTTTAGATTAAATTTTTTTTTAAACTTCCTATAAATGAACATTTGGTGAAAAAAACTTGAATTTGTTCTAAGATTGTTGGTGGATATTCAAAAACTCTCAATTCTAATATTTTGTTGAGTTACTAAAATTATAATTGTAGTTCAACTTTCATTCATTGAAAAGAAAGGGAGGGAGGTTTTGTGTGGAGGAAAGCTAAGGTTGGTATTCAAAAACTGCCACTTTCTACTAATTTTGCTTAGTTACTACAATTATAAGAGTGGTCCAATTTTCATTTACTTTCTTGTTATTGGCAATGACAAAAAAAAGTAATAAATTTTGGTTCTAAAATAGTTTCTTTTAGGTAAATGCATAATTTTTTTGGGATGTACTTAGAGTGAAGATGGTAGTTTAGGGATAGTGGTGCATTTTTGGGTGCCTACTTGACTCCCCCTTTGTTTTTAAAATAATGAAAAATGTCTTAGTTGGATTACTTCATGATTGTTTGTTATCCCAAATAGAAAGTGAGCATCTAGTAGGTGGATTATGAATGTTTTCAAAAATATATTGATGGAATTGCAAAACATGGATGAAGTGCATTTAGTGATGTTAAAAAAGCATTTCTTATCTATTACATAATAATGTGACTAGTATAATTGTTGGGTGCTTCATGGTTATTTGCAAGGTTGTCAATGAGTTCATGTAGGAATGAGAAGAAAAGGAAAACTTGCAAAAATGAAAGATATGGTCTCTACATTCTATTCATGTGATAATTTTATTTTGCCAAAAGAACTCAAAATATACATTTGCCTTTCTCTCATAGACTTATATGAATTAAGATTGTTTTGCATAGGTCGTATGGACACTGTTTTTTGTCCAATTTTTATTTAGGTTGAAATAAACATCTGCAATGTTCTTTGTTGATTTTATTGGCATAACATTTGAAGGTATTTGAATAATGTTTTTTCAATATGGTCTATGCAATTGGTATCAAAAGTTTTGAACAATACTATGGGCATTTTTTTGTCAATATAGATTCTTCCTATTAATAAAGAGGGTATAAGTGTCAATGAAAAAAATTGTTTCAAAGGAATTTAGTGTAAAAAAGTAATATTTCAACAATAACTTGTTCAAAGTAGTGAAAATTATAATATATTATAGCAGCACATACTATTATGACATAGTAGTGTATTTGTTTTGGTCATTGTAGAAAGTAATCTTCATAAGAATGATGAGGTTATTTTCATCTTTAGATGAAACATGTGAAATATGGATGAAATTTTTTCTATGTTTACAAAAGTGTCTACATTCATCCTCTCTAAGTAATGCCACTTTGGTATTCTATTTCATTTCAACAATTTCATCCGTTGATAAAAGGTGGACTAAAAGGTGACAACTGCCCATTGGATTCCTTCAAATAAATTCTCTTTTTTCTCAAAAAAATTTGATAAGGTAAATTAAAAATTTCCATGTTAACGTAGAATATATTGCACACACGTAGTGCACTTTTGGACTTTATCCATTGATGCTCATGGTATGGTTGTTTGAATGAAAACATTTTAGTTTGTACTCAGTTTTGGTAGTCAGGGTATATACCATATGTGGTTGAAAGTTAAATCACTATTGATGTGCTTTGGAGATCAAAAAAATTTAATAACATAAATTTTTAAAAAACTTGAAAATTGCCAAAAATTACAGTGAGATTTATAAAAATTGGGAGTTTTTTAATCATTAGAAGAAATCTGAGGGCATTAGAAGACTGCAGGTTCCCGAACTACGGGAACGCAGTTTGTGCCGCGGGAACTGAAATCCAACGTGGTCGAGAGAGTGCGACGTAACAATTTATTTGGGGGATTTTTTTCATATTTCAGGACCCCCTAATTTTTTTATTTTTTTATTTTTTTTGACTAAATGCCGCCCTGACAGCGACCAGCAGTTAGGGAACAGTTTCGGGGAACAACCTCGAAATGGCCCTTTGGAGGCCTCAGATTTCTTCTAATGGATCTTCCTTATGAGGGTTCTAATTCTTTCAGATTTTTTCAATCAATTATATATAGCATGAAGTCTAGTGCTTGTACAAAGAAGTTGAACCTAAAATTGCATTATATGATTGTAAAATATGTATTGAGGTCATTGCTCAATTCAACAAATATTTCAAATGCAAATACATTAAGATATAACAATGATCCATGTTGCAACCTATACTCTCTCTACAATGGCTAATGCAATCTCATCCTCTCAGTTCTACAAAAAATTCACATATTGTAAGAACCAACATCATTTGCATATATGTCAAATTGTGAATTTTTAAAATTCTTTAAATGTAAATTTCCTTCAATTTTTGTGTACAACAATTCGAAATGATGTATACCAACAAGGCAAAAAAAAATGGGAGTTTCAAAAAAATCGACAAAAAATAAAGTAATTTCAATTTCATATTCAATTTTGACAATCAATGTAGACCATTAGATGTCAAGTTTAGACAATTGCATTGAGAAAACTTCAACAAATCAAGACATGAACATATGAACTATAATACTTAACTAAAATAATGGCTAAAGAAATTGTATATACTATATTTGAGAATCAATTTCATTTTTTAAGGATTATATATATAGTCACATATTCACAAGTAATTAAACTTTGAAGCTAACTATCCCAAACACTTTGTTTGATTTTTCTTACAAAAAATGATTCTTCATTCTTGTTTTAAACAAATGATATTGTTCTCACTTAACATTAATGTGGTCACATTCAATAATTTTATAAGACGGGTACACATTTGCATTCATAGTGGTTAATATGCTCATTATTACTTTGATGTAATTGAATCAGAAGGATCATGCATTATAATTCATAATTTGCAACAATGTGTCACATATTTTCTTATGTCACAACCATGATTTGCACACTTTTTATAATAAATCATGTCATTGCAAGCAAACATAAATGGGCTTTTAATTATTACTTTTGCTATTACAATAATTTATTTTTAATTATGCAAAGGTCATCTTGATTTGTAATTATTTTATAAAAAATTTGTAGTACTTAAGAAAATGATAATGTGAAAAAAAAATGTATAGCAAAGGGGGCTTCAAAGTCAAACCAAATTTTTTGCAGTCAAACATTATGATATATGAATCTAAACATGGTCTTTGAATTATGATTTTGTAATTAAAAAACGAAAAATTTGAATAAGCTAACAACCAGTGTATACTCTTATAATTCAACATATTTAATTTCCATATGAGAATTTTTTATATTTTTCAAATGCATTTAAAATAGAGGTATAAAAAGAAAATTTTGATCCTTATTGCTCTTGCCATTACCATGTAAGACAAGTAGAGACAAAGAACGAATTCCAACGTCTTTGTGAAGTTGGCATAAATTAAAAAGTTTCTTCATCTAGTGTCTTAAATATAGAGTAGAGTCCCAAGGGACAATTATGAATAACAGAAGATCACATACTTCAACTAAAAAAGAGGCAATCTAATAACCATTTAAAGTGTGAATTAGGGAATTGAAAGTTATACATATGACTTGTATGGATATTATTTAAATATTGGAGAATATATATATATGCATATACAATGCTTTTATTAATATGTGTTTATATGATGCTATGATGCTAAAATACTATGATAGGTATATTTTAAATTAGAATTTTTCAATAGATGTTTGCAATATTTTGAGTTTTAAGCACTTGTTCATGTATAAAATTTAGTAGGGGATATTTTTCTGAAAATTTTGATGCATTGTGACAATTGAGTATTATTTCCAATGTTATGTGAATGATAAGTAGGTCTTTAGTCAATGTCATATGTATTGATTGTATCCATTTAAGAGAATTCTAAAATGTTTGTATTTATTTGGTGCTTATTCTCTTATACATTTAGGGAAAAAACTGTATGTTGCATTATTAGCTTGTATTGTTGTTTAGAATATTTCTAATGGTAATCAAAAAAACGTGAAGCTCATTGGAATCATTTGTGGCATATTAAACAAAGTTAAACAAATTATATTGAAGGATGTATATAAGATTGAGGGCTTCTATTTGATTGAACTTGTATACAATTATAGTATTGTACAACTAGATAGTCAACTTACAAATAAACAAGCACTTGGGGACATGTCTATGAAGTGTTGTCATGATATATATCATCTACTAGTTGAAAGTAGGCATCTAGTTGTATTTAATGTGTTAGTGAATTCATAATAGCTTATTGATTGTTAATGGGGTTGGTTAATAATTTAGACTAATTCCTTAAGTCCACAAAAAAATTTGAAAAACTCTTGAAGGATAGAATATATACCTATGATCAAAATTTTGATAAGTTATTTTTCTAATTTTCAAGATAGGAAAATTTAATTAGCTTTGTAGGAATGTAATTTTAATTCCGATTAGTACTTGGAGCGCAAGTTATGTCACAATAACAATAAGCCCAAAATGAGCAAAGGTGGGCAACAAAAAACACACTTGAACTAATAGTTTTACAAATTTATTCCTATAAATTCTTACTATTTTTCTATGTGGAAATGTTTTACCCATTTCATTTAGATAAGTGATGTGAAAGTTATGAAGCTTCTTGTTTGTAGGCTATCTTAGGAAATTCTTAAGAAAGTAATATACTTGAATTACTTATGGTTTAGTTTGGTTCCTAAAACAATCCTACTATTGGAATTGGTACATTTCAATTCCATCTTAGAGCTATCAACAATTTTTTTTCCTTATATCTACACTTGCTCCAATGTAACAATTTTAGAAAGATTAAAATTACAAGTTAGTTTTTTAAAATAAAAAATTCATACCTAAACTCTTAATTCAACTATTCAAAATACATAAATTTAAATTCACAATCTATGTTTGTCATGCCTTTATCTTCTTTGGGTGCCCAAAGTGCCTTAGTGAGCAAGGAGGACCTTGGAAGTGACTTCCCAAACCTTGCAATAGACTAAAATGGGAGGGATGAAAGACTTCCCATCAAAGAAGGCGTAATAGTGTACTAAATATGATGAATTTGAGTATGTGTCATATATGATTAGAAAACTCTTGAGTAGATGCTTTCAACTGTCCAAAAAGTGTATGATTTGGACTTGTAGGCCAAACATTATGGCCATTCAAAGTTGATTGTGTCTCAGTAGCATGCTGACATTTGGAGGCTAGGAGCTAAGGGCTCTTAGTGAATCCTTCATTGAAGTGTGGCATGTAGCATATCATTGAAAACCTACAAATGTAATGAACCTAGAATGACAATCATTTTGAGGTTCCAAGCTATGAGCTAAGAGTTAAGGCCAAAAGATGAGCCATGATAGAGGTGTGATGCCTCTCCTATTGTACCCGAATCTTTGAAGGGCCATAACTTTGTAAGAATTTGTCCAAATGGTCCAAATGAGGAATTCATTGGCATCTATTCTTTGTATAAATGTCTAAAATGGGCTTGCATATGGGATTCAAAGCCCAAAGTGCAAAGTTACATCGTTTAGAAGTTCGGGACTCTTGATTGGGGAAGTAATTTGGCGATTTAGGTTGGAAATGGGTGGTCTTCCAAAATCCAAGTGTGTTTCGGGAAGTCCTTTACCATATAAGACGAGGCTTGCGAAAATCCACAGAGAATACTATTGGAGGGGTTGGTCTCTCTCTTTTCTCCCTTTTGGAGCCTTGGTGAATTCCAAGGATTGAAGATTGGTGATGCAACTTCATTATGGCTCCAAGGCACCATAAGACACTAGTGTGGGTGTCCTATGGCATTGGTTGGTGGAGTCCTAGTCCTTGCTAAGCCTTCCTCGTAGTAACCTAAGTTAGTGATGAGTCCCAATTACCATTGAAAGGAAAGTAACAAATACCAAAAGGGCTAGTCTAGAGTGGGGTGATATTCAAGGATGGTTAGGATTGTAGTGAGTAGTGCCACCACGGGTTCTTGTACAATGAGATGGAAGTTCCACCCCATGACACCAAATGATGTGCCCAACATGACAAAGAGAGTGCATGCTAGTAGTTCCGGTGAATGGAAGTTTGCAAAATGAGTTAGAAGTGTGAACAAATATAATACTATGTGTGTTTGGCATGTGTAGTGTTAGGCAATTGGTGACCCAAGTGATGATGTAGGTGGGTTGTGGTGAATCCACTAAGCTATTTGGTACTATAAGGTATTATTTAGGTTGCAACAATGTTATAAAAAAACTTAAGTTGAGAGGAATTCAAAGCCTTATAATCTTGTTTAGCTAAAGACAAAATAAATTATTTTCTTCAAATTATTCATGTATATCTTCTAATCATTACAATCAAAGTAACAAAAATTTGTTGGATGTTCTCATACTAGTGTAATGCAAGATCCTATAGTTGGATATGCAAAAAAAAAAGGTTCAAAGTTTTTTTGTTTGTATTGAAAATTGTCATTTTGAGTGGTTTTTGACCCCCAAAAAATGGCCTTGTGATTCTAGGGTCATTGCAAGAAACGGTGGTCCTATTCTCTGTCACAATGGGAGTGATGTCATTCTTTTCTGCTATAACTTTTGAATAAAAATATTGAAGAATATAAAATAATTATTGGACCTCTCTAACTTGATGGTTTTTACATCCCTTATTTTTCAGAAATTAAAAAAAATCATTTTATATTTAAAATTATTTTTTGTTAATTTGTCACAAACTGAGGTTTAGGGGTTTTTACTACGTTAGGAGTACCCAAATTTAATGATCTACAGTTGAAATTTTCATGGTTCATTTGCATAGTAGCAAAGTATATTCCTACCAACTAGTTTTCTAAAAATATATTATTTTATGTCCTCCACATGCATGTAAACAACACTCCAATTGCACGCAATTCCTGACCATTGACAATAGTACTAAGATTATTTTTTTGGTGAAATCTCATCACCATTAACTCTTCTCAAATGGCCAATTTTTAGATTTGAGAAAAAGAGCTTTTCCTATTTTTTACAAATTAAAATGTAATTATGCCCACTTTCATGAGATTTTCCACTTTTCTAGTTCTCCTACTTAGAGAATTTTCCTAAGGTTTTCCTCCATAGGGTACCTTCTTCTTTAAGGTGTGTACATTGTACATATTTTTCATATTTTTTAAAAATTGTTTTTCTAATTAAATAGTACTCCTAAAGAAAAAGGGGGAGTACTATTGAAACGCTACGCTTTTTGAACGCCGTTTCTTGCAATGACCCTCTAGGAATTAAAGATAGGGGGGATTAGGGTTTGCAGTTGGCTAATTGCCTAGGCTTAGAAAACATTAGGTATTTAGACATGAGTTTTTTCCCTTTGCCTATGGTGGAGAAGGTGCCTATGTAGGTTTGAGTGTAGATGTACTTTGGTGTAAGATCAAAAGCTTGTTGTTGCTCTATTATGAAAGGCAATTTTGGTGTGGAAATTTTTTTGGTTTTGAATGGATCAAGGCTAGATTTTTTATCTAAACTTTCACAAAATGAACTATTATTAGACAAAATTTTATATCTATTTCATTTATAAAGATGGAGATATAAAGCCTCAAAGTAGAAGAGTCAAAAATTTAGGGAACCAAGAGGAGTTTGTTTGCAAGCTTAAAGCTTATTGAGTATCGATGATTTGATAGTGAAGTTGAAAGATATCTTTCTATACTTATCTCCTATCTTTGTGTCAAATTTTGTTGTATTACAATGGACTTTAGATTATGACTTATGGTCAAAAATGCAATTGGAATTTTTCAAACTATGATTGCAATAGAAAATGAGTAGTAAAAAAGCATTCACCAAAGTTTGACAATATCTAATATGGAAATGAAAACTTGTGAGAGAAAGATGGAAAGCTAAATTACACTTTCTAAAAGTATAAAGTTATTTGAACAAATAGAGTTTGAATTATGTGAGCTTAAAGTCTACTATGGCAATTCTATGTTTCATTGGGTTTAAGAAGACCAATAGTTTGAATACAAGGGAACTTTTGGAATAGGTTTAAGATTAATTTAGGTTTGAAGGTTTAAGAAAGATATATGTAAGACATTACTACAACAAGAGATCTATACTATTTCATATCCAATGGCACATATTTCTCAAGCAATATTCATTGGTTCTCATGATCATGCATTAAGGGGACAATTAGACTTGAATCCTCTCATGGATCGCTTTTTCGTTGTTTGTCATCCAAAAATTTCATTAGTGAATTTACCTTTAAAGGACTTGCAATCCTTTTCTACTATGGGATGGGTTGTCTTTCTAATACAAAGTATATAGCACATTTTGAGTATCTTTGATGTTATTGTACTATCAATTGTCTAAAGTTCAATAGATATTGATGCCAATAATCCAAAAGCAACATTGATCAAATATTGAACTATCATGAATACAAGTCAAGAAATTAATTCATTAAGGCATCTTTATGGTAGTTGGTGCATATTTGAAGTCTTTCAAACTAATTTTTTGTCTTTTTGTGAGCAAATTAAGATGTTTGATTATTTTACATCAATTTTTATGCTATGAGGTGAAACATACAATTGACTATTTGTAGAGGATTGACCCTTTAAAAGACCAAATATGTGGACATGTTGTCTTACTAGTCAATTTGGATATTTTTATAATATGAAATGGTGTGTTTTTATCATTGTGAAAAATTTCTATTACTTTTCTTAGCAAATGAAATTTTAATAAGTTCTATAATAGAAATTGAATATAGAATGGTAGATATATCAAAACAAGTTTGATTTTTTATTTGAATCTTTTATCAAGGTTCAATTACAAGGAAGACTAGTACTATTTTCTTAAATAAATATATCATACTTTTTATTTTTAAACATCTTTATCTATGTCCAATTGTCCATCAAATTGAAACACAACAATGAAGCTAAACTTAACCTTTATATAACTTTAACCTCTAAAAGACTATCTAAAAGACCACTGTCTCTTTTGGAGACAAATGGGATTTTCGATAGGTGCCTATGGTTTCAATTCTTGTCTTGATTTTTTGAGATTCTTTTGAAGGTAGAAAAACTGATTAGGCTTTGTGGAAATATATTTTTTGTTTTGTTTTTCAATTAGTGCCTAGGAACAAAAGCTATACCCAAATAAGTTCAAAACAAGGCAATTCAATTTTTTTATAAATTTGAGTTTTTAAATAAATAAATAAATTCTTCTTAGAGTTTATATTTTTGTCTACATAGGGAACTTTGATTCATTCCATTTGGAATTGTTATCAAATAGTAATGGACAATCTTGTTTTTCAAGCAATTTGATCATTTTATTGAAAAAAACACTTGTAGAATTCATTTCTCAATGCAATTGTTACATTTGAAAAATTAAAAGAATTCCACATGGTTTATTTTTTTTTTAGAACAATATCACCATTGGAATTAGTGTATTTTAATTCCATCTAAGAGATATTAATAATTTAGATTTTCCTTCTATCTTGTATCTACTTCTACTTAACAAATTTTTAAACAATTAAAATTAAATTTTCTATATATATTTTTTCAAGACTCTCAACTCAAGTCTCCACTAAAAATATTTGAAGCTCAAAACTTTGTAGTGCAAAACATTAAAATTTTAAAGGTTCAAAGTCAAATAATCTAGGCTTGCAATTGGTTGAAAAACTTAATTTTTTCACTTTAAATGGAGATATCTTGGAATTTGTGTAGTCAAAAATTTTGAAATTATTTCCACATATTTTCATACTAGTTTAGTATAAGATCCTACAATCAAATATACGTAAAGAATAGTCCTCAATTTTTTTTCTCTTTTCTATAGAAATGGTAGTTTTTAGTGTTTTTTTTGCACAAAAAAATACTTTGGTTCTTCAAGGGTTAAATTGATTGATGATATGATTGCAACTTTTCAAAATAGAAAGTAAAAAAACAAACTATATCTATTTATAATATATACTAAAATAATTTGAGATTTTATAAAAAAAAAAAGGATATCAATAAATCATTGTTCTGAAACTTTAAAATTTTATAATATAAAAAATTATTAATGAAAAATCTCTACAATTGTATATTGGGATTCTAAGATAAAGGTTATGCAATAGGAATAATTCACCAATTTTATGAAGTTTTCAGAATTTCCAAATTCCCTATAATAGAAATTAAAATTATTTAGTTTCATTTTTTAATTTAAAATTAAATTAATTTTTCTTACATTTTAATATTTAAATTTTGATTTTAATAAATTATTTCTAGATTTAGGATGTAAGTAGTTTCGGGAGTTAAATTGAATATTCAAATACATAAAGTGCAAACAATGGAGACTTTCAAGGCAAATCTTCTAGCCATTCATTTCATATTGAAGTTGCACTTGAAGGAATCTCACACATTTGAATTGGTGTTTTGTGATAAAGTTCATACAATTGTGTTAAAAATAACACAAATTTTTGAGAATTGTAAGAAAAATTTGAGACTTGACGAGAACTACAATTTCAAATGACTTTCACTACCATCTATTAAAAAAATTTGCACTATGGACTTTGAATTTTTTTAAAATTGTATTGAAAAATTGAATTAAAAGTCTAGGGAAAAAAATTCCAAAAGAAAATCTTGATTTTCCTTCTTTAAAAAATTATTTAGTAGAGATAGATCTAAGATTGAAAGAAGAAAAAAAATCGTTAATAGTTCTAAAATGGGATCAAAACACAATAATCCAAATTGTGAGATTGTTTTAGCAAATCAATTTTAACCTTGTCAAGATTTTTTTTTAAATTGTGAAAATTGCATTTAGAAATGAATTTTACAAGTTATTTTTTTAAGAAAGATGCTCAAACTATCCAAAAAACAAGATTATTCATAACTTTCACATAGCTCATCCAAATAAAATGAATCAAAGTTTCACATATTGAAAAAAATAAAATATATAAGATAAAAAATTTAAAATATAATTTCAATTTCTTATAGATTTATTTTTCTACCCACTAAGTTGAAATTTTGGCTTTTTATCATATAACTTTTGCTCCCAAACACTAATTGAAATAAAATATTTCCACAAAGATAGTTAATTTTCCTATCTTATGAGTGAAAATTGAGTTCATTGGAACTTGCCTAAACTCCAAATTGTCCCTTGAGGGGACAATGGGCTTTTAGGGGTTGAGAAGAAACAATGTGGCCTGAGGGGGGCATGGTCAAGTGTGCTAACATTCATGAGTGTACAATAAACATAGGTAAACTTCATTTCCACCCTGTGTAAAATTGTTCCATTCAAATTCCTATCTAAAATGTATAGCACCTTAGTTTGAGAACTAAGAATCAAATTACATAAATCAATATTGCAAAAATTATTAGGACCATGCAAAAAAAACTAAATCTAGAAGAATTTATATTCTTTCAATTGCCAACAAAATTCAATATAAATCAAGTCAATATAATAGTAACCACCCTAAGATATTTAATAGAATTCTTTTATATGATATTAATCTTTAAACCTTTAAATGAATTCTTGAAGGAATAAGCTTTTGATTTCTACCTATTGCTAAGAATATGACATTAGAAAAAAAATTGAAGGTAAGAAAGGGTTGTTTTAGAGATGTTTCCCTAGCTTGTTCCCTATGTTGTCTAAGAATTAGAAACTAGTCTTTGTTGCTTGATTTATTTATTTTAAATAGTTAAATTTTTCTTAAACATTTAAAAATCAATCAATCAAATTAATGTTGACTTGGCACTATCTTAACCACCTCAGAATGACCATATGGCACAATTCCCAAAGTTCTGTAGTTTGGGATCTTATAGTCTTTTAATGCCTTCAAATCCCTTCTATTGCATTGTTCATGGGTGGTTGCAAGAAACACCGGTCCTATTCTCTGTCACAATTGGAGTGACGTTGTTCTTTTTTGCTATAAATTTTGAATTAAAATATTTGAGAATATAAAATAATTATTGGAACTCTCTAACTTGATGATTTTTACATCCCTTATTTTTCAGAAATTAAAAAAAATCATTTTATATTTAAAATTATTTTTTGTTAATTTGTCACAAATTGAGGTTTAGGGGGTTTTACTACGTTAGGAGTACCCAAATTTAATGATCTAAAGTTGAAATTTTCATGGTGCATTTTCATAGTAGGAATGTATATTCCTATGGAAGGGAATCTAAAAATACATTATTTTATGTCCTCCACATGTGTGCAAACAACACTCCCATTGCACGCAATTTCTAACCATTGATAATAGAGTTGAGATTATTTTTTTGGTGAAATGTCATCACCATCATCTCTTCTCAAATGGCCAATTTTTAGATTCAAGAAAAATAACTTTTCCTATTTTTTACAAATTAAAATGTAATTACGCCCATTTTCATGAGATTTTCCACTTTTCTAGTTCTCCTACTTGGAGAATTTTCCTAAGATTTTCCTTCATAGGATACCTTCTTCTTTAAGTTTTATACATTAGACATATTTTTCATATTTTTAAAAATTGATTTTCGAATTAAATAGTACTCCTAAAGAAAACAGCGTGCATTTCCAAAACGCTACGGAAAATGGACGGTGTTTCTTGCAACGACCCTCATGTTTGTTCATAGGACTTTGTCTTAAACTAAAGAATGCCTAAGTATTGGGGAGTGCTACCATGTAAGTATAGAATCTATGAGCCTATGAACCTAAAATCTATACTATAGACTATATAGACTTTGTATGGTATTAAGTGTCTCTATTATAGGGTTCTATGTTATAGTATATTGCCTATATTATAAACAAATATATTACAAACACCTTCAAATGGTTGTAGATATTTACAACTAGATTTCAGCTTTGTAGGCTCATGTATCTATGCTAATATAGTAGTATTGTTGTCCAAGTATATGAGGAGGTATTTCTTCACACAAAGATCCTTGTGAACAAAATTTGTTTAGCATAAAATGTCATAAAGGACTAAAGTCATTTTTTTCTAGCCAATTCTTTGAAATCATGTTGCTATCTAACAACAAAGGATTCTAATTTTGTAGGCCTTTAAGTGGGTGCGACACCTAAAAGCACACAAAGAAGCTCTATGGCATATCTAATGTGTTGTAGAAAATGAACAATAATTCTTGCACATTAGTGAAGGACTATGCATCAATGAATAAGTGGTTCTATAATATTTTTGGATGCTTTGTAAATTAATTATAAATTTTTTCAAAGATGTAAAGTATAAGGTGCTAAAAGTAGCATGTGCTGGTGCCAAAATGCATTTGATGTGCATAAAGAAACGACACCAATAATATCAAAATATGCCACAAAGTTTTCTTCAATTACCTTGGATTTTTAATGGTCACCATCCTTTTAAAAAACAACATTACAAAGAAGTCCAAACAACAAAAAGTGCACTTAAATGAACCACTTGTAAGGTTTTCACTTCCACAACACTATAGATATAGGGTGATTGCAAGAAAGACCAGTACTATTTTGTGTCACATTTTGAATGACGGAGTTGTTATTGATTATAACTTTTAGAGTATGAACCATATTAACTTGAAATTTTGACTAAAGATGTCTGATATGACAAAAATCAAATTCTTTATTTTTTAGAAATTTTCAAAAATCATTTTATAATTAAATTTCAATTAAGCTAATTTGTCACACTTTGCGGTTTAGGGTTTTTTAGTACTGCCCAGGAGCATCCAAAATTAATGATCTAAAGCTGAAATTTTTGTGGCCTATTCCCATACTAGGTAGGCATGTTTCTACCAAAGTAAATCTCAAAAATCATTATTCTCTTTCCTCTACATGTGCGCGAACAAGCCTCCTTTGCTTGCATACTTTTGAACATTTAAGATGGTTTTGAGATCATTATTTTGGTGAAATCTCTTCATCATAAAGTTCTCCCAAATTTCCAACTTTTAGTTTTAAGAAAATATCTTTTTCCTATTTTTTACAAATTAAAATGTCAAAGTACCTATTTTCATGAAAATTTGCACTTTTCTAGTTCTCCTACTTAGAGAGTTTTTCTACACTTTTCCTTCCTAGGGTACCTTCTTTTTAGAGGTATATACATAAGACATATTTTTCACATTAAAATTTTTTTTTTCTAATTATACAGTACTCCCGAAAATTTCAGCAGTACTGTGGAAAACGCTACATAAATCGGTCGATCTTTCTTGCAATGACCCTATAGCTGCATAGTACTCAAAAATCAAAATGGTGCTTGACTCCAACTTATCCATGTCTTTGTCATGCACATCATTTTGGATATCCTCCCAACTCATTTTCCTTCTAAAATAGGGGGTGATTGTAAGAAGTGATCCATTTTAGGTGTAGTTATTGTATTCCATGTAATAAGTATACATCAAAGGCTTTATAAGGTAGGATGGTATTCTGATCATAAGTCAATGTCCTTGGTGTGTCTATTATATTCAAGAAATTGAATATAAATCTTGTATGTAAAATGGTACAAAATTGCACCCATTTGTGATTAGTCTTATGGCAATTGGTCATAAGGCTTAATCCCTAAATGCCCAAGGCACCAAAATCTGGTGTTTACAAAAATTTGAAGGTAAATAAAACCTAATCAAGTTTCTAATTTTAGTAGTTTATATATATTTTTGAATTTATTTTTGAATTTTAGTTTTAGAATTAAAAATTTGATCTTGAAAATGACTGATTTTGTTTTTTCTATTCAAGATTTTGTATAAGGGTGTCCATTGCAATCTTGTGACTTTCTATTGTGTTGAGGGCTCTTGGAAATGAGCCTCAAATACATTAGATCTTGGAAAAAAAACACATTAGATCTTCATTCAAAAAAATTGTAGAGTAGATTTTGAGAAGCCATAAATTAATTAATGTTATGCAAGTCAGGCCCATCAACTTCATTTTTCTTGGTGACCAACTTTATAGATTTTGACATGTGAAAAGAGGGTCAAAAGACTTCAAGTCACTTTTGCAATTTTAACACCCTCATGATAAAACATTATAATCTTTCAATCCATGAGTGATATTGTTGAGTTTTCTTTTCCTAAGTGATCTCTAACATGTTTAATTATATTTCAAATAAAATTGATTAAGCTTATCAAAATGGTTTTTTCTTTTTTTTCAATTTAGAGCAAATTTCTAAAAGCTCAAAAAATGCCTTGGACATTTAGGGGTTAATAACAATAATAATCAACGAGCCACTTAGCCACCTCAGCAGCACCTCATTAAAGGGGGCAGGGAGAACTGACCCCCTCGCTCGACCATTTGGGTAAAACGCTGTAATTTTTTATTTTTCACACTGATTTTTTTTTGAAATTTTGAATTCATATTTGCGATCAGAGACCGCAAATTAGCTAGGGGTGAAGAAAGTGGGGGTGATCACGGCCCAAACTAGGGGGCTTTTTGTTTTGATTGCACCTCTGGTAAAACATGGTAAGGCCGAGCGAGGGGCCAATCCACCCAAATCATTAAAGGGAGGGGTGTCTTGCAAAACCAAAATATTGATGCACTTGACCCACTCAAAGTGCTAAAAAAAGGACATGAGGCCTCAAGTTGGGCTTTTTCGGCCCTTTGTTTGGGGATATCCCCTTCAGGAAAATTCAGCCAGTCTTTGAGGATTTTGTCAGAACTGATACGCAGGCAGTCAGGCCAAATCAAATGGCCAGTTCAAAAATCTTTGGGATCCTAAACATAGATTTCCCATCAAAAAAATAAAAAAATAAAAAAATAAATGTTTTTTTGGACTGCCCGTTCATACTTATCAGGCGACCCAATTTATGATAGTGCAGAGGACGTACCGGTTGTTCAGTTCTGCTGAGTACCGATAAGGTAGGAGGTCCATAAACCGACCATCTAAGGGCTGGAACTGAATTCTCGGGGGTAAAACATCTTAAAATATTTTGCAGTGAATTTTCCTTGAAAGACAAGTAGAATAGGCATTTAACCCAAGTCGTTTCATATTTTTGGGAGCTTTTGGATTTAAGGTAGAACCACCTATACTCGGTCACTTAAGCAATTCTAGAACAAATCATGAGGAATATGAGGCTATGCAAATTTTTCCCATGTAGCAAGATAGGAAAGATGGGGATTGCAAATTTTTCATAATTTTATTCCTAAAACTGAAATTACTATGATTTTTGGAAGCCAAAAAGTGCTTTGAACCCATAGCCAATGTTTAGAGTCTTCTAATTCGAATCATAGCCGAGACTACTTTCCAAATCTGTACTTCCCACACACTTTATGACACTTTGGGACATGTGTTATGACCTTATTAGTTCCAAGCTTGAAATAGGGGAAAAGTACATTCCAAACTTTGATTGTAAATCTCTTCTAGCCTTGGTTGGAAATAGCCACATCCTGTAGGTTGGGTATGGGTCCTTGGTCAGGAATAGATGGTTCTACCTCAGTTATGAATTTCTGAAGTCAATGTGGCATAGGGCTCCAAAACCGCCCCCACCCTAAAAATGTACATTGTTTGTACATTCCTATAAAGATTAAAAAACATCGTGTACAAATGATGTACATTTCGGAAGGTGGACGGTTTTGGAGCTGGGTCGGTTTTCAACCCTCCTACCTTAATATAATAAGAAAACCCTTCTTGATTCCCATACAAACATCCTCTATGCAAGTCTACCTTACGGTAGAAACACCCAAAATCGTCCAAACAAGGAATTCAGCATAGTTGAAGGTAGATTTTTGTATAAATAATATTTTTGTTGTATTAGCAAGTGAAAATCATGAATATTTAAAAAATAAAAATTCGGATTTTATATGTAATTTCTATAAATTTTCAAAGTGTTGGCTCCTTAAACCACTAAATTTGTTCAATAATGCCTCCAAATCTCAATGCTCCTAAAATCTGCACTGAGTCAATTACATTTTGGTAGGTGTCCTTAATATGCGTTAATGAGTTACAGTGAAGTTTTTGGCACACCCATTAATTGCAATCTAGGAATGGTTTTGGATGAGTCTAGGGTCCACTGCAAGGTACATGGATGGTTTTGGGTGTTTCTTCCTTAATTGAATCTCAATCAAGCACACCAAATTTCAATTTCAAGAAATTAAACTTTCTTTTTTCTTTAGCAAAGTAGTTCAATTGGATTTGACATGAAGTATTTGATATGAACATCTGAGACAATCATAGGTTGACAATTGTTAGGGAAGCGCGTATTTAGAATTTTACTAACATATGTTGAAATTGTCTACAATTATACATTGTTTGTTGTTTGTCATTCTCATGCTAATTTGAAGAAACTAATGTGTGGCCAGAGACTTCTTATCTGTGTGTGTGTGTCTCTCTCTCTCTCTCTCTCTCTCTCTCTCTCTCTCTATATATATATATATATATATTTGTATATAAATATCAAAATAATTTCAAAATTTGCATATAGACAGTTCCTTGTGTAGATTTTACTATTTGATCTTTCATGTTTCAACTAGTAATGTTCCTTATTACAACTCAAAGATATCTAATAACACAAATTTTGGGCATGCAATACTTAGGCATTGAACACTGTACTTATGGATCACTAACTACCTAAGCAATCACAATATAGAAGCTTAACTATTACACAACTTTTTATTTTATTAAATAAGTGAATATTTGATTTTTTAAAAGGTCCCCAAAGGCATATATGAAGAATCAATAAAATAGTACATCTTGTCAATTTCACTTGATTTGATATTAAATAAATGCTAGTTATCTATTCACTTTGCAAATGATCCCTATAGAAAGTGTAAAGTTATTGTTTTTATGATTTTCATCATTAAAAATTTTAACATTCAAGTGTTGATTTGAAGTTATTTGTGATTTCTTATAAAAACTATTTGAATCTTATAAAAAAAGATTTGCATTTCAACAATTGCAAAGTACATAGTATAATGAGTTTGTATTTGAAAGTTAAGGTTTTTGGAAGTGCATTTTAGTGTAGTAACACAATTTCTAGTTGTTCATGTAACATCCAATTCCAAAAAACTCTTGTTTGCAAATTTCTCAAAAATTGTAGGAAAAGGGACAACATATTAAAAATGGGATACATACATTTATTTTCTTAAAGTTTTACAATTCCTATGCAATTTCACACTCAAAAATGTTATGCACACTAATAAGCAATCTCTTTAAACAACTACACAATTAGATATTGGAAAAAAAGCAATTTGTCTCATAAGAGATTATCGGAAGCCTACTTTTTTTTCATAGGACAAATAGAGTTGGAAAGGCTACTTAAAGCACTTGTATGTATGTATGTATGTATGTATGTGTGTGTGTCATTGAAAATCTTCAATTAATCATTATGTAATACCATAAAATTAAAATTTTAAAATTCCAAAAATTAAATTTTAAAATTTTAAATAGGAATTTGGTTTATTTGATTGAGATTTTATAAGAATTCAATGAACTAATAGTTTTGTAAAATTTGTTTCAAAAGAAGTTAAAGGCATGAGATGATTTTTCAACCTTCTAAGAGATTGTTTTGGAATTGTTCCTTGAAGCAATTCCTTGTACAATGAACTAGCCTTGATTCTTTAAATTAAAAATTTTTAAATAAAATTTCAATTTAAAAAAAAGGTATTTAATAATTAATTAATATTATCTGACATGTTGGTGTCTTGATCACATTAGCTTTCTTATGTGGCAAAGTTCCTAGAGTTTCCCCACAACATTTCCAAAATTCCCACAACATTCCAACAATCCGGGAACCCGCAATCTTTTGAAGGCCTAAAAAATCATCTAATGTTTGTTCTAACAATATATAGTTCATATAAATGCCCATTAATTTAGGGTTCGTTTTCTTGTTGAGTTTGGAGTTGGTGAGACCCAATGATCAATGGTGGAATAGAAATTTGTTTTTCATAGAATTCCCATTCTATTGTTGATCAATGGGCGTTTATTTACCAATTGTTGGTAAATAATCTAGTACAACCAAGTTCTATATCCATATATGTTTTTTTTTGCTAATTGGGTGCTAAGGCATAGTCCACTGTGCCTTTCAAGCAATAGATTTTTGTTTTGTTTTGCCTCTATATGCAATTACTGCACTAAAATTACCAAAAAATCTATCTTGATTGCAAAATATAATATAAGTGAATAAGCAATTGAAGCCACAATCATTTAACAGTTAAAATAGAGAAGTTAAACTTATAGCATCATCAAGTCATAGAGAATTTTAAACCATTTCCAAAAAATAATTTCCAAGCCTATCCAAATTTCCTATCAAAAGTTATAGGTGGATGAAGTCTAACTTTTGGAAGGGTTTGTTAAACTTCATTAGTAGATTTCTTTAAATTTGTACTTCCAAATTGACTTAAAAAATTTGGAAGGTTATTTGTGCAAATTGACTCTTAATAAAGTGAAAATTTAAATCCAATTGGATCATTTTGTAGGGAGTACATCCATCGTATGATCCAAACTTCACCATCTATTATCTTTTGCGGTATGTTGTGATTTTTAAATCGCAAAATGGTTTTGCAATTTCCTACAATTTTTCTTATAGAGGCTATTCTAAAACTACCATTTAGACAGCCTCCAAAGAATTTTGAGTTTGTCTTTAAACTCGTTCTTAGAGGCCTGTAATTTCTACTATCAATTTATTATTTTTAAAAGTTTAATATTTCTTCTTGTAGACACTAAAAATAACTATTCAAAATATTAAAACACTTGAAAATTGGACTTTGCAATTGAAAGTTAGGTGGATGAAGTTTGACTGTTAATTGGTACTTCAAACTTCAATCATTATTTTTTACAACTCCACAATTCAAAATATATTTTGGTTATCACTTCTGAATTCTAAATATTACCTAATTTCTATATTCTTATTTTACGTTGCTTCAAGATTTCAAACTAAATTTCATTCAATCTAGGCCCTAAACTTCATTTGCATGTAACTTTTCTATCTTAACTTCAATTTGAGAGTGTTTTATATTTTCAAAATCCTTAGAATGTGTACTATAGGATTCTACACTAACATCTACTCTACCATTACTCTTTGATTGTCTAAATTAAATTTGGGCATCAACCCTAATTAAGACTTGTTCATCAAAGAGTTTGGAAATGGAAAAGTAAGGTTTAGTGACATATTTCAAAGTTTGCTTTGTCATATTGGTATGGCCCTACATACTTATAGTTTTCCTTGTAAGTCATATTGCCTTGCCATTTTATTATTAATTTTTGGTGTTTTTGTAAGTTTTTTGTAAAACAAATTTAAACTACTTGGAACCCTTACTAACTTCTTCTTTTGACCTCTTCTTTTCGCTCTATTACTATTCTATCCTTGAATTTTCTAAACCGTGACTTTGAATACAATAAAATTATTCAACCACTAATTTATAATTTAGTTGATCATTTAGGCATTCTTCCCAAAGTCAACGATTTCTTCTTACTTTTCTATTGAGCCTCTCGGTTTCCTTCTTAATCTTCCTTTCTACTAATCCTTCTCATTCCCACATCTATTCCCATTCTTCTTCTTGACATTAATCTGGAGAGTTTTGAATATATTACACTATTGAGATAATAATGAACTCTTCTTCTTTGTTTCTACTTGCTTTGCTCCTATTCTCTCTTTGCTCTCTTCTCCTCTAATTTTCCTTGTTATATATTGCTCTTTTCTTCTCTCCTCCAATTTAGCTTCACCTTCAAAAGTCACTCATGAGTATAAGAAGAAAAATGATCAAAATTGGAGCTTGACACAATCCTATCTAGCCTTACTTGGCCGTGGAGTTACCTTGCCCTAGCGCTACTAGGTGGAGTGAGCTAGTCGATTGCTATAGCCTCTAGCCTTCTAGTGGAAGTCTAGGCCTAATCTAGCAATTGCAAGGCCCTATCTAGCCCTAGCTACCCTTGTCTAACCACGACCATATGAATATCAATTGAGAGAAGAGAAAGCTATTCAATTGAGCTAGGAGGAAGGAGTTCGGCAGATTGGTTGGATTACCAATAGATGTTATAGGACTCTTTTGATACTAACAAAAATCCTTTCCCCTAAAGGTTAGTAACAAAGTTTGTTTCCAATAATTATGAGAAAATTATAGTATCTTCAAGGAGTTTTTCTATTAGTTTGCTATTAGGTCTCTAAAAAAAGTATTCACAGTTCATATGGTTGGAGATTAAATGGAAAGTTGCAACTATGGTATTTGAACACTTAATAATAAGGTTTAAGGTTGCTATTATGATATTAGGAGGGTAAAAGCTTCACCGTGGATATGGACACTTAAAAAAAATACTATGCCACTTTCTACCTATTCAAAATCAAAGATTTTCCATTTAATTGGAATTTTGGAAATATTCTATTATGAGATATTTTTTGGACATTTAGAAGACTACAGATTCCTTGGTTGTGGGAATTGTAGGAATGTTGCCACATAGGTAGTCTAACATGGTTGAGAGACTACCATGTCAAAATTTACTAATTTTTAAAAATTAAAAATTAATTATTAAATATTTAAAAATAAAAATTCATTTTCTTCATACATTTTGAAGTTTTTGGAAAAAAATATTTTTTATTTTATTTTATTCTTTTTTCAGATATTCAGACTAGCAGTCCCTAGTATAGTTCACAAGGAAGAGTTTTGGGGAAAGAAAAACAAGAAAACAAACAACTTAAACAAAAACTTTGAAAAATACAACAAGTGACACTAGAGGCCTTTTGAAGCAAAGTTATCAAGGTATAATGGAAAGTGATCTTTAGGATTCAAAGCTCCTTGAGCCTATATAAATCTAGAGAACAAGTCTCAAATTTTCATTTCTTAAAAAAGTCTTTTCAAAGAATTTTTTTGAGCTGCTTGGGCTGCTTGCCAAACAATGAAAATCACATATCATGCAATTACTTTTTAACCATGTAGTTAGAAGTTATGAAAATTATTGGGCCTTAAAGATACTCCTTGGGTGCATACTGTGTGAAAATTCAAAGAAAAAACAAACAAACTACATTCGAAGTGAGTTGCCCAAAATCACTATATTGCCAAAAAACATAGTTTTTGCATTTAGGGGTTAATTGGCTTCTTAATAAATCCTAATGAGTCTTAGATTAATAATTACATTACATATTAATTATTAAGGATTTTTGATCTAGCCATTATATGTTTGGAGGTCCGTATGAGTTATTTGCCTTAGTTTGGGTGTAATTAACCAAATTCTCACATTTAGTTGGCTTTCCAATAGTATAGTAGACTTGTCTAAGTGCTTGAACTACATCATATTAGGAGGGATTTGAGGGCTGCAAAGGGCCGTTTCGGGACTGTTCCCGAAACAGGGTCTGGGAACGGCTGGCCGCTGGTTAGCATTTAAAAAATAAATAAAAAATTGGGGGTCCTGAAATATGAAAAAAATTTCAAAAAAAAAAATTTCCGGAAAAAAAAAGTCGATGATGTGGCAGTCGCTCGACCATGTCGGATTCCTGCAGAACTATGTTCCCGCGGCTGTTTTCGCGATTTCGGGCTGTGGGAACTCACAGGCTCCCAGAGCCCTCAAATCCCTCCTAATGACATTGTCTTTACTTGCAACTTTACATGTTAATTTCCTCATAAAAGGCTCTATATCTTGCAAAGAGTTAAGAATGCTTTTAGCTTGCATGATCACAAAGCTTTGAAATTGAACAATTGCTTGAGTATTCTCTCTTTAGATAGGATTTGCATTCTTAGTCTTTATTTGCTTTTCCACAAGCATTGTTATTCTTTAGAAAATAGGCTTGGAATAGAACATTTTTGTTAAAGATGGCTTCCATTCACTAAGTTCACTTGAAATTACCAAGTTTTGCTTGTGTGTTTCATTCTTCTTGATAAATGGTTTGGATTTCTTGAAATATCTTCAAATAACCTTTCCTTAAAGGACAAATGGAATTGGTATTGAACCCTAGTTGTTTCATGTTTTGTAGAATCAAACTAGGAGGCATTGAACCCTAGTTGTTTCATGCTTTGTAGAATCAAACAAGGGTGATTGCAAGAAACACTTGTTCTATTTTTTTGTCCCTTTGTCTCAGACAAGTGTTTTTTTGCTCATAACATTTGCATCACAAAACTTGAAATGAAGGTGCATGTAATAGTTACAAACATTATAGAGTTTTTTGAATTTTTCGAAAATTTATTTTACTATTTTAAAACACCTCCTAATTGGATGTCTACCTTGGCCATTTGAGGGCGGGGATAGTTTTATTTTTAATCCAAAAATGAAAATTTGAAGCTCAAATTGGCATACATGGACTTCTATTGGAGTTACATAAAATCATAGAGATATTTTCTAAAAATAATAAATCATCCACCTTCCGCTTGTGCTCAAAAAGCACTACCTTTATGCAAGTGTAGAGAATACAATACAATTTTTCCTCAAAGATGAGAATGATTGAAAAGGAACATCTTTAAGTTAGGAAGAATGGATTTTTTAATTTAATTTACTCTTCTAAGCAAATCAAACATCAAAGTGCCTATTTTCATGGGTTTTTCCATTGTGCTTTTTTGGTATATAATTTTTAAAGCTAAATTTTCTTAGGTCTGAATTTTAAAAGATATACTAGATTCTCAATGCTTTACAAATTATTCATATTTTATTTAATTTAAAAAATAACTATCCCAAAGTCATAGTACTCATTGAAATAGGTCAATTTGAGCCAAAGACAAAATATGTCTTGCAACAACTCATAAAAATTTCTAGATGTTGGAGTGATAAAGGTTAAAAATTCCCTTAATTCTAAATCCTAAATCCTAAATCCTACTCCAAATTTTATAATTTTAAGTAGTGCCAAAAAATTGAACTAATATAGTATATGATATATTCATTGCAATTGGAAATTAAAAATAATGAATGCCCCTCTTTTAATGAACCACATTTTAAAATTATATAATAATGGGATGAAAACTAAACAATAAACGAAAAATAATACCCTCCCATTAAATACCTATTGTTTGCACTTATATCCTTATTGTTTTCAAGAACTACACTCTTACAAAGTATTTTTCCAAGCTTCTATGAAAGTACGAATATAATACAAATTTGTCAAAACAATTGTGTAGATGCACCTAGTGTGGACTATAGACTAATATATAAGTGGTCCCCAAAACACCCCAAATTTGAAACATATCCTAAGTTTGTATCACTAGCAAGAGATTGGTCAATACAAAACTTACCCTTATAGTCATAACAACTACTTATATTCCACCTTTCAACTTTGGGTCTACATACATGTTACTTTAGGGCTTATTCTAAGTGTTGATAAACAAATCATATTATATTTAGGTGCTTCTATACTAATTTGAGTTTATGGTATTAGAAGTCTTAAAGTACAAATACATTTAACTATCCATCTTGGACTAGATTAAATTTGTGTTTTGTCATCTACTCTACCAAAATTGGAGGTCTTTGACTCCAAATATAAACATCAATTTTCCATCCATAGTAAATAACAAATTCCAATGATTTTACTAGAGCAAATCATAAAGATTAATTCTCCCCACCCAACAATACAACTATATTAAGATAATTATAAAAACATGATAGATAATGGAGAAGTTTGATATATGCCAAGATTCAAAATGTAAATAGGAAACACCTATAGTTGACCACTTAAACAATTTTGCACATGTTTTGAAATAGTATAAGGTAATGTAAAATTTTTTCCATGTAGGAAGATAAAGATTACTACGCAATAGTGCTAGTATGTGAGTATGAGAATGTGAGCATGTGAGCCTTGAGCCTATATAAAAATAGATATACTTCAACCATTGAAGGTGTTTAAAATATAAACATCAATAATATAGGTATCTATAATATAAATACACTATAATCATAGAAGGTTTATTTAATAAAGACACTTATACTATAGGTGCATGGTCTTCTAGGCTCATGGGCTCACTTTCCTAGGCTCACATAATAGCAACCCTCCTTCAACCCATTACCAATTCATATAGTCTTCCAATTCCAACCATTCAAGAACTACTTTTCCACTCACTACTTGAAAACATGTGTCATAAATTTATCAATTCTAATCTGAAAAAAGAATTAAAAAAGAATTCCAAGCTTTAATTAATGGAAAAAACACCCAATACCACACTTGTACCTTGTATTGGACCCTAGACTCATCCAAAACCATCCCTAGACTACAATTAATGTGTTTGCCAAATGCTTGACTTTAATTCGCTAACGCATACTATGGACACATACCAAAATCTAATTGGTTCACTGTTGATTTTAGCAGTGTTCAAATTTGGAAACATCTATTGAATAGTTCCAATGGTCTAGGGAGCCATTACTTTGGAAAATCATAGAAAATACATACGACATCTGAAAAATCTTTTTTTTTGAATATTCATGATTTTCACTCGCTACTACTAAAAAAATATTATTTTTAGAAAAAGCTACCTCCAATTATGCTGAATTCCTTATTCGGATGGTTTTGGGTGTTTCCACCATAGAAACTTGTTCCAACCTTGGTTGGAAATAACTTAAGGGAGGTACACCCAAAAGCGCCCTGTTCCTAAAAGCGCCATCTACAGTGCACATACATTTCCAAAATCAGTCATGTTCACCGACTGTAGATGGCACTTTCAGAAACAAGCTTTGACCATTAATAACTTCTGCATACGGTATCCAAATCTTGCATTTTTTGGGTGCGTTGGAACATGCTTTCACTTGCCAACAAGACTGCATAAAAATCTGAACTAGCTAATAACAGGAACTAAGCACAGTATGAATAAGTGGCGGTTTTGGGTGTACCTACCTTAGCTCTACCTACAGGTTGGATATGGATACCTGGTTGGCAATGGGTGATTCTATTGTCCTCTCCATTTTGCCATGAATTATTCCTTTTGTTTGCAACTAAAAATAAAACAATAAAACAAGTGAACTAGGAAGTCTATCCGTCAGCATTCTAACATTCAAAAACTCCAGCTCCACTCAAGTTACAGCAAATACGGAGGGGGAGGTGAAAATCGACTTCCAAAACTTCACTTCAACAGTCCCTCATCCCTCAACACCTTGAATCTCCAATGCAAGAAACTCAAGATAAAAAACTCACTGAACCTTCAACCCATCGGTGGATATTGCTAACCCCACTGCACATTCATTGTCATTGTCATTGTGAGTACTCTCAAATATAAACATGTTCTTACGAGACTCTTACTGGAGAGGCGCCCAATGGCACACTTGCATCCAATGCCGTCCATTTCTAAGTCAGTCGTTCATTCTAGAACTGAAATGTCGTGGGATTGTAGACTGCTTATTGTTTTAGGTCAAAAGAAATAAGCCATGTACTGCCTACCTACATTTATAGCCTGAAATGATTGTGCATTGTAGAAACGGATGGCATTGGGTACAGGTGCACCATTGGGTGCCTCTCCCATAGAACCTAAATTATTTAGAGATACTAAAGTTAACCCTTAAACACCGGACATGTCACCGGACAGATTACGGTGTGAACCAACGGGCTATGAACAATGCAAATTCTTCACGGATCACGAAAGTGGGCACAATAAAAAAGTGATTCTTGGTTCTTTGGATATCCAATGGACACAAAACATCTGCATCAATGTTCAAGGGGTAATCATAAAGTGGGTGCAGTAAGAGACAAGGATCTGGAACTTGGGAAAAACACAAGGCACAACTCCTAAATTGAGGTTTAAAGAAGTCTAGTGCCATGTTTCTTTTCTACTATTCTTTTGAGCTCATTGTTAGTTATACCTCCATTTCAAGCTGGGGTTTCCTTTATGATTAACTCTACTGTCACTGCCCCAAATTACATACTTTTGGATGAAAATCTATTCCATCACAAGAAGCTACATTTTTCATACAGATTTCTGGATACAAGGAGCTTCGTCATAGCATTCCAGATCGCCGTCAAAAATCGCTGGTTGGTAGATGTCTGGTAGAAGCCCCAAAAGCAAAAAGCGCGGAGCCCAAGTGTCCGAGGTTGACTCAGCACAGGAAAGTGACACGTGGATCCACCGTCCGAAGCTTTGAGCGAGCAGAAGCCTTGGCAACAATGCGGAAGAAGGAGCCCCAGTAGAGATTCATTGCAAACATGCACGCGGGACCCAGTCGAGAATTTTGGTTATACTGTACTGCATAAACTCCCGTGGCGCAGCCGAGTACACTGCCGAGATCCCGAGACGCATCCCGTGATGTGCTTGCAGCTTGCTCTGTCCAAGTGCCGTCATTTCAGGTGAGCCACCTCGCAATTCTCGATCTCTTGTAGAGCCCGCTCCGATCCCAACGCAACAGCAACAACAGCAAGTTAAGAGTCGAATCGGGAATCGAATCATGGTTTATGTTCAATGGGTTGCCAGCAAATTTTCGTGGTTTGACATTCTGGGTGATACATGCTCTGTCCAAGTGCCGCTACTTCTTGTTATTTGGGGTGAGCGACCTCGCAATTCGCCCGTAGAGCTCACTTAGATCACTTGGAGTGCATTGCTGCAACAATAGCAAGAACAACGAGAGTGTAGTTGGTTTTTTTGGTTTTTTTATTTCGATTCCTTTGTCAGCATTTTCGTGGTTTGATCTTATGGGTGGTAGCGTGGTTGTGGAAGCATGTGGAAGTGACGAATTTATACTGATGGGGTTTTTTCTTGGTTTCTTTTTGAATCTCTGTGTCCGATGTGTTAATGCTCGGGGTACAGCTGCGAAGACGAGAGGGATTTCTTTTTTAGTGAAGCGATCCAGGGGCGGAATTTCATCTTGATCGGAGTTGTGTTTAGAACCCATTGTAGAGCTCACTTAGATTCCACCGCTGCAGCAGAAAATCAACGAGAGTCGAGTCGGGAAGTTTGGGGTTTTCTTGCCGGCGTTTTTTCGTGATATGACATTCTGGGTGGTGCGGGGTTACTGTACGCGGCGAGTGAAATTGATGGGTGTTTTCTGGATTCGCTTTCTAAATCATTGTGTCCGATTAATACACGGGACACAGCCGCGAGAGGGGTCTTATTTTTTGTGAAGCGATCGACTGGATTTTGCTCGGATTTTATGTTTAGGGTTTTCCATGTGTAGTGATTTTTATGCCCCCATTTAAATAAGTTAGTTCACTAAATATGTCGTTCCAAGTCTTATCGCCGTCTTTCACTTACAGAATTAGGAATCAGAACAAGCTGATTCTCACACAAGTTTTAGGGGCAAACCTTCTTCAAACCTATTTCCTCTTGTGTCATTGCACTTATCGAACTCTCTTTGAACTTCATGTAGAACACTGACCGCTTTTTTCTGACAACAGGTCCAAGAACCTCAAATTTCTGCAACCCACACAAGCCCACCTGTCGAGAGTCCAATTGTTAGGGTCCCGTGAGGCTTGCAGTCGAGCCAACCGGTGCAGTTTTCATTGCTGCAACAATTCGAACGGAATCGTTTTTTTCCTTTAATTTATTCTCCCACCACCATGGGTCCGATTCGGAAGCTCCCGTGCACAGGAAACCATGGATTAAGACTCGTCCGGGCTCTAGGATTCTTCCCACAAGATCTTCACCAAAGATGGAGTAGCACCACCACTAGCAGTGCTGTGCGAGGGGACTTGAAAGCTGGAGAGGCAGATGTAGCGATTGTGGGAGGTGGGATTGTGGGGTTGGCTACTGCACGTGAGATTGTGACAAGGTTTCCGAGCGCCAAAGTGGTGGTGGTGGAGAAGGAGCAGGATATTGTGAAGCACCAAACCTCTCACAACAGGTTAGAGATGATCATCGATTGTTTTGTCAGATTATATTGATTTCTTACAGCTGTTGCATGAGACTCCTGTTTGTCCCAATTTCTGGAGAGGTGGAAACTACGCATTGCGTATAGAGTGCGTCGTTATATGTTGACCTTCTGTAGCATGAAGATGTCCTTTTTGAGACCTTTGATTGAACAAGATTGAGCCCTTGAAGTGAACGTCTGGTAAAGTAGAGCCTGATTATGAAGATAACATTCCTTGCCACTAGCCCCTCATGTTCACTCTCACAGCGAAACTCTTCACTTCACGTTCACGAGCTCATCTCAGGCTAATACGACTATTTTGTTCTACTCTGAGTTTGAATGCCGTGAGCAAGACCTATAAAGTTTTGTGACATATAGGACGCGCAGTGGAGTGATCCATGCAGGGATTTACTACGACCCCGGGAGTGACATGGCCAAGCTGTGCGTGGACGGGAATCGCCTCATGTACGAGTACTGTGAGAAGAAGAATCTCCCCCACAAGCGCGTGGGCAAGCTCATCGTGGCCACTCGAGAGTCGGAGCTTCCGATTCTGGAAGATCTCTACAATAGAGCTTCAGCAAACGGCGTGCAAGGCCTGGAGCTTCTGTCGCCTAAGCAGATCGTGGACCTGGAACCCAACGTCCGGGCGCTTCGTGCTTTGCATTCACCGAATACTGGGATTGTGGACTACGCCAAGGTGGGACGGTCGTATGCTGAGGATGTGCTTGCTACTGGACGGGGACAAATACGGACTGGGTATGCTCCCTGCAACTCTCTCTTGAGAAATCATGTCTGTATGCTTGATGTAGAGCATTCTTTCTTCTTTCCATTGATATTTTACATGATGTCTCTTGACGCTTCCTCAAAGAATATGAAGTGTGGTTTTCGCAACATACATCATCATTTGACTTGCTCTTCTCTCTTTCTTTTGTTTTTGTGATTTCATGAGAATTTTACCCTGAAGTGCTTGAACTAAAGATGTTAAGATTGTTTTTGAAAAGTTACTCCGTATAAAAAATAGTTCTGCAACATATCTGTATCATATCAATTTGCTTCATCTAGATCATTCTTTCTTCTTTCCATTGAATATATTACGTGTTTCTATCGAAGCTTCCTCAAAGAATACTTATTGAATGGAGTGCGAATTTCACAACATTCATTATCCACCGAGTGGATGATGAAGCGCTTAGGGGTTAAAGTAGCTCAGCTGATAAATCAACGACTTATTTACAATAGATCAGTATTCTCCTACTTCAATTATGTTTCAGAGATAAATGGCTGGTTGCTCTCATCCCTGAAGGTCGGGCCACTTTAGTTTTCACAGGCCGAAGCACCACGCTTGAGATAACAAGGAATCCTACACGTATTTAGGCTGGCAAACCAAAAATCAGCACAATGTCCCTCTGACTGAATAAATTGAGAGCATTATATGAGTGATCGGATTGTGGTGCGTAGTTTTAAAGTTTAATTATGGTGTTGGTTTCATTTATCTAAGTAACAAGAATGAGCACGAGGTGGCACTTATTTGGCTTCTATGTGGTATGGTGAAATTATTTGCGACAACAAAGGTTTTCAGCTACCTAATTCAGGTGGATTGACAATTGTTACCTCAAATGCTTTAAAAAGTACCATAAATGCAAATGGATCATTGATGAGCTTGTTATGTCACCCTTGTCGCACATGATGTTGGATTTGTGGTTCCAGTTTGAAGCTTGTTGCTTCAAGCTGTGCACTCCTAGTAAGATTTGTCTGGGATTTGTCTGAAAACGTGTCTTTTTCACCACTGGATGGTGTATAAATTATCCCGAGGAACTTGGGCTAAATCATGATGCTACATTTTCGAGAATTGGCTTACAATCAATTCTTGCCACGAATGGTACGTCTATGGATCATTTAGAATGTATGTACACACGGAATCTACTCCGATGCATTCTCAGAAAACGAAAGTTACTCTTATAGTATTTGCTGATCGGTCGTCAATGACTATTGAGAAATGAACTACGCTGTGATCCTATACAGTCTGGGTGAACAATTGAGCTGGAGTACAGTTACTATGGACAAGTTTGCGCATGTGCTTTCAGTAAACTTGTTCTTTCGGAAAGTGTGAAGCGGTCTCCCTCGGGAACACGGTTCCACACAAAGCTGTGAGAATTAAAATGGTAAAGAGCAGTGAATTGGGTATATATGCTGGTCGCGTTTGCCACATTTTTTTTAAGTTGAGTCATGTCCTGGACATTTAGTCTAGCCACTCTTGTTGGGTTTAATATTGCCAGATTTTGGCAGAAATTTTGAACTTGCGAAAAGCGCAAGGAATTTAAGGAGGAAAATTGCACTTATTCAACCAGCTTCCGTTGATTTTTTGTTGATTATTGGTTGTAATCACCTGAAAATGTACTGTAGACACCAAAATAACAAGAACCATGGAACGTTTGCCTCTAAATATACTAAATTCTTGCAGCCACACCAGCGGAAATGGATGTTTCCTTTCATAAGCGCTTACATGGACCTGGCTATGCAATTCAGATCTGAAGATAACAAGGTCATGCTGTTGTCCTGCAGGTTTGAGGTGACCGGAGTTGATGCAGATGCTGCTAGAGGGGTGACGGTGCAAAGTAGAGCGGGGGAGGAGGTTAAAGCCAAGTGGCTCATTACATGTGGAGGTTTGCAGGCCGATTATGTGGGAAATATGGCAGGCGGGGCCAAAGGCCCCACGGTTCTCCCTTTCCGGGGTACCTATCATGAGCTGAAACCCGAGTACAGGAATCTCATCACACGCAACATATACCCTGTCCCTGATCCCAGGTCAGTGCTTCTTCTCAATTTTTCCCTTTTTCTTCATTCTTAGAACTCTTATCAAAGTACTTGTTGGTGTTTCAGTTGCTAATCAAAGAGGAGAGGGGTTAATATATTAATTAGATATTTTTTTCATTTAAGAAGGCATACAAGCATCCATAACCCTGATTATTCTAAGCTCGTAGATCAACCGAAAATGATACTCGACACATCTGCGTTGAGTAATCAACTTAGCATTATTGGATATAATGCCAAGACTTGCCCAGTTGAGAGAGGTTTATATCCCATAACATGTGAACCCTCTGATGAACTAAAAATGTACACTCTCAATTTAAGAGTGCAACTTTGCATTATGTCCCATAACCTTGCCAAGCCTCCTGGGCTCACAAAGGTTATCCAGTCCATAACAATTCTCATTGTGTTGCAGTATTTTAGTGTTTTAGGTACTGAGCCTGAAATGAACAAGCATTATTTCGTAATTTTAGCATAACTAGTCAACGCAGATGTGTCAAGTGTTCTTTGGCTGAGAAGGAGAGGGCTAGAACCCAGTATGCAGTGTGAAAATGCGATTCCCCTAATTACCCAGAGAGCACATTCTTGGACGTTCCTGGTTCAAGATTGCAACTTGATATTGTCCTGCAACCTCCTTGGTCCGCCCAGGCTGTTGAAGGGTATCTACAGTAGTTCCTTTTCAATGAACACGAGATTTGAGTGTCAGATGCATGATGATGGAGCTTGGAAAATTGGTAATAAGGCAATGATCTGTCTTGGCGTGTTTGTAGGTTTCCTATGGTGGGCGTGCATCTAACTCCGCGCGTGGATGGCCGTGTCCTTATTGGTCCTAATTCTGCTTTAGCCTTGTCCAAGGAGGGTTACAAGTTTTGGAAGGTGAATGTCAAGGACTCTCTCCTCTTCGCCGTCAACAAAGGGTTGTGGAAGTTGGTCCTCGGCAACCCTGGCATCGTCTTTCAAGAGATTTGGAGGGATATCAGCACTCGCGCCTTCGTGGGGGAAGCACGAAGGTATGGATTCTTGCCCTTCTTTACTATCCCTTTCGCTGGCCTCGTTAAATTGTTTAGGTTAGCGTTGCAACCAACAGGCAATTGAATAACACGAAAGGGTACAGACATATGCCAAGTGCATAAACTCAAAGGAGTCAAATTCTGTAGATATACTGTTCTTCTTGGATATGGAGAGCAAGGTTATATCTCACAATCCTATTCTTCTTCACTATTACTTTAGTATTACAGTATCCTTTTTTGACCCTTGATTGAGCATGATTGAACAAGACCCAATTATTGAGGTCATGTTTGGTAATTCGAAAGTGGAGCCTTGTTATGAACATATTATCCTTCACCACTCCCGTGAGGCATGTTATTTCTCATCACGATCCTCTACATTCATATTACTGAATTCATGTTCATTATATTGGCATAATTTCACAAATTGACATACTTGGAAAAGGGTTCTCATCTAGGACCTGGAGCGGTTTGAAACACGCATATGAAACCTTAATTCTATGTCATTCCTAGATTTTAAGTTATGAGGTTCTAAGCGGGCAACTAATTACCCGTTTGAGCACTTGAACGTCACATTTTGGCGTACTCCAAAGATGAGTTCCAATCAACTTCTTAGCCTTGCAAATGGGGTGCCTTTGCTGAATGTGTAGTTGACACGTATGTAGTGTGTTGATTTCTGTGTACTTAAGCTTATCTGTCTAATAAGCGAAAAACATTTCGCATGTCGCCACATCCTATGAAAGGAACGCTTCAACATGCTTAACCCTTTTAACTCTTTGAATCATTTTTTTGAGTTATTGCACACAAATATTCCCTTGTATCATTTTGCTAGTATATCTTTTACCTCCATTTCATCAAATTGGTCATAAAAGAAGGATGTTTTTTTAAAATTTTAGCAGTATTTTGAATGAATGAGAAGTCATTTGGGCGAAATTCCATGATGAAGCACTGTATATTCATTGTTGTCCAGAATATGGACTTGGAGCACTTCTGGGTTGAAAACCTGACGTTCGTAAGATTTTTTTGGCCTAAAAATCAATCATCCTGAGTTTCCTACTGTTACTTATGAATGCTTTATGTTTTTCATAATAAATCAGGTATTGTCCAAAGTTGGAGGTGGCACACACCACCCACGGGTGGGCGGGAGTCCACGCCGTGGCAGTTGATGAGCATGGGAAAATCATTGGCAACTTTCTGTTTGAAAATGGCTCCTCCGGTGTGGTCCTGAATGTGCGAAATGCTCCTTCGCCTGCCTGCACGTCCTCGTTGGCGATTGCCAACACTGTCGTGGACCGGGCTATCAAAGACTTCGATTGGGGGAACAAGAAGCCCTTCAAAACTGACAAAGTCTTGGCTTGACTGCTCGACTTGTATCTGGAGGTGGGTGGATTCATTTACTTGGATACAGGATATATGTGTATGCAGTTGTTGTACTCTATATTCTGTATTTAATACATCAGTGCTGTTCTTTTGTGATTTGTTGTCATTTTGCATCAAAATAATGGGCTCTGCAGTTTGCACCAAGCCCATAGAAAATAATTAGTCAAATTGTGGATGAAAATAGAATTATGGATATGTGAAATGTGTTCATTTCTCATGAAGTGCCAAAGCGGCGATATTAAGTGTTGTAAGCGAGCTCCTAATTTCAACATTCATCCACATATTGGACAGAAAATAAGGAAAAAACAAACAAACTGTAGTACATTAGAGCACGATTGTGTCCATGTAAATGTGCTTGATTTTCAGAGTCTATGGCAATGAGAGACAGGCTTGGTTCCACTAACTAAGCTTAATGTAGGAATGCTCATTTTTGAGACTCTTGGTGTGATATCACCAATTTTGATTGAATTAGAATTGGGCTACAATTGAGGATGTGAATTTGGCACAAATCAAAGAGTCATTAGTAATGATATTGAGTGGCTTGTTGACCATAATAAGGTCTTTGTATTGCATAGGGTTAGGAGTCCAATTTTTTGAGTAGTAAATAATGCGGTTGCAGTACGCTCTTGAGGGTAGTTTGATTTCGTAAATAGTGGACGTACAACAGATGAGTGAGATGCTTCTACGCTTATCCCCTGAAAAGAGAAAGTGTCCTGCAAATAATGGCAACCCACCCACCCCTGCAAATCGAAAATAAAATACTTCGCCTGCTCACCCTGCAAAACTGAAATCAAAACCAAAAAAACTTTGATAAAGATGCAATACATGGAATGAAAAAAAACACATACGGAAATGGTATGTTTTGAATGTGATGTCTAGTATGGAATGTTGATATGGTTTGACATATGGATGTAGTTATGGGATATGAGATACAAGAATATGTAAAATATGGATGTGAGCAAATGGAATATTAATCTGGTATGACATATGGATAGAGTAATATTGTCAATGCTAATGTAATAGCCTTCAATGGTTTTTGTATATCTACTTATGTAAATATTTAAGGTTCACATGTTCACATACTATCATCAATGCCATTTAAAGCAAGGCATTTTTCAAGAAGCGCCAAAGTGGCAATATAAAAATATGAAATGTTATAGTGATGCTCCAAATTCAGCATTCAACTACATATTGGATAGAAAATATCATAACTTAAACATCTATAATATAAGTATTTAAAGCAAAGTAGCAAGGTGATTGCAAGAAACACTTGTCGTATTTTGTATCACATGATATGTGTTGATTTATTTTTTGGCCATAACTTTTGTGTTTTGACTCAAATGACTCAAGATTTATAGGAAACATACTCATTACTATCATACATGTTCCCTAATTTTTTTCATAATTTTTAAAAATAATTACTATTCAAAAATAGACCCCAATTGAATGTCATACTTTGTAGTTTAGGGGGTTTTAGTACTAAGGAGTACCTTTTTCTTGATGACTTTTAGATGAAATTTGGATGAGATGGTCTTCTAGTAGACTTCTAGCTCTTTAGGAAAGGTTTTAAGAAAATAGTTAGTTTTAAGTGATGTGGAAGTCTACAAAGTGAGCTTCTTTTTGCTTGTATTTTGAATCATATATTACAATATTTTGGTGGATTTTGAAGTATATGACCATCTTCATAGAGTTGTTGCAAATGGTTACTTTCTATTTTTTTGTATTTACTTGCTTTTACTATTTTTTCCTAATTAAAATACAAAGGCATGTATTTTCTTAAGGTTGGCACTTTTCAAGTTCTCCTACTTAGAAAAAATTTCTATGCAATTCCTTCCTTGGGAACCTTTGTCTTAAAGGTGTATACATAAGTCATATTTAAAAAATAATTTAATTAGTCTTCCAATTTTAAAGTACTCTTGAAAAAGTCATGAGTATTGTTGCAAAACACAACAAATATTAGAGTTGTTTCTTGCAATCACCTAGCACTATAATTATAGAAAATTTCTATATTGTAGACACCAATACTATAGTTATGTAGTCTTCTAGGCTCAAAGCCTTACACTCTTAGGCTCACATAATATAGCAACTCTCTTCCAATTAGATGGCACCTTACCAAAGAAACTGCACCCCTATCTTCCCATATTTTTCACACATTGACAAGAAAGGGGAAAGTTGGACATTTGATTTCCATCATATATCACATTTTTTGGTCACTCACCAAATCTTGAGGGATCCAAGTTAGTTTGGATATTTTCTTCATTTCTATTCACAATATATTATTGCAACATATGATTGATGAGATCAATATTTAGTGCCAAACATCTAATTAAATTTGAAAAATCAAAACCAAAAAATGGTAAAAATTAGAATATTTCTTCAAATCTATTTTTTACCAAGTACAAAATATTTTTTTGGAAAATGAACTTTTCTAAATATGTAGCATTTTTCTAAAAAATTTATGACCACCCTCATGGCTATTTTATTCATCTTTTTTAGAATTATAAATATCACTACTTTTTAGTAGAGCGATGAAGTTGTTGACATTTCTTTGAATGGATGGAACATGTCAAATACAAATGAAATTTAAAATTTTCATCCAGAAGTATATAATCATTCAAAAAAGAGCATCATTGTCTCAAGAATATGTCAAGAAAAAAAAAAAAATTTAAAAATTTAAAAAATAAATAAATATATATATATATATAGCAATTGAATTATTTAATCAATTCATGCACTATAAGAGAAAGGGGTGTTTTAAGTGTACAATCTTAAACATAAGATTATAAGTAATGACTTTGAGGAAAATTTTCAATAAAAATTTACTAAAACTACATATATTTCTACTAAAATTTTATTGAAAATCTCCTTAAAGGTCATTACTTATAATCCTTTGTTTAGGACTACACTTTAAAACTCACAATTTGAAACACCCAACTTTCTCTTGTAATGAATGGGAGGCATACATTTCCATATATTTCCTCAAAAGAATATTGAATTGCATTCTAGCAAATTATTGCTATAAGACACATGCTCAAGGCTCAAGAACACATCTACTTCAAAACTCATTTTGTTATTTTTCTTCACATCTTATCATGGCACTAGTTTAAAACTTTTTTGCTAAATTCAAACTTCAACAAGCCAATCCAAGAAGTTATAAAATACAATCTATCAAACTTTTAAACAAATCTCCTAGACCTTGAAGGATTTATTCCTAAATGCTCCACCATCCAATCAGTAGACAATGACTATTTTAAGAAGTAAGTTACAAATCATCAAACTAAGAATCAATAAAAAAGCTTCAAGAAAAATTATGTAGCATATCAATGGAAAGAAGAGATTGAAAATGCACTGTGTAATTGAATTGAAAATGTAATAATTGGATTTTTACCTTGATACACCACCTTATTGTGATAAGGTTTATATCCCCCTATGAAGATATGCTGTTTGTTTGTTTGTTTGTTTGTTTGTTTGTTTGTTTGTTTGTTTGGATATTTGTTTGTTTGTTACGTTGAGATTTCCCGGACCGTGAGTCCCCCGGCTGCGTGTTTGGTATCGTCGGAAAGCCCTCGGCGAGGAGGGGTGCACGAGCTTTGATTCATGGTGTTCCAACCTACGGCATGAAAGTTATTGAATTTTGAAGTTTCTATACATTAAAAAAATTAGACCGTGGCAACGGCACGGGCCACCCTAGTCCTAATTAAAAATAGACATCTTTACATTTTATAATTAGTTCTATAAAATCTCAATTGGTTGTTAATTGTAATTTAGCTTTTACATAAGCTATTATATTTTCTATTTTCTATTTTCTTTTCTTTAATAGACCAATAAACAATACAAAAAGGGATATAAGATTGCATTAAAATATAATATTCTTTTGTTGGGAGTCGGATATTAGAGTGAGGAAATATACTAAGATATTGGATTAGGAATATTTGGAGGAAGATATAAATTGAAGTTATTGATTAATAAAGATATACACAAGCACTATTACAATCAAAAGTCTTGTGCTTTCTTGAATACCAATTATCTTTTTACAAGGATTAGAATAGTGCTACAAACCATGTCAAACCTAGAAAGCCCAAAGTATTTTGTGCAATTGGAATTTGAAGACTATGCTACCTATGAGGAAGTTGTGTGTGCCTATTGCGTAGCTGCCTTTTATTGCAACATATCTATTACCTGTGATTATTGTGGAGAAGACAACTCATTCTTAAAGGCTCTTCCAAGTATTCCTGAAAACCTTTTTGATGAAGGCAAAATGGCTTGGGTTCGTGAGATGGCTTGTCTTTTAGCAGCTAGCATCGTTACCTCAAAAACATCTTGCATATCTACTTCAAAGCGTGTGCTAGATATTCAAGGTAGCTCTTTAGATGTACAATTCCAAAGTCAATGTGCTACTCCTAACTCCTGTGCTTTGGGTGACAGACAATATTATGAAAGCTTTCTATAAACTTTGTGAGCAAGGTTGGGAAGTTGAATTGCATCCTTGGAGAGTTGGCATTCCAAGGCAATCACTAGAAGAAAATCAGAGCTTTTGCGACTGCGGTTAGCAACTAGTTTTGTAGTTGCATAACATGTTTGCAACTGGGCGATAATTTGGAGCCCGTAGTTGCAGTGGACAAATCTAACTAGTTGCAAAATCGAAAAGATTGTTTTTCATTAAATAGTCTATGTAGAACTTCATCGATGAAGTCTTCTGACGTGGAACTTGCTTTTGTGCAACTTGCTTGCAACTTGTGTGCAACTGCTTTGCAAATAGTTTGCGATTGCTTTGCAACTAATTTACAACTAATTTGTAATTTGTAGATTTATAGATTTATAGATTTTTTTATCTTAAGGATTGTAGATTTCAAAAATTGAATCTCAATGATCTGTAGATTTTAGAATTTTAGATCTAACTTTTTTTAGATTATCAAATTCAAATATTGATATTGAATAGATTTCACAAGTTTACAAAACTTTAAATTTCAAAAGTTTAAAAAAAATTTATACTTTAAATATTTGTACATTTCTATAAATTGTAGAAATTTACAAATTGTAGAAGTCTAAAAATTGTAAAAATCTACAAAGTGCAGAAATATTACAATTGTAATATTAAACTTTATTACTTAAAGATGGTATAACTTACAGCTCTTATCCATCCAATCTAATAGTAGGAAGCATGAGATGTATAGTTTCTACAATCTACTGCATGAAGATAATGGAGAAGAATGTGAAGAGAAAAAAAGATGTCTAGCGGCTATGCACAGATTTGTGGGGCCTTCTCTAGAAGTTAAAGGTGTGCATGATTGTATTGATGCGTGTCAGAAGATAATGAGTGAACGAGATGATGCGGGCCATCCTATTTCACGTGCTAGCAAGGAGAGGAGGAAGGAAATGTTTGCCAAATTACTCTTGACAATTGAGATGGGACAATTGATATAAAACTTGATTTAATTATTTTCTAGTTGTATTCTAGTTGCAAAGTAGTTGCATTCTAGTTGAATTGTAGTCAAACTTAAATTATTCCCAAGTGGAGTTTGACACACTCGACTCTACAAAACCTAAAGTGGTCCATGTCGACAAGTGTGATGAATTTTGGATGTAGAATACATCACAGAAATTCTTTTGTTAGATTCCTGTAATCCAAACTTCAACTTGCAACTACTTTGCAATTACATGCAACTCGAAACTTCAATCTACAACTACTTTGTGACTACTTTGTGATTATAGTAGTGTAAACATTAAATTTGGTGCAAATATAGAGGGTTGTAGTTGCAGGGAAGTCGTGTAGGACACATAGTTGCATATTAGTCGGTTTGGGCGGACATGATTTTCTTCTAGTGAATGTTGAAGGAATATGATGAAGAGTTCATGCAATTACATGTCCTCCTCGATTCAAGACAAAAAATTATCAAGGGCTAGGATTGTATCTCACTTGATTATCCACGTATTATAGAAGACTTAGACTGAATGCCAAGTATTAGGTAGTTTGAATGATTCATTGAGTGTAAGTAGCTTTTAGTTTGATTGTGTAGCTTATCAATGGAAAGAAGAGATTCAAAATGCTTTGCTAAAAATAAATAGCTTAGTATAGTCACCACAGTACTTCTTTAGTGGGAGTATTGGATGTTAAGAAGTACTGAGTGACCAGCTTACATGGGGCGGTACATAACGTGTCATGAGAGCTTGAGCTTGAGTCGGCTTGTTCGAATTTCAAGAAGCACTCAGTAGTCCTTTCCCGCCTAGTATTCACAAGATAAGTAAAGCACTGTAGAATTTTTGTTTATTTTACAAAAATTCAACCAGCCACTAGAGGCGGCAAGGTCTAACTGAATGGATGGATAGAGTCCATTGGACGAGAAATAACATCGACAGAGAGAGTCCCACTTAAACTGTAGGTTTCGTCTGGGGTCAAGTCACCAAACCATGATTTTAGGGTAGCAGTCAGAGTCTCAAAGAAGACGCTATTTTTGTCACTATGGAAGCTGTAAAGGAAAAGGCTACATTAGAGAAAACATCGACTCTCCAGAGGGCCATCTAACTTTGACAAGCCAGTCTATATAAGGAATTCTGTGTAAGCTTGATTTCTGTATAAAGTGCCCGATTTCTGACAGGAGATGTGGTTCAGCTTGTATGAATATCTTCACTGCCACGCAGAATATGTCAATTTTTACAGCTTTCATCCAATGAAGGTGAAGAGCTTGTATTTCGAAGCTCTGACGTTTGGCTGCACTGTTGAGCACATGACACTTGTCCGTCACAGCTATAGGGGAAAATTTTTGCCTCATACTAAATAAATGTAATGAGGGTCCCTTTTGCCACTTCTTAGCGGCCCTTTGGAGAGTCCAAATTTTCTCTAATGATTTGTAGGCAAAAGAAACAGGCTACTGGACTCTTCTTGGTCGAGTCAAGTCTACAGACGGCGTTGATTTTAGGATGGTGGATTCTTGTTCTGAAGAATGGAAAGGAAAAGAAAGTGGCATGCGGGGTCTCTTCCAACGTTCTTGAGTTTTCTTTAATTCTATGACAATTTTCACCGGTAGCAAGGATTCAATGGACCAACTACACTTTTTCTACACGCTTGCTTGACGAAGACAATTTGGGCTTATATTTTAGGGATTGGAAGGATTATGTAAATTCTGAGGGCTCAAAACAAAATTCTACCATCGCCAACCAAACCTTGCATCTCGTAAGTGATGCTCAAAATTATAATCACAATTTAGCTTCTACATATTTATTTATTTTTGTTAGTAAATTTTTTATTTGATGTAGGAGGGAGGACTAGTTTCACCTAAGTTGCTATGGGCTGTAACGCATGACCAAAAATCAAGGCATTATAAGGCCATTCTGTGCATTCCTTTGGATAGGCATAGAATTTGTTTGGACCATTTTATGGACGTAGAGATGGCAACTCTTGTGTATCATATCGTGGCACACTTGTATGGAGAACTTGGTTATGAAATTTTACAGTGCAAAGGGCGGGCTAACATCCCACTACAAGCCCTCAACGCGAGGGCAAAAAGACTTTTCATTCAAAAAGAGACCAAGGTAGTGGTGACCCACGCTCCTAAACTGGAGCTCACTAGCGGAGAGGCCACTATAAGAAATCCATGTTTTAGGTGACGGATTTTAGGCAACATCCAATGTAGCAACACGTGTTTTTATGTCAACATTGATGTCTGCCATAACATCAAGATAGTGCGTCTTATTACATTCTAAGCCTTAATTTCATTTCCTAAAAAGTCCACATGAATCAAGTATGAGTTTTTTTTTTCAAATTCCATTGCATTGACTAATCAAATTCTTGTTTTTGGCACCTTGGAAAGTATTTATGATGGTTAATTTGTATATTCTTAAACTAAATTTATTATAAAATTTTGGAATTTTGGAATGATAGTCAATTATTTCTAGTTTCTATCTTTATCTAATGCTTAAAGTTCAAAACATGTTACAAAGCTCATACAAGATTTAAGCACATGTATGTTTAAATATACAAGATTAAAGTGCTAACCATAAAGATCTCAAATATTTTAACCCCTAAAGAACCAAACACTAGTAGAAAACCTCCCCAGTTCTGTTGATTTGGTCACGTTGATGATCAACAAATTTTTGTTAATCAACAGAAATATATTGATCATCAACGCGACCAAATCAACAAAACCAGGGAGATTTTCTACTAGTGAAAATGGATTTTTGGGAACATAGAAATTTTCGGCAAGTACTTGTAACTAGAGATTTTATTATTTTTCTTTGAAATTTTGACACAACATTTTCCCAAGGAGTAGCTTCAAGGCCCAACAATTTTCATAATTTTTGACTACATGGTTAAAAAGTTATTGTATAATATGTAATTTTCAATGTTTGGCGTGTAACTTGGGCGGTCCAATTTTCTTTTGAAAAAATCACTTTCTTGAAGGAAAAAAAATTTGAAATTTTTTTTCCAGATTTTTATATATATGTAAAGCTTTGAATCATTACATTTTGATTTAAGAAACAAAATTAATAAGGGATTCTAGTTTTGAGGCAATTATGGATTCACTACTTTAAAATAAACTTTGAAGTCATTTTTCAACTCAATTTTTAGTAATTTTAGAAAACATTAGGTGAACATTAGGTGAAGATTGTTTATTACAACACTACAACCATTGGGATTGGCATTTTTTAAATTTCATAAAGAAATTATTGACAATTTAGTATTTTAAATCATTCTCTACTTCTTTGTACAAAATATTTATTATTTTTTCCTATAAATTGTGCAATTCCAAATGATCTCAAGTTTTTCAATCATCTAGCTAAATTACCTTGAAGAATGGATCCAAAGGGTTACAACTGTTTTAGATATTTTTTCATACAAATGTGAGCTTGTAAAGTGTAGCTACCTAGTTTTTTGTAAGGCCCCACAAAGGAATTTTGGCAATTCAAATGCTAATATCTTGCAATCTTCATATCAAAATTATTTGAATATTTTTTACATCTTCTTAAACCAACTTACTACAAGATCCTATGGCTACATCACTTAAATGTGTCAAAAAATGTTTTATTTTTATTTTATTTTGTATTTGTAACAAAAATGGTAGTTTTAGAGTGTTTTGGATGAAAATATAGTCAATAACCTTCAAGATTTAATAATAATAATAATAATTTTGAATCCTTCTTATAAAAACATGGTTCTTCATAGAAACATGAAAGTATGTATAAAAAAGTAGAAATTTGAAGTTTATTGGTGGTAAAATGCAAAGTTAAATTTGATGTGTTTTCAACTATGCTCTTGGCAACAAATTTTGTAAAGCATATTGTTAAAATGAATGAGTATTAGTCAATGAATTCATCATCTTCACTCTGAATACAAAGATATATCAAATTTTTTTCTCCCCAATTATGCAAATTTCAACTTCAAATTAGGCATTCTAAACTTTTTAATGATACATTATAGGTATATATGTACCTTTAAAGAACCATGCCCATTTCTTTGTCAAATTACACTCAAATTTTCCATTTCTATCACAAAGTGTAACAAATCTATGAAAATTGTTTTTTTGCAAATCTAATTGTAGGATCTTATACTAGACTAGCATAAGAAAGTATGTTAAAAATATCAAATACTTTGGTTGCATTGATTGCAAGATATTTATACTTGAAGTGAAGAAAACAAGGGAATTTTGCACCTTGCATGAGTGGATTATTTGACTTTGAAACCTCTTAACTTAAATTATTTACATTGTTTGATTTGATTATTTTTAATTATCAAGAAAATTTGGGTTGAGGGTCTACAAGAAAATCTAAATGAAATAAAATAAAATTTTCATCAATGTAAAAAAATAATTAAATAGAAGTGGATCTAAAAATATATATTATTAGTATTTTCCATATAGAATTGAAATACACGAATCTCAATGGTGAGATTGTTTTTACAAGTGAACAAAAACCATTGGAATTTTTTTGAAAAAATCTCAAAATTGAATTCAAAAACATAACCAATAGGTTTTTTTTTCAACAAGATAATATAGTTGCTTAGAAATCAAGATGCTCCCAAAACTTTTACATCAATAATTCAAATGGAATGAATTAAAGCTTTCAAAATAGTCACTAAAATTATGATCTATAAGAAAACAAAATTTGATTTAATTTCAAGTTTTTGTGGACTTTTTTTTTGCCTAGTGAGGTGTAAATTGTGCTAGGATGGCAAAACTTTTGTTCCTAGATATCAATAGAAACTTTGGTCCTTTAGAGGTTTTAAAAAAATCTTGAATTTGTATACAATTTCAAAATTAGATAATGCAATATCTAGATGTCTCAAAGTGTTGAAGGTTGTACATGCCTTCAACACTTATTCAAGTGCTTAATTCTAAATTTAAATGTCAATTTTTAGAGCTAAACATCAACTTCATGATCTTTTCAAATAGTATATATATATATATATATATATATGTGCACTATCAATATGCAATAGTATACCATCCATTATAATATACTTCTATATTATTAGCATATTAATGGCATATGAACCAATACAATATGAGGAGATCTTACACACCTTGCAATGCAAAAACTCTTATTTATATCATTTACTATGTATAACATTACTATGCAATGGTCCTTTCTATTCTATAGAGGTATTATACTTTATTAGATAGTAAGTATAGAGAAACTTGTTAGATAAAGCAAGGATGCAAGACATTAAATCTGTTGTACAAAGTGGAACCACCAAAGTAAAACTTGTGTTGTTTGGGTGTTAAAGTAAAAAAAGACCCCCTATTATGTATCATGTTTTGGATATGTTCTTGACTTCTTCTAGCTAGTTTGGGGTCTCTGATTGCAATTCTGAATTTAAAGTTTGCAAAAGAAATTATAAGCAAAAAATAAAAATTTCAATGTTTCCCCCTGGGATAAATCCAACTTGCTAATCACACTTTGTAAGATGGGCTTAACCTCTAAAGGCCTACAACATTTTTGGATTTATAAACATCATTGCTTTTGAAGTCTTACAAGTCTATATATGACAATTGACAAAGGTATAGAAATCTTAACCATACAATCTTGTAGTGTATATGTTATAAATAACATAAATCAAATTTGGAATCATTTGGCCACATAGATTGTAAGATTACAATGTTTTAGTCTTGAAAAAAGATACTAAATTTTTTCAAGAAACACATTTGAAAGTGAATTTTGATTTCTAAACCTAGTCAAGTGTAAAAATTCAAAACTATAAAGTGATTCAAAACCAACATACAAATACATTTGTGAAGAAAAACATCATTCAATTGATTTGTTGTCTATACAAAATGGCTTTGAAATGTCAAAAAATGAGAAAAAAAAGTTGCAAGACACACATTGAAGGGTGAACTTCCTTCTACTAACATGCTTCTCAATGACTCATAACTTCTTGGATTGACATGAAATTTTAACCACAAAAACTAGACTTGTATGTGCAAATTTTCTAAAACAAGATATTTGAATTGAAGAAAAAACAAGCCATAAAAGTTGGACTTTAATCTAAAAATGTTAGGATTTTGAACTTTGAATTGCTCCCAAATATTCAAAACTACTTGAATTGACATGAATTTTCTACCACAATAACTAGACTTCAAGGAAAACAAAATCCAACAAACTTTATTCAAAATGAACATTTGATGAAGGAGATATAAGCCCTCAAAGTTGCGCCCATGAAATGTAGTTTGATGAACTCAAATTGAACCTACAAAATTTGGTTGGCTTAAAAAAATAAATACATCTTGGATTGACCTGAAAATCTTACATCCAAAACCAAAAGAAATTTCACAAATTCACCAACAAGTTTTATTGAAATCAAACATCAGATGCAAAAATTACAACACTTTGAATTGGACTAAAACTAAGTTATGTGGTCTCTTGGGGTCGATAGCCACGAATAAAGGAGGGGGCTTAGTAATTGCCCATCTAAGGGAATTTTGGCATGTGTAGAGAAATTAATTGATCTAGTTATTTTTTCCTATTTATTCCATGCAAGAGAAATATTGAACATTGCAGTGTTCGTTTGAATCAAATTTTTTAGGTTGAAATGAATTGCCTGTGATTTATGAAAGCCAAAATTGCATAGGTCGCTAGTACAACTCATAGGCTATACCATAATGAATGAGAACATACACTAGAAGAGTGCATTTAAGTGCTAAAACCAACTAATTGGGTTCTAACATGATACATAAAAGTTCTTGAAGCAACTACAACATATACAAAATGGCGGTATCTCCATTTGTGACCTCCATTTCTAATCTGTACACCTTAGAGGTTGACATATGTGGTTTTGAAGTAAAAATATGTGGTGCTTTAAAATCGTTGGCATTTGAAGAGAAAAGGGATGTGAAACCTGCAACAAAACAAATCCATGGAATTATAAAAGCCTGCAGAGACCACTGTCAGTTTTCAGTTTAAAAGTCTGGTTCATTTCCATGCCTTTTTGGGTTGTTTTCGACACACCTACATGAGTGCTTTTTAACGCCTAAACACTTTTCGAGCCTCTTCCTATACGACCATTTTGTCTGTTTTTCAAGGATGAAAAAAAAAATCCCTACCTCATTGGTAAACAATGTTATCCACTGCAAAATTTCTACCACCCAATCACTTTGCACAAAGTTCTCGATCTACTTAGACTTAGGTAATCCCTGATGTTCTTAAAAATTACTTACACATGCCCAGCCAGAGCGAGTACCGCAACTTTGGGCTTTTCGGAGATCCAAAGGGTTAAAGTGCAAATAGTGTGGCCTTTTACTGTATCAAAGTACACGCAGAATCTCAATTTTGGCATCGTCAGCTACCGTTATCACTGTCATCACTGGCCAGCCGCTGGAACAGAATGTGGTAAGATCCAAAATTTTAAGATTCCATGAAAAAAATTATTGAAGAAAAAGAAATTCTCACTCTCCGTGAATATTATTCTAAGACTTACAGTAGTAGTCTAAGTTAACCCATAAACGTCGACATGGACGTTTGGCGTCCGATGAATGACAAGGGAGTTTCCTTGTACAAAACGAAAATACAACTATTCATCCACGGTTATAGGGTGGAAAGGAGAAATCTTCTCCAATGCTTTGACTTGCAATGAGTGGTTTTTGAATTCGATATACCAATGCTTTACACGGTATCAAAATGCATCATTTTCCACGGTCACCCATCCGTCCTTTAAGGGTTAACTTATCTGACAAAGTATTGTTTTGTCCCTTGAGAGTTCATGGGCCGGGGTGAACTCATCCCCTCACTTGGCCGTTTGAAAAAATGCTCAATCTTTAAAATTTTCCATGAATGATACTAGTATAATTTGCAATTTTGAATTCATTGCAATCAGAGGCCCCAAATGAGCTTGGATGGATGTGAGAGATGAAATTTTCAAGCACATAGTAGGTGACCTTTTTATTTACTGGAAGGTTAGGGTGAACTGCCCCCTCAGCTTAGGGTCGGTTCCCATGGGGGGCCTAGACGTCCAGGCCTGGACCTCCAAGTCTTACGACCCCCGCTTGCAGACTTAGAGGGACCGGACCCCCGCCTGGACGTCCAGGCCTCCCATGGGAACCGGCCCTTAGCCACTCAATAAGATGCTAAATTTTTTTATTTTCCATACATAATCAAATTTGAAAATTTTGAATTCATGTTTGCAATCAGAGGCCCCAATTTACAATAGAGAAGTCTCAACATCCAAATTAACATGGCACAAAACAGGGGGCTTTTTTTTACTTTCACCCTTGGCTGGGGCTTCGCAATCAGCTCGTTGCACTACTTTACACAGGCAGGGGGAATTGACCGCCTCACTTGGCCACTCCAAGTAATTTCAGGGGTGCAAGTAGAGCAAAAAGCCCCCTATTTTGTGCTTATCCAATTTACCTTAAACTCTCTTCATAGCTAATTTGGGTCCTTTGAGTGACTGCAAATATGAATTCAGAATTTGAAAAAAAAACAATTACAAAAGAAATAAATTCCAGCATTTTTCCAAGTGGTCGAGCGAGGGGGTCAGTTCCCCAATCTAGGTGGATTGGCCCCCTCACTCGGCCTTACCATGTTTTACCAGAGGTGCAATCAAAACAAAAAGCCCCCTAGTTTGGGCCGTGATCACCCTTACTTCCATCACCCCCTAGCTAATTTGCGGTCTCTGATCGCAAATAAGAATTCAGAATTTGCAAAAAAAATTTTATGTGAAAAATAAAAAATTACAGCGTTTTACCCAAGTGGCCGAGCGAGGGGGTCAGTTCTCCCTGCCCAGTTCCCCCCGGCCCTTTACACTCGATCGCAGTTGCGCAGTTCACCCCGACAAAACTCCAAGCACATGATGTGGGCACATTTCTGCCGTTCATCCACCTCGAGAATCCCACGGCACAGAACTTCGGACCGGGGATAGTTGAATTTACCGAGTCCACTCCGCTTTTGCCACTTGGCGATTCTCTGCCACCTCAACAACTAGCCAGGCCACCAATCCTACGATTCGCCACTCTATGAAATCTAAGGAACACAGATCGACGGTGCAGATGGTGCAACGTTGGTGGGTACGGAAAAGGGGGCGATTTGTCCCGTGTGGAAAAGGCCTTTTTTGGAGGGTAGCCGGAATCGCATGCGATGCCCGGCGGGTCAATCTCCCCTGCCAATGGAATCCTCCTGAATCCATGCTACGCCTGGTAAAGGCCAAAAAGGAAAAAGGTAAGCTTTTGACTGGGGGCTCCGGTCACAGACTCACAGGTGTCAGGTGCACCGAAAAGAAATTTGGGCTTCACTAAATAACGTCCGAAAGAAAAGGAAAGAACTGAGCCAGGGTGGCAGTTCTCTTCCGGAGCATCTGTAGTAAGGTGGGTACACCTAAAAGTGCCACTTTTTGGTATTGTGCCTAGTAACTATTACTAGTTTGATCAAATTTTCATATAATGAAAATGAAAGTGAAAGCACATTCCAATGCACCAAAAAATATAGCATTTGGATACAATATGCAAAAGTTATTAAGGTTCAAAGTCTGTTTCTAAAAGCGCTCCAGCCAAATAGGTACATAATGGAATTCAGAAATGTACAGCAACTATAGATGGTGCTTTTAGGTGAGGTGCAATTTTGGGTGTACCCACCTTAGAGAAACGAGCCGTTTGTGGAGGGCGTTTTGCCCCCCTTTTTTATCCTTGGGAAAAATGTGAGAACTTTTTATTTGCAATGCGGATAAAATTTGCAAATTTTGAGTTCATATTTCCTATGAGAGGTCCCAAATTAACCAGGAGAGGTGTTAATAGTAGATTTAACATGGTACAAAAGAGGGGGTCTTTTTTTTTTACTTTCATCCTTAGCTTAGCCTTTGCTATGGGCTCGTTGTACTATTATAGACTCAACCATTCTCTTGGAGGTTCATCTTGAAGTGCCATTCCATTCAATGTCAAAAAAGTATTCTACAAGTGGTTATTCTCTTGTTACACCTTCTTTTAGCAACCAAAACTTCTTTAGAGAATGGAAACATAGTGGTTTTAGATTTGCTTCCCATTGACTCTCGATGATTGGAAGATATGTTTTTGTTGCAAAGTCTTCTGAAGAAAAGATAGAGGGAAGCACACCTTCTTCACAAGAGTAACTTTATTTGAAGAACAAATAATTTATGTGAGAAAACAAGAGCCAATGTGCAACAATATTAGGTGAAGAAGGTGTGACCCCCCTTTTGTGTTATGTGGAGGACTTATGTGAAGAATGGATCCAACAACAACTAAAAATACATAATCTAGTTTGTTATATTACAAAGTATAGGTCATCATTTAAAGTATAAGTGCAATTGCTATAAATCATAGAATATATTTAGTTTAAAAATTCTTCCATGTACCTATTCTTTAAATTCAAAGGAAAATAACAAAGGTTGACAACCCTTCATAGTCAAAGTATATTTTGCTAAGGAGAGATTCTTGTAAGCCAACCCTATTTTTCACACTTGTAAAGAATAGGAGTGCAATGAAAGTGTGACTATCCCTATCTTCCTTTAAAGGTGAACAATACAAATTGTCACACCTTCTTCTCCCCATTCTCAATCTTCTTTCAATCTTCAAAAAATGAATATGTGGCACTCTCTCTTTGAAATGTAGAAGGTCCATTCTTAGAAGATCATAAGAGGATTTCTGGGCCCCAAGAGACTGTTTCAGGGGTGTTCCCCGAAATTGTTCCCACTGCTGCAGACCAGCACCCTGCTGGTCTGAATTTTTGAATTTTGAAAAAAAAAAATTAAAATTTTTTTTTTTCAAAAAACTTCGGAATGTATTAAATAGAAAAAAAATGATTTAAAAAAAAAAAAAAATTCCAATTTTTTTTTTTAATTTTAATTAAAATTAATAAAAATTTATTATTTTCTGACGTGGCAGTCGCTCGACCACATCAGCATCGCGTTCCCAGCGTTCCCAATGCGTTCCCAGCGTCTGGGAACTCGCAGTCTCTTATAGGAGCTGAAAATCCTCTTATGTGACAAAAAAATTTCAATGTAAATACTTATATCTTGAAATAGTGCATTAATGTGAGACATGTTTTCATACAAATTTTTAATTCTAATGTGTCATTTCTATAAATGAGAGCCTAAAATAAATTTTGAGTTTACCTATTTTCAACACATTGAATATTTTTAGTTTATTTGTTTAAACTAGCTCAAAAATGTGTGCCAAAAATCTCATATAGACCTCCTTCCAAATAAGCCAATGTAATTTTGAATGAACAAAGCGTATTATCAAAATAGTCAACTATCAATGATTCAATTATTGAATGAATGAGTTTATTGTTCATTTCTACAATAACCTTAAAATGAAGAGCCTTTCATCAAATACACCTCTTGCAATGTTAGAAGGTTAATTCTAACAACTATGCTAAATTGCTTATATGGATGATTGTAGATGTACTCAATACATTCATTTGTTCTATTAGCGTGTGTGTGGGATAAATACCACCACCTAGAAAATTATTTTTGTTATAAAATTTTAATTTGTAAAAATGATATTCCAACATGCATTATTTCAAAATAGTTTGACTATAGTATATTAGTGTAGCACTACAAAATTAGTTCAATGATATTTCAACATGCACTATTCAATAATAATGTAACTATGGTATATGAGTGTGACACTACAATATTGGTATAATGATATTTCAACATATACTAATTAAAATACAATGTGACTATGGAATATTAGTGTCACACTATAGTAATAAGACAAATCCAGGCAATAGTTACATTCTAGGAAGAGTAGTACTTTGATCATGAATTTCTAACTTGTAGAGAGTAATATAAAGTAGAAGTATCTATAACCAATAACTTAAACATTTTAGCATATAAGATTTGGCAAATTCACTATGAAATTGGGCTTAGTGTGTGCAAACTTAAAGATGAAGATCAATGGAAAAAAATTTATTCAAAAATAAATATTTTATTTAATATAAATGCAAATCTTTCATCATAACCCATTTCAATTTCATAGGCTTAACTATTACAACTAGCTTTGATACTAGTCCGTAAACAATATAGGAGAAGGCTCTGAAATCGCCCAAGCTTTTGCAACCGTCTAGTAGGAGGCTATGAAATGGAACTTGATTGTGAGTCAAAGGACCTCCAAATACATTGAAGCATGATAAGAGGTTAGTTTTCCCTTCTTCAATGGATGGTTTTAGAGCCACAGTGGCTTCATTCTTAACTAAGTGAGTAAAATAAGACTTGGATGTTGAACTCACTTCTTACAAGTGTTACAAAATCTGAAATAATGATTAATTCAAGTATTCACTTGAGCTTTAGGAAGGAACGCATTTGGAAACCACCTTGATTACTTTTGATATGTTGCAATGCTAGTTCTTGAACGAAGTCAGATTTATTTCCAAACTGTGCATGTATGAGTTTTCATGGCCTATTGATTACAAATAGGGCACTATGCTAGATTATATTTGAAAATTCATAACTAATTCAGGATTGCTTCAAAAAATATGAAACAACTTGTGTTAGATTTCTACAATATTATTCTTTGACTAAAACATAAGTTCAAAATATTTGCATTAAAAAAATACATGAAAAAGGGTGATCAGCTCTTAAATGAGTGGTTTCTGAGCCTCCTTCCTTAAATGAAGAGATGATTAGACAAGAAGGTGCAAACAAAGAATTTTTTTCAATAAATAGTTGTTCACAATGGGTCAGCCTATGAAACCATTAAAGGGTGGTTGCCCGAAATAGGTACTTCTACCTTAGAAAAGAGAATAATATTAATGAGTATGGCGTGCATGAAAGCGGATATTTAAGACTGTGCGTGAGACGCTTTCCCACGGTCTCCAGCACCAACGCGCTCACTCTATCGCTGGAAGAACTCGCCTTTACAGAATCGCAATCTTTGGATTTTGTTTGCAAATCCGAGTCGCGTCGCCGTGTACAATCAAATCTTATAGCCTAATGTTCGACTCGCAATATCAGACCACTGCGATTCCAATTTGTAGCTGGATCGAGCTGCAATGAGCTAGCTCCACGCTCCTCGACTTCGTAGTACACGAATTGGATTTTCGGCCTGTGAGCTGCGCTCTTAATTTGAAGTGGAATCAGTCTGCAAATTGAGTAGATCGATAGTGGGGTGTTAAGGTCAGTTCAATTTGATTTCGGAAGGTGATTTTTAGTTATTTTTGATACCAAACGGAGAACCATTTCGGAATTCGGGTGATGCATTCGTTGTTTGCAATTATCTTGAGTACGTTGTTGAAAGTGCACAAGCAATTCTCGATCTCAAGTCGCAATCGCCATGCTGGGTTTCCTCTGTTTTTTCACAGCAATGTTGTCGACGTGCGCGTTCTTTATTACCAATTTCTCGTCTGGTTGATCCAATTTATGTTTGAGCAGCTGGTGTTGTGTGCAATTTCTGTATGTATTAATTTCTGTATGTGCTATTCTTTGCAGAGTAGAGAATAATTACGACTTCCAGGTAGCTTCGATTCGTCCCCGAGCGACAAATCCCCTGTTTCGACGCGGGATGCGGTAGCCATAGCCCGAGAGATTGACGAAGAGGGAGGTAGGGACGGAATTTGCCACAATTCTTCGAGCTCCTTCTTCATGAGCAGAGACGTCGTCGTCGACCATGGTGGATAAGCAACGACTCCACAAAAGCTCACGAGGCTCCGGGCTACTGAAATCGAGGAAGAAGAGGAAGAGTACAGTCTCCGGAGTGGGAACGTCGTCGTCGTCGTCGTCGTCCATTCCCAGCAAGACATTCAAGGGGGTGCGCAAGCGAGCATGGGGTAAATGGGTGTCCGAAATCCGAGAACCGAACAAGCGGTCGCGCATTTGGCTGGGCTCCTTCCCCACGGCGGAAATGGCCGCGCGCGCTTACGACGCCGCCGTGGTATGTCTGCGCGGCACCAAGGCGGAGCTCAACTTCCCCGACTCGCCTCCTTCCTCCCTACCCCTCTGCCCGTCGCGAGAAGAAATCCAAGCCGCCGCTGCTGCCGCCGCTGCCGCAACCCCCTGCTCGCGGCTTCCTCCATGGCCTGACGTCAAGGCTGACGTTGCCGGAAGCCTGTGTGCGCGTCTTCACCCTGGCACGAACGCTGCTTCTGCCCCGAATCAAGAGCTACTTCATCCTCCCGTTCAACTGAGGGAACAACTGATTCCAAGGATGAAAGAGGATATTCATCCAAATGAAGAGTTCATACATCCGAGCAAAGAGCACATGCATTCGAAGGAACAGACCACTAATCCTCCTGAATTCGTTCATCCGACTGAAGGTATTTTTCATCCAAGTGAGGTATACATTCATCCAAATTCTATGAGGGGGTCGTTGCGGGCTGCAGAAGTAGGACAAGAGGAGGACCAGCTTCATGGTTTTTTGCACGGATTTTGTAGCATTTTGAATGGGCCGTTGTCGCCCGAGCCTGCGGAAGCCACTGTTGCTACCGCTGCGGCCATGTGCTCCGAGTTCTGGGAGCTAGATCATCTTTGGGAGTTTGTGGTATGAGAAGCTGTGGGTCCCGACGTCTTTTTTCCCCCTCCAGTTGCAATTTTGAGTTTGGGTTGGACAGGAATTCCCCGTGCTGTTTGGAGCAACAAGATCGAATAGAGTTGAAGATTTGATATTAGGTCATATGAGACATTCAATTTTTATGTGGGTGCAGTAATTTACCAGTTAGGAATTGGAGTGGGGACAGGGTCTGCTTTGGGGTCAGGTATTAATACAAACTAGCATTGGATTGGTGTGCTTTTGTAATGATTTTCATGATAAATTTGGACTTACCTTACCTTAAATTGTTATGGTATGATCGCTTGATTATACCATGACCTCTTTAATGTGCGACACGTGTTATTGACCTGGTTGAAATTTTGCTTAACCTTCTTCGTTCTCACAAACAGTAAATTCAAAAGAACAAATCATACAGTACATACAAAACAATTCAAGCTAATTTACCCCATAAGGACAATATAGAAGTAGAGTAATCCAATGGCTGATAGAGAATCTTTCTATGGAAGACAAAAGTGCATAGTTTTATTCATGAAATACATCACAAAAGCAAAACGCAAGCTGAAAACTTCGCCAGCAGTGCAAAACCCCTCCTATTTTCACTTAGCAGCAACAATGCTAAATTCGTAATGCAGAAGTTAAGAGGCATCTCGAAAATCAACATGCAGTACAATCAAAACTTGTTCAACATGCAATACAATCAATCAAATGATGTCTAGATAATAGCCGAGTTCACACAATAATTTTAAATTACACTGCAAAGAATTGAATATGGACATTCAATCAAAGGGTCCATCTCTACGTTACGAGGTTGTAGCTTGTACTCTGACTTGGATACCTTCATGTTAAACCTTGTATTATAATATGCCCTTCAGGAATCCTATAGGTCTGAATCTGTAAGAATCTACTCCTTAACAAAATAATTTGTCCACCTCGTGCACCCTTCAACACAAAATTGCCAAAAAATTCTTGAGTTAAGAATCAAGAGGACCTAATTCCAAAGTCAGTTGACGATTACCTTCACTACAGTACCTAACAATGAACATAAACCCTATCCTACGCCTTAAGAGTATGTTGTATGTACCTGGCTTAAATAATAATGAAGTAACATCTTTGAAATATGTAAATTGTTGGTTGTAATCAACAGTTTGATGAATATCTATGCATAGCAAATGGTCGACATCATTGGTAACCAGATACGAGCTTGATTGCACTACCCGGTGGCCAGGCGGCTTCGACTTCAGAGCCCCTATACATAATCTTCTTCACAAGAGTAATCCCCTGATTCTGGTCAATTCCAAACCCGGAAACTAGTAGAGAGTTCAGGCACACTAAATCTAAACACATGTACTTTCACTTCCATTCCTTGAGTTTTGGAAATCGTTCCACAATCTCAACCAAGCTTAAGCTATAGAACAACCTAGTATCTTTCTCAAATCCAATTGGCGTAACAACTGCTGAAGCCACTTTCTTATTACTAACAATCCCCACATCCACTGCTTTGTTAAAGAAGAATGATGCAGCAAAAAGATGCTTAAATCCATCCCTATCTCCACCATTCCAAATGCCTCCAAAAGTATATTTTATATGATTATACACGTAATCAATGTTGAGAATCTTTAACGCCAAAGCTTGACAATCCTGAAAATGAGACCCCTCATCTCTCACTCTAGTCGTATAGATAACCCCAGAGTACAGGTATGAGCCTTCAAAATCCTTTGCAACGCAAGGACAAGGAGCATTTTCACTGTGCTTGAAAACCTCAGCACGAAAGGCCAGCAGTCCAAAATGCAAATAACTATGCACATAGAGATTGTAGGTCATGTTTAGAAGCTTCACTTTGTCGACACTCATGAGTTCATCATCTCTAGCCTTTGGTGTGTTTCTATAATCTTCGTCTAATATAACATATGCCATTTGCACTGACCCCCCGCCCAAATCCACAATCACTACAGTTTCATCCAATTTCCTACTCAACTTTCCACAAAGGTAGTTCGTGGTTACCCACTGATACGAGCCTTCCTATGTCCCATCAATGATGTTCATCCAATCTCGTCGAAACAGGAAACCGCTGTTTCCTAAGAGTGTTCGAACTTCCTGCAAAAGATTTTCAGCTTCATTTCTAGATAGTAGTCGTAAACCAGTTGTTGCTCCTAGATGAAGCGGTGTTGTAGTATGTTGATCAGCAGGAACCACTTGTAAAGCTTCCTCCAATATAGGCCGCAGCGACTCCGCTCCATTCCGAGGCTCTTTAGCGAAATCGCTCAATCCTGGCTCTCTGTGTAAGAAAATCTGAAGCTCCTCACCTACTTTGACTAGCGCGTTCTTCAAATCGAAATAGTAGATGTGTACGCGGTTGCTAGAGCTTCCCGCATCGAAGATCACTACGTACTTATTTGGAGCTGGCTTGGTCAGAAACCTAAACATGTCGGAATTTCTGACCATGACAGAAGGTAACAACACCATAATGGTGAAAATGACCGCCAGAGGCAAACCAAGGAACAACAATGTGCCCATAGAACGTGAATCTTGCTTGGCCTAAAAACTCTGAAATGGACCCTGTGCGAGCTTGTCGTCATCTACCGAACAAGATCCATCCGCTTTGTCAGTGTCGTTGACATTGGATTGCCATCCTATCTTACCCTCAAACTCCATCGTTCAATCACTTGTGGAGCAATCAAAAATATTCGGTAGCACCTTGACTTGTCAAACGAATTAGTTACAACATGTATTTTTCTTATAGGAGAAGGAATCGGCTAAATACTCACAAATAGTTGAATCTAAAACCTAATTCAAACTGACTAGTTAAATTCCACTCCAAAGTCCTTTCAATAGACTACAATAAAAAATTGATCCCACCATTGTGCACACATCCTCTCATTAATTTCTCCATAGGTGTAGCGTATCACTACTATGACAAATCACGCTTCCTCAAATCCTTCAACTCCACGGCAAACCCTGTTGAAGGTGTTGTTCGTTGATACTCGATCGAGAGGCCCAGAGTCTCCTCAAACATGATTGTGTTAGCTCCAAGCTTCACCTAACTCGATGCAACAAAACAGACCAAAAAAAATGACTCAAAACCCTAAAAGAAATTATAGTGTTCCATGGCTAGGACTTCCAAAATGCAGAACTTAGAATTTTCTTAAAACATCCTATTGCAATACAAGGAGAGGTTCTTCGTAAATTTGCAACCAGTCTACACCCTCAAAAACTACCAAACATAGCTTTACCAAATGGCACAAGTTTGTACACAAAAAATCAACACCTCCTACAAAGAGCGAGTTCTTCAAATCAAAATTCAGTGCACCAATAAACCACTTTTCGCAGCAGCAATACAACAAAAAAATCTCCTCTCTCTTTTGACTCCTAGCACCAAGAAAAAAAATTTCCCTCGTCTCCCAAACATCAATACTTGACCAGCTGCTGCGCCAAATTGCATCAATACATGAACCTTGTTCAAAACCTTCCCAAAAAATTCAAAAAAATTGCAAGAACTACACGGACCTTTGAATCAATTCATAAGGAACACATAATCTCATTAAAGAGAACATAAATCCAATCAGCGAGACAAAATCCGCCTGTGGGGGGATCGGATTGCTCAAAGAGGTCAGAGCTTGACGAGAGACAGACCCAACATAGGAGGCCATCTTTTGGGGGAAAACTACCTTCTTTTAAAACTGACACCTCATATTCGTCAGCATCAAATCTAACCGTATGTATGGGTCATTGCAAGAAATACCAACCACTTTTGTAGTGCTTTGTAAAATTTGTTCTTATCCAATGCTATAACTTTTGATTGATGAATCCAATGCCCAAACCAAAAAAAACTATTTCTAGAGTTTCTTGATTGCAATCATATTCTATATTTTTCAAAATTTCAAAAAAATCATTTTATATTTAAAAGTTATTTTTGTTAATTTGTCACACTTTCAAGATTAGGGTTTTTTTATACTATTGATTGGTTTAAATTAATGATTTTTGGTTGAAATTTCTGTGGTATGTTTTTACAATAGGTAGACATGCTCCTACCAAAGGGCATCTAAAAAAGCATTTTTTTATGACCTCTACATTAGTGCAAACAGGCCTTCCTTGCGCACACACTTCAAAACATTAGAAATGGTTTTGAACTCATTTTTTTTGTCAAACCTCATCACCAAGAAGTCTTCTCAAATAGAAATCTTTTAGTTTTGTTCAAAAATGTTTTTCCTATTTTTCACAAATTAAAACGTCAATGCATGTATTTTCTAGGACATCATCTTGGACATTGAATTCTAGTAAAGAAAATACATACATTGACGTTTTAATTTGTGAAAAATAGGAAAAAAAAATTTGAACAAAACTAAAATTTGTCCATTTGAGAAGACTTCTTGGTGATGAGGTTTGACAAAAAAAATGAGTTCAAAACCATTTCTAATGTTTTGAAGTGTGTGCGCAAGGGAGGCTTGTTTGCACTAATGTAGAGGTCATAAAAAAATGCTTTTTTAGATGCCCTTTGGTAGGAGCATGTCTACCTATTGTAAAAACATACCACAGAAATTTCAACCAAAAATCATTAATTTAAACCAATCAATAGTATAAAAAAAACCCTAATCTTGAAAGTGTGACAAATTAACAAAAATAACTTTTAATATAAAATGATTTTTTTGAAATTTTGAAAAATATAGAATATGATTGCAATCAAGAACTCTAGAAATAGTTTTTTTGGTTTGAACATTGAATTCATCAATCAAAAGTTATAGCATTGGACAAGAATAAATTTTACAAAGCGCTACAAAAGTGGTCGGTGTTTCTTGCAATGACCTATATATCGTTTGGGAACCATTCCACATCTTTCGAAGGATTTTTCTTTTGAGTCCGAATCTACATAACATTTTGTATCTAGGCAACCCATGATGGGAAGGTGTTATGCCTCCGTATATAGATGTCCATCCACAGAAAGACTTTTAATATAATTTAACCCTTAAACAATGTGGACGCCGTTTAAGGGTGGACAACATGGACTCCTGGTCCATGGATGACATTAAATCAATCTCGTGAATGAAAAAAAAACATGTTTCATCCAATTTTTTTTCTGGTGGATTTAAACTCATGTGCCATTATGCGATACAAAAGTTAGCCTCAGTTAGTGAACTCAGATTTATTGAGACTTGCAAATTCTTTGAATACCATATTTGAACTTAGCTACCCAGTATTATTTTTTATTGTAGGCTTCCATCCTGCTAACTCGTGTTGCATTGACTTTCTTTTTTTAATTATGAAGTGGCCACGTGGGGTGAGGTAAAGTGGTCTACTCCCTAATCTATTAGTTAATTCAACTTCCAAATATTGACCTTGTAAGATGCAATTGACCCACCTTTTCTAATGTATAATGTTCAAGATATACATAACAGTGAAGACAAAGGAATATAAAATAAACAATAATCCTTCATAACTCTTTTGAACCATGAGTCTATATAGTCAAAATGTACAGTTCCTTGCGATAAAGTTTGGCCATATAATGGGCAACAATCTCTTTTACACTACAAAATTTCCTTATTATTTGAAATATCCCTTGGCAATCAAAATTTCTACAAATTTGCTTGCACTTTTAGTTTTTCATTTAATTTTACTTGCATGATTGGCGTTCGGGTTTAACTTTATAGAGTGTCTACAAAAAACATTGTTTTCTTTTCGTAGTGTTTTATATGTGACTGCATTTTTGACACGTAGTACTACCAATACTACAGGTACTATTAGCAAACTCCCAATGTATTGTGCTTTTGATGCATGTACTGGAGTCAAGAGTTATTTTGGCCATTGAATGACATTATCTTACATATTACATCATTTAAAAAGTTTGATAGGAAGACAAATGTGGGATTAAAGTTGGATGTGGGAATATTATGCACAACTCTCGAGGAGATCACTCCTTGTAATTTTAAGCATACACCTGAGTGAAGAAGGTATTTAACATAGGGCTATTTACTTTCATTTTAGTAATTAAAAAGACCTTATTTTTACATATAAATTCAATCATTTGGTTTTCATAGTTAGGCTATCTTATATACAAAATTTATATGTCTAATTTTTTCATATCTATTTACAACACACTATAAAAGTAGTATCTTACATATACACTATTTTTTTAATATATGCATTACTTGTATTGTAGTACAATTTCAAATGAAAAATAAAAATGAAAAATGAAACAATAGTTTTAAATATTCTAGATTCTATGCCATGTATTCTAAACAGCCTAATATGGTGAATAATAAACATCATAGAAACATTAAATATAGTTATGATACTAAAACTAAAAAAACACCAGTACTAGCAATATAACATATAGGAAATTTCGTTAAAATGGCGCCATTTCGTTAAATTGGCGCTTTTGAGCAGTTTAGACTGCGCGGTCTGAACCGTTTTTTCTATCCTAGGATCTACACCTGTACTAGATTTTGGAAATCTACAACTCTCCTAGATTTCTGAAATCTATATCAATCCTAGATTTTTTAGATTGTTTGGTCTAATATCTATGCTTGTCATAGATTTCAGAAATCTAAAAGTGTCCTAGATATTAGCAATGTATACTTGTCCTAGATGTCAAGGTGTGAAAATGGCATGTGGAATACCGCCATTTTAACGAAATTCCCTATACATGAACAACATGAGAAATTGACACTCTAAAAACATTGTAGATTAACTCAAAAAAATGACCTCTACTATAATATAGAGACTATATATTTTATTTTCACAGATGCATTTACAATGGTTTTGAATTTAAAATCAAAAAATAAAAGAGTGTTTATTAAACACTAGTAAACAGAAGATGATTCTAAACATTTACAAGTACATGTTCAAGTAGTTGAGGCAAATCTAGAGTTTGTAGTGTCAAAGTATAGATTCCGTGCAAATTTTGTACACTCTACACCAATTTCTTAATAGGTACTTTGTGTGAACACAAATCTCCATTGTACAACCTCATTGTAAATTTACAATTCAATTCTTTTATCTTGGAACAATAGATTCTTACATGTTGTTACATAATTGGTATACTTAAGGAAAGATTTGTATGTATAGGCTAGAATTATTTGATGATAACAATAAATCTCCTAAAAACATCCTTAGATTTACTAAATTGTGTAAGTTTTATCATTCAATTAAAAAAGTTTGTTTACATCTATACTCATTGTACTACAAACTTTTTATATAAATCCTATTTGTAAAGGCTAATTTATTAATAAAAATTCCTACTAAATGATGTTTATACATAGCCTAATTTATATATAATAGGATATGTGACATTTTGAGAACCCTATAGTAGTTCTACGTATATATAAAATTTATCCCCTTTGAATTAAATAGACCCTATCTTTTAACTCACGTAGTTTTCTAAAAATTGCGAGTAATCTCTCCGGGGCACAACTACGTCCATGTAGCAATACTTAGGAACAAAGGATTATAGTTTTCTTCAAAAAATACAAGGATCCAATTTTAATTCATAAAAAATAAAAATTGAATTTTTATTTATTTTTAATTATGTCCATTTTTCCAAAGCTCCTTGTGGTCACTTTCATCCAAAAATATTAGAGTCAAAGTATTTTTAGAATTTGTAAATGTATGCACCACTGAGCTATATTATGTAGCATGTACATCATCAAAAAATAACTAAAAATTGGATTCTAAACCATATTCATAAGTATACTAAATGGAAGAATATACTACCAAAATATCAACTCAAAAACATTCTTTTTTTTATTACCCTACTTGAAGGTCAGATTTGGATATAAATTAAGTATTTTTGGTTTAGTCTGAATGTTTGGAATATTACAAGTAAAATGTCCGAAAAATTGTAGAAATTTTTCATGCATATTTGAGTTATTTGTAAAGTCCCCCCCACTTTGGGCATGATTTTTTTTGAAGTTGAGAAGGCAATTATAGTTGAAGCATCAAACTTTTTTGTAAGATACTTATGTCACATAACTTCAAAAGTGGGGATCAAACTTTTTTAGGTACCATTTTGATGGAAAAATAAGTTTCATACCCACTTTTATTTCAACTTTTTTAACTCAAAAGGATTTTTCACAAAACTCATGGGTTTAAACCCTAGTTTATGGTACTTTACGAATAACTCAATTGTTTAAAATTTTGAATATTTCAAAATTTTGTAAAATTTGTGAAAAAAAATTTCACTTTCAAGTCTAAGAGTTCAAGATATCATCATCAATTTAATATTGAAAGTAATGAAGAACAATTTCTAATTTTGACCTTTATTCCATCTCTATAATCTAACTATTTTACAAAGATATTTTGAAATATCCTACACCATTTATGAACCTTTTATGCTTATAGTTCATTCTCATTCAAAATTGTACTAGATTGTTGCTAACAACCCTAGTAGCCTTGGGGTTGCGGACACTTGGTTGGCCAAGAAACCCCTCACCTCGGCGGACCTCTAGTTAGACGGGGACTTCGCATTTAGGCGGACCCTGTAGTAGGTTACAAGCTGGGGGCCTCTGCTTAGGATAGACCCTAGCGGATTTTATTTATTCATATTTATTATTTTTAATATCTAAAGAAGTAAATAAAAATACTATTTAAAAACCCACAAGCTACCAAAAAAAATGTTATACATTGCAATGCCAAAATCCTAAAGTTTTGAATTTTACCTATTGGAACCCTTCAGATACCAAATATAAAGTTTTCTAGCACCTTCGTACTGAATTAGACCTTCACGTACAATAATATGAACATAGTGAATCCTTATTCACCCAATTTGTAACAAGAGGACAAAATTAATTTTTAAATATTAATTTCTTTTCCAAAATTTGTGTATGATCTATTTTTAAGCAATGTGATGCTTAATTTATTGCAATGTGTCTCTAGAACCAATTTAGGACAAGATCTATTTTTTGGAAATCTTCAACTGAGCTCCTTGCTCCCTCCATTCTCCACAAACAATTGGAGTCAATCAATTAAGTTAAGCAAACAACTAGTGAGAGTTAATAAGTCAAGTGAATCAATTGAGTTTAGAGCAAATTCAAATAATGTACCTTACTCCCGTTAGGTTTCAGAGCACAAGCTTTACATACCTTCAATATTTCTTTAAACAATTAAGAATTGATTCTGCACCAAATAGGCTACAAGAAGCTCGGTCTAGTGGTTTGTTACAACTTTGAGGAGTTCCGTTTTGTCTCTTTCAACCTTAGCCCTCAAATGCACCAATTCATCTTTGTTTTTGTTGGTGCCCTTCATAGCTTCATTTGATGTGCTCTAAGCGAAAACGGGTAGAGGTAAAGCAAATTGAGCAGATCTTTTTGCGTGTTTGCTTTCACCATGTCTGTCATCTTTCTTAGAACTATCTTTACCTTAATTGTCACCTTCATTCTTTCCATTCAGTTTCAGGATTCCTTTGGTTTTGCGGGGACCATAGACTCTCCAAACTCCTCTGACTACACTCACCGCTTGTTTAGCCATTGATTCTCCTAAACTCAAAACAAAGTGCTCTGTGGCATCTTCAATGAAATGCACTCTTGGGAATTGCCATATCTTCATCATCTAGCAAGAAAGTTGAGAGGAAAAAAAATCAGTATTTGGAAAAAATATAGAATCCTTCAACATGAAGTTAGTTATATCCAATAAAATTTCAAGGTCAAAGCTTTTTGGATTCGAAAGTTATACTACAAGTGAAGAAAGTCGTTTTCATCGTGACAACAAATAGGATTGGTGTTTCTTGCAATGACAACAAAGAAGGTAAAATTTATGCACTTGCATCCTAAAAAAAGATGAATGAAAAGTATTTACAGTTAGGACATAATTTATATTGAATTTTGTATCAAAGAAGGCAAAACTTGTACATTATACATCTACAAAATGGTTGGGTGGGAATTGTTTATTATTTGTAAGCAAGTAGACATCCATATGGTTTATCATCCACAATGTAGACAATTAAATGTTAAGGTGTTGCAGTCCATCTTGGTTCATATACTCCTGGAATTAACCCCCATGCTTTAGTATTAGGATGTTTTGGAATTGTTTCAATATATGGAAAGTAAGTATAATTCCAATTTCGGTCTTTAACATTGTATAAAGCAATGAGTGGATCAAATCCAATAACTTTTATAGCTATATGTCCAATGCTTGCCATTACTTCCCATGGAGGCAACTTTTCACCACCAACCATCTTCAATGTTCCTCCAATATTATTAGTCCTTCTAAATAGTAATGTATATAGGTGTTTGGGCATAATACCTTGGGCTAAAACTTTGAAAGAACCTGTAGGTGAACCATCTTCATTAACAACAACTTCACTAATAAATAAAGTATCTGGGTATTCTTTAAATTCTGCTTCTCGAGATACAGCATATATTTTTGTATCAAAACCAATTTGAACAAGTTTTGGTGGTTCAACAACTTTGGCACAATATATTTCTCCTGCCTTAGTGAAATCAATAATTATTTGTTGTCTTCTAGAATTGTTTATATTAAAATAAAATATAACAGGTTTTGGAAGATTTTGTTTTGATGGTGAAATTTGGAGGCCACCATAGTAAATAGAATATCCATGAACAACTATAGTAGAATATCCTAAATTTCTAAATGGTGGAGATGCATTTAAAATATGTTCAAAATGAACCCAAGATTCTCTTATAGAACAATACACTAGCAATGCAATTTGTGTACTTCCAATAATTTGAATATCATTGTCATATATTGTTTCTTCACAATTGGATGCTCCTATAACAATTAGACGATATGTTGTTCTTGTACTATCATAGTAAACTAATCGAGCTATCCTATGTCGTAATATTTTGTATGGTATTGGAGGTAAAACTTTGATGTTATAAGTGAGAGGATTTGTTATAATGATTTTTGAGTTATTTTGGACTTGATCACTCATACTTTCTGCTTTCACAACAATAAGTCCACCATTACAAGCAATTATACTATAGAAGTCTAATTCTAAGTATCTAATATTTGGAAGATTTACCCATTGTTTTTGATAGTATTCTATTTCAAAGATTTGTGGTGTATTAGCCAAATATTGAAGATAATCTAAGCCCAAAATCCGTCTCTGTACATTGACATGTACACAATTTGTTGCAATGACACATGGAAAATAAAATTTGTATTCTTTATTTTTTATACATTCATCATCATATGACTTTATTTGAGATGGTGACCAATTTGAAGCCTTATACATTTGAGTAATTGTATTTTCAAACTCTAGATCATAATTATCAGTAGGATTTTTGTACAATGCCCATGATGTATTAATATTAGTCCAAGGGCATTGTATAAAATATTTTGCCATGTCTTTTGGATTCAACTTTGCAACAAAAGTTTCTGTAATATGTAATTGGAGGTTTGGTTCCTGTAAACTTTCATTCAAATTATTTTTGGAGACATGTGAGTTTTCAACATTAATAGAGCTAGGTTCAATAGGGATTGGTTCTTGTAAACTTCCATTGAAGTTATTGTTTAGGACATGTGTGTTTTCAACATTAATAGAGCTAGGTTCAATAAGGATTGGTTCTTGTAAACTTCCATTGAAATTATTGTTTAGGACATGTGTATTTTCAACATTAATAGAGCTAGGTTCAGTGGAGATTAGTTCTTGTAAAATTTCATTCATGTTTTCAACATTGACAATGTTGGATCCAATAATATTTTGGGAGTTTTTAAAATAAATATTAGATGGAAGAGGTTCTTTTAATATTTTCTTTATTAGATCCCATTTATATGCTTCATATACTTTGTTTTCTTCAAGGAGGGTCATGAATTTTTGGACATCATCTTTAGTATAGTGTCCAACACGAAAGTTAGTGACAAATTCCCATCCATGTAAATGCAAATTCACAAGGTCAGTGAATATTGCTGGGATTTCTTTTACGACGTTTTGATCAACAATTACATTTGTCTTAAATCCTTTTATCATTTTGTGTCTTTTCCTGTTAGTAATTCTTCCTTCCCACTTTTTCTTAGTAAAAGGAGTATTTTGCCTCATGAGATAAACGCATTTGAAACCAGATTGACATTGTGTAAAGTTAGAAGCTTGTCTTTTCATTGCCCAAATATAATCATCTTCATTCCATTTTTGCATTTCCTCCAACTCATCTTCATAATGAGAAATAGGGTAATTAAAAGTAAATTTTTTTAAATTTTCATGTATTTTTAATTTAAGAGCTAACAAATCGCGTACCCTAGCAGCTGCTTCAGCAGTGGCATAAACCCCAATTCTCCGCAAGTCATATTTGGTACCTAACTTAGATAATGTTGCCTGCCAAACTTTTCCCTTAATAAGATGTACTCCTATGGGATTTTTTAATTTACCAAACTTTCTTACTTTTATATTTGAAGTTTTTTCCATAATACTATGTATTGATTCATTAAGAGTTTCTACTTGAATTTCTTCAACAGGTTCTTCAGTAGCATCCATAATCATATCAAAATAAGATTGGTCTTCAAGTTCATTGGTCTCTTCAAAAGATATCTCTAAATATTCTTGTGTATTATGCCATGTCAAGTCATTAGACACTAAATTATTTTTATCATTATTAAGTAAATAAATACTATCTTTGTTAATATCATTAGGATTATAAGAAGTAGAAGGCTCATTGGATCCTTGAGGTGTAGAATTTGTATTGCTATCATAACTCATTTGTGAATCCATTACATTTGAATTTTCTAGGTCATTTATGTCATTGACATCTTCATTGATTTTTAATTGTATATTTTGTTGTGTATATAGTAGAGGATCAATTGTATGGGTTGTATTGTTACATTGGTTGTCTAGATTTTCAATTTCAAAGTTGTTTGGATAGGAAATATCCATTAGATTAAAATGATCAATACTTGAAAATTCCTCTAGACCTCCAAATTCAAAGGGTAGATCATTTGCCATTGTATGAGTAGATATGTCTATAAGGTCAATATTTTGGTCACTAGAAAATTCATTTGGGATATCAAATTGGGAGATTGCATGATGAATATTTAAATTGCCTTCAATGTTATGATCATCTAATGTAGGTGTATCAAGAAATAGATTTGTAGTGTCAATGTCTTTTATACTATAATATTTGTTGAAATTTTCAAAACTTGTGTGTACATCATTTATATTTGCTAAATCCTCATTTTGATTAGTAGGTGATGGCATGGGGTTTTTTAGAGGTGATGGTTCATGGCTTTTTAAAGGTGATGGTGCACGAGTATTTGCAAGGGATTGATGAGAAGTTGATGCTAGAGAATTATATTGAGGAGTTCTTATTTTTTTGGTTGTAGGACTTTCATTGAAGAGGGATTTATTTAGACTATTAGTAATATACAAAGCATTCCGATTATGAGCTTTTCTTTTGAGTTTTTTATTAGAATCATTGTTTAACATTTCACTCAATATTATATCTAAATTGGCATGATCTAATTGGTCAAGGTTTGGATTTGTAGTTGGATTTATAGCAACATTTGAGTGATCTTTAATACAATGCAATGTTGTCTCTTCATGATTCTCACTTATAGGACTAGGTAGTTGGATGGCTTGCTCCGAAGGCAACAAAGAATTAGATAATGATGGTGTTGCAATAAGATTTTCTGTATTTTGATTTTGAATTTTTTTATTTTCTAATAGTAACTAAAATAGAGAAAATTGATAAATTAGACAAAATATGTATATTTTAATATTTTCCTTAGTTGAAATCCAAAACTATCATATTTAGTACTATAATTTTGCATTTTTATCTATTATCATATTTTGATTTAAATTTCTTCATTTGGTTTGTAAATGAAATGTGCGTATATATAATTTATACTATATGAAAAATAAAGTGCAAAAAGAAATTTCATACAAATTTTAACAAATTTTTCATTATATTGGTGAAAATATGGCATTCAATCTTTACTTGAAAATGAAATATTTAAAATTTAGGTGACAAGATGAATCTCATTCTATTTTTTTTAGTTTTGAAATTCATTGATATCTATTACTAAGTTTTATTTACTTAAGTTCATTGTTTTTATTTAATTAAAAAATAATTTTTAACAGTAAAAACTATATGAGATTGTTAGAGGTTATTTATAAGTGATTAAGTGTATAATATACCAATTATCTTTCAAATATAAAAAGCAAGACATTCCAAATTCTAAAATTATTTGAATTGATGCTTTACAAAATGCTATTATGTAGGAATTATTGTTTATACAAGTATTTTATCCCAGAAAAATATTTTTAATGTACAAAAAGTTATAATCAATATTTTATATAACAAAAGTGATTGATGTATGAAAGACAAACTTTGACCATTCATCCATATTTATCTTTTCTAATCTTTCCAACTTTTATAAACAATTTAACAAGTAAAAATTTCATTGTTTAATAGCTTAATTTTTAATTTTATATATTAAATAAAATAAAAGTATATAAAATACTGAAATATTTAATAGTAAAAAATATTTTAAAAACCTGTGTTTCCCAAGTATTAGATTCATTGTGGTAATTTGAAGCTATTTCTTGTAAAAAATCAAAATTTTGAATTTCATTGTATATTGTGTCATTATTGTAATCTTCATAAATATCATTTTCATCATTTAGTTGTTCACTATTAGAGGTTTTTAAATTTGTAGGCCTAGATTCCATATTTTAAACCCTTTTAAACAATGCAATAGTATAAAGCTAACAAATTGCTTAAAAATATCCTTATTCAAAGTAAAGTTAAAATCTTCATCTTTACTTATTCTTTATTCAACTCTTAGTTAACTTGTTTCACTACTTTGTCTTCAAAATCTTATGTAAGAACCCTTATTGATTGCAAGATCAATACATTTAAATTCAAAAACTAATTTTCCAAGCCTTTTCAAAAAGTGTAGTTCCAACTTTCAAGGTTTTTTGAAAATTACACATGTATCCTATGACTTTTGTATATTAGTAAAAAAGTTTGAAAATGGATTGAAAATGTATGAAAACAAAATTTATCCAAAAGAAAATTCATATTCATCTTTACAAAAATTATAAAATAGAAGATTGTACTTATTAAAAGAAAAAATTGAATTGCTAATCATTTTGACAAAAGATTGAATATTGTTAGTCCCAATGCCAATAATGTGCTATTAAGCATTATACCTATACCTCTATGGCTCTATGTCTATTTCTTTGTCTCTCTTTCTATAGAGCCACAAATATGTAGATCTATATCCAATATTCTATTTTTATTTGAGATTTTTATTAATTATATTCAAAAAGCAACATTTGAAGCATTTCCTACACCTCCACTATCCACAAAATAAAACTTCTTATTACTTTCATATTCCTAGTTGAAATAAAATTATCCAAACATTTTTATATAGGTAATAATCTATTCTATCAAAATAAAAATAGTTGATACTTTTTAATTTATGTATATTTTTAGGTTGTTGGTATAAACACTTAAATTAAAAAATAATTGTAATTTTTGCAATATTTATTGAAACAACAAGAATAAGAACTCTTATACATATAGGGTATATTTCAAATGTTTCATGTAAAAATACAATACAGGAAGTCAATAGGACCTTTCTAAATTATCAAAATTTCCTAAGTATTTTTTTTAGTCTTTTATGGATTAAATTATATATATAAGGATTATCAAAGAGTACTACTTTAAACATAATATTCTATTATTTAGCTTTCAAATAAAAAGATTCAAAAAATATGATTTCAAATCTTTAGTAATCTTTACACGACATTTTGAATAGTATTAAAACAACAATCTTTATAATTTTGAACAAAAATATTGATATGCTAATTCTAATTTTCGATAATTTACAAAATTCTAATACAACAACTTTGAGGTTTATACTTTATATTTTATATTGTCCTTCAAATTGAAATATTCTTTGCAAAGAGTACAAATTTATTTATAATAAATTAAATTAAATCAATTAAATAATTATAAATTCATTTAAAAAATAAAAATACTCAATCAAATGAAAACAAATTGGATTAAAAAATTAAATATATACAAATTTTCATATAATCTAATATTATGTTCACCTTCTACAAATCATAAAAAATAATTGTAATAATATTTTTATTTTAAAAAATATATATAATATTTTATTTAAAGATTAGTTAAATCTCTAAAACCTCCATCAATTGTAAGAATTTTTAGTAAATATGTTTACGCATAAAATTTTATAAATTTCAAATTATAATATTTCATATTAATTTATAAATATATAAATATTGCATTTATGTTATTTAATCTAAAAGATAAATTTATGATTTATGATTAATATAAGTTTTTAATGTCATTAATGTAAAGTAAAATAAATATTTTGCTTTAAAGTCACTAAGATCACAAAGTTATTAAATTTCATATGCTAATACAATTTTTTATAGTATAATATCTTCATGACTTTCTAAGTCTACAACAAGATGTTATTGCCCAAAAATCAAAATTCTAAGATTTTAAAGATATAAAATGATTTGTTTTAATTATATTTAAATATTCTAATATATTATAAATCAATATATTAAAAAATATTGATTTAATATTTTTTTTATCTATAAATTACAAGCTCATATTATATACCACCTTTGTTCATGAAAAAGCCTTGTGTACCTTTGGAAAAATACAAAAGAAAGACGTGTCTTTTTTGAAATCAAAAGGGGATTATTTTTAGTTGAATTCATATAATATATATTCATAAAAATTTATTAAAATTTAAAATTTTGATTTTGAGTTCTATAGATAACAATTAAATATGTTTTTACAAAATATTCAATTTAACAAAGTACATATATATAATAAATTTAATTAAATACTTATTTGTATTTATATTTATTAAATTTTAATTCAATATGCATTTAAATATGAATAGAAGTATTTAATACTAAGAAAATAAATTTATATTGACTTCAACAATCTAAGGAATATAGTTTTTTAAGAAAAAGTTGTTTAAATTTCTTTGAATTAATAAATCATGTGATTGATTTAATAAATCTTTAAAATAATGTCATAAATAAATATTATTTAATATAAAAAAGACCAAGTATTATTACCAATATGCTCGTTTTCAAGCTATAATGTATTGAGTGTAGTAAAAATGTGATTTCACTCATTTTTCAACTTCTACAAGTTTTAAACCTATACACTAATTTAAATCTTTACATCCATTTAAGAACTTAGCATGGCCATGTATATTTTTTTTCCTTAAATAAATCTATGATTTAATAGTATCCTTCATCAATTCACAAGTTGAACATGTTCAGGAACATGTTACACTACGTTTGACACAATACATGCACTCAAATTTGCAATGAATAAAATAACTATTTTAATTCATAATTTTAGAACAAGGTTGACTTCAACAAGACAAAAGAAAGTCTTCATTGTTGATTCCTACATAGTGAAAAAAAAATTAAATTATTTTTTTAATATGTAAAACTTAGACCTTCTTCATATTGATTAATTTGAAATTTGAAAAATTTGAAATTGTTTTTCCTACTATGAATATTCAAGAAAAAAATATTGATAGTGTATCTTGACTATTAATTTGTAATTTTTATTGGAATTACTTCATTTTATTTCAATCATAGGATTACTCTAATCCTAACTTCTATAGCTTGAAAATGTCTATATAGTATAAATTACAAATGAATACTTAAAATCAATGAAACGATGTGACTTTTGATTGTAATATTTTCTTGATTAATATTATACTCCCTTTGTTCCACAATGATCTTCTTGTTAGACAAAATGTTCTTGATTAAGCTTGAAAATAACAATTTTATAATTTTTTTTGAGTTGTGAGTAGAATTAGATGCACTCTTGTTGTCCTAAAATTTTGAGCTCCAAAGCTCTTTTCAAGTTGTAGTTTTTGAATATTCAAAAGTTGAATTTATAGAACATTTTTATCCAACACTAATGGCTACACAATCACCTAGCTCATGTCAACCAAATCCAATATTTAATTAGTCATTTAATGTTGAACAATAAAGTTGCAAATATTTGTGGGCTAGGAAAAGGCTTGTGGCCTATGACCAAGGCTCTCACCCTATGGCCCAGGGCCATGTGGCCATACCTACCACTATTAATATGGCTTATGACCTAATCAATGATGTGTGCTAGCATGAATTAAAATTGAAGGGAATAGTACTTGATTTTTAAAACATTTAGAATCCATGTTTGTGATTGGAGTTGGCTTTAGGAATGGCTTTGACCTCAAACTTCATTTATCTCCACGTTAGATCATGCACCCGGAAAATCATTTTGGGACAAAAAATGAAGGGCAACAGGAAGATTATTTTGGGACGGAGAGATAAGGGCTTTGGTGCTTTTCCTTGCTATCAAAGACCTTAAGAATTTTACTAGGTACTTTGTAGGAAACTCTAGGATACATAGGATCTTATTTAACCCCTAAAGGACTAAAGTCCCCTCGCGGGACACTTGGAATTTTGGGCAGGCTTGTCCGACCTGAATTTTTGCTATGATTTTTTGAAACTTTTTTTTGAAGATAGGAAATCAGGTTAGCTTTCCAAAAATATAATTTTTATTTCAATTGGTGCTTGGAAGCAAAAGTTATGCCATTCCAGGTCCAAAAAGCAGTTCGCCGGGCAGAAGAAAAAGACACAAATTAAAAAAAAAATTTCCCCTCAAAGATTATGTTTTGTTCTACATCTGGAGCTTTGGTTCATTTTATTTGGACTAATAATGAAAAAGTTACGGATAATCTTGTATTTCGGGCAATCTAGGCACCTCCTTCAAAAAATAACTTATAGAACTCATTTTTGAATGAAATTTTTCAAATTTTTCAAATTTTCTTTTTTGATAGGGTTTAGGATGTTTGCAAGAACAAGCTCACCTTTGGGGTCATGGTTTTTCAATTACATCTTAAAGTTATTAACAACTTAGTGTTTTGTTCAATCTTGGACCTACTTCTTCTTAATAATTTTGTAATGAATGAAAATCAAGTAGTTTTTTTTTGAAATTTTTTCCCCTAATTTTCAACTCAAATTTTCAACATAATACATTTTTAATTTATGGTCCATAGTGCAAAAAAATTTAACAAGTGGCAGTCAAAGTCATCTGAAATTACAAGTCAGAGTTCAATTTTTTTTTCCAACTTTGAATGCTAATATCTTCCAATCCGTACGATCAAACTTCATGAAATTCTTACCACATGATTTCAAAAAAATGATTTACAATATCCTATGGTTAGATTTAAAAAAAATTGTTTTCTTTTGTTTTTTTGAAAAGAAATACAGTGGAAACACCGAAAACCGTCCAAATAAGGAATTCAACATGGTTGGAGGCATCTTTTCTAAGACTGATATTTTTCTAGTATTAACGAGAGAAAATAATGAATATTCAAATAAAAGATTAAATTTTTCGGAATCAGTATGTAATTTCTACAAATTTTCAAAGAGTTGGCTCCCTAGACCATTGGAACCGTCCTATAGGTGTACCTTAAACTGAACTCTATTGAAATCTGTTGTCAGTGAATGAAAATTATACATGTGTCTTACAACTACGTCAGCAAATTAGAGTTAAACATTTATCAGACACTTTAATGAACACTTATGGACAAATTTAGTGACACTCTAAGGACCATGAATAGGTACAGGGACGGAAATGGGTGTTTCTCCCTTAGCAAACATGGCAGTTTTGAGTGGTTTTCAAGCCAGAAAATGCCTCAGCCCTTTAGAGGTTAACAATTTGCGGTAAAATTTATAAAAAAAGTAGATTCAACAAAGCATTGTATATATTTTTTTCTTTTGAAGGAAGTTATATAATTTACATCTACAAAGGTGCTACATCTACTAAATTGCAACTAAAATCTTAAATCGCTCATTTAGATTCTTTATGGTTTTTGATTCTTTTATTTATTTGGTATTCAATGGAAAAAATGTTCCAACTTTATAACAAATTCTAGTTGTGAAATTTCTTACATACTTGTATTTTGGTATGCTTTGGATTCAAGGACAAAATAATGCAATTCAAGCAATATGTCTTTGAAAATTATGTTGTTTGTTGCTTTTAGTGAAATTTTATTGAAAATTGCCTTAAAGGTCACTAATTATAATCTTATGCCTAAGACTGTATTTTAAAATACACTTAAAACACCCCTTTTTTCTTGTAGTTAAATAACATCTCATTCATCTAATGTGATGTTTGAATCTTCAAAAAACAACCTCTTTAATGATGAGGTTGAAGACAAATAATAAACGTACAGGGATACAAATAAAAATGTGTAAAATTTTGAACTGATAGAAACCTAAGTTAGACATACCTATTGTAAACCCTCTTTGCAATTGTTTCTTTACCTACTATCATGACAATTTAGGTCATGATTATGTGTTTTTATATTTGCCTAATGATTGTGTTAGGCAAATTAATAAAAGTGCATGAAATTTGAAAATATCTCACCTCTAGAGTCTAGTTCTTGAAAAAACCATTCAATCTTACTTTTATAAATTAACCCCTAAAGGACCAAATTGTTTTTTTTGGTGACATAGATATTTTGGATAGCTCATTATGAATGGAGTTTTGTTGCTTTTTCTTTGAATTTTTCACACAACATGTGCCCATTGCCGAAGGAGTATATTTAAGGCTCAATAATTTTCATAACTTTTCACTACATGGTTAAAAACTAATGGTATGATATGTGATTTTGTTTGATCTTTGGGTAGCTCAGGGTAAAAATTTGAAATTGGTTTATTAGATTTTTTTTCTAAGTGGGAAGCTTTGAATCATTCCATTTTGATTAATGAGTCAAAAGTTATGAAGAGTTTTAGTTTGTGGTAGTTTGTGGATAGTTATAGAATCTTTACTTGACAAAAAGTTTGAAATTCTTTATTTAATTCAATTTTTAATATTTTTGAGAAAGAATTGAAACATTGGGTGAAGATAGTCTATTACAATATTACAACCACTGGGATTGGCATTTTTCATTTTTATAAATAAATTGTTCACAATTTAGTATATAGAAGCATTTTCTATTTATTTCTGTTTACTATTTTTTTCCTATATGTTGCACAATTTCAAATGATTTGAAATTTTTTTAGCATATATCCAACTTGCATTGAAAAATGAACCCAAAGGGTAACCACCATTTTAAATATTTTTCAGACAAATGTGACCTTGTGAAGAGCAGATGCTTGGATTTTTGCAGGGATAAAAAAATTATTTTTGTCAATTGAAATGTTAATATCTTGCAATCTACATGGTATAAATTTCTGAAATTTTTTCTGCATCTTTTTTAACCACCTTACTAGAAAATCCTATAGTTACATGTGTTAGAAAATGTTCAAAAATAAATAAATTTGCACTTGTATTAGAAATTGCAGTTTTGGAGCGTTTTTTGGTGAAAATATAGTTAGAGACCTTTAGGGGTTTAAAATTAAAAATGAATATATATATATTTTTCAAAAATATACCTCATAAACATGACAATGTAATAGAAAATGAAGAGCAATCTTCATCCTAAGACTATTATGAATTAAAAAAATATGTTAAGAGTAGAGTTGATTTTTATTGAACACACTTCCTAGAGTAAATCATTAGAAGAGATTTGGCTCCATAGAAGATTGCAAGATCTTGCACACTGGAGAACTTTGAGAATTGCACCCATGTTGAAATCTAATGTGGTTGGGAGACAACTACGTTAGATTTTTTATTTTTTTTAAAAACAATCGACTTTAAAAAAATTTCAAGTACCATTCTTTTTTAATTAAAAAAAAATTATGAGAGTTGACAACAATGAGCCCATCCTTCACTATTGTGGGAACAATATAGGGAATTGTCCTAAATTGGACCTGCATTACCTCAAATCTCTTCTAATGTGTGATCACTATCAACTTTATACTATAGTACCAAACTCTATTGAATAGATACTTCACTTAGAAAATATTTCAAATATTCTAATTGAAACACAGTGAGAGAAATAGTTAGGATATAATGGGGCAAATAACTAGAATACAAGGTGGAGATTTTAGGGAACCAAATGTATAAGCTTATATAACAAAGGCCTTCATTTGACTAACTTAAAAAAAAGTACCTAAGTTAGGTTTAAATTTTGATATATTAACATTACTAAATAAATTTTGCTTTACTTTATTAGTAAAAGATGATTCTAGACTCCGTCTTAGAATGCATTTTTTGGATAAAGTATGAATAATCTATAAATGTTTAAAGTGCTAAAAATCAGTGTTTTAAAAACTAATCCTAGACTCTAATCAATAAAGGCTAAACATTTTAGACAAGAATATCTAGAAATTGGTATTAGAAAAGGGTCACAATTTGGTGCACCTATTGTATAGAATTTTCATTTACATTTATCAAGGATTTAATGTTTGAAAAACTTAGATGACAAGTTCTTTGAGTCTATTAAAATATTCTCATGGCACTCAATCCTAGTGAGTCAAACAATGGCTTTGGAAATCACTATTAATCTTAATTTTAGTGATTTTTTTTCTATATTCTACTTAGCAATCAATCAATAGATTATTTAAGTGGCATGTTTGGTGAGTATGGTTGAGGGACAAAATTTTTGACAGATCTTAACTTCTAAAGGATCAAGGCATATTTTCTTGCCAAGAAACACTCAAAACTACCATTTCTATGGCAATGACTAAAAAATATTTGAAATTTATCATTTACAAACATCTAACTGTAGAATCTTACATCTAAATAGAATAAGAATGTATGGAACAAATTCAAAAAATTTGACTACACATATCGCAAGAAATTTGCATTTAAAGTGAAGAAAACAAGGTTATTTTGGGAGCTTGGACATTGAAGGACTAGATTATTTGACTTTGAACTTTCTTAACTTAATTTTTTGCACTACGAAGTTTTGAGTTTTAAGTCTTGATAGTAGGAAATTCAAGAAATTTAATTTTCATTCTTAAAAAAATTGTTAAGTAGAAGGAATTGCAAGATAGTAGGAAAATCTAAATAATTAATATCTGTAAGATGGAATTAAAATGCACCAATTCCAATGGTGAGATTGTTGTAACAAGAAAACTAAAACATATGGACTTCTTTTTGTAGAAAAATTATAAAAATTGCATTTAGGATTAAATTCTATAAGTGTTTTTCTTAAGAAGATGCATAGATTGTTGCTAACAAAAGATTGTCCATAACTTTTGCATAACTTATTCAAATTAAATGAATCAAAGATTCTGATGTAGAAAAAAATATAATCTATAAGAAAAAAAATTCAAGAAAAAAATTCAAAATTTTGAAATTTTTTTGATGCTCAATTTCCCTTATTCTGAGCTTATTTGGACATAAATTTAATTCCCACATACCAATAGGAAAATAAATTATAATCCCACAAGCCTAATTATTTTTTCTATCTTCCAAAATAAATGTTGAGACTGTAGGTGCCTACCCAAAATCTAATTTTTTCTCGAAAGGGATACTGGTTCTTGAGGGGTTAAAAAGTAGATATAAACTTTTAGCACATCAAATTTAGTGAATGATTGTGCAAATGATCTTACTTTAGATAATTCTTAGCAATGCCCCAATTGAACCCACTTCAATCTTTTTTGGATGAAAATTGAACAATAAGTACTTAAACTTGCCAAAATATTCTCTTTAAAGCATGCCAAAAATTGTTGCAATTTTACTAGGGATAATAGCATTGCCAAAACTATGTTTTTTTCCAATCTTCATTCTTTTTTTCTTTCGGACACTAGGAACCTTGTAGTAAATTGAAAGACAAAATAGCAATTTATATAGTCAAAACAAACAAATTTGTAACAAAACAATATCTTCATATTTCCTCATATTGTTTGACATGCTTTTAATTAAGTTTGATATTAAAGTAGTCATGCAAGTAGTAGCTAGGCTTTGCAAGATGAATTCTATATTTTGGAAGACAATAGTAAAAAATAAACTTCCTACTTTGTAACGTATTAATTTTCTACCATCCCTTATTAATTTAGGACTTCTAATTACAAATTTTAATTTAGTATTTCCAAATTTTATCACATGTGGCAAATTAACAATTCTTATGTTTTTCCTAGGGCTAAATTCACCCTATACTATCCACTTTGATTGATTACTCTTGTAAGACCATTAAGAACCCTTGAAAGACCATTGTAAACCTTCTATATGACCTGTATATAACCTTATAACTTTCTAATTGTCGTTTAATATATAAATTGTGATACATTGTTGTTTACATACTTTCATGACTAATAAATGATTTTGTATAAAAAAGTATTAGGTCAATACTAACTTCATCAAACACCACCAAATTCACAATAAGGGCAAAACACCCATTCCCGCACCTATTCCTTGCAGTGGAGCATAGATTCACCCAAATATGTCCCTAGAGTGTAGTTAATGTGTTTGCTACATGTGTGATTGTAATTTGCTGACACAATTGAAGGACACATAGGAAGATCTGGTTGGCTCAGTGCTGATTTTCGCAGGGTTTAGTTTTTGGGGCACCTATAGGACGGTTCCGCAGATCTAGGGAGCCAACACTTTGAAAATTTGTAGAAATTACATACTGTGTCCGAAAAATCTAATTTTTTTTTAATATTCATGATTTTCACTCACTAATACTACAAAAATATCATTATTAGAAAACTCTGCCTCCAACTATGCTGAATTCCTTATTTGGACGGTTTTGGGTGTTTCCACTGTATACTAAGTTATACGGTCACAAAGGGCCTCTTGGGTCCTCCCAAGCAGCTGAGCGCACCCATTGCATGACAGATGGCAATAAACCCAGAACCCAGGTGGCTTCTTCCGTGGCGTCCATCCCCCAAGCCCAAGCACCGCCTGCTCCCTCCACGCTCAAATTCCAACACCTCGCAGCTCTCCTGACAATCTTCCCCTACCTAATCGAACTTGTACCCCTTCTACTCCTCCTACAGCACCCATCTTCTACTGCTCATTGTTGAATCCATTTCTTGCTCATTTTTCAGTTCACCTCGAGCACGTTCGCAGTTCATTTCTCGTCGTTTTGAGCTCTTTTTGAGTTATTTCCTTTGCTGTTTACGAGATTCATCTATGGCATCCCCAACCTCAGCTAAGCAAGGTGAGAAGGAGGCGACCACTCTGGAGCGGACTCCGGAGATTCGCGAGACGGAGAGCGGCAATGTGGAGGTTCGCAAGGACCCGGAGCACACCAGCAAGCTCTCCAAGCCCGCGGAGAAGATTCTCGACCCCCGTGGTGGCAGCGACGTCGCCAAGAGTCCGCATGACGTTCTTGCTGTGCGCCGCACAGTCGACGAGACCGATACTCCTCTCGAGTAGCGGCCGCCGGTATGGACATCTTTCGCTATTCATTCAATTGTTCGTATTTGCAATGTGTCCCGATGCAGCGGAGGATACAGTGTCGTAGAACATTGAAATTTACAGTTTCAGGTTCTGCACAGGGGACACTAGTTGATGTTCTATGGAGAGAGATCATTATACCAGAGGTGTGCATTGAATTTCACGAGGTGATGTTCCCTTTGTGGTGCAGCATTTGTGATTTCCAATGCACTGTAAAGGGGACACCACCTCCTGAAATTCAATGCACTGTTCCGAATTAGGTATAAAGCCATTCTATTTCACATCTCACTACGTTCACTACGATCCTCATTTTTTATTTTTATATAAAGAACAAGAGAAGGGGCATTAAGATTGCCAAATTTTTGGCAACATTTTTTAGTTAAAAATCCAATTGTGGCAAATCAAAGAACAAACAATGAATTCTTTTGTAACGCGGTGTCGTTTCAATTGTTGCAACGGATTACTACTCGTTTGAGTTATTTGCACTGAAAATACTTTGAATTTTGAAATTTAGGTAGAGTTCTTCAAACTGGCAGTCTGTTTGCCAATCGCCAATTACAGTTATCAATGGAACAGTAGTAACACTTACAAAACATGCCAAGCACGATCTATTACCTTGTTTCTTAGTTTGGATTTGGTTTCGTCTAGTTTGCTGTTTGGGCAGCCATTGAACGCATACAATGAGGTTCCTGTTTGTGTATCATTCATCATAATCCTCACATTACTGGGAAATGAAGTGCTAATGTTCTTGGTACTGGTTTTGTGTGTGCAGCAAGCTGCTTAGTGAGGACGGTAATCTCTTGAAGATCTCAGTGAGATCTGAAGACTATTAATTCCGAAGGCGTTTAATCAGCATTTTTTTGTAACCGTGATAGAAGTCAGGTTTGCTGTGATACTGTGATGATGCGATTGCCCGTGACCTAGGCTTTGATTTTGTTTTCTCACCGTATGTACAAATAGTATTTACAAAATCATTACTGGTATTGTCACCATTGCAGCCATTTGTACATCGATTAGTGACCCCACCGAACATGTTGCAACTTTCATTACCCTCATCTTAAGTCTTCAGATCGATGTGCTTTTGTTCGAAAGAATTGTATGACTTTGATCAGTTCTTGGTAGGAAATAGTATGTTCTTGGAATGGATGGATATGGGAATTGTTAAGACTGTTGCAATCTAATTCCATTGATAGACTGCCTTTTCCACAAATATTGGAGTTTTTTTATGCTAAATCAAAAAAATGTAGAGGAATCTACGTTAAAAAGGAAGTTGTGTGTACTATAGATTGGGGAAGTTATTATAAAAAGAATTTGTAATTGTGAAGTTTGTCATGTGAATCTTGTCATTCATTTTCTTAGTTTAGGTTATCTTTATTTACAGTAGTGGTATTTTTTAATTTTTGTCTCTTTCATAAAGACATGGATTGTCTATTTTATTACTATTCAAAATTGTGTATCCGTCTGTTCTGTTCTGAAATAGTAAACTTGTTATGAAAAGTTATATTTTTGTTTGTTTTATTCTTTTGTGTAATGGCTGTGCTACGAAATTTTGTAACCATGTTTTAAAATGTTGAGCTTGCTTTTACCCCTAAATGACGTTGGAGTTATTTTATCTTCGATGAAACGAGAGAGCCTTTTGCCAAGCAGGACACAATTGCAAGCATTCATCCTCGGAATTAGGGTGGAAAAGAAAGATCTTCTCTGGTTCTTTAACATCTAATGTGCACTTTTGGATTTTTTAATATCAATGATTTCTGCAGTTTCAGAAAAGATGGGTTCCTGGGTGACCCTTGCGTTCTTTAAGGATTGAGTGGTTACATGATCATCATGATAATAGTTTTTGTTGATTTTGTATAGATAAGGGATTTATGGGTTAATTGGGTAGTATATTTTGATATTTCATAAATAAATTCATATTTTGTTTGAAAAACAAAATTTTGATTGCTTCTGCCATTTTTCACATTTGTATTTGTATAGTGAGAAAATCTCAATATTTTTGTTAATGGAAACAAGGTAAACTAGTCTTTTGCATGTCACAAGCACGTTTACCTTCTAAAGACTTTTCAAAGAAAAATTAGGAGATTTTTATAAAAATTGATTTTTTTCAGATTTTTCTAAGTGGCAGAACTTTCTTTTGAAGTTCTAATTTAAATAATTTTTTTAATCTCATAAAAAACAATATGATATTTTATTTTAAAACATATTTAACACAATTGAAGTCCAGAATTGGAATTATGGAAATTTATCCAAATTTCATTTGTCCTTTGAGAGCATTGAGGTTTTTGAAGGAATTTGAAAATAATACATTGATGTAAAGGCCAAACTATATATGATGAATGGTTGGATGTGGTATTGTAGGATAAAGGAATGCATAAATTTTTTTCATGTCATTGCATAATTGTTGAGCACTTCTTTTTTTAAATTCTTTCAATGTTTAGCTTTCCATTTCCTACTCTCTTACATTTCAAAATGAGTATTTAATCATTAAATTTTTTTTCCCTAATTTAAGTGATTGATGTGTTTAATTTAGCCTTACATAAACTAGCTCCTTTCAAGTAATTGAGTAATGTTAGCGGAAGACTAATAGGCAATAGTTCAATTTGCTTTAATCAATCTTTTTTTAAATGGGTACTTTATAATATCATGCATTTTATTGAAATTAGACACTTAGATTGGGACAAAGATAATAACGTCTACAAATTTGTTGTTGGTTTATAATTTTATTTTAATATTAATGATTTTTTTATCAAAGATTTTGATCTAATTATAGTAATGAAGATATGTAAGAAGGCTTCTTCAATGAATTGTGAAAGGAAAATAACTAACTATACTCCACTCTAGCTAAGCATGACAATGAGGCCAATCCAATATTTTGATAAAAACTCAAATTTGATCTTTTGAAATTTTTACAATATAAAATGAATTTTACAAAGTATAATTTTCTTTCACAAATGATAAGGTTTGTATCTTGTGCCAAATATTTAATTTAAGTGGGCTTAAACGGTATAGCAAGAAAAAATAACTAATTAGTTTTAAAAATTAAAAATTAAATCAAATTAAATTTGAGCCACCTTAATTTCTTTGTTTGTGGAAGTTGTATTAAAGGAGATTAATGGCCAATTTGAAAATTGTCCTTGTAGTATAATAAGTTGTTCTCAGGGAGATGGTCAAGTAAGACATCTATGCTAATAGGTTTAAACCTTAAAAGAAGTAACACAATTCCAATTGGCACAAAATACAACTTCAAACATACATTTACCAAAACCAATTGGATTTTAATATATTGTATTAGTCCAAGTTGGCGAACAAAAACACCATCACAAAATTGATCAATCTTTAGTTTCCAATTGGTATGTCATCAAATAGATTCTTCTCAACTAGAATACACACTTCCATTTCATTCAACTAGCATTGAATCATTCAGACTTTCTACTAAATCTCACATATAGCTTTGCTCTCACATCCCACTCAAATATATATACAAAAAAACAAAAATATATAGTACAATTTAACCCAAATATGCATTAGACATTTGTCAACAATAGATGAAGACAATTTGTAAAAGAAAACCCTACTAGAAATCCAAAACCAATTTGGCTACCACCTTGAAAGAAGACAACCAATCTACCGAACCAACTACCAAATTAGAACTACTCACAATATGACAACCCAAATCCAACTAGACATCTTATCCACCTAGTTGGTAAAATCACCAAATTATTGTTTAAATTCCAATAAGGAAAACACATTGTAGATGAGTCTAATTTAGTCAAGAACTATTTCGAAATTCCCAAATTGGGTACACATTTAAGAACCAAGTTGCCAAATTAAGATAAAACACACACAATTGTACATTAAGAATTCAAATTTCACATCAACTAGAATATCTATAAGTTGGTTGGAAAATTTGCAATAGGATCTTAGAGGTCATTGTGGGGATCTATTTTCTTTTTTTATTCACTAATTTACTATATGATTTTGATTTATTTTGTAACTTTTCATTTTTGTTGTTAGCAATACAATGAGCAATATTTGGTAGGGTTTTCATAATGAATGTCAATGTTGTATTTAGTAGTTCTATTTATTTTTATATTAATTTTTTAGAGGTTCATTTGACCTTTGAGGTAGTAGAATTAGTAAAGATACTACTTTTAGATGTTATTACCTCATATCAATCTATTATGTTTCTTTAAAAGTTGCTTACAAAAAAACACTATCTTATTCCAACGTCCAAAAATGTAAAATTAAAGATGAATTGAAGTCCTTATCCAACTACCAACAAATTTCACCAAATAATTAAGTATTTAAATAGTGTCAAATGTTTACTTGGATGCTCTTAAGACAAGAGAAGGTCATATGAAGTACACTATACTTTAATAAACACTTACAATGAATACTCAAATATTCTTCATAAAAACATTCAATAGCACAAAATTGGTACAAACCATATCTCACACCATCTACAACCTTCTAAAGAAAAAGGAGTCTAATGTTCATCATGATAAGGATTTTCTTGCATGAGATAAAAAGCTGAATGAAGGCTATTTACACCATGGTTGCTGAAATAGGTGCATGAGAGCAAACTTCTATGAAAATAGAAAAATCAAACTTACTAGCCTCATACTCCTCAATATACACAGCAAAGTACACTTGCAATCACAAAGGAAGCTTCAAATTAATGGCATCACTGGCATGTTGAGGAGGTACCTGAACAAAGAAACAGATTATAAAAAATTTATAAAATTTTCAAACCATGTTCAATGGGAAATAAAAAAATTTCAATTCACAATGCCATAAATATCATTATCATGATACAGATGTGTCATATGGACAGCAGACTGCTAAATCAACCATGATGTGAAATGATAAAACATCAACAACAAAATCTTGATAAAAGAATCCTCCATTCGAGATATTGCTTAATAAGCATAATTCGCAATTCTGAGACTCAGAGGACAGTAAAGACATTCCGGCTTCAAAGAGTCACCGGTTTTGACATTTGATATGCTTACACCTGATAGGGGTAACTCTCCATCAAGATCCTGTCTAAAATGTGCAAAGAAACCCTAGAAAGACGGTCATATGAGCACCATAGGCTAGCTAGCGCAGAGAAATACATCATGTTACGATTAAGACGTCAATGAACTAAGACACAAGTTTGGACATCGGAATCCACTGGTTGGAGAAAAGCGAAAGATGGTCCCCGGCACCATTCAGGTTCAATCTTCCTGATCCCTGTCTGGCGGCTTTCCACAAGGCAAGAGCATCCTCTGTACGCACAACAGTGGGGTAAGAATCCTACATTGTAAACACGGTTTAAAAAATTTGCAGGTCATAGAACGACACACATTGTCCAGAGTCACAAGCTTAAATGTAGCGTTGCTAACCTGCATAAAATTGTAGCGCACACGTCCGATGGACTCATTCTCTGCGACTGCAAAGAAGGACAATAGAGGGGCATGCCCAATATAAGAGGCATAGCTATCCCTCTGGATGTTCACTGCCCACTCACTGTCACAAGCAAACAAATCAAGTTTATCAGTGACATTATGCACACTTGATTCAAAGCCAACTACAGACAACAGGCTTCACTCCTTGAGGACCACAATTCCAGTGTCAGTTTTGACATTCTCAACTCGCTAATTTCTCGCACTGGAACTCGAATATTCTCGTTCGATCGGGGTGGTTTAAAAAATGACGTGCCCAACAGACTTAAGTCTTTGCATTGCCTCGTTGACAACTCGCCCACTCACGATTGTTTTTCCAAAGTGAGAGCATCATGTATGAACATTACCAGCAATGCTCAAAACACACTGAGCGAAGACATTAAGGACCACTTGGTCCAAACCCTAGACACAGCCAATCCAAAACCCTAGTCACTTGTATTGAAATTTTTTTAATACATCATCTAAACAAACGCAGTGAAAGGCATTAGGGATCTATGAAGTCGAAACGAAACGAAACGATTCCGTTATCGGTATCTGTGCGGCGTTTCTGGATTCTACGAGGATAAGTTGTACGTACACACACAAAAATTGAAAAACGCTCAATCTATTCCTGAACTAGAATCGGAGAACGGAATAAACCAGGTACAGGCTGTCATCCCTCAAGCTCAATGGTGTAGAGAACTTGATCGGAAGCAGTACACAGAAAAAAAATGCTAAGCTGCGTAAAATTCCATCATAAACTAATCTTCAACCACCTCTTAAGTTAAGAATTGGCAACCGCGCGTTCTGAAATTTGAAAGCTTGTGTGCAACTACCAGCTCGCCAGCTCTACCGTCGTTTTCTCTCTTCAGATACTGCAATTAGAAATTTGAAACTCGTCATGGGAATAAAAGAGTCATAAAAAAGAGTCATAAAAAAGAGTCTGAACTTACAAGCGATTAACATCAGCGTGGCCGGTGCCGACATACTTGGCCTGTAAGTGCTCAAGTTGACTGTTGATGTTGAACCTATCACTGGCCTGCCATACACCAAAAATTAAAATTAAAACGACAGAACATCGATTTCGATCTTGTGCTTCAGAGGAATCAAAACAAGAAAAGAAGGCCAGAAGACAGAGATGGCGGAGTAAGCAATATACCTGCATGGTGACTGACTGGCGACGTCGCAGCCGAAAGGCAGTGATGAATACGTGAAGGAGTCTCAGGAACACGGAGAGCTCCCGAATACAACAACAAACCCCGACGGATAGGGGAAGAAGGAGGGAGACGGAAGGGCCTTGAACCCTAATTTCGTCCGAAGAACTATTGGATGAGAATTGGATGTTTGGGATGAAAAGTACATCGAGACCTCTTTAATATCACCTTCTCTAATATCACACCCTCGATCTCTTGCCAAACCCGCATTCGTCTTTCCCTTTTCGCTTTTTGGATAAGTTCTCTCCCCTTCAGATTTCGAGACTAGAGAGTTCTGACAATCTCGGTAAGTTAGACTTTGCCTGCCTTCCGATTGTGAAGCGAACGGAAATGGAGCTGCGAACTTCGATTTCTTCTGCCCTCTGCGCTTGCAACGGCTTCACCACGCATTTCCCAAGGTCGCATCGAATTTCGCCATGTCAATCTTTAATTTGAAGGCATGGCGGTGGTTGTTCATGAACAACATACCTCTCAATTCTCGCTTAAGGAAATATCAATGGAAGTAAGATGGGAAGGATCCTTTGAAAGAAAGATGGGATGCTGAATAGCTGCATTCACAAAAGCTTTGGGGATTTGTGTTACTCAGGGGACATCACCGTTGAAATGTATAATTAATATCCATTCTCTTTATAGAACATATACTGGGTATAGGACTCTCTCCGTGAATGTCTTTGCATTGAGCTAGCGGATTATTATTAAATGCAGGACGTTATATACAATTTGATGTGTTCTGTTACGAATTACTCATTGAAAACGGATGGCTCTGTTTGATTGCGCTTGTGTGTGTATGTTCGTTATGCCCCATTTTTGGCGATGTGCTACGAAGTGAATACTTCTGAGACGAGAGAATCGTCGAGGGTACTGAAGCATGTGTGCATGTACATAATCCCTAAAGAAGCAATAATCAGAAATTGGGTCTCATTTTTTTCAGCAGTTTTGAGTAGCTCATGTAGGAACTTTCTTTTTACCCTAATTTGATTTCTTCTTTTACTATCACGTGTAATCTTCGTCACTGATTCTGGCGATACAAGATTAAGCCTCTTTTTAGTTATACTTTGAACAATGTCATTAATCGAACTGCTTTTAGAACCACAAATCCTTGATACTCACAAGTGTTGTCTTTCTTGCAGGAAATGGGAAATGCGGAGTTCAACCAAATCACGACCTCTGCCATTCAGGTGCACTTATAGCTCGACTCCCAACCCAGATGCTGGCCAGGAATCAAAGCCAGTCCTGAGGCGGAGGGTTGTGTCCTTGATGAGTACGCTTTTTGTGGCTGCGGCGACGTCGTCGTCGTCTGTGGGTGCGAAGCCTATAAAGCCCATGATGGTGGAACCCGACCTTCCAAGGTAACCTTAAAGAGGCTCCTCATACCGTGGATGTCATCACTTTTAGTGTCAACCTTATTGATGTTTAGGGTTTAGGGTTTGTATCATGATTGTGATCATTTTGCCCGTTATTAATTGAATGCGATCACGCTTGATGCAGATTCCGAAAAACACCTTCTGGAGTCCGAATTCAAGGTTCATATTCGCTCTCTATCTTTTTAATGCTTAAATTTGACTTCTTCTTTGAATAAGGCCAACGGTATCACTTATTATCTGAATCAAGGGCAATGTTAGTAGATATACTTTACCAGACGCTTCATTCACACTAGCCTTAAGTCTTTCCTCTTCTTCTACGTAAGCAAGTTAGTGAAAGGAAGAGAACTTCGAGAGAATCATACTTTGAAAATGGTAATGACAAGATTAAGAAAATCTCAGCTATTACATTTCACCATGCTATCTTGTCTTGCTGTAGAAAGTGAACTGCACTTCATTATATAAGGAAGAGGGTTCGGTTAATTTTCTGTCGCTTTAAGCAATTTCTTGTACATGCAGGTTTGATTGATGTATTCATAAGGGAATATGAGGGTGATAGAAAAGACGGCTCATAGTTACAATCTCAATTAAACACCATTTTTAACATTTCTAGAATATTATATGAATTGCCAGACTTGAGAAATTTAAACCACCTATTTCCGTCATCTGCAAGCAGTGTGCATGTTGTATCTCAATATGTTCCAGATTTAATTAAAAAATGCGAACAGTTTTTAGTATACTGTACCTTAAGAGGGGTATTGGCAGTGCATGTACAGGCTCTGAGTGGTATTGAAACTCTTGGGATGGATTATGGGACAGGGTGGTGTCCTTTTTTTCCCTCATTCTCCTCCGATGGGTGCCTGTGAGCATGCAGTAAAGAGCTGAATTCGGCAGGTCTGGTTTTTCTCAGAGGTGGTGGATGGATCTGGTCCTGAGGCCAAGACTGGTGATACTTTGGAATTCGACTTTGTTTGCCGACGGTCCAACGGTTACTTCGTGTACAGGTGCACTGTTTGCTGATACTGTTTCACATAGTTGTCAGGTTGATATTTCTGTCTACGTACTGTTTCTTTTTGTTTGTTGTTGTGTCTAACTCGAGGGGAGAGACTAAGCAATGGTTCAAAAATGTTGAAGATTATGCTACTCGATGAAACTGGGCAATGTGTCAAATCAATAATATATGGAGACCCATCATGCTATGGATTTCTTATGGTCAAGTAGAATTGTGATTTCAGGGAACAGTGATACTCTATTATTGTTGCTTAAAGTTTTTGAATTTTGGAGGATCATACTTAGGATTTTATTGAGGATTAATTAAAAGAGACCCATGGAAGCTATACATTTTTTGTCAAGTAGAGACATGTGTGTTTAGCCGCTTGTTGATACTGACCTTCATTGTGGGAAGCAATGCAGCACAGTGGATCAGTTCAATGACCAGAGCCGGCCTGCTGTACTTCCCCTCGGCACAGGAAAGGTACAGTCAAGACTACTTTAGACGCATCTTTCATTTTTTTTTTTCTGATTTCCTCTATCTAATTTTGTGCCTTGCTAGCTGCAGATGATTCTGGGCTTGGAGGAGGTTCTTGCTGGAATGAGACCTGGAGGTAACGTGCCTTTTCTGTTAACATGCCAACTTTCTACTAAAAATGTCAAAACCCTCTGCGTTCATTTTTTCACAGACAAGATGCTTCTGCAGAAAAAAAGGAAGAGGACACTATTTGCATTACTGTAATTTTTTTCACGTATTTAGGAATGTGATTTTTGGGACATCACTGTTGAGTTGTGGAGAGATTAAAATTTGATCTCGAGCAAAATCTGTTGAGATCAAAGTTTTATCTTTATGCATGAATTTCTTATGGAATCATTCAAAGTGGGAGATTGTAGGCCACTATTGAAGACTGTATAGAAAACCTCATTTTTATTTAAAGCACAGTGCGTGAACAGTTCTTTAAATCCTGGTTACATCCAACTTGCTAATTGAAGGCCAATCAAGTGATTAGATGCCTTGTTGAGGGTCAGTAGTGGAGACGAAATCAGGTCCTTCACAGTTTCAGTATCCCTCATTTACAAGCGGGGTGTCGTGGAATTGTCTGACATCTATTCTTGCAGGTAAGAGAAGGGCATTAATTCCACCGGAGGTGGGCTACATTGATACTTCTCTTGAGCCTTTACCTGTTGAGGTAATTTTAGCCTCATTAACCCTTGAACGCTTGAATCCTTTTTTGAAATTTACCCACATTTTGGCTCATATCTTTGTCCGAATATATTGTTTAGTACAATTTCATCAATTTGGTCGTAATCGGTCTCAAAGGAAGTCTCTCTTTTATTCCTTCGGTTGAAAGAGAAGATGTTTGGACGACAGATTGCCCTAAAACACTCTATTCATCATCCAACATATGAACGTCGGAGCACTTAGGGTTAACAAAATAATGCCTTCTGAAGAATGACGTATAAGCGACTTTTTTCGATGTGTATCTTCTTCTCGACCCCAGCGGTGGTTCTGACTTCTCCTCTTTGTGTTTTGCAGTTTGGCCCTCGAAGGGCCCTCATGTCGCATGCCAAAGAGCCTCTTGTGTTTGAGGTGCAGCTTCTCAGGATCAAGTAGAGGATGTCATGTTTCCAGGACCAACTTCAAAGGATCCCTGCTTGTTATATGCGGTGGTTTCTTGACAAGGCCATTTCTTATGACCGCTGTCAAGGCGAGGGAGAAATGTACCTTAGTGTTGTGTGTTGTGTTCATTTTCATTTTCTGTCAGAATGTACCTACAGCATATTCATATCCGAGTCTCTGGAAGAAATTGAGTGACTGAACTTATGGGTGCACAGAAAGTGCACACTTCTCCTGTTTGAATTCGCAGATTCCAATACATATATTGCAGTACAAAACTAAGAATTCATCAGAATTGTACTCAATTCCAGGTTGCACATATGTCTCTGGCAGAATCTACCTCTCTTCATAACCACTAGTGTGCCTTGTGCCGATGCCACAGTCAGAACTAAAGTAAAAGTAATTTTCTAATTTTTGAGAAGCATAAAAGCTTTGAAATTCAATAACTTTCACACCATAGGTTGGAACACCATGAAATCAAGCCCGTGCACCCCTCCTTGCGGAGAGCTTTCCAACAGTACCAAATAGGCAATCATAGGATGCATGGTCCAGGAGATCTCAATGTGACAAGAGTATATTGGGTATCTTGGAGGACCCAAAAGGTCTCGATGTTGAATAATTTTTTCCCGATCCTCCTTCGCTTTTCCATATTGGTTTTGCCTTTGGATTTCGTCGGAAGAAATTTAGTGGTGTAAATGCTTTTATGCTTGTTGTCATTGCATTACTGTTTCAATTGGTCTTGAATTTGATGTTTTTCTTAAGCCTAGATAGTGAGCTAATTTGGAAATTAGTCTCTCTCGGCACACACACCAAAAATGTGAGCGCTTCTAACTCCACCCTCAAGCTAGAATTCTATCACACGGGTTCTGTGTCTAATCAAGTATTTTTTTCTAAATGGGTGTTCAAAAAGTGCCTTCCAAGTAATGAACTCTTTTAATTGCGTTTTCTAATCACTAGTCTTCTAAGTATTTTTTAATCTAATTTGATTCCACAACTTAGCTATTCTATTCTATCCTATCCTAATTTACCAGGTAAAATTCTGTCTACTCTTAATTCCAAGCATTCGGTAAAAAGAAACTTAATAGCAAAATAATGAGAATAAAAATCAAATGGGATCGGTTTACTTCCTCCGCATAAATCTCCATAGTCCCGTCGTCAAACATCATCATATGAAGATAGTCTCCCACGACCTCGCCATTGAAATCATCACGGCTCTCCATCTAATCCATAATAATTCTCAAGTTGTTGGTAAATGAAATCTATTCTGGTTAAAAGAAAAGACTAATGGTGACATAGCTTTAAATTATTTGCGCATTTTCTTTTATTCCTAATATTTTGGTAATTGGAAAATACCACAAATTAATTTAGTCTACCTTATTTGGTTAATTCTCTAGCAAATAAATCTATTTTAACGCAAAAAATCAATAGGACATTTTAATTGAATTGTTAGTTTTTGTTATTGTTTGTTTTTCTTTTGTTTTAATTTAATATTCTAAATTCAAGGATTTTTAATTAGGGAAGAATCTAAAATTCTAAACAAATCTTTTCAAATCTAATTAGTATTTTTAATTTCTTTGAAATCCTAAAGAAATTGGTTGTCAATTTATCCTTTTCCCTTTTGAAATTGATTACTTTGAATCGAAAATTATCATCAAATCTTTTCAAATCTAATTAATTTTAAATTTTTTCTTAATTCTTAGATAAATTGGTTGTCGATTTGTTGTTTTTCTTTTGGCTTATTAGGCCTAATAAAACAAAACTAACAAAATCCAAACCGTCTAAGAATCTAATTAATAATTAACTACCAAAGAATGTAGAACATACCCCAAGAATAAAAGCCAATTCAATAGTGAGATTCCACAACAATTAGTTTTTAATTATCAAGGGTCAAGATAAAGAATATGGCACCTTTTTCAATAGTGAGATTCCTTTGAAAATTGATTTTTTAATGTTAATTCCTTCACATGAGCTTCTTCTCGTATCTTAACTCCCACATTCCTTCTTCTCTACCTCATTTTTGCAAGTGTGGTGTTTTGTGAGTTGTTTCAAGAATGACAATGGCTATGGAGTGTGGAGTTTTGGAAGATGTTGAAGAAATTTTAGGAACTTCAATTTTGGATTTTTAGTGAAAATCGAAGAAAAGGTTGTGGCCCCAATTGCCAACATATGATTTTGACTTTCAATCAAAATTTGAGTTTCCAAAAATGTGTGATTGCTCACCTTGGCTCCGAACTCAAATTCTCTCCCGAACTTACCTTGGCTCCCGTTCAGTCTAGGCTCCCGAACTTGGTTGGTCTGTTTGGTGTATCGGGAGTGGACTCCGATGGCTAGTTTGTTTGGTGTGGTTGGGCCTCTCGATGGGCTGGTCTTATAATTGAAATTTGGATTTTTGGTTTTTTGTTGTTTTTCTTGTGTCTTTCTCCTATTCTAAACAAAACAAATAAGTGGTTAAATCTATGGCTATAATTATCTATCCTATTTTCTAGTCTAAGTATTGGTGCAATTATAGGGAGGGTTGTCTAACAATTTGGAGGGATGGTATGTCTCTTTTAGTTTGGAAATCTTTAACCAATTGACTTTCTAATGGCAACCCATATTGAGCTAATTACTCTTAGATGTTGACCATTAGTTTTAAATTTTTCGTATGAAAATGCTTAGTTTGAGTATAGGTTTAAAATTTTGATGTAAAGAGGACGATAGTTTCGTCGTTTGTAATGAAACATATAGTATTTCGAGGATTTTATTCGCAAAAGGAAGTACACATGACAGTGTTTAACCGAACTTTGGCGCTTAATTAATGAAATTTTTAAAAGCAATGTTCAACAAGAGGATGGAAATCGAGGTGTTTGAAACACTAGAATCAATTGAAGGGGCCCTAAGCCTTCAAGAATTCAACGAACACACAACAAAACTTGGCCAAGATCTTTGGTCCAAGTGGTGCTCCGACCATGTCGGTAGCACGAAATGGGAGTGGAGAAACAAAGTGTCGGTGCATGAAAGAAAAGGTACTGGCAACCTCGAGGGGGGGCCCTTATATACCCATGGCCGGGCCCTCCCCGGTAAATTGCCAGTGAAAACACTTTATTACTTCTATCCCTAAACTATCCTAATGTAATTTCAAAATAATACTTATTTAATGGTGGAAATTTTTAAAAACATCCCCAATTAGCTAATGAAATCTTGGCCAAATCAAATCCAATATCTTAACCCAAGATATTTTGAAATTAATCCTAACTTACGTAGATACTTTGCAAATTAACCAAAAGTCATTTTGAAAATTGTCTTTCTTTAGTCCAAAGATGGCTTTTTATACAAGAAAGAGATCTTGACCAAATCCAATCTTTGATTTTTTAAGAGATATTTCCAAAATCACTTTCAATTAACCGTAATTAACAATTAAAAAGTCAAACTAAGAGCTGACCCTCTCTATCTTTTAGGGAACAACTTGAAACGGAAAACCGTCTACGTCATTGTCTTTAGAGGACCCCAATTAGCTTACAAGACCCCTTACCCCTCACTCCTAGGCTGTTTGTGCGCCCAAATTGGAATTACAGTAACTCCAATTAAAAGTCAAAAATCTAACTTTTAGGATTTGCGCATTTTGATGAATCTGTTAGGCCAGAGTCGTTAGGAATGTCTGTGAGAGCAAGTAATGTCTCCTCATTTTCTTCAATTAGACATCGTTTGCTCTTGATACACCGTCAACTTGCCGCCAATTTGTAAATTTTGTTGAAATTTGATGTCGATGCTAGTTCTGGTAGTTGGGAATGTCGGAATGTCTTCAAATTTGACTGGGCACTTATTAAGCACACAAAAACCTATCCTAATTTTTAGTGAGATTTTACCGCATTATACGTAATTTCTAGGAATTTACGAACATTTTTATGTGCGGTTGACTTCTCATGGAGTCAATGAGGAATTTCAAAAAAATTTGAAATAATTTGGGTAACATCTAGGGCACTCCTAGATTCTTAGTGTAAGTTCCACGCAATCTTGCACTTGTCTATTTTTAGTAATTTAGAATTACTTTGCCCAATTGGACAATTTAATTCCCAATACCTGGGAATTTTCGACAATTGTTTGATTCTCGTTCACTCCTGGCATGCTCCTACCCTTGGAACACCTTTCTATAGTCTTTAATCTCCAATTCCTCCATCTTCCATATCTTGAAATTCCAATTTTTCAAGTCACATGTAATTGTTTTACTTCTAAACCCAATTTATCCTAAAATCAAATTTAGACCTTGGTAAACCTTCTAGGCTCGTAGTAGACTCTTTTCGCTTAGTCAGTATGCTATGTGCATCCTTAAAAGGTTGATTTCGCATAGACAGATACTAGGACAGACTAACTCTCATTTCCTCACTTCTCTCGAAATTACTAAATATTCTATCAATCTTACTTTTAAGACTTAGAATGATGGAAATTCCTAGAATTAGGAATTTTCAGATGGTTTTGCACCATTTTGGTAGAGATTATTTTCAAGACTCTTCCAACACTCTTTTTATGTCTTTTCCTTGTATTTTTTACTAAATTTCGCAAATTATTTGCGAAAAATGGATCCAGAGTTCTAAGTGCCATCTTGAGGGCTTACAGCAGGAAGGTGCCAGGCATGCTATGGACGAGTGATGAGATGAAAGAGGTGTAGGAAATATAATGTCAAACTCTCTTTTCTTAGACCGTTCAAAGTATCAAGATGATGTATAGGGTAGTAGCAATAATTTCATAAGTGCAGCCGAGGCCTTCTTGCTAAGTGGAAGTATGAGTCAAGGCATGTTTGATGATATGGTAGGTTGTGGCACTAACGGCCGACATTATAGTGCAAAAAGATGGTCTTTCTCAAATACTTGAGGTATTTCACCTTCTGCCTCACGAGAGCATCTGACAAGTAGATCTCCTTTCAACGAACGACAACGTGCTTCAAGCACCGCACCAGAGAAGACTAACTTGAAATCCATAATTCAAGAAATGGAAGAAACTAAAAAGAACTAAAACAAAATTGAAGAAAGGCGGAGAAATCCCTAGCACAGACCACATTCTATCCATTGAGCAACTCCTTTGTAAGGATACACTACAAGAAAATGGGGGTATAAATGACTTGTTCACAATGACTACACCGACAACAATGACTGCAAAATAGTCATTTTGTAGTCATTTTGTAGTCATTGTTGTTGGTGAAGTCATTGTGGACAAGTCATTTATACCCCCATTTTCTTGTAGTGATAGAAGCCAGGTGGCCAAGCATGTGGTGGCAAGCATCGACGACGATGATCTTGGCACAGAGGCCTGTTGGGGCTGAATTGGGCACCACGGTTCTAGGACGAGCGTCCATGGCTGACATTCTTCAAGACTTCATCTTCTTCTTGATCTTCAAAACTTGCCTTCGTTTCTCCTGATAGATCTTAATATATTCCTCATAATGCTCAAAGAAGCGGTTGACAAATTTTTTTTTTCCGAATGTGATAAAATTCATCGTCACCTAGAGAATCCTGAGAGCCCTCCATTTGCACTTTCAGTAGCACTCGCAGCTACATTTCAAGCACTTGAAATCTGCAAAGCTAAGAATGATGGACAGACAGGAGTCAAACAATGCACAATTTCTTCTACCTCGAAATCCATAACAATTGTGTAAAGGAACAAAAACAAACGAATAGTAACGATGCATTTAAATAGAAAATATCAATCCCTAACCTCGGCAACAAAAGCCAGGCTTGCGAACAACTCAAAAATGTAGAGACAACAACCCGAAAATTCACTCTCATAGTCTGAAGGTATGCTCTGCACATGTCTATCAAGAATTCGTTCTCAAGTAACTTGTATGGGAGGTGTTCCTAATCAATCACATCATGGGGTCCATGGTGAACAATCTTCCTCCCTGGAAGACCTCCATCAATTTCTACTCTACATCGATCAAAAAGCCTTTCGGATCTTCATGGAAAAGCTTCTGCTAGCTGCAACACTGGCAGGAACATCTTGGAACCGATTAATGATGTCCATCTTGATCCTCCAGGATTTCTTTACTCAAGTCCTATGTCCTTGTATGAAAATGACAAGAATATGATCAACATACATGCGCTTCGCCAGAAATGCAAGTTGGACAAACCATTCAAGTACCCAACTTAAATCAAGTAACATTCAAAAATAAATTAAAAAGGCCCTGCAATCCAGACTTTCGTACTACTTGAGTATCAGGAAAAAAACTAATCCTAAAAGCATAGCAGAAAACAACACACTTGTGTCTTTTGGTGAAGATCACGGTTTGAGTTTCGGCAACCATACTCCAAAACCCTGACTCGTCGTACCACCGCTTCCTATGTATACACTATAAGAAACTTGTGTTTTACATGACAAATTTTAGGTGACATCCAATGATGCAATCCATGTTTTTATGTCCAAACTAATGTCCGCCATAACATCTTGATGTTATGGTGGACATTAGTTTGGACATAAAAACACGGGTTGCATCATTGGATGTCACCTAAAATCCATCATCTAAAACATAAGTTTCTTATAGTGATCGCACAATTCTCAGTAGGACATGACTAGTGGATGTGAGGCCGAGCACAGGGCCTCCATTCATTGTTGTCTTCACCCTGTCAGACATACTGGACTGCGCTCCACTAACCCAACAACCCGCCACGATGACCACCTTGAGGTTCGTCTACTCGTAAACAAACCCCCACAAAACGCCGCACCGGAAAGACTTGTTGTGACAGACGTACACCCTAACTCACTTAAAGCCTAAGCGCCTCCAAATTAGACAACGTTCACTCCAAGGTGGTAACTTCGGACATGTAGTGAAACTGTGAAACGTGCAGAACCTAACCAGGATTACACAATTCGGCCAAATCCGGCCAAGTCCTCCAAAAGACACATTCTTGCAGACTTGCACAAAAGATACAGTGCCTTCCTAGAGTCCTATTGTTTCATTGGGTCCACTACAGGACATTGGTTGGACACTGCCGGTTTGGAGTGTGCAAATCCTAAGTCAGTTCTGGTCAGGGCTTTTTTCTTTGGCTTTTTGGTGCCAGAACACCCCAAAAAATGCCAAAAAAGTTGGATGAAATTGTCAAACAATTGTGAATGAAAGAAAAATATTAGACGAAATTGCTTGATTTGCATGAAAACTATGCTATTCATCCAATAAAGAGATGAATGTTGCAATTTGGAGCACCACTACAAAATTTTGTATCACCCTTGTGCCTATTCTTGAAAAATGAAAAAAAAACCTGGTTCCGGTTGTAACGATCTATGTAACCCCACACATTATTATAATTAGCTTCATGTACTCCATATTGAACTATGATTTGATTTTTCACGTTGCGCAAATGATTGTGGCAGGAAAGGGACATCGTCAGCTACAGTTGTGTCCAGAAGGCAGGGAAGCATGCAGCGAGAGGAGTCTGGGTGTTGGACGAGGGTTTTGTGAACCAAGATAAGAATCATGCAAACGAAAGCAGTGTCGGACTAACTGAATTGCATGGGAGCTGATTATGTTCCGATTGTGACGGTCACGTGCGCACTTCAATTCACTTCGATTATCGCACAGCAGGGTTGTCTATCCTGACGTGACGTGGGCTTTTCCCGTCCAGATGTCATGACGCGTCAGGACGCGTCAGAGGCCGTCCCGAATGCTGATGGTGTCGTCGACGGCCTGGATGAAGTCCGTCGACCGTCGACAAGGCCGTCCACCATCGATAGGGCCGTCAAGGAGGCCGTCCACCATCGACAGGGCCGTCCACGAGGCCGTCGACCGTTAACAAGGCCGTCGAGGAGGCCGTCCACCGTCGACAGGGCCGTCCACGAGGCCGTCGACCGTTAACAGGGCCGTCGACAGGGCCGTCAAGGAGGTCGTCGACCGTCGACAGGGCCGTCGAGGAGGCCGTCCACCGTCGACAGGGCCGTCCACGAGGCCGTCCACCGTCGACAGGGCCGTCGAGGAGGCCGTCCACCGTCGACGAGGCCGTCGACCGATTAGGGCTGGCCGGCTGCAAACTTCAGAGCCTTGTAACTTTTGCAAAAAGTCTTCAAATTGGGCAAATGAGATGTTTTTCGGCATCTACAGTTTCTGTAGATGCCGAAAAACATCTCATTTGCCCAATTTGAAAACTTTTTGCAAAAGTTACAAGGCTCTGAAGTTTATAGCCGGCTAGCCCTAATCGGTTCGATTCTATCCTGGACGGTCCGGTCGACGGTGGACGGCCTCGTCGACGGCCCTGTCGACGATTTTTCATCCTCTGTCGCGGATTCTGTCGTGAATTTCATCCTGACGGACGCTCGGCTCCCCGTCACGTCAGCGGATGGACATCCTGACGGACGGACGTGATGCGACGGAAGCAACCCTGTCGCACAGCGTTGTTTCAGAACTCAACATTGTAGCTTGTCAACGTTTGGTGCGGGTGGTTGATGCGTAATGGATTTGGAGATGGAAGACGTGGGCGACGATGACGACATGCGCGCTCGTCATGACGCGTTTCCACACCTTGCCGGTGCAGAAGCACAAGCACCTGTGTGCGGTGGCGGAGGTCATCCATGAGTAGGCGCTGGATCTCATGCCCACGGCGTCATTTGTCGCCACCCTTAGTTGCATGGGTTCTGAGGTGGGTCGCTTCACGGCGGTGACGATGGCGTTGTGCACATTCTTGGCGATGGTGCTGCGCAGGATGCCTGCCGTGGCCGTATAGGCAATGGGCGGTGCAGCGTTGCAGCTTTTGGTGGGGTTGTTGGCGACGGATGCCCACAATGCCAACACTACGAAGGCGGCGTTGTCTTGCATGGGGGGTCTGATTTGAGGTGTGGGTGGGCTTGCATTCAAGTTCGTTGTTGGATTTTGTCTAGATCCACGGCCCAAGGTTTGCAGGCGGGCGCAATTGTGCACAACGGACGTGTTGTCCAATCTTCAAGGTGCGGCGCAAGCTTTGGGAACAGCCAGTGAAGTTGTGTGCAATCTCTTCGAATCTTCTCTCGATTCCATATTTCCATGTCGAAATCACTTTCTGGGAAGAACCCCGACAACTCTAGGACTGGCACCGCCGTGGAGGTTTTACACATGCTTGGCGCATTTCAGCAGTTTCTTCCTCTCTTGTCGGCTAAAGCAATTAGTCGTGTACTACCTCGTTTAGCGCAACTTCTTGAGCTTCAGCAGCCCATGCTGACGCGATGTGTTCTTGATACACTGCAAGCTCTTTGTATGTATTCTGGTTCTAGGATTCCACCTGTAGCCTTGAGCGATGGTTTAGAATGATTAGGGGCTCTTCTCGCAAGCAAAGAGAAGCAAACTTCAGCAAATGATGTCAGGGTTGTCACTCGGACTTTACAACATGGTTTTCAAAAGCTTTGGACGGCTGATGGGACCTTATGCATTGCGAACCTGCTAGCAGTATTTAACTCTTTGACCAAGCTTTTAGCATCGACGCAAGAAGAGGTGGTGTATGCTGCAATGGAGAGCATACGACACCTCATTGAGGATTGCGTTGACCAAGACATGATCCAACAAGGGGTTATACAACTCCGATGCCATGGTCAGGAGCAGAAGTGGAAGCGGAAGGGAGCTTTGACTCTTATTGAGCGGATATGTGCTTTTGTGGAGACTTCTTTAGGTTATCAATACAGGGCTTTTGGGATATGTCCTTCCATGTCATGACTGCACTGTTTGATAAATTAGGAGAGTCGTTGGCTATATTGATGGCAAGCATAGTGATTAATTTGGAGGATCTTCAAAACCTACCTGACGACAATATGGCTCGCCGCAGGCATCTCCAAGCTACACTTGGGTTAGCAGTGGCAACAATGGGTCTGAAGAAGATTTCGGCGATACTTCCGTTGGAGATCGATGGATGGTGAAAAACTTTCAGAATCTAGGGTTTGGCTTTTTCCGATTTTGAAGCAGCATATGGTGGGGGCACGGCTTCAGTTTTATCAAGAGACTCTTGTTCCTGTGGCCGATCATCTTTGTGGACGAGCTCGGAAGTGTGCTGCGGCTAGCAAGGCAGTGGCATCTAAGAATGCCGAGTCATGTGTTCAGTCCATCTGGGCTCTTCTGCCTTTGTTATGCAATTATCCGTCCGACACTGCCAAGAGCTTCAACCATATTGCAAAAACATTGGGAGATGTGTTTATGAAAGAGCCAGAGTTGAGGGGCCTCGTATGCTCCAGCTTGAGGACTTTGGTGGCTCAGAAGTCAGAATAAGAAGGCTATGGGAGACACGATAAACGACGGGGTTACAGGGGAGAATTTAGAGGAGTTGAACATTGCTATACAACGAGCTAGGTCTCTGTACACACCCAAAGTTGCAGCTGCAAACTTAAATACCATCTCTGGATATTCACGCAACTTTTTCCCTCTACCATTAAATCTTTTTGTTGTATCTTCTGCTAAGAAGCGTGGAGATCTACAGCTTACAATAGCAGCAATTGCATCCATTTCCGACAAGTAGACAGTTCGAAGCTTTTTTGTGGCAATTATCGGAAGAAGCTCCTTCAAGCTACGGTGGAGGCAGCCAATACTCAAGTAGAGTTAGATGCTATGAAAATCGATCCTCCGAAGGTTGAAGAGAGTCCTACAGCACTTAGGTGTGTCTTTATGTATCTGGCCATGTCCTTGGTAAATGGACTAGATGACGAGGCTTTAGGGATGTTGTTTTCCACAGCAAGACCTGGATTACAGGATAAGGATGCTATAGTACAGAAGAAGGCTTACAAGGTGCTTGCGAGCATGTACGAGGCCAACATGAATTTTGTAGTTGGAAAGGCAGAGGACTTCCTGGAGACGTTGGTGACATCCTTGTCTAGTGTGCATTCTTCTGCAAGAGGACATTGTCTCAGATGTCTGCATTTCCTCATTCTACACCTTATTAAGGGTGGGTATGAAAGGAAAGATGAAATAATTGTTACTTTGATCAGTGAAGTGGTATTAACCACGAAGGAGTCGAATAAGAAAACTTGCAATGCGGCCTATGATTTATTCATAGAGATCGGCCATGGTATGCAGGACGAGAAGACTGGTGGCTCTCAAGAGCATTTGATGCAATTTTTCACAATGATAGTGGGTTGTCTTGCTGGTTCAACGCCGCATATGGTTAGTGCTGCAGTTGTGGCTCTGGCCAAGCTGTTGTACGAGTTCTCATCTTTGCTCTGTCATACCATGCAGAATCTCTTACCATCTGCACTGCTTTTACTGAAGAGTAAAAATCAAGAAATCATTAAGTCAGTTCTTGGCCTAGTGAAGGTGGTCATTGCTAGGTTATCAGTAGTAGAATTGGAGCAACATCTACATGGTCATGATACAACCCCTAAACCCTAAATGAGAATCAGAAACTTGAACCTTAGATGGTAAAGAATTATCAGGCGCACCTTCAACCATATGATCAAACTACCAGCGTTCTGAATGCAACAATTGTATTCCTATACGTTAAGGAAGCTGCGGGTGCACCTGAAACCAATACTCACGTCAGACTCATTACAACACAAACACTAGAAACTAAAAAATCCTGGCTCACTCACAATTATGTCACAATACACATTTTTTAGAAAATTACCTCCTTGGTGTAATGCGCCTCTAATAACCGACAAACCCCATGCAACCCTATGCAAATGCTGGAGAAGAACAGATTTGCCACACAACCCCATGCAAACGATGGAGAAGAATAGATTCGCCACACAATCTTGAGCTCAAATTGCCAACGCAACACCAACCCGGATTCGAAGCGCTTAGAATGACTGTGCTGATACTAAACCAATTAGCAAAGAGGAGCGCTTCTGAATGAAAATACCTACATGCATCATAATTTTGGGAAACGAATACCACAACGAAACAACGACTATGGCCAACAAGAGGGCCTCCACAAAACGCAAGCAAATCCATGACAACACTCACTCTCAAAACCCTACACACAAAGTAAATGAAATTTAAGAACACTTAAAACAGAACACACAAAAATTACGAGCATAAAGCGTACGCAGCAGTCAGGCATGAAACTCCAGAGAGATGCAGTGCCGTAGTTTGCGCCGCCAACCTAGGAAGGAGATGACCTCCCACACCTGAACCAAACCTAAATAACGTGGTTGCTTCAAATACTGACCTTTTACTGACCCTGAAGGCTCCAAGCCATAAGAACTGCCGACCCTACTATATTTCCCGAAGCTACTTGCATGGGTAGCCTTAATTGTAGGTACAACACTTGTTCATGATAAGGTCATCATTTAGGATCAGGCTTCTTCAAAAAGTGCTAAGGCGGTGATGACCTCATGTTTTGTGAGGAGGAATTTATATCCTTCCAATGAAGTTGGAACCAGTAGGGAATTTGATCGCAAACAGGAAACGTAGGATTTGTTTAATTTTTATAGATTTTTATTTTTGGAAAATTATGATTTCATATTTCAAATCAGGGACCCCAAATTAGTCTAGGAGAGATATAGAACATACCTTACATACGGCTAAAAATAGAGGGCTTGTTTACTTTTACCCTTGAAAATCCCGAGAGTTAACCTGTTGGTCCTACCTTCGATGGTAGGATTACACGTCTTGCATTTTGTGAAGCATTATATTTCTACATTCATCCTTCTTAAACTAAAAAAACTTATTAGGGCTGTTGCAAGAAAGGGTGAACGATTTTTGGATACAATGAGGTATAAATTAATTGAGGGAAGCTCCCCCACCGATGGCAGTCCTGAGGCTCTAGTTGTGGGCCTCGAAGCTGCCTCGAAGCTGCCGTCAGAGGATGCCATTGAATGATATTCAAGGCCCTCCAGTTAGTACAAAAAGCCAAATTTCAATGGCTTAGCTAGCAATGTTGCCAGCAATGTAAATTAAGACTCGAATGATATCGATGCGTTATTTGTATACCGTACCGCTTGCTGAAAGTAAGCTTGGAAGTAGGTTCAAAGTGTGTTTCGGTGATAGTCCAAAACAGACACCGAAACACTTTCAGAACAGATGTCTACCTGGTCTATTCAATGTACAGACACCCTTTAATTGTTGAAGAAATTTGGATCACATGTTTAGCACATGCATGCATGATGCTTTGATCTTCACTGTGAAATAGATTGATGTACGTTCATGATTCTATTTCATATGATTGGGTACATCTGGGTCAAATAAGAGGTTTTTCAAAATAGAGTACATGTACCCACATGATTGTGTATGTTCTCCGTGTTTTTAATATCTGTTTTCCATTAAACGAGATGTTTCTGGAATGATGCACGCACAGAAATGAAGTGTTTGCACACACCAGCTTCTTACTATGTATTGTATAGTTTTAGAAGATTCACCTGAATTCACACTTGGTTCTCTCTTACAATTAATGGAATCCAAATTCGTTGAGTAGTGGAAAGAACACTAATCACGACTACCTCCTGGAGGCAGATTAGTTCAGTTTAGATTAGTTGATTGAACACAGTATTTGAATTTCCACGACGCAATTAGAGTGAAGTCCAGATCGAATTGAACTATCCTCAGAAGTCCGAGTTCAAGATTGGAAATGTTCGATACATTCCTGCGTGACCCTCAGATCGACCAGCATTGAGGAAAATTGATCATGTGAAGCCTGAGAGTTGAACAATGATACCATTTCTGTGTACTGGAGAATCAATTTTCGTAGCCCGTTTGTAAGTGGAAGTAGTGCCACGGTCTGGTTGCACCGACCCACAATCGGTGGACGTTCTAAACTCCGCTTTTATCTAGGTAATGTCGAACCCCAAAACGTCCAGAGTCTTCTTCTCCAGAATTTACAATTTGAGAAGAGTCATCATCAAGTACTATTGGGGAGAATATTTTGGAATTGATATACAAAAAAAAATATGTAGAACTTGAGTTCTTGATTCCATCGGTACAGTCAGATTCACTAATGCTATCACCAATATTTAGGTAAATGCAAGAAAGACTTGTACTATTTGGCATCACACTTTGAGTGACGGAGTTGTCATGAGCTATAACTCTTGAAGCATTAACTCTTTGAACTTGAAATTTTTATTGAAGATGGCTGACTTGATAGTTATCAAATCCCTTATTTTTCAAAAAAATTCAAAAATCATTTTATATTTAAATTCTAATTTCTCTAATTTATCACACTTTGCGGTTTAGGGGTTTTTAGTAGTGGGGAGTACTTTAAATTAATAATTTAGAGCTGAGATTTCTAGGGTCTATTCCTACACTAAGTAGGCATGTTTCTATCGACTTCAGGAAATTTAAAAAATCATTATTCTCTTTCCTCTACATGTGTGCTAACAAGCCTCCTTTGCGTGCATATTTTTGAACAATCAAGATAGTTTTTGGATCATTATTTTGGTGAAATACCTTTATCATAAAGTCTTCCCAAATGGACAATTTTTAGTTTTAAGAAAAATTACTTTCCCTATTTTTTACAAATTAAAATGTGAAACTATAGTGAAAATTACAATTTTCACGAAATTCAACACTTTTCTAGTTCTCCTACTTAGAGAATTTTTCTACGCTTTTCCTTCCTAGGGTATCTTCTTCTTAAAGGTATATACATGAAACATATTTTTCACTTTTAAAAGAAATTGATTTACTATTTATATAGTATTTCCAAAGAGAAAAGTGAGTACTGTGCAAAACGCTACACTTTTTAGTAGGTCTTTCTTGCAATGACCTATTTTTGTACAAATTTTGAAAGGGAAATTTCTAAATTCTTTCTCAATTTAATTACAAGCATAAAATTGTCATTTTTGGAGTCAAACTTGTTGGAATGGATTTGAGTTGAGGTTCTCTTGATATGGCAATTATTTTGAATATTTTTTGACCTTTGAATCTATGACCTCATGTTTGCTAATTCAATTCTAAACTAGAGTGGATGCAATTTTTTCCTTGGTCAACTACTTGACAGACTTCCACATTTGTAATTTTAGAAAGATAATGTAGTCTAATAATTAATAGGGAATCTAAGCATTAGAGTAAACTTGTCATTTACCACACACATCCAATAACCAAACAACAACAGTTGCAAGTTATTGTACAATAACCACATGGTTTAACTACTTATTCAATTGCGGCAAAAGCAAAATTTTGTATTGCCACCCAATGACCACACTGTGTACGGTCAAGGGGTGCAAGGAACTTTTAACTAGATTTCAACTTCATCACCTTTAAATTGCAATATAATTTTTAAGAAGAAGTCTTTTTGCATTTTGTCTTTTAAAGATGAATCTTAATATGACATTTAATAATTATGCCAAATTTCAAAACATATAAATCTCTATATTTATGTAGAAAAGGATTTGAATTTTGTCTGCAAGGTAATTGGCAAGTTTACTATAGATAGGAGAACAACTTGATAAAGCACCTTCTCAAATTGATTGGAGGTGGATTGACCCCTTTGCTTGTTGTTTTTAGAGGCCCATGTAAAAAAAAAAAGCCCCCTATTTTGGACCTTTCTAAGGTACATTCATAACTTTGTTTAACTCATTTGGGGTCTCTGATCCCACATATGAATTCAAAATTTAAAAGAAAAATCACCCTAGCCCTCAAATTAGGGTGACTTTAATTGAAGCTATGATGAAAAACCCATTAGACCTCCGTCCATCCAGTAGTACATATCATTCAGTGGAAATCATCCAAGAGACTCTTTGTGGCATCCATATCGGTGAATGAGCAGCTACTTCACTCTATCCATGCTTCGTTTGTGAGGATTTTAATGATCCTGCAAAATAAGGATTAACCCTTGAACGTCAAGGTGGACGTTTTGCGTCCGATGGGTATCTGAACTACCTGTTTCTGAGCGTGAAAAAAACTTTTTCCATTGAATTTTTTTGGAAAAGTAAAGGTACAATCAAGCTAGTTCATGCAAGGTTAAAATAAGCCGCATTAAATGCATTATTATTTTAGACAGACAATATTTTGAGAAGATGACAACGGAATTACCACACATGGTGTTAGGTGCCATGCTGCCCTGAGTGCCCTCTCCACAATTTTCTAAAGGGCAACATGTACTGTTGGCTTTTGCATGAGCTGAGAATTTTTGTTGGGTCATCTCGTCGTCATAGTGCTATTCCGGGCAATGACCATGTCCCCGTGGTGACCCAACAGCTGATTCCACGGAGACCTGCCCGACGTTCAAGGATTAAGGTAGGTACACCCAAAAGCGCGCACTGTTCCTAAAAGCGCCATCTATAGTGCACATACATTTCCGAAATCAATCATGTTCACAGACTGTAGATGGCGCTTTCAGAAACAGACTTTGACTGCTAATAACTTTTGCATACCGTATCCAAATCCTACGTTCTTTGGTGCGTTGGAACATGCTTTTACTTGCCAACAAGACTACATAAAAATTTGAACTAATTAATAGCAGGAACTAGGCTCAGTATGAATAAGTGGCGCTTTTGGGTGTACCCACCTTAATTTCTTTGGCTTTTAGAAGGGCCGGGATCACTGAAGTCTCCAATGGAAACTGCAAAACGCTCACGGGAAGACAAATGGTTCACGAGAACTTGACTAGCATTAGAAACCTTTTCGGGTCATTGGAAGGCCTTGTAGAGCACCTTCGGGCAAGGTGAATACATCAAATTTTCGAGCGGGCAAGTGTACATCTGGGGTGGGCAGCCACTCGTGCGTCCATATCCCCGTGCTTCTGGTACTAAGCCACACCCGGGAGTGCTGCATATGTGGCACACATGCTGCCAAAACTGCAGTCACATCGAGTTCTTTCACTGAGTGAATTGGCCGCAAGGGAGGACGAGCGGTACTCTCGCAATTGTTAAACTATTGGTTTCGAAGATTATAATATGCAATTTCTTCTGTTAAAAAATTCATTTCCGATTAGCGCCAATCTCATAGTCAGCTGCCAACGCACGATGAATTTAGCGCCAATTAAAAAGTCAGAGGGCCAATACAGCCATCTTCTAGCGGGAGCGCTCGTGTATGAATTTTGGGCAAGCGCAGCGTGGACTTCTTTTGAGATAGTACCCGGGAACGACAGTGCTATAGTTAAGGAGCCACATGCGACAGCATGGCGTTGAGGGACGTGACTAATACTTTGGGCAGCTATTATGTGCTCCAAATTCAACTGCATCCGAAGTATGCTCTTCTAATTCGGAGAGGACAGAAATTGGAAGATCAGCCTAGTTCTGACAGTTTTGCTTAGAGGCGTGCGGCCAGTGAAACAAATATCGATCTCTGGACTGATGGTAGAATATATCCTTTGGACCCTGCAACTGCGACACCACCATGCTTTCGGACCACAAAGCAGTACATAGAGTATCTTTGTGAGGGAAAGAATGGTATGCTTGGGTACACAAAGAGGTTGAGTTCTTCCTACGTTAATTTTGATGGAAGCATTGGGCAGCATAGCGGAGAGTGAATGGAGGATTCTGTGAGACGACTTCAATCGGAAGTTTCTAGTCAAGAGAGTTGCATTGTGCAGCTACGGGCGCAGTGTGATGAATTGCTTGTCAGAATGGGTAGCTGGGCGGATGTTGAAGCACAGCACAGAGACGCGCGGGTTCAGTTAGAGGCTAACGTGTTGGCTTTGGAGATAAAATGCGCCGGGTTGAGGGAGCTTGTGGCGAATCATGACATGGCAAGGGCTCAATCCGAGGAACGCGAGGAGCGCTTTGGCGCACTCGAGGTTGAATTGACAAGAATCAGAGAGGCCTACGAGAAGCTGCAGGAGAGGATGAAGAAAATGGTGGAAACGCCTCTGGGCTACAGAGAACGAGTTCGGAAAATGAAAAGCCTCGATGAGCTTGCACTTGGCTCTGGCCATGCAAAGCGAAGGAGAACCGCCTTGAGATGGCAAATTCAACCGTCGACAGTACAGTGCGTGCAGAAGTTCAATCGGCGGGGAGGGAGGAAGAAGAGGTTGGGGGATGAAGGAACAGCGCACAACAAAATGGCTGCTGTTCTAGCATGTCTATTGTCTGCTGGTGAGGCTCGCAGGCTTGCTGAACAACCAAGACTGAGCCAGGCGACCACTGCGGCCGCAGTGGGCATGTTCAAAAAAATACAGAAAACGTTAACGGAAGAGGTGATGTTAGAGACTTGTGATGCATTCGGGGTGAGCAGTAGAGGGTATGTGGCAATGTGCAATGCAGTGAAGCATCGGGTTCAGTTGGTGGCTCCGGAATTGAAGGGGGGTCTTCTGCCATCAAGGAATCGTCTAGCGCAGTTGCGCAAGCAGATGAACGAGAAACTTCCTCAATTTCTAGGAGACTATTACCACATTGAAGGTCGTCGAATAATTCCTGAAGTCAGAGTTGGGAGGAAGATTAGTAGAGGGGCAAAAGAAGTCATTCTTGATAGCAAAAATAATCTTTTTGCTCAGCTCGAAGTTGTCCAGCGTTCCATGGTTTAGTTCTACGATATGACCATTGAAGGTATCATTTCTGATCTCAACTCGTTTATGTGCTTGGCTAGGAAATACAAGACTTAATTAATTCGTGGAAGGCAACATTAAATCATAAATTTCAATTAAATCAGAATTGGATGAAGCATTGGTTGGCTTTATGAAGCACAAGCAGTAATGCATACAACATAGGGTGATTGGGTGGACCTTTAAGTATGCATAAGAGAATGGTTTTCATTATATTCCAAACAGAAGTTCAAGAGCGACTTAATTGGCAGCATGTACCTAGTTTACAGACTGCTGAAGCACACCTTAAGTCACTGGGGATCTCATCCTTATACTGATCACTCTAGTAGTTCTTCAACCTATCGTAGACTCTTATAGGTAAGAGGTGTTTCTTAACATAAAACTTTTATGTGCAGAATGCAACGGCAGACCGCTTGTCTTTGTACTGAAATTGGACGAAGCGGAGGTTTTGCGGGAGAAAAAGTTTGAATGAGTGAGTTTAACGTTGATGAATCGTGCGTTGGATCCAGAGATTCAGCGGAATGATGAACGATACTTTTCAGTGCAATCTGAACAAGAAATTTGGCCTATAGGTTGCTTCCAGGTGGGCAAGGAGTCTTACAAAATTCTGAATTGGGTATTTGAGCAGACAAAATTTCCTGAGGTCATTAAGGCTCAGAACGAAGGGCAACAGTTGGAGGTACCGGGTCGTGGCAGCTTCAACATCGAGTGGCACATGAGCGCAGACATGAAAACTATTAAGTGTATGAACGGACTTCAACAGGGTCCCTCGTGTAAAATGAATTGCATCTACTGTGAGTAGAAGCACGAGAGAGCAAAAACAATCACTGGTGCGGATGCGGAACACATTGCCATGACGAGAGGGAAGGGCGAGTGGCAGGGTGGCTTGTTTGTGTCCAGGATTCGAGCAGAACCAGTGAATGCAGCCACGCATCCATGATGGAAACAGGTGTTGCCTATTCCCCTGTCACGGACGCATATGTGCACTCTCCATGCACTAGTCCGCATTTGTGAGAAAATTCTCCACATGCACTTCATGTTCATTTGGAACATGCAAGACAACGCTAGGAAGGAGGAAGCGATAGACTTCATGGAGAAAACGCTGTCCGCTATTGGAGTTGAATCAGGGAATTGTGTGCTGAAGCAGGATGTCAAGAAGTCGGGCAAGTCAGGTAACGTTGTCATGAAACCAAGCCTGCGCGGTGGAGTGGCCATAAAGCTATTTCGTCCCAGTTCTTGATCAACTCATACAAGAGTGTGGAAGGAGGTGTGCATGTCTGAGATGAACAACCTCGAGAATGGGTAGGCAAAGGTAAAGCGGCAACGGGTGTGGGAGACACTGGAGGAGCTGGTGCCATACTTCACTGGTCTAGTTCTGTCAGCAGACCAAAGACGCCACTGTAGAGTTCGCATGGATGCTTTCGGGGCAGCATTCGTCACTGCATTCGGAGAGGGTCATGTCACCCACTATATTGTAAGTTTTAGCTTTGCTTGGTCATTGGATTTCACTAGCTTAATTACTCCACACGCAATAAATGCAATGATTTAATTTGCTTAGTTTTGGCTTTGTTGTTTGTCTTCAATGATGTTGAAGCATGATGTGTCTTGCTGCAGCATGCTTTCATAAAGCACGGGCCGTGGTTCGTTGAAAAGTATGGAAGCCTGTCCGTATGGAGCTGCCAGGGTATGGAGAAATCCCATCATGTTGCAAAGTCATCGAGTCAGGCCCACTCTCAGCACGGAGGGACAAAGGACCGCACAAGTGTGGTTGTGCAACAGTATGAATTCTGGTATCGTAACATCCAGCATCGGTATGCCGCAAAGTTGAAGAAGAGAATTGTGGATGCAGAGTGTGACCTTCCCGATCCAGAGGTATTGGCAGCGGGATCACGGCGGCGGGAAGCCTGGCACGGTTCCAACGCAGCTGCTGCTTGTGAGGCATGGCGAGCAGGGCGCATACGAGAAGGTAGGCGATACGTCACACAACAGTAAGACTCGGTGAACGAAGATAATAAACTGTGTTCAAGCAGCAACCAACACGGCGACGAGGAGCCAACGTTGACGACACAATGTCCACTGGGCACACAAGATGACAAGACTCTATTCAATCGGATTATTCTTTCACGGATATCACATAGGTTTTCTTTAAGGTGACACAGGCTGAATTGAAGTAGACGTGCTTAAGCACGAGTCCCTGATATGGCTGCCATGTAGCCATGCTGGTCTCCAATGTTAAATTAGACATGTAATTTGTACAATTCAGTCTATAATTGAAACGCACATCCTTTCTACGTGCATGTGGTACACTTTCACAAGTTCACGCACAGATAAAGATAGTTGAATAGATTTGGTCACATGCTAAAGCTAATCGACTTGGTCCACTGGCCAATGACTCAAGGGTGACCTGACGCTGGAAGCCATATGTAACACTTTATGAAGGGCAAACGTGTTGCCGCATTGTACCACACGATTAAATATACCACTATACATTACATTCCATCACACAATTATAACAAACCTAAGCAAGAATCGGATTAACTAATAATATTAGTAGAAGCCTGTGAAATAAGAACTTTACTTCATCCCCAAAGAGGAAATCACAAATTCATGGTACTCATTGTTCCAACCTGTAGCCATAGTATATAGCTCTGGTGGATTGAAATAACAAGCACTGGAATATATGCCATAGCTGTATAACTAGAATACGGTATGTGTCACCTCTGACTATTGTTGCTCTGCCACAATTATATAGCATCTACGCTTGTGAAATTCAATGACACGGCTCAAAAACACCCTATCAAACCACAAATCCACGACAACTTGGGATACATAGATAATCTCCTGCTGCTCACTATTCTACTCCTGCTCGTGGCCACCCTCGCGTACAATGCTTGCAACAGCATTAGTGGCGTTAATATTACATGCATTAGCAAAGTCTACCACTATCTCAGTTGCTTCAATAGACTTGTAGGAATCATGCTCACACTCCTCACCTGCCTCCCGCTTCTCGACCTCTGCGGCCGCCTCTTTCGCGATCTGCATGAGCTCCATGTCAAGTTCGTCGTGCACACCTGTATACTGAGTCTCCTTTCCTGTGGGAATTGTGTTCTCATCGACACGCGCAAGCTTGGCAGGGCCACCTCCTGGTTCGCACTCACTGTCTTCCGCAGTGCGCTTCCACATGGACCATCCTGTCTCAACGGTTCCTGCGTCACTTTGTATGGCAATTTCTCGAATTCTTGCCTATGCGTCCTCCCGCGAGAGTGGAGGTGCACATCCTTCTGCTTCCATAGCTGCACGATAAGCTTCAACACTAGCCTGCATAGTCGCATTATTTGTGACTAGGCCCCACTGCCCCATCCAAACGCCTCCTGGAACATGATCACAACTGGGACAACGTGGATTCTTCCCGAGTACAATTCTAAATATACAACACGGGTGAAACAAGCAGCCACAAGGGAGATTTGCCAACGCCATCTCTGCCCAAAAACGTCCGCATAGACCACACGGGAGTTCTTCTTTCAGCGGGGTCATGGAGGTTGGTACAGTGGGGAACGACGAGAGGAATTGCTGCGGGCGAACGAAGCTCTCCTCAATGATGATGATATCGACTTGTCCATCCAGGACCTGAATCTCAAATTGCAAAGTATTGACCTTCTGGTGCAGCATCTGCACTTCCTCAGTCTTCTCTATCAATGCCGCCTGGTTCTTCTCAACAGCTTCGCTGGCCTTCCCGCACGCTGTCATCACAGCACGCACCTTACTGTCTAGCGTAGTTCTTGCGGCAGCATCACAACAACCTTCCTTCTTCGCGGATTGGAGCACTGCAAACTTGTCCCAAAGTGCCTCCTTCGCTTTCTGAAGTTCGTGCCTCTGCTCTTGCTTGTCTTTCAAGTCCACCTGTGTGTGCTCCAAGGCAACGATAACCTTGCTATGCTCCAACTCGACTGCAGTTTTCTTGCGTAGTAGGCCTGCTACCTTGGACACCTCCCTCTGCTGACCCGTTGCTTTTGCTTTCATAGACCTGGCTTGCCGCGGCATTGTAATCTGCTGCAACGGGACGTCGACCATCGTTGGAGCTAACAATTTCGTGACTGTGCTCGATCCTTGCATCGAAAAATGCTCAGAACTAAGAACTCCTCTAAACTCCCGATCAATTAGTACTTCTTGGCGTACATTTAGCTTCGCATCCCGCAATTGTGCGACAGCCGTTGCATGGGCCCTCAGCACACGACCAATGAGATGCTCAAAAAGGTCTACTAGCCCTTGAATCTGCTGGCGTATGCATGGTGGTGTCATCTTCTGTGGATTCTGCCCTGAATTTTTCATGCGCTGCAATGCGAGCTCTGCGGCCCCTTCGGCCCAATTGACCTTCGTCTTGTGCCTAAACTCTAGCTCCACTCTACGGACAAAAGCCGTCCCGTACTCGCCATTATCTGGACTGGATCCGCCATACACCTTCTAATGCATACACTGCACGTTCCAGACGCTGATGACGTCCTCCATAAGTCTGATCGGGTGTCGGTTCTTCTTGCGATTCAGCGGATATTTGCGGGAGAGCTCCTCGACGGTGATACCGTGGTCGTTTTTCAGCTTCTTAAATGGAATTCCTTCGTTGTAGAGGCCTCCTACATCTGCAAAAAACGAGCGGGTATATTGTGCCTGCTCGCTTCCCATCAGAAATGGCGCACGCCGCGTCATTTCTTTGCGTATCTGCGATAGGAAGCTTCTCATGCTAAAAGGTTCCCTCCAGACGGTGAGGTTGGTTGGTGTCAGCTCATCTTGGTCACAGGGTTGTTCTGTTAGACATATTTTTGGGTTTCGGCGTCGTGTTAGACGTCCGATGTCGCGTGTCGTATAAGACAACCTGTCGCTACCCCGTCCCGTCCCGTCGCGCAAGGGTAAATTTTTTTACCGCGAAGTAAGAAGTTTTTGCCTACGTGGCAGGCTGTCCACGCTGACGTGGAAAGTGAGGTAGGGCGACTACGGGTGGGGCGACCGCGTCTCTAGTAAGGGCGACTGCGCATCCGATTTTCAGGGCGACAGCGGGTAGGCGACAGCGGGTGCAGAGGCGACCGCGGGTACCGGGCTCAGGCGCGACCGCGGGTTAAAAATCCTGCGCGACTGCGTCTCTTTTGCGACCGCGGGTGCAATGGAAGGGCGACTTCGGGTATAGGGCGACCTCGGGTACAAGAGAAGGGCGACTTCTGGTTAGGGGCGACCTCAGGTGCAGGGCGACCACGCCTCTGTCTTTGATGGCGACCGCGGGTGTTTTTTACCCCTAAATGCTCAAGGCCTTTGGGGGAGTTTCTAGGAATTTGTTCTAATTTCTAAAGTGAAGAAAAAAATTACTTCATGATGAGCTTTAAGAAAGAAAATTTTAAATGTAACCATTCTAATTCAAACTAGACATGTCAGAGATCATTTAGGAGAACAAAACATATATCACTTATGGATTGAAAGATTATAATGTTTAATCACTATAGTGTCCAAATTGCCAAAGAGATTTGAAGTCATTCAACCCTCCGTTTACAAGTCTAATCTAAAAAGTTTATGATTAAAAAAAACGGGATGAAAGGGCTTTACAAGCATAACCCCGGTCAATTTATCGCTTCTCAAAATGTACTCTACAATCTTTTTCCTATATAATGTACAATTCCAATAGACTTTAATTTTGTTTGAAGCGTATACCGAGCTTGCCTTATAGAATGGTTTTAAAATATAACTACCATTTTCAAAGTTTATTTATAGCATTGTGACCTTTTAAACTACAATCCTTGATTATTACTACAGGTCTACACTTCATTGTAGTTTTCATTTTAAATAACAACAATATATTATACATTTTGAATTTTTTTCTTGTAGGGGTGTGAGGGTGTGCCTCTAAAGGACCTTTGTGTTTGTGGTGTATTGAATTGAATTGACACAATCATTAACCCGTAAAGCCCCGAATTGCATTTCTAGGGATCTCACTACCTATTGAATTTAATTTTCTTTTCTTTGAAATTTTGACACAACATGTGCCCGCAACTTAGGGGAAAAGGACCAACAATATAATCCCTTTTGACTACTCGATCAAAAAGTTAGGACATGATGTGTTGTTTCCTTTAAAATTGTGCGTAGCCCGGGCACCAAAAAAAAACTTCTTTAGAAATTGTGACATTAAGAAATAAAAATTTGAAATATCTTTATTAGATTTTTATCTATGTGTAAACCTTTGAATCATTCCATTTCAATACATGAGTCAAAAGTTATGAGGAATTTTAGTTTGGGGTAGTCAATGGGTACTTATAGAATCTCTACTCTACCAAAAAAGTTTGAAATTCTTTATTCCATTCAATTTTTTATATTTTTGAAAAAAAAGTGAAACATTGGATGAAGATTGTTTCTTACAATACTTTAACTAAAGTAATTGGCATTTGTCATTTTTATAAATAATTTGTTGACAACTTAGTATTTTCAAGCATTTTCTATTTTTTTGTTGGTTTCTAACTTAATGTTTTTTCTCCCATATGTTGAACAATTCCAAATGATTACAAATTTGTAGAATGTAGAGCATACATACCACTTTGATTCTAATATGAGTTTAAAGAATAACCATCAATTTTGAGTGTTTTTTATACTAATGTCACCTTGTCAAGGGCAATTGGCCAATTGCCGGAAAAAAAGGGGTTTTGCTAGTACAAATGTTAATATCTTGCAATGTACATGGTGAAGATTTTCTCCACATCTTCTGAAACCATCCCACAAGAATATCTCACCATTTCATATGTGACAACAAAAATTTCAAAAACATTGCACTTGTATTACAAAACGCAATTTTGGAGCAATTTGGGTAGAAATATACTTAGTTCAAAATCTGTGAGGTTAACCAACTAAACCAAAGGCTAGAAAATAATAAAATAACCCCAAAGTTAATATGTCGAAATACGATGAAAATGCCTAGTAAGGTGCTACAACATATCAATATGTATGGTACTAAACTACTAGGCTATAAACTTCCGCTAGAAATCTTTTCAAAAAAACATTTTTGGAAGATACAGTGGGACTAATTTACCTTCCAAACAATTGGACTAATATCTAGTTACAAACAAAAATCTGAATCGTTCTGCACTTCGTCAGCATCAGGGTCCGTATCTTCGCGCGATGCGTAACCAGTGTCTGTGTCGCTATCGTGGCTTGAGCTGTCATTCTCGTCCTCTTCTCTTGTTATTGGTTCTGGTTGTATTTCTCTTTCCACCTCCGAGGTCAAATTCCGCACAACTATGTCTTGACCACCAGGAATCGCAGTTTGGACTAGTCGTTTTGTGGGACGTGTTGCATCAATAATTCCATCAACTACAGATTCAGGACCTGCTTGAACCGCTATTGATTGGCTTGATTGCTGGACCGCTTGCGTGGAGCACCCTGCCCCAAGCCTACAAGGTTCCACAATTTAATTTGCGCGCTTCGGATGTTTGTGTGTCCTTTCATCTACTCTTCTAATGCGCCTTTTTTTACTTCTGTCTCTATTGTTGCTGTTGCGTAGTCGTTCTTCCAACGATATTTCTCTTGGCTCAGACACTAGAGTTGGTTGGGTGGCTTGTGGAGCGGACTCGGGGACTTCTTCATTGATGCTGGATAGTGGACCTCCATCTAAAGGCATCCTTGTCGATGAACTAGGGGCTGATCTTCTGACTCTACCTTGGCTTGTATCTTCCCCTCTGGGCACACGGCCCCTTATAGAAGGAGTTGTGACTGACCTTCTGACTGTAGTCTGCCCTGTATGTCCACCTTGAGTCAAGGAAACGTTCCGACTACGGTTGAGGATGGTATTCAGTGGCGCATCTGAATCATACTCAGCTGCCTCCGTTGTTTGTATGGTCGGTGAATTCATTGCTACCGAAATAGGAGTTACTTCTTCTACAACCTCTTCAATGTGATCCACCTCTTCTTCTGCTTCAATTCCCGCATTGATTGGTGCAATGTTTCCAATATTCATTGCTCTGCTTGAAGGAATACGTGTTGGTACTGGAGATGTTTCTTGAACATCTGAGGCAGGCATTTGATTATCTGCTTGTTCGTTGTTGTCAGAAGGTGTTCTTGCCGCAGTTCGTGGTGAAACTGTGCCCCAATTTCCGACCCACGCATCATCAGGGTTCCACTCTGGAGAACGAAAAAGTTCTTCCTCAGCAACACCTTCCGCATCATTGCCACTTGCAAATGTGTTTCCATATCGATATGGCGGTGGACTTGGTGGAGGTGGGACCATATCTGCCCATTCATTGTGATCGCACAAGAGATCTTCTTCTTCTCTTCGGACTAAATTATCTTCGATAAAATCAAAATAACCCTCGTCCTCCGATCCTGAAGGCATAGGCTCGTCCCTCTCTTCATCAGTGTCTCCATCCACGAGGACCCTTTCATAAAATTGAGCAGCATTGTACCCACGCTTTTGACGTTCCAAGTGGCAGTTAGCATAAATGTACACCAAATCTTGAGCCTTCTTTGTGGTCAAACGATTTCGCGTTTTACTGTGCACGAATGAATACATGCTCCAGTTTTGTTCACATGAAGATGTTGAACAAGTCAACCCTAGAATTCTCTTTGCAATCTTCGGAAGAGCATCGCCGCCTACATGATTCCACCATTGATGGGGTTCTAAATTGGTCTCTGTGATGTCGAGAACCTCTTCTCGAGGATCAAATGGCCCTGTCTTCTCCTCAAATTTGACAAGCTCTTGCATTGCCACGACCACTGAAACTCCTAATGATGGAGCTAGTTTTCGTATGACTCGATTCAAAGCTGCTTTGGCCGCCCCATCGTTTTGAATTTCTTCTACTCCTGCCAAAAACGGATTCAAGAGTGCTCCTGTATAGTGGAGGTCCGTTCGCATTAACTTCCAACGAGCTTCAAATTTCTTCTCGTAACGCGTTGCAACCACAGGGTCTAAAAGAAATGGAGGATCCCTGAGAGCATACACGTGTTTCTTCAACTCGAACATTATCAACCAAGCTTTTGGCATTGCTGGTTTTTTGCCATCAAAGTGTCGTAGAGCAACGAGTACTGGCTCTATCATAAACACGAAATTCTTGCATTTTGACCAAAACCTTTCAGAATGAATGTTTAGCCGAACATCCATTGCTTTGCGCCTAATGGTACCTCCATTAGTCCGATTCTGCAAACTGAACTCGAAGGTCATGTAAGCGTCATCTGCAACCACGGTTTGCAAAGCTTGTTTGCAATCGAGCAGGCGGTCTACCTTAAGGAAATTGGTGGCAAACCGTGTCAAAGTAGGCAGCCTAAGCATTTTGTTTGGAGAATGTTTCCGAAACAAAGCCATAGTGAAATGATATTTCCTGATATGCTTCACCATTGTCCTACACTCGCTTACCAAATCCTTCATCGTTTGAGACTTTCCCCAATCTTCCAAAAGCAAATCCAAGATGTGAGCCGCACACCCTTGTTTGTACATGTGGGGATATTTCAGTAACAAACATGACATAGTTCCAATCATTACTGAAGCATTGTCTGTACACAATTGCACAATATTTGAAGGACCGGCCTTGTCTATGTACTTCGACATTAAAGCTGTCGTGTAGGCAATGTCCTTCTTCGCTCCCGTACTGTCCTCTGATCCCAAAAACACATCCCCTGCTGGACAAACGAGCATCACATTCATCAACGGCCGCCTATTGGTATCTGACCACCCATCTGAACAAATAGTTGCTCCATATTGCGCAATAGAGTTCTTTGTCCGGTCATTGACCATTTTTTGGACAACTTCTTTCTTCACATCAATCATCCTGGTACGCAACGCGTTGAATGCTGGTGGACGATATAAAATTCCAGCTGCTGCAGTTTCCTTCACTGCATTTATAAATGCAGGGTGTCGCGTGACGTTGAATGCAATATTGGCTTCATAAAAAAATGAAGCCCACGTCGCATCCAACTTTTGTCTCAAGCCTATTTGTAATGCTTCATCCATACTTCTTTGACGAGAAACCACAGGGCGGCTTCCTGTTCTGTCAACCGTACTTGGAGTAGAATCCACTGAATCTGGGGTAGGGTTTGTCGGGCCGGTTGGACCCGTTGGATTTGAAGAACCACCCACCTCACCACCCTCTACCTCTTGAATGAGGGATTGTGCCGCACCAATGGCCTCATTGCCCACAAATGGTGTTTCAAACAATTCTTCAAAGCTCATGGCTTTTGGAACGTTTCCACCGCAAGTCATAAACTTTTCACGTGCACTTCTAGGGATTTTTGGACAACGTTCTGCTGTTGCCGAGCCACCATATCCAAAGTGACTAAATGCCCTTTTCCGCACAAAGACTTTGCTCCACCCGCAAAACAAGCATTTCCGAGGATAGGGTGAATGATCATTTGGAACGCATGGTATAAGCCAAGGGTCCCAATCTTTTGTAGCCCTACGCGTATCGGGCCGACCTTGACCACCACCTGGGACAACCATGGTGTGAATCCACAATGAGTTTCACCCCAAAAAAATCGATCCAAGAATCCAGTAACGAGGAAAAAGTTATGACAATGCTACCTACTGTGAGAGGGTTTTTAAACCCCCTCAAAGCAAGGCTCTTGCCCTCCAATGAACCAAAACATCCGCAAGAAGCCTCTTTCGAAGGTTCAAGGCTAGAGTCCACTAGAGCAAAACATGGTCTGAAAAAACCGTAGTCATTTTTGACTACGGTTCTTTTTGCCACGTTTTTGTGCATGCGCGCGTAGTTGATTTCCACGGTTTTTTGCAATTTCCCACTGCAATTTTTGGAATGTTGGGGCGTGTAATATACCATTGGAAAGGTATTCAAAAGACCTTTCCAATGGTATATTACACGCCCCAAAATTCCAAAAATTGCAATGGGAAATTGCAAAAAACCGTGGAAATCAACTACGCGCGCATGCACAAAAATGTGGCAAAAAGAACCGTAGTCAAAAATGACTACGGTTTTTTCAGACCATGTTTTGTTATATTGGTCTAATCACTGAAGCAAGGTAATCCCTCAATGTTTCAGCTGCAGCTTTATACTCTGTCGCCACAGGGGCGACTGCAGGTACAGGGCGACTTCGGGTGAACAAGGCGACCGCGGGTAATGGGCGACCGCGGGTAATGGGGGCGACGGCGCCTGCAAGGACGACCGCACGTACGAGGGCGACCGCGGGTAGTGGGGCGACCGCGCGTGGAAGGGCGACCGCGGGACAAGGTGAGGAACTGCAAAAAATGACCCGCGATCGCCCCAAGCGCGGTCGCACTCCCCGGACGGGCGACCGCGCATGGACGGGCGACCACGCATGGAGGTGGCGGTTTAGGTTCTGGCACCGGAGGTCGCCCCTGACCCGCGGTCGCCCCAAGCGCGGTCGCACTCCCCGGTCGGGCGACCGCGCTTGGAGGTGTCGGGCGGCAGTTCTGGCACCCGAGGTCGCCCCTGACCCGCGGTCGCCCCAAGCGCGGTCGCACTCCCCGGACGGGCGACCGCGCATGGAGGTGGCGGGCGGCAGTTCTGGCACCCGAGGTCGCCCCTGACCCACGGTCGCACCTTTGCAGGTTTTCAATTTTTGGAAAGCGCGGTTGCTGTACACGCGGTCGCCTTACAGGACCAGCTGGCCTGAGCAAGGTGGACAGTTATTAACCTAGCTGTAACAGGTATTATTTGAGAGATTCGGAGATTCCTCCTAGTTCTACATTATATCCCACTTCATTCTCATTAAAAGCAGCATCTAAATTACTATGTAGCAATAGTTACTCCAAAGTGATTTACCATTTCATGCACATAGAAGCTTTTAAAGGTATTTCCAACCCCTTCACCACCAAGCCCTATTGGCTCTTTCTCCAAGAAATCATGAACCTTCAAACCTCAATAAAAAATATCATACTTTTACTTAGGAATGTTGAGTTCTATAAGAGCTCAATTATGGAGGAGGACAACCCTCAATTTCATGATATTTCAAATGCTTAATCCCTAAAGGACTAAGAAGATACAATGTGTCATCTTCAAAGTTTTCAATGGCAATTTCTTGTAAGGGTGAAGCAAATCTCAATATGAAACAAAGGGAATGTAATATTTTTGGGATCTCAGTATTAGACTTAGATTAGTGGGAAAAAAAATGGGAAGACAAAATTTTAAAAAATGACAGTTATTCAAAAATGTATACTTGAACTTCTACCAAAACATTATGGAGATAGAGTTTCTATTAAAATTCAATGGAACACCCCCCCCTAGTACTTTAAAAAAAAAGGAAATGTAATATTTTTGAGATCTCAATATTAGACTTAGATTATTGGGGGAAAAAATGGGAAGACAAAATTTTTAAAAATGACACTTATTCAAAAATGTAAACTTGAACTTCTACCAAAACATTATGGAGATAGAGTTTCTATTAAAATTCAATGGATCCCCCCCCTAGTACTTTAAAAAAAAAGGAAATGTAATATTTTTGAGATCTCAAAATTAGACTTCGATCAGTTGAAAAAAAAATGGGAAGACAGAATTTTAAAAAATGATACTTATCCCAAAATGTATACTTGAACTACTACCAAAACATTATGGAGATAGAGTTTCTATTAAAATTCAATGGATACCCCCCCCCCCTAGTACTTTAAAAAAAAGAAGGGAATGTAATATTTTTGAGATTTCAATATTAGACTTAGATTAGTTGAAGAAAAATGGGAAGACAAAATTGAAAAAATATGGCACTTATCTAAGAATGTGGAAATAGAAGGACATTTACAAATAAAATATTAGAAATTTAAGTTACCTTTTTAGCTCTAACATGGACCTTAATGACATTGATCTAAGCAATTAGATAGTATCCTAAAGAGGATATCTTAGCCTCCAAAATTTATGTGGATTTGGTTGCAATAATGGATTATGTTGAATGCATCTTAAGGACAAGTATTTATTGTAAAGATGCTTGCATTGACCAAATGATAACAATGTTGTGTACAATTTGAGAAGAACTTTACTCCAAGTCAAATGAGTAGGAAGTTTCCATAAAAATGAATCCAATCTCATGTCATAGTATTTTGTGTTTAATCCTTATTTGAAGCCTTTGTGTAGGCTTCTCATGATTTAAGGGTTTAGGTAAATGGTTTTTTTTTTGCTATATAACTTCCATTCTAAAGTTGTAATTGAAATATCAATTATATTTCTAGATAAATAACATTCCAAAGTAGAGGGACAATGGAAGTTTAGGGATAATTAAGGATTTCGGTTTTATTGAATATAATACTCCAAGAACATATAATTTAAGATCTAAAAAATGTTCAACAAAAGATCTTTAGGAATAATTAAGGGTGAAGCAAATTTCAATATGGTAATACTAAATTATCTTTAGACTCCAAATAAATTTTTCTAAGGGGTTAAAAAATCTATATTCATCTTTTTATAAATTTGTTTCTCCCAAAACTACGTTTGTGGCCCATGATGTTGATCATCAAGAATTGCTATAATGTAAAGATCTAACCATTGAAATGTTCTACAATTAATTCCATACATGCTAGATATAATAATTTTTACTTTTGTATAGTTAAAATTTTAAAAAATGATAACACCTATGTGCCCAAAAATATGGAAGGATAGAATTGATTGAAATCCTCCATTGTCAAAACCGTTTTAGTCTTGTAGGGATTAAAGGAATGCAATATTACTATTGCATAAAAAATTTGTAGTTAATAGACACTTGAGCAGAATGCTACTTCAATGTTGCAAAATTAAAAATTAAAAATTGAAGTTATACATATATCTTTTAGTAAATGGCAAACACCATTGTATTAGAAATGAACATTTAGACCAAAAACATTTGAGCCAGAAGGGGTGAACAATAAAAATAAGTTATACTATAGTGAAACTAATACAAATATTTGAATGCAATTCAATGGACACACTCCAAAAATGAATTTTAAGCCTTTAGGTGATTTGAATCAGGTAGTTTTGACAATTGCTATTTTTAATTCAAGTAATAGATTTTAGGAAAAAATATGAATTTAGGCACATATAATTGTAAGATCCTATATTACACTAGTTTGAGAAGATGTGGAGGAAAGTTAACCAATTTTCTACTATGAAAATTGCCAAGATATTAACATTTGAATTGATTGTAATTCTTTTGAGGGCCTTGTGATGTATGAAAACCTAGGAAGTTGCACTTCATACAATCACATTTGTATAAAATAATTGTCGTAATGGTGTTTCTTTTCTATACCAAATTACCAATGTTCAAAGGCAATTCATAAGATGCTTGAAATTTTTTTTAGGCAAACTACAAGTGTATAACATTTTTGGAAAATATATGTCAGTACATAGGAATATAGAATGATTTCAAATAGTAAGTTGTTAAGAGTTGAATTATATAGAATTGAAAATGCCAATTCCAATGGTAATTATTATCCTGCATCTAATATTTCAATTTTTGTTATAGATTTCGAATATTGAATTAAATGAAGAACTTTACAGAATTTATTGTGCATTTGTTGATTAGAAAACTAGGAAATCCCTAACAACCCTTAATCAAAATACCTCTTAACGATCATGACAGATGCTACTATATGAGTCTAAAAATGTGAATCCCCAAGACTATTCACCTATAGTATAGGTGTTTAAATCATAGAAACTTTTTATAATTAGAGATTTCTAGTTTGATTATACTATACACACTTATATTATTGGTGCATATGTTATAAACACATTGAAATATTCAATAGTTGTGGGATACCTACTTATATCTATAATCAAGGCTTACATACTTGCATTTCTATCTTCTCATGCTAGCATTTTAGTAACAAAATCAAATTAAGAAATTCACATTTTAAATTTATTTTGAAAATTTGTAGAGCACTTATTTCAAAGCCCAAAACTTATTGGGGTTATGCGTCTCCAATGTATGCATCTCCAATGTTTGTATCTCATTTTTTCGGTGACCAAATTTTTTAAATTGAACATATGAAAAGAGGATTGTAAGACTGTGCATGTGTTTTGTAAATTTAACACACTCGTGAAGTCGTGATCAAACATTATAATCTGTCATCCATAAGTGATAATATTCTATTTTCTTTACCTTCATAACCTCTAATATGCACAGTTTAAATTTGTATGCTTATAATTTAAAGAAAATTGATGAAGCATATGAAATATTATCCTATTCCTAAAAACTAAAAAGGAATATGAAAGTTGCATGTACAAAAATGTATTAATTGAAAGAAACATCTATTTTATGAAATTTAGATATGGACATTTTCTTCATAAAAATTTGAAATGTCTACATATTACATATTGAGCATTTTATGGAGATGCTTTTTGAAAGATTGAATGAGCATTTTGGATGTTTAAAAAAACCCCATCAACATGCAAACAAAGGAATATGAATTCTTTTGCATCCATACACATCAATGATAGAAATGAAACACCCCAAGTTTGCAAAATAATACTAAAAAATAATAGTAGCCTTTTTATATATAGATGTTTACAAAAGTCATAAGTCCTCCAAAAAATGCTAGCATTGCTAGCCCCCCAAAAGATCATACAACATTCTACTTGCTTTGTTCATCTGTCTTTAGCCTTTTCTTAGCTTCCAAGTCTTTCTTCGCCTCCTTGTAGGCACTATCCAAATTGGATTGAAGAGGAAAATCCCACCATTTATTTTTCATGTACTCTTTCTTCAAATTCAGTGCATTGAGCAAATTCATCTTCTTCTTCTCCACTTCCCCGGCCACATCACTTTCCAATGCGAGAGCATGGGCTAACTTCTTCTTTAGGTCCTCTGCTTCCAACTTCAATGTCTCATGTTGCCTCTCATGATCTTCAGAATCTTGTATATCAACAATACGATCAAGAGGGGCTTTGTCCATCATTTTCTGAAGGTCACGTAATTTTGATTGTGCACCTTCAAGAGATCTTTTTTCATTTTCCAAGCAGTCAGCTTCGATGTGACAATCTTCCTTGAGTTTAGCCAATCGTTCTTCTACAAATTTGTTAGTTGAAGAACTAGAACCTTCACCCCCTGAAACGGAGAAGTTCAGATAGAATGCTTCCAAGTTCAAGATTTGCTCATGTTGCTTGGACAACTGAATTCGTCCCGATTCAATGAGGGCTTGAAGGGTTGGAACATCATTAGAAGTATCAGTCACTGCCCCTTCCTCCAAAGTCCTTTTCTCTTCATTTGCTCTATCCAACTCTTCAAGCACACTCTTCAATTGAACTTTATAAAAGTCGTTCAATGGAATATCTTCGTTGGCCTCCACACTTGCAGCTTCAACAGATCCTTCAATTCTTGGCATCCCTTCCAATGAAGGCAATGTCAACGTGGGGCCCGCCTCCACTTCCCCCTCCTCCAAAGGCTCCAAATTAGCCAATGTCTCACCCACATGTGGCAGTCCAACATCCATCAACTCATCTTCACTACTTTCGTGATCCGACCACACGAACTCATTGTTCGGAACTTCATTCTTGATGAAAATCTTTTTCCCTAAACCTTCACGTGGGTTTTGGGAGGGACCCGCCCTAGGAATGTCCTTGGTTGACGGTTTCTGGACAAGCTTTGCTCCCTTAATGGTGCTCCAATCCACCCTTCGTCGAAGAATAACTTCCGCGTACACCATCTCACACAGAAACAAGGGAATTTCATTCCGAGGCACACTTCGTGTCTTGTATAAGTATCGATATACTTCGATACATCTTTGTACAAATCCATCGTGAGTGCAAGCATGAAGATTTGCCATGTTTGACTTCAAGTGGATTTTGTGTCGATGATAGGGGAAAAGCTTATCGATGTGGCACCATTGTACAAATGCCCTACAAGTGGTCGCGGTCCAAAAGCCTTCGATCCTCTCCCAACCTCCATGAGCCACGACATTAGAGTCCACAAGGACGTGTCGTTGTCTTTTTTGCATCTTGCCTTTGGCTTTACGGTTCCTCCGGGTGGCGTCCATTGGATTGAAGTAGATGGAGGTATTAAGAAATACCAAAATGCGACAATAGCTGCCCCAATAGATGCACGAACCACACAATCACAGTAAAAAAAAACCAAGTACTGGACACGCAGTCAGCCACGAGAAGCGGGTGACAGAGCAGTGTGCACCGCTGGAATTGCAAGTGGGTGAATGCGGATGGGGCGACCACTTATAAACCCGATGTCGCCTGGGGCGCGTGCGTTCCGTGCGAGGGCGACTGCGGGTGGGGCGAGTGCGGGAAGGGCGACCGCGGGTCCTTTGAAGGACCTGTTTTGCGGTCTGGGCGAGTGTGCGAAGGGCGACCACGGGAAAGGCGACCGCGGGTCCTTTTACGAGGTCATTTATTTCTGAATTTCCCGCCTTCTGACTTGGGCGACCACAGGTTGTTCACCAAGGAAATCTGAATTTTGGATTTCGCCCTCTGAAAAATAGTTGTAGAAATGAAAAGGAAGCCGATGTGAACTAAAAAAAGGATTCATGGGAAGAAATGGTGTGTAAAAGAACAAGGAAATGCCCATTTTTTCAAAAAATAAAAGTTTATAAAAATAAAAAGGGAAATCATATTAACTAAAGAATGCTCATTTGGAGAAAATTCCATGAGAAAATAAATATAAAAATAACACAATCAATGAAAGGCTTGAAAGAAAAATGCATTGTAGGAATGAAAAGAAAAATCTCAGTATCAATAAAAAAAAATCATGAATTCAACTACAATAGTGCAGTAATGACCTGAAGTATGTCAAAGCTAAATGCTCAATAATGTAATTGAATGCCTATATAAGTTAAAATGCAATGGTATACATTTCCACCAATATTTGGTGTGTAATTTTTGAGCATAGGAAGCTGAGATTCATTTTATATAGATTAATAATGATGTCCAAAGTTGTACACCATCTAATTTGGTGGGAAAAATATCTAACTAAAGAAATTGTTGCAAAAGTATTCTATATAAAAATAACTACCAAGTGGACTACTAAGTATTATTCAACCTTCTTTTTTGGATCCATATTGCTTACATAAAAAAATATAGAAGCATGTCTATTCTTTATTGTTTTTTTATTTAAGTTGAAGGTGACATTTGAGAGCCATTGTAAATACAAAATCACATCATTTCTTTGTTTTCCTTACGACCCCCAATCAACATCCAAGAGCATAATAAAACATGAATTTCTTTTTTGGGTTTTAGAATATGATGATTATGGTGTGAAAGACCCTGAATCCAAAAGCACATTAGCCTTGTTTTTGTGGGAGGTTTCTATTGGGAACCTCATTTAATTCTAAGACATATTTTTTTATTTTTTTAGAAAGTTTCCCATCATAACTTCATTAAATTCAAAAGAGCATTTTCTTTTAAGAGGTTCACATCAGAAACCTCATTTAATTATAAAACTAATATCTTAATTATTTAGTAAGGGTTTTCATTAGGAACCTTATTTAATTCAAAAACATATTTATCTTGAACCCCTTTTTTTTAAAGGGTTCCCACTGAGAACTTCATTGCACTCAAAAACACATTTTTTTGGATGTGGTTCCCATTGGAAACCTCATTTATTTCAAAAACACAATTCCCTCTTTTTTTGGCGTGGTTTACATTGCAAACCTCATTTCATAAAAAAAAACAATTTCCCTCTTTTTCAAAAGAGGTTTGCATTGGGAACCTCATTCAATCCAATAATTTGTTTTATTTTATAAAAAATTTGGTTCTTGTTGTGCATAAACTCATATGCATTAAATTCTGTGATGCCTTATTTGGAATACTCATTCAAAAGATGTTAAGTGATATAACCTCACCTTTGGAATTCTCAGAAAAAAATTAAATTTTTAAGCTATTAGTAGTTGAGGTTAGGGGTCAACTTTAAATCAACCTCTACTTAAATAACTATTTAGAGAGAACAAAACATTATTTTCTTTAGGGTGAAATCGTAGATCAAATATTGAAAGATTCCTTAGTTATTGGTCACAGGATTGATGATATCATCATTTGGAACATGAAGGGGGGGGATTTTAGTGCTCAATTTCCTTTTCTATCTAGCCTTTCGGCCCTTTTCAAGCTTGGCCGCTTTGTATATTGGATTCATCTTAATGCAATAGTTCTTCCATTTTTTCAAATACATATTTAATTTTATTTTTTGCAAATTCATTTCAAAAATAAAGTATTACAAAATCTAAATTCAAAGTGGAAAAATTTTAGGATCTAAATATTCTAAAACGTAGGTATTGTATATGGTATTATTGTCCAACAATATGTTATAATCTTATTAAAATATCAAGGATTATTTTGAGTTTTCTTCTATTCTAATCCTTGCCTTTATCCTTTACAAATTAATATCAATCCTCTTTAGTTTTTTGAGATAGGACAAGTTCTTATACACTTTAACAATTCCTTAAAATTATAAGCGTACAAGTTCTAACTAGGTAAAAGCAGAGATTATCAAGGTAAAGAAAATATAATATTATCACTTATGGAATTATGGATCAAGAGAGTATAAATAGGTATGCCACAACTACAGAATATTTCAACGTGTTTATAACATATACCCTATAATATAAGTGTGTATAACATAAGTGTACTAGAAATCTCTTTTCTATGATCCAGACACGTAAATTATAAGTGAATCGTCTTCTAGTCTTAGGGACTCACATTCTTAGGCTCATATAGTAGCATCCGTCACGAGTTTTAAGAGGGATTTGGGATGCAATAGATCTCCCATTTGTTCAAAAAATAAAAAATAAAAAATTGTACAATGGTTTGTAAAGTTCTTCATTTAATTCAATATTCAAAATTTATTACAATAATTAAAATATAATGTGTAGGATAATTCTTTGAAATTTGAACCATTGAAATTAGCATTTTCAATTCTAGAATTGAACTACTAACAACTTAGTCTTTGAAATCATTCAATATTCCTATCTACTTGCTATGTTTTCCCAAAATGTTATACACTTCCAAATGGTTAAAAAGTTCTCAAGTATATTATCAATTGCCTCTAAACATTGGTATAAATAAGCACCACCATTTACGGCAATTGTTTTATATAAATGTGATTGTATGAAGGGCAACTTCCAGATTTTCTTACATGTCACGGCCCTCAAAAGAATTTCAACCAATTCAAATGTTAATAGCAAGGTAATTCTCATGGTAGAAAAATTTGAAATTTCCTCCACCACTTTTCAAACTAGCATAATATAGGATACTACAACTATATGTGCCTCAATTCATTTTTTTCCTCAAAATCTACTACTTGTATTCAAAAGAGCAATTATGGATAAAACAAAATTCAAATCACTTAGAGGTTTAAAATTCATAGTTGGAGAATGTTCATTGAATTGCATTCAAAGATTTGCATTAGTTTGGCAAAGGTATAACCTCTTCTAATTCTTCACTCCATTTGGCTCAAATGCTTTGTTCTATTAAATGTTAGATTTTAGTACAATGAGATTTTCCATTTACTAAAAAACTAGGATACAATACATTAAACTATTCCCTAATGACAAATTTTTAGTTGTCATGTAAAGCGACCGCCTTTAGAGCGACCACGCTTCACAATTTATTTATTTATTTTGAACCAAAGGGGCAAGCCCTCTGCATGAAGAAGCTTAACAAAATTTGCAAACCCTGAAAGTAAGGCGACCGCGGGTAAGGGGCGACTGCGCCTCAAGGGCGATCGCCAGTGCCACAAGTTGCGTCAGAACACACTACCATTCCAGGCTCGGTCGCCCCTTAAGAGAATATTCTATTTACTAAATAGGTTTCATCCAGTGTCCCGCAATGCTCTATCAGCAGGGTTGAAGTTCGAGTTTCAACGAGACATTTCTCGATTTTATCCATCTTCAGAAGTTTTTTGTTGTAGACATCATAAACTCGATTGAAAACATGATGAGCACTTTTCACTTGCAGCTCCGACGACACGGGATTATCTCGACACTTGGCAGTGCACAGCACAATTGCCTTCCCGAGCAAAACTTCCACCACATTCTCATTCTCAACTCCCTTGATACTGCCTTGCGATATAAACACCTCCTTCCCAGCCTTGCGTGGAGGAAGCTCTTTCTTCAGAGTAAGGGAGCTCCTCAAACGCGGTCGCCCCCCAACCGCGGTCGCCCCCCATCCGCGGTTGCCCCCCATCCGCGGTCGCCCCCCAGCCGCGGTCGCCCCCCAGCCGCGGTCACCCCCAGCTGCGGTCGCCCTCCAGTCGCGGTCGCCCTACCCGCGGTCGCCCTACGCACCCGAGGTCGCCTACCCGCGGTCGCGTCTGGATCCGCACGCGCCTGGGGCGACTTCGGGTACTTAAGCAGTCTCCGGGACCGCATTCGCCATCTTGCCTCGGCCTTGCGCATTGTCTTTCACCCGCCTTGGAGTGGCTGAATGCATGCCCGTGGGCCGGGGTCCTTTATTCGATTTTGGGGGGATTTTTTTGTCATTTTGATCTATAAAATTCCTCAAAGCTACGGTGAAGCTTTCGATTACACGCAATGTCCAACCCAATAGAAGATGGCGACGTGAGGCACAAAGGTGTTTTGGATACTCATCCAATATTCTCAGAAATGCCTAATCCCACAGAGGGTACCAGTACCTTGAGGCGAAAATCCCTTTGGGATTTGGATGATCCACAACACTTTCTAGAGCCTATATTTACAAGCGAAACAACAAGGAATGAAGCTCGATTGAAGAAAAAGAAGTCCAGGTTTGCTCATGATAAGGATCCAACATATCCTCCTTCAAGTTATATGAAGTATGCATACGAGGTGTGCCTTCAATAGTACGCTGGCAAAAGTGTACAATTTTTGGAGGCAAACTATTTGAGGGATGCTGGAACAGGCACGGAGAAGCTGACGGGGGATTTGGAGGCCCGAATCTTAAGCAAGTGTTATGAATCAGAGGACTTCAAAGACGTGGACTTAACGTACAATTCCAGATTTTGTGATTGGATGACTGATACTATTCAGGCAGTAACTTTTAATACCAAGAAATTGATGATAGAATTCCGTGCACCAACCACAGGACGAGTGGAAGATGAAGAGGCAAAGGAATTCCGTGCGAAGATGGAGTGGTGGCATACTGCGTCTAAGAGATTGTCAAAGTTTGGATCGAGGGGTTTCAAGTGGAAAAATGACGCTGTGAAGGCTGCATTTGCAAGAGATGGTGGAGTGAGTATCATATGGATTCCACCTACGGCAAAGGTTGAGGCCCTCGGTGGTTTTTCTCGTGAAGGTGGCCACGGAAAGGTGCGAAAGGTTCGAATAACAGGTCTAGATACCATTCCACCAAATATTGCTCTTGCGGGGAAAATGCCAAAAACGAAGGACTTGCGTGATCAACGGGTGGAGCGGTCCGTAGAGGCCTTGGCATGCCCTTTAAATCATGCAGGCTTAATTAAGTTTTTTGCCTTAAACTCAATTACCATGGAAGCGTATACATTGTGGTGGAATGGAGGTCATTTGGGTGACTTACTGAATGTGGATAAGCTGGTGTCACGAACTACTGAATGGCACGAAGTGCATCGAATCAGACAACTTCCTGAAGAGAAACAAAAGGAAGTTAGCCTTTTTCGAAGGCATAAGGCAAAGTTGGCATGGACCTTGGTGTATGTGACTCACCTCATGCACCAATCATCAGTGCTACACAACGATTTATCTCCGAGAAATGTATTGTTGCACTATCCTGATTATTCAAATGAAATAATCAACATTGGGATTTGTGATTTCGGAATTACAAGCCGTGTAAATGAAAAAGCCCCATCGCATTATGGATATCCTACCAAGAAAGAGACACGGAAGCAACAAGAGGGACGATGGTGGGTGGCTCCAGAGTTGTTTTATACATTTGGACCACCTAATTCGGATACAAGCATACCAATTATGCAATCGAGGCATAAATATACAAAGCAGTCAGACTCGTATTCTATTGGAAAGCTGGTGGAAGCTATGAAGATTGGGGATATGTATCCTTTTGACAAAGAGACATTCACAACGATGGATGCATGTAGGTATTTTGCTATGAAGGTGGGCCAACTCAAAAATGAAGATCTGAAGGAGAGACCAACATGTACAGAGGTGGTGAATTTGGTCCTGGGGCCTCCATGGTATATGAAGCCTCCAACATTTGTATTGCGCGATTCCCCCCTGTAGTGATGAATGCATTAGTTGAAGGCAAATTGTTGAGCTATTAGAAGAAATTATTGGCAACAATGTGAGCCTATCATTTTGTATTACTATACACGAATATATAAATTTTTCTTTGGCAAAACAAAGTGTACATACCATTGCCTTCCATGCATTGTATTTTAAAAGTTAAAATATAATTTATCTTGGAGTCAAATTTGTCTTCACTGTGAGTTGAAATGTCATATGACATGTTTGTATCAAGTTCATAAGATCACCTTTTTGGGGAGTATGGGGAAATAATATATTACGCAGGCTTTATGGGTGATTGCATGAAACACTTGTACTGCTGTGTTGCATCATGTTTTGTGGTGACTAGTTTTTTAGCCATAACTTATGTTTTTTAGCTCCAAATGATTCAAATTTTTAAAAATGGGTACTCATAACTATTATACATCATTTAGAATTTTTGAAGATTTAAAAAAAATATTTTACTATTTTTAAATAGCCCCCAATTTTTTGTTACATATTCCAATTTAGGGGTTTTTAGTACTATTTAGAACCCCAAAAAGAGAATTTTGAGCTGAAATTTTGAGAGAATGTTTTTTTAGTAGAATTATAGCTTACCTCCAAAGGAATTATAAAAATAGTCATTTTTTGGATGTATAGAAGTCCACACAGAGACCTTCTTTCTACTTGCTTTTTGAAACATATTAAACATTTTTTTGGTGATTTTCTTGGTCAAGCCTTATCACCAAAAAATCTTCTCAAATGGCCAATTTTTATTTTTATTTTCAAAAATGTTTTTTATTTTTTATTAATTAGAACATTGAAGTATGTATTTTCTTCACCGGAATTCTATGTGTTCTATGTCCAAAATCCTAGTGAAGAAAAATACAACTTCAACATTTTAATTTGTAAAAAATAGAAAAAACAAATTTAATGAAATCTAAAAATTGGCCATTTGAGAAGACTTTTTGGTGATAAGGCTTGACCAAGAAAATCACCAAAAAAATGTTTAATATGTTTCAAAAAGCAAGTAGAAAGAAGGTCTCTTTGTGGACTTCTATACATCCAAAAAATGACTATTTTTATAATTCCTTTGGAGATAAGCTACAAGTCTACTAATAGAATATCCACTCAAATATTCAACTCAAAATTCGGTTTTCTGGGTTCTAAATAGTACTAAAAACCCCACAATGTCAAAGTGTGACAAATTAACAAAATTGAATTTTAAATATCAAATGTTTTTTTTTAATTTGTAAGAAATAAGAATAATAATTTGAGTCAAGATATCGAGGAAGTGTTTTTTTATTTTGGACACTTAGTTTTTTATTCAAAAGTTAGAGCCATCTTAAAGCGGTCAACCCAAAAAAACGCAACAAATAGTACAAGTGTTTCGTGCATTCACCCTTAATATGCTCACAAATTTCATGCTCATGCCTCATGGAGTCATGGCTCTTAGCTCACAAGCTCTTTGTTGCAAGCTCTCATACTAGTGTCGTTGAAAGTGAACGTGTTCAAATTACTTGTTAAATTGTGTTAAAGGATTTTCATTATTTTGTCATTTTTTATTTTTATTTTTTTTAAAAATATTTTGTCATATTTTTAAATAGTCACTTGATTGCTTGAAGTCAATGACATTGACATGTTTGTTGGCCCTTTAGTGTGCAATTTTTTTTCCCAATAATAGACAATATTGAGTAAAATTACAATTCCCAAAATGTTATAGGTTTTTTTTGTCCATAGTACTCTATAGTATAAGGGATTTTTTTCCTCTAGTAATTTACATCCTTAAAGATTTAAAATAGACTTAAGAGATATGGGACTTCAAGCAACAAAGGACCCAAACATTTGAGACTTCATTCACTTCAAGAGTTCAAGTTGGTAGTAATTAAATAAAATATGATGAGCCTTTATCCGTATAGTGAAACTAAAAAGTCCTTGATAATTGTATCCTCCATTTCTTTGCTCCTCAATCCTTACGTGCAAAGATTTTTAGGTGATTTTTTAGATTAGAGATGAATTAGAGATGAATTGACATGATTGACTAGTGCATGTATTCAGAATTTGAATTTTCTATTAAAAATTTCCGATCATTATGAAATATGAATTTATGAAGAAAGCTTAAAAGAAACTAATATTCAATACTTAATCCTTGAAGGGCAAAGGGGGACATAATGTACTTACTCGAAATTTTCAATGACAAATTCCCAATAGGGCAAAACTAATTTAAGTCTTCATTCTTAATACACAAAGAAAACTTTAATTTTATTTTCAAATTTTATTTATTATAAATCTGAAAAATATTACCCTAAACCTAGAGTTCTAGAATTATAGTGTGAATGTATGATAGAAAATACCAAATAATTAGAATGATTCCAATTTTCTGGAAAGATGTTTCTATTTATGGAATGATAATAAAAGATTTATAAAATTTGAAAATTTACACATATATAGTTTTTATAAAAATGTTAAGATCCAATTTGGCCAATTTCCCTATTTTTTACAAATTGAAAAATAAAAGTGCCTATTTCCATGAGCCATTTGTATTTTTCTAGTTCACCACTTCACCTACTTAGAAACCTTTTCTACACTTTTCCTTCATCGGATATCTTCTTCTAGAAGAAATATACATTCCCTATATTTTTTATATTTTTTAAAAATTGTTTTTGTATTTTGAAAGTACTCCCGGAAAATCAAGAGTACTATGGCCAAAGTGTACCAAAACCGGTCAACCCTCCTATGAAGATAGGCTGTTTGTTTGTTTGGATGTTTGTTACGTTGAGATCTCCCGGACCGTGAGTCCCCCGGGTGCGTGTTTGGTATCATTGGAAAGCCCTCGGCGAGGAGGGGTGCACGGGCTTTGATTCATGGTGTTCTGACCTACGGCATGAAAGTTATTGAATTTTGAAGTTTCTATATGTTACGTTGAGATCTCCCGGACCGTGAGTCCCCCGGGTGCCTGTTTGGTACCGTTGGAAAGCCCTCGGCGAGGAGGGGTGCACAGGCTTTGATTCACGGTGTTCCAACCTATGAAATGAAAGTTATTGAATTTTGAAGTTTTTATACATTTATAAAAATATTTTTTTCTTTTCTTTTAGACCGTGGCAACGGCACGGGCCACCCTAGTCTTTCTTGAACTTACGATAAATGGTCTACAACATAAAATTCTTTGAAAGATCTAACATGTTGAATACTTGAATTAGAATTTGAACAATTTTAATTAAAAGAAAGTTGTCGAACTTGTCAAAATGTAGACAATTTTTTCAATTTACAACAAATTCCAAGAAGCTCAAAATAGGCCTTGGCGCCTTGTCATTAAGGAGTTAATGGCTTTACGTGTGGAGAAGTTTCTTGTGCCATTCCATGTTTGATAGTTTTGCTATAGATCTTGAATAAAGTACAAGATTTCAATTTAGAAATTTTGAATGGAAACGAAATTTAATTCCAAATATTCGGTTTTGTTACCTTTTAGGAATAGCTAATTGGTTAAGTTTGAATGTCAAAATGAAGTTATAAATTTGTAATGGGAGAAACCAAGAAAATATTGAAAGGCACTATATTTTTTTATTTTCTTTAATGATTTTAGATTGGCTTACTGACATATTGGATATTTGGATGAGGAAATGGAGTTTGTCATCATGCTTTACAATAATTTGTTTATTACATTTTGGAAGAATGGATGTGAATTCATTTATTCATGGTATATTTAACTTCTTTATCTTATATACTATTATAGATTGAATTCCTTTATTTTGTTTTGTTTGCAATATTTTCAAAGAAGGAAGAAAATGATAGATAGTACTGAACTATGTTGTTTAGAAATCATTTAAACCATAGGGATGGTCAATTATGTTATTCCATCAACACTTTTTTGCCATTTTGGCATGTACAATAATTTTCTACCTTTGCCTATTTACAATTTATTTCCCTTATCATATATAATTTGAATAGTTTTAAAACCTTTTAATACAGTATCAAATTTGTTTTTTTCGTAAATATAGAAGAAGACTACTATTTTTTAACTACTTGCGAAACCATTTCTAGATACATGAGAGGTTCCTCAGAAATAAATTATTGAAAATAGATATCTTTTTTTTGGTGAACTATTATCTTCAAAGATTATAGAAAGTTACAACACAAAGGATTTTTCGATTTCAACCATACAAAATTCTTACAAATTTGGGACTTCACGACTTTAGGGGATGCTAACTTCGTAGAAGTCACTGAACTAATCATTAACCAGTAAATGGCCAGGGCCTATTTTGAGCTCCTTCGAATTTGCCTTCATTAAAACGGAATGTAAACATTTTCATAAGTTTTTATTATTTCACTCTTGATTAGAAATGACAAACATTATCATCAAAGGTTGCATAGGAAAAAAAATATATCACTTATAGAGTGAAAGACTATAATATTTGATAATGAAGGTGTTAAAACAACAAAAGAACTAGAAGCCCCAAGCCCGAAGGCGCGGTCGCCCATCCCGCGAACGCGCACCCGTGGTCGCCCAGCCGCGGTCGCCCGTCCCGCGAACGCGCACCCGTGGTCGCGCACCCGCGGTCGCACCCCACGAACGCGCACCTTCCTGGACTCGCGGTCGCCTTGAATGCGCAGTTGCCCTTGCGCACGCGCCCTAGGCGACTGCGGGTACTTAAGCAGTCGCCCCGACCCGTAGTCCACCTCCCTTGCTTTGCGCATTGACCTTCACCCACTTAGATGTGGTTGATTGCGTGCCCGTGAGCAAGGGATTCCATACTTCACGTCGGGATTTGCCATTTTTGCGCTCGAGCTCTGCACATGCTTGGCATACTGTTATGTATGAGTATGTGCCTTTTTTTTTAATAAAAAAAACATTTTGTAAATGCATATAGGTTTGTAAATGTGTAGTTTGCTTGTTCTAGGGATTTAGGTTTTTAGAAAAGAACATTTTAGTCGTAGAACAATTAGTTAAGTTAACCATAGAGTAGCATACTACTCAGGTAGCAATAGTTATGGAGGATGAGACTGGAGCAGCCCAGCCTAGTACAGGCAAACCATTGACTTCACCACAGAAGAGGGCAGCTCGAGACAAGGACCGTAAAAGGAAGGGGAAATGTCACAAGAAGCGAGTGCCTCTCCTTCAACATCCAAAAATCAAGGCTTTTTTGGGTTGGAGGACTGAACCTGAGCCTTGGACTTACAAAACAGTCAACAAATATGTTGATTGGTGCCACATCAACAAGTTGTTTCCACATTGGCGCCACAAGATTCATTTGGGGCAAAATAAGGCCAATCTTGCATATTGCAAAGATGAAGACTTCACACTCAGATGCTTGGAAGTATGGATGAGGTTGTATGGGGAGACCAAGCCATATAGAAACAACAATTTCTGTTTCTTCCTGGTCCAAATGGTGTATGCTGAAAACATATTGAAGAAAAAAGTGGACTGGTCAACATTGAAGGAGCTTCTAGTTGGAGACCATGTGGAAGAAGCATCTATTGTGGCAGAAGGTGAAACAATTGATGTGAAGAAGTCATTGGCATGAGTGAAGCCTGGGAAGTTAGCTGTTTTGGATGAAGACGTAGTATGGTCGCCTAATTCTAGCTCGGATGAACACACCCATGAATACGATGGGTATAATTTCCAGAGCGACGATGAGGATGTTGGCATGGGCGACCAAAAAAAGGCCTTGGAGTTGGAACTTGCCAAGAAAGGCAAAAGAAAGGTGGAGGACCGAGGGACTCCATCAAACATCCCAAAACAAGTCAGGGAGGGTCATGAGCATATGGAAGTAGGCCAAAAAATTGTTGAAGGCCTCCAAGATGGGAGAGTAGGTGATGGAGAAGAGAGTGTGGACATTATCCAAGCTCAATTAGATTCAGCAATTGAGGCCTTGGATTTGGTGAAAAGACATGTGTTAGAATTGCGCCAAATAAGAGCATTGGAACTTAGTGCTGGCACAACTGCACACACCATCCCTATGTTGAAGGAAGAGATGAAGGCCATACATAGGGCCATCTCTGAAAATGACGAGCGCCTAGCTTCTATGAAAAAAAGTAGAGATCTTTATTACAAGAAGAAACAAGAGAAGCGTGGACACCCAATGGACGTGTATGCCATACTTCAACAAAAATTGAGAATTCTTGAACGCGAACGTTGGCGGGTGCACAATGACGTAAGAGTCCTCAATCGGCAAATAGATGAGGAAGAAAAGACCAACTACGTTGTTGCTCTACAATGTGCCTCAGAGCTAGATTTTCTCGCTATGGCTCCTCAATACGGTACCACAGAAGAAGTATCAGTATTGCGGAAGCTTGTAAAGCTACATGAGAAGAAATTTGTGGAATCAGTGAAAGAGGTGGGACAATTGGATTCACAAATTAAATTTGAGCACGCTTGGATGAAGTGGAAAGTGCGTACTACAGCTCGAGGTGTTACTCGTAAAGACCTTGAAGAGATAGGTCCAGAACCCAAAGAAGAAGATTTTTGTAATACCACACGTTGAAGTGAAGTATTATAGGGTTGTGCTTTGATTTTGCGTTTTGGACAAATGTGTCTAATTTTAGGATGTAATTTTTTGGTAATTAATGTAAAAAGCAATTTTCGGAAAAAATGTGCAAGTCGTGAGGATATTTTATTGAAGATGTGAAATAGTATTATGATAGTTTAGGACATAACCACTTGAATAATTGTTCCACCAATTGAAAACCCTACCCAAATCAATATAAAATCAATTATTTTCTGTTGTTTAGGAGTTAGGACATTGTAATGACAAATGTTTATCTATAAAAAAGAACCAATAATGATTAACTTCTAAAGGAAGAATGTCAAATTTTTCGAAAAATTACTTTGTGGTGCCATTTCTGTTGCATTCATCCAAAAGAAGACTTTTTTTTCCATAATATCCAACCGTAGGATCTTGTACTTTGCTTGCCTAAGATCATGTGGTGAAATGTTTAGGAAGTTTGACCGGACAGATTGAAAGATATGGCCATCGAAAGTTCGAAATAAAGTTTTCCGAGATGCAATGCCTATAAATGGAGAATACAAAATACTAATTACATTCATTTGCTAGAAGAAATACTTCATGTTTTTATGGTGGAATGAAAGTGGAGTTTTAAGAAAAATAGATTAGGTACATTTCCAATTTCCAGTTGTGGTAATAATAAAAAAATTATGATATTTTTTAGCAAACTTTGATAATCTTTTTGGCATAGTAAATTAACAGTCATTGATAAAAAGAGAACTTTCTAAAAAAAATTGTGTAACAAAGTTCACTTATTTTTTCCAAAGATCCGTTTGAGAATTGAGATTTCAAGCTTCTGATCAAAAGTAATGTGCAAAAATCATAGAAGGCTTCAAAGGCCAAAAAATTACCAAAAACTTCAACATTATTTCTCCTTTTTATCCATAAATTTTGAAATAAAGATCCAAATGTCAAATCAATTCTTGGACATTTAATTGAACTTCAATTCAACCCTTTTTTTGGTTTAGAAATTTCCTTCAAAAATTCATTTATTATACCTAATGGATGTCCGAAGTGTGTTGATTTGGTTTCAAATTATATGATTTCTAATTATAACATGGATTCTAGACTTTGTAGAGAATTCAAATAATACGTGATTTTTTGAAAAATGAATCTATATTTGTACAATCCTAGGTTTACAAATACATTTGCCTATGGTTTTCAAAGAACATAAAATTAGGAAAATAAATTTTCCTCTAATATGTCAATGAACAATGAATTATGGAAAAACAAAATTCATGAGACATATTTTGTCTATATTATTCCATAAAAGTATGTATGTAAAAAAAAATTTGAACCTTCAACTTCTCTCATTGTTCATTTTTTGATATTTATCATATAAATTATTAGAATAAAAAAATGCGGTCTCCTTGTATGGGATTTAATGATCGAAGTACCTTTCTTTCATTCAAAAATAAAACCGACGTAGGCTACTTCTTTCCATGATCCAACATGAAAGAGTACTTTGTTATAAAACAAGAATAAAAAACAAATCAATTTCCTTAATACAAAGATTCAATTCGTATTTATAGAAATGAAGCCATTCACTATTTAGACAAGTGCAAACAATAGAATTTCTATATAGTAAGGTAAAGCCGAAAAAAAAGTATATATTAAAAAGAGATAAACACAAAATTGTTATGAAATAACAATTAATGAAGAAAACCTACTAGAATCCATCAAATAAAACTATAACAATAACACATAGGCTAATACTTCACAATGCAAATAGTGATGAAGTTCCATCGTATTATCGTATAAGAAGACTCTAAGAGCCTTCTTTTATATATATAGTATGACGAAAAGTCACAAGTGACCTAGATGATTACGAGGCTAGCTATAGAACCATAGTTAGCATCTTAAACCCTAAACATTTGGGTCTTCATGTGCATTGCTTGATTCACCACGCTCGTGGTTGGATGATTCTCCAACCACAAGTTTGCGCTTGGCGCGAGTGCGTGAAGCTGGTCCATTCGCATTTAGAATGGATTCTAAGACGTTGGAATCCTTCAAGGCTTGGAGGGTCCTCATGGTCTGTGGAGAGTGTTTTTCCAACAAATAGTCAACAGTTTGACTCGTGTAGTAGGGCCCATATGTAGAGTCCAGCAATGCCATATTAGTAAGATCTTCTTCAGAGGCATTTGCAGTCTGGTCGCACACTCTTTTTCCTTCAAAATCCCAACGGTGACATTCCGGATGACGTCCCCACATGAAGCTTTGTGATTGTTTATCGAAAAATCCACCAAGGCATTGGAAAAAAAATGCCCTTCGTCCCTCGTTCTGTGGACCGTTTCCCATGAGCTTGGATGCAACTTGCACGATCTCTTCTGGGTCAGTTTCCCAATTCAATTGAGAACTATCTGTGCCCTTTTCTTGATCATGTTGGCCTTGTCGCCAACTCCAAATCAGGTCTCGGCCCCATAATCTGGTCTCCGGAGTTGTGTCACCTATGTGTTCCCAAGAGGGCGGCATATATGTCATCAAGTTGAACAAGGCGTATAAACGATCATGGAATGGGGCTGAACAAATAACACAACGTCTCCATATGAGGCATTGTGTAATTAGACATTGAGGATGGTATACGTGCACGCATGATCCAAGTGCCCATCCTCCTTCAGGGCCGAAGGATTCTTGACATATAGGACATTTTGTATGGTCCAAAACAAAAGTTGCTGGCTTTGGCCACAAAAGTTGTCGTTGTTTCTCATCTACGTGGCACGACATCTGGTTTTTGTGGTCCCAACCAAGCTGTGTCCAATTGATTCCTTCATTTCCAGGGGTGTTCAACATAGGCATATTCTCAGGAAACATGTCCTCCATAAATGCCCACGATGTGAGTCCATTCTCACGTTTAGGGGCATTTGCGACGAAGTTCTTTGAAATTTTGTCCAACTCCTTTGCAACTTGCTGTGATCTGTCCACGGAGAGAATGCACGCAACCTTCCAGTGATAGTATGTTGCTGCCAACTCATTCAATCGTGCACGAAGCATCTTGTTTTCCTCTCGAAGGCCTAGTTTCTTCGGAGATGGTACCAGTACTGGGAGTGGAAGTGATGGAAATGAAAGTGAATCTTGAGTCTCGTGAACACCATCTGCCCCCATGATAGCATCTTCCGTGACGGTAGGCAAAATCATAGCTGGCAATACTGAAGAACGTTTGACACGCTTGCCAGGAGGAGTACACTCAATGAGACCGCTAGTGAGGTCTTCCACGACCCTCTCCAAATGATGAGGATCATGTTCAATGAAACCTTCGTCCATATCTGACAAAGTAATCGTCTCATGTTGTTTTTGTCGAAGGCGTTGAAGTTCTTTGGCTTGTTCTAAAATGAGAGCATTCTTCTGGTCCAAATTTGATTGCAATTTCTTCACATCAGATTGGAGTGAAGCAATTGTTGTGTCTTTGGTCTTCAAGAGGTCAAGAGCCTTATTGAGAGCTGTGGTTGAATCCCCTTGAGCTAAAAGAACAGGAACGCTCGCATCCACAGGCGTTTCATCATTTGGTTCGAAGTCGAAGACATCGGTCGCATTTTGCAGTGGTAATGATGGACTGCGAACTGTTGCTGAGGTCGATCCAAGTCCGATTTGATTCGGCGAGCGTGGAACCTTAGAGGGGCGTCTAGGTTTCCGTCCTCGTGATGATGAAGCTCCTCTGACAGCTGGATCTTGAATTACTGGTACAGGGGCAATTTGTGGAGCAATCCGTATTGGCCTTGGAGCATGTGTGCCATCGGAATCGCTATCTTCTTCAGATTCCGATGTGATAACTTCGATGACACTCTTATCGAAAGGATCTTTTCGAATTGGTCCAAGTCCACCCTCCGAAAACTTCAAGACTCCTCTTGGTATTGATCCAATTTCTGGAGGTGAAACATACATACTTTCCTTGATGGTGGACCAATCCACTTCTTTTTTTAGAACCACCTCAGCATACGCTCCTCGAGCAATGGAAAGCGTGACTTCATTCCTTTCTACAAAAAGAGTGTTGTAGAGGACTTGCCAAATTTCGATGCACCTTTGAACAAAAGCTGGATTTTCACAATATTTCAAGTTCGCCTTGTTTGTGTGCTGATTGTGATGATGGCGCCATGCCGGAAACAATTTCCCAATGTGACACCATTTAATGTAGTCTTCGCACATTTGAATTGACCAAGGCTCCTCCTCCTCGCTCCAGCCTTTAAATGCGGGGTGATCAGGATTGTTCAGCACGTGTAATCGCTTGCGATGAGTATTGCCTCTGCGCTTCCGATTTTTGTCTAGTATAGACTTCCTCGCAGCATAAGTGATTCGTGTATTGCGTGGAACAACGGGGGGCACCTCCGGGGTCTGCTCTGTAGCCATGAGATAAGTTGGTGTTCAAAACACTAATAAGGAAATGTGGATGGATGAAGAAAGAAGTAATTATTCAACCCGAAGTTAATGCATGCAGCCAATGAAGGATGCAAGACGAAGAGCCTCGATGGAGAATTAAGGTACCAATGCCTTGTGCGAGCACGGCTTTATAGGCGCGAGTACGGGTAAAATCCAGGGCGCGTGCGAATCAGAGGCGACCACGGGTGGCGCCAGGGCGACTGCGACTAGAGGCGACTGCGGCTTAGGGCGACCACGTATTGGAAGGGGGCGACCGCGGGTCCGAGTAGGGCGACCTCGGGTGCGGATGGGGCGACCACGGGTCCTTGAAGGGCGACCGCGGCTATGCATGGGGCGACTTCGGGTGAGCCGCGATCGCCTAATCCTGCAGTCGCCCCTAGCGCGGTCGCCCCCACGCTAAACCGCTACCCGTGGTCGCCCTAGCCGCAGTCGCCAGGGTTGTCTATCCTGACGTGACGTGGGCTTTTCCCGTCGGGATGTCATGACGCGGCAGTCGTGACGTGGCAGGACGCGTCAGAGGCCGTCCCGAATGTTGACGGCGTCGTCGACAGCGCGGATGAAGTCCGTCGACAGCGCGTAGACGGCCTGTCGGCCGCCTCGACGACTGGCCGTCGCGTGGACGGACAGAGCGTCCGCGGCTTTAGGGTTTAGGCGCGACGGCTAGGCCGTCGCCTCGACAGTTTTCTGTTCAGCGGACGGTCACGGCGTCCAGAGTCCGTCCACGCAGCGGGGACGGCCAGAGCGTCCGCGGCTTGTGCACTTCGACGGGACGGCCAGGTCATCGCCTCGACAGTTTTCCGTTCAGCGGACGGTCACGGCGTCCAGAGTCCGTCCACGCAGCGGGGACGGCCAGAGCGTCCGCGGCTTGTGCACTTCGACGGGACGGCCAGGCCGTCGCCTCGACAGTTTTCTGTTCAGCGGACGGTCACGGCGTCCAGAGTCCGTCCACGCAGCGGGGACGGCCAGAGCGTTCGCGGCTTGTGCACTTCGACGGGACGGCCAGGCCGTCGCCTCGACAGTTTTCCGTTCAGCGGACGGTCACGGCGTCCAGAGTCCGTCCACGCTGCGGGGACGGCCAGGCCGTCGTCTGGACAGCGGGATGTCCGCTGGACGGCCAGAGCGTCTGCGGGGACGGCCACGACGTCCCATCCGCGGCTGTCCACAGTGCGCCAACGGACAGGCCGTCGACTGGACGACTGCTGCCAGGCCTTCACAGTATATAGCACAAGCCGTGTATTTGAAGGTCACTTTTCCTTGCTGATCTCTGCTCTTATGACCTGGTTGGCACACAGCCATTGCACTAGAGTGAAGTCCAAGAAGAGTGTGTGGGAGGAACACTTGCTGTGAAAGCAGTAAGTGTTATTTCCACATCACATCCAAACTGAATACTAACCTGTTTTGTTTGTGCAGTTTCAAGTGAAGAACCAGTGGGAGCAATGGGAGGGGGGAGGACACAATGGGAACCCTGGTACAGGCTACAAGAGGATGGGAAAGTGGAATGCAAGTTCTGCAAAGCGAAGATTAGTTACCGCAAGGATCGCTTGCTTTTCCACTTGGGTTATAGACGAAATGACACCCTCCCCGGAGTGAGAATGTGCAACAAGGCCAGTGCAGCAGTGAAGGCTATGTTTTTCAATTGTGGGGGGAATGTTCCTACGGTCTCCGAAGACGAAGAGGAACATGATGTGGAAGTGACATCACCGTCATCGAATCCAACGAGGGTGGTACGTGATCAAGAATTACCCAATGCTTCAATCTCAATTAGTGGAGGGGGAGGAAATACTTTGGGCCAAAATTCTCAAGTTCGATCATCAGAGGCGCCTGTCCCTTCTTCGACCCATAGTCGACCGCTGAGGCAATTATCCGTACAAGAAGGGATGGACACATCCAAAAAGCAAGTACTAGACAAGAAGTGGGCAAAGTTTTTCTACGAAGCAAATATCCCATTCAATGTGGTGAGACACCCCGCTTTTGTGGATGCCGTGAAATCAACCTCCGAGTCCAGAGTTCTTTACAAACCTCCACCTTACAATGCCATACGTACGAAGCTCATGACATCAACAAAGGAGGAAGTGGCTGCACTGGTAGCGGAGAAGACAAAGGGGCCTATCCACAAGTACGGTGTCACTATATGTTCTGACGGATGGGACAATGTCAGCCATCGGCCATTGATCAATGTAATGTTGTCATGCACGAGTGGAGAAGTATTTTTAGGATCGGTGGACACTACAGGCGAAAGCAAAGACGTTGTTTATGTGGCTAATCGCATGATCGATTACATTGACGCGGTGGGGGGACAGAATGTGGTGCAAGTTTGTACGGACAATGCGCCAAACATGCGTTTGGCTGGTACTCAAATTACTCGCGAATTCCCTCACCTATATTTCCAAGGTTGTTCCGCGCATGCACTTGACCTTCTACTTGAAGATTGGGGCAAGCAACTTTGGGTGGTCAAAATGGTGAAGAAAGCAAAATCAATCGTGAAATTCATTCGCACGCATCACATGCCACTCGCCATTTTCCGACAACATTCTCCTAACCTCATGTTGAAGAATCCCATTGAGACACGTTTTGCGACCATGTTCCTCATGATCGAGCGTTTGGCCGAGGTCAAGGAAGCCGTAGAATCTACAGTCCATGATCCGCAGTGGAACGAATATGTGAGGTCCTCGAACGCTGCAATACACAATAAGGCAGAAAAGGTTCGACGTAGGGTTCGAAAGGACGAGTTCTGGAGGAGGTGTCTCAACTTTGTGCATATGGTAGAGCCTGTGTTGGTGGCTCTTCGAGAGTTTGATGGAAAACATCCGGTCATGGGCAAAGCATGGATCGTGATGAAGAAGCTAGAAAAGCATGTTTTGGCTTTGAGGAATCGACCATTTTCATTGGAGGCAAATTATGCGGACCGTGTTGAATACGCGTTTTACGAACGATGGGATTTGATGAAGACTGATTTGCACTACGCAGCTGCCCTGCTCAATCCATTCCTCCTTGATGAAATTATACTAATAGACGATAACGAGGCAAAGGAGGCCATTCTTAGAGTACTACGCAAATTGGCAGTTGGAGGGTTGGGATATGCAGCCGCTTTGTTTGAGTACCAATCTTTTCGAGACCGCCGAGGCATGTTCGTTGGACTTCCCGATGTGAATACTTTGAATTTGGAGCCGCATGAATGGTGGGATCTTCTCGGAGCCGCTGCTCATACGCTTGCACCTATTGCAAGAAGGATCCTCGCACAAGTATGTTCCGCATCATCATGCGAACGCAATTGGAGCATGTATTCATTTGTCCACAGCAAGTCTCGCAACAGATTGACATCTCAGCGCGCGGAGGAATTGGTTTACATTTATACCAATTCGAGGACTCTCAGGGAAAGGGGTGCGGCGGATGCAGCACGATGGTACACTGAGAACATGTTGTCCGAAGATTCCATGACAACCGAATCAGATGGCTTGGATCGTGGTTCGGTTATGTCAGACGCTAACAACGATGACTCAGACGACAGTTCCAATGGCGATGATGATCCACCATTTCGGCCTTTGGGTGAAAGGCAAGAAAGGGGTCCCCTAATTGACGAGTCCGTATTTGACTTTGATGGCGCAGATAATGATGGAAATGACCACGGGGGAGATGAGGATGGAAATGACAACGGGGGAAATGATGGCAGTCCGTCATGGATGCCACATACATCGATTGCGGGGTCAAGTGGTGGAAATCAAAACGAAGGGGTTGAAGCCCCACCTTCGCCGGTTATAGGGCCGATTGAAGAAGAAATGCGTACCCGGAGACATGAACATGTCGTTGTGGTAGAAAGACAAGGCGAAGATGAGGTCGTTGCCACAGATCCCCCAGTGGCGCGGAACACTCGTAGCCACAGATCCCCCATTGGTGTCGAGATAGACTTTCGCACATTGCGTCGAGACACGATCGGCGTGCGACCACAAGCGCCTAGCTTGGATGATCCACCCGTCCAAATTTCAGCACGGCCTTCATCTTCTAGAGTCCGCCCCAACCAAGAAACTCCATCAGTCGGTACACGATTGGCCGGTCTCTTCCCAACTCTAAATATGACCGAGCGAAGGAATGCACCTCCATCCTCAGAACAACCCGTTGCACCGCCTACACGCACTACTAATCGACGCCCGCGGCCACGTGAAGAAAGCCCTACCAATGAACGAGTGAGTAGAAGAACACGTAGAAGGCTAAGAAGGGAAGAAGCGGCGAGTATACCATTTCTCCGCGAAGGTCTTCTCCCTGGACCGACGGGGCCCAGTGTGGATACCGCTGGAGATGGAGTAGGAGGGCGAACAATCCGCAGATTGGCTTCTATAGTAGGTGAAGGCTCAGACAGCCCTGACAACTCACCAAGCGAAGTCGGTAGGGCAACGTCCAATCATGATGATGAATCCATGGGTCCTAGTATAGGTGAAGATGGTGAAGTTCCGGGAGATAGTGATTATAGAGGGACTCGTAGAGGTCCTCCACCTGCACCTCAAGACAATCAAGCAACCACGCGAGAGGCTGCTGCAAGGAGCATGGCTCCTAATCGTACACGTGCAAGACGTTGAGAGCATCTAGGGAAAAAAATGTCTCCATGTCATCTTATGTAATATTGTGTAAGGCTGAATACCTTGCATGTGAAATTCGGCATTAATTATAAATACTACACATGCTTCCTGTGCTCATGTAGGGCGCATGGGTAGAAATTTTTTATCTTCACATGTCACAAATTCTACAACGCAACAACGGATCCATTTATGGATATTTGTCCCAAGAAATGGAAATATTTGCTTTGTCGTTTGCCATGTGTTCTATACTCTTAAATTTGGATTCATTCTTCGAAACTGGTTACCTACATGCTTGGATATTTTGAGATCATTATGAATTTTGCCATGTACAAGAAAACAAATGTAATCTGGAATATGGAGAAAATGATTGAAAGTACTGAATTAACCCCTAAAGGACCAAGAGTCCCCTCGGGGAACTTTAAGAATTAGGGCAAGTACTTGTGACTTCAATTTTTAATGAATTTTATTGAAATTTTCACATAAGATAAAAAAACTGATTAGCTCCGTGGAAATATTCATTTTTTTTCAATTGGTGACCGGGAGCAAAAGTTATGCCATCATAAACATTATTTTTATGTTGCCGAGCAGAAAAAAAATCTACAGAAACTTCAAAATTAAAAAAATAATTTTTTTTTCTTATAGATTATATTTTTGTCTACAAGTAAAGCTTTGATTCATTCCATTTGGATTAGTAATGTGAAAGTTATGAACAATCTTGTTTTTCGGGCAATCTAAGCATCTTCTTGAAAAAATAACTTCTAGGATTCATTTGTGAATGCAATTTCCACAATTTAAAAAAAAAAATTGTTGGACAAGGTTGATTTTGTTTTCTAGAACAATCTCACCATTGGGATTATTGTGTTTCAATTCCATCTATGAGATATTTGCAATTTAGTTTTTCTTTCAATCTTGGACCTACATCTACTTGACAATTTTTTAAAGAATGACAAAAAGTCTTTATTTTGTGAATTTTTTTTCCTAAGCTCTTAGCTCAATTTCTCAATAAAAAAATTTTAATTCAAGGTCTGTAGTGCAAAAAGATTACATAAATGGAGGACAAAGTCATTTGAAGTTGCAAACTAGTGTTTAAGAAAACTTTGTTTTCCAACTTTGAATGCTCATATCTTCCTATCTATACGGTCAAACTTCATGAAATTTTCACCACATCATCTTAGTTAAGTAAAGTTCAAGATCCTATGGTTAGATTCTAAAAATTTAGTTTTTTTGTTTTTCATGGATGAATGGAACAAAAATGGCAGTTTTGAGTGGTTTTGGGTTGAAAAACGGCCGTGGTCCTTTAGGGGTTAACATGGCATTCAGTCCAAAATTTACGAAGGGACAGAACTACTCACAAATCCACTCACCGGAATCATACTCGAATGGAACAAAAAGATTTACATATATTTATTTCAAAAAGGAGTTAGTACAAAATTCAGTGACGCAAAGTTCGTGGACTATACTGTGGTAAAAGCAAGTACTAAGGTACGTCTACGATTACATTGCCACTAAAATACTATTCTCTAATCTTCATTCCTTGCTTGTTCTTGTAGAAGTACTTGCTCCTTGCGGGCCTCGCGGTAGCAATCAACGGGTGGAGTCCAAAATAAGGGGGCGCCACTAATTCGTCCCACGGCGTACGTTACCGTGCGTCGTTGTAGTGGGTCCTCTTTGCACAATTCGCCCAATGTGGCTTGAAATGTACCAAACGCTGTATGGTCGGGAAGCATTTCCGTATTTTCGCGGTCTTTCTTCCATATCTTCTCCGCAAGCTTCCCAACAGCATATCCGTCTGTATGTATACTAACACACGGTGCCCCATCTGCACGAGTGGGGGATACCGAAGTGCCCGCCTCTCCAGGAACATACATCAATTCAGGGGCCACCCACCAACGTTTCTGACGTGTAGCCCGCATTTGGCTTGCACATTGAAACTGGTACAAAGAATGGGTTTCTTCATTGATACGACTAGCCATTCCCCAATTACATAGCCCAATCCACACTGTTCGCCCATCATCATTCGGAAAATGCAACATGATGTTTTCTGGCGTGATGTCGTTGTGGAGCACCGAAGATTGTTGCACCGCATCCACGATGCAAATTAACGCCCATGCAAGCTCGGTGCGGTTTCTACGATAAGCCAAGAGTCTTTTGGCTTCTTGCATCGTCTGTGGAGTTGCATGGTAGGCAAGCTCCCCGATCTCAGCATAATCTCGGTTTTTTTGGTCCAATGCGAACATGGCTCCCAATGTTCCTCCATTCCACCATTGAGAATAACACTCCATGGTCATGTCATTTATAGCAAAAAATTTTATGACCCCTGGATGATTACATGGACAAACCAAAGCCTCGATGGACAACTTCTCCCGCGACTTCTTCAATTGATCCACATATAGGGCTGTCTTGCCCGCCAATTCCATCATGGGGGGAATGTGCCTTGAATTTTGGAGGCTCACTTTACGCACCCTCCCGTGCCCCCCTTGTTTGTTGTGGCCTGACAATGGAACCACCACCACTCCTCGTTCAAGAAATACCACTCCTCCCGCACCCGCTTGGCCTAGGGACAAGCTTTGGCTCTGCTGAAACCATGGGGCAGAGCGGATATTGCTGGAAGACAGCGCTCGCATTGCGTCATGCCACCAATACACCTTTTTGTGCAACAAATGCAATGCTTGTTGCTTCGGCGCTACATCTCGTTTGAAGCCCTTTACCGATGCGGCGACTTGGGCAATGTTGAAAACACAAGTTTGCACTTGTTCGTCAAGCCAACGACGGAAGTGTTCCTTTGTGCGATCTTCAAGCCACTCATCCTCGCCCATTGTTGTCCAAAACATGTGGGTGAATTTTTTTTTAATTGTCTCCACCCCTTGCAATCCACGCGAGACGTAGGTCGTATTCAATTGAGCAATCGTATATTGCTCCAAAAAATCCAATGCCACTTCCTGCACTTTCCTGGTCGCAGCCTTCCTTGGCCAGTCGTCTGTATTCGTAGCCTTGTGCCTCCGCCTGCTCTTTTTTTTCTTGGCCCCCGAAGATTCTCCTCCAGCCGCACCACCGACCCCTTCTCCGGCCAATACTGCCTCTGATATGCAGTCAATGGATTCTGGAGACTGCTCACCAACAGGATCTCCGATGCCTGAAAACCACTCATCAACCTTGCGCTTCGACGCACCTCGCCCGTCCATTCTGAAAAAAAATATGCGATGGTAAAACCAAGGAATTAGGGTTCAGTACTCACAAATGTGAAAACTATCCCCCCTTCCTCAGCCGAGCCTCCTCGCAAGCACCCGCGCTCCCAAGCAAGGACTGCAACCAATCCAGGGCAAGAGAGCACCGTCAGAGCAGGAGAGACTCGTGCAGAGTGGGGGACCTGGCCCACCTTATATAGTCGTTGGCGAGCCGTCGCATGGACGGCCGATCCGTCCAAGGAACTCGAAAGCCGTCGAGGGGTGTCGGGAACTCCGAGACCGTCGAGGGGACGCGCTGAAGCCGTCGAGGGGAATGTCGAGGACGATGAGGCCGTCGACGGGACGCACCCATCCGTCCCGGGAATTTCGAAGTCGTCGTGGGGACCGTCGAGGAATTGCGAGACCGTCGAGGGGACGCGCTCACCGTCCTCAGAATTGGGAAGCCGTCGAGGGGAATGTCGAGGACGATGAGGCCGTCGACGGGACGCACCCATCCGTCCCGGGAATTTCAAAGCCGTCCAGGAAACCGTCGAGGAACTGCGAGACCGTCGACAGGACGCACAAGTTGTCCTGGGAATTCGGGGGTCCGTCGTGGAACGAGGCCGTCCACGCGACCCCACAGGGCGTCCCGGGAATTCTGAACCATTAAGGGGATCGTCGGGGAAGCACAGGGCGGTGAAGATGCCAGCGAAGACTTAATGGCAAGCCTCGTGCAACTGAAATTCCTCTACAAGGTAATAAGGTAACAGGCCAGAAACCGCCCATCTAAGGGCTGACACTGAATTTTGAGAAGGTCAAAAACCCAGCCTAAAGCCCTTGCCCAACCGAAGGTTTTAGGATTTAGGGTTTAGGGTTTAGGGTTTAGGGTTTAAGTTCCTTTTTACTTTTGCGTAAATGAGGGTAAAATGTCTAGTTTAGTAATTTAATAACTTAAGAAGTGCATTATAATTTGTATTCGGTAATTGATCTTTATTTTCCTAGCGTCAATCTAATTTTGCAAATTTTGAAGTAATTAAAAGAAATAACATGAAATGATTAAACTTATTGGTTCTAGTCTAAACACATACCTCTTCGGTTGATGCGTATCCGTTCTCAGTTGTGTCGTCAAAAAGCTCTACTTCCTCCCTTTCCATCTAATTTCATTCTCCCCCGTAAATTTAGGAAATAGGAGCTAATTTTAATAATTTAATCCGGCTTAATTAGCATTTGCTATTTGATGGTCACACTATAACTCCTTGAGGAACTTAAATCATTTCCGTACAATGACTTTGCCTAAATCTAATTCAAGCGTACATACATCTATTTTACAAAATGGGGTCACATAAAATGCCTAATTGAATTCTTCAACCCAATTATATTGTTGTAACTTACTAGGAATCTAGGATGTTTTTTGGTATGAAAGATGTGCATATAGATGTTTCCTACATATCTCCTCTTTGCAAATTAATGCTAATTCATCACCAATGTTTTATAATCAATTATCATGCTAAACCATGAGTTTTGAATGAAACAATTCACCAAATACTGAATTTGACTTATGTGAAATCCACATTTGGTATGCTTGATTATATTATGCAAAATTTGTTTCAATGGCAGAATTGGATGATCCTAAACTTGTTGGTGGGTAGTGTGTAATGTACACGGCTAAAATTTTACATTGCCTTCCAGTGCTTCATCTCATATCGAGAATGGCTGAAGTGATGGACCCTAAATTTTAGAAGTTGCCCTACGGATATGTAGGGATTTAAACTTCTCAATTTTAAATTCGGGAGCCATCCGACTAGGCATGTATTTTTTAGGAAATTAGATTAGTACTACATGTACATATTAGTATATTACTATATTGCATAATATTCTGGTCATGTAGTCATGTACTCTACTTATGAGTTATGAAACTATGAGTTATGAAAGTATAAGTGAATGGCGAGCACTAATTAGGAGTTTAGGACGGGGGCACTGGCAAGCAAGACTCCGTTAGTGGGCACCAACCAATTTTCAGAATTCAGACTCTTCTGCGGAACCCTAAACCGCTCTAATCCTCTCTTTGCCGAAGTGTATGATAAACCCTAGAAGAAAGAGTTAGAATTCCGCAAGTGTGTTAATGGTTTGAACCAAAAATACACGTCAAAGGGTTAAAAAAGTTACCCCAAAAAAATATAGAAAGGGTTTGGAAAGAAATTGTCGAGCCCTGTTCGAATAAAAAAAATGTGGAAATGGGTTGGAAAAAAATGTGTTAATGGTTCAATTAAAAAAAATAGGGAAAAGGTTTGAATCCCCAAAATGGAAGTGGTGTGAATAAAGCAAAACGTTAATGGTTTCGGGTGTTGGGCAAAAATATATAGAAGGGATTTGGACCAAAAAATGGGTTAATGGATCGACTAAAAAAATATGGAAATGATTCGGTTTGGAAAAAAATGTGGAAATGGTTTGAATTAAAAAAATGGGAATGGTTTGAATAAAAAAAATGGGAAAGGTTTGAATAAAAAAAATGGGAATGGTTTGAATAATAGACTTGGGGGTTCACCCCCTTTATCTTTTGGTAACCACGTGCGATAATGGGGTATTTAATGGGGGGGTATTTATGTCCTTCTCATGTTTTTTTCCCTCCCTATTAGTAGAATAAAGCTACCGGAGTGTATTTTAGAGTACCCTATTTTCTTTTGTAAATTCTTTGAAGGACTATTTTTGAACACCCTATTTTTTTTCTACATTTCATAATTACAAAATATTGAGAAGATCAAAAACATTGTATACAAGGAAACATGTGAGCTTCAAGGATTTTGATGAACTAAGAACATGGTGAAACGCACAGCATATGCTATCTATATGCCACTAAAGAGTTTGAAAATCAAAAATCAAAGCTACAACTATTTATATTTCACCATTTATAAGAAAACAAAGCACACAATAGAGAAATTAAACTATAGTATACAATCCTAATTAATGCAATATTTAAAACCAATTTAAAGGCACAAGAGCATATTCACATTCATTTATATAATAAGGAAAACTTAGGGAATTTAATAAGCCGATTGTGTTTAAAAACACAAGTATCAGTAAGTCTGCAAATCCATTCTAACATTTAAAATGAAGAAGTTCAAGGACCTCTTGCTCTCAAATCAACTATTATGGTAGGAAGCTCACACGGAGGTTAATAAACTATGCAGGCTTTTTTATCTGCTTAATAGGACTATAGGAGGGTCTGAAATCTGAATTGGAAAGCTCATTGTGAGGAAACTAATTGTGGATTATATTGAAGCATGCTAAGATTTGATTTTTACTATATGAATGGATGGTTTTAGAGTTACAATGGATTCAATCGTAACTAAGTGTACTTATAGGTGTCTACTAATTTTATTCAAAATAAAAAATGGTTGTTAAACTACCTTCTTTCAAATGTGAAATTGTTTTGAAATAATGATTAATTGAAGAATTCATTTCAGATTTTGAAAGGGACACATTTAGAAACCATTTCAAACCATTTTTTACATGTTGCATTACTAGTTTATTCACCAAACCAGATTCTTTTAGAAACTGTGCATGTATAGATTTTCAAGGCTTACTGATCACAAATAGGGTCCTATGACAAATTGTGTTTGAAAATTAATAATTAATTCAATTTTTCTTCCAAAAAATATGAAACAACTTGTATTAGATTCCTCATCTATTTCTCCTTGACTGAAAAATAAACTAAAAATATTTTCATCTAAAGACATACACGAAAAAGGCAAATCAACTCTTAATTTAAATAAGTGCAATCTTTGCCTCCTACCATGCATACATAGCTAACACACTTGTCACAATCATGAATCCCAAAAAAATTTAAAAAGAAATACAAGATCTGAATGAGTCACGCACTTGTCACAACCATGAATGAATCCCAAATTTTTTTAAAAAGAAATGCAAGCTGTGAATGTTAACTCACTGAGCTCCAATAAAAATTACAGTATACAGGTACTGCATTGGCAATCTTCACCAGTTCACCCACATTAAAATTCTGCTGTCTTATAGCTTATTGCATCTCAACTGCCTAAATGAATACCAATTGCGTAATTGGATCTTGGCTGTCTAATTGGATTCCACCTGCCTAATTGAAATTCAGTATATATTGGGCCCACCTATTGGGCCCGTCCAGGACCTGGGCAGGCCGTCACGGGGACGGAGAGCGTCCAGAAAACCGTCCAGGACCAGGGCAGGCCGTCACGGGGACGGAGGGCGTCCCTAAAACCGTCCAGGAAGACGGGCCTGTCGAGGACGGCCAGGGAGGACTGACCCCTCTATTTCCCCTTTTTTACCCTTGTAGAAAACCCTGGAATTTCTTTTATTTTTCACACAAATTCTTTTTTGCAAATTCTGAATTCTTATTTGGAATCAGAGACCTCGATTTAGCTAGGGGACGTGTTGAAATCTAAAATTTAATCGGCACAAATTAGGGGGGAATTTTTTACATTTACCCTCCGGAGGGGCAATAGAGGGGTCAGTCCTCCCTGGCCGTCGAGGCCCTGGGCAGGCCGTCACGGGGACGGAGGGCGTCCAGAAAACCGTCCAGCAACACGGGCCCGTCCAGGACCTGGGCAGGCCGTCTGCAACGAATTTGGCTGCGGGCCGGAGCGTCGACCTGTCCGGGCAAGCTGTCCACAGCGGAACAGTGGCCGTCCAAGACCACGGGCAGGCCGTCACGAAGAGCCATTTTTGGCCATCGAATTTGCAATTCGGCGGAGTAATTATGGATTTTCGAACTCATGAGTGTTTTCGAACTCGTTGACGGCGCCGGACCTGTGGACGGCCTCTGTGACGTCATCCCGAAGCTGTCGACGGCCTCCCGAACCTCCGTCGACGCTCCCTGGATGCCCCAGCCGTCGATGGCCGTCCGCATCAACGGCTCCAGGTGGTGCATGGCGATGTGATTAGACACAAATTAACACTCCTAACGAGGCTTGGTAATGGGGAGTATAAATCCCAAATTCAGCCACAATTAACCTTGCTTTCTCTCTTGAGTTGCTCTGTCCTAGCTTGAAAAAAGCTTTGCATTGCAATTCGGGAGGAAGTCAAGCATTTGGCTATTGCTTTGCCACATTCCAGTTGCCCTCACGCAACAAGAGGCAGAGTATAGTCATCTGTACATACACATCCGTGTTGTGGCATTGTGTGCAGGTACTATGGCCTTAAACCCACTAGAGATGGTAATACATGTGGAGAACCCCCCCATGGCAGAGAACCAGGAGGTGGTAGTTCCTGGAAATCACCCCCCAGTGGTAGAAAACCAGGAGATGGTAACCCATGAAGGTGAACCCCCACACAGGAGGCGTCGTGGGAACAGGAGCACTGTAGACTGGGCGACTTTCAACACTGGAGAAGTTTTGGCCGGGCACGGGTGGGAACAGGCGCTTGAGCCATGGACCCGCACCACATGTCAGAGATACGTGGACTGGGCCCACATCAACCGCCATTTTCCACGGGAGAGAAATGAGACGCAAGTGCGATCTGGCGTTGCATTGATCAAGTATTGCGTACACCCAACGTTCAAGAAGCGGTTGACCGAGGTGGCATTGGCACTTTGGGGGACCCTCTCGAAGAAGGATGGGACCCTCGCATTGTGTCAAATGGCGTATGCGGAGGTTTTTTTGGGCAAGGACGTGGATTGGAACACGTATCCGGCTAAACAACGGGGCGGCCGTTTCCCTACTAAAAGCCGTAGAATTCCACCAAATCCTGAAGTGCAATTGGAAGGCGAAGGAGTGGCTGGGGCACAAGGGGACGAAGCGGCGGCCGCGGACCCCATGGAGGTCGACAATGCACCTCAAGGCGCCAACGAACAAAATCCGGTGGCTCCCGAATTGGAGGCGCCCATTGCCGGTCCAAGCGAGCCTATGCCACTCGCCATTCACCCAATTCCCCCGTCTATGACAATTAATGAAGTATTTGGAGCAAATGGGGAATTAGAGGCATTACGTGCATTGGTGATTAAGCTGCGTGAGGATGGTGCAAAAGCTGAGCGAAGGCACGAGATGGAGGTACAAGCCCACAACGCACAAGTGAAGGCTTTGGAGGAAACGAATGCTAAGTTACTAGCAAGTAACATTGACTTGCTTGAACGTGAACGTCGCCAAAGCACGGATGGCACTCCACCATTGGATGAGGTCGTGGAGCGGGCCACATATGGTCTAATTGAGCCAGCTGACCCATTGACGGTGCGCCGGGTGCGGCCTCATGGTATATTCCCAACACCACATTTTCGTGGTGAGAGTTCAAATGCGGCAACCCAATCAACAGATGCATTGGGCCAAGAGTTCATAAGCGTTGAGCGTGTGGCATACGATGCCCTTGTGGCACGAGCGGAGCGTGCAGAGGGCGAGTGCAATGAGGCCAAGGCCAACATGGAGACTGTATCAGCGGCTTTGGAGGGACTACAAGACGAGTTGGCATTTGTAAATGCCATGAAGGATAGATTGTTGCAACAAACGTCAACTACGAGGGAGCAAAAGTTGCTTGCCATGAGCAACATGAGATTGGCATGCACTTTGGCTATGAACGAGGTCGCACAACTGCAGCGTGAAGTCAGGAGAATAGCTGCAGAATTTAGAGATGGTAGCCAACGTTATTTTGGCTTGACATCGTGGGCCCGACTGGAGGATATGTTTCCAGTTACATTGCCCCAAAATCGCGATAATGCAAGCATTGATTGGGACGGGCATCCCCATCTAGACTTCCAATTCAACACCGCGAGATATCGATACGGGCCCGTGGATAGAGAAGGCAATGCCCCCTTACTGTGGCCCATAGTTCCCGAGTTTGTGAAGGATGGAACGACGTGTACGATTTGCATGGAACCGTTTGGACCCGAAGGTGGATTTTGCCTTGGAACGTGTGGACATATGTACCACCCCGGATGTCTCATTCCGCACATGGTCACAAGAAAGCGGTGCGCACAATGCAAGGCTCCTTTGCACCGGCGGTTGTACGTCCAATTTGGGTTGGAGGATTACATGCCCCCACACTTCGAGTTGAACGAAGAGAACTTTCCTGGCGATGAGAATAGAGGGAGTTGGGGTAATGACATGATATGGATGTGGAAGTGGGGCCATGACAGTAGACACCTCGCCGTGCGCAGCGTGCAAGACATTCCGTGGAACGATGATGCGGAGATTACGGAGGTGTGCAAGAAGCTGATTAGTGCGGGCGATCCAGGGCGGCGAGTATTTTTTGGCCAACTTGCTGGTGGCCATTGGGACTTGGACCGACAAGAGTTCGTGCGCCAACCACATCCAGAGAATGTGGTTTTTGACTCCAGTGGAAATCCTATCGGAATACTCCAAGACATGGATCATGAGGCACAAATGAGGTTCATCGAAGACACTACGTTCAATGAGGTGCAAATGTTGTCAACCATTTCTTCCTACTTGCACGATCGATATGATCGGACCGTAGTGGCTACGTTGAACAGTTTGCAATCTAGAGAAGGATTGCAAGATTTTTTGAGAAATAGTATAGGCAGAGGCATTGTAGAACCAGAACAAGGTTGAATACCTTCTGGTGATGAGTTAGGCCATTAGACGGATGTATAGTATATTAGTATTGTAAATAGTATTTGGCTATGACGACCATTTACGAGCGTTTGTTGCTCATGTTGCAAAAGTACATTTTTTGGGCAATGAAGCATTTTCATTTTTCTCGTACAACTGTATTGTTTGTTAAACACTTAAACTGAAAACTTAACCATGAACAAATGAAAAGAATACTCAATACGTTTGCTTGAAATGTATGTGCAACAAGTTCATTTAAATCCAATGCCATACTTTCACTTAAAGTAGATTTTGTAAGTTCACTTTTAAAAATTGCCAAAATTCTATTTTTTACATATGCCACAAGTATATATGCTTTTGTTTTTGATTCCCACCATTTCGAATTTTTTTAATCAAACCATTAACCCAAGTTTTTCCCACCGCATTTTTCCACATTTTTTTTTTCCACATGTCAAACCATAACCATTTTTTTACCCTAACCCATTTCCATTTGTTAGATTCAAACCCTTTCCATATTTTAGATTGAACCCATTTCCATATTTTTATTAGTCGAACCATGAACACATTTTTTTAAACCATTTCTATATTTTTTTGTCGTCCACATTTCAAACCATCAACGTTCTTTTTTATTCAAAGCATTCCCATTTTATTGATTCAAACTATTTCCAATTTGAGCCTTAACCATTAAGGCATTAACATTTTTTTTCCAAACCATTTCTAAATGTTTTTTATTCAACATTTCAAACCATTTCCATATTATTTTTAATCAAACCCTGAACACATTTTCTTTCCAACTTATTTCCATATTTTTTTTAGTCAAACCATTAACACATTTTTTTTCACGACCCTTTCTATAAGTTTTTTTCCAACCTTTCAAACCATTGCCTTTTTTTTTATTCAACCCATTTCCATATTTTTTTTTTATTCGAAGCATTTTCATATATTTTTTAGTCGAAACATGAACACATTTTTTTTCCAAACCATTTCTATATTTTTTTGTATTCAACATTTCAAATTATTAACTTTTTTTTAATTCAAAGCATTTCCTTTTTCTTTTTCTTTGATTCAAACCATTTCCATATTTTTTTTAGTTGAACCATTAACCCATCTTTTTTCCAAACCATTTCTATATTTTTCTTTCTAACACCCTATACCATTACCGTTTTTCTTTACTCAAAACTTGGCCATTTTTTTACCCTAAACCATTTCCATATTTATTCTAGTCAAACAATTAACACATTTTTTCTCCAAACCATTTCTAAATTTGTTTTTCCAACATTTCAACCCATTTCCATATTTCTTTTAGTCAAACCCTAATCACATTTTTTTCCCAACCCATTTCCAAATTTTTTTGGTCGAGCCATTAACACATTTTTTTCCAAACCCTTTCTATATTTTTTTTTCATTCAACATTTCAAACCATTAACGTTTTTTTTATTCAAACCATTTCCATAATTTTTTTATTCGAACAATTAACACATTTTTTTTCAAAACCAGTTTTACATTTTTTTTTATTCACAATTCCAAACCATTAACGTTATTTTCATTCAAACCATTTCCTTTTTTTGATTCAAACCACCAAAACCTTTTTTTTAAATACAAAATATATATTATATTTAGACTATGGAAGGCCTAAAATACAAAACCATGGGAAATTATTTTTTGAGAGATGGTTAAACCTCATAGACTAATGAGAAAATTTTGATTGCGAATATGAACTCAGACTTTTAAGTCTTACAAATAAAGAGTTCCAGTCCACGGAGCCCAGGCCGTCCATCCTGACCGTCGACGGCACGGCCAGGCCGTCCATCGAACCCAGGCCGTCCAACCTTCCTCTCAATCCAAGCTGTCCTTCCCAAGCGTAGACCGTACCCAGACCGTCGATCTGGAGGCGTCCGTCCAGGCCGTCCACTGGACGTCCTGTCCATCGGGGCCGTCCATACCCCGCGAGCGGGGCCGTCCCCTAAAACCGTCCACCGGATCCGGACCGTCCGCAGAACCCAGAGTGTCCATCCAAGCCGTCCAGTCAGCCAGGACCGTCCATCGGAACTGTCCACCGAGCACGTCCTTCCAGGCCGTCCACGGAGGTCGTCCGTGAGGGCGTCCACGACCGCTGTCACGATTTTTCATCCTCTGTCGCGGATTCTGTCGTGAATTTCATCCTGACGGACGCTCGGCTCCCCGTCACGTCAACGGACGGACATCCTGACGGACGGACGTGACGCGACGGAAGCAACCCTGGCAGTCGCCCTACCCGCGGTCGCCCTACCCGCATGCGCCCTACCCGCATGCGCCCTAATTTTTGCCACGCGGGCATCCAGGTGGCATTATTTTCCACATGGTAATTTTTAAAAAGTCAAAGGTAAATTTGACTTTTATGGACGTCGCGGAGGGTCTACTGGACGTTTCGTGACGTCGCGATGTCGCAATGTTCGGCAGAACAACCCTGCTTGGTCACCGCTGCCGCAAGAGTCCGCAGTTCCACCAAACCAGTGGAGACCTCAACACTAGACTCACGAAGCACCCCCATTGTCTTGCCGTCACGCGCCATGTCTCAGGTGAAGGATTCAAGTGAAAGGAGCCGTAATGGAGGAGGGCCCAGTGCGTGAATCAACTTTGCAGTTGAAGCAAGATAAGTCAAAGGCAGAGGGGAAGATCAGCTGCTTGCGGCCGCCAACGATTTCATGAGAAGTTAGTGGGGATCTACGATCTCGTACTGAATATGACCATGTGCCTTCATTCCAGAATAAAAAAATAAAAAATGCACTTCAGAAGACACCCGATGGTGGGAGGGTGCAAGAAAATGATCATGTACAGCAAGTGTACATCGACAGGGACATCTGTTGAAGAATTGCTAGACGCTCCGGTTTATATACTGATAAATTCTAGTATGCTTCAGCTGACATAGTCCTTAACTTCTTTTGAGTCAACTCCATATGTTACACTATGTGAGATTGTAAGCATGACATTTTAGCACCATGTTGACTAATGTGCTTAGCATATCATCCAGGGTTGTTCCATCTAAATGATCTCCATATTCTAGCACACTTAAAATGACATTGAAATCCCCGAGCAGCCACTGCAGCGTTCACCCCATCCTGTTTACCCAATCTGACATACATGCTAAAGGATGATGACATATTGCATTCCTACTGCTACAGCAAGCCACCGTGCATTCCGACAGGGTTGTGTGCAACAAAAAGGGATGTGGGTGCTGGGAGCAATCTTGTTCTAAGTCTTGCCAAAAGAGACCAACTAACGGATGAAAAATCATACATACTATGGGTACATGAGAGCTCAAGAAACGACATGGGTGCATGAGAGAGTAGAAGTGGCATTAAGGAGACAAATATGTACCAAATTAGAATGGAGTGCATGCATTCGAGCAATTGTATGAAGGGTAAATACTTCCAGGTGATTTAGGAAATTGTACAGTAGTGTATATGTTGAGAAAGCTTTAACCCTTAAAGGACCAGAATTGCAAACTTTGAACAATAAAATAACGGAAACACATTTGGAACTCATAGAAATCTTTAGAGACCTTTCAAAAGCACAATCCATCGGACCACTTAATTCCATGACTGTTTTCATGCAGCCTTAGGGGGCTCTTCCATTTGTACTAGTTAAATTGAATTAGTTAGATGTGAGGTAATTCCATTGACAATGCATAAGTCTCTGCCATTGCTTAAGCAACAAAATAGTTGTTTGTGGTAGTCATTCTCATGCCATATACACTTCTACAATTCACCCTGCGATTTAGTAAAGCAGTGGCTAAACTGACTAGTCCAACTAATATGTTGCATGAAAGTATTGTGTGCATTACAAAATTGTAGTCTTTTCAACTAACGATAGTCTTTTCCCCTCATTTGAAAAGAAGGATTTTGGCAGGCAAAATGTTGGAGGAAAATCTACTATAGAGTTTGCTGTTAAAGAACCCTAAACCCATTAGTTCGGGTGGTTTGTTCACAAACCTATTCACAACACCCGCACGCTGTCATCTAAAGCCGATAACATAATCTCCTACAAAACAGTAAGACCTGCACACTATACCATTACCAAAGCTTAGCTTTTTGCAAACTATTTGTGTTTACAGCTACAGAAATCATCTCCTACCACTGGGTGGTCTACAGTGCCGTCTTCGGCGACCGGTTCATGGCCCTCATCTACTGTGGAATCTGCGTTAAGGTCAAGGTTATCTGCTGCAGCATTCGGTGGACTTGCCATGGCATTCTCTGCTACAGCACTCAGTGTACTTTCCGGGTTGTCATGTGGTCCACGATTAGGGGCCTCTGCAGGGTCACCATCTGCCAGGTCCTCGAGCCTTTTCATACCGTCCCGGCAACCTAAATCATAAGCAAAGTTGTGATTTTCCAAGACAAAATACAACATCGTTTAACATCATTCTACATCATTCAAGTGGAAGCAACTCCTAAAATGGACACCCTAAAGCTTTTAGAAAATACCTGGACAAATTGTGAGTTCCTTCACCTTCTCCTCAGCTTTCACCACAGACTCCTCTGCGCTTTTTAACTCCGCCACTACTTTGGGCAACAATTCTTCCTCGATGTCCACAACGGCATCCTCAAATTCTCTCAATTTATTACTTCTCTCGTTCATAGTAGCAAGCAAAGACTCACCTTCCACTCTCTTTGCCGATGCGTCCTTCACATTCCCCGTGCTCCTTAGACGTTTTGCTTCCGCAACAATCTGGGTGTAGCAGATGTTCAGTTCATCAGAATCTTCAACAGCATAGCACCCCTGCAAGCCCTCTTTTGCATCGCGTAACTTCTCCAACAGACTGAGCTTGCGATTGTTGGCATTCACTTCATCATGTTTGCAATGCTCTAACCTGGCCTTTGCTGCCGCCAAACTTGTTGTACCACGGATTGGGGATGCTTCAAGGTCTACAATGATCTTGCAGAGGGCTGCTACCTGCTATCGCAAGGCCACGGGTCCCAACTTCTTGGGGTTACGTTCTCGTTTGCCTTCCCTCGTGCGGCGCCTTTCCAGTGCTTCTTCAGCCCAATTCACATCAACATTGTGCACAAAAGTAGCATAGCACCTGCGCAAGAACCGCATGGAATAGTAAGAGTTGTCTGGACTCTCCCCATACACTTTGTGCCAATGGTTGCCGAACTTTTCAGCTTCATCGCGGTCCAAACAATCTGCAATTTCGTAACGGGAGTTCTTCACAGGCCACTTCACCAAAATGTCACTCTCCTTCATCTGCACCTCCTTCAGCGAAATTCCTTTCCCACAAAGTCCTACCACATCGCAGAAGAATTCCTTGCTGTAGACAGCAGCACGACCACACAGAACAGGGGCCACTGCACACATTTTCTGCTGGAGTTCTTTGGAAATGCCGGTGAGATCAATGGCTTCCGTAAATTCTCCATGCACCTCCTCGGCGGACTCGAGGGCGGGGCCGCTTTCAACATCATCGGTGGAGTTTGTGATTTTTCGACGCACTCTCTTCGTTAGCGACTGCTTCACAGTCGGTGGGCTCCTCCCTTCACCGTCGCCCTCTTTCATCTTCGTCATTGCGATCTCAGCCTTTCTAGAACAATACCACAAGCACAAGCACTACAGATGGATTTGAAGGAAACTCACTAACATTTACCACAAGCTTGAGGCAAATTCTTCTAATGCTATTTGCTGGAGCACGGCTTGTGTGACGCTGCTTATAGCACTGGCTGCTTCTTCATTGAGGAAGAAGCAGCCATTTACCACGACTGATTATGTTGAGTTGCTGACTGATAGACCAAGCTGTCAAATTTCGCACGGACTTCAATGAATTAGAGTGTGTTTTTGCATGTGATTGGAACGAGTGAGAGAACTGAGCATAATTAACTTGAACTAAACCGTCTAATCTCGTACAGATTTCAGTGCTCAGTAATCGAGATTTTTGTCAGTTCAGGGTCCTTACAAATCCGAGGACCTGATTGTGCTCAAGCAAAAACTTAATCTCCTTAACCCAACTTGTCAAATCTATTTAATAATCTAGCTAAGCTCAAGTTAATACCACATTTTTTTGGTAAGGTCACGGCTTTGTAAGGGGTTTTTGGGATGACGGTTTTTGTGCCATTATTTTCTATAGAACACCTAAAGTCCCAGAACAATTTATTCCCTCAAAAAGCACCCAAAGAAAAAAAAAACTCAATATCCACTGAAATTTTTTTTTTTTTTCTTTGAGAAAATCTAATTAGGCTTTGTTTTTCATTAATACTTCCTTCTTCAATTCTTAACCCATAAATGCCCACGGCACCAAATTTTGGTGCCAACAATACTTTGAAGTTGAATAAAACCTTATCTTGATATTAATTTGAGTAGTTTACATTTTTTGAATATTCCCCATTTAAGAAGTCAAGATTTATCAATTGAAGATTTTGTACAATCATGGATGTCCACTGCAAATCTTGATTTCTTTGGTATTGTTTTTTTTTCCAAAATGAGCCTCAAAAACAATGTCGAACTTGGATAACAAATCGTATTGAAAACTCAATTATAAAAATCTAATGAATTGGGTTTAGGGTTTAGGGTTTAGAGTTTAGGGTGATTGATTGATTGATTGATTTTTATCATGTCTAATGTGCCTCATAAAATCATTACTATTTCTGATAAAATCAATGATTTAGAAAAATCCTTTCTTCCAAAGAAAAAACATAAATTCTTTTAATACATACAACAATCGTATTTACAACAATATATTTTTCATATTCTTCAAGCATCCTAATGATATTTTATATTCTTGTATGAATTCAAGAGAGGTTTAGGCAAAAATAATGTATTGTGACAATCCTCAAGTAATGACCAAATAGTCCATGATGCATAAAATATTGAGAATTTATTTAATTCACCTATCAAAGGCTGTAATCTATTAAATACATAATATGTAAGTGAGTTCTTTTAATTAAAATTATACTATATGCTTTTTTAATCTTCAAAGATGAAAGTATAATTAAAAAAAATGGACTGTAAATCCTTTGTAGATACACCCTAGCTTGTTTTTGTCCATATTGTTTACATTTCAGGGATTTTTTTTCCTTACAAGGTCTAAATCAGATGCAAAATATTTTATATATACATATATATATATATATATATTTATTTTTATTTTTTTATTTTTATTTTTTATTTTTTATTTTTTATTTTTTATTTATTTTTTTTCATTTGAATAAATTTCTTCATTAGACATCTAAAGTTAGAGATAATTAAATAATATATTCTAATGGTCAATTGAAAACTTTCTATTAGACTCTTGAAACAAAATTCACTAAAATTGAAAGAAATGACAAACGAATATTGTTATATTCCCTTTATAATTAGACAAAAATTCCTTGAGAACATTTCATTAGAGAAAATATGGGCTCTCCGGAGGGTCGCTAAGCGCTGCCGAAGAGACCCATCGTAAAGATTTATTTTCATTTCGACAGTTTTTTTCCCCTATTGACGTTCGTGTCAGTTTTGGTGTTGTCAGAGCATTTAATCGTAAAGGAAATACAAAAAAAATTGAAGTTGCAGCTTCCAGCTTCCAGGTGGACTGCGAAAAAGGGAACCTGTATCTCTCCCTGACAGATCTAGAATTAAAAAAGAAAGATGCTTAAGATATTCACATAAGCTGAAAGGCATTTCTGTCAGTAATTTCGTCCTTTCAGTAGCTTAGTAGAGGTGCAGTACAGGTGCAGTACTAGACTGGTTTGTCAAAGTCTGACGGCCCTCCACAGAGTCCATATTTTCTCTAATGCACACTATTCCTTATTCTACTTTAGATAAAACGTCAATTTTGTTAAATTGACAATATTCCATCACTAAATTTGCAGTTTTTAGAACACCTATTTTGAAATACAAATGCACACTCATACTAGATGTTAGAATACCTGTTCTAAAGTACAAATCTATACATTAAAAATTCATAAAAAATTCACTTAAAGAACCTCTAGATTTGGTAGATATTGCTTTCATGATTAAAATAGAACAATCAACACTAAAAAATGCATTTTTAATGTGCGAAAGTATAAACAAGAAATACTTGATATGTATATAAATAGTAAATTAATAATAATAATGAAAAAATTACAATCCATATAGTTGCGGAAGTTGAATTATTTTTAAAAACCCTAAATTTAAAAGATGTGATATTACATAATCTTATAGGTTGCAACACTACTCTCTTATTAAATTAAGACGCAAGATTGACTAGATAAAATTTTATACAAACTACATCGTTTCCCCTTCAACTAAATGGTTTAATAATTTCATGATTGATGATGCCAAAATTAATTTGAGTACATCAAAATACCAACTTTAGCTAAGAATTAGAATGGGAATCCATGAATCACAAACTAGATAGTAAGTCCTGTAGATGAATCACAAGTGCTATATTTGACTCAAGATAAAGCCTTGGTTAAAATTTCAACCTACATTTTTTTTATAGGAGTGAACATAGGTTTAGTTTAATTTCTTCATTTTGAATTCTTTCTACATATAAGAACTTTTATCATAATTCAATGCATTTGGAGCAATCATAGAATCTTGAGTTTCTAGTAAAGTTGGTTGTAGGATTAGTTATCAGGAGATAAAGTTGTAGCACTTGAAACTTGATAGCCAATTTTAGCAAGTAAATATTGAATCCAAATTAGTTTTTAATTTGTTGTTGCAATTGCAATGTATTCACCTTCAATGGACAACAATGCTACAATGAATTTTTTCTTTGCATGCCATGAGATGGGACGTTGCCTAGGCTAAAATAGTATCCAGAAGTCAATCTAGAGGAGTCAATAACATGGCCATATACAAAATCTTTTACTCAAAATTGACACATATTCAATTGATTTTTTTAATGACTAACCAATACTTAAATATGAATACTTAAAGAGATTCTTTGCAATGATAGACAATACATATTTTCTTGTGCAAATTACATTATATTGAAACTTACATATAATTTGTAAAGCTAACTGATTGAGCTCCACCTATGCTTTACAATGACATATGATAACATACAATAACATACAATAATATAGAGCTATGGTAAGGGGACACATAAATAGATACTTGTACTTTAGTTGGATTTCTAATTTTGTTGAGGTTGAATTCACTCCTTTCTTTTCTTTTCTTTTTTAATATAACTTCAGATCCTACTTCTATTTACTTTATGTACTCTATATTCAACGTATTTTTTACAAGGTTAAGATTGATATACTAAAGCTTTAATTTGACAATTTTGACTAGTGGAAAAAAAAAAAAAAACACTCTCCGCACGGGAGTGACTAGTAGAAAAAAAAGGGAGTTCTTGGCTACTTGACTCTAGTGGAAAAGTAAGGGAATGTTTAATTCTCTGAGTAGTGAATATTGGAAAAAAAATTGAGGGCGAAAAAAATAGTGGTTATAAAAGTGATAACGTTTTAGTATTTAATATATTCATGGCAATTAGGAATTACAATTAATGTGTGTCCACTTTTCAATGAGAGAGATTAGAAAATTACATAATGATAGATCTAGAGTGCCAAATACTCTAGAGTGCCAAATAAAAGTTAATCAAAGAATCATGAACCCCCCCTCCATTAAAAACACAATGCGTTTGTTTCTCTATGGAAATACTCGATATGGTGTATGTTGATTAGATTGTAAAGCCTGAGTTTTGTTGTTTGCACTCTCTTAGAAAAAGTGAGGAAAGGCAAATACAGAGATTCTAGAATGTGAAATGTTCAAATTGTTGGATTTTGGGCCAAGTGCAAACTGCTCCTGGATCGGCAGCTACAGCATAAATCCCAAAGTGAGTGAGTGTGTGCTTTAGCAATGTTCATCTCGGCCCCTCCAGCATTGCATCGCTTTGGCAGACCTTCACATACCTTAACAGCACAGAAGCTCTCTTTATATTCACCCACAAACAATATTGTATGTATTGTACGCTTTGCAAATCATGTTATGACCACCCAGAGAATGACATGTAAAGTACGTTGTCCAAATTGGTAGGAGACTGAGAACCAGCAAGCATTGCTGGCGGGTTTGCCACGCGCGCCTGGCATGGGAATGACATCGCAGTCAACAACTCGCGTCATCTGTAGTTTCATATGTTGCAATGAGTTAATGCTTTAGCGGCAGTGTCTGTTCTTGGACCTTAAGCGTGTCATGATGTTGCAACCTCGTGCACCAAAGCCTGAAGTGTCGAGCGTTGTAGTTTACAATAATCAAGACGTGAGAGGAAATTGGATTCCCATGCGGCTTGAGTTTGATTCATGGGTTACCTTGCAGCCTGGAAGGCGCGGGGCTTGGGCTAGAGATGCTCGAAATCACGGTGAGGACTCTAATGCCGGAGCATGGAAGGCACAAATCAAAGGATTTAGATGGAGTGTAGAAGCTGCGGGGAGCCGCCGAGCACCGAAGTTGGAGGCAATTCTAGTCCGTCATGCCTATCTGCGCCGTTAGCTACACTTGGATCCCGTAGCTGAAAATGAACCACGGAAGGCCAACTATTTGTATTCGTCGTTCTGGGAGGACTGGGTGCACCCAACATCCGTGTTGGATATCATTTTGGTGCTGCATCACACCCTTGGAGAGGCTACGAGAAACGGTCGGTCCTACCGTGAACTGCTGAACAACGGAACTTTCTATTTAAGAGCCGTTTACGTACCTTCATCTGGTGTAGAGCTGTTCGGACACTTGGAGCCAATTCCTATCCCAGAATTGACTAGCCCCGAGTGGCCGCTTCCAAATATGCATAGTAGCGAAGCGTTTAGAACCAAGGTAGCTCAGGACTTTGCGGCCACAATGAAACCATCCACGGGTAGTAAAGTTGCACACATCCAGTGGTTCTTACCAATGCACGTGATGGTCGTTTTTTTTGCTGTTGCAGCTGCTACCGCAAGACGCACTACAACAATGTAAGTGTTTGAGAATGTCACAGCCGAACTTTTGAGTAGCCTTATGGATCCGGGCTGGAATGTGAAGTATTCCGTGGGCCAAGACATCATGAAGTGCGTTGTGACCGAAGCAACCATCAAGTTTCGATACCATCTTGTGCGCCAGGTGCTCTATGCTAATTTTCAGTATGTAAGGTGGAGAACTGGTCCAAACCAGACATGGCTGCCAGTGGATCAAGAGACGGTAAATGATATGGTTGTTATGGTTGTCCGTTTTGGAGATGAGATATTGCCCTCATTTGAGGTTGGCAAGGAGTGGCCTGTGGCACACATCCATGAAGAAATTGCCATCATCATGTCGAAGGATCTCATTCCAGATGAATATGACTTGGTGGTTGAACGCCCTGGTTTGCCAAGTTTTAAGGTACGTTTGGTAGCCATTTATACAAGAAGGCCTGCTTGAGCAGCCTGTGCACACTTGCTCTGAATTATTTGTATAAGTAAGTATTGATTCAATTCACTGTGTTTTTGGCAGGTGAATGGAAGGAGTGAGAAAACTACAGAAATACAGCAAGTGCTCCCTGCAGGTGGACATTTTAGGATGGTCGCATGTTAGCAAGCTCTGTGTTTTTGGCAGGAGTTCTTTACCAAATGTAGGCCTTACTTAGACTCGCAGCAGTGCAGCAGCAGACTAGAGTGTAGACGAGATCCGATCTTGCATTGAACTATAGCCACATCGTACAATTTTGAGTTTGAACATTGGACATTTGTCCGATATTTCTATTAAAGCTGTCCTACTTTTGAACAAATTGAATAATGTGTTGTTTGTAGGTGCTTGTTATTTTTTCGGACTTGTATGCACAAATATTGAAGTACATATGAATTGTAAGCATCGGTATCTGTGAATTATAGATTGAAAGCAAAAGCGACTGATCGAAGGTCCAGAAACATGACTTGCAAGCAATATGTCCTTGCTGTAGCTAAATCCTGATAGAAGGGTTGGCAACATGAAGGTTTAAGGTTAATAGTCTTGTGCGTCAGCAAGAACGGTATGTATATTCTCGGTTCTGTTTGAGTGCCTTATTCCAGGTTTGATCAAGTCTTTTCAACTTTCTTCTTGATGTAATGTACATGAATGTTGTCAAAGCTGAGTGAATTTAGGTGCACTGCAAGGTGCTGCCGCATGCCTTTTGTAAACAATCAAAGCCTTGGTAGGTTGGAATACTGAGCCCTATGCCTTCTTGTATCCCAGAACATATCCAAACGGACTTGTACAACCATATGCAAATTTAAACAGTGAACTGGTCAAGGTAGTAATTTACAAAATACCATACGTAGTACTTTGCAAAATTGTAATTTATAAGATTTTGTACTTTAAAAACAAAATGCCATAGCAATCTCAAACATATATTGTCATATGAGCACAATGTTGTTCAAAAGATTCAAAATAGATACCACAGTTACAAACCGTCTGTGTATATAGACATTCGGAAGATTTACTAAGCTGATAAGTACTACATATAGAACCTAATACAGACTGACTTTGGAGGAATTGAGTTCACGAGCAAATTCCAAGATCTCAATTTGCATCTCACGGATGTTCGCACTGAGTTTGTCCAAAGTATCTAGCATCGATGTTGAAGTAGGGATAGCGGAGCTTGATTCCCTTAAGGTAACACCTACATTTGGGGGTGGGGATAGAGGCTGCTGGCCTTCTCCACTTGACACTTGTGGTGGACAAGGATTTACATTTGTGGGTGGGAGTGGATCAGCAGCTGCATTTTGTTGGACAAATTGAGGCAGTGCTTCAGCTGTACTTATCCCTTGCATTACATTGCAGCAACATATGTTGTCAAGACACATGTACCTCTGAAGGGGTGAAGTAGCTCTATCAACTTGGGACGGAGGTGACCCTTGTTCAACAACAGCCACAGTCGGCACGGTTGGTGTTTGAGCTTCTTGTCCTCCGTGCTCCAACTGTGGTAGGTTCTGGGAGGGTGGACGTTGTGCTTCCGCCGACACTGGCGTGAAATCTTCATGAATGCCTCCCGATGTGCAGGACTGATGCAGCACTCCCGCATCGTCTGAGAATGTCACTGGTTGCTCTTCAGCAACACCAATAATCATCCAATGAGAAGAAAAGAAGCCAAACATCTAACTGGTAATTGTAAAAGGTAAAATGACATAATGGCAAGGAATGTAGAGTTACAAATTACCTTATCCAGAGGTAGTTCCGATGCCAGGAAGCACCAATGCTGAGAGCTCCAGATTTATGCTACTAACTTGTTTCTCCATCTCTTCTATTAATGGACCACCAAATTGTGCCACCCATGCTCCATGGAATTTCACTCTACAACGGGGGCATGTCACAGGTGCAGTTTGGAACAAAATAGCGATGCAATGTGGGTGAAACAGACACCCACATGAAGCGATGATATAGGCGGCTGCAACAAATCCCAAATGTGGACAACAGGGGCAGTAGGGGGCAACGTGCGTGCTGTTTATGGGTGGCACGTTGAAGCCCACAGGGTACCTCAATATGGACTGTGGACGCAATACCAAACTGCCCTCGCGGATCTGGTTTACATTTGAGGTCGATGCTTCCGCCTGAAGTCTGTGACTCGCCTCTGGCAAGTCAGCCTTTGCATTGTAGGTGGCAATTAAGCGACAGAGAGCTACCAGTTGCTGTCGCAGGGCTATCGGTTCCAACTTGTTGGGGTTCCTGATCCCGCGTTTCACCCTCTGCTTGCGGCACAACAATGCTTCAGCAACCCAATCAACTTGACAGCCGTGAAGGAAAGTTGCAAAACAACCACGTAGGAATCTCAGAGAGAAATATAGATTGTCAGGTCGCGTGCCATACACGCGCAGGCGGTGCTACGCGAATTTCTCTGCCAACACAGGATCCCTACATTTCGCCATTTCAAATCGATTGTTCTGTTTACCTGGCTTCCAGAATGCCATAATTTTCGGCATCGGTAACTATCGTTTGGCTGAGCACTTCGTTCAGTGTCACTCCTTCTCTACAAAGTCCAGCTACTTTGACAAAGAATTCCTTAGTGTAGGCTCCCAATCTGCCACCCAGTACAGGTGCTGCCGCATACATTTGTTCTTTGAGGTCTTCCGGAATTCCCTCAAGCACCATCGGCTCTGTGAATTCAACATCCATTTCAGAAGTCTGAACATTCGGCGCTTCTGACCTGTCAATGTCGGAGTATGCTTCAGAAATGTCCTCACTGTTGCACTCTTGGGTGGAACGTCTGAGCTTTCTCTTGTAAGCGCTACACTATCTCTTTCTTTTCTGTTCCGCAGCCATTGATGTTGTATTGCAGAAAAGCAGGAAATGACTATGTGTATGTGTGTGATCCTACAATCTTTGAGAGAGTAACCCCAGCAAGAAAAAGAGTGGAACCAGCAAGCAAGAGAGTGAAAGCAGAGAGCGACCAATTGTAACCATGAAGTGCAAGAGTATAGGCCTGGTGTGGCACACAATTCTGCTGGAACATGGCAATTGTACTCCATATGTCGGCCAGCCAAAGCAGCCTAAATTGATGAAGCAGACGGACCCTGCGCGTCCAATCGAGGTGTGCAACCATTACTCCATATGGAGTCAAGTGTCAAAAAAATAATAATAATAAATCATTAAAAAAGATTAAATTAAATTAGAGTGATTCTTTCATGTTAAGCAAGATCATTATTTTGAAATAGTAGTTTTAAAAAAAATTGAAATTAAAAAATTAATGAGAACTAATTTTCTTTACCAAGAAATTTGTGTACAAAAAAAATTCTATAGGAAACTGAATTGAATCATTAATAGCCTAAACATGAAATTGGAATTCACTAATCCCAATCAGCACTTTAATTAACCTGACGAAGTAATTTTTCTTTTCTCAACAGCATAGCAATTGAGCTTCATTGACATGAATATTATATGAAACACTAAAAAATTTCAGCAATGGTGAGAGGCCACACTCCTCATTCTACACATTCTGGACAGTTCTACCTAAGGATGCCACAATCTTCATGCTGCAGCTTGAGGGCAATGATATAATGGGTAACTTCAGGGTGGAGTGTCAAATGTTTTCATTTGGATATGATAGGCCACAAATTAATGAGAGTTACAGGGGGAGATGACTGATTGGACATCTTGAGGCCAAGTGGCTAGAAATTAACACGTAATCTTCATGATTGTGATCATTTTTTTTTTCACCCTTAATGAGACCGTTAATGTCACATTGCCGCCTCAATGCACGATTTGGGTTTGTATTTCCTGCTTCCTGGTAGCTCCTGCTTGTTGTAAGCTGCAGCACGTACTTGATGTTCTTTTTGTGTTGCTGCATTGAGCGCGTTGGGGTAGAGAGAGTTGTCACCTTGAGAGGGAAGATGCATGTTTGAGCAGCAAATTTGCAGATGTCGTCCTTGCCGTTTACACCGCAGCACACTTGTTCGTCGCCAATCTCTGCTCGCTGGCAACTCCTGCTTCTTGTAAGGTGCAGCACGCACTTGCTGGTTTTTTTTGTTTCTGAATTGTGCGTGTTGGGTACAAAGAGTCACTAGTTTGAGAGGGAAGACGCAAATTAGAAACCACATTTTTTTGACAAGGTAGGAGCGGACTTGGTCGTCACAAATCTCCCGCCGCCTTGCTTCTGTCTCTACCGATTACAGGAACTTCTATCAACATTGTAATTGAAAACTTAGAATACCACATTGAAATTTCTCTTGCTATCAAAATAGATACTTGCCAAATTGTTCAATCTTCTGTGCTTGCAGTTTAATCGATTGCTGATTTTTGATTGATTAGTGGACAGCATGGCTCATCGTCAGAGAGTGGAGTGTTCCTCTTCGAGTGAAGATTCCAGGGAGGTAGAGGATGAAGCGAGCTTGGATGAAGCTCCAAGTGATTCGGAGGCGCATTTTATTTCAATATGGTCCCAAGCCTTTGAACTTGGGAAGCTCCCCCAAGCCATGTCGTTGGAGCTAATCAAGCGAGCTCCGTTTCTTCTGGGGAGTGATCACGCTAGGTACCCACCTTCATTCTTCCAACACAGTGGTGGGCTTTGCAATGAAGGACTGCCGTTTCAGAAGTTGTCGGATGACAATCTATTCCCGTTGGACGACCTGGTGGGCACATATCCGCTTAGCAAGAAGGGAAATCGACACCCTCTGAAGCTGATTGCAGACAAAGCTACCGCCCGAGATGCATTGCACATGTATCAGCGAGTTTATGGTGGGACTCACCCTGACAACGGTGAATTTGGGACCAGTTTCATCCGCGGACTTGCCTTGTACTATCAAAAGAACAAGAATGTGAAATGGGCGGATAAAGCTGCGTCCCTAGCAAAGGCACGAGCAATTTCCCCTGGTAAGAACCCCATGAAGCTTACCCCTCCATGCGTGCGGGAGCAAATTCAGGCAATGCTAAATGTCTTTGCGCTATATTTAGATGAACCTGGGTGTCGCAGTGGAGATTCAAAGGAAGTTGTGCGAGTTGCACATCATCCTATTCTCAACCCGCGTCCTCTGGCAACTAGGCTTCCCGCACCTGCACAGGGGCCCACAACTGCCGCAGATCTGAAGCGTAAGCGGTCACCTCCGTCGAAGTCAGACAGTCCTGCGGCCGCAAAGAAGCCTACAGTTGAAAAACCTGCTGCACTTGCACGCCATGTCTCCGAAATACAAGGACTCATTGAGAAGCGTGACATTGTGGATGGCAAACTTACTCGCTGGCGGCAACTGGAGAAAACATTAACAGCGGCGGTGGATGATGCGCTCTCGAGGTGTAGTAGGCTTGCTGAAGCAGAGAGTGCACTTTGGGACGAGCAAGCAGAGTTGCGGAAGCAGTCAAAGCAAGTAGAGCATGACTTGTCAGAACGGGCCCGACTGAATGCCGCTGTTAGAGCTAAAACTCAAGAAGCAAACGCCGCCACTACTTCTCTGGAAGCTGCTGAAGCTGCCGTCACTTCAACAAAGACTGAAGCAATTTCTGTCCAGCAGAAGATTAATGACGCTAAAGCTGAATGTCTTGCGCTGAGCTTGGCGATTGACAATCTCAAGGTTCAGAACAGCTCCATACGATCGCAAGCTTTCTTTGAGCTTCTTCCCTCGATGTCCACCAGCATGGATCTTCTCCGCATATCTGAGTCGTGTGTGAGCTGCAGCAAATTCTTTATTGCCCAAGCACTTGCACCATTCAGCTGTGGATGCTTATTCCACCCCCATTGCATGTTCAGGACTGCTCTTTCAAAACCTCCTTCTTGCCCAAAGTGTGCCACACCGCCAAGCGGGGCGTAGATGGAGCAGTGGGGTTTTGCCAAAACCTCGGAGGCGATGAGGGCAAGTAGAACAGCTTTAGTCGGGCAACCTTCAATCGATCAACAAGCCAGTCAGGTGAAATTGGATGAGAATCGAGCGTGTGGTGCAGGATCGGAGGAAAGTGAACCATAGACAGTGTCACTGCAAAAATGTACTGCCTTGGATCCCCGTGTCAGTGTCACCGACTTGGAACACGAGAGTGATGTAGTTTCGAAGGAAGTTGTGGCAGCAACATATGCGGACTCGAAGAAAGTATTAGCTGTGGTCTCTACAGAAGTTGCGGAAGCACCGAAGTCAAGCTGTGTGGACGAGGAGGCAGCAACAAAGCCAGGCACTGTAGACGGGCTGACAACAACATTGGCAAGCAGCGGGGACGCGGCGGCGGCAGCAACCATTTAGACGGTGCAGGGCAATTTTAAACGATGTGTACTCCTGAGAAGCGTTGACTCTATGTGATGCCTATTTTTTTGTTCAAAGCATTCAGCTACTACAGATATAGTGTAGACATTCAGGATTTCAGGAGGTGTTTGTTATTTTGACAGGCAGTATAGTTTTTGTAGGCAACAAATTTTGTGTATTCATGTGCATTGCACCTTTCAGTATAAGAGGTTTTGAGGTAAAAATTGTTGTGTCAAAATGTTTTACTTACTTCTTTCTCAGTTTCTCTTTATGTACTAGGGTAACAAAATTTGCCTCAATTGCTTGTTAGAAAAGTGGTATACCCGAAGCCCAGTCCCTGTATTTCATGTGGCGCCTTGCTGGCAATGTTCCCGCTCAAACAGGTTTCCATCTGTGCAGCCAAGTTTGCGGTACAAGGCTTATTATATTGAAAATATTCTATTTAAAAAGGTTTATCCTGGCAGCATGCGTACAAGGAACTCAAGCAAAAGGCCATTGTCAACTACATAAAATAATAGTACTCCCGAAACCGCAAATTGTACGCATCCAGACTCGATTGTGGCCTCATTGGCCGCACCCCCCGAAATTCCTCCGTGAGCGGGCAGCATGGCACCATTGGTACCACGTTGGCCACCAGAGGTGGCACCGTCCTTTCCTCCGGAAGCTGCTGCCCCTCAAAGGCCTTCCAATGACCCCAAACGGGCTCTAATGGGAAAGGGGATGGAAGCCAAGGTCCGCATGGCTCGATCCCAATCTTCCCTTCTAGAGAAAAGGGAACATGTCCATTCACAGGGCTCCCAGGATGTAGTGAATGTGTCTAATCTGTCTGCAAAGCAGCGCTTGCGCAATGCAGTCACCGGAAGGCAACAAATTCCTTTGTGGAACGGCATTGCGGGTAAACTTTCGGGTCAACCTCCGAAGACACAACGTACGCCTCGATCTCCATGCCTCGCCTTCCTGCACGTCGTCGCCCTTGTTGCGTATGGACGCAACCATTCCAGGCTGTTCGTTCGATCACCATCGCCATCACTCAAAATGAGGTCGAGAGAAGCAGCGAGACCACCTGGTGTTGCCCTTGCCCATGATCATGTTGGCAAAGTTAGGAAAGAAGCCTGCTAGTGATCGAGGTGGGTATTCCACGTCCTTGGACTGCGCGTGAATTGCGGAATCCCTGCGTGCTCCGTCCCCTTCCTCCCCTCCCTCCCCTCCTTCCCAAGTATAAATTGCGAGGGCCTGCAGGTCTCCAGTCGGACTTCTCTTTTCCCGCTTCTCTCTTAGTCGCACATCTCTGTCTCTGTCATTTGGTCTGAAGAGACCAAATGACAGAGAATGAAATGTGAGACTAAGTGAGAAGTGCAACAAACTCTGCTGCTGTAGAAAGTAGCAGCCAAATGCAATTAAGCGGCTGTGGATCCTTGGATGCCCGCCCTTGAGCCTGGCGTGCAAATGCTTCCGGCTCGGAGTGTCGAGGATGCAAAGTATTTCGATTTCATCGAGGCCGACTTGCAGAACGAGAAGGAAACTCCTCCAGCGACGGCAGTCCCAAGCTGCCTCCGATCCAAGCTGCCGTCAGAGGATGACATTGAATCCAATTCCAGGCCCTCTAGCTAGTACAGAGAGCCAGATTGCAATGGTTTAGCAATTAATGTTGCTAGCTTTGTGAAGAAGCCCTGAATGATATCGATGCGTTATTTCTATAGCGCGTCAGTTGCTGAAAGTATGCTTGGAAGTAGGTTCCCATTTTATTACTCAACATAATTGAAAAAAGCTCCCCAGAAACTAGAGCTAAAAATGCATTTTTTTTCTTTACTCCGAAACAGATTGATGTATATTCACGATTCTACTTTATATGATTGGGTAGATCAGCGTAAAATTAGAAGTTTTTCTCGGAGTACATGTTTCCACGTGATTATGCATGTTTTCCGTGTGTTTTCAATGTCTGTTTTCCATTAAACGAGATGTTTCCGGAATGATGTACGCGCAGATGACTGTGAAGTGCTTGAAGTATATATGTATGTATAGTTTCAGAAGCTTCCCCTGAATTCACACTTGGCTCTCTCTTACAATTAATTAATTATGGAACCCAAATTCGTTCAGTAGTGGAAAGAACACTGAATGATCACGACTCTTTCCTGGAGGCTGATAAGTTCGATCAGTGGTGTTGCGTACTTAGAAAGTTTGCTTCCCACACAATATTTGGGAAGTCCCGAATCTCAACGACGCAGATCGATAGAGTGGAGTATTGGAGTCCATTGAACTTGGCCAAGCACGTTTCAAAGCGCAAGCCCATCCTCTGTACACGAAATGTTTTATGGCTTGAATTGTACTGTAGTGTAGTGTACAGTACAGTACAGGCTGGGTGAACGTCCAGAGCCAGACTGCATGAGACCACGCCTTCTAAGGTAGAGTCACCCATACCCGATTATTTAACCCCTAAACCCCTGAACAGCATTTTTTGAGATTATAAATTTTTTGGGCAACTCACTATGGATGGCGTTTTTTGTTTTTTTTCTTTGAAATTTTGATAAAATGTGTGTCCGAGGAGTAGCTTTAAGGCCCAACAATTTTCATAACTTTTGACTGTGTGGATAAAAAGTTATGGCATGATATGTCACTTTGTTTGCTCGGCGGGCAGCCCGGGCAGCTGAAAAAACTTTTTCAAAAAGACTTTTTTTTTAAAAGTGAAATTTCAAATTTATTCTTTAGGTTTATACAGACATGGGAATCTTTGAATCAATCCATTCCGATCAATGAGTCAAAGTTATGAAGATTTTGAGTTTGGGGTAGTTTGTGGCCAGTTACAGAATCTCTACAATACAAAAAAAGTTTGAAATTCTTCATTTAATTCAATTTTTCATATTTTTAGAAAAAAATAAAAACAGAAGGTGTAGATTGTTTATTACAACATTTTAACCATTGGGATTGAAAATTTTCAATTCCATGAATAAAATGTTCACAATTTAGTATTTTGGCTCATTTTTTACTTCTTTCTACTTACTTATTTTTTCCTATATGTTGTACAATTCCAAATAGTTTGAAATTTTTTGAGAATGTAGCCAACTTGCATTGAAGTATGAATTCAAAGAGTAACCACCATTTTGAATTTTTTTTCACACAAATGTGACCTTGTGAAGTGCAGCTGCCCGGATTTTCGCAGGGATAAAAAAACAATTTTTGTCAATTCAAATGCTTATATCTTGCAATCTACACGGTGGAAATTTCTGAAATTTTTTTACATGTTTACAAACCACCTTACTACAAGATCCTACGATTACATGAGTCAAAAAAAATTTTAAAAAACAATTGTGCTCTTGTATTAGAAATGGCAGTTTTAGAGCATTTTTCTGGTAAAAACATTGTTCAGGGGTGTAGGGGTTAAGCAATTTTGGGACACATGATGAGTATTATGAGGGGAAGTATATTTTTTCTATGTAGGAAGATGAGAAATATGGGGATTAAAAAAATTTCAGAATTTTATCCCCAAAATTGAAATTACTATGAATTTTGAGAGCCAAAAAGTACATTTGGCCCATAGGCAATGTTTAGAGTCTTCTAATTCTGATCATGCAAGAATCACATTCCCACTCATTACTTCGGCTACTTTCTTATTCACTACTTTGGGACATGTGTCATCACCTTATTAATTCCAACCTTGAAAAGAACAAAAACATACATTCCAAGTTTTGGTTGGAAATCCGTTCCATCCTCAATTGGAAATAGATGCACTTTACATATTGGGTATGAGTACGTGGTTGGATATAGGTGTCTCTACCTTTCAAAGCCTTCCCAAATTTGACCCTTGCTTGTCCAGAGTCTTCTCCAAAATTGATGATTTCTAAAAAATCATCATTAAGTACTATTGGGAAGAATATTTTGGAATTGAATTATTTGAAGAAATGAAATCATATATTAGAAGATAATAAAACAAAATAAAATATATTTAATTTTTAAAGAAAAAATGAAGAAAATCCCTATCAAGTACAAATTGCATTTACAATAATTAGAAAATTTTACCACTAATATATATTATAGTCTATTGTAATCTATTAAATTTTCACATCATTCAATAACTAAAAATTTAATGGCCAAAGCCTAATGGCGCATGGCAACACATTCAAAGATTAAGTTTGCAATAAAATATTGAGTTATTGGTGATGAGGCTTCAGGTTTGAGGGTTAGGGATGAGATTGAGGAAGGATTGGAATTAGGCTTCTGATTTGTAGGAGCACTATCTGTTGATTGCAAGAATTTTGAGGACTCTGAAATTCGTTGTATTGGAGAGGGGATTGGCATTTGGAAAATTTGGCTGTGAAATGAGCGGGTTATAGAATTCAGGTTGGCTCTTTGAACCTCAATGCAGTAACGTAGGTACAGCTATTTGGTTTTGCAATCAATTAATAGGTCAAACAAAGTTCATTGCTATCTCTTTTGTGGCAATTTGTCCCTGGATTTCTAATCGTGTTTGATGCACAATAGGTGTTTTTTTGTTTTTTTTTTCTATTTTCATGTTTTAAATTCAATCCTGTTTGTGCAAATTGCAAGATTTCTGTCCCTTGTATGGATTTAGTGAGGGATGAAGTTGTATTTATGGGAATGAAGCATTTGGAAGTGGTACAACACTACTCACTCTGAGTAGGGTGTATATGTACACGAAGGATCTAACGGTATATGAGGCTTTCATCGTGGTGCAAATTTTATTTTGTAAGTGAAGACAATTTTTTTGGTACAGATGTGAGATAATGTATTGTTCTACATATTACTTCAGGTATTGATTTAAATTTACGTATCTACAATCTAATACCTGCACCTAATCTTTCTTCTTTAGTCATGAGAAACATCTTGTTCTTTGAGTAAGTTATTAGGCTAAACAGTAGTAGGTTATGTAGATTGATTTCCTAAGGCCCAACTTTCAAGCACATAGTTCAAAACAACAACTATTAGCAATTTCATGTTTCTACTTGCAACTGTTGTCTCTTCTTTCTAAGAGATTGTAAGTAGAAACTATGGTGAGAAGATCCTTTGTCCATGCTGCAACCGCAAATGGCCATGCCCTACTCAAGCAAGCTCCATAGGCTGTCGATTTCAATATAGGAGAATATGTTTTCCTTAGATATTGCATTAATCAATTAAGAATTTTCAAAGCCTTGCTCACAGGATGAATAAATCTTGGACTTATTAGCACTATCACATTGTCATATTTACCAGATTCTAATTGTTATCTTGTCAATAACATGTGTATTGAAAGTAGGGCCTATTTTTGGCTTGCCCTTAGCAAAAAATCTCTCATAAGAAGGTTATAGTTATTACTAGTGTGCCCTGTGCTTTTGCTACAATCAAAATCATAGTAAAATTAATTTTCTAATTTTTCAATCCATGAAAACTTTAAAATTCAATAATTTTCATATTGTGTGTTTGAATGCCACAAAATCAAGCTCATGCATCCATCTTTGATGAGAGCCTTCCAATGGTACCAAGTACACAACCAAAATCAAAGTAAAAATAATTTTTTAATTGATTAGAATAAAAAATAGCTCAAAAACTTATAACTTTCCCACCATAGGATGGAACGCCATGAAACAAAGCCCATGCACCGTTTCTTGCCGAGGGCTTTTTGATGGTACTAGCACATAACCTAGAGACTTACAATCTGGGAGATTTGAATGTAACAAACAAAACAAAACAAAACAACCTCCTCAAGGTATAGATTTAGCATGTTTATATTGTAATTTAAACATGTAGAGTTGTTTTTTGGGTGATTCTTTGGGGCCCGTGTGAGCCCTGTCATTGTCACTCAAGCCTCGGATTTTTCTTTTTTTCGCTTATTGCTCGTATTTAGGGTAATTATGGTTAAAATCAACTAAAAAGAGTGCTCATAGTAGGATTGATGCAATTCCTGCCAATGATGGAGAATTGGGTCTAATTATTTTGGAGTACCTTAAAAGACTCCTTAGAGCCAATTTCTACAACTTATCAGGAGATTAGACATGATATTACACGATTCACAGAAGATTGCACTAGCACCACTGGAGTTTGACAGTCTCCTACGAGCGTCACGGCGAAGCCAACTGATAAAGATTCCCTTGTATGAGAATGATTCCTCCCCGGAGGAATTAAGCCAACTAGTGGAGATTCCCTTGCATGGGAATGATTCCTCCCCGGAGGAATTAATTCCTCCACGGCGCAAATTCTACTTTGATTAGACAATGTAGGTTTTTAGCGAAACTTTGCACTTGTCATTGGGGGGCTTCCTAGAAGATCCCCTAAAAGTTTCGTAATTTTTTGGATTACGGAAATGACTCCATGGGAAGTCAACCGCTTTTACCTACAATTGGAAATTTATGGAAAATTCCACGGTGATGGTAAAATCCCACTAAAAATTAGGATAGTATGTGTTAGCCTAAATAAGCGTCCCGCCAAATTTCAAGACATTTTGACATCAACAAGTACCAGAACCAACAGCGTAGACAAGTTTTGATGGTTTTACCAAAACTCTTGTGAGTTGACCGACGCACGGGGAGCATACAGAGTCCGATTCGAGTCAACTTAGACTCTTTTCCAACATTCTTGGACCTTCCCGACAACCTAGGCTAGTCAAAACCTTTGGGAAAAATCAATTCCAAAATATAGATTTTCCACCCTTTTTACCGGTTCATGAATGTTAGCTTTGGAGCGCATTTGGGCTCCGAGAGTAAGGGGTAGAGGTTCCTTTAGACCAATTTGGGTCCTTTGGAGCTTATGGGGCTGTCCGTTTGGCGATCGGACCATTTCTCCAAAAGTTAGAATAGCTACAACAGTAGGGTAGAATTAGGCCTAGTAGAATTAGAGTTTTTGACAATTTTGGTTGCGTAGGTAGTTTTAGCTCGTAATTGAGGGTAAGTGAGGTCCTTGGAAATGTATAAAAGGGGGCCTCACCGACTTCATTTGCAACCCCTTTTCTTCATTTGCTTTCCGTTAAGCCGCTACGAAGCCAACTTGTTTCTTTGGCCATTGAGCCAAAACTTTGCTTAATTTGAGTTTGAACTTGCTTACCTTCTATTTCCTTCTTATTTTGAGTGCCTTTCAAGGACGTTGGGGTCCCTTGGAACCACTTGCTAACTTGTGTAGAAGTCTTGATACCAAAATCATTGATTTAAAGTCTTTGGACAAGGGATTCACAACCTGGATGGGCTTATCGAGGATCCCCCTAGGCTTAAACATTTGATTGAGGTCCTAATCAGAAATTTGGGTAGGATCCAAATTTCCTCTAGTTTGGGAGTAGACAGAACTTTGGCCAAATTATCCTAGAATTTGAGGTTAATCCCTCTTAGACGGCAAAGCTTCGCTCCTATAGCGAAAATTCCCAAAATTTCTATAACATTGTTTTGTTTTGTTTTTGCTTGGGCCTTACCCCCCATTCTAGATAACCCAAATTCCAATTTGAGTTTAGTTAAGGGGTCCCAAAAAAGGACCCAAAGTTGGCGAGCAACGGCCAAGGGTATTGAATCCAAAATTTTGGATTAAATCAGTGTTTGGAGACCCAGCCAGTCGGCTTGGAGAGCTAGCCAACCAGCTTGGAGACCAGCCAGTCGGCTTGAGTACCGCACAACCCAAGGAGGCTCTGTCTAGCTGCCGAGTAACCATCAATCAACTGGTACCCAGATCATTAACTCTCCACATACATCTGGTTATCCATAAATTGGGATGATACCTACGGGTCCCTACTTTGATTTTTAAAATCAAAAAGCACGTGGAAGTTGATGCCACCAAACCCAGATTTGAATGAAAAATTATTTGGTTGAGTGAGAAGTAGCTTTATAAAAATTTCAGATTTTAGAAGGAGTGAACAGCCAGGGAGAGAACTAAAGTGTGAGGGCTGCCTTTATAAAAAATTCAGATTTTAGAAAGGAGTAAACAAGCCAGGGAGAGAACCAAAGTGAGGGCTACCTTTATAAAAAATTCAGATTTTAGGAAGGAGTAAACAAGCCAGGGAGAGAACTAGAGTGAGGGCTGCCTTTATAAAAATTCAGATTTTTAGAAAGGAGTGAACAAGCCAGGGAGAGATCCATAGAGAGGGCTGCCTTTATAAAAATTTCAGATTTTAGAAAGGAGTGAACAAGCCAGGGAGAGAACCAGAGTGAGGGCTGCCTTTATAAAAATTCAGATTTTAGGAAGGAGTGAACAGGCCAGGAGAGAACCAGAGTGAGGGCTGCCTTCATAAAAATTCAGATTTTTAGAAAGGGAGTGAACAAGCTAGGGAGAGAACCAGAGTGAGGGCTGCCTTTATAAAAATTCAGATTTTAGAAAAGGAGTGAACAAGCCAGGGAGAGACCAGAGAGAGAGATCCAGAGAGATGTGAGGTTTGTCTACACATAAAAATTTCAGATTTGAAGGTAGGCTTACCAAGTTGACCCTCTGGTTGGTGTTCAGGCTTGGTTGTACAGAAAGTAACCCTGCATTCCAGGGCTCACAGGGTGCTCACAACCAAACTTTGCTCATCAAATTGAAACACAAATTGAACAAGAAACACACTGGTTCCAATTTGAAGAAGGAAGACAAGTATTAGAAGCTCAAGGTTCACATTAGAAGTTGGGAGAAGAAGAAGTATTAGAGACAATAGGCTTGGTTGACTTTAGGAACCATTTGATTCTTTTTCTTTGGAGACATAGTTTAGAATTGTTAGAAAGTCAATGTAGAAAAAACAAATAAAAGAATAGTTTGACTTTAGAGAAGTTTAGAGCCTTGCTAAATTAGAGAAAAGTTGGGAAGCCTTAGTTGTGTTAGAATTGACTTTCAAGACCATTTAGAGATAATTTCAAAAATTAGATTATATTAGGATATTTTAAAGGTTGACCTCGGGGGCCCTTCAAAAGAAAAGGAAGAGGCCCAAAGGATAAAGGAAACCACAAAAAAGAGCTAAAAGAAAAGGAGAAGGCTTTGAAGGACAATACTTCACCCGAAGTATTCAAATTATAATCAAGTTCAATCGCAAGGACATCGGATGGAAGTGGAGCGAGAGCAATTTGGAGAGTTTGTGGAGTCGCATGAAGACCTTGAAGTCGTGATGATGGCGGTTAGTCTTTGACAAATTCCCTTGTTATCATTTTCTTTCATAATTTCTTTTGCATAGAATTCAATTATTTATCCCGAAATTAGGAACCATGTTTAAACCCAAGTAGTAAAAATTAGTGAAATGAACCATTGTTGAAGATCAAGAGATAACCTAGAACCAACTTAGGATTAGATTCTATAAAAGATATCTTAGAACAGAAAAAAACCACATCTACTTTGAATTTGATCAAACATCAGATAACCTAGCATAGAATGCATGCTTAGATAAATCTCGTTCATTTGCACGGAGGTTAAAAAGGGTTGACCAAATCAAGCGAAGCTTAGACTCCTCTAGACATTAAAGAGTTAGAAAACAACCTCAAAGACTTAGCCAAATTCAATCAAACCTAACAGTAAAGTTATTTTACCCTAGCAATTACAAGAAGGCCAATTAGGAGTAGGAAAGTAGGAAGATCCATTGCTTGGAAGGCGTAACTGGATTACACGTAGGTTAGACACCCATTAGAGATCGTTGCAAAAGTAGTAGAACCTGGTTGTGTACACTTTATTCCAAGGGTGGGAATAAAGCGCCCACAGCCCGCACGTCTTGTTAAGTCATTTTGTACACACTATGAGTCAATTGAAAATATGAGTCACTATGAGATGTCTAAAATCTAGGACATATCTCATTAGGGGAAAATTGAACCCTTAAAGAGGCTTTGAATTTTCTTACTAATTTTAATAAAAAATAAATGAGTATGAGAGTGCCCACATCATCATTACTACTTCCATGTAGGATTGCATGTATCCACTTGGCTTGTAGATATTTGCGGGAGGCATGTGCTCCATCTTTCATGATTGAATCATCATGAGATTTGGGAGATTTGGAAGATGGATTAGATAATGATGACAATTTTTGAGTTTATCATGCAATTCTTGGCATAATTAGTGAGATAAGAAGGCTCTTTCTTGCCAAATAGTTATGAGATTATAGAGATGGATTGGGTAATGATGATAAACTTTTGAATTCAATATGCAATTCTTGGCCCAATTAGTAAGTTGAAAAGGCTCTTCCCATCCAATCTCTTGCATTACAAAGCGGCCTCTTTGGAGGTTCAATTCTCCCCTAATGAGATGTCTAAAATCTAAGACATATTTAGATTTCAGACCAAGCAATGTAAACCATCTAGGACATTTCTAGATTTTTAATATCTAGAAAATGTTTAGATTTCTAAAATCTAAGACATATCTAGATTTTAGACCATGTAATCCAAACCATCTAGGACATTTCTAGATTTCAGACATCTGAAAGAATTCTAGATTTTAGAAATCTACAAACGATATAGATTTTAGGGGTTACACAACTTGTTACATTTTTGTTGATTTGGTCAAAAAAATGGAAGTGCCTAAAACAACATAAATTTGTTGGTGTCTTTACAAAAATTTGTTGATTTCAATAAGTTGTGACCACAAGTACATAGAATAATAGAAAACTATTGATTTTTTGTTGTTCCAATCATAACTTTCTACTAATGAAATTATTGGTGTGAATTAGCATTCATATGCTTCTAGAATGCAATATTATACCTTCTGCTACTCATAGTACTCACCTTTGTAGGTGTATAGCTGGCACTCTACAATACGAGAATTCAATTACCCTTGAACTTGTTCCATGAGGCGAATGTTATCTATGACAAAACATTGATCTGAATTATGATCAATTTGTGCTCTCACAAGTTCGATCAGTTGTTTGTTTTCCTCAATGAGATATTGTCTTTTCAACACTTAGAACTTTTAGTCTACCTCTCATTTCATAAGCTAAATCTCCTTCAACTGCATTGAGATTATGAAGGCCCTGTCCTTTGTACTTATAAGAAGAGTTGGTGCCATTTACTCATCTTATCTAGTTGGCTGTACAAATTTGATTGGAAGAACCTAAGACTAGTAGGAAGACCAAAGCTAGCTATCTAGTAATGAAAAATGTTGCCGTGCAAGGTATATATGGTCAAACATTAATCCTTGTAACAACTCTAGTGTCTAATTTGACATTTGGAAAAGCAACATTAGAATTTTTAAACAACACAAAAGTGTGCTAATACAACATGATGTAGTGTAAATTTAAACTATTCAACAAAATCCAAGGCAAATAGTATATGGGGTTAATTCCACAAGAGAAGGCAAATAAGTATCGTATTGTGACTGAAGTCACTTGTTTTGTGTTTTGGATACTTATCTATGACGTTTTAATTTCTAATTTTGAGAATAAATAAAAAAACCCACACTCAAATCAATTATTCACCATCCATTACCAATGCTAATATATAAGACACAATGAATGTTGTCATTGTCCTATCTAGTGATTGGTTTGTTCCAATAATTCAAGTCAAATTGTCTTGTGTTTGTCAATTTGTCAATGCATGCACTATCAACTTAATCAAAATGCCAAAATATATATTTTGAAATACAATTAAACTTTTAGGAAAATAATTCTTTAATTAATTCCATTTATTTATATTATTTCCATTTAGATTGTACTATATTATTAGCTTATTTGCTAAATCAAATGTAAATATCAAATCGGTCATTTCTATCAATTTGTTTGTATGCAAGGCATGAAGATTTAAATACTTATCTAATTATTTTATCTTTATCTTTACACCAACCACTTTTGCTCTAGCATCCTTTGATCAACTTCATTTTCTTTTGAAGTATTTTGAATTTAGTCAATTTGTCAAAGACATGGACTTTGAACCATGTGATTAATTGACCTATTTAGTTTATTGGTTTTAACAATTGAGTTTCCTCACTATGGCCAATTGACTAAACATTCTCAAATGCTATCAATTTGATTTATGAGTTCCTCATAATTTGAAATATTCATCCTTAATTTCTATTTTTTTTACTCACGACAATTAATCACCCACAAATTTCCAATTAGAATATTAATTTCCATTATTAGTATGAATCTCAAATTTACAGACACGAGAGAAATTTGGCTACTTGCCAAGTTATTAATTATTTTCAATAAAATTATAATTTCAGTCAATTAGATTAAGAACCTAGGGATACCTTCCTAGTTCAATTTTATATTTCAACTAAACATGCGCTCAGTTACTCACTTGTCAATTTGCTCTCACAAACTCAAATCAATTTGGCAAGTCATCACTAATAAATCCAGACAAACAAATTTAAATAGAGGTAAATGGATTGAATCTTCAAAGTGTTCAATAAAGTCATAATTTTGAATGACGACTAGGCCTTCACATACAATAGACAATTTAGAATGTACGGACTTGGAATAACCTCCCAATCAAACAATTAGACATAAAACTGAGATACTCTCTTAGCCAATTTGGTATTCAAATTAAATTTATTATAACTCTCAAGGAATTACTAAATTGAATTGACTTATATGAACTAGCTAACTACCAATTGGACAATTCTCTCTAGAAACATACATGGCTCTCAAATTGACAAACTTCACACTTACAGTTTAATTCACAAGCAATTATAAATTCAAAGACAATTTAATCACTCACAAATTGATGGGATAACCTCCTAGTCAATTTACACAAGAAATTAGACTCAAAAGAATTTCAACAACACTCACTACTTGTGAGGTTGGAACTCAAGACAATTTTACAAATATAATGTATTGATAGTTATTGGCAAAAATACAATTGATATATGTGCACTAGAAAACTTGCCAACCAAGAAAGAGAGAAAAAAAAATAGGCCTCACTGTCATATAGTCTCAAAAAAAGGAGGAATCGAAAACTTGCATCTTTTCATTTCCTATTTTATAAATGTCTCTGCATCTGAGTCTATTAGCCCTTTCTATATCTTCTACATGTCTTTTAGTCTTTGGTTTGAAGTATTAAGCTATTTGTCATACCAATAAGGGAAATAGACTATTCTAATACCCTATTTACACAAGCAAATTCAATTGGAAAAACTAAGTCTACACATGCTATGTCACCATAATTTGAGTGTTCATGTGAGAAAATTAAAGGATCCATGTCAACTCATGTAGTGGGTCTATGTCAAAATTATGGAGTCCACATCACTTTTTTCCCATGTCCATGTCACAACCCCATACAAGAAGGGTTTAGATGAAAAAAAATTCACATACAGAATTGCTTTTAAAAAAACAAACCTTACGTGGAGCTCTCCACCCTTCCACATGTACATTATTCAAAGCTTAAAAGACCTCGTTTCATTGGACGTTTTTAAAAAACAAGCTCAAATTCAACATGTCCTTTAAGATTTTAAGATGTTTTCTTGCTCGCCTGGCATGATAGATTTTAGGTGACATCAACAATGATCCCACTTTCATAAAAAAGAATACAAAAGCATATTTTTTCTCTTATTTAAAAAAAATCAAGTTTCTTATAATGCATTAACTTGATAGGCATTCGATCCATATATTAGACTTGTCATATTAAGATTTAAGAGCATTTTCACTAGGGCACACCATGCTACCTTGCAAGCAAATTGTCATGCTTAGAAGTTGGAAATCAACCCAAAAATTGTAGCCTAGCTTGTTTTTCAATACTAGGTCCTTCAAATATCACTCTAGACATATAAATTTGCAATCTTTTGCAAAATTGACTCAAAACATACTACCCCTACAAACTTTGAATTTTTGGATGTATTGCGTCTTTTTTGGTATTGGATCAATGATAAAATTTGGATTTCAAAAAAGCCTACACCTTGAAACTTCAAAATTTGTATCAAATTTATAGGGGATGTATTATAGGGGATCCAAGTGGAAGAATGCTAAAGCAACAACCTTGCTTTTCTCATTTGATAGATGCCATTCAGTATGTGGCACATTCTTCTTGCATGCCTTCGTAGAGATTCCCTAATGGTAATTCAATGCTTGTATAATGATAATTTAATGTCAATATTACACTAATGGTTAGATCTTAAGGTTAGATTGATGTAATTTGTCAATGTTGAATTATCATTAACTCCAAAATACTCCACCACATTCATACTATTAATGTGGATGATGAACATTTCTTTAAGCTTATATTTTGTTTACATGCCTACTCATTCAAAGCAATTCTTGAATCTCTAAGACAAAAGATGACCATCCTTTTTGACCAATATGATGAAATTGATAGAAATGATATATTTGTACAAAGATATAAGTAATCATGTGTTTCAATCCAAGAAAAGATAAATAACTTTGTGGATCTAATAGATAATCATTTGAGGGATGAACCAATGGATTACTTATAATCTTGTGCATTTTATTGAAATCAAACACTTATTTTGAAGCAAAGAAAGCAGTGTATGAAAACTTTGTTGCTTTACAAATTTTTTCAAGAGATTTCTTTTTTCTTTTTAATGATTTTAAGTGACAAGCTTGACCAAATTCTGCTAATGAAGGCATATAAGATAGCCTCTTAAATCAATTTTTATTATAATTTGAATATCTTCTCCATTGTTGAATAAAATTGTAGAAGGAAATTCTGTTAATGAAGGATATAAGATAGCCTCTTAAATCAATTTTTATTATAATTTGAATATCTTCTCTATTGTTGAATAAAATTGTGGAAGGAAATTAACTACATTTTCCTCTATACTAATTCTACATGCCAACAAGACCAATCAAATATTCCAATGAAACCTAACTTTGATTTTTGAAATTTTAACAATAAATAATGAACTTGGCAAAGCAACATTATTCTCAACATTATTTCTCATCTCACTTTCAAATTAATTTCAAAATTTTTTCAACTTTTGTTTTTTAATTTAATTTCTAGTCATTTGATCTTTCAAGCAATGGAACAAAAAAAGGGCTACTTTTAGATGTCACCTTATGTCAATCTATCATGTTATAGTAGTCACTCACAAAAATTACATGAATTTATTCCAATGTTTGAATCATTTTTTTCATAGCTTAACAAGATGCAACAAATAATAAGTATCCAAACAATGTCCAAATGCTTACTTAAAGGCTTTAAGGACAAGTGAAGGTTACATCAAGTATACTTTGATGTAGTAGAAACTTACAATCAACTCATACTCTTTGCAAAACCTTCCATATCACAAAACCAGTACAAACCATCAATGACCATTCAAAGAAAAGTGGGTCTTAAGTTCATCTCATGATAAGGGTTCTCCTATGGATGAGATAAAAAGCTTTATGAAGGCTAAATACACCTTGGTTGCTCAAATAGGTGCATGAAAGTGGATTTTATGAAAGTGCAAAAAACCAAGCTCAACTACCCTCTTACTCAATATACATGACAAAATGCATAGTACATTAAAAAACTAGACCCCAATGATCCAATGGCCATCTCCCCTTCACTCCAACACTTTGTAATACACCTGCAATCACAAAGGAAGCTTTAAATGAATGGCATGAAAGGGAAGTATTGATAGAAGAAATAGTGTATAAAAAAGGATTAACTCATCAAACCAAATTCAATAGGAAGTTCCAAGACTTGAAACTTACAATGCAAAGAATATCAACATGGCGATATAGATGTGTCATATCTCAAGTGCTTCTATTTGAATTCTAATAAATCCTCAGAAGTTCAAAACTAAGTGATGATAAACACTCTCAAGTGGTTAATTTTGAACGTCTAATGAGAGTTGGGTCAAGCACAAACTAAAGACCAAAGAGATGGTCATTATAATTCAAACGGTATGTTTCAAAGTGCCAGAATTGTGGTCCAGTTCCAAGAGCTTTAGAAAGTAGAAACGGTTTCGACCCAAGGTTTCAGTCAGGTGGCTGAACCCATGTCAATGTCACTGAATTCACCATTTTAAATAAATAGAAAGATTGCTCACCTGGCAACTGCGACTTGGAGACATAACCATGAAGGAGTGAGGACGGTTGTTGAAATTCGTCTCTGGCTTCCCTGGCTCCCCCTCGGGATTCGTAAAGTGATCAACATTGTGGTCCACCTGCAAAATAAAAAAAGGAAAAAGTAATATGGGTGAAGCGGTGCACGTAGAAAATGGATTAATAACACATTGATCTATTGTCGATTGCACAACCTCTTTTCATCTGCGCTTAACCATTGAAGGGCAATCTACGATAGCAATCAATTTGTACGAAGTCAATTAATATCTTCAGTTACATGCTAAAGAACCAAAACCAGTATTCAAACAACTCATGAGCCTGAAATGCAAACCCCTAAGCTAGTAATTGCTTGTATCAACTCTTCAGTTATGATCCCTCCTCCAAAAGTGGTGACAATCAATGCTTACCCGGGAGTGACCTCCAAACTCCCCAGCATCGCTATCCAGACAAATTCGATATTTACCAGGAATTTCACAGCCCACCTTCATCCTGCATAGAACACAACAATTGCATGCAGAATGAGATGACATCCATGCCTCTGTAATACAACATTCCCCAATAACGCATCCTCTATATTCTCACCTAGGGAAACGATGTACCAAGTATGAAACGCTTTGTATTCTCCCTATCACGCTCTAATGTCTCAAGAATTTGCATAATAAGGAGTTCAACAAGACTGAAAGGATTTTAGACCACCTGCCTAAGTCCTACAAAATCCAAAGAACTTATTTAATACGGAGTACTTTTTACATGCAAGGATATCGATTGTCACAATGGTACAGAACTCAATATAATCATAATCTCCTATTCCAGTGTGTACACGTTACCCGGAGTATGTTCTTGTTGGATGGAAGTTAAAGACAAAGACCAAGTCTCCTCTTTCGAATACAATGAGCTAGAAATCACCCAAACACAAGTTTAGTGAGAAAGCCAAAAGAATTGCAGAGCAAACAATTGAATTCTTTACACCAACACTACAGGTAATGCAACTCTTGAAACAAGTAATGGAAAAATCCACTTTGGAAGTTCAAGAACAGTTTTCTTCTATCTAGTATTGGTTTCTTCATTTCATTTATATATTTCTATTTTTCCCTTGAAGCTCCAAAATAATTCAATTCAACTCCTATAAATATGAAAAGGGACCCTTTTGATCATTTAAGCACATTAGGATTAATAATTATGTAAGTAAAGCAAAAAGACTAAAAGGAAATAATCATTTGGACATAGCTAAGGAAATCCCGTGACATGACATGCACAAATAAGCTTATGTAAGGGTTGCCTTATTATAAGTTAAACCATCTGCATGAGTTATTAATTAGCTACTCCTGCAACGAATGTGAAGGAGATGGTTAGACTTTTTGAACTCCCACTAGGATTAGATATATATGGATGAAAGTTAAACCTTCAATTCTAACTGTTAATAGAATGAAATTAAACATTACTTGGGATGAAATATGAATGCTATGAATTTTAAAAACTGATAAAACTTAAGTACAACAGCAATTTCTTTAACATTAGATCTGTTGGTTAGTTCATTAATAAAGGTTAACATATTGTTACTCACACTCGATAACTGGTAAAGAGGCACAACTGTAAAAGATGAGCAAGAGAAAGATTACTGACCTTTTCTATCTCACTTGTACAGGAGATGTACTGCTTTGAGGAACTCACGAATTGGAACTCTTCAGCAAGTGCAATCATCGCTTTATTGAAAGCATTCATGAACTGTCAGAAGAAACATATCACTGTCAGAGCATTGGAGAAACTGTTTTCTCTGCTACAACCCCAATGTTTTAACCCTTCAAAGAACGACAGATTAATGATTTTAAATTGCTAATTTTGATTGATCATAATTTGAAAGTATAAATTCCATGTAAAAAATCTTCATATCAGTAAATTGAGTAAATTTAGTATGTGCAGGCTTGAAAAAATAATTATTTTGAACAAATAGAAATCTTCGTATTAACACTTCAAAACTGCTAAAAGTTCATGAGGCCAAAAAGTGGTCTCCTTTGTCCTTCAAGGGATAAGTACGGAATGTTTAACTAAAATCCCTCGTCCTCATTCAAGCACTACTTTGAGACCTATGGTTTGCTAAAGAAGGTGTGGTAACAAATGCAAAATAAAGCTATAGCATGGCAAACTAGACGACATCAGCAGCACCATTGAAAAAGATTATGATTAAACCCATCAGGACCAAGAGCTCACTGCTCTTAAAATGGCTAAGTTGATTGATCATACTGTTAGAAATATAACTCAAAAGGTGACGAAGTTTATATCCCCACAATCAGTGAAGAACATTGCATGTGCTGGTCCAAAAATAGATTAAACTGACCGAAGAAAATCCCATATGACCCCAAGAAAATTGCGAAATATAAATAAGAGCAATACTTGGACTTCTTGGTCCTTTAGAGGGCACACTTCCGAAAACGTACCTTGTACCGGAGATGGTCCTGTTCCAAGAGGTCCCACCGCCTTCGGCACTTGTCAAATGACCAGTTATTGCCTTGTCTAGGGAAGTCAATCCACTCTGGGTGGCCAAACTGCAGCTCGCAAACAAGCTCTTAATTAGAAAAAGATAATATCTTCTGCATGAAGACGAAGACTCTCTAGATATTTTATGGTGAGAAAAGGGAAGAATAGGCACTAGCAAAAGACCTAGTATCTAACAATGAGACACCACAAAAGAAAATACTATGTGAACCTAAAATTTACAAATTAAACAACTCCAATGACAACCATAGAATGTATACCTCATTGCCCATGAAATTCAAGTAACCCTCCCCACCGAGAGCCATGGTAATAAAGTGAATCATCTGCAGTTCAAAAAAGCTTTCAATAACTTCACTACCGTAAGTCCTGGAAAAATTATAATAAACAAATAAACATGCAGTAATGCGACGTAAGAAAAAAGCGCAGACGGACCTTATGGAGTGCAATTCCTCGATCCACAACCAGATTTGCTGGTTGCAGAGCTGACATGCTGTAGTACATTTCCTTGTCCATCAATAAAAATGCAAATGTCTTATCCCCAACCATAGACTGCAAAAAACACCAAAGGGAGTTAGAAAGCTGTATTTCAGATTGAGATATATAACAACTACAATAAGGTAGGAACCCCTTCCGTTGGGTTCCTTTTCTCCTGAGTTGCAAAGTCTCACTTGTAAAAATATGACTTGTAAGAAATGAAATCAGCTTTTAAGTTTTATATCAGGCAAGAGAAGCTCCTAAATGATACCTCATAGATGCAATACTTCTCGTACACAGGTAGCAGTCTAGGCTCACGATTGGGACCTTATTACTGCAGACTTCATTCATTCATAACTTGAACATACACTATCCAAATAATATACCTAGTTCAGTGCATTGAAATCCTCTCAAAATGGGACAAGACCTACTGCAATATGAGATCAAAATCCGTTACTTGCAAGAGATGAGAATCAATACTTGGCTCTATCAAAATCAAAGATCCTTCCATCTGATCCCGTGTAAATGCAGTACATATATATCAAATGCATTAGTCTAGGCTCCTGAGTGAGGCCCTACTACTTCAAACTTCAACAATTCATAATTTCTTCAAACAGAGTCTAAAAAATACATATTTTAGTACATGAGAATCCTACCAAAAATGGGAACACCACCTAAACAGTCGGCATTACCTGATCGTGGCTCTCGGCGTAACCAACACAGGCCTCGGTGTACCTCCGATTCACCAAAGTGTACACAATATCGCCCATAGACCATTCTTCATCCTTCCTCTCTTTCAGGTACTGAATCCACTTGTCAGGAATAGCCATAGCCAAACGGTAATCAAAGCCGATACCTCCTTCGGCCACAGGACGGCAGAGAGTGGGCATGCCGGAGACGTCTTCAGCAATGACTGTAGCGTCAGGGTATATGGAGTGGACGAGCTCGTTTGCAAGCATCAAGTACACCACTGCTTCAGTGTCCGTGGATTCACTGAAATACTCGTTGTAGTTTCCAGTGAAGCACATGTTGAGGCCGTGGTGGTGGTACAGCATCGACGTGACGCCGTCAAAGCGGAAGCCATCAAACATATACTCCTCCATCCACCACCTCAGATTGGAGAGCAGGAAACGCTGCACCTCCCAGGAACCGTAGTTGAATAGGCGGCTGTCCCACAGTTTGTGGTACCCCCGGGCACCTTAGGAATGAAATTGTTGAGCACAAACTTTAGCCAAAGATGATAGTGGAGGGCAACTAGACGAAAGTGTGGGGTTTAATACATAATATAAGTCAAAACGAGCCCAAAGAAGTCTCAAACATAATAAAAAAATTGCTCTAAAATTTTCTGAAGAGTCCAGAAAGGTTTCTAGTAACATGGCTATCAAAGGTTGAAGGCTTCGCTAATTCTTGCGTAATCTTATCAAAGGAGCTTCTGGAGGCAAGTATCCAAATAATCCATATCAAGACTGTCAGAATTACTACCACAAAAAAGTCAAACTGGGGAAAAAAATGTATCAAATATAATCAGTCGCATCAAACTACAGAAGAATCTAGAAAGGTCAGCCTAAATGGCGATCAGAAGGTAAACAAATGCACTGATTGTAAATGATGTATTTCGTACTACAAAAAATCATTTTCTACCTTCTAATGCTGTAAAAACATAACGACATTACAGTACCTACCAAAATAGCATCGCTGTACCTGTGTGGAAGTAGGAGTCCTGAGCAACCTGGCCCAAGTCGTACCCCGCCAACCCATCCACAGCATTTGTGCTCGCGTGGCTGTGAACCACGTCCATCAATACACGGAGCCCCATTGAATGTGCTTTGTCTATCAAATACTTGAGATCCTCGGGACTCCCACAGCGGCTGCTGGCAGCGAAGAAATTCGTGACATGGTACCCAAAGCAACCGTAGTACGCATGCTCCATGATTGCCATCAGCTGAATGGTGTTGTAATTGTTAGCCTTAATCCGAGGCAGCACTTCGTCTGCAAACTGCCTGTAGGACGCCACTTGGGGCTCTTTGGAGCTCATTCCCACATGCGCTTCATAAATGAGCGGCGCTGCTGGTTTTGCAACGCGGGGATGCTTGAACTCATATCTGCAACCCAGGCTCATCTTTAGATTACGAGAATATGAAAGATTTCGGAACCTGAGTAGTTGTCCTCCTTAAACTAAGTTCATGCTAACAATGGTGTCATATACCAAACTTTCACAATCTCTGCCACGTAACAATAGTAGCATTGTCGATATGAAAAGGCATCATAATTGAGAGTAATGATATCAATAATGACAATATGGAGTGAAAAAAGACGCTGCTGAGAAAAACATTGTGACAAATACAATGGAAGCACCCATTTCCATAACCCTCCTAAACACATGACCCAAAAATATAGGAAGTGGTGTGAAATGATTTAGAATTCAATTGAATGTAGAAAATGGCTCCCTCTAGAAGATACAAGTGGGCGTTCCTACATATCTACTTTCAAAAGATCACTAGAAGTACATTTCGAGGACCAAAAAGGTGATTGTTTTCATTCACATCTCCGATTCGCAATTCCCTTAACGAGGAATACAACATTTCCAACATTCTTCCCCACCATACGTGCCCAAATGCTTAAAGACGCAGGAATGGAGGATCCCAGCTTAGGATCACTGTTCATGAAACAATGGGAATGACTGGTTTGGGGGGATGGGATTCAAGCCCATTTACTTGTTTTTATTTATTCGTTTGTTTTTTCTTCTAATGAGAGTAGATGTGAAACAACGATGACCACAGCAGTACAAAACACCGAAGGATTTTACCTTTCAGATGCAGGCGGGTTCCAATAAACTCCATCGTAGTACGCAGCGAAGACATTCGGATCCACCACGGCAAATTTGATCCAAGCAGGAAGACGATCAACCCAAGTCCCATCACCCTTTTGCATCCTGAACTTCACTTTGGAGCCATGAGGGATGACAGAAACACCGCCCTCGTCAGCCAACCGGATGGACCACACACCAAACTCGTCTCTTTTCATGGTATGTTTGCTGCCATCCCAGTTATTGAAGTCACCAATCAACTGAGCAGCCCTGTGCGCAACAACAGAAAAGGATCAGATTTCAATACCAAAAGCTCAATTTGGTGCCACTACTTGCAATACAACCAAGCAGCTACTCTTCGAGAGGCCCTGGCAAACTGCAGCACTGGCTCGCTTCTAGAGTTCCAACCTACTTGATCCTCCTCACACTCACTGTCTATGCAGCCTTTTAATTTCATTGCAAAACTTCCTCCCCTTTGGTCCCGAGCCAACAAAAGAGGAGTTTGATCATGGAAAGATTTGCACCAATCCAGTGTAGCAATGCTGAGGCAATACTTTTTGTAACTAACCACGAAGTGCCCCAATGACCAACAGTGGTTGCTTCCAGGTCTTTAGGAGTGGAAATAAATCGTTTAGAAAGCGCCAAGGAAAGCTACAAAATGTACAGCAGAAAGATAAAATCATGTCCGACAAGCAAATTTTAGAACTTGCAATAATCGACTACCAGTAGTAGCTTCCTGAGAGGGCTTTCGAGTTTCAGTTGAGGGTAAGATGAAGAATTACATATTGGGAAAAGAAATGGACAGTCGCCTGGGGTGGGTGTGAAGAGAGCAATATCCAGATTCACAGTCAAGAATCATGAACAGTTAGTAGAGAAAAACTCACGCTGCTGCGGGAGCCCACTCCTGATACACGATGCAATCTTCTTCCCGGGTAAACCCATACTTCTCATAACCTAAAAAACAACAAAGCCCCTGTCAGCACCTCGCTACTAGACACCCAGTTTCAAAAATAAAGCCCAATAAAAAAAATTCTATACATACGTGTCTGAATTCGAGGTGAGGTTCACATAAGTTGAACTGATACACTGATACGTTGAACTTCGCGGAAACATTAGGTAGAATAACATCGAATAAGGGAATAATGTTGTCCCATAGAATTTCAGAGTCTCAATCGGATTGCACAATTTAGGGTTAATCCAAAAGAATTAAGGGTTCATGGTTTAATATGACCAATTCAATTGATAATATTGAGAAAAAAACATAAATCAGATAGAACTAAAATTTACAGTCACCAGAATCAGTGAAGAACATTGCATGGGCCAGAAAAAAATTGAAGAAAATTACTGCAGAAAGAAAGCCTCATATGACCTGCTCCATATGACCATAAGAAACTTCTTAAAAATACATGAGGCCAAATTTAGGCTTCTAGGTTCATTAAGGGTTGTTAAGAGCCTGAGACCCATCTCTGAGATGAGTTCCTGATTGCAGACTACTAGAGACTCAACAAGCTAGGTCATCATTAGATAGAAAAGGGATACAACGAACTTCGGCATTGAAACCCCTAAAGCTCAAAACGCAGCTCTTAATGCTGTTGTGCACAGCGTAACAAAACTTCCTCGCAACTAAACCCCAATTGCATTGTATTCTGGAAGGCATTCCTTTCATTTCCTACGGCAACCCACTCAACTGAAAGGACATATTGTATATTAACACTTGCATTCTAACAATGATTGACAGGTCAAGAGGCTTGCAATGTAGGGGATCAGAGGCTCGTAATTCCTTCCGAGACTCCATGTTCCTGCTCCTCCCACGGTATTCAAGAACGGAATGAGCAAGAAAGTTAGGCTCACCTTTGGCAAAGTCGGCCAAGCTTCCCTCCACCTTCTCAATGTCGGACTTTCGTTTCACGAACTCTTGCACTCGGTAACGGAGATGGTTCTGGTGAGCGGCGAGAATAGGATCCACCTCCACCACCCCCAACTTCTCCTCCACCACTTCGCTCGTGTCCTTCCATCCGGCTGGCTTGTCTGACTTATCCGTCTTCAAACTTGTGGCCTTCACTGGGGAAGGAGAGGTGGCCTTGAAGCTCAAGCTTCGCGTTTGCTGCAAATCGTGGGAAACATACATGAGCAAAAGCACGTCTTTTTGCAGCCAGAGCTCTGAAGTTAAGGTGCAAAACTCACTTTCTCTCATGGCACATTCTGTACTTGCTCATTCCCAACATCTCCTGCGAAGCTCTCATGTTGCGTACACCTCTGATTGGAAAACCTTTTCACAAGTTGGAACTCTGCACTCGATCCTCTCTAATTGTACACTCTGCAATTGCATTTTCCCAATATCCTGTGAATCTCTCATGTCACGTACACCTCTGATTGGAAAAAAATTCACAAGTTGGGAGCACGTGACAAGATCCTATTTGTCCCTCTCACGCAGTGCGATTAAAGAGGGTTAATTGCACATGCTCCAAAACGAGTTACAGACGAACAGCTAGAAAAAGACGAAGTCTAGTTGATTCGTCTTGATTTAAAAAGCGAGTCAGAGGTCAAGACTCGTGTTCCAAGAATGGAGACACTCCGAGAACAGCACACGGAAATCTCTTCAAAGGGGCTACTAATTTGAGCAAGATTCTGAGCCTCAACATCGCTCGGGGTCAGAATTGAAAACAAAACTCTCTCAACCCCTAACATAAACAAATGACAGAGCCACGCAGCTGAAACTTTGACAACCTAATGGAAAACAAATGATAGAATTCCAGAGCTAAAATCGCAAACCCTGACAAGCCCTAATATAAATTGATGAAACAGCCCCAAGTCCGAGACTCACTCCTCCAACGCCCCACATCGACCTCTGAAAGCGTTGCCCCCCTAGAACGTCCCAGCACGCTAAGCGTCTGCCTTCAACCTGCATTGCATCAAAACCCTGAGCAAATTCAATATAGTGCTCACAAAACAGAATCATGTTTCTTTCCAGTACAACTCCTACCTCTCTTCCCCACCCTCCTCAACTGGAGTTTCACCCTCAATTCCATACAACCTGCAACAAAGAGCCTCCTCATCTCAAGGAGCACGATCTTTCCAACCAAGCATCACATTGGCCTTGGATCCCAATACACAATCTTCACTCGATTTTGATCAAACCAGAGCGAGCCCTACCCACAGAGACAGACGGACATTTTGAGGAACCTGATTTGAAGAAGACAGCAGATGGGTAACAGGGCCATGGCAAGCAGGCACTGCAAGCATGATGAAAAGCGCAGGAATGCACGCTTCCTTGACAAATTGCGTAGATCCGCAATGCTGCCAGTGCTGGCAATGAAACACATGCACCCTCAAAAATAGCAGATTCTCCGTGCAGGTAGCAATGTGACGAAGCTCCTGGCGCGTGAATGAATTGGTGGGTATTCTCGGTTTCTGCTTTTTCCGGGACGCCAATTCGGGTGCTTGCGAGAATGTGCGTTGGGCTATGCCAAATTATTAGAATTGGGGCGACAGGGCTGGATCCATGGCCATGACGACTAAGTTTACGACTAAAACGATTACTATTGCGAGAGGGAGAGGGAATGATTGTGGTGCTCCGTCCTGCAGAAGAGGCGCTGGAGCTCTGTTGTCTCTTGGGAGCCCTGACCTTTCTCTTCCTTCCGTTTTCGCGTTGATCCTGTCCAGGGGAAGGGCGTTATACCCGACGGCATATTCTTTCACCGGTTCTCAGTCCATGTCATCGTGGGATCACCCCAGCTTGCCAGATCAGTCATGTTGGAGGCGATCGAAGGACAACACAGGCCCTTGGAGGAAGCTTTGGATCTAAGGGAGGAGGCACAGAAACCGCTCATTTAAGAGCTGATCTCCCTTTTTCATGTATTTCTTTTGATGCAAATATTTTCAACTTATTTTTTAAGTCAAAGAAAAATATTGTAGGAATCTAACACAAGTCGTTTCATATGTTTTGAAGCATTACTGAATTAGTTATGAATTTTCAAATACAATTTGGCATAGGATCCTATTTGTGATCAATAGGCCCTGAAAATTCATATGTGCACAGTTTGGAAATAAATTTGGCTTTGTTCAAGAACTAGCATTGCAACATGTAAAAAGTAATGAAGGTGGTTTCTAAATGCGTTCCTTCCTAAAGCTAAAGTGAATGCTTGAATTAATCATTTTTTCAGAGTTTGTAACACTTGTGAGAAGGGATTTCTACATCTAAGTCTTATTATTTTTATTCACTTAGTTAAGAATGAATCCATTGTGACTCTGAAACCATCCATTGAAGAGGGAAAAACCAAACTCTTATCATGCTCCAATGTAATTGGAAGTTCATTGACTTACAATCAAGTTCCATTTCACAGCCTCTTACTGGACGGTTGCAAAAGCTTGGGTGATTTTAGAGCCCTCTCCTATAAGGTGGAAGTGCCCAGAACCGTCAATATAAACAATTCAGCATAGTTAGAGGCAACTATTTTTTACAATAATATTTGTGTAGTAATAGCATGAAAAAATCAAGAATGTTAAAAAAAATAGATTTTTTAGATGTTGTATGTAATTTTTAGGATTTTTTTTAAGTGGTATCTTTCTAGATGAATGAAAGTATCCCACAAGTGTACCCAAATCTAAACTTTGGAAAAATCAGTAGTCAATGAATCAGAGTTAAGTATGTATCCTTCAAAATCATCAACAAATTACAATTATGCATTTGGAATACATATTCACTAAAGTCTAAGAACACAATTAGGTGTAGTATATGTTATAGGAATGGGAACATGGACACTAATCGGTGTTTCTACCCTAAAGTAAGAACATCCAAAAGTAATATTTTTTCTATTGTACATTGTTGCACATTTACTATTGTTGGATTGGTCAAATTGTTGGCAAATGAAAGGAGGTTTTGACACATCCAAAATGTGACATTTGGATATTGTATTCAAATGTTATGAAGAGTCATAGTTTTCTTGATACATGTTATAGAATCATTTCTTCAATAATTATAGTAAAATATTGATTTAAAAGATATATATAAACTATGAGGATTTATTGAAGTAGTGCTTTTAGATAAAGCAAGATTTCATTTAGTAGTGTATAAACTACATTAAATTACAATGAATGTAATAAAGTTTGAATAGGGACATATTTACAAAATAAGTCAATGCAACCATGGACATAGAAAAACTCTTATAAAGTAGATGGCTAGTTTTGAATTTTTCAACAAAGTATAATTTACAATCTTAATTGAAGTAATATAGCAATTCAAATCCATAAATAGGTATCATCTACTCATCCAAAAGGACAATTATATCGATTCATTTGAAATGTGACAATATCATTATATATTGACATTTAATCCCTAAAGCCTTGAGCTATGTTTTTTGGTAACATAAGTTTATTGGGCAGCTCAATATGAATGCAGTTTTGTTTTGTTTTTCTTTGAAATTTTAACACAAGATGTGCCCAAGGAGTAGCTTTAAGGCCCAACAATCTTCATAACTTTTGACTTTGTGGTTAAAAAGTGATGGCATTATATGTTGTTTCCTCTATTCGGTAGGCAATCCAGGCAGTTGAAAAAGCTTCTTTAAAAAAACTTTCTTCTGAAAAGTGAAATTTCAAATTGATTATTTAGGTTTATACAAACATGAGATGCTTTTAATCATTCCATTTGGATTAAGGATTCAAAAGTTATGAGGAATTATAGTTTGTGGGTAGGTATGGTTTTCAAAGACTCCATACCTACCTGCAAACTAAAATTCCTCATAACTTTTGAATCCTTAATCCAAATATTTTGTTCCAAGAAGTTTTTTCAGCTGCCCGGGCTGCCTACCAAGTAAAGAAAACAACATATCATGCCATAATTTCTTAACCACAAAGTCAAAATTTATGAAAATTATTGGGCCTTAAATCTAATCCTTGGACACATCTTGAGTAAAAATTTCAAAGAAAAAAAATAAAAACTCCATTCATAGTGAGTTGTCCAAAAAACTTATGTTGCCAAAAAATACAGCTCAGGGCTTTAGGGGTTAAGGAGTGATACATGGTTATGTCATCCTTTCAAAAATAGAATATTGCATGCTACCAAAAAATATGTATAATTTAAAATTCAATATATTTTTTACTATCATAATATAAGAAATTCTTGGCCCTTGTATATGTACTACAATCAAGAATTTAATAAGTTTGCATAAATCGAATGGCTTTACAACACCAAGTGTTTCTTTAACCACTACAGGACCAACCTACTAAATTTGGAAATATAGCAATTTTAGGCAGGTTAATGCAATTAGAGGTTTCCATATTTTGGGCCCAAACTTTGGTAGAAAGTACAAATAAGGAATATCTTCCGTGACATTTGGAAAAATTAAATTAAATTGCACTGAAATTCATGACAGTTGGAAGAATTAGTCAAAAGTTATGGCCTAATATGTTTGTTCTTTGTAAATAGGAAAATCATGAAATTTTTTTAAAATCAATTTTTTCAAAAACAAAAATTTGTAATTGGTTCTCTTCATTTATGTATAATTATGTAGAACGTTTTGAATTATTCCATTTTCAAATGAATCCAAAGAAGCACCACCATTTTGGACCATTTTTCATACAATCGTCACCTATTGAAGAGTAGTTGTCATAGTCCTTTCCACAATGTCAAAAAAATTATTTCTACTCATTTGAAGTTTTAAACACTATTATCTTGCAATCTACATGGTAGAAGACTTTGAATTTTTTTACACACATTTCCAAACCATCTTACTACAAGATCCTACAATTAAGTATCTCAAAAAATGTTTTTTTCTGAAAATTTGGTACTAATACTAGAAATAGTAGTTTTTGACCACTTTTGGAATAAACATAGTCAAAGAACTTCAGGGTTTAATTTCACTTTTTCATAAAACTTTCTACTATACAGTGTTATACACAATGTTATACCAATTAAAAAAAACATGTGCATTTTGTTGAAAAATGTTACAAAATTTGGTATGTGAGATGTCTAAAAGAGTCATTTTTGACAAATTGTTTTTGATCCCGCAATATTTGTACTACTAATGTTTTTGTTCTTCATTTGAAAAATAAACTATAGATTTTTTAATAATTTATTGTAAAGTTCTAGAGTCAAGAGTTGAAGTGTCTTACTAGTACATCTTTGAATCCTCCCCAATAATATTGAAATCCATTCTCCAAAGGCTTTATTATTCTAAGCTTACAACCTTCGTAGATTGTGTATAAAGTTCCAAACATTTTGCACTTACAATGTTATGCCATATTTCTACCACTTGGCCCTTGAAAAATCCTTATGGTTCCTCTATATGACTTATATTCAACCCTATAACTCTTCGATTGTGGCTTAATATTTAAATTGTAATACAATGTTGTTTGTGAACTAGCATGATTACTATATCACTTCATCCTAGAAAATATATTTGGTCTATGTATTTGTGATAAATGCTACCAAATTTTTGATATACTATTTGACTACAAAAAGCTTCCAGGTCCTTTAAAGGTCAAAAGACCCTAAGGTGGGAGGTCAATAAAGTACCCATCCAACAACTAAATTTTGAAGAGCTGAAACTTCTTGAAATATTTTCAATAAATTTTCCTTGAAAGTCAAGTGGAATTGACACTTAATCGAAGTTGATTCATATTTTTTGAATTAATTTGTAAAATTAACTATAAATTTTTGAAGTCAAAATGGCATTGGGTCTAAAACCACCTACCTCCTCAAATGTACATTCTTTGTACATTCTTATAAAAATGAAAAAAGCATCATGTATATATGCACATTTAAAGAGGTTTTAATGCCCAAATTGTTCTTGAGCCTTGTGGGCACAAGCACGTTTTGGGATGCTTCTAAGTTACCTTTAGAAGTATGAAGTCTATGGCCCCAAAAAATCCCCTGTTGAATGAGATGATTTAAATCGGTTGGGTCCCGAAAGAGCCAGTAGGCAGATTGATACCCTGTCCTTTTCCCAAAGTGCAATATGAACGGTTCTCCCAGGGAATGTGCTTCTGGAATCATCTCTCCGAAGCAAGCAACGACCGCACTGGCCAGTCACACAACATTCAAGGCAGGCCTGAAGGAAGCTCAGTACTAAGGTAGGAGGTCCATAAATTGATCATGTTAGGGCTGAGCTTAAAACTGAATTTTGGGGAGGTGAAACATCTTGAAAAAAATTCAGCATAACATTCAGTAGCAGGAGAGCAAACTACCTTTTGCTTTTTCGAAAGTAAATTGAAGAATTCCATCCCTGACAAGTTTGGTTTGAAATTTCAGTTTCACTAAAGCCCTGACAACAGGTTGAATATTAGTGCATTGAACTGAATTAACTCGCCTCAGAGACAATTAACATCCAATTAGGCATGCCCAACTGCATTTCAGAACCTGCATACCCTGACAAGCCTGCCCGCACAAATGAGAATGCAAATCAGAGGTTACTGATTGTGACGAAATGATGTGGGATATTCCACATCATTTTGTCGAGAATGAGGCAGTTTGCTCTCATGCTACTGAATGTTATGAGTAATTTTCCTTGAAAGCCAAGTGGAATGCGGGATGTTAAATCCATCTCATGAAGTGACTGGATTTACCTTAGGGGTAAAGTTAACACTGAAATTTTTTATTTTTTGCACAAATTTTCTTTTGCAAATTTTGAATTCATATTTGCAATCAAAGACCCCACATCAGCTAGGGAGGGCCTTAAACTTACCTAAAAACACGGCACAAAAATAGGGGGCTTTTTTACTTTCTCCCCCAGGTAACATGAATTTTACCTTGCTGAACCCACTTCGTGGGTGAATCCACTTTGTGGGACGGATTTAACATCTTGCAAGTGGAATATGCATCTAATCCAAGTCATTTTATATTTTTTCAAGCTTTGTGAAATTAGTTTCAAATTTTTGAAGTTGGAAAAACGTGGTTATCTGTGGTTATCAAAAGTGATGACCTCCTAAAACATTTTAGAGTTGGTATATTGAAGAAAGCAAAATGTACTCTAATTCATTCAAAATCATTCTTACTTTTAATGCCCATTTGGAGTTCAAGCCTCCTAACTTATACTACTACTTTGGTAATTTATCACTAATAGTGTAATTATATTTTCAAATTAAGCTTTTTTTGAGGTTGTCTATACATCTAAACCTAAAATTAGCTTGAGTTTTTTTCTATATTTAGGTAACATATTTAGGCATAATAATTTTTTTGTTAGTTCTCATGAAGTCTCCAAAACCTTATGCCCAATAGTCATGTTTATGGTACCAATGGAAAGCCTTCTAAAAAGGGCAGGAGGGACTTGGACTATATGACTTTGTTCTATGGCATTTGAAAGTACAAAGTTAAAGTTATAGATTTTAGAGTTATTTTTGGATATTAAATTATGGATCTTTCAGACCATGCACTATATAATCACATTTAAGGTACCAATAGAAAGTTTTCTATGAAGAATGGACAAAAACATGGTTTTATGGTATTTGGACCTATAGTATGAAAGTTGTGGATTCTTGAGTTATTTTTAGATCTTAAATTATGCATCTTTTGGACTGTGTATAACTTGGTTAAGTTCTTTGTACCATCAGAAAGCTCTTTGTCAAGGAAGGTGCACAAATTTTGTTTCAATGTTGTCTTTGAACCTACAATATAAAAGTTATGAATTTTTGAGTTATTTTTAGACTTTGAATTATTTTGAATTCACTAGAAGAAATATGCGATTGCCTCAACAAAAACTACTTGATCTGTTTGTTGAGGCAAACGAAAAATCTGCGTTTTTCTACGTTCTTCAACACAGTTTTTGCATTTGCATTTGCCTCAACAAACACATCAAGTAGATTTTGTTGAGGCAAATGCATATTTCTTCTAGTGATTATGGATCTTTTAGCACCGCCTCATTATGCTCATAGTACCATTCAAAAGCTCTTTGCAAGGAGTACACAAACTTTGTTTTCTAACATTTAAAATATGATAGAAAAATTGGCATACGGTATACTCATCAAAAGAACAAAAAATGCAACTTCTTGAATCTAAAATGACTAGGAGTAGTTTTTTATTCAGTTGAGCTACAAAGGAAAGCTAAAAATATAACTCAAATAGTTTTTGTATTTAGGAGTTGAAAATTAACATATTAACTTTAAAAAGACCCTACAATCCCAAAGTGGTCAATATGTCTCTTACGGGGGTGATAACATTGCCACCTAGTATACTTCCTATAATGAAGTTCCTTCAATTGTTCCATTATAAAAACAAAGTTTCAAATGGATGATTTACCAAATCATTGTAGAAATGAAGAATGTACCTTGTAGTCCAAATATTATATTCCTTCCATCCCATACTGATTCTATTAGTTGGACAAATTTTTTGGGGATCAAGCTAAAAATAACATTATTTCAACTTGTTTTAAGGAGAGCTTGAAAACTATTTTGAGATGCAAGGAACATCATTTTTGAGTGGCTACTTTAGTCATACTTTGACATCCTTCCTTGAAATACATAAAGACCAAAAGTATCTAATGTATGACTTCATTATTATTGTAGAAGCAAAAAACACACCTATTGGTCTATTAATCAAAGCATTCTGGTGGCTATCTTGACTATAGGGGCCAACATTCTTAATCCTTAAGTGTCCAAGGCCGGACTAGAAGTATTCCACAGAGTTTGGAAGTCCAACTCAAAATGCTATAATTTTTCTATCTAATGTCTAAATTCAAAAAAACTTGTTAAAATATTTGTACTCTCTCTTCTAGTAAATTGAAAAAAAATTAGATCAATCCAAGATGTATTGATTTTTTGAAATCCATTTCAAGTTTTGTGGTTTATTTTGAGTTCATCAAATTACATTTTGATGGCTAAAATCTTAATAAGCTTGTGTTTCCTTCTTCTAATGTTTGTTTTCAATGAAAATTTGTTAGGTTATATTCTTCTTGAAGTCTAGTTAATGTAGTAAAATTTCATGTCAATTCAAGTTTTTAGGACTATTTGGAAGCAATTTAAAGTTCAAAATCTTGACTTTTTTGGATTACAATGAACTTTGGCAGTTCATTTCTTTTTCAGATAGTATCTATTTCCAATATCATTTAAGAGAAAGTTGCTCAAACTAATCTAGTTTGTATGATTAAAATTCCATACCAATTGAAGAAGTTGTACACATCTAAGACACATTTTAGTAGAAGGGGGTTCAATGATAGATGTTTTTAGTGCAACTCTTTTTGATATTTTTTGACATTTCTAAGCTATTATGCAAACATGAGTCATTTACATTATGTTTCTTTTTACCAATGTATCTATATACTAGCTTTCAAACACGTCACAATCACATTTTTTTTCATTTGCTTAGGTTACAAAAATCAAATTTCACCTCCAAATGTGTTGGTAAGAAAATTTCAGCATCCTTTTTTGACATAAAAACATTATAATCTTACAATCTATGTAGCCAAATGACACCAAATTTGATTCATGTCATCTACAACATGTACACTACAAGATTGGTTTTTGAGATTTCCATACCTTCCTGACATTAAGACCTACAACACTTCAAAAGCAAAGATGTTTCTAAACCCAGTAAGGACCTGGCCATTTAGGGGTAAAGGGCTTAAAGGGTTTCCTGTAAGACACAAAATTCGACCCATCTAAAAATTTAAGATGCATTTCGATTTCACGGAACATAAGTTGGACGAGCCTGGTTTGGTAAAATCCACCATACAAAAAATTGATTTTAAGAAGTGAAGGAAAGACAAATTTTGCCCAATAGGACTAAGAAAATAACTTACAAACACATGCCCCACATACCTACCTACCTATCCTGCCTAATATAGTCTAACATATGAAGACAGTACTGCTTTATACAACGCTCCGGCCACCAGAAACCGTCACCTGCAGACATTCAGACACTGATGGTCCCAAATGTCCCAAAACGCATGCCCAATTTTGACCCTCCCTCTTTCAAAATCTTCTGCTTTCTCACGAAAATTCTACTCCCAACACTACTGTTGCAAGCGAAATATGCGAAAGATAACCACAAACTGGCCCAGAATCTACATTATTACGCAGCGGCTCTGCTGCTCCTCGGCCCCAGGTGTCTGATTCTGTTGCGCGAATCTCCTGGACTCGGACGGATTGGCCGTGAACTCTGTAGTGTCCAAACCATACTGCACAAAACATGGCTCAATCCTCAGCACGAATTAAAAGCTTTCTTTCAAAAGCATGAAAGAAAGAAAGCTACGGAGAGAAAAGTCGAGAATCTGCAAAAAAAGTCTACAGTATGTATGTAACGGATAAACCCACTCTTTCTCGGATTTGAGCAAATATATCACTTCATTTTTAAAAGAAAGGGCATCTTCTAGATTAGAGATTCAAGAATTGCTTTGGATGAGAAGGTATTCGGATGAAACATTGGCTAGAAGTACTCTGTTCATCATCCCCGTTCACACTATGAATGCCAGAGGGGTTCATTGTAGTTTGATGTTAACAATGGAATATCAGTCTAACCTCTAAGATCACACCGTTAGTGTTACACTAACTTACCAAAAAATCTCAACATGAGGACCATCTGATTGTAATGCATATTAACTTAACGCTGAAAACTTTACCAATCTAATGGGAGGTCTTTAATTAGTGACGATGTACCTTTTCACGCATTCGAGTGCTCCAAGCATCGGTACGAGGAGCCCGAGCTTCTGGAGCCCCTCCGGAACCCGCTGCAGGGTTGGCTTGATTGGCCTGACGGTTGTTTGCAGGCTGGCGGGGAGCTGACCTCGGTACAATGTAGTCGTCGTCACTGTCATAATTTCTTCGTGAGCTTGACGAGATAGCCCGCAGGACAAAAGCAAAGAACAAACCAAGTACCTGCGTAGGCATCATCAATATAAGACTATGACTTCAGGCTGGTTCGCAGATGTTGAAAATCTGATATACATTTGATACACTAGAATCATCAGATAATAGGAGAGAACAGCTACGATCACGCTGAATACACAACAGCTTATTAGAATAGCAAGAATGTGAATAAACTCTTTACATTAATGAGTATCAGACCGTCTCCAATATTACATTGCTAACCATTATATTGCATTGCTAAACATTTGACAGATTCCCCAGTAAGATGTCGCACTTCCATGACGGTCTCTTACGTTCAATGTTGACTTAACATTAGTCCAAGTAACAAGAATGAGCAAGAAGAGGAGATGCTAACATGGCTTCTACAGGTAATGCTAAAAATATTTGAGATAACAAGTTTCCAAGCCACCTTTCTGATGTGGATTGGACATTTGAAACCTAAAATGCATCATAAGCAGTCAGAAATGCAATTATGTTAAGCGCATTATCTAACACGTAGTTGCACGGATGAGATCAAAATTATAAGCCTGTTATCAGAAGTTTGTTGCTTCAACTTGGGCAATCTAAAGTGGTCCTAAGATTAAATTTTCAAGCAGATAAACCATAAGCATATAAAAACTCAGAATATAAGAACTCACTTCTAGGAGCACCACCCCTAGGGCAATCCATTTGCAGATGTCAAGATTCTCCACTACAAATTTTTGAACTTTGTCCAACTCGCCAGTGGGATCCTCTGGTACATCCTGCAGTTAGCAGTAGTAACGTCAGAACTGTGACAACGGATATCAGGCGTAAATTGATGAAGGATAATCCAATAAACAAAGTTGGGAAAAGACTCCACCTCCCGCCAATGCCGGTCAAAAAATAGAAGCCCAGCCACTGCGAATTGTGCCAATATCAGCACAACTTGAAGCACACTGTACTGTACTTTTCATTAAGAAAAATAATAAAACTGTAGGAATGTTGTCAATGCAATTACCCTTGTGAGAACCTAATCCACAGGTACGTTTAAAATCATTTTGGTACCATACGTCCGCAGAACTTCAAAAACTTAAAATGACCAAGAGGGAAAAAACATCTTTTCCTAGACTGGTGTCTTAGAATCCAAAACGTTCAATGTAGGATACGCATGCGAGACAGAAGCTGTTGCTCAACTCAGCGGCAACATGGCCTGTCAAAGAGACAAAGCATGTGATTGCCCCAGTACCGAAGAATGCATAGATGAACCTGCACCCATCACTCACCTAGTGAGCAAACAACTCTGATTACTTGATTCATAACAACCATAGACCCAGAAAGGATCCGCAAATTCACCCCTAACTACCAAAAATGGCCACTTCCATATCAATAAGAGTTGAGGTAAAGCATATAGAAGCTTAAAGAAACGTAGCAAAATGAACCAAGAGAAAGAGGAAGTGAAGTCATACATTTTTGAAACAAAAGAAACACGTAACAAAATTTTCAATAATCGACTGTTAGCTTCTAAAATGCACTATACAATATAAGCGACTGCTAGCTTCCAAAATGCACTTCTATATTAAGCTCAAGTACACAAATGACCAAAAGTGTCAACTTCCATATTGACATTATCAACGGAAGGTGATATGGAAATTGGACACTCAGAGGTTAGTTTCTTAACAAGAACTCTACACACAAAAGCACATCACTCATCATGATAAACCAAGCACATGATCAAATACCAGAAAAGACGGAATTACGCACCATGGATCAGGAACATCTGACAATTTCAAGCTCTCTTTCAACAAGGGTCTTGCGAGCTGCTCCACAAGCACTCCCTCGCCAAGCAGACCATTTAAGTCCCCACTTGATACCAGGGCAGCTCCTTCACCGTGATGATGGTTCACAGAAATCCATTCCTTGTACATCCATAGAGAGTAGACGATCATGTACGCCCCAACCAAGGTCAGCAAGAAGTTGATCAGTTTCAGGATACATTGGAGGAATCCCTGGCAAGACATGTTGCCTGGCTACCACAACCCGTTTGCACAAAAAGTCCACGCTTTCATGTGAGACTGCGGTTTCCTTCTTGTGCTCCCTAAATCTGCATCACTAAAGAACGAGTTAACCACTCAGAATCTCACAATAAATACACGCATCTCATATTCAAACAAGCCCCTCACCATTCCTGAGTAGCACACCGCTCGCACAAAATATCTCAAACTCTAAAATAGCGAAGAACTAGCCCACTTGTGAAGCGATTCATTCATGCATACAATCACTCACACGAGTCCACAGGCAAATTTGTCAGCAAAGAACCGGATGAAAAGAAAAGAAGAATTCTAGTGCGAGCCGACACCAGCCTTTGCAAACATGACCGGGGCTCAAGCTCGTCCACCAAAAAAAATAGAAATTCATTTACATTGATTCCACAGACGCTGTCTCAAGAATGCCACACAAAACCTCGGATTTAAGGATTTTCCAACTCTTAAAGATCGACCAAATTTCAAACAACACAAACGCTCTTGTTTCGAGCTTAATCCCAAACCCTTGACCTACACATGATAATTCGCTCCAAGCTTGTGCACTTCGAGCAACCTAAAACTTCAAACAGCGATCCCAAACCACGGCGAAAAAACCACATTCGAAACCCTACCCCCTTAAAATGATCCCTATATCATACTGCTCCAACCCGAGGCGACTGATTCTGTCCGTCCACTATCCAGAACCTTCCACTCACATTGCACTTCCACACTCTCGGATCCATCCGATACCCTAACAAACCTCGAATTACACTCGAAGCTCCACCCAAACAACCTCATCAACACCTCCAATCACATCCAAATCTCACCAAATCTCAAAACTCTCCAAAATCTCACTCCAAAATCAAACACCAGGCACACAATCGATTATCACAAACCTGTGCAACGAGGTCGGTGATAGTCACATCCGCAATACCCAGACCTCGAGCTTGCGACACTCCATATGGAGTCGTGCGCTCGAAGTGATTGCGTGAGGCGAGCAAAAAGTACAAAGTCGCGAACGAAAGAATGGGTTTAACGAAGGGTTTAGGGTTCCAGTCAGCTTCTCCTTGTTAATAGGGATGCCTGGCTCCTCCGCCCCGGCGGGAGCTTCAAGTTTGGCAACAAACGGGGACGACTGGCGGAGTGGCGGAGATGTAGAACAGAACGGGAAGAAGGGTGTGGAGGTGTTGGCTCGGACGGAGAGACGGGGAAAGGGGTTTGCGCGGAGTTATGAGCTCCTAGTTGGGATTTTACCGGGGTTAGTGTGCGGAGGGCAGGGTTTGAACTGGGGTTAAGTTAACTTACTTAGGATCTTGCCTTGGTTAACTGGGTGTCACGTGGCAGGGGGTCTGGACAGCCAGTTGGTGGCCGGGGAATGCAGCCCATGCCTACTTGGAACCAGATTAGCGGGTGAGTGTCAGAGCTCCAGATTTGTGCTGCAAGGGGGAAGAGGACAGGGAATATTGCACTGACACCGTTTGAAATCGAGGCATCCCCAGTGCGACCGGTAAATTGGCCTTCTCACTGTACTTTTGACTTTTGAACGGTATATAATCATTTGTTGTTTTTCTCATAAGAGGTTTTTTCGGGGTATGAAGAGACTGTTTCAGAATTAAAAAATATTAGAAAAATATTAAAATATTAAAATAATAATAATAATAATAATAATAATAATAAAATGAAAAAATGAAAATTTTTAATAAAAAAATATTTTTTTAATTTAATAAAATATTATTATGTGATGTGGCAGACATCAGATCTGCTGTTGGGATTGTTTTCAGCGAGTTCCCACAGTTCGGGAACTCACAGTCTCCCAACATGGTGAGAAAACCTCTTATGCGTGTTCAGATTCCAAGTTCTAAGGTAACAGCATCCATAAGCGTCAATCTAAGGAGTCTGAAGACACAAAATAAATTAGAAAAGATTGACAATAATATCATTATAGAAGCCAAGAAGATACCAAAAATAGTGATGGCCCAACTAAAGTGTCATTCACAAGCATAAATTAGGAATATTTTTATAAAGTCCATAATCATCTAAAATGACTATTTGCCAATAGCATGATCTATATTAGACTGAAACTGACACATTTGTAGTATTTAAGTGATTCCAAACTAGCCGATTGTGGTTACTTCAATAGTTTCAAAAGGCAGTTAAACTCGTCATAAAGTATGTAGCAATACCAAGCAAGGGGTATTGCCAACCGTCCATTGTTGTACACTTCTACCGTTGGTGTGCACTAAAATTGATGTCATCAATATTGTAATCCATGTGGTAAGAGATGAAGAAGCGTATCTAAAGGGGTCCAAAATAAATTAACGCGAAGCCAACGGCATGAAGATATCACCCTCCAATCTGTTGCCAAACAAAGTGGCCCTTGTTGTCACTTCGATTGCCCCACGAGCGTAATTTGAATTTATTCACCTTGATGTTGGATGTCTGGGTCGCCATTGAAGGGGCTTCCATCGTCTAGTCAGTCGTGAGGGTTGCCTCCACTTGCATTACAGTGCTTGTAGGGAGCCATCTTTGATTTTTTTTGCACTTGTTCATTGGCCTTACGGACCTTCTCCTATTCTTGTTCTGCCTTCTTCTGTTCTTGTTGGAATTATCGAAGTAGCTATTGCGCTTGCTCTAGCTTTTTCTCTTTTGCACATTGAGCTTTTCGGGCCTCCACTACTTACTTCCGTTCTTCCCATTCTCGCTACACCTCTTCTCTTCTAGTTGCTTTAGCTTCCATAGCATCAATGTAGTCGTTAGAGGTCATTAAGATTGACTTCGAATAATCCACTATAGGCTCTATAGATTGCACTTGCTTATGTCTTGATTGGAAGAATTGTGATAATGGGAAAAGGTTTGTGATAGTGGACGCCAAGCCAGATTTGTCATTTGAAGAGGTATTCTAGTCAGAGGAAAAGCTAGACTCGTTGTCATCTAGAGGCACAATGTATTAGATGTTTTAGTTTTTGTTGTTGCTATCTCTGTTGTTCCATGAGGCTTGTCCTACTCTTCATCACTACCATCATCATATTAGGCCTTATAGCAAGTATTGGGTTATACTAAGGTGTCCATGGTAGTTGGTTGTAAGGGCCAAATCCTAGTGGTTGAAAAGCCTTTTACAATCTTATTAATTATAAGTGTCCTGCTCAAGCCCAAAGACATCGATTGTGCAAGTTCTTCTTTTCAAATAGGCTTGCCTTTGTTTCTGATTGTCCGTTGATCTTTATATGTACAAAATGCTATTTTTGAAGGGTTTGAAAATGCTAACATCTAAGGGTTGCAACCTATGGCTTGTGTGATTAGGTAATGTGATGATGTCTACATCATCTATGCTTACTTTCTTCACCACCTCTAGTATTACATGTGAACCATGACCATCTAAAATTAGTAAATATCTCTATTCAAGTGACAATCCATAGCAACTTTGGACTTTGGAAATGAAATGAGTGATCTATGCCAAGAATAGAAAAGTTATCGTGCATCCATTCTTCTGCACAACAAAAGTAGTTGTTGGCTTGCATTTCAAAACGTAGTTCTTGATTGACCGTTTTGCTTTAAAAATATAGAAGTTTGGAATGGACTCACTTGTTGTATTGACACATGAGAGGACTGTGAGATGCTCCCTATTGTTTGGTACTATGGCATGGATTGATCTAGTGCCACGACAAGCGAAAACAAAAGTTGCACCTCCACTTCTGCCAACTTGTATGCCTAATTCGTCAACATTCCAAATGTGAGAAGGAAGATAGTGTTGTCTATTGTAAGCTTGCTTTAGATTATAATAAGATGAGGCTCTATTGGATTCAGTTCCTATGCAGACCCACCTCCAATATTTGTGCAATCTATAGTGTGAATTCAGAATGGTGATGATGAAACCAATGCATCCACCCATGTCCTAGAATGCCATTTGTGAAGGACATCTATTCATCCTGTATAATCTCAATAACCTTGCTACGAAGTTCAAGGATAGAAATTGGATGAGATACATTCTGCATTTGCATAATCCAGTCAACAAAGAGCGTTTCTTTTTGCAATGCAAGAACTCCTTGTCTTCATTTCTTCCTTTGTGTTGTTCTTCCATAAATATAAACTCGCAGTAATGAAGTAGAGATGTTGTAAGTTCTGGCCACTATAACCATTTTATTGGCAACTTTAAATGCCACTACTGTAAGGGCCAATTGTTCATCCATCCATGTCTTTATATGTTTGTAACCACATTGTTGGCACTTAGGATTCAGTAAAATACCTATCTGTACTTGATGCCTTGTCCGCATTTTTATATTGATTATCGTATGTCCACCTTCTTCTCTGTTATTGCTTATTAGTAGTCCTCTACTATTGTTGGCAACATCAGTAGTGTTTAGTTCTCTCGCTCCAATGATGTGGCCTCCTACGGTGACAGTTGCTGATGTCTCACTTACGTACACGCAACTCACCTACTATGCCTACAACTACGTACTTTTGGGAGTTTCTCCTTCCAGGTCAACATCTACCCTTTTGCCTACTTTCCAACCTCTAAAACCGGATGCTGCCGGGAGCCTCGATGATGATCTAATCAACTGTGTCATGTTGTGGTTGTATTCTGCAACTTCCATTTTGTTTGGGCCTGCTTACTAAGTCCATGGTCCATTTCCTACACTTCTGTAACTTTGTAGTTCAGATATCTATGCTTTTGGAAATTATTCTATGGTGTGCATGTACTAGTACAGCTCCATGACAAATCTCTGTTTAAGCTAATCCTTCATTTCGGTAATGTAGCTTACTCACATATTACTGCTTAATTGTATATAACTCGATCTAGAGCTAATCCTTCACTTTACTAATTTAGCTTACTAACGCATTCCTATTTAATCGTGTATAATTGTATCGCTAATCATCCACTTCAATAATTCAACTTACTCACACACTCTTGCTTAATCATGTATATTGCTCAATATGATTACATGTTTTTGTAGAGGCAGTCTATATGAGTTCACTTACACATTCTATTCTAGTGATCACATCTACTGCGGCCACTCTTGGTTTACATTAATGGTGGAATATACACATAGTATAGCCATGACATGTCCTATATATAAATCTATTGATGTCCCAGCCATTGGAGACAGTTTCTAGAACTGACATTAATAAACCATTTGCTAACATGTATTGTACCCTATAACAAAGCCCCATCCACGTGTTACTATTCTTTCCTTAAAAAATTGGTTCACTGAATCCAATATTTCATGGTGCATATTCCGAAGGCACTGGCCCTTTCATCTAAGAGTGTTTTTTCTATGACAACCAATTTTTACAACATGACAATCATGGGACTGTGAACTACGATAATGGGTTGGAATATAGGTGATGCCAATGGGGACAATCACACTTACGGATGCAACTACCTTATATGCTTTGTTCAACCACTATGCTCGGATCCCTCCATATTTTCACCTTTTGGGGGAGAGTATGTAGGGACTTTAAGTCTACAATGTTGCTTTACAGTGCCAAAAACCCTCCATCGTGAGTTGTTGTAAGAAATACTTATTGTTTTTGATTCAAATTGATTCAATGAGTCTTGCAACTTTTGGAATAATTTTTTTCTAAATAAAATAAAATATGAATAATTTGAAGAGTAAGGAAAATATTGTATCTCTTCTAAAATTTAGATTAAGAGAATTTAATTCTAGAAGTTATGCACAAAAAGAATACAATGAAAATAGATACTTTGATGTTTGATTTTTTTTAAATAATAAAAATTCAAATAAAATAAAATAAAATAATTAATTTTTTCTAACTTAAAGATGTTCTTCCTCATCCATTTTTGTCTTTGAGAAAATTAAATTGTGTTCTCTACACTTATACAAAGGTAGTGTACTTTGAACACATGTAGAAGTTGGACAATTTATTATTTTTAGAAAATCTCTTCTTGGACTTGTATAACTTTAGTAGAAGTCTTTGTATAAATTTTTTGAACTTGGATCAAAAATAGGACTACAAACCCCCAAAATGGCTAAGATAGACATCCATTCAGGGGGTGCTCAAAAATAGTAAAATAATTTCAAAAAAATTCAAAAAATTTCATAATATCTAGAACTATTACATGTACCTTTATTTTCATTTTTGTATGAAATGGACAAACAAAAAAAAATTTATGAGTAAAAAACCACATGTCCAAGGCTAAAGGAACAAAATATAGGACAAGTGTTTCTTGAAATCACCCTTGTATATAATTAGAACTTGAAATTTGAATCATTGGAAGTGCAAGTGACTTGGCCTTCTAACTCTACTTTTAACTTTTCAATGATATATGACTAGAACTTGAAATTTGTACCTTTCAAGGTATTGGTAAATTGGTCCTTTAAGTGTATTTGTTGACTTTTGAACAATATATAATTAGAACTTGAAATTTGTATCATTGGAAGCACATCCAAAATAACTTTGAGAAGACATAAACAAATTCAAAATTAGACATGAGACAAGTACTTCAAAAGCAAGGTAAAAATCAAAACTTATAGAGATCTTGGCGAATCATGGTTACTAAAGCAAAATTTGGCCATTAGATAAAATAGTTAATCAACATTGGTGGATCCCTTTTGCTCCCCCCTAAATGAAGAGACCCCTAGTATTAGCACATAGTGTAGCCAATTGTTGTGAATGAGTGTCAAATTGTGAGGTAACAATTTATACTCAGTTTTAGCATTGTACTTTTGACTTTGGGAACTAGGCCAACTATTAATTTTCTTCCTATTAGTATGTAACTTCAATGTGCCAATAGTATCATTTCAATTTAAACAAAACTTCCTGCTAGGTATCAACAAAAGAATTATCCATCTTCTAAACAAGGAGTTAGCTTTTTTAATAATGTAAATTGATACTCTAAATGTAGCCAAATATCAAGTGTCAATGGCTAAATTACTTTACTTTGGAATTACTTATCCAATGTTTAAATTTGATTTTTTGTACCTTCTCAAAGTTCTTTTAGATGCATATTGAATAATACAAATTTAAAACTCTAATAATAGACCATTTAAAAGTTAGAAAATTAATTAGAGGGCCAATATACCATTAGGATTGAAGATGCTCTAAGGAAAGTACATCCAAAATCAATAAACTGAAAGCATCATCAATGGAGGGCAATAAATGAATTAGCATAAAAAAATTTGGTGTATGGCACTTCAAATTTGAAAACACATCAATTCAACATAGCTTCTAGACAACATTTTTATTCCACTCTACAAAAAATTTGATGGAGATAGTCTTTCCAATAAAATTTTACTAAAAATTTTACTTAGAGGTTATTACTTAAGAGACTATACTACTATGACTATATTTAAAACACACCTTTCTCTTGTAGTGAATTGCTCAATTCTTGCATATACATTGATGACACTACAAAAAATTGACATTAGATTGTAGAGTTTTACATTTAGATACATCAAATATAAAATAACAATTTGTAGCATTTATTAGAATTGCACTACAATGATTGGATTGAGATATATTTATTTTAGGAATAATGTACTATTAATCTATTATGACAAAACTTCATTACATTAAAAACATAGACCGTTTATTGGTTCTATATTGAAGATGGGAAGCTTTGCATTGATAGAAATTGTATATAAGGTAAAGTATATTTGAATTCAAGAGCCATTATTTGTAGCTCAAAACTACAAGGACAAGATCTAAACATCAATAAAGAAGATATACAATTGTAATTAGGATGAGGGCAATCAAGTCTTCTAGTTATAAAAAAAACACAAGTTAAATAAGAATCCAAGTGCACTTTGTAGTAATTATAGTAGGTACCTCCAAAAGTGCTAGGTGTCTAAAATTGCCACCTAAAAGAAGCCTTGAAAGTGTTTTCATTTATAGTAGAAGTTGTCGATGACTCTCTCTATGTGATCTCAGACATGCATGAGTGCTTTGAAGACATATGTAGAGCTTTGAAGCTTATTACAAAAGACACCTTTAGTTCTAACAAGCATATTGGTCACCACATGTTGTATAGGCCACAAAGCTTTTTTTAATTTCTCTTGAATTTTTTGAGTGGTTTCTACTTTCTTCTTTGTTGCTTCTACATGCTTTTGTGAGTGACTTCTTCATTGCCAATGGTCCTTCTCATTGCAACCTACAAGTGCATTCAATCACTCTACCCCTACTATAGTGTCAAATTTTGAAGAATAAAAAAAATTTAGTGCAATTCCCTTCAGCTTGTGAAATTCTCTTTCATCTCTTCAATTCCATATTCACCACTAAACCGTGAAAATATCCACAATCCAATTCTTGGCACTTTTGGGTGCACCCACCTTAAACTAGGAGCTAAATGAAGGGTGGTATTTCATGACTTCTAGGATCATTCTAAAATTGCAATGCCCAACTCTACAAATTGAAGCATCTTCATTTTCTTTCTACAAGTAGTAAAAATTTAATCTGTAGGTTCAATAAATATTGGCTTAGTAATCCATATTCAATTCAGGTGAACCAATAACTAACTAAAGATTTCAAACTAGCACTCCTCTTTCTTATTTCACAATTAATCAACAATATTTGTGTACAATGCTGTTTCATAGCCATGCTATCTTTGATGACTGTCCAAGGCATCGTGAAAGAAAGGAATCCTCTCCTGCAATTGACTTCTTCATTGTGCAAGAAAGAAACAAGAAATTCTCAATCTTTCATGCCATTCCTCTAACAAAGATTTGCTTTAAAGCAGATGATATAGAGTTCCTGCTAGTATAAAATCTGGTATGTTCTCATAAATTTTGAACTGCAAGGTAGAGAGTACAAAGACATAAATTATATGAAGATTGCGCACGGAGCTTGTTGCAATTACGTGAATTATAAGAGCATAAGATTACTCTGGTCAGCTCACACCGAATTCCAAACTCCAAAAGGAATGTACAGATCAATGCCTCAGTGCTTAGAACAAGCGCTCATACTGGTGATGCATTGCCATTTGGCAAAACCAATGAATTAAAATTACACGAGACCAAAAAAAGAAAGGAAAAATAGGAAGGGGAATAAAGGTGCAAACCTAGTGTTACAGATGGCCAATTCGCCACGAGGGAAGTCAGTAGTAAGTTCTAGTCCTGCACACAAGCATCTGCTAGAATAGACGCTCCAACACATAATCCACCATCCTCTCCAGCGATTGCCTGGCAACTCCATGAGACAAGCAGTCGAGGGACTTCCGAGCCAGATCGCCTTTCTGTTGCGCAAGCTCACGAGCCCTGTCGATGCCGCCGCCGCGGTGCACGAGAGCAATCGCAGCTTCCAAGGACCCCTCTTCCGTGAATTCCGTGTCGATGAGCTCCCGAAGCTCCTCTTCCTTTTCCAGAGCGAACAAAACTGGCGCAGTCAGGTTTCCCTTGGACAGGTCGCTTCCTGCGGGTTTCCCCAGCTGCTCCGAGGTCTGCGTGAAGTCCAGGATGTCGTCCACGATTTGGAAGGCCAGGCCCAAGTTCATCCCGTAATCGTACATTTGCTTGCATATACTTGCGCTGCAATCGCTGAAAATAGCAGCAGATTTTGTGCTGGAGGCAATCAATGAAGCTGTCTTATAGTAACTCTTGTCTAAGTAATTTTGCAGGGTCACATCGGTGTCGAACAAGCTCTGTGCTTGCTTGATCTCTCCACTTGCGAAGTCTTTAATCACCTGTCAAGAAAGATATGGAGGCAACGATCGTCAATTCACAATACCAGAGTCCTGAAGTAATTCATCTAGTAGATGAGAATGATAAGGCCAGACCGCACCAACCGTGTGGTTAAATGGAGGTAGTTACTAAGTGCTTCGCACAGCCCGAGTTCAGTGAGCAAAATCGGGCTAACTCCCGCTGACTTACTTGCAATTAATTTACCAATTCATTTAACTCCTTGATTTTGGACAAGTAAACCCACTGAGCTCGTACCGATGGTTTGAAGTGCTAAAATCTACCCACACCAACTAAATAGCAGCACTTGGCTAAATTAAAAGCCTAGCTCTCGATTAATTCCCTAGTGAATGCGAGTACACAACAGGTAGGTTAACTTCCAACTAGTTAAAGCGCGATAACACCCAGATAGCTAATAGGTCATCCACACTGTTAACTACGGAAAAACGAACTAAAAAATTCATTTCTACCTAATTCAAGCAAGATCAAGGTCTGTAAGCCATGGAATGTTTATGTACTGAGAAAGGCAGAAGGGAATTGGGTCTCAGAGTGAGTTGCCATTGAAAAGGTAAATCTAACTACAATACAACAGGCGAGAAAAACTCCAGCCCACCTGACTGATAAGTTTGATAACTTCCAGGTTGTCGAGGTTAGCTAATAACCAAGAAGCTTGCGCAAACATGAAGTCACCAGCTAGTACAGCAACCCGAGTCCCAAACGTTTGATGAACAGTTTCCTTTCCTGTCGAGAGCTGAACAAATTAGCCTAAAATAACGGACTACATACACTCTATTGCTCCACCGAAGTACCACACTTGATGGTTCATGGATCTTCATGGTTCATCATGTCATGTGCCTCGTTGTCTAACTATACCACCAAATTTCCCATAGCATTTATATTGAGCAAGAAGTACATGTAAATCATGAGGTCGAAAAGCATAAATTCGTACCACGCCTTGTGTCACTTTCATCTAAAACATCGTCATGAATCAAACTGGCGGTATGAATCATTTCAGTAGTTTCTGCTAAGCGTCTGTGCTGTGGCCGCAGATCCCTGGAGAAAGACAGACAATAATTAAACCAACTACTAAGTTCGTTAAAAAAAACACTAATTCACGAGACCTAAATTCTTGCAATCATCGATCACAAGACTAAGTGCAAACTTTCAGAAGAAGTGACCCATGGTCACTTTTATGATGGATGGAAATCTGGACACAATAAGCGCATACATTGAAGTGCGAAGAACACTTGGACGTACTGTATGTTAGAAAGCTCGCAAGTTGCTCTGGAAACGAGAAAGACTAAGGCAGGCCTCATTCGCTTGCCACCAGCACCAAATATTTGCTTTGCCGCTGCCATTAGCGTAGGGTTATCAGCACCCACGATCTGCAGCAGGTCATCACCTGTCAAACTCTCGCATACAGCGCGGTCGAAGCAAAAATTCAAGGAAAACCAACCAAAAGAACAAACCAGAACATTCAAAAAACAATAAACAAGTTGACCACGATTCCTATTGGGGCACAGAAATTTGAAAATTGCAACATTACTTTCTGACACCGTTCCGTCACGATAAAAACCACACAAGGAGGGAGTAAGGCACCAACCTTTTGCAGATTATCATTAAGAAGCACCAAATCTTCAGCAACAGGAGCCACTAACTCAGCTAGGTTAATTTTCGGTTTGGTTCCAATTATCTCCAACGAAGGGGCACCACCATTCAAAACCTTCCGCCCCGATGAAGTACTCAATTCTACGAAAATCCAAAACTCCACGATCAAAAACCTACAAAATGGAAAGATGTCGACCAAACAAAAAAATGCAACTTCTCCAGTCACATTAAGCCCTGACAAAATTTCAAAACACGAAAAAAACTCTCCAAACACCAGCAAAGAAGTGATTTCTTACCAGAAACATCCGGGACGGCGTCGCTGTCCAATGTCTTCAACGAATTCCGAGCAGGAAAACTCAACATGGGCGGAGGCGCAGCTTGCTGCACCACCTCCAGACGCCGCCTCCTGCTCTTCTCCTCGCTCGGCCTCCGGAGCGCTACATCAATACTACAACCTGTTGCCCTACCCATTCCTACCCCTTTCCGTGACCGCACAGGTTGCACGTCCATTCCCCGACTGAAGCTCGTGCTGGCCTTCACATCACGAGTAGAGGCCGAGCTCGTGGAGTCCACAGCAAAAGACGACGCCACCAGCAACCCTGTACACGAAACAGCTGCCATGGCCAGCCGCTTCGAAACCAACTCACGGGAGTCCGTCCTCCTCGTCTCACCTCCTGCGAGCTCGCATCACCCAATGTTGTGGCGCCCCACAGGAATCCCCCAATCCAGGCCAGCTTCAAAGAGCCCAGAAGGGTTTCCCAATCGCACAGTAGAACACACTCAGAAACCGACAGTTCAAAAAACAACCTTATCCTTCCACACAGGAAACGACTCCGGTGGAAATTTTATCCTGCACAAATGCCGCATTGGCGACACACAATCACGAATTCGAAGATGGAACTCCCTGCCTGAGTGTCGATTGATTCTGTTGATTGGAAGTGCGCGAGTTGGGGCGTTCGACGATGGTGATTTCGAATCAGAGTCGACTAAAATGGAACGAGAGCTGCGAGCGCGGAGCGAAATGTGAAAGGTGGGGAGGGAGTGTGAGGTCCAGGTCAGAAAGAACGTGACTGAGATAGTGGCGATTGATCGGAAGCTAGCGAAGGGACCCACGACCAGCGGGAGGGACGGGGAGAGAGGGGGCCCCAGCGGATGTTGTGTGAAGATCGCGAGGGCAGCGTTCTGCTCTTGTTCCTGTGTCGTGGGGACTCCACGTCGCCCCACAACAACCCGCAGACCTCAGTCCCATTTCCTGTGAAGAAGCAGCTCGGTGACATGCAGACCATCATCCATCTTCATCTGTCCGTTCAGTTATTAGGAAGCTTTCTCATCCATCCGATTCACCCTTTCCGCCTACACTAATAATGGTATTTAGTGTTATGTTGCTAATAGTGTTACCTATAAACTTTAACCACACGCACTCTAAATTTTAAATGGTTTTCATTTTGTATTGTGTTCATCACTCTTTCAATCATATATTTAGGTTTATATTTTTTTTATGTCAACTTGATGAAATAATATTTAACACATAATGTAATTTTGTAAAAAATTTATAACCAGTAGTTGACAAATAGTGTCTATATTGACATTTAGTCTTGGTACATGAATAAGATTGTTGACACATAGTGTTGTATTCTGTAATGAGTATTGCCAACACTAAATACCATTATTAGTATATTATACACTAAGTTGTATCAACGTAAAACAATCCATTATGGTCTAAATTTGGATTTTAGTTTAACTTCAAAATATTGTTGAAATTTTCAATATTTTTTCCGCATAAAGAGAAGTGTGAGAAATAGAAAGTGTAATTAAAATTATATTTTTTCAACAAAGTATGAATTTGCTAGGAATTCTTGAAGTGTTCACTACATCTTGGTCCAAAAGAGTTTGTACACTACCCCAAAACTAGCAAAATATGAATCTATAATGCTCATCTTATTACCAAATGCAATCGCAATATTTCCTAATATAAAAAGTCTAAGAAGTCAATTTGCCCAAATCTCACATATTGAAAATATCCACAATAGGATCGTTTTTCCATGAGAGAAAATCTAGACCCTTTGGAGGGCTGTTTCAATTACAGTGAAATATTAAAAAATTATTTAATTTGAAAAAACTATTTTTTTAAATTTAAAATTTAAAATATTTATTTAATTGGAAATCTAACAAGGCACATGAGTTGACTACTCACCTTACAGATTCTCTAACTACTAGTTTGGGCTGATTTTTGTTGTAATTGCACATTCTCATGCATCCATTAGGCCCACACTTGGGTTGAAATTTTCTCTCATGTAGGTGTCTACTTTGGATCATCTAATTGCAATGGCTTATTTTACCTTCAAATAAACTAGCCTATAGAGGCAATCTACTTGTGACAAACACTTAGGAAATGATCCATTACAATCTAGCATACCCATATTTAAAAATGTTTATCATAAATGAGATTTGGACTACATTGGATTGAATTAGTGGCCACAATCAATGTCTTGGGTGATGGTGATGAAGTGATTAATGATTGTAAGAAGAATTTCTACCTTTTCAATATAAATTTATCATATAAAGTGGTTTTTTAAAGTTTTAATTCTGTAGCCATATTAAGAAATAGTGTAACTACTTTAGGACTTGTGAGTAAGATGACTATTGTAGTAACATTTTTTGATGGTTTGGGGGCATTCAAGAGACTCTTTGGGGCCAAAAATCAAAACAAATTGAGGGAGAAATGGATTGACTCCTTCATTGCTCCTAATTGTAGAAAGTTTCTTCCTATTTTGTGTTACATTTTTTGAATTCTTTCACTTGTCCTATCGAATTTTAGGCCTCTGATCACAAATATGAATGCAAAATTTCCAAATTTGATCATGGGTTGCAAGTAAAAAGTTCCAACCTGAAATTGGGGGGTCGGGGTAAATTGGACCCCTCCCTCGGCCACTCCAAGTCATCTCACGGGTGCAAATAAAAGAAGAAGCTCCCTATTTTGGGCTTGGAAAAATTGTTTCTCATAATTTGGGGTCTCTGATTGCAAATATGAATTCAAAAAGTGTGAATTTTACTCCGAGTGAAAAGTAAAAAAATTCAGGGTTTTCCCGAAAGGGCAAGCGAGGGGGTCAGTTCTCCCCGGCCACTCTTGGGGGCAATGAGGGGGTCAATTCACTTTGATCGGGGGGTGTTACCTAGACATCACAATTCCTGCTCCGTGATTTTGTTTCCAAATTGGGCGTAACGTGATTCCTCTGTCTTCAGTTCCTAAGTCCTTGCCAGAGGTATGAACCATTGGAACGCAATCCTGAAATCGCCGGCCGCCAAATGAAGTCGGACCCCTCTACTGATCACTGCAAATTTTACATTCTAGATTCTTAAGTTCAAATATTTTTCACTCCAGTGAGAATAGAATACTATGTAACCTACAGTAGAATGGTTTGTAACTGTCGATTACTCATGATATAAGGCAGGAGTGCAAGGACAAAGGCAGAGAGACCTGGCTGCATACTGTATTCAACAACTGCTAACTATTTTAATGACTCATTGTCATTGTCATTGTCACTCAATCCCTGCATAACCCTGAAGTGTCTCAATCCTTTTTAGAATTTTTGCACATTTTTGCTTATAGCTTTGTACAGATATATCATTTACTAGAATTTAATGAATTTGGTCATTAACCCTTGAACAACGCGGCGGACATTTGGTGTCCGCTTAATGACAAAGAATCTTTCTTTCCACGACAAAAATGCAACTTTTCATCCTCGGTATTGGGGGTGGAAAGGGAAGATCTTCTACAACACTTTGACTTCCAATACATATATTTGGCTTTTTCAAAGTAGGTGATGTCACACGGTATCAAAATGCATGGTTTCCACGGCCATCAGTCCGTCCTTCAAGGGTTAAGGAAGGTTGTCTTTTCTAGATTCAAGTGTTACATTTGTCATTCACTGCTAATTACTTAGAGCATCACCACCCGCCTTGGAAAACAGATGACTTGTTAAGAGGCGCCTCCAAAACAGCCCCACCCGTCTACCAAAACGGATGACTTCTCAACAGGGAGGGCTTGCAAATCGACGTTGGCTAGCAAATCGGGGTCCTTTTGCCAGCCGCTCCTCGGCCTGCAAAACAGGAAACGACAAGCTGCGAAAAGCTCTCCGAACTTCCGGCCAAGCAATTTACGTCGTGGGTGCCTGGCCTGTTAACAGGCCGACCAACCAGACGGGTGGGGTGACGCCTTTGAGATCGGCTTGCAAATTGGATTGGCCTGCATTATGCAAGCCGAATTTTGGCAGACGGGTGGTGATGCTCTTACATCCCCTGCCTCTCTCGCAGCTCACAAAACGCTTCCAACTTTGTCCTCAGGGATGGCAGAGTCTGCAGGCAAACATTAACGCTCAAGAGACAATTTCCTAAGTTTGAGTTTCCACTGTTTTAGATTGGGCGTACCGGTATGTAGCACGGTCGAATATTCTGAAGAAGAGTCTCCCTGAGGTGGATGGAATGTAAGTTACTGCACGTGTTGAACGGAGTGCCAACACCGAGATGATTGCACCAGAGTTACTCTGCTCCAATTGTTGCACAGTCCGTTACTCAACCGGATATGGTCAGGGCATGTGAACCCATGTTGGGTTGTCGCACAGGTCCTGGGGTGAGTAGGGTCTACACTCCTATTCCTGTGCCGGGTCTGTGTGTGTACTCTCTTTCATTACTCAACCCCCACCCCCCACCCTTCAAAAAAATAAAGATAAAAAGATGTAAAAATAGCTACTACTCATCATTGACTCTTCCCATCTGACACTGGGAGGACACTTGGAAGTTCGTAAAATTCGCTACTGTAGTATATTCTCGAGGTAAATTCTCAGTTTCAAAATTGTTTTAGATTCGGTCAGGCAACGATGAATCACCCAAAGATCCTGCAAACCCTGCAAGCACACTTAGCAGGCTATTAGTGATAAGTACATGCCTTAAGTGCAGCTCATTGGACAATAATCCTCTTGAGGAATAGAATTGTCTTGCGCAGTCACGAATACTAAACGTTTCATTTACTTCACCATAATTTACAAGGAATGTAGCGTACTAGAGTGCTTAGTTATCAATTCCTTGCCAGATTGTCATCCGGAGTGCATTGTTGTGAATGGTGAGAATTCCTGCAAAATCAGATTCTCCTTGGAACACAATCTGCATTATGCAACTAGAAGTTGATAGAATCACTACAATCAGGACTCTAAGAGGGTTCACTCCCTACTTCTCTATTATGTGTCATGAATTGCACTTGATTCTGCACAGTAGGATCATATTATGGCCTACATCGGCAGTCCCACTGTGTAAGAATGCTATTATGAAAAGTTAGGCTGCACGCTCTCGTTGGTTAAGTTGTTCTGGATGATAACTTACTTCTTTAGTTTGCCGCGTTATGTTCAAGAGACGATTCCAAAGCAAACCGTGAAATGAGACAACAAAGTTTTCTTCAAATGCTGGCAGATACAAAGCCTTAGAAGCATGAAAAATAGTGAGATTTACCAGGTTCCCATCCAATTCTGTGAACGATACGCAAAAGGATTGAGAATTTCCCGCAAACAGCCATGCCAAGTAAAATTCGAAGTAAAATGGCTCTTTTAATAAAATCATTATACATGTCAACTACACAACTTACAGAAAGACAAAGAGCATGTGATTCAACTAATTTCTAGTTTGAGAGTGATATCTGCAACCACAGCTAATTTCAAAACCGTAGTAATAAATTGTAATATGAAGGAGGGGGGATGTGCCTCTGTTTTACAATAGCGACAATATGTACAAGAAAGATTAGAGTGTCGTACCAAAATTTCAACGTCCTCGTCCTCTACAACATATGCGTTAGTACTTATCTTTCCTTCAATTCTCGAATCAATAGCTCCAGTTTTTTTCGATCCCCAAAGCTTAGGATCTTAAGCTCGTCACGGAGGTCGTTGTTGGTGAGCTTTAGAAGCAGCTCTCCGTCAATGCTGTTCTCTGCAAATATTGTTGCGTATCTTGCAAGCCCTTGCTGTCCCAACCACTCCATTGTCTCCCCCACTGACCACTCCTTAGGCCTTTCTGCTTTCCCAGACGCACATATTTGTCAGGATGACGCTGCCATTGCACTATTACGCTAGCTGAAATAAACCAGAGAAACTGAAATCTAAAACCTCAGGATTGTGAAATCACGAGGCACATTCTCTTCCTCAGACGAGAATGTATATACATTACGTCGGCATGCTCCTCCACTATTAAAATCTTGCTCAAATGCAACTGACAATTGCATTCTCGCACCTAATATATCCTCTACCAAGTTCACAGCGTACACTATTAGACTAGTGCAACATGCAACCACTGACTTCCACATATAATATGTATTTGTGCGGTAATGACTTCATGGCTTCTACAAACTTTTTTAGGTATCACAGATGATTTGAAGTTGCCATGCAAAGATTTTCAAGGGAATGGGAAGAAAGAGAAACGTACT